>CM055887.1:5336140-6598109 GCA_029582165.1 Portulaca oleracea
TTACGATTGGGCAAGACGTGAAGAAACAAAGGGAGGAAAATCATATGGAAAAGATTGAAAATTGTGAATTTAAGAGAAGAGAAGAGAGGAAGGATGAGAAAAACGATAAAAATAATGATGGGCAGGAATGCTTGTGGAGGAGAAAAGAGAGAGAGGTTTGGGTATCCTCTCATGTAGAATAGGAAACAAAGATGATGAGATGAGGTGAGGTGAAATGAGTCGTCCGTTCGTAATTTAGATTTCAAAAGTTATAGTGTGGTCACCATTTTTTTTATTTTGTTTACTGCTTTTGTAAAATTGTTGACAATTTATTAAAAAAAATCAATATATTTACTAGTAAAATACTTTTAAAATGGTCAACCTGACAATATCCATATTCTCTTTTTTCCAATTATTCATTATGAAAATTCATAAATGACTAAGAAAATAATATAAAACAATAATTAAAAAAATAAAGATTACTATCCAATAGTAGGACTAATGGAAAAAGACATTATTAGGTCATGTTTTTTGGGATTGTAAATAAGGATGTAAGTAAGTAAGGTAAGGTAAAGTAAGTAAGGTTAGATAAATAAAGATAGATACGGTAGTAGATGTTAGGTAAGTATAACATCATTTATGTTTTTCATTTTTTAAAAAAAATTGTGAATTAAATAAAAAATTTAAAATAAATTATATAAAGGGTTTTTGGATACTAATATACTGAATTTTTGGAGTATTGGATAATAATACACTGAACTTTGACCTTGTACAATAATACACTGAACTTTGGGGGTGTTGAACAATAATGCACTCGTAACGATTTTGGCAGTGACTGACTTGGTGGCAATCCTACGTAACACGTGGAGAAGATGAATTGATCAAAAAATATTTAAATTTATGGCATGTCAGCTAATCCACACATAAAAAAGAGAATCAACTTTGAAAAGAGTAAAACAAAACATAAAATCACATTTGTTTAAACGTGTTTCGCAAAGAGATATTGTTGTTGTAATTGTATAAAATCAAGTTTGCTTGTGTAAATTAGCCAATATGTCATAAATTTATATGTTATTTAGCCTATTCATCTTCTCCGTCTGCCACATAAGATCGCCACCAAATCAGCCACCGTTTAAATTGTTTCGGTGTATTATTGTCCAACACTCCTCAAAGTTCAGTGCATTATTGTCCAAGGTCAAAGTTCAGTGCATTATCGTCCAATACCCCAAAAGTTCAGTATATTAGCGTCCAAAAATCCTTATATAAAAGCATATTGAGTGTAATAAGGTAACGTAAGGTAAGATAAGATAAATAAGGATGTTCACTCCATATGGATAGAAACGGGTCAGTGCCAAAGTTTAGGTGAAACTATATTACCGTATTAGATCATTTTCGTGTACCACTGTACCGAGCATCCAAGTCAGTTTAGTTTTTTAGTAGCCCTAATTCCCTACCTTAGTTTCCCTTGAAAATAATAAATGTAAATTTTTGAGTGTACAGCTTAACATAATTATAGTGAGACAAACTTTTTAGATAGGAATTTTGAAGAATTTAGGATAGCCAACAGGTCACACTATTACATTTTTTTTTTTTTTTACGAACTTGACAAATAACTTATTGATTGATGATTGATATCGATAATCTGAAATGAATATTTAAACACTCTCGTATTTATCAAAAATCACCATAAAAATAATAAAAAATTACTCGTAGGTACCCCAATATTTAGGTAAACTATTTTTCGGTATCCTAACTTTTCAAAACTCATTTTGAGGTACCCTTAATTTTTGGGTTAGTAATTATTTGGTGCTTTTCTGGCCATTATTTTTATTAAGTGACCGAAATACCCTTATATTCTTCTTCTTCAAGGGTATTTCTTTAGGAATGGAAGAACAAGAGTACTTCGATCACTTAATAAAATTGATGACCGAAAAACACTAATCCTAAAATTAAGGGTACCCAAAATGAGTTTTGAAAAGTTGGGGTACCAGAAAAACATTTTACCAAAAGTTAGGGTACCTCAAAGTAATTTTTTGTAAAAACAATCATCTCCTAAAAATAAAATTATGTTAACACAAAATTTCAATGATTTAATATTGCACCACATGCAGGGCTGATCAGGAATATAACAATGAAGCTATTACTAGCGGAGGAGTGGTTAATGGTTATCCCAAGGATGGAGAAGTTTCAGTACTTGGGGTTTATCTTGTAAAGTGATGGGGATATTAGCTAGGATAGACCGCACTGGATTAAGATTGTTGGCAAAAGAGAAAAGCGTCCTAGGTAGTGTTGTTTGATAAGAGGATGTCGTGTAAGCTAAAAGCTAAGGTATATCGAATGGCAATTAGACATGCAATGTTATACGATCTAGAGTGTTAGGCAACCAATAAGTCCCATGATCAAAGGTTTAATGTGGCTAAAATGAGGATGGTTTGATAGATTTATGGATTCACTAAGTTGGATATGATCAGGGTTATTCAGGAATGATGTCGATCACAGTAAGTTAGGGGTGACCTCTATCGAAGATAAATTGCGAGATCGAGAATAGGATGAGATGTTTTGGTCATCTGTTCGAGTGGAGATACTTCAGTTCGAAGTGAAAACATTGCACTTTCGCTACTTCGACATGGACGTGGGAGGCTTAGGAAATCTATGGCGAAGGTTATTCAAGGCAACTTGAAGCACACACGCAAAGTTGAGGACTTGAATTTTGATAGGAGCTTTTGGCGGGTTAGGATTAAGGTAGGTGGATGAGAGAGAGACTGGAGATAGTCAGTAGCTTGTCCTTTTTTCAGTGTCTCTTGTGCTTTTGTTGTGTTTGTGTTTTTCCAACTACGTTTCGCCACATACTTAAATACATATTGTTTACAGTACAGATATAATGTGTTGTTCTCTTCTTCTCCTCATTCTCTTCACTTCCCAAGTTGCTTTTCCAATTAGTTTTTGAAATGGTTTTGTCCTGCTTTTCAAAAGATTTTGTTTCTTGGATCCACCAGAATCAACATTTTCATGCACTTTGATGTATAAGAGGAAGAATGTGTACATCTAGATTCCCTCGAACCCCGCGCTAGCAGGATAATACTGGAAATAGTTGTCGTTGTTATTCTTATATTGGACCCCCATCATCAGGCATTGTTAGGATCGAGATAAAATATAACCTAGTATTTGCAGCAGAAGAGATAATTATCAGGATGTATAAATTGATAAGAAATATAACAAGATCAGTAATTAAAAGATAGAAAGTATAAAGACACACGATTTACGTGGAAACCCAAATCGGGAAAAAACCACGGACGACAATGGAGCAATAATCTACTAGTATAAGGGGAGAGATTACAAAATAGATCCCAAGGGGTTATATAACGCAAGGGGATCAACGGTCAGATCACAAGGGGTTAATAGCACAAGTTATATAACGTAAGGGGATCGATGGCAAGATCTCAAGGGGTTAATAGCACAACGGGAATATACTGAAGACAAAATTACTCTCTAAAGGACTCTCACAACCTAGGGATGGGGTAGAGGTGAAGAATGCTCTCAATGTGTGTGTTACATTGCCATAGGTGTATAGGTTGATAATAACCTATATTTATAGTAGAATGAAGGAAAAAGAAACTAGCTTAAATATTACAAAAACCTAGAAATAAAAGTGAAGAGCCGCCGCAGACACCCTAGGCAGAGGTAGCGTTGGATAGACGCTAACCGCGTCTCGCTTTTGATGCTCTCTGCAAGTTCCGCTGGCAGCGGATATACCAAAGGGAGCAGCGTCTTATACTTCGTAATAGGACGCTGGTGGTGGGCTACCCCCTGGTGGCGTCAAAAGACCCCCCGCTAGCGTCTCATGAACAAAGGCGCTGGTGGTGGGTGTCTTAACGCTGGTAGCGTCATTTCACACGCTGGTAGCGTCTGAAAGAGGAGGGCAGCGCCAATTTCCTTCAAAGTAGATTTTGAGCCATAAATCCCAACAAACTCCACCTTGGACCAAAATCTCCAGTAATGTCATAGAGCCCCGAAGGGCGATCAGATGTGATGAGCATCAACTGAATTCAAGTCACCCTTGAACTCAGTAAGAGATGAGGTTGTAGAAACGGTTGTAGAACCTGTAGTAGTAGAACCCTATAGAACATAATAATCGCCTTGCCTAGAGATTGTAGAATAGGTATTGTTGGAACGCTCTTTAAACTTCGATCTGGCTTTGCTAGAATCCCCATTAAATGTGGTTTCACCTCTAAAAAACCAAGTCTTCCGCCTTATTAGAAAGCACTTCAAGATCAAATTAGATTTGACATCTTTGAAAGACAGGGTTTCATATGATATGACTTCTTTAAAGTGCTTGTAGGAATGGGGCAAAGAGACAACCAACAAAAATAGCCTTATCCTCATCTTCAATAGTAACCTCCAAATTTGCCAGATCAATAATAATGGAGTTACCTTCATCAAAATATTTTTTTGAACTCTCCAGATACTGAAACTGATCACACCGTCGAACTTCTCAGTATCAGACTTAACTGCATACTTAACTGCAGATATCCTGAACTAGGTAAAAAAAAAAGATTAAACATCGCTCTGATACCACTTGTTAGGATCGAGATAAAATATAGCCTAGTATTTGCAGCGGAAGAGATAATTATCAGGATGTATAAATTGATAAGAAATATAACAAGATCAGTAATTAAAAGATAGAGAGTATAAAGACACACGATTTACGTGGAAACCCAAATCGGGAAAAAACCACGGACGGCAACGGAGCAATAATCCACTAGTATAAGGGGAGAGATTACAAGAGAGATCCCAAGGGGCTATATAACGCAAGGGGATCGATGGCCAGATCACAAGGGGTTAATAGTATAGGCTATATAACGCAAGGGGACCGATGGCAAGATCTTAAGGGGTTAATAGCACAGCGGGAATATATAACGCAAGGGGATCAACGGTCAGATCACAAGGGGTTAATAGCACAAGCTATATAACGTAAGGGGATCGATGGCAAGATCTCAAGGGGTTAATAGCACAGCGGGAATATACTGAAGACAAAATTACTCTCTAAAGGACTCTCACAACCTAGGGATGGGGTAGAGGTGAAGAATGCTCTCAATGTGTGTATTACATTGCCATAGGTGTATAGGTTGATAACAACCTATATTTATAGTAGAATGAAGGAAAAAGAAACTAGGTTAAATATTACAAAAACCTAGAAATAAAAGTGAAGAGTCGCCGCAGACGAGAACCCTAGGCAGAGGTAGCGTCGGATAGACGCTGACCGCGTCTCGCTTTTGATGCTCTCTGGAAGTCCCGCTGGCAGCGGATATACCAAAGGGAGCAACGTCTTCTACTTCGCAATAGGATGCTGGTGGTGGGCTACCCCCTGGTGGCGTCAAAAGACCCCCCGCTAGCGTCTCATGGACAAAGGCGCTAGTGGTGGGTGTCTTAACGCCGGTAGCGTCATTTCACACGTAGCGTCATTTCACACGTTGGTAGCGTCTGAAAGAGAAGGGCAGCGCCAATTTCCTTCAAAGTAGATTTTGGGCCATAAATCCTAACACGCATCATCATACACTACTACTATTGAGCATAGTTCTAGGGATATCACAAACTTTTATCAACATTGCCTATATATTCTATCATCGCTCAGTTAGTTAGTGTTAAGGACCCTTAAATATGTTAAGTACTTTGTATAATTTTAAGGATTGGTGAATATCATTATGATATATCACAAACATTGTTGACATGTTTTGTTTTTGTTTAAGCATTATAGAACTTCTCAAAAGTGTCACCCATCCTGAGAGAATTCTCAATCAATTATGTTTTAAAGATGGAGTTTTAGGAGTGCAATCACTAAACAAAAATTGGTACATATAATATATATTCATTGGAAATAATACAAAATTATACCTTGTGGTATTTTACTTATATGTTACGGACAATTTATATATTATTACTTTTTTGGATTGGATTAGATTGGATTCGATTCGATTGGATTGGATTCAATTGGATTGGATACTTTTTTGGGGAATTGTGTTTTTTGAGAGGAAAAGTGTATGGCAAATTTTGTAAGGGTTGGATTGGATTGGATTGGATTGGATTAGAAAGAGTTACCAATTCAGAGAACAGGGCTACTCTTAAAACTCGACATATAACCTTCACTTTTAGTGTTATGAGGCATCCCGCAGGCCTTTCTTGTTAGATTAAAACCTAATTGATTTCTTTGTTTCATTAGACCGTAATAGCTAGGTTTTATTCTACATTTTTCGGAAAAAAGGGTAAACATAATTCATTTTTCATTAATATCTAAAATTGAATAAATTGGAGAAAAAAATTACAAAGATGGGCAACCATACCCTATTAGTCTAAACGATATTTAGAACAAAATCAATAAATCCATTTGCCCATTATTCCCATTCTCAATGGAAAACAAAGTCAAAATGATAAAATTAATATTTATCTACTTTTTTTTATTGTTTAAAGCCTAAATCGGGCTGAAAATCATAACAGACCTTGCATATAACAGTAAAGAAACAACTGCTAGATAGCCAAAGAAAAAAAATATCATAGTACACAAAACACCACTACAACAATAAAACAGTACAAAGATATTAAACTTTTGTTTTTGTTTTTATTTTCTTTTCTCTTCATCATTTCTCCTTAAGCAGCTTCACTGCAATCTCTGGATCTTCACATATGAAGCATGAACCACATCTTATCTTTATCACTCTATATGTCAGGTCCTCATCCAATATATCTTGAAAGCTCTTTAACTTCCTTCACAGTTCACATTGTCCAAGTTCTTCTTAAGATTGTCAATGCTTTTTTTTTTTCTTTTTGCCTCTAGGACCGACAGACTTTAAAGAAGAAGCCATGCAAGTAGCTTGACTCACAAAGCATCATTTGGATTTCAATCTTATGCTATGCTTTCTCTTAAGTCTACTTTTGACATTCAAAGCATCAAGGATGAAGTCATATGTAAGATCATCTATAGGATCATCCAGGACACTAATAGTACCATCAGCAACAAATTCGACCACTTGTCATTATATATCGTCCTTTGGATTAGTGATAGCCTTGCTTAAAGTGGATCACCACCTACCAACTCCACATTGGAGTCTACCTACAATCATATCCTTTCTCGCGAGATTATCAACAATAACCTCAATTGAATCAAACACTATATCTTCTTGATCATTAGTAGAGAAACCTCCTCTATAATCTGTTTAGTCTTGGGCACCCACTTCCAAAATTTTTCTAAACCAATAGAAGATTAACAACCTTTTTCTTAAATAATTTAGCCCATGATAATAACAATGTATTGTCATCAACAGTTATGTCATTTAAACCTTGAATAGCTTTTACCCCTTCGTAATCTGCTTAATATTTATCTATTTATTACAACAAAATAAGATCAAACTTGTGTACCAAAGAGTTATGTTGTTAAAACCGGACCGGACCGGACCGGCCCGTTCGACGGTTGAACCGTCAATTGGCCTAACCCGATCAAACCACTCCGACCAATTGAATCATTGCCCTATTGAGTCAACCGGCTCGGTGGCCAGTCCGGTTCTGATATTAAAGAGGTGGTAGCTAAGTGGCAACCACCCCCATCAAGGTTCAAGTCTTGGTAGACGCAAAAAAAATTTCCCATTATGTAAAAATTATGGGGTTAGTGAACCATACTTATCATGGACAGTTGGGTACCCTCCCCTCCCCAGCATAAAACAAATCACCATAAAAATTGGCCAAACTTGTGTTCGAGAAGCCATTTGAGTAGTTTGCATTGGCAAAAATTCGGGACAAAAAAATTGATGATCATTATCCGATCTTTTTGGGGTCGAATCAAGTCAGACAATTCAGACAGACATAAATCCAAGTCAAACTCGGGTTTGGATTATAGAAGCATGAGGAACATTGTGTCTAAATTTTCATTCGATTCGGTTAATATCAAAATTCAAACAAAAAATATTGACAGGACATAATTTTATCCGAGTCGAATAAATTCGGACATTCGGGTCGGACAAAATTTTACTAGCTCTACCACTAGTTGAAATCCACAGCCTAGATATTGACTGGACCTAGTTGATCGTGCAAAATCCAGGTATGAGGTGAGCCATACTTGTAATCTAGTCACATGTCCTCTCATCCCTTCAAATACAATCTTGTTTCATATCTTGTTTATGCACCTTTTCCATCCCCTAGTATGGTACTTGAAATCCACAATTCAGGATTTCATGCCTTAACCCAAGAGAATGGTAGTCAACTTGTATGCCCAATTGAACAAGCGGTAAATCTAAAGAAACAAAGAAATAAAAACATCCCAAGCAACATTGGGTTTCTGTTTATCAGATTGTTTTCAATCAATAAAGTAGAACTATCTTGTTGTAGTGGTTGAATATCTATGCATCCAACATATATTTATGTATGAGTCCAAACTTCTGCCTCATCATTTTCAGGGAGAGTAAGGAATCAGGAACAAAGAAGATAGCAGTATAGCACAACACTACACAGCACTATATAAATAAGGAACCAATGGAATTACATACAACTTTCTTACATTGTTTTGTCACTACAGCAATGATTGTGCAAACTTCACTAAAAATTGCAAGACATCCAAAACCAAAAAAGAAAAAAAGACTCACTAAACTCGTAGAAAATGTCGTCTGACGGACCAATGTCCAGATTTGTGCATATGCCTGTGTTAAATGTGTGAAAACAAGCAAGCGAAAAATTAAAAAGAAGAAAAGAAAAAAAAAAAGGGTACCTCTACTTTGCTATTGGCAATTACAAATGGCTATTTAACTACCAGTCTACCAGCACAGAGCTGCAGGGTTATTGAGTGGAACATCTGAGACACCATTTCCCAGCCCAAATTCAAACGAACCGGCACTGTACAAGCTGTCAATCTTCGCCTCATAAGCAGCATCTAATGACCCGAATGATGATGATGACGACGATGCAGGCGGTATCCGGGCCCTCACATCTCTTCCGTTCAGCCCGCCCACTGAGCCCAGATTGAGCCCACCACCATTTGAGAGAGAAGAACTACGAGCCCCGGGTTGAAAGGAAAGCGGAGAAGAACCCCAGATAGCTTCCCTGGTTTTAAAGGCGGCATCAGAGTCTATATCTCCTCCAACCCTAAAACTAGGGTCACTTGTGCTCCCGTTATTACCCCACAAACTCCAAGAAGATGAATTAGGGTTAGGCGCATTTCCCCTGTTATTATTAATACCCTCAAATTGATCACCGAAGCCAGCATTCCTGCTGACATTGCCACTTTGCAGCGCGTTAAACCCTTGTTCGTAGCTCAGCTTTGGTGGGAAGAAGTTTGCAGCTTCGCCGTAGTTTGGACTCATCCTCCTCTCGTAACCCAAGGCAGCTCCATAGTTAGAAGGGCTGAATGGAGGCAACCCGCTTCGCGCAAAAGGCAACGACCCGTATCTTTCATCTAGGTTGATCCTGTTTGCAGCCAACGGGTTTGTTGGGCTGTTATTATACCCTGGCCCGTACCCGTTGATGATACTGTTGATTCTGCCAAGATTGCTACTGACAACACCGACACTGCCCAAGGGGCTCCTGTTTGGTCCGGGAGACAACTCCTTAGGAACAGCCCGCTTGACCTCGACCATTTTTCCATTGAGTTCGTGGAAGGTCTTGACCAGTGTCCTCTCCACGGCTTCCTCAGAGTCGTAGGTGATGAAGCCGAAGCCTCTGGGCCGTTGGGTGTTGTGGTCGTACATGACGACTACATCAGTGATGGTTCCAAACTGGTCAAAGTACCTTTTGAAGTCTGCCTCTGTCACCGTGGATGGTAGGCCCCCTACAAATATCTTTTTCGTACGAACGGGTAGTGGTGATGCGGTTGGGCTGCCCTGGTTTCTGTTTAGGATGTGTTGATCATCTCTAGGAACGGCCTTCTTCGCCTCAACCTATGCACATGGATGAAAAGCAATATAAACATGCAAGCATGTTGAGAGCTAGTCAATAGTTTGATTCAAATTTCGTGACGAAAACAACTCCCTATTGTGTCTCACAGTGCAAAACTGCAAAGCTGCGGCCACAATCAAGTTCACATTCAGGAGCTGAGTAGTAGGTTTATTTCAGTGACAGTTTCGGTAGACAGATAGAAGAATCAAAAAGCAATTGCAAGTTTAGTTTAGGTAAGTTTTTTTTAACCAATAAGTTTAGTTAAGTTATATTAGAAGAGACTTGAAGCAAAAGGCACAGTTGCATGGCAGTGTCAAGCAAGCAATGTAAAAAGTGTAAGACCTATCACAGTGGTGATCATCAACTGTAATTTACCAAATGACAACATGATCATTTGATGCAGCATATGCCATACAGTTCATTTCGAAATTGAAATTCGCTACCACCTTACAACATTTCGATTATATGCAACACCAAAATAGAGAATGCCAGCTTATTGACCTCACAACTATCAGTACACATCTCTGGCTCAAATCCCACAATGGATAGATGGAGCTAAACATAATCAGCAACAAAATACCAACTATATTACAAATGAAACTATCACATTCGACATTTGCCAAACAAGAATTACTTATAAGCAATACATAATAGAGCATCATAACAAGCATCAGCATTGAAATAGATAGAGATGTGTCAACAACTTACAGTTCTACCATCAATGATGTGCTTCTGCCTAACAACTAGCTCAGCGACACCCGGGTCAGCATAAATAACAAAGCCAAACCCACGGGCTCGACCCGTGGCTCGATCCTTCATGATCACAGCTTCCACAACCTCTCCAAATGATTGGAAGTACTCCCTCAGCCTATCTTCATTCGTGTCCCACGAAATCCCGCCAACAAAAATCTTCCCTGGCTCCATTCCTAAAATAATCTGCACACCTCAATTTCAACAAACAAAACATCACCATCAGATACGAGGAGTTTCACCCAGAAAGCTTGCTTCCACACATGTTATGTTACACAATTTGAAAGATCCCAGAATATACATATTGAATAAGCACATCTTGTATGAACTTGCAAATACCACAATTCAGAAACACAGGACATACAGGATCCAATCACAGAGCTAAAGTATAATGATCATCAGGGATGAAATTATGACAAAACAATCATCAATCGAATTGAATTCCCAAATGAGGAGGAGAATTCAAAGGGGTTGAAATGAAATTAACAAATCCATGAACAAAACACATGTATAGCAATCGTTCCATATACAGTAAGCTAAGAATTCTGGACAATCAGACAGCAGTTGGGTATCGATTAAATCGACACAAAAAGGTGAGATCGTTCATGGGTCAGTTACAGATCAATGATCAACCAACTCATAATCTAGCAATCGTACACGACGACCCAACAAAACCATAGAATTCCACTCAAAATCAACATCGCAGGACAAACAAACAAAAGTTGAAACAATCAAAAGCAAAAAAGTGAGCAAAAACCAAGTACCGATTATAATTTTTTTCCCTTTTTTGTGTGTGTTTTGTTTAATAAGTTGGATGAACAATCGAGCTGATGCAGAATTTTTCAAGATCTGATTTTGAGAGGAGGCATAACAAGAACAAGAGAGCGATTAGATGCCCCCTTCTTCTTCCATCTCCCCAACCTCCTCTCCCCTCTTTTTTCTGGATTTTTTTTTTTCTGGGTATGTTTGTTTTTCGATGGGGTTGCTCAGATTTCTTACGATTGAGTAAGAGATGAACAAGAGGAGGAAAATCGATGGGGGAATCAAATTAGTGAATTAGGAGAAGAGAGAAAGGAGAGGGGTATATGTAAAGAGCAAAATTGGATAAAAATAATAATGGGCAGAAATGTTTGGGGGGAGGAAGAGAGAGAGAAGAGAGAGAGAGGTAGCTTTGGCTATCCTCTCGTGGAGAAGAGGAGACGAAGAAAGATGGTGACTTGCCAGTTTTTAAGTTGGATTTCAAAACTTAAGACTATATGCCTCCTTTTTTATTTTCCTTTTTTTGTCACTACTATATTATTATTTACGTACTTTGTTTACTTTTTACCTTCAAATTTTTAAATTTCATTTCTGAATAAATAAAATATAAAGATATATGAGTAAAATTGTTACTTAAAAGTTGAATTTCATATATGTATTTTAGATCTACAGTTATTTACCAATTATTATATGGTACACCTTATACTTATGTACTTTATTTAATTTTCACCCTCAAATTTTTAAATTTAATTTGTAAAGGTATGTTTGGCTAGTCAAAAATTATGGAGAAATAGTCTTTTTTTTTTAAGTTGACATATTTTTCTTCTCTTCGGTTGTATTTTGGCTATAAGAAAAATTTTACGAAGGGTCCATCATTTGCCATCTTTCCCTAGGGAAAATTTCCCTTATGAGGGGTAAGGGAAGTTTTTTTCCAGAAAAATGTTTCCTATGGAAAATTTTACATGTAAAATATTTCCAAAAAAAACATTTCCTTGAAATTTTTACAAATGCTCTGTAAATAAATAAAATATAAAGACATATAAGTAAACTTATCATTTAAAAGTTGAATTTCATATATATATTTTTTATCTACAATTATCTACCGAATATTATATGGTACACCTTAACGTATTTATGTTTAAGGGTGAGCGGTTCCAAAACCTGAACTTTTTAATTGGTAAGGGTAATGTTCTTAAAATAGAGGATAAGGTTCCTAAAATGTTACTCTGAATTGAAACTTGGAACATGTTGGCATGTTCAAGTTTCGAGTATTTAGAACCAGGAACCTAGAACTGACGAGTACACATAACGTGAAACCTAATTTTAATGTAAATAAATAAGTAAAACTATTAAAATGTATGCATAATTCAGAAATTGCTTGCTATTCTTCAATTTTTATTGTCGTTGTTAAAATCAAGTGTGGCATTATAACCATGATAATTAGACAGTGTTGTGTATTTGGTATTAAAGTAAAGATTAGCATTCTTTTTTTAAAAAAAATATATGTAAGAAAATAAAATTTTCATCATAAAAGTAAACACCAAAATAATAAAAAAAGAAATTTACTGGTACTTTGGACCTTGAATCGGAGCCGGAATCACGGATAAGGATAAAGTTTCGAAAAGTTAAGAACATGTGCTAACGAATAGGGGTGAGTAATGGGTGAGTCTATCAGAGTCAGGTTCGGGCCATTGGCTATGTAAGCCCGAGTCAGGTCAAGACCGGGCCATTGAAGTTGTGGGTCGAGTTAGGGCTTTCTAGCAAAAATAAGGCTCGGTCGAAGGGCCGCACAAAAAAAGTAGTTATATTAATTATTGATTAATTTGGGATATTATTAATATATTTAAATAAGTTTAACATTTAAAATAAAAGGGAAATCTATTTATTTTGAATGATTAATAAGTCGACTCGGTCCGACCCATTCACTGACCCTTTCACATTGTTAAACGGGTCGGCCCTTTCACGACTCAACCCTTTCTCGACCCTCATTTTCTATGACCCGACCCTCTTGATCCTATGGGGACACGGCCCATTTCCCACCCCCCCCCCCCACTAACGGGTAAGAGTAAGGTTCAAAGTTTTAGGGCAAGGTACCCAAAACCACTCACCCTTACCTACCTTAGTTCATCAAGGCGTTAATTTTTTTAAAAAAAAAATGCATCATAAGTTTAGCTATATTATTGTAAAATTCATCGATGTTTTTTTAAAATTTTATCATTTCTTTTATAAAAAATTATCACGTAAAAAATTGACCTATTTTAATAAATGTAGTGGGTCTAGACGATCCATCATATTATACAGTATAATTTGCTATTATCTTTTATTGTCAGTGTTGTTTGATGTTTTATTAATGAAATCATTGTGTTTCAATTCAAAAAGAAAAATAAATTTTGTTTTCAAAAAAAACTTTGAGTAAAGAACTTTCATAATAACATTTAGATGTTATTCACTTCAAAAAAAAACATAAATTTGAAAGAATTTAATTGGTTACGTTGGTTTTAATTATATGTGAATTTTTTGACACAATTAAATTAAAAGGATTTTTTTAATTTTATATTAGCTTTTTCATTGTTTAATTTATTAAATTAAATTGAATTATTTGGCCAATTGATTCAACTAGGTGCCTTTGTGGTAAAATATATAGTTACCTTTTCCGAGTATATAATATATAGTTACTTGGTATATGTATGAAAGTTGGAATTTGTAATTCAAAAGTAGTTGTCAATTTGCTTACTCATTTTGACTATATTTGGAGGTAAACTATATCATGCTAATAGGTAACATTTGGGTCCTTTAAATCGGTGTAAAAATCGATCCTTCTTTTTTTTCCAAAGTCTAAACTGGGTTGAAGATAGCAATTTATGTTGTGTACAACTTCAAATAAATAATAATTAGGCAGCCAAAGAAAATAAATATCAAAGAACACCAAATACTACCATTATAGCAAAATAAAACAATTCAACAAGATTAAATTTTATTTTTTGTTTTCCTTTCTTCTTACCATTTCTCTTTAAGTAACTACATCGCGATCTTTAGATCTTCATGAATTAAGTTTAAACCACATCCTACCTTTTATCACTACGTGTGTCTTGGTCCTCATCCAATCTATCTTAAAATTTCTCTGTGACTTCATCCACATTGTCCAAATTGTTCTTACAATTGTCAGTGCATTTTTTCTTCTTTCGTGTATGACCCACAAACCTTGAAATAGTGTCTGTGCGCGTGGCTCAACTCATAAAGCTCCATTTGAATTTTAATATCTTGCTTTCTCTTAAGTATAGTTTTGACTTTTCAATCCTCAAGGATAAAGTCAGACCTTAATACCTTATCATCATCAATAGAATCAGTCAAGACACTAATAATGCAATCATAATAAAATTTGACCACCTTATTACTCTCCTGGTCACCATCGGAGTTAGAACTACTCATAAAATCATGTAGGACAAGTTGCTATTAGGCTTAGGACTAGTGTCGTTACCATATATCGGATCAATGATAGTTTTGCTCGAAGTGAATCCACCACCTACCACCTTAATTCTCAACAGAGTCACCCACAACCATACCTTTTTTTTTTTCTCGCGAGGCTATCTACTACTACCTCAATTGAATCAAATAATACATTGGTCATTAGTGAAAACTCTCCTTTATAATCTGCTTTGTCTTGGACACCAACTTCCAAATATTTTTAAAACCAGTAGAAGATCTAACAACCTTCTTCTTACCCTAACCCTAACAACAACAACAACAACAACAATAAAAATAAATTCTCAAGGTAAATGTATTTGAGCGCGGTCTAGGGTTCCAGTAGGTCAGGATGGTAGCAGGGCAGGTCAGGTATAGAAGGTATATTCCTCATCCCTGCCCCCAATCTCTGCCCCATTACCTACTGTAGGGAGAAAAATATCTCCCATCTCCATCCCCATTTTCCCGAGATACCCAAACCCAGTGAGGTTCCAATGAGGACGAGGGTAAGACCCAAACTAACACAGTTAGTGAGTAAGAGTGAAGAGTTACAATTAGTGAGAATTCATTATTCACATATGCTTGAAGTTTTTGACTAATCAAAATTACAAATTTGCCTAAATTATGTATTTAATCTCGAGGACATGGTTCGAATGGGGGGATGTGTGGCGACTAATTTTCCTCAGTTGGGAAACGGGGGCGAGGACAGGGAAAATTTTGTCCCCATCTTTGCCCCGTCCTGTGCAAGGATTTAATACATTGCCCCATCCACATCCCCATCCTCATCAGGAGCGGAGATTTTTCCTTAGAGCGGAGCGTGGCCTCGGCAGATATGAGAATTCTCCGCCCCACTGTCATCCCTATCAATAAACAACCTTCCTCATAGATTGAGGTTAATGGAAAAACCGATTCCTGCAAATTTAAAATAAATATAGTGTATATGTAACTTTTTCAAACTTAATTATTGTTTATTATCAAGTTTTATGATATGTAATAAATTTCATCATTCCGTTAATATACAAACATTTTTGTTTATATTTTTTGTTGACATATTGAAATGTAAATAAAATGTCACTAAACTTCTAAACGGACTAAAATTGTTACATCACTTTTTTTAATCAGCCAATCTTAATCGATTTTAAACGTTGAGTGACAATTTTAACTACAAATTAAAATAGTCAGGATGGCCATTTTGACTTCACTAATTAAAATAATCAAGTGATAATTTTGATCAAAAATAAAAGTTGGCCGGCACAATTTACCGGACGCTGTCCAAATTGTTACAAGGATCATCATAGATCAAGACGACTAATGGTCCCAAGAGAAATTACATGAGGTTGATGTTCTTAAGAGATTTTTAAGGAATCATTTTAAATGGTCGGCAAAACAGACCTAAATGCGCCTATAATATTTTGCAGAATAAAGTATGGCAATTACCTTCCTAAGCCAGTGGCTAAATATATATAATTGTGTAAATTTCATGTTTGTTTTAATCCAAATATTTTATGGGTTGGGGGGCAGACAAAACCAGAAGATGGAAGTCTGGAGCCAGCATTGAAGGAATTAGTAAAGTAGTTGAATTTGTGAAGGCAAGCAAGGGAATTTAATTTATGAAATATGAAATGAAGGGTTTTGTCAGGCTTTACTTGCCTTTGTTTATGCTCTTTCCGTTTTTATTTAAGTGTCAGGTATTTGTGTTAAAAATGATCGTTAAATCTGAATTTATATAACGATTATCAAATAAAATTAATATTATTAGATTCGTAATAAAAATATTATTAAAAAAAGTATAATATTGTATTTTTTTATAAAAATGTTATGTGAGAAATTATTGATTAAAAACAGACCTCAAAAAGTGTGAATGACATATATAAAAAGACGGAGGTAGTACTCTCTCCGTTTTAATTTATCTGTCGATTAAGAAATTGTGTTAGAAACTTTGATCGTTTATATTTTAATTTGTATAATTATTCATCATACAAAGTTAATGTCATTATATTCGTAATAAAAAATACAAGTAAAAAAGTATAGTATTATTTTTTATAAAAATTTTATATTAAAAATTATTGATTAAATATAGATATTAAAAATGGTAAGTGACAGATAAAAAAGAATGGATGAAATATTTATTTATTATATTTTGATGAGAAGGATATTAGGAGGAGGCCGGCCGCATGTTGATTCTGTCATTAAGCTTCGTATCTCTTCCAAATTTGCTCATTATCTAATTTATATATCTTCTTATTTATTTTCAACTTATTTGTTAGTTTTGGACCTTTGGTTGTATATTATTACTTATTTTTATTATTATGGCATTTAATTAATGAACCCAACATTTGCATAACATGCTTTGCTTCCTTCATGTGGGAGCAAGGCATAAATGATAATGTGATTTGTCACAATACCCATCTCATATTTTTCGTGCCCCTCACAATAGATAAATAAAATAGAATATCTAATGTGGATGTATAATTTATATTTAAGTTCTTTTTTATATATATATTTGATTTCAAAATGAAATACCGGGACATGTTCTTTGGAATGGTAAATTAGGTTTATCATATCATTTCTTTACTTTACCTTATCCGAATTAGTAACAAATACTCAACCGCATGTCATTTTATTTCCTCAAAAATCCAGAATTTAATAGTAAAATATATTTACTCCAACTTACATACCACAAATTATTTCTTTACCTTTCCTTTCCTTATCAGCTTTTACATAACTTACATTAATCCTACCATGGTAAAGAATAGAATTTTGCTAAGGGGCGATTTCTAATATCCAAACAAGTTGTTTAATTTCAATCAGCTGGTCCCCACTTTCAATGAAGCAAGTAAATAATAACTAGATTTGATTAGCTTTATGATGGCTCAAATAAATGTGATCTAAAGTTGAAATTAAACTTGCTTGATTTTGTTACCTAATTTAATTAATCACAATCCCACAATATCAAAGAACAAGATTAAGAAAAGTTTTACCGACATAGCTAACAATAGAATTTACTCTATAGTTAATTTATAGATATGCAAAAAGGGTCCAATTTTATATATTAAATTGATTAGATCTTGTGGGTGATCTATTATATGGTCCATCCAATATTGACTACGATGGAATCAATACTCTATCCACTGCCACAACTATCTCATGATCAATTGAAATGAATGAATTAAGGGAGAGTTTAGTTGGTCAAAAATTCTGAAAAATTGATCAATTTTTTCAAACTGACTTATTTTTTTTTTTATATTTAGTTGTATATTGACATTGAGAAAAATTTTACAGAAAACTCACCATTTTCAAAGTTTTCCTAAGAAAAATTTCCTTTAAAAGAAGGTAATAGAAAACTTTTTACGAAAAATTTTTCCCGAAAAATATTTTCCTAGGATTCTTAGCAAACTATCCCCAAAGAATTTACATTAATCTCCAAATGGACAGCAAAATTGCCATGTTGGTGACAAGCAAATTTCTACTAAAATAAAGTGAGAGCACTAGCTAGCTAGCTATGTAGGATTCCTACAAATGTTTCCAATGATAAAGATGTGTAATTATTGGGGGTGGAAAATTAGCTTTTGATGGGGATTTCTAATATATAATTAATTAACAAAAAATAACTAAATTTAAAAAAAGGGAAGGGTGGTGGAGAGAAGAAAAAAGGTGGGGACAAAGAACAAGATGTGTGAAATACACATAAGGGATAACTTTGTGCTTCCACTTAATTAATAATAATTGTGCTAATGACAATAATAATAATAATAGTAGCTACTAATAATAATGAAAGAGGAGGGAGGAATACAACAGCTAATCTAATCAAACATGTATATGTTCTGTGCCTCACTGTTCCACATGCCCCATGTATCTCTTAAATCACCACAAAAGCTTATCTCTCTCTCTCTCTCTCTATACTTGATTCCTAATCCTAATTATTGGGTTTCTTTCATAAAAGTTGGGTCTATTACTCTATTTAAATTAAATACCATTCTTGGATTGACTCTCTTCCAAAGACTTTAATCTATCTTAGTTTAATTACTTAGCTTGCATGTATGTAGATACAATGCATCAATACCAATAGATTAATTATATTTATTTCACCATCTATATTATATTTCTTATGTAAACTAACACTATACTATATTGGGCATTATTTTTTTTTACTCTGATTATGAGACTAACATGCATGTGGTGAAATGTAATAGATTATCATTTTGAGCAAGTAAAAGTGGTTGGTATTTAATTTGATTAGTATTTTAGTGTGATGTACAACTCTTTTGTTTCACCCACTTTCGTTCAACTTGTGTTAAACAACAATAAATTTTCTGGACAATACGTTTGAGTGTGATATGGGCCGGGGGATTCAGATATAAACAGTCTTTTCCTTATGAATTAAAGTTCATGTAAAAACTGATTCCTACAGATTTAACAAAAATCTTTTGGAAAACAAATTTGAAAACACCAGCGGAAACAAAAAAAACCTAAATGAAAAAACCCTTAAAACGGAAAGAAAGCAAACTAAAAGTTGAAGAAGCTTGCAGAATTAACAACTTGTGCTAGTTTAATATTATTGTAACATATTATGAAACTTGGACCTTAAGCTTCCTTGTTGAAAGTTTTCATTGTTTTTCTAAAATTTTAATATATTATAACATTAAATATAATATTTGTTATTGCATATTATCATGGAAGTTAAAGAAATAATAATGAGAAAAAAGAGAGTTAAAAAAGGATAGAGACAAATGCATTTTTCGCTAGTGTTACAGTCGATCTGTGATAATTTTATTGTATTACAAATATTTTATATATTTTTTTTGGTGATTGCATTTATCAAACTTTATCATTTCCAAACATATCATCTATTCTTTTTCCTTTAAACCTTTGTAACCTAGAGAAGAACCAAAATTGAAGAATCATTACCACCTTTCAAATTATATGATGTCTAGATATACACATAGGTTTGAGGTTTGACATTCCTTGCCCTAGTGTCATGTTATTCTCTCTATTTGCACCTTACTATAAATCAAAAAAAAAAAAAAGAAAAAGAAAAAGAAAAAGAAAAGAAAGTCCTGCCTTTTTTTCCAAAAAAAAAGAAAGAAAAAAAGAAAAGAGAATTTCGAATTTTTGATATTGGGAAATGAATTGGGTTCAAGTTGACAAGAGGGTAGTATCCTGATTGATTCCTGACCCAGATTTCCCTCCAAGAAGACGGAAGAAAAACTACACAGTAAACCCTCCCCTAAACCCTAATTTCTATCTCCATATCCAATGTTTCTTTGACCTTATATTTCTCTCTCTAAATTGGGTGCTGGGATTTGGATGTGATGTTGGTGTCTAATTCGATTTCAAGGTCAATGAAAACCCTAATTTCTCCCGCTTTCTCTGCCCTTTCTTCTCCTAAACCTTCCTCTTTCCCTCTCCATTTTCTCCTCAAAAACCCTAATTTCGTCTCCCCCTTTCGACCTCCTTCTCCTTCATCTTCTTTATTATGCAGCATGTCGTCCAGTTCTGTTCGTTGTTACGCTTCTTCTCAGCACCACCAGCAACCTTCTTCTTCTTCTTCGGGTGAGATTCATGTCATTGTAGGCCCCATGTTCGCAGGAAAAACCACCAGTCTTCTTCGTCGTATCCAATTGGAGTCCCAAAATGGCAGGTTTGTCTTCTTTTTTAAGCTCAAGTTTTGATTTTTGGCATTAGTTTGTTTGAAATTACTGGCATTGGGTCCTTCTGTTTGTTGTTTATCTGTTCTGGGTGATTATCCTTAATTAAAGAAAGGAAACAAAATTGTAGCTTTCACATGATTAAGTGACAGTTTTTGAGGAGAAAAAGCGTTAGGTTAGGCCTATGACTTATGAAATGCATACCCAGATAGAAAAGAGGTATTCTTTCAAGCTTGGGGAGCCTTAAAGATTGTTTCTTTGCTACTGGATGAGTCCCAGTTTTCAGGATGAACCCATTGATCGGTCTCAGTTGTTATTGGATAAAACGTTGAAGGATCTTTGTTACACTGGAAGACTGAAGGAAGCTATTGGGTTGTTGTGCGGTACGTCGTTTGCGGTGGACTCGCACACTTATTCTCTCCTGCTGCAAGAATGCATACACAAAGGATCATATGACTGGGGCAAGTTGATTCATGCTCATATGGTGGTTGTTGGCTTTGCTCTTAATGAGTACTTACAGACCAAGCTGTTGATTCTGTATGCGAAGGCAGGGGAGCTCGGAACTGCATGCGTATTGTTTGACAAATTGCGGGAAAAGAGTTTAATTTCGTGGAATGCGATGATAGCGGGTTATGTGCAGAAGGGGGTTTATGATGTGGGTTTGAATCTTTACAATGAGATGAGATGTAATGGGGTGATTCCTGATCAATTCACATTTGCTTCCGTGTTCAGAGCGTGTGCTAGTTTGGCCTTGTTGGAGCAGGGGAAACAAGCCCATGGAGTCATGTTGAAGTGTGTGATCCGACAAAATGTGGTAGTTAATAGTGCTCTCATGGATATGTATTTTAAATGCAGCACTCCCTCGGATGGGCACAGGGTGTTTAGTAAGAGCCCGGATAAGAATGTAATCACTTGGACCTCCCTGATTTCTGGGTATGGTCTGAATGGAAGGGTTGCCGAGGTTTTTGAACTTTTTGACAAGATGGTTGAAGAAGGATTAAGACCAAATTATGTTACATTCCTTGCTGTCCTTTCTGCTTGTAGCCATGGAGGTCTTGTTGAGGAAGGTTGGAAGTACTTCTCACTGATGAAGGATTATGGGGTTCAACCACGTGGGAAGCATTATGCAGCCATGGTTGATCTTTTGGGACGTGCTGGGAGGTTAGAAGAGGCTTATAGATTGGTTAACAGCTCCCCCTGTAGAGAAAATCCTGTGGTGTGGGGTTCTTTGCTTGCGGCTTGTAGAATCCACGGGAATGTAAAACTATTGAAGTTATCGGCAGATAAATTTTTCAAATTGCAGCCCCAAAATAGTGGAAAGTATGTCGTTGTGTCAAATACTTTTGCCTGTTATGGACTGTGGGAAAATGTGGCAGAGGTGAGGGGATTGATGAGGGATTCTGGGGTGAAGAAAGACCCCGGATACAGTAGAATTGAGGTGCATAATGAACTCCATTACTTTTTTAAGGGTGATAACACTCATAAAGATGCTGAGAGCACATACCAAATGCTGAATGACCTAACTTGTGTTCTAGTGGACAATGGCTACATTCCGGACCTAAGTTATTGTGAGTAATCATGTTGACCTTTGCAATCTTCTGCAATATCCAGCATCTCTTAAGGGGGAATGTTGGTAAACGGGTTCCTCTACCATGTTTAACTTTTTACCAAATAGGTAAGAGATATGGCTCATCATTTTTGTTGTCACTTGTGTAGATAAGGGTTGTGCTCATACCGCTCGATTGTATTATCATATTAGCATTCCCTTTTCATTGTGGTTTTTTGACTGTCTGTCACTCAGTATACTTGTACTGAACATGTTTTATGTGACTTAATTACAGGAACGTAGCCCTGATCAAATCTAGCAAAGACACAAGATATGACCGCAGCGCTATTGTCACACATGACGGTGAAAAATATCCATGCTTAGCCCTACATGACTTGTCATCCTTCAAGCAAGAAATTGGTTCAAGCGCTTATGATAAGGTATTGTAGTACAAACCTATTGTGTGAAGTGAGCATATTGTGTGTAAAATATGGTTGCCTTCAGATATTGATTTGAACATAACCAGGGCAAGAGGTAGACAAGCTCTTGATACCCTCTTGCCCCCGTTCTTTGGCAATCATTGTAACCGGTCCACCTAGGAATTGTCTCATAAAGAGGGGTTTTTTCCGCAGGTAGATGTGATTGGTATCGACGAAGCTCAATTTTTTGGCGATCTGTATGATTTTTGCCAGAAAGCTGCTGACCATGATGGAAAAATGATTATTGTTGCTGGTCTTGATGGTGATTACTTGAGGTACATGTTACATTCATATTCCTCTTTTTCTTGTAGGAGAATTTCTAGAGTTTGAAACCGAATTGGCTAAACAAACTCCCACATAAAAGACAGTTTCATGGCCAATTGTTACCATCTCATACGGTTAATTTTTCACTGTGGGAATATGTGTTGCTGATTTCAAGCTGTTTGGCAGGAGGAGCTTCGGCTCGGTGCTGGATATAATTCCTTTGGCAGATTCTGTGACAAAACTGACCGCTCGATGTGAGCTGTGTGGGAAACGAGCCTACTTCACGCTGAGGAAAACCGATGAAGCAGAGACTGAGCTGATCGGTGGAGCTGAAGTGTACATGCCTGTGTGCAGGCAGCATTATGTTAGTGGACAGGGAGTGATTGAAGCTGCGAGGTTGGTCCTCCAACAAAAGCTACAATGCGGCTAGCGTTATCGCTAAATTTTACCTTGTAAGATCATACTATTTACCATTGATTTGCCCTCCTACTGCATCCTCTGTAGTCTGTTAGATGACATTTTATTATGTAAAAATGTAAATTAGTAGATATGGGCTCATCATTTCCATTCATGCTTTATTGTTCAAAGTAGTCACCCAAACCCAGTGTGCAAAAACAAGAATTGAATTCAACTGATGCTGATGGGAAATATATCAGAGTAACAATAGAATAGTTGCATTATCTCAAGTAGAGCTGGCAAAATTTGTCCGACCCGAATTGTCCGACTCAGAAAAAACTGAGTCTGGACATAGATATTTCGTTCGAATTTTGGTACTGTTGAATTGACAAAATATTTGGACATAAATTTCTTTTTTTTTTTTTTATTGCCTGAACCTGATTTTGACCGGAATTTAACTTCGACCGAATATAAAATCGGGTCTGAACATGAATTTATCGTCTGAATTTCGATACTGTCTACCTGAATCTACTTGAACCCCGATTTTCGCCAGCCCTAATTTCGAGTGTCAGCACTTGTAGCTAGTTAAGTTGCATCCATTATAGGATCAGTGGACAAGAGGCTATAAATAAGGTAATCAACACCCTCTCCATCCACAATCATATACTTCCTAAGAAGCCCTTCCTTGAGAGAACCCACCTTCTCAAGCACCCTCAGAGAGCCCTTGTTGTTAGGATCAGAAAATGCCTCTATCCTCAACAACCCTGGAATCTCTTCAAAGGCACCCGAAACAGCTCTTCTGACCACATTTGTCGTGCTGCCTCGGCCCCAGTAATGCCGTCCGATTGCATACGACAACTTGGCTCGTCCTCTGTGAAAGTCGTTCGCTCCTGCCCCCTGCGGCTCGATGCTGATGAGCCCAATGGGCCGGCCCGCCAAGCAGATGGCTCGGTTAAACGGGTTGGGAAGCAGCATGTCGGAGAAGTAGCCGAGAATTTGGGCCCTGGACGAGTCGGGCTGAACCCAAGCCTGGAGCCTGCTGAAGCGCAGGACTTCCGGGTCGCAGCCCAGTTCATGAAGTGGTCGACGTCCGACAGTTGGTACTTCCTGAGTGTGATTTCCTCGTACCCCATCATTGCAATTTTCAAACTAAATGAGAATGAGATGAGAAGTAGTTGAGTAATTGTTGCCCAAATGAAAAGAGGGAACATAATTCAATTGGAGATCTTGTTTGTGTCTCGTGTATGAATAATTTTACCCGTGTGGCATGTCCCCACCCTTGTCTACTTGGTGGAATGACATTACATTAGCATGTGAATTTTACCACATTTCTGGTGGTTTTTAATGGATATTATACCTACACGTTGAGCCGTTCAAGACCATTTATATCATAAACATCACAAGGCTATCCTTAAATGATTTGAACTGTCATGAAAAAGATGAATTTCCTACTCTCGTATCACTTAACTGACTAGCTTTTAGGTGCAAATATGATTATACTACGATGTACCCATCATGTTGTATCACTTTAAAGGTTTATCAGGACTATAGTGCAATTTTGTGAACATTGGCCTATTTTAAGACTATTGTATGATTTGTTTGTAAATATTGTATTAGTGTTTTTATGGAGATCCCGTTATGAAAGAGAATTAGTAAACTCTCTCTCTACTAACGAGCATCCTATGTTTAGGTCAATGATGGGATGAACATTTTTTTCGTTAAAAATTTAGGAACATACTTACCTTCATTTTGACTAAATTTTGATCGTTAATTACTCACACATTATAATGAATTATAATATGAAATTATCGTTGTAGACACTAAAAAAACCAAAATAGTGTCAAAAGTTGAAATAAATTAAGTTGATTATTTTGGTCGGTCCAAATTAATTAATTTAGTTTATTTAATTAAAATTGGCTCAAATCGACTACCAAGTCAAAGCTCGAGGCAGTGATTCTTAAGTCAAGTCGAATGGATCAGTCAACCCAAACCCAAGGCCCGGACAATGACTCACAAAGACTACCAACTTACCAAATGGACTGTCAAGTGCACCCAAACCTAAGGCCCGGCCAACGGCCCAAGAAGACTAACAAGTCACCCAAGAAAGGGGGTCTCTCCTCTATAAATAGGACTACTCACTCTCATTTGGGGGAGGAAAAATTTTAACTCTCAAGAAGACTCTTTAGAATTAAACAACAAACACTTCAATATGTGTCGTTTGTTATAGAGATTCAACACAAACTTGATCGAGATTCAAGCCGCGTCGGCCCTCCTTCAAGAAGACTACAGAGATCGAATCAGAGGATTATTTTTATTTGTTCGTCGTGTGACAAATATGATAGAAATTGTACCCAAATTCTTTGAAATCAATACAAATTATATTTGTCTATTATTTTCCTAACAATTGTAATGGGGTAATTTTATATTGTAACTTATTGTAATTTATGAATAATTAACGATCAAAATTAGACAAAATGACAATTAATTTAAAACGAAGGGAGTATATAACAGTTTTATGAACATTTTATTGAAGTTTATGAGTACATATAGTTTTTATGAGCATTTTGTGATCGCACGAGGATCATGTACTCCATGGAATATAATCATAATTGTGGCTCTTAAACATTAGATGGTTTTGGTCCTGTTTGGCAACTAGTCGTTAACTGTTAGTTTGTAGCTGACTAACTGTTAGCTAGTAGCTGTTTGGATTAACTGTTTGAGTTTAACTGTTTGATTTAGCTGATTGCAGGAAATGTATTTGGTAAACTAGCTTTTTGTGAAAAGTTACCTCAAATAACTTATTGAAAACTAACTTATTGGGTTCAAAAAGCTAATATAAAAAGCTTGTTACCAAACACTTTAGGTTAAGGTGAAAACTAACAGTGTCCAAAAAACTAAAAACTACCCAAAAAACTGACATCCAAATACCCCTTTATCTCTGGAAACCTTAATATAAAAGCTTAGGTGTCCCATTCTTGATCTCCAACTAACATCCCCTTCCATCATTCCCTGTCTGTCTACATCTTTGACATTATCTAACAGTGAATCCATTGGCCCCCCCCCCCTCTTTCTAGTACTTCCATGTCACACTTCATGAGGTTCCATCTCCACAAACGTCTTTTTCATATGTTTTTCCTCAATTCTTGCACACACCCACATACCTTTACTTCATATTCACCACAGAATGAGTGAATATCTTTATTTACATTAAAAGAACAATGGATAGGACCAGTAATATTATCGGGTTGACGCTTCAATGGGCTGGACCTCACACACACATCAAACCATCTGAACCCATTTAGATTTTTTTATTTAACTTTCTCTTTTGTAAATTATGAAGAACAGTTACTGAAAATTGAAAAATACCTATTGGTATTTGAAATTAAAGCATCCAACACACCTTGTTGATTTTAATTGGGGCATGAATGTGATTATGTTGAACCAAATCTCCTTATGTTCAGGTTAGGTTTAGGATTAAGGTTAGGTTAGGTTAGGTTAGGTTAGGATAGGATAGGATAAGAAAGGATATGATAGGTTTGGGTTAAATTAGTTGTTAGGTGAAAATATTTTATTAATAAAATTTGAATATTTTGGGGAAAATAATGAAAAAAATTATAAATGTTGGGAAAAAGGGGATTGATTTAAAATTTTGAGATTAATATAATATTATTTAAAAATTTTTTTATTGAAAAAGTTATTTTTGGTTTGAGTGTTTATTAGAGAGTTGGGTTAGACTAAGTTAGGTAATGATAAGCTAAGTTAAGTTAAGTTAGGTTAATTAGGTTTAACCCAACTAAAGAACATAGCCTAATTAGTGCAATTTATTAGGTGCACCAGAGCACGTGTTCTAGATATTATGATTGTTCACCCACATATATTATATTGTTCACACCATATATTAAATTATTCACTTTTATTATAATAATTGTTCACTTATAAATATCTAGTACACCTGGGGCATAAAAAGTTGAACCAAATCTACTTTGTATAAGAAGCTTCAGTTAGCTAGCCTAGCCAGGGTTGAATGCGTAAAGTCATGCGTATTGGTTTTATCATTTGTGTGCGTTGAATTTGAATATATATATATATATATATATATATATATATATAGATATATATATATATATATATATATATATATATGGGATGTGATATAATGAGAAGGGGCTTAAAGTGTGAAGAGAAGAAGAGTGAATCCTAGCCATCCATTCACAAATCAAGGGTGAGGTCCAAACTATTTCCATTAACCTTTATGCTCATCCATATAAGCTTGGTGTTTACTTTTTAACATTCAACACAAACCACCAACTAAGGTGCATTATTTCATTTCAGTGCAAATTGATGTTCCCGTACCTTTGATGATCATTTGTCAGATAGTTAATGTTCACCATTCAGTCCAAACTATTGCATTTTGTTGATCACAAACAAAAATGGTGGTTCTATATGCTTACAAAATGATGTTCAATCAAAATACTACAGCATCCAAAACACAACATGAATTAAAGTTAACAAGCTCCATGTCAAAGGGTTGCAATGGTGCCTGTCCTATCCCACTGACTTGCTCGCATTTGGACTGCGACCTTCTGACGGTTTGCATCGTGCATGACAAGGGCGTAGCAATATGTAACGACCCGCCCTAAACCCGTATTAATTAAGGCCTTAATCCCAGTGATTAACGAAATTACGCTGTTCAAATTTTTCTTTCTTTTACGTTAATATGGTTATTACTGTTATTATTATTATTTATTTTTTTTGCGCGACAGGTCTTGAGCAAGGTGATGCTTAAACGGGTTGATTTTATGTTATCTCGAATTTAAAGTTATTATTACGAGTTTATGAATACTTTTACGATAAGTTTTATAATTTATTTTATCATTCTCAATTTTACGCTTGTAACCGAAGAAGGTTATATTAATTTTAATTTCCGTTTCTTTTACGATTTATATTACCCAACCTTCCTAAGTACATTTTATTGCTCAATTCATTTTATTAATATGTCCTACCAATTTATTTTATGTGGTTTAGTATTAGTTAATTTTACCCAATTTATTCCCAAGTAATTTTATTTAATTTATGCTAAACTATTTTATCAAGTTTTATGTTGATTAATTTTATCTAGTTTATTACCAATTACCTTATCTAGCTAATTTTAATGACACCTTTGTTAGCCTAATTATTAATTAGAAGAATGGTTTAAGTAGTGTTTTAATTTAATTAAGGGAGTGTATTTATATATACAAGGGGGGAGTAATAAGGCCTTCTATTTCATTTTATTTACAAATCAGAAATTCATCTCACCTCAACCCTCCTCCCCCTTTCTCCTCTGCCCAGCCAGCAGCCATCCGGGCGTTTTCCGGCGACCGGCCGGCGGCCCAGGGGTGGCCGAGACACCCTCCTTCCCTCCTCTCTTGTTTCCTTCTCCAATTTCTCTCTCAAGTGGTATATATTCAAAACCCTAACTCTATTCTTTATGTTCTAATATGAAATTTCACTTCTAATTTGTGTAATTCTTGTTGTTCTTCATCTCTTTTATGTTTTTAAGCATGAATTTATGTGGTGGTTAAGTTAGGTTAATTAGGGTTTAAGTTTTGGGTTGAATGCATGTAAATTTTGGGTGTTCTTGAAGAGTTCTTGATAGATTTATGGTGGATGATGATTCTATCTTTGTGCATGTGAGTTTATTGAAGGAATATTGAATTTTGGGACTGATTGTAAGTATTGGTTATGTTAATTATGTGATTTTGTGCTTAAATGATATGAATTGGTGAGAATTTGGGGAAGGAGTGCTAGTACAAGCATTGTTTCAAGTAGCATGATTTAATCCATGGTTGCATGTGAGATTTATGATGTTATTTGAGTAAATTTTGCATGTTCATTTCTGAAAATATGATGAATGTTAGCTAATTTGAAGTTTAGTTGTGAATTGGTATGATTTAGAAGCTTAAACAAACATTAGAAGTGGGATTAAGGGCATTAAAGTTTCTGTTTGGGAATCTGATTTTTACAGAGGATGAAAAATGTGAATTTTGCCCGGATTTTTACTGAAAATGATAGCCCAAGTGATTATCTAACTCTAGGCTTTGGAATTTCGAGAATCCGATATGTATAGCCCGAGATACGAGCAAAACCGTGAAGGGGTACTGTTATATACGTTTTCTGGAGTCAGTAGCTAAATGCTACTTTTTCGTCCATTTGGAGACCTTGTTGGTTCTTGTGATAAACATAAAAGTTTTAGGTTACTCTTTAAGCTTTCCGGAAAGATAAGATTTGCGCCCATAAGATATCGGGAGTGAAAGATATGAGGCCGTGTTTAAGGACTATCAATTTAGTTTTCTGCCCAGAATATTATTTCCAATTTCTGACTTTGGGGCCATAATTCAATCATTAAGGAGTTCTAATCAATGGGCGAATTGTATGTCAATGTTAGGATAATCAAGATATGTATTCTAGATTGCAAGTATGATCATTTGGTGAGGATGGTTTTCTCCTAAAGGTGTAATTGTCATTAGTAAGTCATGGTTATACTATTGAAGAACTAAAAGAGTTATTATCACATATTGATGTTTGGTTTAGAATTCGGGATGCTTGTCTAGCCTAAGGCTACTTTGATCTCTAAATAGTCTCAAGAAATAATCTTCTTCTAAGTACTTAACTCTAGTTCATCGTTTCAAATGCTCCCGAAATTAATATTTCTTTCTCATAATTGTCTTCCTTGTCGCAGCGACATTCCCAAATAAAGTCAAAGAACTCGTTAATCCTCATTTTAGCCTTCCATTTCTTGAGTTTCATACTCCATCCATGTTATTGTCCAAGTCTACTCTTCAATTCACAAGCTTTCCATCGATTATTTACGAGCCTCTATATGAGTTTCATATCGGAAGTTCAAACCATAGGATTTGTTTTTATGTGCCGACAAACCAGCTTCTGTCCGGGCTACTTTTCGAGCCCTTCCTTTCATTTTTACCTTTCGGGCCAGTTGACAAAGTTGTAGGGCGTGATTTTCCCTTTCCGAAAAGTACTCGTTTGCAAAAATCTGAGTTTCCTAGCTCAAGTTATCACCAAATCTTTGATTGATCAAAAACTGAAATTTCTATTTTTCTCATCCCTTTTAAGTTATCAAGTTTTAATTATTTTAATCCCAGCTTGTAAATTTCAAGGACTTTATTAAAGTTCTCAATTTTCTTATGCTCTTATTATAGTTTCCAAGTAGCCCAAACCGTCACAAGCTTGAGGCACGTCGCTAGATCTTTTTACTACTCAAGGTACGCGAATTATCCAACTTTTCGCTCCTTATTATCATTTAATGTTTTCATGATTATTTTAAGTTGTGCTTTAATGTTTATGTTACAGTTTTAAAAGGTCCCATTTTATGTTTTCTTTATGCTAGTTACTTATAGGTGCTAGCTCTCTTTTTATGTATGATACTCCTGATCAGAGTGTCCAGACCTGGCCAGTGTCGACTGCTCGACAGTCACCCAATCCAAACTTCGATCGGTTTGGGCATGCGCGTGTGTGAGATGCATTGCATCGATCGTAAGGGACCAAATACTTATGTTTTAGTACCTATCTTACCTTTCATGTACTTTACCTTTTACGTTGATGAATTAAGTTCTTTTATTCTAGTTATCCCTTTCCCCGTTTTCAAAATGAATTTAAATGCCGGCACTAAAACCGTTTTTGAACGGTTTGACGTGTTGGAGGTTCGTGTACTGAGTGTTTCCCCACTCACCTTTGCGTTGTTTTACTGTTTTATTTTAGGCGGTCCGAGCTCCCAGGTTAAAGGTAAGGATAAGCAAAAGTAGGCGTGTACCCAAGCAAGGTAGTCTCGAATGGAAGTTTAGTCGGTTCCGGTGGTTTCCTTTTTGGGCTAAAAGACCCTTTAATTATGAAATATGGGATGTAGTTTTCTCTAATGGTTGTATAAATTAAACTAGTTAAGTCTTGGTGGGTTTTGAGTGTGAAGTTTATGTTTAAAGTTTGGTTGTGTTTGTTGTGTTCTTAAATGGTGTTGTTGGGTTTGTTGCCTTGTCCCGAGTGGGGACGGCGGTAATACCTCCACCCTAGGTGTTCCGCTGCGCTAATCACAGGCTTAGTGGTTGTGTTATGTTAATCTTGTGATTAAGGGTGTTGGGGTGTTACACAATATCTGTCCCTCAACACGTCCAACAGCTCTTGCTGCACATAGGATATATGAAATCAAAAAAAAAAAAAAATTGATACGTCAGTATGTCAGTTTATGATATATGAAATCAACAAATATGCACACACCATGTTCACTTACGTCGTCCTCCGAAAGGCCACATTCCCAGTTGGTGGGTTGAATAACGTTTCCATATGTCGCATGCAGTAAACCCTGTTATCAATCAAGTTGGTCGCCGACCGCCAATGCATTCGCAGCAACTCGCGCTTAACTTCCGTTACGATATTGTGTCTTTCACAGCCCACGGACTTTTGGAAGAGCGAAAGCATGTCCGACTGCATACGAACCATGATGTACTATTAAGATAAACACAAAATAAAAAGACATACATGAATGAAATAAGTGATCAGAGTAAATACCATTTCGCCAAGCACGTTGCCATATGCTTTGCGATGAGATAAAGTTCTTTCACGGCTGTTTTTGTGGCTGTCAATTATGTACACTATCTCGTGATTTTTGTGATGCAAGTCCAAGCAAAAGATGAAGTAGTGGTCGTTATAATGCAAAGGTGCCATGATATGCACAAGGAATCGATGTATCACGTGATGATCATTTCATTAAGGTGATGTCCATTTCTAAGACTGTTTGATGTTCATTTTCCCAACCATTGATGATCATTCTCAAAACACTTGATTAACATTAGTCAAATTGATGTTCATTTTCAAAACACTTGATGATCATTAGTCAGATAAGTAAGCTTCATTGTTCAGCATAAACACTTGCATTGTGATGTTCATTGTTAGACACATTGATGATAATTGATGATCATTGTCTGAAACATTGATGATCATTTCAAGATTATTTGATGTTCATTTACCAATCAAAGTGCCCATTGGAAAGAAACTCAAAACAATCAACTATTAGAGTATGGGCGGATTACCAGCTGAGCCGCCTTCAAGTCAATCCATCCATCACACCGCTCTACCTCCCGCGCCACTAGTTCGTTGAACGCAACACAATGATCCTCAAACGAAGTGGCTTTGTAGTCGTCATAATGGCACAGCTTCTCCTGCATTAGCTCCACAACGCACAACGTTCAGTATGAGTGTTACAGAAATGACATGAAATATGCTTAAATGATAAACGATGCATACTGTGCATTCCGAAGGGATGAAGAAACGGGACGACGTCGTTGAGCTCCGCTTCCTTTCCATGTCATTCAGGTATTTGCAAAACACGTTCACCACATTGACTGATACGTGACACCCTGGAGCCAGTGAGTCCATCTCGGACCTAATGGCAACCGCAACATTTGGCTCATATATTTTTTCACTGGAATACAACACAAACAATCAAAAAGTATACAAAGTAAACTTGTAACCCCGATAGTAGCTAAACAGATTGATGTTCATTCCAATAACCCTTGATGATCATTTTCAGATACTTTGATGATCATTTTAATCATATATTGATAATCACTTTTCACAACTTTGATGATCATTATAGGATTACGAAGTCAATACCTAAATGTATATCAAACGAACATCAAGAATACATCAAATGAACATTAATAACATCAGAAATGAACATCAATAATATGTTACGTGAAACATCGATACTATGCATGAACAAGTTTAAGTAACATCAGGACACAAAAAATTCACACACGCACACCAACTAACTGTATCTCAAATGAACATCAACAATACTTCAAATAAACATCAACAACACTCCCCAATGAACCTCAAGTATATGCATGATTATCCATCACAAACTAAACCCCAACATGAACATCACGTGGTAACTTACTTACCTCTAATAAAATTCCAAGTGAACATCAACTAAACCCTACATGAACACCAACTATATTTCAAGTGAACATCAATTTGACTTACGTAGGGTCCAAGCCTGAGATGGATGACGGTGAAAGGAAGACATATTGGCTTATGATCCTCTTTGCTTGCGACAGTTTACGGGATGCACTTGCTACCCTATCAGCATACGGCGAGCAAAGGTCGTCTGGTAGTCTTTTTGCCTTCCGTTTGGGGTTTCTTCGCCCCATCTGTTGCTGTATGTTGGGGTCCGGATCGCCAACGAACATTGTTCCGTGTTCGGTGTTGAGTATCATTTTCCCTTTGGACGGTAACCCTGGTGGGGCCCCATATCTGCAAAACTCGCGGTCTTCATCCTTGGCCCAGTGCGGCGGCGACCTTGTGATGTTATGGGGTCAATAATGTGTGGCGCATAATCATCTTGTTCTGTCCCTGTGGGTAATCTTGAACCAGCCCCCTTGACATTCCCAGTCCCGTCGACGCCTACAGCAGGCTGAACAGGGGGCGAGGGTTGGGTGGCGTAGGCGGGGTCACATCGGGGATCAAGTCGAAATGCGGCCTAGTAGGGTCCCGGTTCCGCAGGTGCTCCACAGTGCGGTCCACTTTCTCATAAAACGTCTCCATGGACGGGCGCAGCCAAAACGCATCGTCGTCTTCCGATAGACGCCACTCGCGAGGGGTGCATGAGATGGGGTCATGTCCGGGGTTTGCAGCGGGCTGAGTTGTGTTGTTTTCGGCAGTGCTTGACCCAAACTCTGACGTTAGTGAGGCTAACATGTCAGTAACTTGCTTCTTTATGTCTTCCACCCCATATGCATCCTTATATTTTCGTCCAATCCGGTCGATCGTCGATGAAATCTCAACCCGTATATCAATCATTTTTTTCAGTGAATCATGCAATGATCGGAGCTCGCCCTACATGTAGACATTAACTGACATTAAGTATATCGATTAAAATAAGTACAAATGATCATCAAAAAAGAAAAAACATTGGCGAACGAACGTGACCAATTTAAAAAAGTATCAAATAACCTGAAGATCAGCCTGCACCGATGCGCCACCAGATTTTCGTCGAACCATTGCATCAACAGCTGGATCATTCAGCCGTGGATCCAACTTTCCTTTGCCAAATGCCTTTCTGGTTACCTCCTCTGATATCCTATCCTTCAAAATCATTTCTGTCCACGCACACATCGTGGGGAACCCTCTACGTTCCAAGCGAGAGGTGCACACGATTCTATCGAAGTACAACATCTAACAAAAAGGACAATGAACATCATAATCAATACAAATGAGCACCCAGTACACATGAAATGATCATCAGCCATATTGAAATTAACATAAAAGACTATAATTAACATATGATTTATCATAATGATATACAAATTAGCATACAATGAACATCATACTCAATACAAATGAGCACCCAATACACAAATAATTATCAGAATGATATAGGAATTAGCATACAATGGATGTATAAAGTCAATACAAATCATATGAAATGATCATCAGACTGATATAGAAATTAGCATAAAAGTCAACAAAATAGCAAATTGGGGTGCATTATCTAGCATGATCATCAGCCTGTTGGCAGATTATATCGAAGTACACCATCTAGCAAAAGGACAATGAACATCAAAGTCAATACAAATGAGCACTCAGTACACATGAAACGATCATCAACCTGTTGGCCGATGATTATTATAATGATATAGAAATTAGCATACAATGGATATATGAATGATCGCCCAGCACAGATAACATGATCATCAGACTGTTGGCAGATGATCATCACAGTAATGAGAATGAACATCAAAGTCAATACAAAAGAACACCCAGACTATAACCAAAAGTGAATGAACAACACGTACCATCAGAAAAATAATCGGGCCCTCAAAAAACACTTGGGTGCTTTTGCGGGTGCTTGTGCCAAACCACTTTTTGTGCGCATCGACCAGTCGGTCCACTGTATACGTACACCAGTCAAAGCTAGTGACTCGGTCAATGTTTATTACATTCTTGGTAAATATAGGGGAGCACATCCGCCGTTGGTTGCCATGGAAGAACGTGGCAACCATGTACAGGAAAAAATGTCTCTTGAATTTAACGCCCCCGTCCTCATACCGCAAAATCAACTCCGGCATATTCGACATCAACGGACTGCCGTCCTATAATCCCCAATCAGCTCTTAATTCACTCAGGACCTCCTTGTAGTCGTCATCCCCAACCCTTCCATCAAGCACTTCCTCAATCGGGTCATCACCAAATGGGATCCCCATTGTAATATACACATCAAGTGGGGTAACGAGGATGTGCTTGCCAACATCAATCTCTAGAGTGACGGAGAATGGGTTGAATCGTTCGAGCAACCACTTCGCAAGTTCGCCGGGTATTTGTTTCAAACGAAACCTAAGGAAACATTTGAAACCCATGTCAGCAACTGCTGCCTTTTTCGCATCATTTAAATGTTCCATCAGAAGCGAAAACCCCTTCTGCGACATTCTCGTTTGAAACTGCTTGCTATGCAATCCTGTGTCGAACGACTAAGTCTCAGCTACGACATCATCTACTTCATCATCTTCATGAACTTGACGAACACGCCTACGGCGTGCTTTGCCTTGTGCCACCATTTCATCACGTCAATCATGGGCCGACCTGCGTTTGCGGCGAGATGACCCTGTCATAGCCCCAATGCTACTACTGTTTTGTGGTACTGGGGCTGAAGTCGTCTTCCTCGGCCGCCTACTGTATGCATGTTTAAATGCGTCTGGGCCCCGAGCCACTATACTTTCGCATTGTTCACTGCGTATGACATGCAAAAAGAAAAAAAGGCATGCATTATAAATATGCGAAGGCTCGAGCTCATGAATTTTAACTTAATAATAATAATAGTAATGCAGCAAGAAACGAATGTGTACATACGCTCCATTCGATGTGTCTTCATCATAGGGGGTGCATCAGTAATGGGAAGGGCAACAGGGGAATTCTGTGTGAGCTGCGACGTTTCGAATGGGGACTCATTTAGCTCCCCCCCAGTTATGTCTGCGTCTCGCATAACATGTTCAGGCACTGGGCTTGATGCCTCTTCAACATCGATTGTCTTATTGACCATGTCAAACAAAATGTTTGTCAATATGTCAAGTGCGAGGACACGACTTGTGTTGTTGTCCCCTAAGTCAATTACACACCTGAAAATAAAACAGCAGAGGGATGATATGAACATCAAGCACACATGAGATGAACATCATATTGGAGTGAAATGAGCATTGACTGTTGACATATCAAGCTAGAAATATGTTGATGCAAACCAATGACTATTAACTATATATATTAAATGTTCATAGATGTAAAATGAAAATGAGCATTAGACAAATATCAAATGTTCATCAATATAAATCGATACAAACCAATGACCGTTAACTATATATCAACTGTTCATCAAGATAATCTGACGCGAATTCACTCGTTGGCACCGTCTACGTTCATCGTTATATCACCGTCTGTGGTTGGCGCAGTTTCCGCAGGTTCAAATGCCTTGTTTGGCCTTCAACACAGAATACACAGTTATGGATTGTCATTTGTAAACACACCCTAGTTGCATAAAATGCATTTTTTGTCACTATACTTACGTTGGGACCAGGACAATCGCTCTTTCATCCGAGCTCTGCATCAGCAACTTTGTCCCGACTGCACCTGGTTCCCCTCCCCTACTAATCCAATCAAACAAACACCAATGGCGCTAAATTGGAAACTATAATCATAGATCCTTAAACAGCTGAAACTATCGACAACAACATAGTACAAAAAAATACTTTGCAGTTCATTTTTCATGCACTTTAATGATTACTATATCAATACATTTTATATGAATACCTAAATGAACCAACAGAAAAATTCACACACGAACACCAACTGTGTATCAAATGAACATCAAATGCACTTCAAATGAACATCAACAACACTACGTAATGAACATCATGTATATTCATGATCATCAAGTTTGACTGAAATAAGCATTTAACTGATCAATAAAATACGTTGTAATGAACATCATGTCATGTATTGCTACCATCAACAACTTGCTCTTTGTTGCTGTCATCGTTGACCCCAACATCACAAACTAAATCTTGTCCCCCAACATCACCGACTCCTGCTGTTTCACCAATGCCTGGTGCAACCACCTCGTTTGGCCTACAACACAAAATACAGTGTTATGGATCGCCATTTGTAAAACACACCCTAGTTAATGTTCATTTCCACTACCCTTGATGATCATATTTAGAAACTTTGTTGATCATAATCATAGATCCTTAAACAATTGAAACCATCGACAATAACATAGTACAAAGCAGATTGATGTTCATTCCCACTACCCTTGATGATCATTTTCAGAAAATTTATTGATCATTTTACAAAATACTTTGAAGTTCATTTTTCATGCACTTTAATGATTACTATATCAATACACTTTATCAAATGAACACCAAATGCACTTCAAATGAACATCGACAACACTACTTAACGAATGTCAAGTATATGCATGATCATCAAGTTTGACTGAAATAAGCATTTAACTGAGCAAAAATTACGTTGTAATGAACATCATGTCATGTATTGCTAACATCAACTTACTCTTTGTTGCTGTCATCGTTGACCCCAACATCACGGGCTAAATCTGGTCCCCCAACATCACCGACTCCTGCTGCTTCACCAACACCTGGTGCAATCAACTCATGTACCCTACAACCCAGAACACATCAATGAGCATTAACTTTATATCAAATGTTCATCCAAATCACACTAACATGAACAACAATCAAGATTTGCTGCAATATATACAATGACTTACATCCCCTTATTACTTTCTTCAACTTGTGCTTCAGACACACCTTTGGACTCCATCACCAAATCTTCAACTTCCCTTGTTTCTTCAAATTGTGCTTCAGACACACCATCAATTGTTACAATGAACATCAAAAACCCAAAAGCAACCCACGAATTTTGAAAAAAAAAAAGCAACGACGAACTAAAATCCTAGAAATCGCCGAACACACCTGTTTTTGCCGTGTCAAGGAAACATTGCCGTGGCGGTCTGCCGATCCTGCATGCGAACTTACTCCGTTCGTAGAACAAAGCGACCGTCGACAACTCGCGAAATTTCGACTTTATTTGATGTCCGTCACGAACCAACGAGGAACACAATTGCTTTTGGAAACTTCTCACAATGATTGTGGAGATGTTGGAAACTGAAAATTATAATTCCCCTCCATCATGCATGCAGTAGTTTCCAACTGCAGAGTGCCTCTTCGTCTTCCACTCTCATGTGACGCAGCAAAAAGAAAAAACAATATAAAATTTCTACCAATCAGCTTTTAACATCAGAAATAATAAATAAAGGTAAAAGAAAAAATTAACCTCACCCTTAATTTGTGAATGGATGACTAGGATTCACTCTTCTTCTCTTCTCACTTTAAACCCCTTCTCATTATATCACATCCCTATATATATATATATATATATATATATATATATATATATATATATGGAATGATTTGTAACAAATACAAATTATACATAAAATGTGATTTTTTTAATAAAAAAATATTTAAATTATTATTAATGTATGTTTCAAATTTTGAGGGTTATTACGACTTTTATACTATATGAAAATAATTATTTTTTAATATTTTTGTAATAAACACAAAATTATGCATGCGTAAAATGTATATTATCTACGATGGTTGATGAAATTAAGCTACTCCGTATTATTTACATTTGTTGACGTAAATAATAAGTGTTATACTTTTATAATTGATAAATATATATAATTATTAGATAAAGTATTATTAAAGGTTATAAAAATATAAATTATATACAATTTAAGATGACTATTAACCATCTTGATGTAAGACAAGTATCATTGTCTTTTAAAGATAAAGAGTACAACTTGTTGGTAGAATTTCGCTTTCCTAGCAAAACCCGCCAAATTATTAGAGGCAACTGAATTGAAAAACCGTGACCATCAAAGACTGACTTAATTAAAGTACGTGCAAGTAATTAAACACTACATATCAAACCTGTGAAAACACTACATATCAAACCTGTGATTACCACTCATAGAAGTACATGAAGAGACTGGTTTCAGCGGAACCGCATAAGTAGTTATATTTTTGAAGCCAGAAGATCAGCTGGTAGTAGACTGTAGACAATGAAGTCAAGTCCCTCGCCATTCTTGGTAGTGAAGTAATTCCTAAGGCCTTTCTTGACAAAACCCGTCTTCTCGAGCATCCTCTGCGAACCTAAGTTTTTAGGGTGCGCAAAAGCCTCGATCCTCTTGAGATGAGGCACTTCACTAAAAGCAATGGCCGCGACTTTCCTTATTGCCAACATGGCAACGCCTCGGCCCCAGTAGTTTCGGGCGGCCCGTCCTTTATGATGGGTCCCTGCATAAGCCGACGGATCCAAGGAAATGGACCCAATGGGCTCACCGTTCAAGCATATGGCTCGGTACCAAGGGTGAGGGAACACGACCCGTGTGAAGTAGGTCAGGACGTCTTCTTTAGTGGAGTTCTCGTGCAGCCAGTCCCGGAGTTGGCTATATCGGAGGAGCCTAACCCATGAAGTTCTCGACGTCGGATAATGTGTATGGCCTCAAGCTGATTTCCATGGATGTATATGCTTGGAATGAATGATTTGTAATGAGATTTGGGGTGTAATATATAGTGGTTTTGAGATGGAAGAGGGAAGCAAAAAGTATAGGGTGCTTTGGGGGAGGGGGGTTTGCATTTTGGACCCCGAAGTATAAGGGTATTTATTTTCTAGTCTCACAGTTTTCATTGTTTATTTTTTGAACCCTAAAGTTTATGGGTTGAATAAAAAAGGATCTTAAAGTTTGTAGATTGAAAAAAAAGACTCGTGTACTGTTTTTCTTTCTTCTCATGTTTGAATTTATCTCTCGATTAGCGTCAAACTTCATGAATAAGTTCTAAACTTATATTGAAGCTATAATGCACCTCTCTTATTCATGTCAGAACTAATTGGACATTTAGACCCTGGAGTATCCAAAGTCTAAGTAGTTCCGACATGAATAAGAGAGGTGTATTACAACATTAATATTAGTTTTAACCTTTATCCTGAAGTTTGGCGCTAATCGGGAGATAACTTCAAACATATGAAGAAAAAGAAAAATAGTACACGAGCCTTTTTTCCAACCTACAAAATTTAAGATTTTTTTTATTCAACCCATAAACTTTAGGGTATAAAAAATAAATAATGAAAACTGTGGGTCCAGAAAATAAATATCCCTATACTTCGGGGTCCAAAATACAAATAACCCTGCTCTAGGGTTGTGAGTTGTGAACAAAATGACGTTTTGCAGTGTCTTTTGACAAATGTTTTTAAGGTTTTATACTGTTTTAGCCTTTTAGGGTATACTTTCTTTGATGGTAATGCATCTCGTGCTTTGATAGTACTAAAATGAAATAAAGTCATGGGATGGTGATCGATTAATTAAATCTCATATTCTGAATCATCGTTAGTTAGGTTTCTGTATTGTACGTTCACTACGTTGGACCCTGTTCATTTTGTTACTATTCAATTATAACGGTTGCTAACGGGTTCATATATAGTGTTGGATCTTGAAGGTTTTTTTTTTTTTGTCAAATGGTACTTCTGATGTAATTTGTTTAATTTCATGATTTAATCCTATTTACCAACTCTACTTTTATCATTAAAGGTAGTTTCAGTACGTATATAAAAAAGATATCATGTGCCAAATTTTATTGTGTAAATTAATAATGACAAAGTAATAATTATTTTGAGAAAATGTATGATAATTAGTGTTGTTGAATAAATAGCTTTGAGCGGTATTTAATTAGGCCTACATCAGCAAATGTGATAAATGCTGTCCAAGACTATAGCGGCACTGCCTCTAACGACATTTATTTATTTGTTGGGATAGGTTATTGCAACATTTATAAATGCTGCTAAAGACAAAAATAAATGTCGCTAGAACCCTGTTTTGTTGTAGTGTAAAGAGTATGATCAATTTATTAGAATAATTCACAAAATTAATTTAAATAAGTATATAAACCATAAATTACTATATTATTATTTCATATATCATAATAATATTTAGAGATCACCGATAAACAGTAATACTAATAGCTTTCGAATGAAACTTTTAGCCTTTAAAAATAGTAATTTATAGAGTCTACTATCAAAACAAATGGGTCCAATTAACATAAATATATACTTTTACCTAATAATTATATATCCATAAACCTCATACTATGGGTTGGTAGAGCTTTACTTTTGCTGCAAGGTAAAGATTATACTAACTACTCGCATTTATTCATCTTCCTTTCCTATCTCACTGTTCTTTACTTACCACACCTTTTAAAATATTATTTAAATAAACCTAAATACTATTTTTTGACATTATTTTTCTACATAAAAGCATATTTCTTTGTTAATTTTTTCTTCACATGCTAACTTAGACCCTGTTCTTTTCTGCGGTTGGCAAACTGCGGTGCCACAGCATACCATAATTTGCCACAACCCACCACACTTTACCACAAATCATTACTTTTGTCTCTCCTCACTTTTTTCTTTCCTCATTTTCTCCTCTACTTTTTACATTCTCTCTCCTCACCTACCCCACATACCAATAACCCGCCACAATTTCACTACACCATACCACGCCATACCGCAGAAAAGAATAGGGCCTTACTACACCTACCAATCGTACCATCAACGTACTTAACCACATTCCACACTTTACCGTTGATGTCATTAAATTTTTCCTTACAACAACAAGAACATGTTTCAGAATGTTCCGACTAAAAAAAAGTATGAGGAAATCTAAATGTAAGTAGTCTTCCCTTTATACACTAGAATTAATGGTGAGACTAATTAATTCCCGCGAACCTAAAAACCTTTTAAAACCAAACACTGACCAAAATGAAAATCGATTTAAAAACCAATTGGAGCGCATGCATGATTGTATACAAAAATTTTTCTTTCTTATAATAATAATAATAATAATAATAATAATGATCGTATACAAAACTTTTTCTTTCTTATTCTTTTTTTCTCTCTTCTTACTTACCTCACCAATCATTCTTATCACAACTTATCACAACTTACCACGCAATGTACCACATGGTCCACATCATATCAAACTAACCACATTTTTATCATATCAACTATTACTACACTTTACCCATCATAGAAAAGAATGGTATCTAGGTCTTGTTATGTAGGGTCCCTTATGCAAGATATAGGGATCTTATCAGGAGGAAAAAAAGAGTGATAGAGTTTGGTTGTGGTGTAGGCTTGATTCGCGAGACCCCTTGACTATGGCGGAGCTGCATAAGGAGAAATGATGCAAAGAGAAAATTACAAATTGTAAAAATTAATTCTAATCTATCATTTTTAGTTGTATATCCCGTGTTTCTCCTTGTTGGTTTTATAGTTATCATGTATTGTTTTCATTGTTTTCCACAGTACTGGTACAAATTATTCAGCCTATTCAAACTTTGAATTATAAAAAAAAAAGAGAGGGTTATGAATCTCGTCATAACCATATATAATGCAACAGATGGTGTGAAATAAAGAAGAAAGAGAATAGGAGAGACAATTTCACATCTCAAATATTTCTTTCATTCAAAATTTCCACACATAAGAACAATTTTTCAATGTCTAATTTTGACAATTTTTTTGGAGCTTTTACACCATTTTAGGGTATACATTCTTTAATGGTAAAACTTTTGCTGCATTTGACTTGACTTGGGGGGATTAGGTTACTAACCCTGTTCTTTTCTGCGGTTGGCAAACTGCGGTGCCACATCCTACCGCAATTTGCCACAACCCACCACATTTTACCGCAAATCATTACTTTTCTCTCTCCTCACTTTTCTCCTCTACTTTTTACATTCTCTCCCCTCACCTACCCCACATACCAATAACCTACCACAATTCCACCACACCCCACCACAATTCCACCACACTTCACCACACCATTCCGTAAAATACCGCATAAAAGAACAGGGCCTAAATAATTAATGTATATCATGCTTTGCGATAAATACTAAAAAATAACGCCATGCAATGGTGATCGATTAGATCATAATCTAATCATCCTTACTTAGGTTTATTATTGTCGGACCTTGGCTTGTTCATTTGTTACAATTCTTTCAGTTGCTTGTTAATGGGTAGCGGTGAAAATTGGATGGGTATAGCAGATATTATTTATACCCACACTTTCAAATATACATTGGAGAACCTTATCCAAATTAAACTCAACCCGTGTTTCTTGATATCCACATGAGTGTTACCCACTTGGGTACATATATACACCCATGGGTATCCATAGGTATTGTGTAAATCTACACATTTATTCAAGTATCCAATTGAATATTTTTATTTTACAGTCTACTGTAATATTTTAACTAATAACTTTTAGCATTGTTAATGAAGTGCATTCTAAAGAAAGCCTTAAGAATATTAATCATCAATAATAAAAAAAGGGAAAAGGAGTTTTATTACTCACTTCAGTTAATTTAGCATTGAAAAATGTTGGCTTAAGCGATGAATTGGCGATATATGTTATTAGATAAAAATATTTGGAGTTCAAATTTATGTTTAAGTTTTGATCCTATCATATTATTAAGTTTCTATCCTGACCGTTGAAATTGAATTTTACTCGTAAGTTTCAGTTTCAATTAGTTTTAGCAGTAAAAAATGTCTAGATATGTGGTGATGTCTATCACCAATAAACATATTTAGAGCTTAAAATTCATATTTGAGTTTTTTTTTTACCTCATCATATCATATCATAAAGTTTCAATTCAAACAGTTGAAATTGAACTTTGCATTAAAGTTTCAGTTAGTCTACCGGTAAAAAATATTTATAATATGTCGCAATATATATTATCAGATAAACATATTTAGAGTTCAAAATTCATATTTGAGCTGTCTTTAATCTATCCTATCCTATCACAAAATTTCAATCCAAATTGTTCAAATTGAGTTTTGATCTTAAATTCTAGTTTCAGTTAGTTTTAACAATGAAAAATGTCTACATATGTAGCGATATATATATGTTGAAATGAAAATTTAGAGCTTAAAATTTATATTGAGCTTTTTTTACTCCATCCGATCATATCATAAAATTTTGAATAAAAACATTTCAATTGAATGTGCATTAAACTTAATCTTGATAATGCAGGTAGGAATCTTTTTATTGGGATTGTGTTTAACCAATTCCTCTTAAATCTATCATCAAGAGTCTTTAACCACCTTCAATCTCCTTAAAAAGCTCTAGGGTTTCGTCCTCCCGGGGCTTTTCCTTCTCCTTCGCCGAGATTCCTAAAACGAAAACATAAAACTTCGAAAAGTGAGTTAAAACTCAGTACGTATATCCCTAATAACATAGGAATCTTTTCATAATTCGTTTTAGTTATTTAGCGCGGTTCCAAAACATTAAAAACAATATAAATAATAAACAAACAATAAAAAGTAGCATAACTTACATAGCTTGACCGTACTTAACATGTACATGGGGAAATATAACTTAACATGTACTTAAATCACAACTTAAACGAAAATAATTTGAGTTCTTTCTTGTAAAGGTAACATACATAACCATAACCTTAGAATAAAAGTAATATAACATAGTTTCAAAAGAACTTAATTTATACATGACTTACATATAACACACAAAGCCATAACACAAAAATTTGACCTTAACCCTTATAAACCAAGACTTATAAAACATTTTGACATGTAAGTCATAATGCTTTACTTTGGTTCAAAAGACTTGAGTAACTTAAGAAACTTAAACTTGGTTATCCTATTTTTATCCTGAAGGTCCACTACTTGCGATCATTGGCTAAACCTCAGTATACGCATACCCGGACCGATCAGGAGATCCGGATGGTGGACAAATATCCTACTGGCCAGATTTTCATGATGTGCATCTAAGGCACTAACTATAATCCTTTGGGTGCACTAAGGCACATACATGATTTACATGGGGTGCACTTTAGGCACCATAGTTATATTTTCCCTGGTAGGCGCAAGACACGATCAAACATGGGGTGCTCTTTGGCACGATTATGCATGGGTGGGGCCTTTATTAATATTTTAGACACTTAGAACTTAAACCTTAAAAATTTGATTCCCTTAGACCCTTAACCAATCTTATTCACAACTTTGAAGATATCTCTAAAAGCTTTTGGATATATATAGCTCCTGTAATGGATCATAACTCATGAATTACCCATAGTATAAAAGTATTAACTTAACGTAAGGTGTTTTAGCATAAGAGATGAGTAGTTTAGGATCTTAAAGTAAATCGTAACTTAGCTGGATAATTTGATCCTGATATTTAAGATTCATAAAACTTGCGTAACCTTTGAACACAATTATAAGAGATTTCATGCAGGTATGAACGATTAAATAGACATATAAACTTGGCATAAAAATAATAGATCATGCAATTATGCATAAACATCAGGCGATATACGTACCTGAAAACTTAAGAACACAAACTGGTCCAGCAGAGACTTGAACAGTAGCGCAACGATCTCTTGAAGGGACTTAAAAGAAAGGATTTCATGAATTAGGTCCTAACTTAGGAGGAATAACTTAGTGAATTTTTCGGGGAATAATAATAATACTAATAATAATAATAATAATAATAATAATAATAATAATATCTCGGTTTCTAAGGCGTACTAATAAGATCATAACGCCTCGTACAAGCATCGAAACATGACATAAAAGGACTTTTTGGAAAGCTTAGAACATGAACTCCAACTTTGTAGTTGACCATAAAAACTAGAAACGTGGCTAAGAAGGTCAAAACTCTTGTTTCTCTAATCTGCCCAGAAAAATAAACATGTCGACCAAGCTTTTTCGGAATACCATAACTTGGGTTATACCAATCGGTTTGGGGCCCGTAAGCTGTTCACGGAAAGCTCGTGGTTCATAGTTTAACTATAATTTAACCCCTAATTGATTTGAGCATGGGAAAGGGTTGGATTTTGACCAACAATACAGGCAGTCCCAAAAATACATTATGGAAAACTCAGATTTTTGCCTTCCATATAAAAAATCATAACTCTCTCTCCCGGTATCCTATGAACATCTACCATACCTTTCTGGAAAGCTTAAAGAATGGTCTAAAGCTTTCATGAGGACAATTGGATCAAAAGGGTCTCTAAATAGACAAGAAACATGCATTTAGGTACTGACCTCAGAACACTTATATAATTGCAACACTTCACGGTTTTGGTCATAACTCAAGTTATACACATCGAAATCCCGGGATTCAAAATCCGGGTGTTAGCTAACACTTTACGCTATCTATATATGCCATAAAATAGCCCAAAATCACATTCCTCATTTCCTGAAAAATCCATTTACCAACCAGATTGTAACATTCTTGATAACTCATTGACATGCATACTTAAACTCTTATAATCTAGCATATATCCCTCCTAAAACATATTTTAGCTTCCATAAACCCCAAACTCAGACTTGAAATGCCCCGAAAATCATCATCTAAACATATTCTAATCACATGCAACACCATTGTCTCATCCATTTCCACAACCCATCATTTAATCCAACATGCATCGCTTAAAGTCCTTCAATCTACTCACTCTATAACTTATCTATAAACATGCATTTCATTTAAGACAAGTATCCAAACTTCCACAGAGAATTTAGCCACTAAACATACATGCATGCCCATAATTTGCACTACTTTCCCTTAATTTAGGCTAAGATAGCAAGAAATGAGTGTTACTTACCCAACTTTCTTCCTTTGAGACTTGGATCCTTCATCTTCCTTTGGCTAATTACTAAAGCCATAAAATCACCTAAGAAACCAACATAAAATCCACACATTTTCAGATTTCAACTTGATTTACTTGAAAGAAAATAAGAGAAACAAAGTGGAGAGAGTTACACTTGCAAGAGAGGTGAAGAGAAGTGAGAAAGGAGGGTGGAATTGGTGCGGTGGTTAATCGGCTAAGCGATGCAGTAGGTGGGTGGTGAGGAGTGAGGGGAGCCAAGGAGTCACAAGGGAGAGTGGAAGCAAGAGTGATATCATTTGAGTTTGAATTAAACTAATTGCTACTCCCTCCCTTAATATATACATAATACTTCAAATAAGACCCAACTTCCTCCTCCTCTTCCCTGTTTACTTGGTCCAGGTGGCCCAAAATAGAACCCCAACTTCCTCCAATTGATTTATTCCTTATACACTCATATCCCCCAACTTCCTAAATTACCTAAATTTATTAACCCAGAAACGATTATTGGAACCCAAATAAATATATCCAACACCTCCATAAAATTCCTCATAATTATAATCCTAAATTGCCATGAATAAAAGAAGGACCCGATATATCGGTCTTGGAAAAAGAATTCATAAACGATCAGATCACTATAAAAATTATTGGAAGAGAATTATCAAGAAAAGAAAATTAAACTAATTTGTTGACGATCGTTGCACTGTTCAAGAGCTGCAAAACATACACTGGGTTAGTAAAATGGAACACGCGCCTAAATTATTCATGATTTATTGTTAACCTTGATTATTTAAACTAATTAATACGTATTAAGGGAGCGATTTTTTTCGGGTTATTACATCTTACTCCCCTTAAAAGAAGTTTCGACCCCGAAACTTGAAAATAATGCCCTCTTATCTTCGGTGTCTTACTCCCCTTAAAAGGAGTGATCTTCTTTGGGTACTTGTTTTGCATGTCTTTTTAGGTTTCCCATGTAGCGTCCGACATGGCATGATCAATTTAGAGGACTTTCACTAAGTAAATCTCCTTGGAACGTAAATGCTTGACTCTCCGGTCCAAGAATTTGGACCGACACTTCTTCGCATGACGAATTTCCCTTGATGGTTATCGGTTCCGATTCAATTACATGGCCTGGGTCCGGTACATGCTTTCATAGTTGTGAAACATGGAATACATTGTTGACATCTACTAAACTTGTAGGCAATTCGAGCCTATATGCTACGGGGTTAATTTCTTCTATGCTTTCATATGTCTCGATATATGGAGGACTTAATCGTCATTAAAACTCGCACGACCTTGGTTAGCAAAACTTTAAGGAAAACTCTGTCCCTTGCTTGCATTCTAACGACCTCATTCTCCTTATTAGCACTACTCCTTGGTCAGCTTTGAGTCGTTTCGCTAAGTTGTTGAAGGACCTGAATGTCCCCATTGCATTCCCAGCCTAGTATGGTCTCAATCCATATCTTCCTTTCTTCTACTCCAGAGCCTACGAGTAGGACCCATGAAAAAACTTCCAATGGTATCCTGGCGATGTTAGGCGAATCGAAAGAGGTGTCTAGTCTTTAAGGGATTTGAATTCAATTTTTATTAATCAAAATGTTCAAACGCAATCTTGAATTTAATTAATTTTATTGCCAGAAAATGTCATTGTTCAGAAAATAATATAACACATAAAACGAGGAGAATCAACGGTGAATTGAGACCTCAATTTTCTGATTCGTTTCTTTCTGTGATATTACTTCCCGTGCAATTGAAATTTTTTAGAAATAAAAGGAAAAATTCGAAAAGAAAGCGAATGAATCAAATTGAATAAGTTATAGAGTCGCCAATTAATTTTTGGTGAGAATTAATAAACTCAAATTAGACTCCACAAACCGCGAACCATGAGATTTGGATCCGGGGGTAAGGTTACGAATTCGAAAGTAAAAACCTTCGAATCCGCCCGTTCAAAGAACGGACTCTACTAAATCGGTTTGTTAAAGAAGAGAGTAGAAGAAGAGAATTAATTAGATTAATTTAAATTATTTAGATGCATGTAAAAAATTAAAGTGCGAAAATAAATAAATGCGATAAACGAAACATAAATAAATAAAGAACGATATTAATGTTGCAATTACATGTAAACTGATTTAGATTAGTCGTAATTAATGTTTAATATCAGGATTACAATAAAATAAGTGACTACAAGTAAGTAAAAATGCAAAATAAAGATGCCAAATATAGATGTATGCAAATGATGAAGAGAGGAGAAGGAGAAGAAGAGAGGGAGAAGAGGAAGAAGAAATCACCTAGTGTCAATACTCCTAGGTGATTCGGTGTAAAGAAAAATGATGGGAGTGAGACTGTATTTATAGAGGAAATGGAGTGAGGAAACTAGGGTTATGAAATAAAGAGGGGTATCTGGGTCATTCTAATCAGCAGGAGGCCCAGTATGTTGGAATGAAATGAAGCGGGCCACTGCGGACCAGCGTGTTGGGTTATTTTGAGCTGCCTAACTTCAAACGGCCATAACTTTCTCATCCGACCTCCGATTAACTTTATTCAAGTGTCGTTGGAAAGCTTGTAATGAATACTTTTAGTTCCCAGAATTAGAAAACTCATAGATGTCAATGGAAAGTCGGTAATTTAAAGAAAATGCTCATGTACATGAATAAAGGGCTGAGTTTTTGGAATATTTGAACGCGGATGGGCCAGAAATGGAAATGGGCTAATGTGAAAGACTTTTTTGTGGAGGAACATTTATTTGGGTTTTTTGTGGTTTTTTTTATCATTTATGCATTCAAGAATACTTGGCATTTAATCCTAAATAAAAATAAAAATGCTCCAAATAAATTACATAATTACAAAGCTGAACTACAACAAAATTCAGCGTCTACAGTTAGCCCCCACTTTGATCGAGTCCGAGTAGGACGCTGATCAAAGTAGTTTGATGACGGGAGCGAAGTCTCGAGGCTGGATGACACTTGGAAGCAAACATCCCGTGTCGCATGTATGACTTGCAACTGATTGAGATTCGGAAATGATATACTATGCCTTTGTTGATTGTCGACGCTTGGAAACAACTGTCCTGCGCATAACTGTACTTTCAAGCTTCTGTCATCGTATTATAAATGCCCGACGACCGGCTGAACTAACGTCATACTACATCAATGTTGATTTCCCGGTCTTTCCCGTTGTCGATGATGATTTTCGAGTCTTTCCTGGTGTCGAGATGATTTTCCAGTCTTTCCCGGTGTCGATGATGATATTCCAGTCTTTCCCGGCGTCGAGATGATTTTCCACTCTTTCCCGGTGTCGATGATGATATTCCAGTCTTTCCCGGTGTCGAGATGATTGTCCTGTCATTCTTGTTTGACTGTCTGCCATTCTTGCCTGGCTGATGATGATGATGATATGTCATTCTCGTCTGGCTGATGATGTAGATGTAATATCCACTGTTGAAGATGACGTAGATGCGGTATCTGTTGTCGAGGCGAATACATATCCCTGGCTGAAAACAACATAGATGTGATATCTGTTGTCGGGCCGATGTGATATCCTTTGCTGGAGATGACGTAGATGCGATATCTGTTGTCGGTTCAGATGCGATATCCTTTGTTGGAGACGATATAGATGCGATATCTATTGTCCGAGCGGATGCGATATCCTTTGTTGAAGATGACGTAGTTGCGATATCTATTGTCGGGGCGGATGCGATATCCTTTGTTGCTGACGGCGTAGATGCGATATCTGTTGTCAATTCGGATGCGGTATCCTTTGTTGGAGACGATATAGATGCGATATCTATTGTCCGAGCGGATGCGATATCATTTGCTGAAGATGACGTAGATGCGATACTTATTGTCGGGGCGGATGCGATATCCTTTGTTGTAGACGACGTAGATGCGATTATCTGTTGTCGGTTTGGATGCGATATCCTTTGCTGGAGATGAGAAGATGCGATATCTATTGTCCGAGCGGATGCGATATCCTTTGCTGGAGACAACGTAGACGCGATATCTGTTGTCTATTTGGATGCGATATCCTATGTTGGAGACGACGTAGATGTGATATCTTTTGTCCGAGCGGATGCGATATCCATTGTCTGGAGATGACATAAATGTGATATATGTTGTGGTGACATTTTGGTGTTTTTTAATCCTTAAGAGTGTAATCAAAATCTCAGAGACCCAAAGCGTTTTTAGGTGCTCATCATTCTAATTTTTCTCGTCGGGATTTCGAGCTTAATCCTTTGATAATATTTGAGCTTCATCTCACATAGCCCCTAGTGTCTATCTGTGGGCGACGTCCTTGTTGTTGTCGGGTCTTCCAAACTTTCTCATAAGCATTCTTCATGCCAATGAAGGTTGCTGAGTGGGTAATTGTCAGCCCCCGGCGACGACCACGATGATGACATGCATGCAGTTGGTCTGCTATTCTACATGTAATGCATAGACCCGAGACTTATGATACAATTATGTACTCATGCATGACTTTGAGTTTCATGTGCTTGACTTCTTAATGTAGTCTAATGTATACCTCTTAGTGACCCTGATGAGAGAATGTTATGTGCACATATTCACATTATAATGCATGTTGTGCAATGCTACCATGTTGAGCCCCCACTTTTTATTCTCACAATGAAAGTAAAGAAATCCTAATTATCAAGTCAATTTTGAGGCGAGTTTCAGGACAAGGCAAAAATTAATGAGTGAGCCCCCAGTTGTAATGTCGCAAAAAATGATATCAAGGGAAAGCTTGACCCGCTTAAGTTACCATAATGCGGATATTGAGTGACGAGCGAGCCCCCAATTGTAATGCCGCAAAAAAATGATATCAATAGAAGACTCGACCTTCTTAAGTTGCATGATGAGATGGGTAGGATACTCAACCACGATGTCATGGTTATGGACCCCAAGCACTAAGAAGGATTGATCGGCAAGCCATCTTGATTTCCCTTGCCTTTACTCTAGCTTTCTTGGTTCTTTTATTTGGGTAGGAATATGTAAGCATATCAAGCCCCCAGTACTAGTGAACAAATAAGTATCTCCAGGAAAGTCAGAATGATGGACATAGGTGGGTGTTTTCTTCAAGTAACCCTTATTTTGATGTAGGTGGCTTCTTGTTCTACTAAAGGAGTTATCCCTCACTCAGGTGTTCTGAAATCAAAGATTAACTGACGAAACTCATACATGCACTAATGACCAAATAAGAAGAGCTCACAGGGTGAGGAACAATGGAGGATGGATTATGGAAAAGATAAGAATGATGGTATAGAAAATATGTTTGTGAGTAGTTAGGCCCTAATAGTAGGCAAGACGAGGCTATGGATGGTTAGGTGAGAGTAGTGATCAGATGAATGAATGAGTAGTTTGATGGATAGAGGTTCGAACTGATGGAGGTAGACGAGATGGTCTATGGATGGAAGACCATGTCTTATGGGTTTATCTCATAAGGGAAGAGATGGTCGAAGGGTTATGGAAGAGTTATAATTTGATAGGTTTGGGCATGAAGGATGATCCAAGTCTGATGGGAAAAGTGATGCGCTTGGTGAAAAGAGTTTTTCATTGTCCTTAAAGACCAAAGTTCCCTCTCCTTTTGCGTAACCCGCTTGGTGAGGTTTTCGGGCTAGCCACTCTTTATTCTCTCCCTCAAAGACCAAATGATTTAGTGACGGAATTTCTCTAAATTGAATTGCAGCGGCCGGGCCTCAAAGAGGTTCTCCTACGTATCTAGTGTGGAATCAGGCCAGTCGTAGTTCAACAGGTGCAACTTTAAACGATTGGTGCCTCAAGAAGGACTTTGAGATAGGTCGAAAGTTTAATGGGGAAGGATTGAAGTGAAAGTTTAAGGGGAAGGTTTTGGGATGTGTGCGGGTGACTAATGTAAACCGACAACTGCCTCTTGTTTCTTTATTTTTTGCTTGTTCTTTTTTTTCAGATTTTTTTCTTCTCTTTTCTTTTTTTTTTTGAACTACAGACCTTCAGCTTATACTTCTCCTATCAATGAATGTTACCCGCAACACATTATTTGGCTTAGGTGGGTTTAGGGATGAGATGGTCATAAAATGAATGACCGGGTTCGTGGTGGTGGCTAAGAAGATGGTGTGAGAAGGTAATAATGTAGGTAAAGCGGCTTGGTGAAATTGAAGGTGATGATGATGTCGGTGGTAAGGGTTGGAAGCCTTCTATCATAGACATGTCTTTTTAAGCTGCATGATTTATTTGACAGTGAGATTCACTTTTAGAGATAATTGGTCTTGTTCATTTGAATTCTTTCCTTTTGCCTAACATGTTGGATGAGTGTTCAGGTTAGCTTCCCTCTTAATTTTTACTCATTTACCTCTCCTTTTGCCCAACATGTAGGTGTTCATGTCGGCCTCGTATATTTTGTTTTTTAATGAAATTTGTCTCTCCTTTTGCCTAACTTCGCTTTAGCGGTGAAGTTAGCCTCTCTTCTCTCCATTAACCTTGGACTCGGGGTAGAACACAAAAGAAAAAAAAAACATAAAATGAAGGTGAGATCGGGATGTGAGATGGAAGATAAGATGTGAGCAAATGGATGTGTCAGACTTGGATGGTCACACGGGTAAGTGAGCTCTTCAATTCAAATCAGGAATGCAAGCACAAGATTCTTTCCTTAGCAGTTTAGAAGAAAATGAAAGGTCGGGGAAGACAAATGTCATAATCATGAAAGGTTTCATCTTTATTGAATGCAGCTAAGGTGAATATATTTAAATCTACTTGGGATATATCCCAACTGACTCTGAAAATACAATGGGTCGCACACCTAAAATTTGAAAATATACAACATTAGGAGTTCTGTACACGAGTCATGCCATCTTCACCTCAAGTGTAGTTTGCGATCCCTTCTTCATTTACCTCTCCTTTTACCCAACTTGTGGGTGTTCAAGTTTGCAATCCCTTCTTCATTTTCTTTATTTGATTTGATTGGCCTCTCCTTTTGCCTAATCCCAAGTAAGTTCTTGGAGTTAACCCCTCTTCTCTTTGTTAACCTTGGTTTGATTTGATTGGCCTCTCCTTTTGCTTAACCCAAGTGGGTTCTTAGAGTTAACCCTTCTTCTCTTTATTAACATTGGTTTGACAAAAGGTGAAGAGTAGGAATATGATGGACATGATATCACATTCAATCAGTGAGTATCAAGAACAGTTGTTGGAGTTGGTGAAAAGCTTGAATTCTCCATGATCTTATTCTAGCCCAAGATTTGACTCTTGACATTTTGTGTCATATTTTGCCTGTATGGAAACCATAAACCTCAAAAATTAACCTTGACATTTACCTACCCAAACACCTAGCCACCTATATGAGACTACCTAATGCAAACAATGCATATATGATGAATGATTATTATTTTTTTTTGTATGGACTCGCCCACTATTGGGCTTGCATGAGGACTCCTAACCTAAAATGATGCTATGTACATGAAGAGAGGAGGTATCCATCAAGTCATCATAAAATCGAATCAACATTAAAATTCTAATGGACTCAGATTTAGTCAACGACCGGAGGGATGCCTTAGGGTCAAACATTAGTTAGGGTTGAGTAAAATCAAACTTGAATCTCAAGCTTAGTCGAACCTCTTTGACTTGGGCCTAAGAGAGGCCTTTTGGGCCTACTTTAATCTCGTTTGAATATTACCCAAACTAAAGTAATATTTGAGGGAAATGCAAGTATGAACCGACTCACTTTACAATGAAATGTACAATTAGCACATAATTAGCACGTTATTTTTTTAAGGAAAAAAAAGAAGAAAGAAATGCACATTGCATACAAATGAGTGTTACCATCCTAACCATGGTTCTAGGTTCGATGTTTAGGGTAAGTTTCCTAAAGGCTTCTATGCTCATGTCTCGCATGGGCCGTAAATTCTATGAAGTTCATAGTAATACGGGTCCTGTGTTTCTCACAAAATTTAAGGGAAAATGTAAATTCATAATCCCTAAAATTTTGAAGTAATTCATGAGTCTCTTGAAATGTGGAATTCATTTCCTCGAAGTCATAAATGCACTTTACCCGAAAGGGAAATTTAGGGTTAGAAACCTAAACGGTACCTTTTGGTTCTTCCCGATTTAAAAAAATCGAAAAGTAGGCCCATATGCAAAAATGTCTACTTAATAACAAAAATTAAAAGAATTAATTTCTCCTTTCTACTCAAAAATTTAAAGAACCGATTTTTCAAGTTTTACCCTCTTAAAGTAAGTCCCCAGTGGAGTCGTCATTTGTAGGACCCAGAAAAAACTTCCAATGGTATCCTACGCGATGTTAGGCGAATCGAAAGAAGTGTCTAGTCTTTAAGGGATTTGAATTCAATTTTTATTAATCAAAATGTTCAAACGCAATCTTTAATTTAATTAATTTTATTGCCAGAAAATGTCATTGCTCAGAAAATAATATAACACAAAACGAGGAGAATCAACGGTGAATTGAGACCTCAATTTTCTGATTCGTTTCTTTCTGTGATATTACTTCCCGTGCAATTGAAATTTTCTAGAAATAAAAGACAAAATTCGAAAAGAAAGCGAATGAATCAAATAGATTAAATTATAGAGTCGCCAATTAATTTTTGGTGAGAATTAATAAACTCAAATTAGACTCCGCAAACCGTGAACCATGAGATTCGGATCCAGGGGTAAGGTTACGAATTCGAAAGTAAAAACCTTCGAATCCGCCCGTTTAAAGAACGGACTCTACTAAATCGGTTTGTTAAAGAAAAGAGTAGAAGAAGAGAATCAATTAGATTAATTTAAATTATTTAGATGCATACAAAAAATTAAAGTGCGAAAATAAATAAATGCAATAAACGAAACATAAATAAATCAAGAACGATACTAAAGTTGCAATTACATGTAAACCAATTTAGATTAGTCACAATTAATGTTTAATATCAGGATTACAATAAAATAAGTGACTACAAGTAAGTAAAAATGCAAAATAAAGATGCCAAGTATAGATGTATGCAAATGATGAAGAGAGGTGAAGAAGAGAGGGAGAAGAGGAAGAAGAAATCACCTAGTGTCAATACTCCTAGGTGATCCGGTGTAAAGAAGAATGATGGGAGTGAGACTGTATTTATAGGGGAAATGGAGTGAGGAAACTAGGGTTATGAAATAAAGAGGGGTAGCTGAGCCATTCTGATCAGCAGGAGGCCCAATATGTTGGAATGAAATGAAGCACGCCACTGCGGACCAGCGTGTTGGGTTATTTTGAGCTGCCTAACTTCAAACGGCCATAACTTTCTCATCCGACCTTCGATTAACTTTATTCAAGTGTCGTTGGAAAGCTTGTAATGAATACTTTTAGCTCCCAGAATTAGAAAACTCATAGATGTCAATGGAAAGTCGGTAATTTAAAGAAAATGCTCATGTACATGAATAAAGGGCTGAGTTTTTGGAATATTTGAATACGGATGGGCCAGAAATGGAAATGGGCTAATGTGAAAGGTTTTTTTGTGGAGGAACATTTATTTGGGTTTTTTGTGGTTTTTTTCATCATTTATGCATTTCAAGAATACTTGGCATTTAATCCTAAATAAAAATAAAAATGCTCCAAATAAATTACATAATTACAAAGCTGAACTACGACAAAATTCAGCGTCTACAGTACGCATATCATATCATTGTTATTCAATTGCTCTGCTTGGTTTCCTTTGAAAAGGAATGGATGCTTCTATGACTTAGTTACTCCTGATCTCACGTTCCTCTTTTGGTATACCACCTCTATTTCCAAGTCCTGCACATCTGGTTCCTTTGAGGTCGGAAGGTGAGATGCGCACTTGAACTAGAATGAGTCTTTTCTTAAACTTCTTGAACAGCTCCTTCATATCCCTCGGTCTACCCAAATTTTGGAGTTTTCTTTACAACTTGGTCCGAGGCTAGGAAACATTTAAACACATTCCTGAGTGCATTGTTGACCACGATCTATTCTGCCAACGACTTCTTACCTTTGAACTAATTGCTGATCTGGATTCATTTATAACTGTAACTACCCTTGTGGGTGACCTTGAGTACATTTTAGGTTGCTGTCTGCCCTAAAATGTCATTCACTTTAACCAAAGTCCATGTCTTGGAAATTTCGTAAATAATGGATGCTCCCTTGAGGTTTGTAACCCAATTTTTGAGATGTGGTTCATGTCCTTCTTGAATCTTTGAGTGGCCCAAAATGTTGTCAACCAGCGCAACCATAAATTGGTCTATGCGCACCCATACCCTTGGTTTATGAAACCCATAAATACTGTTAATACGTGGGTAAGCTCAAGGCAAAATTAAGAGCTCATAATATCCGTATCAAGTCTTAAAAAGCCCTATGTACACCTTCTCCTTCGACTTGAGTTTTTGCTTGAGGTCACCCTAACCTCGAATTCACTTACGGAATCATTTTAACTCCTGGGTAAACTGATTAAGCGGTCGTCAAGGCAAGGGAGTGGATACTTATTTTTAATAGTAACCTTGTTCGATCTTTTATAATTTATGCACAATCTTAATATGCCATCTTCCTTCCTCATAAAAAGTACAAGTGCCCCCCCCCCAAAGGGGTCATACCCTAGGTCTTGTGAACTTTTCTTATCTTGGCTCGAAACTACGTTTTGGACTCCCTTAATTTCATGGGTGCTATACTACCCAATATTTTTGAAGTTAGGTTGCGTTCTTGGAACCTAATGGTAGTAGTCACCTCAAGGGATAATTCAACACCCTTTTTGTGCAGGATGTTTTAACCTTATAGTCTGTGGAGAGGCCATAACTTACCTCTACCACCATATACTCCCTGTCCTTCACCTGAGACATTACAGAGATGCTAGCCCCTTCTCTGATTCACTCTTGAGACATGATAACGACACTTACTCAGTGCGAATATCTAACTTGCTCATACCCCCGACATTTTCCACGATCTTGCTGATTATCGTGCCTAACCCGAAGGTCATTATTCGTGCATAGCTAACTAAGCTGGTTATAGGATTGTAGATCCATATTTTGCATAATTCTCCAAACATTCCCTTACCAGTGGACATTAATTTCTCTTAACTGCTTCAACACATTAGGTTTTACTTCTCTTAACTATTTGAACACTTTCATCCTTTCGGAAACAATAAGGTAATGACATGAGCTCCCTTTTTACAAGTTCATCCATATGCCATTTATTCTTTTGCAAGGCGAGCTAATCCTTTTTCATGCATCATATATTCTTAAACTAATAAACAACTTAATCCACAAGAAGTCTAGGCTCACAGGTCTCTTGTATCTTTCTATTACAACGGTTTCCTATATTTCTCAACCTTTCCTCGAGGGAAAATAGGGTAATAGAAGATATGATTGATACGGGATATAAGCATAAATCTTCAAACTAATGATGAAGCAAGGATTCACAATGATGGATTTAATATTTCATGGTGAAATATGGGTAATGCATCAGTTTAACGACACATATGTATATTGGATGAGAACGATGGTTACAAAAGATTAAGTAATCGATGACGCTGGTGCTTCCAATGGTTTCATGAATTAAGGAGCCCGTAAGGAACACTTTAATGAGCGTGGGTGGGAGAGAAAGATGTTGGGGTAAACTTTTGATTCATGAATCATAACAATCAATATCAAGAATGCATGATTATTTTTTTTTCCAGAGCTACTTGGAGCGAACGAGGCATCCGTTATTGGTTTTGGATGGATTATGGCCATTATCTGATATGAACTTTGAATCCTATGTGTAAATCAATCACAGAGAATGATAATTACTTATGAAAAGAAACGATAGGCCAAAATAAAGGGCCATATGTAATGAGTGAAGTCCATAATGGAATGATGAATTGGTAGCAATTCAAAAGATAAAAAAAACAATGGCTATAAGAAAATTGGTCATGAATTTGTAACAAATTGGTGAAGGCTTATCTTTAAATAGTCAGGAATAATTGGCCGATAACGATGATAGAATCTCATAAGAATTCTTGAAGATGAGTGATGACGGAAGATGGTAGATTTGGATTCAACCTTACGATAATAAGGGAAAAAATTATGATAAGGATGGACAATGTGAATGAGAGATAAAGGTTTGGTATCAGTAATGATCCTGAAGTATGATGGTCATGTAAAAGAGATTTGAACCTCATAACGAGTGTTAGATAGAAAAGATAAGGTGGATTCCGGTATAAGATCATTGACAATGGATTAAAGGAGAGAGACACTAAATCCCTAATCATGTCGAATATCTCTCCACATAAATCCTCTCTACATATCCGGATGAACATGTTCAACTGATCTTATCACTCCTCTTTCTCATGTTCTTAATAATAGATTTTTTTTTTTAACTCCAGTAATTCCCCTTTCCTCACTATATTTCTTTTCCCTAACGTTCTTCCATACATATGAGTATAATAAAAGAGAATCAGTATCACCTTGATGAAAGCCAACATCCCTGAGTTCGTACTAATTACTATTACCCCTACCATGGATACTAGGTTCATAAAAACCTCTATTCACGTTGTTGACCATTATTAGCAAGCCCTTCAAACTAATTTGAATATTTGGAAAATCGTAAACACTTTTTCCTCTCATCACCTTGCACAAATTTCAGTAGTGTTGCACCCATAATACGAGTTACCTAAACTTAATTGCTCTTATGATATCCCTGCATCCTGCATCTCAAACTTGATATGATATAATGAGGCCAACTATCCATTTACACATTTTTCCTGTCATTCGAGGTTTAACAAACGTTCTCAATTTCTTAGAGTACTGTCATACGATGGACCAAGGATTCCAGGGAGCATTCTCAAATATAAATTTACTTACTTCCGGTGATGAGACGCCAAACATCCATATACTGCTTGTTACGTACAATTTCCTTGTTCAAATACCACCACGTGTGCTTACTTTTCTCTTGAACGTCGCTAGAGTCTGGCCTATTTCTCTTCATCCCAAGAATTAGCTAAGGTGGCAATTAAACATAGTTTAGTCGATAGTATAATCATTGCTTGAAGTCACCTCACAGTTACCAGCCGAACTGCCTATATATAAATAGAATAACTAAGCATCACTATTCCCTTACCCACATAAAACCATCTTTGCTACTTCCGACCGTCCTGGGTGGAGGTGTAGACTTCATCTTCTGAGCCATTACTTCTCTTTTTAGAACTCGGGTCATTCTTGGCCCATTTCTATCCTTACTTCCTGCTTGGTTCAAACTAACTTGTTAATCATAGGGTCCATTGCTACCTGAAAAACCTTTATATCGTCAAAAGTCATACAATGGAGCTGAAGAACAGATTGGTGTCCCAAGAGACCACTAAAAATAGTACAGTTTCTCTTAACTGAAAAAAAATTACCCTTGAGGTCTACGTACTCTTGAGGTTGCCACTTAAAGGTCATAGAGGTCTATACTTTTGACGTTAGGAACCTTTCCTCGTGTATGTCCTTGTCATATGTGTAGAGGAAATCATGGTACTTATTTTGGAATGTTGTTCTTAGGTGACTGGATGGGAGAATCACCAAAAGACAATGCATCCTTCTCACTTGCTCATGGTGCTGAGATTACGGATTTTACTCAAACTTAATAAGAGCTTCCATCCTTTTAGGATGTGTGTGGAGATTAGTTCCCTGAATTCCACACGAATAGTGTAAGGGTTAGGTGACTCCGAATCCGTTATCTATTATAAAATGAAATGACTTTCCCATAGGTAAATAGGTTAGCCCAATCGACTCCTGATTTTCGATCTTATAAGGACCTTCATTAAAAGGACCCATATCTTAAAAACTAGGCCAAGAATCAATATCTTATTACTAACTCTAGATACACACTTCAATTTCCACATAGCTCATTACATACACCTTAACTAGGACTCCTTCCCAAAAGGGTTAACATTTACTCGAAACTTTTCAGTCAATCATCTACCATTAACATAAAAGAGATAAAGGAAAGTCATTCAACATCTTGAAGGTGATGTCGAGGGTGTGGATTCTCCCTTAACATATGGAAAACCTCCATTAACTTCATAATGTGCGAGGTCATGCAATCCTCCGGTTTCGTCAATATCGCGTGGGGGTTTGACATTTTGGAATCGACCATCCAACATATTATATATCAATTTACGAATTAATAAAACAAACATTCTACCGGCGTAAGCTTGTATCATAAACTTGCCCCGACGAAACCCATACCTATATCAAGTCCTAAATAACTTCAGGTATCATAATTGATCCCAGACCTATAACATCATGTAACTTCATATCTCAACATTTCTCATAAACATGCATAAAATCATCATTTACCCATCCAACTTATGAACTTGTAGTAAATCCTGAACATAAACTTCAACCTCTACTCAACTCTTTCCCATATTCATGCATAAATATTTATTTCCTAGATCTTTTCACACCACTATGCATATACTTAGGCTTTTCTCACACCCCGAATTTCCTTGTTCAACTTAGAACAACACTCAAGCATTTCTTCCAGTACCTTATGTACTTAAATTCTAATAAATCCTATGCATATAAACCCTTATCGCACTCCTTATATTGCTTAATTACCTCTAATTTGCTCATGTATTTCTTTCCTCAAATCCTAAAGATATCCCAAAGGTGTTTCTCCAAGTTTGTTTTGCTCTGATACCACAACTATAACGCCCCCAAGTTACTAATCACTAGATTAAGCTTATGTTATACCTAACCCAATGATTAGCAGCGGATAAACACCTGAGAGTATTACCGCCGTTCACGGAGGTGAACAAGGCTAAGACTAAATCCAAAAAAACAACCAAAACATGAACTAGCTTCAAACTTGCATTATAAAGACTTAACTTAAACTAAACCACCTCCAAACAACATAACACAATCCCAATAAAATTTATACAGCCAAAATATAACAAATTCCTCTTAAATCCGTCATCAAGAGTCTTTAACCACCTTCAATCTCCTTAAGAAGCTCTAGGATTTTGTCCTCCCGGGGCTTTTCCTTCTCCTTCGCCGAGATTCCTAAAAGGAAAACATAAAACTTCGAAAAGTGAGTTAAACTCAGTACGTATATCCCTAATAACGTAGGAATCTTTTCATAATTCATTTTAGTTATTTAGGGCGGTTCCAAAACATTAAAAACAATATAAATAATAAACAAACAATAAAAGGTAGCATAACTTACATAGCTTGACCATACTTAAAATGTACATGGGGAAATATAACTTAACATGTACTTAAATCACAACTTAAACGAAAATAATTTGAGTTCTTTCTTGTAAAGGTAACATACCTAACCATAACCTTAGAATAAAAGTAATATAACATAGTTTCAAAAGAACTTAATTTATACATGCCTTACATATAACACACAAAGTCATAAAACAAAAATTTGACCTTAACCCTTATAAACCAAGACTTATAAAAAATTTTGATATGTAAGTCATAATGCTTTACTATGATTCAAAAGACTTGAGTAACTTAAGAAACTTAAACTTGGTTATCCTATTATTATCCTGAAGGTCCCCTACTTGCGATCATTGGCTAAGCCTCCATATGCGCGTACCCGGACCGATCGGGAGATCCGGATGGTGGACAAATATCCTACTGGCCAGATTTTCATGACGTGCATCTAAGGCGCTAACTATAATCCTTTGGGTGCACTAAGGCACATACATGATTTACATGGGGTGCACTTTAGGCACCATAGTCATATTTTCCCTGGTGTGCGAAAGGCACGATCAAACATGGGGTGCTCTTCGGCACGATTATGCATGGGTGGGGCCTTTATTAATATTTTAGACACTTAAAACTTAAACCTTAAAAATTTGATTCCCTTAGACCCTTAACCAATCTTATTCACAACTTTGAAGATATCTCTAAAATCTCTTGGATATATATCGCTCCTGTAATGGATCATAACTCATGAATTACCCATAGTATAAAAGTATTAACTTATCGTAAGGTGTTTTAGCATAAGAGATGAGTAGTTTAGGATCTTAAAGTAAATCGTAAGTTAACTCGATGATTTGATCCTGATATTTAAGATTCATAAAACTTGCGTAACCTTTGAATACAATTATAAGAGATTTCATGCAGGCATGAACGATTAAATAGATATATAAACTTGGCATAAAAATAATAGATCATGCAATTATGCATAAACATCAGGCGATATACATACTTGAAAACTTAAGAACACAAACTGGTCCAGCAGAGACTTGAACAGTAGCGCAACGACCTCTTGAAGGGACTTAAAAGAAAGGAAATCATGAATTAGGTCCTAACTTAGGAGGAATAACTTAGTGAATTTTTCGGGGAATAATAATAATAATAATATCTCGATTTCTAAGGCGTGCTAATAAGATCATAACGCCTCGTACAAGCATCGAAACATGGCATAAAAGGACTTTTTGGAAAGCTGAACATGCATTCCAACTTTGTAGTTGACCATAAAAATTAAAAACGTGGCTAAGAAGGTCAAAACTCTTGTTTCTCTAATCTGCCCAGAAAAATAAACATGTCGACCAAGCTTTTTCGGAATATCATAACTTGGGTTATACCAATCGGTTTGGGGCCCGTAAGCTGTCCACGGAAAGCTCATGGTTCATACTTTAACTTTTATTTTAGCCCCAAATTGATTTGAGCATGGGAAAGGGTTGGATTTTGACCAACAATACAGGCAGTCCCAAAAATACATTCTGGAAAACTCAGATTTTTGCCTTCCATATAAGAGCTCATAACTTTCTCTCCCGATATCGTATGAATGTCTACCATACCTTTCTGGAAAGCTTAAAGAATGGTCTAAGACTTTCATGTTGAATATTTGGATCAAAAGAATCTCTAAATAGACGAGCAACATGCATTTAGGTACTGACCTCAGAACACGTATATAATTGCAACACTTTACGGTTTTGGTCATAACTCAAGTCAGGGGCGAATTTAGGGTGGGTTCACGTGGGGTCAAGTGACTCCACTTAAAAAAAAAATAAATAAATTCAGTAAATCTCGCTTTTTCAATTAATAGATATCAAAAAATTACTTTGAGGTACCCTAACTTTTGGTGAAATGTTTTTCTGGTATCCCAACTTTTCAAAACTAATTTTGAGGTACCCTTATTTTTTGGGTTAGTAATTATTTGGTGCTTTTTCGGCCATTAATTTTATTAAGTGACCAAAATGCCCTTGTTCTTCCCTTCTTGAAGAAATACCTTTGACGAAGAAGAATAAGGGTATTTCGGTCACTTAATAAAATTAATGGTCGGAAAAGCACCAAATAATTACTAACGCAAAAAGTAAGGGTACCTCAAAATTAGTTTTAAAAAGTTGGGGTATCGAAAAATAATTTCGCCAAATATTGGGGTACCTCCGAGTAATTTTTTTGAATAGATATGATATATGTGTTTGAAGAGGCATCAAAAACGCGAAAGGCTGCTTGGCTGGGATGGCAAGCGCCTGTGTATCTGTCTCAGAGTGCCGGTGGTTGTGTGTTTGAATCCAGCTTCAAGCCAAACAAGTTCTCAATTTTATTTTTTTCCTTCCATGATCACATTAATATCCTTCTCTCCATTTTTCCTCCAAGGATCACATTCAGTTCATTTTCACTTCATTTGTTTCTAAAATATCACATATTCATTTAATACTTTTTCACTTCATTTCCCCCTATCACATTCCTTTTTTTTTTTTTTTACTCCGGATAAATTTAGCATGTTTACCGGACCCTTATCTCATGGGTAACTACCAGTAAACTTTATAAGCTTGGAAAATGAGGTACTAGAGTGCTCATGACAAACATGAATCATCAATCTAACAATTTCCACATAATGAGAAATTTTTGCTTCTACCAAAACTTTAAGATTGTGGGAAGGTTGGATGGTGGGAGTGATTGTCAGTTAGCTACCACATTTTTGGTAAATATCGCATTCATTTAAATCATCAAGCATCATGGCTAGCCAAAAGAAAAAGTACTATAAATTTTAATTTTTTGTTTTAATTTTTTATGTTTGACTTTGAACCCGCTTAGCTTTATTTCTAGATTCGCCACTGACTCAAGTTATACACATCGAAATCACGAGATTCAAAAGTCGGGTGTCAGCTAACACTTTACTCTATCTATGCATGCCATAAAATATCCCAAAATCATATTCCTCATTTCCTGGAAAATCCATTTACCAACCAGATTGTAACTGTAAAACCTCGAGTTTTCGGAAGAACGGAACCGTTAGGATTGTTACTGAACCGTTAGGCCTAAGTTTAAGTTTCGAGGACGAAACTTCTTTTAAGGAGGTAATGATGTAAAACCCCGAAAATTTCAAAGATGTTGACCGTGACGTCGTTAGTAAATTAGGTTTGACTTCGTTAATTGTTATTATTCGTTTGTGTTTATATTTGTTAACACTTGAGCTCGTAGGATCGTTGAGGGACTAACAAGGGTATATCGGTAATTTCTTGGGTGTTAGTATTGTTAGTACTACTCTAATTATTATTAGTATTACTATTAATATTATTGTGTTTATTAAAATTTGTTATATGAATAATTATGTGAATATTATTTGTTATGTGTTTAGTATTAATATTATTATTAGTATTGTTTTTATTACTATTTTATGGTAATTATTATTTTTCCAAAAATCTGATTTCTTATTGGGTTGGATTAGGAGTGGGATTAGTTTATTTGAACTTTTTATTAGTTAATATAAAACCCCCCTCTCTCTTTCAAAACCCTAATAACAACCAAAAACCCTAAAACCCCCACACCTCTCTCTCTCCCTCTCTCTGATACTGCCGCCAGCCACCAGCCGGCTGCCCTAGCCGTCGCCGGCGACCACCCTGAGCACCGCCAACCACCTTCACCACCAGGCTGCCACCTTCGCCGCCAAGCCTCCTGTCGCCCCGCCGCCCAGACGCGAACAGGGGAGAAGTAGATCGTTGCTGCTGCTGCGGAGTTGTTGTTGCTGCGTTGCTGCTGCTGCCGACGACTGTCGCCGCAGCTGCCATCGATGTCCATCGACACTGATGAACCACCGCTGTCTGACCGTGCTACTATCGAACTCGCCGGAAACCGCCCTGAACGTGCCCTAGCACCACCTCCTTGATCTTGCGTGAACCCTAGGTCCTATTCTAAGTTTTCTTTTATTGTATGTTTGCTTGTAAATTTGCTATTGTATTATTAGTGTAATTGTTTGTATTGTGGTTTAATTATTATTATTATCGAGGTTATAATCTTGGAAATTGATGTATATTGTGAATCACAATGTTTCATTCTTGGTTCTTGGAATTAGGTGTTTATGTTCTTTATAATTCTTTCGCATGTTCTTTTGGTTCTTTCTTGTTGTTTATATGATCTAGAAGTAAATCATGTTTAGGATGTGTATTATACATATTTCATGCATATTCTTGATTAGTATGAGTAATTATATCATGTTAGTTGAATGCGATTGCAAGCTTTTAGGTGTAATCATGCTTAGTACTCGAGTTTATTTATTTTCAATAATTATATACATTTAAAGAAATTAAATTATTAAACTTTGATTTCTTTAATTTCGTGAATTGGGAAGAAGTGCAATAATGGTTTCACTAAATTCATATTATTGCATGAATCTTGGAACAAGAAGTTGTTATGATGATTCTTGATTTTTGGTATTGGTTAGTATTTCTTGATTATCAATAGAAGTGAAGCATGATAGGGTCCATTAATGTTTCATGCATGAATTAGGGTGTTGGTGATGAAGATTAAATTCTTGTTAGTAAGTGATTGTATTTTCCTTTATTCATATCATGGTTATGTGAAGTATAGTATTACAATCTTGTCAATTTGCTAGGTTAGAGTTAATTGATGCAATTGATGATCTAGTGTTTTAAAGTTTATGCGTTTTTGGAAATTATATTAAGTTTAGTTTTAGTAATAGCGAAGCTTGGACCTTGGTTGGATTTGATTGAAGACCTTTAACCTTAGTCACTGTTTTAGGCCCAAATCAGGACCCTGGGACCGAATGGTGGAAGTTAGAACCGAATTTGCAAATTAAATGTAAACCGGTAACAGAACAGTTTTGATGGGGTCTAAAGATCGGGTCACCATGATCAGTATAGTTGCACTTTAATCGAACCCTTTGAGCTGCAGGTTCCCCTAGATGTTAGCTTTCATAGGAATTTTGCGGAGCGGACTTTTGAGTTGTATAGCTTGAGTTATAGTCGTTTTACCAGAACCTGTCGGAACTGGACCAGTTGGAAGTTTTGGTACTTTTAGAGTCTTTCGAGGCTGATATAGGCTTAATCGTCAACTTAAGAGTTTTAGTAGACATCCCGAGGTTTCCGAAAAGTCCTGAACCAGACCTATAGGATGTCAGGAAGTCGAGTTGTGACCCGTTTTATGTGAACGTTATAATCTGTCTTCTGTTTGCTTTTATTTATGAAAATTGTTGAGTAAATGTTATGTGTGAACTTGTTCCTTGAATGTGTTAAGTGTAAACCATAAATGATAGGAACCTAAGTGTTCCTAGGGGATGGGTCAGGTAGTTGATAGTTAATACTAACTTCGTTAGAACGCGTTTTGATTAGATAATTATTCTTATTCTAGGCCGAGTTAGTGCGAGACGTTAGTGAGCTCAAGTGTGTTTTTCTTTTTGCTGTGCTGTGAAGTATATCAGGTAATGTCTATGCTCTAATCCCCACTGGGATGCTCTTTAAATGTGTTTTAATGTTTTCTAATATGTTTTGAGAATTGCATCCCGAAAGGGGACTTTTGTAGAAATGCGACCATCTGCTTTGGATAACTGTTTGTATTTGTTTGTGCTTTGATTTTATTAAGTTGAGAAATTGGATGATCTTTTATCAACGGTTTTATTATTGGTTTGATAAACCTGGGTTGGGTTTGACTTGAGAGCTGTGAGCTGAGTTGTGCATAAGACACTAATAATTCAAAGTGAAACTTTAAGCGGGTTGTTGTTTTGATGCCTTTAACAGGCTAATATTCATGCGGGTGATAACCCCGAGATCAGGATTCGATGCCTGTATAGGTTATGTGCCAGGAGATCAGGGTTTCATCCCTGATATAGGATAGAGGTTATGATCCCTTGATGGGCGATTGTTTGATGCCTTTGAGAGGCTAATATTCATGCGGGTGATAACCCCGAGATCAGGATTCGATGCCTGTATGGGTTATGTGCCAGGAGATCAGGGTTTCATCCCTGATATAGGATAGAGGTTATGATGCCCTTGATGGGCGACTGTTTGATGCCTTTGAGAGGCTAATATTCATGCGGGTGATAACCCCGAGATCAGGATTCGATGCCTGTATGGGTTATGTGCCAGGAGATCAGGGTTGCATCCCTGATATAGGATAATTGTTATGATGCCTTTGGTAGGCGATGTTCTTTTTGGGATTTGATATCCCGCCCGCGACTTAAAATATGGATTGAATGGGTTGAGGAAAACAGTTAAGGGTTAAAGGTTTGAGAAATGGTTTGACTTGTTCCCTCTCCCCAAAATGAATTGAAATGAACTTAAACTGTTTTTAAACGTTAAGGGTAACATTATTGAGATTTCCCCCTCATTTTTGAAATGTTTTTTTTTCAAGTGAAGATCTGAATGCTGGGGATGGGAATTAGAAGTGAGGACGATGAGTCTAGAAGTCCTTTAATCTTTTTATTTTGTTTTCGTTATGATGTCTTCAAGTTTTGTTTTGAGTTGTTAGTAGTTACCGTTAGCAGACAGTTGTGTTTTCCTTTCTCGCCTTGTGTTCCTTCGGGAATACGGCAGTGACGCCCAATCTAAATTTGAGTCTTCCGCTAATTTTGTCTGTTAACGTTAGTTTGACTTTGACTTTTCTATAATTGAATTTCCGGGGCGTTACAGTAACATTCTTGATAACTTATTGACATGCATGCTTAAACTCTAATAATCTAGCATATATCCCTCCTAAAACATATTTTAGCTTCCATAAACCCCAAACTCAGACTTGAAATGCCCCGAAAATCATCATCTAAACATATTCTAATCACATGCAACACCATTGTCTCATCCATTTCCACAACCCATCATTCAATCCAACATGCATCGTTTAAAATCCTTCAATCTACTCACTCTATAACTTATCTATAAACATGCATTTCATTTAAGACAAGTATCCAAATTTTCACAGTGAATTTAGCCACTAAACATACATGCATGCCCATAATTTGCACTACTTTCCCTTAATTTAGGCTAAGATAGCAAGAAATGATTGTTACTTACCCAACTTTCTTCATTTGAGACTTGAATCCTTCACCTTTCTTTGGCTAATTATTAAAGCCACAAAATCACTTAAGAAACCAACATAAAATCCACACATTTTCAGATTCCAACTTGATTTACTTGAAAGAAAATAAGAGAAACAAAGTGGAGAGAGTTACACTTGCAAGAGAGGTGAAGAGAAGTGAGAAAGGAGGGTGGAATTGGTGCGGTGGTGGCCGGAAAAGTGGCCGAAAAACGGCCGGCGTGGCTGCTGGTGGTGGCCGTCGGCTGGGCAGGCGGCGAGCAGGCAGGGGCTGGGTGGGTGGTGAGGAGTGAGGGGAGCCAAGGAGTCACAAGGGAGAGTGGAAGCAAGAGTGATATCCTTTGAGTTTGAATTAAACTAATTGCTACTCCCTCCCTTAATATATACATAATACTTCAAATAAGACCCAACTTCCTCCTCCTCTTCCCTTTTTACTCGGCCCAGGTGGCCCAAAATAGAACCCCAACTTCCTCCAATTGATTTATTCCTTATACACTCATATCCCCCAACTTCATAAATTACCTAAATTTATTAACCTGGAAAAGATTATTGGAACCCAAATAAATATATCCAACACCTTCATAAAATTTCTCATAATTATAATCCTAAATTGCCATGAATAAAAGAGGGACCCGATATATCGGCCTCGGAAAAAGAATTCATAAACGATCAGAATCACTATAAAAATTATCGGAAGAGAATTCTCAAGAAAAGAAAATTAAACTAATTTGTTGACGATCGTTGCATTGTTCAAGTCCTTCAAAACATACACTGGGTTAGTAAAATGGAACACCGCTTTAATTATTCGTGATTTATTGTTAATCTTGATTATTTAAACTAATTAATACGTATAAAGGGAGAGATTTTCTTCGGGTTATTACACTTTTAATGGGAGCAGCTATATTCAAGCAAGCATTCCAGCGAAACAATCGGGCTCTGCCCTACATTGGGACTGATGATTCGGCATGGAGAAATCTCTGCCATAAAACAGAGAGCTCGTAGGCCTTATTCTGTAGATCAAAGAGCGACGTAATTCACCCACTTTCTGCACACCTATAGAGTTAAATAAAGTTGAACTCACTAAAAGGATAAACCACACTGGAAACTCATAATATGTATGTTATCAGATAAAATATTTTGAGCTGAAAACTCATATTTGAACTTTTTTGAATTGATCCTATCATATTATAAAGTTGGGATCCAATCCTAAAATAGAATTTTGCTCTTAAGTTTCAGTTTCAATTAATTTTGGAAGTGAAAAATAAAAAAATGTGTACATATGTAAACATTTAGAGCTTAAAATTCAAATTTGAGTTTTTTTTTTACTATGTTCTATCATATCATACAATTTTGATTCAACAATTGAAATCGAATTGCAATAAATTTCAGTTAGTTTTAACAACAACAAAATATTTATACATGTCGCGATATATGTTATCACATAAAATATTAGGTGCTCAAAAATCATATTTGAGTTGTGTTTAATCAATACTATCATATTGCAAAACTTTAAACCAAGCCATTAAAGTTGAATTTTACCTTAAATTCAGTTAAACGCAATGCCACTTGATATCATGCTCTCACAAGATTAAGACATCAATAGATATATGGATACCCATAGGCAATGAATACCCACACTAAAATGTGGCTAATCGATACCTACCCTACTCATTACCTATCCCTGATGGGTATTGCCCATGCATGATGGGTATCTACCAAAAATTGATTATTTTCCCACTGTAAATTCAGTGGGAAAAGTAAGAAATTTAGTGGAAAATGACTTGTTCCCACTATTTTTCCACCACTGAAGTCAATGGGAAAACATGTGGTAGGTAATTGCAGTTTCCTCCTCTTTGAAACTTTCAGTGGGAAATTTCCCGCTGTTTTACCCGTACCGTATATTTCCGTGTGAATGTCACACCAAATACGATCCAGAGTAAAATTCAATGATTTTTGGTAGCGCATCATTTCCCGCATCATTTCCTTCATCCGTACTAATGGGTAGGTAGATATCGATTTATTTTGTCAATGCTTAATTACTAATGGATAGTACATATTAACAGCTGTTACAAAAAATTACTTAGAGGTACCCTAACTTTTGAAGAAATAATTTTTTGGTACCCTAACTTTTCAAAACTAATTTTGGGGTACCCTTACTTTTAGGATTAGAAATTACTAGGTGAATTTCTGGTGAAACTCCGATTGATTCAAATTATTTTTATCCACAAAAACAAACGGCATTTTCGTCCACAAATACACTTAATCAATTTCCCGCCTAAAAATCACCGGTAAATTCAAATCATTGGCCGGAAATTCACCTAATTATTTCTAATTCTAAAAGTTAGGGTACCCCAAAATTAGTTTTTAAAAGTTGGGGTACCGGAAAAACATTTCACCAAAAGTTAGGGTACCCTTAAGTAATTTTTTGTAACTGTTAGGATCGAAATTCATATATGAGACATCTTGTTAGGGAAAAACTGTGGGAAATTTCAAGTATATTAGTTTGACTTATTTTACGATATAAGTTAACTTTCAAAATTGGTAAGTTCGTATAAGGAAAGGCCTGCTTGACTTTCGAAGCCCGATAAATCCAGTTACCTACACGTAATTGAAATAGTACCAAAGTATGGAAAAGATTAGCTCACACGAAATTAAGAAACTATATAGTTGATGCAGTTAAATAAACGAGCTATACGTATTGTATGAAATTGATTAATATTAGTTAGGGGACGAAAATAAATGAAAAGGAAGCAAAGTACGAGTAGTAGTGATGAGAAACATTAAGGACACGACTAGTAAATTAACCCATGTAGGATCGTGGATCGTGTGTAAATAGTTGAATCGTAGCAAGGATTTTGGACCAAAATCGTAAATCAGGATCGTAAATCAGGATCGAGATTTTAATAACTATGGAAACGAGACGATTGGTGGAATATTATGATCCCCTCCCACACTTTATGATGGACAAGCATACATTAGATGTATAAATTAAGAATGACAATATATTCATGATACAACTCATTCTATGTTTGATGGATATAACTATATAAGCATGCATGCAGAGATTGTATTGTAAAGAGTACTAGTCTACAGTTAAAGCATGAGAGGAGAGGATGCTGTAGACAAAAAGATCAAGAACTTCTCCCTTGTCAGTCACAATGTAACTCCTAAGAAGTCCCTCCTTGAGAAACCCAACCTTTTGAAGCACTCTCTCAGAGGCCTTGTTTTGTGGGTCAACCCAAGCTTCAATCCGGACCAACTGAGGCATCTCTCTGAAAGCATCCAACACAGCTCTCCTGATGGCAGATGTAGCAATGCCGCGTCCCCAGTATTCGTGGCCTAGGGCGTACGACAGAAGGGCTCTGCATCTGTGGACATTGCCCGTTCCCTGCGGCTCGATGCTGATGAACCCAACGGGTCGGTTGTCAAAGCAGATGGCTCGATACCATGGGTGTGGGATCGCGACTTGGCTCAGGTAGCTCGCTATGTCTTCCCTTGATGAGTTGTGGTTCAACACCCCCTGCAGTCTGCTGTACTGCAGGACTTTTGGGTCACAGGCCCATTCCATGAAGGAGTCGACGTCCGATAGTTGGTATTTCCTCAGCGTGATATCCATCTGCAATAGGGATGACAGTTAAATCCAAATCCGAAGTGAATCTGCTCTGATCAAAACAGCTAACAGTTAGTTATAAATTGTACGTGCATATAGCTAGGATTTAATACTAACAGCCAAATTGTTAGTAATTTCAGGACTAACCTTGATCGAAAGCAAAGAATGGAATTTGCTGCTTGTACTGTATTCTAGGAGTTAGTGATTCAGACTTGTGGCTGCTTCCGATCTGATCTGTGGGAAGTGGACTTTACCTGGTCAACACATATATAGGTATATGTTTAATGTGTGCAGAATAGACGGAAGTAATATATTAGTGGACTTTACAAGTTTCGTCTTTGTTTATCCAAACGGAGAAGAGAATAACTGGAGCCATTCTGCTTGGGCCCTGTAGGAGGCAAAAATTTGTCGGCAAATCAGAAAATGACACGTGGAAAATAATTTAAATTTATTTAGCTGTCACGTGTTAAATTAATTACGGCGGTCCATTTAATTAAATTTTAAATGGAAATATATAATGACCAATAGCATCGCGACACGTGTCAATTATTATGCAGAAAATCATAGTTATTTCTTTATTTTAAATAAAGGGATAATTAATGGGCTCAAGCCCTAAGCTGACTCAAACCCTAGGAAACCTTAGGCCTCCAGAGCCTATAAATAGAAGTCTTCTCCCTCATTTTCAACACACACTGCAGGCTACCCCGGCGGCATTCGGCATTCTGCACTCCAGAGGCTTCAGAAGATCAAACTGCCAGCAGTCTCCAGCTACCAAGCGCCAAGGATCAAAATCTGCAAAAGCTCAAGATCGAGTCTCCAAGCCTCTACCGCGTCAAGATCAAGAACTGCTTCAGAGTTCTTCACCAAGACCTGCAAAGCCTACAGAAGATCGAACTACAAGCGACCTCCAACTACCAAGCGCCAAGGACCAACGTCTGCTAGTTCGACAGCTTCCGTTCTTCACATCAAAGACTGCAGTCATCTCCTTCGTTTGGTTCATCGATCGAGATCAAGCACTCAAGCCCTCGCATCCAAGAACCTGAAGAACTACTGCTTTAGATCTTCAGCTATCAAGCAAGGATCAACATTCAAGACCTTCAGCTCAAGAACTGCTACAAGAGTTCTTCAGCTAGACCTGCATTTGAGATCGAGATCAAGCGTCCGCGCCCTCGACTCACCCAAATTTCAAGAGATTGAATCAGAGGACTACTTTATTGTATTTAATACAGAGATTGTACCCAAAATTCTTTGAAATTAATACAATTATATTTGTTCACTAATTTCTTGTGTTTATTTATTTTATTATCCCGAAATTTGTGTTTACAAATTTGGCATGCTCGGTGGGACATCTCTGTCTCTCATCTCTTTCTCCAAGAAGTGAAATTCGACCTTCAATGGCTGTTAACATGGAAGCAAAGATAGTTGAACTTGAGGCTATGTTAAACAGGCTCGTCATGGAAAGTGAAGAGAAAGACAAGAAGATCAACGAACGAAATGAGCAGATCGCAAAACTGATGAAGAAGATAGAGAAACGCTCGTGTCAAGACTCCGATGAAGATTCTGACAAAGAGGAATCTGACAAAGAGTCTTCCAAAGGAGATGGCGATGGGGAAGACAAGAAGAGTGACTCATCTTCAAAATCACTGACTGTGGAGCAAATTCAAAACTTGGTGGCAAATGCAGTGCGTGCTTAACTCGGAGAGAGATCAAACAAGACCCACTTGTACATGAAGCCATACACGAAGAGGATCGACGCCCTTCGAATGCCACAAGGATATCAACCACCAAAGTTTAATCAATTTGATGGGAAGGGTAATCCTAAGCAGCACGTCGCTCACTTCATCGAAACTTGTAGTAATGCTGGCACAGAAGGAGATCGATTGGTGAAACAGTTTGTTCGCTCCTTGAAGGGGATCGCATTCGACTGGTATACGGATTTAGAGCCTGAATCTATTAATAGTTGGGAGCAAATGGAGCAAGAGTTTCTCAACAGGTTCTATTGGGCTCAACGAGTCGTCAGTATGACGGAGCTGACAAACACTAAACAGTGGGAGGGTGAGCCAGTACTTGACTATATCCATCGTTGGAGGGCTCTTAGTCTTGAATGCAAGGATCGCCTCACCGAAGCTTCAGCTGTCGATATGTGCGCTCAAGGTATACAATGGGATTTTCTCTACGTCCTCAAGATGGTCAAGCCGAAAATCTTTCAAGAGTTGGCAACTAAGGCGTATGATATGGAGATAACCATAGCAAGTCGATGGGGAAGGTCTTCATCTGCATTTGAATCAAGGAACGGAGCTAATGGGTATAAGAAGAATGACAAGTGGCCAAAGACTTCAAAAGAGGAGTCCATGGCTATTTCAATGTGTGAAGCAGTGAGAATCTCTGCTAAACCTAAACCTAAAAGGAAGAAATTCACTTCCTCAAAAGAAGCCGAAAGGAAGCGTCCTACACTGAAGGAGCTTCAAGACAAGAAGTACCCGTTTCCAGACTCAGATTTATCAGGAATGCTTGATGACTTGCTAGAGACAAGAGTTATTGAACTCCCACAACCAAAGAGGCCAGAAGAAGCGGGAAGAACTTATGATCCAAGATATTGTCGCTATCATAGGGTAGTTAGTCACCCTCTTGAGAAGTGTATCACGCTCAAGGAGCGAATCATGAGGCTAGCTGAGGAGGGGAAAATAATATTGGACTTGGATGATAACGTCGAAGCCAATTATGTTTCAGCACATCCAATTCCAGCAAGGAGAAACAAATTCTTGATGATTCAGTTTGGCTGCCAAAAACCAGTTCCTCTTGCTGTACTAATCCAGGCCTCTCAAGATGAACAAAAGCAAGTTTCGGAAGCTTTTGGTGAAGATTTAACTGGAGCTCGGTGGCTCGAAAGAAGACTAGGGGGCAAAGGGAAGTTCTAACACCACCACCCCGAAGGCATCAAAGGAGAAGAAATAACTCGCAACCTTCGATAGAAAGGAAGACGCTTGAAGTCATCAAGAAACAAGAAGTTGGTTCAACTGAGTCGCTTGAGCGAGGCCCTAGTGCTCCTGTCATGCTAGAGGAATACTTTCCGAAGTACTTCTTTGGAGAAAATAATAATGTTGCAGTTGTGAACATGGTCTCCTGCTTCGAGATTAAAGAAGATGATAATGAAGGAATGGAGTATCAGCCTAAGCCAAAGCTCTCCGTGTTTGATAGGTTGGGACAACCAGCTTCCCGCAAACAAGCATCTGTCTTTGAGCGAATAGGGTGTCCAGGAGAGCGCAAAGCCTCGGTCTTCCGCAGGATCAAGGATGGTTCAAGACCAAAGTCTTCTGTATTATCAAGGATCAAACAAGCTGAAGATGTGTCAAGCTCAACACCCCGCCAGGAACAGAGCTCTGTATTCAGCCGCCTTGGGGTCATCAACAAAGTTCAAAGCTCCATCCCATCTCGCATGAAGCGTTGTTCAACATTGGAGGTCAAGACTGAAGGATCCTTGAGAGTGAAGAGACGCACTGTGATTTTCACCGGTCATCAAAGCAAAAACAATGACGACGAAGAACTTGAGCAAGAGGAGACATTTTCTTCTTCCCAAGTCAAAATCTAGGACAGTGAAGATGTAGCTCCCGAACAAGAGCCTAAACTGTTCATCAAAAAAAAAAAAAAGATTTCAACTTTAGTTCCTTTCATTTTCATCATTGTAATACTCCTGGCCCGCAAGAGTATAAACTGTGTACGGCTAAATCAATAAATAAAATTTTCATTTCTCCATCTTTAAATTTGAACTACGTTTGGCTTGATCCTTATGGATATCCTATCCCTTAAGGTACGTAGGCAGTTTGGGTCTAAACCCAAATACAGTCATACCCAAGAAAAAAATCCATCGCAGGTCACCAAATTTTGAATACTTTCCTGGTCGACAAACTCCAAGACTTTCAAGTCATCAAACTTTAAGAACTTACAAGTCAACAAACTTCAAGACTCATAAGTCAAAGTTCAAGACTTTCAAGTCATCAAAGTTAAAGACTCCCAAGTCGAAATTGATGACTTGAAAGTCAATGACTCCCAAGTCAATCAAATAAAAGACTTTCAAGTCAACAAATTTCAAGACTCTGAAGTTACCAAATTCACCGACTTCCAAGTCAACAAAAATTAAAGACTTCTAAGTCAGCAAAAATTCAAGACTTTCAAATCAATAAATTTCAAGACTCTTAAGTCACCAGGTTCGTTGATTGTCAAGTCAACAACAAGACAAAGACTTCCAAGTCAGTCAAATCACGCATCAACAAGTTTCTTGACTCCCAAGTCGATAAAATGAAAGACTTACAACTCAACCAAATTCAAATCAACAAAATGTTAAGACTAACAAGTCAAGGAAAAAAAATCAGGACTCTGTAGACACCGGATTTTGTACCGGTATTAGTTTTAGTTGTTTGTAAAAATAAGCTAGCCGAATAGTTTAGTAGCATGCAAACCCATTTCTTTTCTAGCCCGAGAGCAAGCAAAATAGCCCAGCAATTACGGTCCAAACCGGCTGAGTTCGGTAGGGCCAAAGCCTGTCTCAGCTGGGCAGGAACCCGTCTGGGTTCTTTGGGCCTGAGCATGGCTCAGCTCGGCAGGAACCCGTCTGGGTTGCTAGGCCAAAGCCTGGCTCAGCTTGGCAGAAACCCGTCTGGGTTGTTGGGCCAGACACAGCTCTTCCGTCGTCGCGGCTAAAACCTAAACCCTAAACGCACCCCCTGCCCCCCCTACTCCACTATAAATTAAACCCTTTCTTCCCTTTCAAAAACAGACCATAGTATGCTAGAGTATTGACACTAGCATATTCTCTCCACCTTTTCTCTTCTCTTGCATGCTGCTTTACTAAAGGTTAGCATAGTTGATGTAAAACATGTAGTAATTTATAGAATTCTCTCTTTTTATATTTTCATTGTTTTGCATGATTTTAATGATAAATTTGTGAAATTCACATCTAATTCCTCCTTTTTGTTTTGTTTTACTTTAATTTAATTCTAGTAGAGTCTATTCGTTGAATAGGCGGATTTGATGATTTTAATCGTCAAATTCGTAACCTTACCCCCGAATCCATCTCTGGATTCGCAGGCCGGAGTCTATGTTTAATGGTTTGTTGTTTTTCTCCTAAAATTCAACTGGCGACTCTATTTTCGTACTTTGGTATTTGCCTTTTTATGGTTTTTAGGACCTATTTTACGTTTAGCGCAAGGGGTAATCCGGCTTGGTTCTTCATGAACCCAGACGGGTTCTTCACCTTTTTCCTTTGTTTCTTTTTTCTTTTTTTTTCTTCACGAACCCAGACGGGTTCTTCACCTTTTTCCTTTGTTTCTTTTTTCTTTCTTTGTTTTTTTTCCTTTTTCGTGGGGTTTTACAGCCAAGAACCTGTCTTGGTCCACAGTGAACTCAGACGGGTTCCTTTGTGTTTTCCCTTCCCTTTTTTGTCTCTTTCTTTCTTCTTTCCTTAAAGGTGAATCTTGGGCGCATAAATCGTTTTTAATCTGTCAGCGAAAACATTCTTAAAAGTTCAACCTTATTTAAGGTTAAGCAATCCTAGTCGGCTCCCAATCACTCCTTAAGTAGCGCCGCGAAAAAAGGTCCATCGATTTTTTTTCGGGGTCTACAGATTGGCGACTCCACTGGGGACTTAAACTTAAAAAGAGGGTAAAACTTGAAAGAATTAAATTTTAGCGTTTTTTGTAAAAAAGAGGAGGAATTAATTTATTTCACATTTTTATCATTTTTTTTAGGCATATTGCATACCAGGCTACTCTTGGGCCTTTATGGCTGGGGAGCACAAAAGCGTTGGTTTAGGTTTTAAAACTAGGAATCAATCCCGAGAGCGGGAGGTCACTACTTGTGGGATGCACTTACATCGCCAAGCATTTGATCTCTCCTCTCCCCGTGTTACACTCTAAAGGTTTCCTTGAAACCCAAAGAGCAACACCCCACACATTCTTCCTTGAATCCATATAAGGAAAATGCACCGGGGCGAGAACATGTGGTACCTTATTCATCTCCCTAAACCTAGAAAAACCCTTAATCTAAAAGCTATGGTTAGGCTCATCCCGCATCTGTATGTCATGTGAATTAATCCTGTAAAAAGTTGAGTCCAAGTGTCTAGCCCGATCATGAGTAGAACGTCATTCTAGCCCGCGTAGGATCAAATGGGAGACGGACTGGCCCAAACCCAGACGGGTTTGCTGTGCCTGGCCTAGTTGGACTCACTGTGGAATCCTGTCTGTGCCTATTTGAAAGGGGGGAATTACAGTTCAAACCCAGACGGGTTTTGGGCTTGTTTTTCTTCTCCTTCCACTTCGGGCCAAACTGTTCGATACTGCAGTCAGCCCAATCCTCTTACTATTGATCCTATTCGGCCCTTTATGACGCTCCTTGAGTCAGTGTCAGTCCTGTCAGTCATCATGCTAGGTCCATATAGAGTTAGGACATGCACTCCCATAAAAGTGGGTGAGTCATCCTTGTGTCAGCATATAGGCGTCATGTCCATGTCCTAGGTTCATATAGGTCCACTAAGTCATGCATGCATTGGGCGGGTGGCGTAAAAGTTCTTTCGAGCACTAATCAGTTTCCATGCAGGCAAGATAACAGACCATCTTCGAGCCCGCATCCGTGACCCACAAACCGGCAGACTTATTCGCAATCCCAATTACAGGCTGTCGACTCAATCCAGTGAACCCACCATGTCAGGATCCCTCGCCAACAACCTTTTTGGGGAAAACTCGGGTGATGAAGCATTTGATCTGCGTATGCAGTGCAGAAGCAATCGCCATTTGCATGGCAGATCAGGAGGACAGAACCAATGAGAAACTGGAAAAGAAGTTCAGTGAAAATCAACAAACCATGAATGGCGTGCTGGAAGCCATTAAGCAGATCAACAAAAAGCTCGGCATCGGACTTGAGGAAGAAGAAAACTATTATGATCGAATGAGGCCGAGGCGATGATGGGTTGGAGAGGTCACCCCAAATCCAAAAATGGAGGCCCAAAACCTAAGTCATTTGGTGAGGTCAGTCCAAACTCAGATCGAATAACTCCAGAACTTCGGAGGATCCCTACGTCAAAAAACTTGAGGAGAAAGTTGATATGCTCACCAGAAGGATGATGAAAGCTGATCCGACCTTCACCGACCCCTGTATGGATTTTTCCATCCCCAAACATTGTGTATCGAGAATAAGGGACAAGGTTGAGGTGCCAAACATGAAATTTAAACCCTCTGAAAATCCATCTCATCACTTGGAGGAATTCCTGAGGCTGGCTCCCCTCCATAAGGTAGATGAAGGTCTCTACACCACAGTCTTCCCTTCCACTCTAGAAGGTAAGGCCAAGGTATGGTACCAAAATCTACCCCAGCAAGTTAAGACCAACGCAGATGAGTTATTCAAGGCCTTCATAAGTCATTTCAGTCGCCTGCAGCAAAAGGAGGTCACTGTGGATGACCTAACTTCCATGAAACAAAGGGAGGACGAGTCATTCCTCTCTTATTACGAGCGATGGCACTCCATGTTATCTGAAATTGACGAGTCTGTCCCCTTTAGGATGCAACTAAGCACTTTCAGACAAGGAATTCATCCCCGCATCACACGGCATTTTGGTTTCCAATCCATCAAAGACTTTGAAACCTTAAAGGACTTGTGTGTTCAAATTGAAGCTGCTAACCATGAGAAAAGCACACAACATTCTGGTTGGAAAGGATCTAGCTCCAACAGGAGGGCCACTAGCGCGCCTAGCCCCCCTCGGAAAACTGTTGAGACTAATTCCATCCAACGAAGGCCATTCACCCCGAGGTACGACTCTTACCACCCGCTGGATATGTCTTATGCCAAGGCGTTGGAAAGGCTGGTGAAAAAGGGTATCATCCAATTGCCCCTGCCGACCCCTGAACCTGATGTTAAGCCTCTGAGGTGGGATGGGAACAAATACTGCAATTTCCATCGCTCTCGAGGTCACGACACCGAAATATGTTGGTCTTTGAAAAATAAGATCGAAGGGCTAATCCGAGACGGTGTTATTCCTCCACCAAACCCGTCTCGAAAACCCAACAACAAGGAGAACCCGTTGCCTAATCACACCAATGCCGTCTTTTTAGAGGAGAACAGTTTCGATCCGTCCACTCTCATCACCGAAATGGGTCAATTTGTCCCAGTTCTTCTCCCGCTTACGGAGGAACTCATCATCAACGGTATTTGGGACAGTGAAAGTGAAGAAGAGGGTGAAGAGTCCACTGACCATGAAGCCAACAGGCATCCATTGTACAACTCTTCTGACGAAGGAGGGGATGTGGAAGAAGTAACGATTCCCCAGGCTGCAGCCCTCACTCGGTCCGGCCGCTACTATAACAAGAATGCTACCTTGTATCCAGCGACCCCTAATCCCGAAACGACGGAAACCCCTACACCTCCACCAGAAGATCCTTTCCTCACGCAGCTGAAGAGAACCAAGGCCGAAGTCACGATTTGGCAACTTTTGTGTGCTTCGCAAGACCATAGACAAATACTGCTGGATGCCTTCAATAAACTCATGGTCCCTACCTCAGCATCACCAGAGGATATTATCTCTCACATAACCTCCGGGAAGCCTACCATCACCTTCGGGGATGAAGACTTACCCGAGGAGGGAGGTTCTCACAACAAAGCTCTTTACCTCACCGCCATGTGCTCTACTCAAACCATACCACTTGTTCTCGTGGATAATGGTTCAGCCGTCAATGTCTGTCCATGGAGAACCGCACAAAAGTTGGGGGTTCAAAAACAGCATTTGACACAAAATACTGTTCAGTTGCGCGCATACGATAACTCCCCTCGCAAGTCGCTAGGATCGATTGTGCTTCCCATTACCATGGACTACATAAGTAAAAACGTTGAATTCGTCGTTCTTGACATCCCGGCTTCTTTCAACGCCTTGTTGGAAGGCCTCGTTACATGAGTGCAATGCTGTCGCCTCTACCTTACACCAGAAGGTGAAATTAATCATTCAAGGCCAAGTAGTCACGATCTCAAGCAAACCCCTCAGCGCTGTTTTTGACCCCAAGAAACCCACACTCGAGATTGAACATAGCTCAGCTGACGAGGAGCTGCACAACTTTGAGATGGTAGCGGTTTTGAGCCAGGATCAAGCTCACTTTGACTTCGATCCCTACTCAAACCCTAATATCCATGCTATATTGAGGAAGCAAGGTCATTTTCCGAGGATGCCACTCGGCCGAAATCCCAAGAACAGGTTAGCGCCAAATTTCAGGGTGTTCAAAAACAAAGGAAGGTTCGGGCTAGGCTACAAACCAACTAAGGAGGAAGTGAGACTGACGAAGCTAGCCATGGCTAAACAGAAAAGATTGGACAACCCTCCGACCCTATACCAAGTCAAGCCATATCCACGCACTCTTAATGGACAGTTCTTGAGAGAGGGTGATGACTTCCCTTATTACGGCTTCCCAGAACCTCATTACCTAAAGTCTCATGGTATCCAAGTGGCGGGGTTAGAAATTTTCAATGACTGTGCTGTTACCACAACCGCCACATTCATCCCGCCTAGGAGAAGTCGTCCACCTTTGGAATGGACCCACCTCGCTGGAGGCGGTATCTTTGGAATGCTCTTTGGGCAAGAGGCGCGCAAGGAAGAAGTCGTCGATCCGGTCATCGCTGCACTTTCCAACCCAAGCTTTGATCCAAGTCTGTTGATTGGAGAAGACGGCGGCCATCGCGAGATCACCTGGATCGATGATGAGGAGAACAAATTTACGCTTTCTGTAGGAGAGTCTGCAGGAGAGTCTATAGGAGAGTCTGTCCCAAAGGTCATAGAGTCAGGTTCTAGTAGTCCTAAGTTGGTCGGGGTTAACCCAGAGTCTGTTGATGTACCCATTTCTGCATTTAATAAGATGAACATTTCTACCTACTCGAACTGTTGTGCCAACACTGATAATAAATATGCTGAACCTTTAAAAGACCAAAATGAATTAGCAGAGGCCATGGATACATTTGAGGAAAAAATAGCAGTCATCGAAGATACCATAAGCATAAATGTAGGGACGGAGGATAAACCCCGGGAGCTCAAATTGGGTAAGTCCCTCACAGACAAGGAGCAACAGGATTTCACAACACTTCTTAAGGAGTTTAAGGATGTGTTCGCATGGTCGTATGAGGACATGCCAGGTATCGACAGGGATATCGCTGAACATACCCTTCAATTATATCCCGACGCTAAACCAGTGCGGCAAAAGGCTCGTAGAATCAAGCCAGATTGGTCAAAGAAGATCGAAGATGAGGTCATGGAACAGTTAAAGGCCAAGTTTATACGGGCAGTACACTACCCCGAATGGGTAGCAAACATTGTTCCTGTTCCGAAGAAAGATGGGCGAGTAAGGGTATGTGTTGACTTTCGAGATTTGAATAAGGCCAGTCCAAAAGACAGCTTCCCTCTGCCTCATATCGACGTCCTAGTGGACAATACTTGCGGCCACGAGCTGTTGTCCTTCATGGATGGCTACGCAGGGTATAACCAAATCAAAATGGCAGAAGAGGACATGGAAAAAACATCCTTCACCACTCCATGGGGTACATACTGCTACACGGTAATGCCTTTCGCCTAAAGAACGCATACATATCAAGACCGCGAATACCCTTCTCCACGACATGATGCACAAAGAGGTAGAGGTATATGTGGATGATATGATCGTCATGTCCAAAACCAAGGAAGAGCATCTCCCCAATCTTCGCAAGTTCTTCCTTCGATTAAGAAAATACAACATGAGGCTCAATCCCCGAAAATGTGCATTTGGGGTTACATCAGGCAAGCTGCTAGGTTTCGTGGTTAGTCAACGTGGGATCGAGGTGGACCCATCAAAAATCAAAGCAATACAAGAGATGAAACCACCTAAGACAGAGAAAGAAATTCGAGGTTTCCTTGGTCGCGTGCAATACATCAGTCGGTTCATTTCCAAACTCACTATGACTTGTGAACCACTATTCAAGAAACTCAAGAAAGGAGCAAAAGTGGAATGGGATGATCAGTGTCAAGCAACCTTTGACAAAATTAAAGAATACTTGACCCATTCCCCTGTACTAATGCCGCTGGTACCAGATGAGCCTCTGCTCCTTTACCTCACAGTAACCAACTCTGCAATGGGGGCTATGTTGGCTCAACAGGTAAAAGGAAAGGAGAGCGCCATCTATTACCTCAGCAAGAAATTCAGTGACTGTGAGAGTCGATACACCAACATTGAAAAAATGACTCTTGCATTGGTTTGGGCAACGAAGAAGCTTCGACATTATATGTTGTCACACACAGTACATGTGATCGCTGAATGCAACCCGATCAAGTTCATCATGGAGCAGCCCACAATTAATAATCGTATAGCTCGATGGGTAGTCATGTTGTCAGAGTCCAGTCTAAAGTTTGTGCCTCAAAAGTCCATCAAGGGAAGGGCCATCTCGGACTTCCTGGCAGACTTTCCTTGTCAGGAACCTCCAAGCACTAACTTGGAGTTCCCAGACGAAGAAGTCTTTCATACGGACGAGATCACGTGGGAAATGTATTTTGATGGTGCTTCTAACCAAATGGGATGTGGCGCAGGGGTGCTCTTAATATCACCTGAAGGGGAGCATCATCCCGTTTCTGTTAAACTTGAATTCGACGCGACCAACAACGCAGCCGAATATGAAGCCTGCATCATCGGGTTACAAGTGGCATTAATTATAGGAGTAAAGCACATCAGAGTGTTTGGTGACTCTAGTCTTATCATCAACCAAGCCAAGAACGCCTGGAAGGTCAGAAATGAATCTTTGATGGCTTATCAACGACGGCTGTTGGACTTTGCGACGCAATTTGAGCACATTGAGTTCAAGTACCTACCCAGAGATAATAATGAGTTGGCATACGCCTTAGCTAAACTCTCCTCCATGATTGCCATGCCAATAGGAATTTACGAATTTCCTATAACAATAGAGCGGCGCGACCAACCTGCCTATGTGTACTCCATAGAAAAGCCCATTGCAGACTCAAATGCATGGTTCTTCGATATTTATACGTACTTGACAAAAGGAGATTATCCCGCTGAGGCTGATTCTAAAGGACAAAGAGCGGTCAGAATGATGGCAGCACAATACTACATCATTCACGATCGACTTTACAAGAAGACCGCTACGGGCATTAACCTACTTTGCGTTGATACCAAGTCAGCAGAAGAATTAATGACCTCCATACATGGAGGAGAGTGCGGACCACACATGAATGGCAGAATGTTAGCAAAAAAGATTCAAAGGGCAGGCTATTTCTGGTCCACCATGGAGGCCGACTGTCTCAACTTCGTTAGGAAATGCACCAAGTGTCAGGAATACGCCAATTTACAACATCAGCCATCTTCCTATCTCACTACATTGACATCCCCTTGGCCATTCTCAGTCTGGGGAATAGACATAATCGGGAAGATACATCCAACGGGCATTGGAGGGCACGAATATGTATTGGTAGCCGTTGATTACTTTACCAAATGGGTAGAGGCTGCCTCCTATGCAAGACTCACCTCGAAGCATGTAGCTAAGTTCATCCTGAACAATATCATTTGTAGATACGGGGTGCCACACGAGATCATCAGTGATAACGGGAGCCATTTCAGGAAGGAGGTTGAAGTACTGTTGGCTAAGTATAAGATCAAGCATCACAAGTCCTCGCCCTACAGGCCCCAAACTAATGGAGCGGTAGAGGCGACCAACAAAACTCTCGCGGGGATCATTAAGAAAATGGCAATAACATACAAGGATTGGCCTGATAAGCTTCCTTTCGCCTTATGGGGATATAGAACTTCAATTCGAACAGGAACGGGAGCAAGCCCTTTTGCCTTAGTTTACGGAATGGAAGCAGTGCTTCCAGTTGAGCTCGCCATACCATCACTCCGCATACTTGCTGAAAGTCAACTACCAGAAGCTGAATGGGCTAGGGCCAGATATGAAGAGCTGACGCTTATTGACGAGAGAAGGCTCAGGGCCTTACACAATGTGCACTTATATCAGGCTTGTATAGCTAGGGCTTTTAACAGGAAGGTTAAGGACCGGGTTTTTCAAGAAGGAGATTTAGTGCTTAAGGAAATGAGGGCACCCATTCAAGATCCAAGGGGTAAATTTGCACCAAATTGGAAAGGGCCTTATGTCATTAAACAAATACTGCTGGGGGGAGCAGCCCGTTTAGTCACTACAGAAGGAGAAGAATTAATACAGCCCACCAACTTGGACCAGTTAAAGAAGTTTTACGCATAACGAGGTCGACCGAATCGGCCAAGCAACTAGAAGGGGAATTTCTAGACACTTGGCCGTACTTAGGCAGGTTCGGGCTTCACGATAGGCTACAGGAACCCAGACGGGTTTTGGACCTCAGATGGGAGAAAATTGCGCCTCAAATGGGCTCGAGTCGCGTACTGGGTTTCAATTTTATAAACAATGCAAAGGGAAGACTTCGTTGTGTTAATGACTGTTATTATTATTTATAAAGGAGAAATTCATTACAATACTTGGTCTTTTGAATAATGCTGCTAATAAAGGTTCAGCTAAAATATTATCAAAAAAAAAAAAAGAGAAAAAAAAACAAAACAAAAAAAAAAACAAAAAAAGATAATAATAAAAATATAAATTGGCACACAGTTTCAGGCCTGTTTCATCTTCTTCTTGTCAGCAGACTTTGGTCCAACCCCGGTCTCTTTGGTGTCACTAGTACCTCCCTCAGTGTCCTTAGGACGGTACCTCTTCTTCCCATTCTCCTGAGAGGCTTTTCCTTCTTCAGTGCCTTTCGGTAACGGGCCAAGCCGGTCCTTCACGTCGGTTTTAGGGCCCAATCGATCTTTCACAGTGATCCTGGGACCCAAGCGCTGCAATACATCAGCCTTAGGGCCCACATCTGCTCAGCAGCTTTCAGATTCTGTCTGGTTTCCTCGGCCCTCCTTGTTACCACCACGGCCGTCAACCAATCTTGATAGCCGGGAACAGTCATTTCAGACACATGCGCTTTCGAGGGAGCACGAACAGTGGGCCGTTTCTCCCAATATTTCAGCCAAGATTCTACAACACTCTTCTTGAGATGGAGTAACTTCGGGGCATCATGAGTCTTGTTGGGAATACGTTGCCTCAACCCCATTTGTCTCATGCCCCGCTCTGGGAAGTAGAATGTCAAGTGTGTCAGGCTTGCAATGCATACGTAGGGGTTTCTTTGATCACAAGTGATGTACTCTGGAATGTGCCAATTTTCAATCCACCACTGTACCGTGATCTCTTCAGGTTTCTTGATAGCTTGACCTATTTGCCATCGATCGACGCCCGGGATACTTCCTCTTGCGCTGACAGAAATTCGCCAATGCTGTTGCAGATTCCGCCTTTTCGACCAGAATAAGGTGCTCCATTAACCAAACCTGTGCCGCAAAATAAGGTAATAAGTTAGTCAACCCAGACGGGTTTTATGTCGTGCAAAAAAAAAAAGAGCAAAAAAAGGCAAAAAAGCAAAAACGCACGCTTACTGCGAGAATCAGGGGGCTACCTCGGTAATCATGCTCCGGGTCAGAGTCATCAAGACACATCAACGTCTCTCCCAGAATCACCGGTACAGGATTGTAACCACGAGCCATATCCTCTACCACGTAGATCAAATTCGCGGGACCTGTCCTTCTGCCGCCATGGTAGAAACAGAATTCTTCTAGCAGACATAATATCAGGGCCCTCACACGTGTCACGGGCCCGTACTCTAAGGTCTCAGGGGCTTGGAAGTATTCCACTATGGTTTGGAAGTGCACCTTATCCCCTATTATCGCACTCCCAATTACCCTAGAGGGGAGGCAAAGCAGCTCTTTGTATTCTTTCCTTACATCAGTAGCCAATGGAGGCACTATTGATGGAGCATAATGATTCGTCCCAAGGATAGAAGACCATTCTTCCGGCAAAGGAACCAATTCCCGCATGTTGAATCTAAACACATGGAATTCCTTATCCCAGAAGGTTTCAGCAGCACGCAGGAAATCCCAATCTATCTTCACTTGCCTCAGGCTAAGCAGAGATGTCAGCTTATATCTCCCCAATTCTCTCTTTTCTTCTTTGGACAAGGTACTCATCCAAGTGGCTAACTTCTTTTCGAATGCCATCGAAAGGACAGTTTTAGCGACGTACAGACGAGTTTTTGCTGAATTCGTGGTTTTACGACGGCAAAGATCCCAGACGGGTTCCTGTGAATAGCTTAGACAAGTTTGTGTTGGCTATAGCGAACCCAGACGGGTTACTTGCTGGGTTCTTGTTGAGTTTGTGATGACAGCGAAGCCAGACGGGTTGCTAGTGGGTTTCTGGTGGAAGAAAAGCAACGGCGCTCAGGAGATTTGTGATGGTATGTATGGAAGAAGTTGGGGCAAAACGTATTTATAGCAAAAAAACCCAGACGGGTTTGCTTGTCCTAGCCTGAGTAGGAAACGAAACGTCGGTTGTCCGAGCCCAAGTAGGAAACAAACTGTCGGTTGCCCAAGCCCAAGTAGCAACAAACCCAGACGGGTTTTTGGGCCTTGATTGCCCCGTTTCTCGACCCAGTCTCCGTGGGTGGGATTCCAATTGGACCGGAACGTCAGACGGGTTTACGGGCCCCCATTGCCCCGTTTCTCGACCCAGTCTTTGTGGGTGGAATTCCAATTGGGTTTGAACGTCAGACGGGTTTGGCTAGTTTTTGGATTCGATCAAGAAGCCTCTTCAGCTCTATTTTGGGTCATAATGCGGGTCCACAAGATGATTATATGCCTTTCGCCGGCCCCGAAACTGTAGTTCGAACTTACTTGTAGCGTTTAATTCTCGTTTTTTTTATCTTTTCTTCGTTTGGGGAAGTGGGAGTAATCCCACCATGTAGATTGCATATCGCATTGCTTTATTGTGCATAAGGGTACATGAAAATAAAGGAAGTGCATTACTTAGCATCGTTACTGCATAAGTGTCACAGCAGTAGTTCGCACTAGTACAAAAGCATTAAAAAAAAAAAAGCAAAAAAAATCATTGCATTGCATCGTCCTAAGTGCATACATAACATTACATAAATTCATTGCATAAAAGACCCTGCATGTGCATCTTTCTCAATCCTCATCATGCCAGACCTCCGTGTCGCCGCCGCCGCTGGCGCTATCAGCCCCATGGGTTCCGCTTCCACCAGCTCCAAAGTAAGTGTCCCATTGATAGTAGGAGGAGTCTACCACCTCTGTATCACCACCTGAGCCAGACAAGTGCAACACTTCGGTACTGCCTGCATTAAGCCAAGAGTGTTCTAGAACCTGCCACTCTTGATTACCTCCAGGCCACCCCTGTGGAGCAGGCCAAGAAGTTCTTACTACAGGCTCTGGGACATGCCATCCCGACCATTCCTGAGTTTGTGTTCCCCATCCAGACGTTCGAGGCTGCTCCAAACCCCCTTGCGAAGGAGTAACGGGAACAACGGGTTGAGACGGAAGCACTGATGAGGCGTCATCTACGAGGGCACAGTTATACCCCACAGATGCACCCGAATCACTGCGAAGCACCACAGTAGGATCGACCGCCGCAAAGGAAGTGCCAAAACCCAAATCCACAGTCGGTGCAGGAGACGCAGGAACATACCCGGGCATTCCATAAGGGTACTGAGGCGAAGGATGAGAGGGTTGGCGCCTGGACCCCGAATGATGAGACTCTGAAGGAGTACCTAAATGCAGTGAAATGCCTTCTTGCTCGCCGCACACAGCTCCACCAACAGCGCTAGACTCGGAGCATGTCTCCACCACGAAGCTGGGGGTGCCACGCCGAGAGCCGCGGCTCCGGCGAGAATTCCCATGATCATGAGACCTCACCTGATGCTCGTGCTCACCTAAAGACATGGAGGATATGCTGTTCTCCACAGAACGCTGATAGTCGTGGCCGAAACCCGTGTCTCCATAGTGGGAACTGGTTGAATGGCTATCTTCAAGTAAGATACCTTTCCCACGGTCATCGTGAGCCGGCATGCCCGTGCTCCGCCTACTCCTCTCCCCGTGCCTTCGGAGAGCAGCTTCACCCCCATAAGACCGCCTCGCGTCGGCCATAAAGTAAGAATGTCGAGGATGGTCAATCCGCTCCGACCGGCCACGAGGCACGTGCGCATCTGAATGGCGAGGAGGATCCACAGGACGAGACTGTGCATCATCATCCACGCCAAGGCCCCCAACCACGTAACTGCAAGGTCTTTCTCGCGAGCCCATTTAAGTGTGAAGTAATTTTTGTGGAAGCCTTTTGCTTGTTTCCATCGCCACTGCACAGAATGAGGAAAATTGGTCAAAGTTTGAGCAAATTACAACTAAGCAAGGAAAAAAGGGGAATCACCTACCGGCTTTCCCAGGATCTTCTCTAGTTCCGGTTTGATGTCCTCACTAGTCGCCCTTGGGTAGCCGCAAACTGTGTCCCCAGAATTACTCTGACTCTTCTCGTCATCCTTGCAATAGGGCCCCAACTACAACAAACAAAGAATTGGTCATATTAGGCGGTAATAGAAGGAACATGAAAAGGGTAAATAGAGGTCTTCTTCCCTACCTTTCTGAAGGCCAGGCGGTCCCGATATTGTTCCCATTCCTCCCAGAATTGGTCGGGCGATGCCATCGATGCATGGTTAGTATACCAAGAACCCCTCTTAGCTGCTACAAACGCCTCGGCATGCAAGGCTCGCGGATCGTTCATGGTCTCAGGAGGGTCCGATGGTATTATCCACCTCTCATGGCCCAGGGTTTGCCTCGTAAACCTCTCACCAAGACTCCAGACCCAACTGGACGGGCTCTCCATCACCAAGCGTAGGGTACTATCCCTATGCGCCGCATTTCGCGAGGGAATAAAGTCTTGCGGAATATTGAAGCCAACCCAGGCATTCCAATTGAAATCATCCTGCACAAGTAAAGGAAACATGAGCACCAAAGAAATGCAAGAGAGATTACATGAAAAATGTACCTCTTCGAGGTGATCCAAGATGCGGCGCAACTCATCTAAGCTCCCAAATGATTTCTTCTTTTGCTCGAGGTAGTTTTTGTGCCACCGTTCTGCTGCTGGCACTGTCTGGACGTGTCGGGTAGGGATAGTGAATCCCTTAATATACTCGTACCCCCATACCTGCAAGTACGTCAATACCAAGGCTCACAATCTGAAAAAAGAGGGGAAAATGCATATAAAAGAGAAGCATCTCGAAGATTACCTCGAGCACCTTCCACATGCTCGGGCCGCTCATCTCCCGCGGACTCTCTGGTGCGAAGAACGGGTCCACATCAGTACCAGGCCGTACACCAATGCGAAGCCAGCGAACGAAGTTAGCATAAGCAGCTTTTGCCCAGTTCCGATGGATGACCTGCTCTAGATCAAGGAGATTCTTCATCCAGGTCAAATAAACATCATCTCCTCGATTGGCAAACATTGTGGCAGAGATGAAATATGTCAGGAAAATGAAGCGACGCTGGAACTCATCCATATGAGTAAAGTCGGCGGAACTAATGACACTATCGAAGGAACCATAAGAAAGCTTCATTTTTCGACCAAATCGGCGTCGTTCGAGTACAGGCTCTAATAATTCCATCACCTGGTCCGGCACAACAGGGTCGAATTCGACATCTTGACCACCCCAGCGTAGCCTGGTAATCATCACAAAGTCGACAGGGGTTATGACCATTTCTCCTACGGGGAGGTGGAAGGTGTTGGTGGAGTCCCAGAGTCTCTCCGCAAGCGCACGCCCCATCACCCGCGGTGTACAAGGTTCCCAGGCCTTGACACATTTCCAGAAGAGGTCGAATCCTGACTCTTCTAAAAGTGTAAGCGCCCAGTTATCTTCTGCAAAATGCTCGACCACCTTGATCGGCTTCCGCATATTGCCACCAGTTCTAAGGGAGTCTTCCTGAGGATCCACCACAAAAGTTAAAAAAAAAAAAAAAGACAAGTCCCTACGGCAACCTATTAGGTGATCCCTAATTTAGCAAAAGCTAAATTGAGCTTCCACTAAATTAGGGGGGCTAAAAGAAAAGGAACAAAAAAATCATTCGGCCCACCCAAGGAAATGAGGGTTGGGCCTCACTGTTTTTCGGCCCACCCGAGGAGAACGCAGCCGGGTTCTTGCAAAAGAACGCAGGTTGGGCCTTGTTTCTTTTCGGCCCACCCAAGAAAAGAGGTTTGGGCCTTGCTGTTTTCGGCCCAATCAAAGTGAAACGCAGCCGGGTTTTTGCAAAAGAACGCAGGTTGGGCCTTGTTTCTTTTCGGCCCACCCAAGAAAAGAGGGTTGGGCCTCGCTGTAGTCGGCCCAGCCGTTCAAAACGCAGACGGGCTCCTTGTGCAAAGTTTGGGCCGCATCAGCCCAACTCAAAGAAAGTGGGCTGGGCCATATGTGGGAACTCAGACGGGTTCTACAGCTAAAACTGGGCCTCGTTTTATCGGCCCAGCCATTCAAAACGCAGACGGTTTCTACAAAAAGGGGATTGGGCCGCCCACTTTCAAGATCCCAGACGGGTTCTCTTCGCTGAATAGGTTGGGCCGCATCAGCCCAACTCAAACAAAAAAAAAAAAAAAAGAAGAAACAGTAGGAACGCAGACGGGTTCCTGCAGGGCTGGCCTTAGGTTGGGCCGCATCAGCCCAGCTCACACAAGTTCTACAAAAAAAATCTGGGCCTCGTTTTCTTCGGCCCAATCATGCAAAACGCAGACGGGTTCTCTAAAGCCCAATTTAAATGGGTGTGTTTTTCACTATGCGGCCTATCATCCTCGGTTCTCTAAAGCTCGATTTGAACAATACGGGTAATTGACATAAATTACTTCATTATTTGTAGCTAAATCAACAAGCTAGAATTAAACATTTCTACTTGCAAATTTATGCTATGATTAAAAAGCAAAGTCAGGAAGAAGGCATTACCCGGACATGTGAATGTTTGTGCCATACGTGATTCCACGGTTCAGGCACCAATATCGACGGTTCCCAACCCGGCCTGGGAGTCCATGCTCGCCGGGAGGACATTTCATGTGCCCAGTTTGTTGCATGGGGTTGAACGGGCGGATCCCTAACTTTCCTAACCATTGCTTCCTAACTAGTGAATGAAGGATTTCTTTGAGTAAGAAGTGGAAGTGAAGAGTGAGATATGTGATTGAGGGTGTGAAGAGGCCCCTTTTTATAAGGGAATTGGATGCATGCACACCACACAAGTGGCCAAGCGGCGGGCCCCAGCAACAAGATCATGGAGAGCATGCATTGGCCGAGAATCTATCCTAAAATCTATCCATGCATTGGCCGACGGGTTCTGGCGCAATATACCGGCCCAAGAAGCGGGCCTCGTGTTTGCAGGCCCAACGCAGGAAGAGGGGAACCCAGACGGGTTCCTGCGCTCAAACCAACCCAGATGCATTGGCCCAGTTGAGTTTGCAGCAAAATTGGGCCTTGTAGAAAAAAAAAGAAAGAGAAAGGATAGGAAACGCAGACGGGTTCTTTTGTTTGCATTTGCAGGCCCAGCGCAGGAAGAGGAACCTCAGACGGGTTCTTGCGCAAAACTACCGGCCCAAGAAGCGGGCCTCGCATTTGCAGGCCCAATGCAAAACGAAGGAACCTCAGACGGGTTCCCTGCGCAAAGGTACAGGCCCAAAAAAAAATGGGCCTTGCATTTGGACTTCAGACGAAGAACCTCAGACGGGTTCCCTGCGCAAAAGTGCCGACCAAAACCCTAAAAAAAAAGAGAAAAAAAAGGGGAAAAAAATGCCGGCCCAAGTTCATTACGGCCGAAGTGGGCTTTGCAACTGCAAGCCCAATTCGCGAACTCATACGGGTTTACAGAGCCAAAACAAGCCCAAATTCAAGCCCAAAGCAGTGGCAAACTTAAGCCCATTTCTGAGAACTAAAGCACAACTGACAGGTAAATTCTCTGACTCGTTCTGATTTTCATATAAACTGATGCCCTCCTCCTCTGTCTTGCAGGACAATGCACGAGATACGTCGGTCGTCAGGCGGTTACAAAAAGACGAACTCATCTTCAGCGGCCATCATCGGGCCCTCACAATGCGATGACACCCTTTTCAGCACAAAGACACAGGTCTTGCACTCCACGGCGAAATAAAGTGCACGACCTTGGTCTACCTCACGGCGAAATGAGGCAGATCAATTCGGTCAGCTTTACGGAAGAAACTAAGCAGGCCAACCAACATCGGCGCAGGACCAAGCTTCCAAGCGTCACCTCGGTCCGCCTCACGGCGAAATGAAGCGGATCAACCCCGACCAGCTTTACGGAAGAAACTAAGCCGGTCAACCCATCTTCAGCGGCCGTCATCGGGCCCTCACAATGCGATGACACCCTTTTCAGCACAAAGACACAGGTCTTGCACTCCACGGCGAAATGAAGTGCACGACCTTGGTCTACCTCACGGCGAAATGAGGCAGATCAATTCGGTCAGCTTTACGGAAGAAACTAAGCAGGCCAACCAACATCGACGCAGGACCAAGCTTCCAAGCGTCACCTCGGTCCGCCTCACGGCGAAATGAAGCGGATCAACCCCGACCGACTTTACGGAAGAAACTAAGCCGGTCAACCCATCTTCAGCGGCCGTCATAGGGCCCTCACAATGCGATGACACCCTTTTCAGCATTCAGACACAGGTCTTGCACTCCACGACGAAATGGAGTGCACGACCTTGATCTACCTCACGGCGAAATGAGGCGGACCAATTCGGTCAGCTTTACGGAAGAAACTAAGCAGGCCAACCAACATCGGCGCAGGACCAAGCTTCCAAGCGCCAACCGGCCGTAACGGGCTCGATTCATATCCAAGATCATCAAGACTACATTGATCATCGTTTTACTCAAACTCGATCAAAGTGGGGGCTATCTGACACCGGATTTTGTACCGGTATTAGTTTTAGTTGTTTGTAAAAATAAGCTAGCCGAATAGTTTAGTAGCATGCAAACCCATTTCTTTTCTAGCCCGAGAGCAAGCAAAATAGCCCAGCAATTACGGTCCAAACCGGCTGAGTTCGTAGGCCAAAGCCTGCTCACCGGGCAGAACCCGTCTGTTCTTTGGGCCCGAGCATGGCTCACGGCAGAACCCGTCTGGGTTGCTAGGCCAAAGCCTGCTCGGCTTAGCGTAAACCCGTGCGGGTTGTTGGGCCGCATACGCCTCTTCCGTCGTCGCGCTAAAACCTAAACCCTAAACGCACCCCCGCCCCTACTCCACTATAAATTAAACCCTTTCTTCCTTTCAAAAGCAGACTAGTATGCTAGAGTATTGACACTAGCATATTCTCTCCACCTTTTCTCTCCTCTTGCATGCTGCTTTACTAAAGGTTAGCATAGTTGATGTAAAACATGTAGTAATTTATAGAATTCTCTCTTTTTATATTTTCATTGTTTTGCATGATTTTAATGATAAATTTGTGAAATTCACATCTAATTCCTCCTTTTTGTTTTGTTTTACTTTAATTTAATTCTAGTAGAGTCTATTCGTTGAATAGGCGGATTTGATGATTTTAATCGTCAAATTCGTAACCTTACCCCCGAATCCATCTCTGGATTCGCAGGCCGGAGTCTATGTTTAATGGTTTGTTGTTTTTCTCCTAAAATTCAACTGGCGACTCTATTTTCGTACTTTGGTATTTGCCTTTTTATGGTTTTTAGGACCTATTTTACGTTTAGCGCAAGGGGTAATCCGGCTTGTTCTTCATGAACCTGCGGGTTCTTCACCTTTTCCTTTGTTTCTTTTTTCTTTTTTTTTCTTCACGAACCCAGACGGGTTCTTCACCTTTTTCCTTTGTTTCTTTTTTCTTTCTTTGTTTTTTTTCCTTTTTCGTGGGGTTTTACAGCCAAGAACCTGTCTTGGTCCACAGTGAACTCAGACGGGTTCCTTTGTGTTTTCCCTTCCCTTTTTTGTCTCTTTATTTCTTCATTCCTTAAAGGTGAAGCTTGGCGCATAAATCGCTTTTTAATCAAATGAAAACATTCTTAAAAGTTCAACCTTATTTAAGGTTAAGCAATCCTAGTCGGCTCCCAATCACTCCTTAAGTAGCGCCGCGAAAAAAGGTCCATCGATTTTTTTTCGGGGTCTACAGACTCTCAAGTTAATATTCGAGATTTCCATGTCAACAATGCATACGACTCCCAAGTCAGCAAATCCAAAGACTTTCAAGTCAACAAACTTCAAGACTCTTAAGTCATCAAACCTACTGACTTCCAAGTCATAAAAAATTGAAGACTTCCAAGTCAACCAAATTCCAGACTACCAAGTCGTCAAAATCAAATTTTAAAGACTTTTACGTCATCACAATGAAGACTCTCAAGTCAAAAATACAAGAAATAGACCGACTTCCAAGTCATTATGATTGTAGGTTTTCAAGTCACACCCTAGCTTGCTAAGATCTTCATGTCACTGGTATGCTTCAAGTCAACATTATCAACGAAATGCTCAGGACGGTTGACAACTTCCTTCAAGCATTCAACGTGGGGGCATCCTGGTCGTGTTGGTTGAATTCCGCTCCAAGACGACGTCATCGTCCTTCAAATCATCAGCGCACTCCTTTGGCTAAGTGGTAGACTCTTTCAAGCTGGCGATATCGATGTCTTATTCAGGTCAATACTGGGGGCAAGTTAGTGCGCGATATCCTCGTATCCTTCCATGACGCTCACACCCAAGAAAATGTTTAGCTGACTTGTCATGGATTTTCATAAGAAAGTCTGGTGGCTCATCATGATTCGATAGAGAATTCAAGTCCTGTCTTCATAACCTGTAGACGGCAGAAAGTCCATGAGTAGTAAGCCAGGCGCTGACTCCGTCGACTCAAACCGTACTGACGTCTTTGAGAGAGTTATTTATGACAACTTTACGCCAGTAAGTTGAGGAGTATTCTACATGAGGCCAAACAATGTCTCAAAGAGAGTAAGTCTATGACCACTCTACGTCAGTACGCTGAGGAGTAGCCCACGAAAGCGGAGACGACGACGCCTTCGACCCAGGTCAGTTCTGAAAAGAGACACCTCGAAGATGTCTACTACATCAGACCGTCCCCGAGGAGTAAACACGATGACGACTCTGTCGACCCAGGTCTGTTCTGAAAAGAGACACCTCAAAGATGTCTAATACATCAGAACGTCCCTGAGGAGTACCCACGAAAGCGGAGATGACGATGCAGTCGACTCAGACAGTTCTGAAGAGAGTAGTCGAGGACCACTCTACGTCAGTACGCTGAGGAGTAGCCCACGAAAGCGGAGACGACGACGCCGTCGACGTCGACCCAGATCAGTTCTGAAAAGAGACACCTCGAAGATGTCTACTACATCAGACCGTCCCCGAGGAGTAAACATGATGACGATTCTGTCGACCCAGGTCTGTTCTGAAAAGAGACACCTCAAAGATGTCTAATACATCAGAACATCCCTGAGGAGTACCCACGAAAGCGGAGATGACGATGCAGTTGACTCAGACTGTTCTAAAGAGAGTAGTCGAGGACCACATTACGTCAGTACGCTGAGGAGTAGCCCACGAAAGCGGAGATGACGACGCCGTCGACCCAGGTCGGTTCTGAAAAGAGAAACCTCGAAGATGTCTAATACATCAGACCGTCCCCGAGTAAACATGATGACGACTATGTCGACCCAGGTCAGTTCTGAAAAGAGACACCTCAAAGATGTCTAATACATCAGAACGTCCCTGAGGAGTAGACCACGAAAGCAAAGAGTACGATACTGTCGGCTCAGACAGTCCTAAAGAGAGTAGTCTAGGACTACTCTACGTCAGTACGCTGAGGAGTAGTCCATGAAAGCAAAGATGGCGACACTGTCGACTCAGACAGTCCTGAAGAGAGTAGTTTAGGACTACTCTACGTCAGTACGCTGAGGAGTAGCCCAAGGAAGCGAGATGGCGACACTGTCGACCCAGACAGTCCTGAAGAGAATAGTCTAAGACTATTCTACGTCAGCACGCTGAGGAGTAAGCATGACTGTGACGATGACGAAGGACAACTTCAAGCACACGATGACAATTAATCTCAGCTCCCTGTACCGAAAAGATGGCCAAAAAAAAAATTGAACATGAAAAAGAAAAGATTAAATTATATGAAAAAAAATAATAAAAAAAAAGAAGAAGAAGAAAAGAAATAAAAGACGAGCATCAGAAACTGTGAGTTTTGCAGATCCAGGGAGAAGACGAGGAACAGCGGATGAATGGAAGAGGCGAGGATGATGCGTTTATATAGTATCTGATTGCCAAGTTTCAGGATACTATTAGAATTCTCAGTCAAGTCTCCAACTCCATCACCATCTCCAACTCAAATTCAAACTCAAACTCCAACTCCAACTCCAACTCCAACTCCAACTCCAACTCAAACTTCAACTCCAACTCCTTCTCCAACTCCGACTCCAACTCCGACTGCCAAAAATTTATCCGACTAAATTTATGATGAAATTTTTATCCAAACTGAAAAGTTGTGATAAAAAAAATTATTGTCCTTAAATATTCGAGACTCAACCGCTTAAAACACCCAAAATTTGTGTCCGCGGCTGACTCTCGAAGGGGGCATCTGTAGGAGGCAAAAATTTGTCTGCAAATCAGAAAAAGACACGTGGAAAATAATTTAAATTTATTTAGCTGTCACGTGTTAAATTAATTACGGCGGTCCATTTAATTAAATTTTAAATGGAAATATATAATGACCAATAGCATCGCGACACGTGTCAACTATTATGCAGAAAATCATAATTATTTCTTTATTTTAAATAAAGGGATAATTAATGGGCTCAAGCCCAAAGCCGACTCAAACCCTAGGAAACCTTAGGCCTCCACAGCCTATAAATAGGAGTCTTCTCCCTCATTTTCAACACACACTGCAGGCTACCCCGGCGACATTCGACATTCTGCACTCCAGAGGCTTCAGAAGATCAAACTGCCAGCAGTCTCCAGCTACCAAGCGCCAAGGATCAAAATCTGCAAAAGCTCAAGATCGAGTCTCCAAGCCTCTACCGCGTCAAGATCAAGAACTGCTTCAGAGTTCTTCACCAAGACCTGCAAAGCCTTCAGAAGATCGAACTACAAGCGACCTCCAACTACCAAGCACCAAGGACCAACGTCTGCTAGTTCGACAGCTTCCGTTCTTCACATCAAAGACTGCAGTCATCTCCTTCGTTTGGTTCATCGATCGAGATCAAGCACTCAAGCCCTTGCATCCAAGAACCTGAAGAACTACTGCTTAAGATCTTCAGCTATCAAGCAAGGATCAACATTCAAGACCTTCAGCTCAAGAACTGCTACAAGAGTTCTTCAGCTAGACCTGCATTTGAGATCGAGAGCAAGCGTCCGCGCCCTCGGCTCACCCAAATTTCAGGAGATTGAATCAGAGGACTACTTTATTGTATTTAATACAGAGATTGTACCCAAAATTCTTTGAAATTAATACAATTATATTTGTTCACTAATTTCCTGTGTTTATTTATTTTATTATCCCGAAATTTGTGTTTACAGCCCCATTCGGCAAATTCAACGGATTATATAACGGATAGCTGTTTCGATAGCTAATAGCTATTTGTGTAGTGAATAGATATTGTGTTTCAACGGATAACCAATAGCTGTTTAGGTAAATGTTTATGGAGGGTGCGTTCAGTCAAATTAGTTGTTTGATTAGCCGATGAATATGAAATGTAGGGGTGGGAATTGATACCCATATATTGGGTACCCACCCTCATAATGGATGGGTAAAAATCATTAGAGATGGGTAATGGCTAGGATGGGTATGGGTTACCCATAATTTAGTGTGGATATCCATTATTTATGGGTATCCATATACACATTGATGTCTTAACTATATGCATATCGTTGTATTGCGTTTATATACCGAAATTTAAGGCAAAATTCAATTTTATCGGTTTGACATGAAATTTTGTAATACGATAGTATTGATTAAAAAAAGATCAAATATGAATTTTGAGCTCCTGATGTTTTTTATTCGATAACATTTATCGCGACATATATACACTTTTTGCCGCAGAAACTAACTGAAACTTTAAATTAAAATTCAATTTTAACGATTTAAATTGAAACTTTATATTATCATAGGATAGATTAAAAGAAGTTCAAATATGAGTTTTGAGCTCCAAATATAAATTTATTACCTAAAACGTTAGAATACAAAATAAGAATAGTTAGTTGAATAGTTGGATACCCATGAATACTCATGGGTAATACTCATGGAAGTAATACCCAAGTGGATTTTATCCATGTGGATAATATCCATGTGGGTATTAAGAGGCACGAGTAGGGTATGGGTAGGGTCTTATAATCTTTGGGTAAAACGTGGAAATGGACCGTGCCCGTCCATACCCACCAAATTCCCACCCATAATGAAATGACCACAAAAGACATACCTATAATTAAATATTATTTTTATTCGGATTCTTAGGGTGTGTAAAATTCATGGATAAAAACAGTTAGGTAAAAGTTAAATTTTGATAAATTTTAGTAATTTTTGGTAATTTTAGTAACTCTTGGAAAATTTATACTAATATATCAAAATTAAAAAACTTTTGTCTTTTAACTTTGGTAAATTTTGGTAAATTTTGTTAAAATTTGGTAAATTTAGGCAAAAACAGATAAATTTTAATAGGAAGAATTTACCCTGCAATTTGATAGGATCTTAGTCTTATTCTTAAGTATTATTATTATTATGACGTAGAAAAATAAGTCAATATTATTAAAGCATTATATATATAAAGTGAAATTTAAATAAATTGCTCATTATCACATAATGAAATACTCTGACTCTGACTCAGTAGGCGAGTCGGACAACCCGAGCTGGGTTCCGGAGGTTGAGAGGAGAGTCAGGAGACACCACTGGACCTAGTTTATGTTTTTGCTATCATGAGTTTCCCCTCCCCAGCTTTGTATACAACTCTGGAAGTTTCGGTTTATATTTAATTGTTTTATTGCATGTTGGTATGTAGGGTATTAGTACGAACCTGTTTGTAGTAGAAAGCATCGAATGCCATGTTATGTTTATGATGATGGTATGACATGATGAGTTGGATTATTTTGCAAAGTATGTTATGTCAAGATAAGTTGGAAAAGAACCAATCTGGATGTGTAGAATGTCATAAAATGTTTTCTTTTATTTCATTTTCGCAAAGTCAATTATTGGTGAGTCACAGTAATGGTAATTATGCTTGTAAGTGCTTACTTATATGTAATCTTTTACCTTATGTAAAGTGGTATAAAATGAGTTTACAATTATGGCAATATGGATTATTTGAAATGAAAGGCTAATTCATAGTTGTGTTATTTTTGACTGATTAGAAATCCTACAAAAGAATGGTCCATGATAGCGGAAAAGGGCCTCAGAAAACACACCCACTGCCAGTTCCTACAATAGCAGAATTACGACAGCGGTATGCGCCACTATATGAGGCCGCGACGCATTCCGTGCAAGGAGCGACGCCATTTAGCCAGGAAGGTACCCCAACCTCAGGACCGGACCTAACACAATTGATGATGATGGAACTGATGGCCAAGCAATCCGAACAATTTCAATGGATGACTGAACGGAACAATGAGGGTCGATCATCCCTATTTCGGGAGTTCAACAATTTAAACCCTCCATCGTATACCGGGGTAGCTGACCCCACAATCTTTGAAGAATGGGTAAGGGGTGTGGAGAAGATATTTGAGGCAATTCAGTGTCCTGAGGACCGTAAGGTTAATTTCGCAACCTACCATCTCAAAGGTGAGGCGGACTTGTGGTGGATGAGCATGAAAGAAAGACAAAATGAACCTGGTTTCGGTTGGGAGCGATTTAAAGAGGTGCTGAGAAACAGGTTCTACCCTATGGCTCTCCAAAAGGCCAAGGAGAAAGAATTTTTGGAGCTACAACAAGGGGGAGACACAGTTCTGCAATATGCTTCTAAGTTCATGGAGTTGTCGAGGTTCGCACCAATCTATATTACTGATGAGAAGCTGAAAATGAACCGATTTGAAGATCGGCTGAATTACAACATCCAGGAGAAATTGTCGGTGTGTACTTTCAACTCTTATCAGGACATGCTTGAGGTAGCTGCGAATGTGGAACGAGTGTTGAGTAATCGAACAACACAATTAGTCAAGCAAAATGACAAAAGGAGAGAACCTCCTTGCTTTGTCCCTTAGCCCCCACCTCCTTTCAAGAGATTCCGGCCTAATAATTGGCAAGGACATCAGGGACGCCCTCAACAGCACAGTGTTACATGCAGCGCATGTGGGAGACCTGGACATTTTGCTCGGGAATGCAGAAACCCTATCAGGATGGTCTGTTATCGATGTGGTATCCCTCATCACATCATAAATAACTGCCCGCATTCAGCTGAAGGAGGGTCGAGTAACACCGGTGGAGCAAATCGTGGCGCCTTACCACCTAACAATCAGCGCAGGATCGAATACCCTGGGAACCACGGGAGACCTCGCCCAAACTCAGGAGGCTTCCATGGAAACCGAAACAATCAGGTCAGGGCACTACCACCACCCCCACCTCGTCAGCAGCAAGCGCCACGCAATGCTGGAGGTAGAATTTATGTGATGAAGAGGGAAGAAGCTGAGAACGAGGCGGATGTTGTCACTGGTACATTCCTTTTATGTTCCTATCATGTTTATGTATTGTTTGATTCTGGTGCTAGTCATTCCTTTATATCTCCTGACATAGTAGAGAAGACTAAACTAACATCCTCTGAAGAAAATGAAACTATGTCGGTGACCTTACCTACGGGAGCGTCAGTACAGTGCGGAAAGCTATATAAAAGTTGTCCAATAATTATAGGCGACTAGGAGTTTGATGCTGACTTATACTAATTCGAGTTGATGGAATTCGATGTGATTATGGGTATGGATTGGTTGACTAGATATCAAGCGTAGATTGATTGTTGCAAGCAGAAAGTGACCTTAATTGGTCCAAATGGGAGAAAAGTGGTCAACTACAATGATTGACATCTCCGAGGACTGAGAATTATTTCCGCTTTAAAGGCTCACAAATTGATGGGACAAGGTGTGAAGGATTTTTATGCAATGTTATGGATGCTAAAGTTGAAAGCGCATCTCTCGAAATCATTCTTGTGGTGCAAGAGTATCCAGATGTATTTCCTGAGGAAATTCCAGGGATGCCATCGTAACGAGAAGTAGACTTCTGCATCGATTTAGAGCCTGGAGCTGCTCCAATATCCAAGGCACCCTACAGAATGGCCCAGCTGAACTCAAAGAACTCAAGAAACAGCTGGATGAGTTGTTGGAGAAGGGATATATACGGCCGAGCACCTCTCCATGGGGCGCACCAGTCCTTTTTGTGAAGAAGAAGGACGATAGTCTGAGATTGTGCATCGACTACCAGGAATTGAACAAGATTAAGGTTAAGAACCGTTACCCGTTACCGTGCATCGACGATCTTTTCGATCAGTTGAAGGGAGCTAGAGTTTTCAGTAAGGTGGACCTAAGATCGGGGTATCATCAGTTGAGGATCAGGGAGGAAGATATTACCAAGACTGCTTTCCGGACCCGATACGGTCATTACGAATTCGTGGTCATGCCCTTTGGTCTTACCAATGCTCCAGCCACTTTTATGGATCTAATGAATAGAGTATTCAAACTCTTCTTGGATAAGTTTGTTGTGGTCTTTATCGATGATATTTTGATCTACTCAAGGACTCGGGAAGACCATGCACAACACTTGCGAAGGGTGTTGGAGACTTTGGGGTCAATGAGTTATATGCGAAGTTTTCCAAGTGCGAGTTTTGGTTGGGGAAAGTGGCTTTTCTTGGGCATATTGTTTCTAAAGATGGGGTAGCAGTGGACCCACAGAAAGTGGAATATGTTAGTAAATGGCCTACTCCGAAGAATGCCACGGAAGTGAGAAGTTTTCTAGGCTTGGTTGGGTACTACCGGAAGTTCGTTCAGGACTTCTCCAAGATCGCAACACCCCTCACCAATCTGACTAGGAAATCTGTGAAGTTTATCTGGTCGGACAAATGTGAGAAGGCATTTCAGGAGTTGAAGCAACGACTCACCTCGGCGCTTATTCTTACTTTGCCTCAAGGAAACGAAGGCTTTGTTATTTATAGTGATGCCTCTCATGGTGGGTTAGGGTGTGTTCTTATGCAAAATGGGAAAGTAATCGCCTATGCTTCAAGGCAGTTGAAGATTCATGAGAAAAATTATCCTACTCATGACCTGGAGTTGGTAGCAGTAGTTTTTGCTCTCAAAATCTGGAGGCACTACCTTTATGGAGTACATTGTGAAATATTTACTGATCATCAAAGTTTGAAGTATCTCTTCACTCAGAAAGAGTTGAATCTTCGCCAGACCAGGTGGTTGGAATTTCTGAAAGACTCTGATATCAATTTTCAATAACATCCCGGAAAGGCCAATGTAGTGGCAGATGCTTTGAGTTGAAGGCCTTACCCTACAGTGAATCATTTGGTTACCTTACCACATCAGCTATGTGAAGAATTCAGAAGATTGGAGCTCAATGTGACGATTCCAGGGAAAGGTGATGTGTTGAATGCTATGGAGATCCAACCGACTCTTCTGGATGAGATTAAGAATTTTCAGGAGTTGGACATACAGTTGGAAAAGATAAGGGAAGTGGTGACCCAAGGAAAAGCACCAGGTTTTGTGATACATGAAGATAGAACATTGAGATTCCACAACCAGATATGTGTACCTAATATGGAGGAATTGAAACGGAAAATCTTGGATGAAGGGCACAACACTCCATATTCAGTACATCCAGGAGGAAACAAGCTCTACAAGGACCTCAAGCAAACCTTTTGGTGGAGTAATATGAAGCAGGAAGTGGCCGATTATGTGTCTCGATGTCTGATCTGTCAGCGAGTTAAGGCTGAACACCAGAGACCAGCAGATTTATTGCATCTGTTGGAAATTCCAGAATGGAAGTGGGATTCAATATCTATGGATTTTGTAACTGGTCTTCCTAGGACCAGGAGAAAGAACAACGCTATTTGGGTGATTGTGGATCGTTTGACCAAGTCTGCACATTTCCTCGCTATGGCTAACACTTGGACGTTAGACCAGTTAGCCAATGCTTAAGTGAGTGAGATAGTGCGATTGCATGGAGTTCCCAGTTCGATAGTTTCGGATAGGGATACAAGATTTCAGTCAGGATTCTGGAAGAAGTTGCAAGAAGCTTTTGGTAATAAGCTAAATTTCAGCACCACTTTCCATCCAGCTACGGATGGGCAAACAGAAAGAACGATTCAGACTTTGGAAGACATGTTGAGAGCGTGTGCTTTGGATTTTAAAGAATCTTAGGATGATGAGCTTACTTTGATCAAGTTTTCCTACAACAACAACTTCCATGCTAGCATTGGGATGTCGTCGTTTGAGGCATTATATGGGAGAAGATGTAGGACCCCGTTGTGTTGGCAAGACATTGATGAAGCCCTCACTATTGGTCCAGAGTTGATCCAACACACAACCCAAAAGGTAAGGGTCATTCAGGACAGAATGAGAACGGCACAAAGTCGACAGAAAAGTTACGCCGACCGAAGGAGAAGACCTTTGGAGTTTGAGGTGGGAGATTATGTGTTTCTACGGGTATCTTCTACAAAAGGAGTCATGAGATTTGGGCAATCGGGAAAATTGACTCTCAGGTACATTGGGTCATACCCTATTTTGGAGCATAGGAGAGTTGGCCTATAAATTAGAGTTACCAGGTGATCTACCTCGAGTACACAATGTTTTTCATGTCTCGCAGTTAAAGAAATATGTTGTAGATCTGTCGCATGTGATTGAACCAGAACCGTTGCAACTAAGGGAAGATCTAACCTACGAGGAGCAACCGGTTGAGATTTTGACCGTAGGAAGAAGCAATTACGCAGGAAGACTGTTCCTCTAGTCAAGGTATTATGGGAAAATCATACCACAACTGAGGCCACTTGGGAAACCAAAGAAGAAATGCACACAAAATATCCTCTTTTGTTCAACACTTAGGTAAGTTTAAGTTTTGAGGACGAAACTTCTTTAAGTGGGGAATGATGTAAAACCCCGGGTCTGTGAATAAGTTTTAATAATAAATAAAATGCGTGGTTAGTCTTCAGTTAAGTTTCGAGGACGAAACTTCTTTAAGTGGGGAATGATGTAAAACCCCGAAAAATGTTAGTTTAATTACCGTTAAAATTGCCTAACGACGTCTTTATCTGTTATATGGTTATCTATTTTTCACACGGACCTTTTAGGACCGCGAGTGAGTTCGTTGTAATTTTTAGAGTCTTAAAATATCAGTCAGGAAATTTTTGGGTTACGGGTAGAAATTATTTTTTATCAATTGTGGGAAATTTTATCTGATTTTATTACTGTTATTAATTCACGTGGTTATATTATTATTTTAGAGTTTTCCTTTATTTTTTTCTAGTATTGATGATATCAGCAAGGTGAGATCACTTCTCCATTTCATCAGTTTCTTTTGCCAAAACCTTTCCCCACGTCACTGTTTTAACAGTTTTCTTCTGCAAATTTGCAATACCCTCTACTTGGGTATACCATTTGGCTTGCCCTATTCCCACCTAACACGTGCCCCCCCTGTTTTTCTCTCATTTCTCTCCCCCTCTTCCTCTCTTTCTCTTTTGCGTTGTTTTTACAGTACATATAGTATGTACTGTTGCATGCTAGACAACCCCCATCAAGCCCTCCATTCTTCTCCTCATCTTCTTCTTCCTCCAGCTCGTTCCCCTTCCTCTATTCTTTTTCCTTTTCTTCCTCTTTTTCCTTTCTTCTCCTTCTTGTTCTGTGCACCCCGTTTCCCCAAACCCTACGCAGCCCGACCACCTTTTTCACCACCGAGCACCATCGAGCCACCTCAAACCCCCTCTAAACCACCTTGCGCCGCTGCACCGCCATCACCGACGCCTAGCTCCGACCACCACCCCGACCTCCCTCCGGTCACCGCATCACAGAACCCCATCCCGTGCACCTCCAAACACCACCCTTTTTCCTCTCCCCTTGCCCTAGCTGGAAACCGTCGCCGCCACCGTTGCTTTCCGTCGACCACCGCAGCACCAACGACCACTAGGAGCACCGACGATCCCCGACGACACCACCCCAGTCACCGGCGACGTCCAACTCCGACGAGACGAACCCGGGACGGACTAGGAGCTACTACGGCTGCCTTCGATTGCCAACAGCTGCGCCGCCGACGACCCACCGCCGGAATCCCCGCCGCCGACCGTCCGCTCAGCTGCCGACCGACCACCCAGCCGCCGACCCCGCCGTGCGTCATAGCTTGGACCCTTTGTTTGTATACCCTAAACATCCTTTTCTCTCTCTATAATATTATGAGTATGGGTATTGTTTGTATTGTTATTGATGAATAAGTTGATACTTCTGAGGGTTGTGTAGTTAGTAATCTGGAATGCATGATGAGTGTTTAGATTTTGGTGGTAGGGTTGGGTTAATATGTTTTGTGTGTGAGTTCCAAATTATATGCATGATTAATCCTTGGTTGTTAATATATAGCATCCATGTTATTATTATGTAATCTATGATGTGTAATGTTAGTAAAATTACTCATATGTTTTTATAAACTATGGTTTATGTTTTAAAAGGTTTTCCATATTCATAAGTTTATATCAATATCAAGGTATTCTTTATATTACTAGGTTTTAATATTATTTAGAATTTCTTTTTCTAGTAAGTATATTTGATTCTTCAAATTATTAAGTTCATAGTCTTAATATAAGTTTTTCATATTCATATTATGTTTCCGTAACGTTTTTAGGCCTATTATTTGGAAAATATTTCATAACATTAAGAAATAATTATTACCAAGTTTCTTTATATTACAAATACAAACCTATTATTTTATTTTCTTTAAAAATCACTTTACTAGTAAGTGATCTTCAATTCATTTTCCAAATTATTAAGTTCTTAAAAGAAAGGTTGTCATATTATATATTTCATTATTATTAAGCTTTACTTAATAATGTTATTTAGTTTATAAAACTAATAAGTTTCAACCTATTATAGTGTATGTCAAAAGTTTTAAATAATTTTAAGAGTTGTACTATTTTTAGTACTAAGTAATTAAGTTGAAATTACTACTTTATCACAAATAGGGATGAAGTTTATTTTACTCTTTTTGTAAGGCTAGGCCATGGATAAAAGCTTCTTTTATCATGTTGTTGCTTATTAATACTAATATTAATCAAAGCTTTGTTTTATGATTTTAAGTTGTATTGAAAGTTCTTATGCCTTTTTCTAAGGTTATTATGTTATGGTGGAGTATTAGTTTATGCACCTATTAAGACTTGTAAGTCCTTGTGGAGACCATATGTGTTCTCGTATTAAATGTCTTGGAAAGGATTTAAATATTTTAGGGTTGTTTCATGTTGACATTAGAGACCTAGGAATACGTTGGGAACCCTAAAAGAATAATTTCTTTAGTTAGTAAGCGTGCTATAGAGGTCTAGTGTTGTTATTGCATGAATAATGGCAATTGGGTAATTTATGTGAATAGTGTCATGCAAGTCACAAGTTAGATTTTAGGTATTGCTTGAATAAAGAAAAGTTTTGTTGATATAATTTATGTGTGAATATTTCATGTGTGTTTCTAGTCCTATAAGACATGTATAGTACATGGTTTAAAAAATGTGATGTATCGCGCTATTGAGTTGGTAGTTAGTCATACATGGTACGTGCTTAGTAAGATTTTCGTTAAGTGGGAAAGGGTAGAATATACGTGAATTAGCGATCGTGATGAGCGAGTTTTGATTTTAGAAATATTTTCGATTATTAGGTTCGAGCGAGGAAGCGAACTAGTAGCTCCGTGTGCGTCTCTTTGAGTGACGTAACTTTTTGAAGGTAATGTCTATGCCCTAATCCCCAGTGAATCCTCATTAATTGTTTTATTGGTTTTTACTGCGTTTTTAGAACTTGCATCCCGAAGGGGACTTTATATGAAATTTGACTGTCTATTTTGTTAAGAAGGTTATGAAATTTGATTTATAAAGTATGGACAGTCTTTTGGTGTTTGTGATAAAAGTTGTTGATTTTAGAAATGTTGGCTATTACTGAAATGAACCGGAAATGTAAACGTGATTAATTAAGCGGCTATGAGTATAATGCGGGTTCGGGCAGTACTCCCTGAGACTAGGTAGACACCTGTGAGAGAGACTGTCAAGAGACCAGGTTACGCCTGGTAAGGTTGTTGTGTGGAAGTGCGATGACCATCCGGATGTTGAATAATGTTTTGGATTGTGAGAATGGGAATGAGAATGATATGAGGAGTTGTTGGTTTTAAATATGTATGTTTGCGAGTCTTTGGACTCCGAGGGGCAATACGGAAGCCCTGCCCGCTTAAAATATGGAAACAGGTAAGGTTGACTGGTAAAAGTTTTTTTGAATTGTTTAAACTGTTACCCCTTCCCTTAAAATATTTTGAAGTGATTTATGCATGTAATTATTTTTACTGTTAAGGGTAGACATTATTGAGGTTTTCCCCCCTCATGTTGTAAATGTTTTTGTTTTCAGGTGATGATCAATAATTTGGAGGGATGGGGATCTAGATGTGAGGTCACCAGACTTGAAGTTAGAAGTTTTTATTAGTTAGCTATGTTATGAACTAAATAATGTTGTTCTTGAACCCGAAGTTTCCTTTCTGTTGTTAAGATTCTAAGTAATTAAACTTTATGGTTGTAGTTTTCCTTTCTGTCTTGTATTCCTTCGGAGATACAGCAGTAACGCCCGTATGAAAGTAAAGTCTTCCGCAAAAAAAAAAAAATTTATCGTTATCGTTATCGTTACTCTTGACTTTGACCTTTTTATATATGAATTTTTAGGGCGTTACACCTTCGATGTCACTTATTATGGAGTCACATCATTTTTTCGATGAGTTAAAACCATAAGAATTTTACGGTGTACTGTTAGAGGAAAATAGGTCAATAGTTCGTACTGCTAGCGTCCAAGAAAATAGTTTGTATTATTAATATCCAATACCACCAAAGTTGGTATTATTGATGTCCAAAAACCCTTTATCAAATAAACTTTATAAAATTACATCTTTTTCTTTCATTTTTCTTTTTTATTCACCATTTCCTTTTTTTATTTCACCATTTTTTTCAATATTTCCACATTTACAATGAGTAAATCAATATGGAATGGAATTTTCTTGGGTTTTTAAATTATATATATCCAAAGTGAGAAGGAGGTAGCTAGTATAAAGTACTGTAAAGAAGATAATCAATTTATTAAAATAATTCACAATTAAATTAAGGGAGATTCTACCATAGTTGAATTTATTTTCAACTATGGTAGTTGAAATGTATAATTGTCCTTAATTTTGCTATTAAAAATTAAAATTAATAGATATATTTACCATAGAACTTATTACAATAAGTAAATCTATATGTTAAGTTATAATTTTTTACAAAATTGAATATTTTAAAGGAAATTCTACTATAATTGACTTTTTTTTAACTATTGTAGTTAAAAAGTGAAAAACCATTAATTTTACCATAAAAATTCAAAATTAATGTAGGTTGATCAAAGTAACTCGATACAATAGTTAACCATGTTTAGGAGGATATAAATCTTTTTAAAAAATATAATTTATTTTTAATAAATGAATGGTATAAAATTTTCAACTATCATAGTTGAAAATAAATTCAACTATGGTAGAATTTTCATTAAATTAACATAAATAAGTAGATAAACAATAAATTACAACAATATTATATCGTATTATCATAATAATATGTAGAAATCAATGACGAAAAGTAATATTTTAAAGATTTTCGATCGAAACATGGCCTTTAAAAATTGTAATACATGGTGTCCAACCATCAAAACATAATTTCTACAGGTTCCTGTTAATAAATATATATGTTTATCGAATATTTAAATAAATATATAATAGATCTTATTTTTTAAATGGATTTCATGAACTCATACATTACAAGTTGGCTCCGCCACTAGGTCGATACAGTTTGATTTTCTCATGCTTACTTGTACATACATCTATACAATTGTAAATAATCTCCACTGTTTCTTTTTCTATATAAAATAATATATAAAGGTGTGTTCGGGTTTTTCTGAAAAAAATATTTACTAGGAAGTTTTTTCCGCAAAAAATTTTCTTTGGAAAAATTTTATTCTACCTAAGAAGGAATATAATACAATATTTAGTTTATATTTGAAGACATGAGAAAATTTTTACAAAAGTTTATTTTGTTCCTCTTCTTTTACACGGCTAGTAATTTGCGGTGTCACAGCCCACCACAGCATACCATTCCACCACAATTCACCACAGCCCTACACAAATTACTTTTTCAAATTTATTATATATCTTTAATATAAATTTTCATCAATACTTTTTCAACTCACTTTTTCCAATACAATACTTTTTCAACCATTTTTTTAATCATCCAAAAACAATAAAATATTTCAACTCACTTTTTCCAATTACTTTTTCACAATTACCAATACAATATTTATATATATTTACAAAAAATCCACCACAACTTACCAATAACCCATCACAATTTCGCCATACCGCCACAATTTCACCACACCATATCGCAACACACCGCATAAAAGAACATGGCCTTAAAATGTCTAAACCATCTTTATTTGTTCAATTTATATAAATTAATTTTTAAGAGTATTTTAAAAAAAAGGATTATTGGATAATAATACACTGAACTTTAGGGGTATTGGACAATAATGCACTAAACTTTTTTCTTGGACTCTAATACACTGAACTTTGAGGGTATTGGACACTAATGCACTCAGACCAATTCAGTTGGTGGTTGACGCAGTGGCTGTCCTAATTTGAGGTATCGTTTTTCTATTTTTTTCCAAAAAAAATATATTAGTCATCCTGCTGATGTGTACTTTCTTACGCGACAAAAGTTTTTCTTAAAAAAAATAGAAAAATGACACTTCAAAGTAGGACAATCATCACTTTAATATTAGATTCAATTTTAGTCTGATCTTGAAGTTTGGCGCTAATCTGGTGATAAATTCAAACATGGGAAGAAAAAAAAACAGTACATGAATTTTTTTTTTTCAACCTACAAATTTAAAGGTTCTTTTTTATTCAACCCATAAACTTTAGGGTCTCAAAAATAAACAATGAAACCAAAGATCCAAAAAATAAATACCTCCATACTTTAGGGTCCAAAATGCAAATAACACATTAATTAAGATCCCCTCAACCCCTAATTATTTCCTCCACTGATGGTACTTTATGATAAACAAGCATACATTACATATATAAAGGATGACAATATATGTTCATGACACAGCGTACTCATTCTAGGTTTGATGTATATAAGCATGCACACATGCATGCAGAGTTTGTAGAGTAAAGAGTACTAGTCGACAGTTAAAGCATGGGAAGCGAGGATACTGTAGACAAAAAGATCAAGAACTTCTCCCTTTATAGTCACAATGTAACTCCTAAGAAGTCCCTCCTTGAGAAACCCAACCTTTTGAAGCACTCTCTCAAATGCTTTATTTTGTGGATCAACCCAAGCTTCTATCCTTACCAACTGAGGCATCTCTCTGAAAGCATCCAACACAGCTCTCCTGATTGCTAATGTAGCAATGCCGCGTCCCCAGTATTCGCGGCCTAGGGCGTACGACAGAAGGGCTCTGCATCTGTGGACATCGCTCGTGCCCTGCGGCTCGATGCTGATGAACCCAACGGGCCGGCTGTCGAAGCAGATGGCTCGATACCATGGGTGTGGGATCGCGACTTGGCTCAGGTAGCTCGCTATGTCTTCCCTTGATGAGTTGTGGTTCAACACCCCCTGCAGTCTGCTGTACTGCAGGACTTTTGGGTCACAGGCCCATTCCATGAAGGACTCGACGTCCGATAGTTGGTATTTCCTCAGCGTGATATCTATCTGCAAACTCATTTGACAAGTAAACACCTAATTCAAACAGCTAACAATAAGTTGTAAACACTACGTGCATATAAAGCTAGGATTGAATACGAACAACCATGCATGTTGTTAGTAATTTCAGGACTAACCTTGATCCGAAGAAAAAAATGCAATTTGCTGCTTTGATCCGAAGAACTGTGGATTTGCCTTTCATAGGATTTCCATGGCTACTCCCAAAATGCAGGTAGCCCAAGCTTGAAGGAAGCAGCACGTGGATATAGTGGCCAATCGGTCAACACATAGGTATATGTAATGTATGCAAAATAGATATAACTAATATATTATATATTAGTGGACTTCGCAAGTTTCGTCTTTGTTTATCAAAGCGTATAATTCAACCCAAACGGAGAAGAGAAGAACTGGAGCCATTCTATGTGATCCTGTTCCTCAAATTTAGCGGCTTAGGTAGTAAATTAGGTAGTGGATAACTGTTTAAATAGCTTATAGCTATTGGATAGTTGATAGTTGTTTAGGTAGATGTTTATGAAAGAGGTGTTTGATGAAATTAGTTATTTGACTAACCAATGAATACGGAATGACCAAAAAAGACATAACTATATATAATTAATATTATTTTTGTTCGTATTCTTAGTCGCTTTATTCTTAAGTTGCAGTATTATTATGGTGTAGAAAAATAAAATTGAATATTATTAAAGCATTATACATAAAGTGAAATTTAAATAAATTTCTCATTATAACATAATATGATACTATTTACTTAAAATCTACTGGTAATCTGTTATTAAGAAAAAAGGAAAGATATACAAAATTTGTCAAAGGAAAGCTCGAGAGAACAAAATCTCTGCAAAACCTAGAACAACCTAGTTACACAACATTTATTATCGACAAACTACTAAAAAAGGACACCAAAAAAGTAGTCTAAAAAAGAAAAACAAGAACGTAACACATGGTGCCAAAAGCAATTCCTCTTGTTCAATCCGGGGCAAGGTGAACCGTATTTGGATCAATTTACTTTTGGTTCGTCTATGGTCACTGGCTCGCTTAAAGCCTCCCCCCCCCCCCGAATCAAACCTGGTTTTGAAATCCATTTCAATGTGGATCCGGGGTTTTTGGGGTCGTTATGGTCGTCAAGGAAAATAATGTTACTTCTAGGAAGACCCTAGACCATGGAATGACGTTTTGGGCCTTCACTGGGACCAATCTCAAGCCTGCTAAGGGGTTCCGGGATTGTCGACATGAATAATGGGGCGGAATCTCTCATGACTCCCGTTTCGGGCGCCAATGAAAGAACAATCAACTCAAGGGTATTTTGGTCATTTCACATCTAACAGAACTCTAGCTTGTCAACTGGTGCGCTCCCAAAGTAACCCTTCTTACTCATAATTGACATTCTCTTCTCTCCCATGTGACCCAGTCTCATATGCCGCAACTTCATGTTGTCGGCCTCATCAAATTAGACACAGTTGTTGCAGTTCCTGACACTGTAGATCCCTGCAAGATTTAAAGACTTCCTTGACTATTCTCTTCATTGGTACCTTGGCGCCCCTGCTCACCTTCAGGGCGCCATTCTCACCAATGCATCTGCAACCGTTACCCTTAAGAGTACCCAAAGAAATCAAATTTTGAGTCATGTTAGGAATGTCACAAACCTTGTTCAAGGTTATAACAACACCATCATGAGTTCTAATTTGGACACATGTGGTAGATACACCTAGTGTCAAGAACCCGTTCATCATGTGCTCCTCTACCGTGGTAGTAACCAGGGCATCATCCACAACAGTGAACACCTCTCCATCTGACTCAAACTCAACACAGTTTGAGAAATCATGTTTAGAATGGTTATATTTATTACCTGCTTCTGGTCTCTCTCCTTAGCCGTACAAGCACTCTTCATTAGATAACCTTTCTTGCCATAGTAATTGCAGTTCTTGTTCCTATAAAGATTCCTAAACTTTGAAAGGTGTTTAGACTTCCCTCTATTACCGTTCCTTCTGCAGTCATTGCCCACACCCTTAACATTCAAGGGCTCACTAGCCTCCTCAGCACCATCATCATCAAACTTTTTTTAGACAACAAACTAGATTTAACTTCACTCAAGTTTAGGGCACCAGAGTTGCCAAAGAGCATAATCTCTTTAAATTATTTATATGATGGTGGTGAGACAAATTCAGATGTATAGCCTTATCTCCATCGTCATACTTAACATCCACAGATTTTAAATTAGTAAAAATAGAATCAAACTCATTAAGATAAGATTGAATAGGAGTACCTTCATGCATTCGTAGCCTCTAGAGCTTCTCCTTCAGGCGATACTTGTTGGCAACGCTCTTTGCCAAGTACAATTCCTCCAACTTTGCCTAGAGCTTTTTTTCTATTCCTTCATAGCCAATCTCAAAATGTGCTCTACCAAACACAGTCAAATCCCTACCAGCGCTTTCTGTTCCAATTCAATCCACACTCATGACTTCAAACCTCCCATAATTTTAGCATGCAGGGCCTTAAAAGCTTCATCAATCCTCGTTGTGTCAGGCTTCATGTCATGAACTCAATCACCTTCCACAACCCGTGTTGGATGAGAACTGCTCTCATCTACAATCTCCACATCGTGAAACTTCCCTTTCCGTTTATCGAATTTCAGAATCTCACACTTTATGATTGAAATCATCTCAAACCAACGCTCTAAACCACATGAAAGGAAAATCAGAGTATTGCCTGCAGGATGCAAATAAAGCGGAAGCAAACAAAAATGACAAAAATTATGACAAAATTAAGGTAAGAGCAAAAGGACGAACACAACAGATACGTGGGAAATAGGGATAGTAGTGGGTCGGATTTGGGCTAGGTCCAACTGGGCCCGGACCAAGACCCGACAAACTTTTTTGGACCCAAAGTTGACCCGGGACCCGGTGGGTCCCAAAAATCAGACCTGGGCGCAGACTCAGATCCGTTGGGTCTGCGGGTCCATGGATCCAACACTTTTATTTATCTTTTTACTAAATTTATCAATTTTTTAGGTTAATTTACCCTCGCAACTATTTAATAATAACTATTCTTTTTAAATACACATGTTTTCAACACAATTAGAACATCTAGTCCAATTTACGAGAGTACGAGCGAAGTCAAATATAAAAATATTACAAAAGTTATCAAGTCATCAACTCTAAGTCTCTATGAATACAACTATACATAGAGTGGTAAAATGGCAGGCTGGTACTGGTACGTGCGACGCCGCCATTGAAAGAAAAGTAGCGATTGAAGTGTACAACACTACTACTACACTAGGGTTTTCATTATATATATATATATATATATATATATATATATATATATATATATATATATATATATATATATAATTTGGCTGGTCCACCCGTCTATGCCCAGACCTGGACCCGGACCTGTCAATCTTTTGGTGGACCCAGAGCCAACGGGTCCAAAATTTTTGGACCCAAACCCGCCTAAATGGGTCAAGTCCAATCGTGAGTGAGTTGGGTCCGGGATCTGTTGCCATCACAAGTGAGAAACCCAAGAATTGGGAGAAAAACCCATGGACGGAAGCCGCCAGAAAACAATCCACTATAAGACAGGAGGAGTACAGAACAATCATAAATCACAATGTGTGATTTGATCTTCAATAGAGATTACAAGCAATCCCAATCTCACTCACACTCTCCAATAGTTTAGGATTACAAGAGGTGGAACCGTTGTCTTCTCTGATATCTCTCTCTCTGTACAAAAGAATATGCAAAACTAATTGAACTGATGTCTCTAAGAAAAAACTATGTTTAAAGTCAAAACCATCACAAAAAATTAACCAACTCGGATAGAAGTCACGGCTTCCATGGACCATTCCGGAATGTCAACTTGTTGCTTTTAAATTGAAGCTACTAACTTGTGCCGGACCCGTGGTCTGAACCCTACGGTCTCTGTTGGATCTCTCCGAGTCAAATGCGTGCCTTGAATTGTCCCAGACCCTTAGAAGAATCCAATGGACCACAAAACCTAACAAACATTTTTAAATATAAAGATTACAACATGGGTCGGTAGATTTCGCTTTCCTAGCGAAATCATAGCAAATTAGAGCAACTGAATTGAAAAAACCATTAACATCAAAGACGACTTAAATTACATTCAAGTAATTAAACAATACAAATCAAACTTATGAATTCAATACAATAGGCTCCGGTGTAATCCCGTTAATGTCATGTCTGAGCGCACCCAAATGTATGGAATCCTCCTTCATACATGACGCTACATGAAGATGATGATTTCGACGAACCCAAGTACGACAAATCAATTAAACTTGCAAGTAATTAATTATATTCTTTCGAGAGCTATTAAATTACATTCTCGCAGCCATAAGATCAGCGGGTAGGAGACTGTAGACAATGAAGTCAAGTCCCTCGCTATTGTTTGTTGTGAAGTAATTCCTAAGAACACCTTCCTTGACAAAACCCGCCTTCTCAACCATCCTCTGCGAACCTACGTTCTTAGGATGCACAAAAGCCTCGATCCTGTTGAGATGAGGCAGTTCACTAAAAGCAATGGCTGCGACTTTTCTTACTGCCAACACGGCAATGCCTCGACCCCAATAGTTTCGGGCAAGTGCACCGGAAACCATAACCTTCCCTCTATTATGGGTCCCTGCACGAGCCAGCGGCTCCAAGGAAATGGAGTCGACTGGCTCGCCATTTAGGCAGACAGCTCGGTACCATGGGTGAGGGAAGACGACTCGTGTGAAGTAAGTCAGGACGTCTTCTTTTGAGGAGTTGACATGCAACCAGTTCTTGAGTTGGCTGTATCGTACCACTTCTGGGTCACAAGCCCAACTCATGAAGTGGTCAACATCGGATAGTTGGTATTGCCTAAATCTGATTTCCATAGATAATGGATGATTTTCTCGTAAGTTTTGGGGGGATAATATATAGTGGTCTCTAGATCCAACAGGGGAGCAAATGGTTTTAAGCTTTTATACTGTTTTAGGTTAGACTTTCTTTGATGGGAATGCCTTAGCTGCATTTGACCAAATTGGGGGGATTAGGGTACTAAATAACTTAATGGGATGGTAATCGATCTATTAGTAATTACCCCTTCCGTTTTTATTTATCTGTCGTCTAGAAAATTGTGTTAAAAATTTTAAATTTGTACAATAATTTATCATACAAAACTGAGGTCATTACATTCGTGATAAAAAACACTATTTAAAAATATAATATTATTATTTTTTATAAAAATTGTATATTAAATGTTATGAATTAAAAATTGAAATTGAAAACTGTAAATGACAAATAAAAAAAACGGAAGGAGTATATATTATAATTGCAATCATCCTTGTGGCTTTGATATGAATTGGGGGGTTTGGGGTACTAAATACTCCATCTCGAGCTTTGCCATGAGGTCTAAAATTAATGAAATAACGTCAAGTGATGATCATCAATTAATTATATCATACTTTGAGTCATCCACAGGTTTATGTATTTTTGGACCGTGCTCATTTAGTTACCTTTTATTTTTTTTAGCTAATGGGTTCACTGTGGCGGATCATTAATTTTTTGTTTATGAGATTTGACATATATTAATGGTACTTTCGATATAATTTTTTTTTAATGATTCAATCACACTTATTAAAATACACCGTCCGCAAAAAAAAGAAAAAGAATTATTTTAGTATTATGATTTTTTTTAGTCCCTTTATAATTTATCTCTTGCTTTAGTTCCATTTACTGAGCAACGGCCGACATCCTTACCATGTCTCTTTTACCAATTAAATTTCAACATTTGGTTTCCAAACTCAATATGGTTGTTGTATCATCCTATTGAGTTTGAGGGGATGTTAGAATATGTAAATATGTATACAAATCACTTATTTCTTATTTGATATTTGATATATAATCTCCTTGATTGTAAGTTGTAGAATTATTTCCTTCTAGAATTAGTATTTTCTATGTGTATATATGATTTATGTGTATTGTAATTTCTTTTTAATTACCAAAACAAATAGAGACTATTTTACAAATCATTCATAACAATACACGTATCCATTAACAAAGTCAGATCATTGACTAAATCTAACATAAGTTATGATATTATAACTATAGAAGAAAATCATATCTTTTTTTCAATTTAATATAAAAATATATAATTTTCAATTTTTATAAATAGAGTCAGCAATACACATCGTTTTTTTTCAATTTTTATATCAAGGCATGAGTAACTTGCTCAAAATTCACATGATCCCATAAATTAAATTAGTCATCTTAATTCCCTAGCCTCATGACACCATTATAAATAGAGTCAACAACACCCAAGCTAGGAAATCACTTCATTCCATTCTCCCTCCATTTGGTTTAATAATTAAGCCTAATTCCAACCATGGAGATCACTTTCCGGAAATTCCAGCTCTCCGACGTGGACCTATTCATGGGTCGGGCCTGCAACCCGGAGGTGCTCCGGTACAGCCTGGTGGAGCATTGGGTTGGGCCCAACTCAACCCGGGCCGACATTCTCAACTACTTCACCAAAGTGGTCCTCCCCCACCCCTGGTTTCGGGCCATCTGCCTCGAGGGCCACCCCATCGGGTGGATCTCCGTCCAGCCCGCTGGTCCCGGCATACTTAACCGGGGCCGCGGGCTGATGGATGGAGCCGTGGCCCGTGACTACTGGGGCCGCGGGGTGGCCACGTTGGCCGTGAGGATGGCCCTCGCGGAGGCCTTCAAGGAGATCCCGTGCCTCAACAGGGTGGAGGCCTTTGTGCACACCAAGAATAAGGGCTCTCAGAAGATGTTTGAAAAGTCCGGGTTTGTCAAGGAAGGTATGCTTAGGAATTACTACACTGTTAATGGAGTTGGGGTTGATCACATTGTTTATAGCATCATACCCTCTGATCTTAAAATCCATGCTAAGATATAATTGATCTAGGTCAATTGTTATTTATGTATCTTCCTCTGTGCTTGATATGGGGGTGTGTTTGCATTGCTATCTACCTACTCTTTTGAAAGAATGTCAATTGTTGTTGAATCCAAATAGTTTATTTGTTAAATTTTATTTTTGGCCCGATATTTTCCGCGGTTGGGAAAGAGCGGTAATGGTTAGGTTGATAAAGTGTGGTTAGTGCGGTTAAATTTGACCAACCATAGAAAAGAATAGGACAATCAAACAAATCAAGTACAACAATTGAACTCAGAAAATTAAGATAGTCTAGTAGGAAAACAAAAGTACCAGACCAAAAAAAAAAAAATAAAAAAAACGCAAAACTAAAAGAATAGATGGGTAAAGATGATAATAGTAACGGACTCTTAAGGAAGGCATACATAAGTGCGATCTGGTGTATCCAGATATAACTATTTCCCCTCATGAATTGAAATTTATGATGGGTTAATTCCTGCAATTGATAAAAAAGATTAGGACATGCTTTTCCTTTAGTAACTTTGTTTCTAGACTGGTCCTGGTCCCATCTTCCACTCCTTTCATCCTTGCTACTCACGAAAATATATGAGGATGGTAAAAGATCAAGTTACTCCAAACTATCAACAATAGATCCCGGTGCAAATTTGAATACTCCAATATACCAAAATCTCTTTACGACCTCCTTTCTTCGAGCGCTTGGATGGTGAGTCCGGGAGGATAATGCTCCCCTGCACTCGACTCTACACTTTGGTACTATAATGCTTATCAATCCGTATATGAATGCTCATAAAACTGAACAACAATCATCATACCAAGTAGAAGAATATTCATAATCAGTAATGTTCTTACTCATAAACCTATACAAGAATGCTCACAACCTTATATATGAACAAAATGATCATAACCCCTAATAGTTTTTTTTTTCATAACATATCCCATACAATGTTCATAAGTTGTAATATGAGTGCTCATTAATCTATACGAGAATGCTCATAAACTTTTACCACGTACAATGCCATAACCCTAATGCTCATAAATAAATATAAGATTGCTCATAAACCTAAAATACAATGTTCATAAACCAATATATGAATACTCATAAACCGGTATATGAATATTCGTAACCTACACGAATGTTCATAAATATGTAGATGAATATTCAAAAAGATATACCAAGATATTCATACTTTTTTAAAATGAATGTTGTGAATTGAATTCACCTGTTGTACACTTGTACTCGAGAAAAAGAAACTTAAAAAGTGACTCAAAAATACATGCGCCCTCCATCCTTTTTATTTGTCACTTTGGAGAAAAATGGAGAAACCAATGCAACAAAAAAATTTGGGTAAAAATAAACCAAAATGATGAAAGTATCCTCGATTATAGTTAAGTTATTGGTTTCAAAGTAATTTATTAAGAGTAAAAATAATAAAGTTGTTATTAAAAATATAGTGCGACAAATAATAAAGGACAGAAAATGTAATTAAGTGAACAAATAAAAAAACAAAGCTAGTATATTATATCCACAAAAAAAGAAGAAACCAAAAAATTAAAAAAAAATGACAATGGACGCATTCGAGTAAAGTTGGCAAAATTTTGTCCGACCCAAATTACCTGAATTGTCCGACCCAGAAAAAACCGGATTTTGACATAAATTTGTCGTCCGAATTTTGATATTGTCATAATTGATCGAATATTCGAATATAAAATTTCTCTTTTTTCTATTGTCTGAATCTGATTTTAGCTTCGTCCGAATTGTCCGACCCGAAACAAAATCAGGTCTAAACCTGAATTTCTCATCTGAATTTTGACATTGACAAAATTTGTCCGACCCGAAATAAAATCAGGTTCGGACAAGATTTGGAGGAGGAATTTGTGTAGGAGACAATAACAAGTCAAACAATGCACTTAGGGGATAATGATTCCAATTTAGTTATTAGCTAATATTTGTTTAATTTTAGATGAGTAGTTGAAGAAATTGTATTTGGTAACGTTAGCTACTTGGCTAGTTAGGTCCCTTTTTTTTCCTGTGCGGTGCAATGCGGTATCACAATGCACCATACCACTCAATATTCTTTTACACTTTATCATATTATACTTCACTTTATCCTAATTATTACTAATATATCTCCTCACTTTTCTCTCTTTTCACTTTTTTCCCCTATATTTCTGACATTCTTTTTCTTCACCTAGCACATCTACCACACTTTTCACAAATTTTATCACATATTCACATTATCCCACAATTCACCGTACTTTTCACAAGTTCACCACACCGAACCATTTCCACATCTTATCAATCACATAAAAAAAACGTGCTCTTAAATAATGCAAATAGTAGGTCAAAGGCAGATAATAATACCCGCTTTTAATAGTACATGAGGGTGCATTATTATAAAGGATGCAATACATGAGGTGCATTATTTAAGGGATGCAAATTATAATAGTAAGTTTTGTTTTAAATAATACGGTCATAAAGCATGAGAAACTTTATTTTATAGTACCCGAACAAAGTCACCGGATTCCCCTCCCCCCTAACTAGATCTAGAATAGAGTCACCCTATGTACAATACAAATAGTCGATTGTAAGCACTGTTCTTTTATACGGCTGGCTGTGATGCAGTGCGGTGTGGTATGGAGGAAATGTGGTGAATTGGGAAAAGTTGTGATGGATTATGGTGGGTTGGGGAAAGTTTTGATGGAATATGGAAAGCTTAATTTTTAATTAAAAAATAAATTAAATTAGAAAAAGTAGATTGTGGTGGATTGTGATGGAATATGGAAAGTTACGGTGCGATGTGACACTACAGCCTGTCAGCCGCATAAAAGAACGGGCATACATATCTTTTGAGCTTCATGATTTTTTGATATGTTAAATTGATTTTCAAAGGTTTTTTCTTTTGACTTTTTTTTTTAAATGTTTAATGTGATTTCTAACTAGATTTTGTAAATCCTTATGAATCAATTGATTTTTATTAATTGCAATTTATGGGGTGATGGAGAAGCATTGTCTATATCTAAATCTTCTAAATCACGTAAAAACTTTTCCTTTTAAAAAAAAGCTATTTTCAAAAAAGCTAATTGCAATAAATTGATTATCTTCTTTACACTACTTTGTAATTATTAATGTACAAAGATAAAATTTGACACATTATATTCTCTTTTTGTACCTTGATGTTCAAACTACCTTTAACGATGAAATTAGAGATAATTTGTGTGGTTGAATCATGAAAAAAATTATATCAAAAGTACCATTAATATACGCCAAACCTCGTAACAAAAAATTCATGATCTGCCACAGCGAACCCATTAGGAAAAAAAAAAAAAAAGAAAAACATTTGTAGCAAAATGAACACGTTCCAACAATACATAAATATCAATACATATTACATGCACCTAGAGTGTAGATATAAGTGAATAATTATATTATTTGGAGTAAACAACATGCAGATATGAGTGAACAATTATACTATTAACAGTAAGCAATTGCTATATTTGGAGCACATGCTCCAAAAATATGTGCTCCCTACTTCCCTTAATGAGTGTCAATTTTCTTAACTACCTTGTCCCCTTTTATTTGCCAATTTTACATTTTTAATAATTAAAATACTCATATTATCCTTAATTAATGAATGTGATTTTTATTTTATCTTTTAAAATTCTCCTTTATTCATCTCTTTCCCTTAATGAGGGGCGTACTTGCTCATACATAATTTTTTCACTCTATTTCCAAAATACATTGATTTTGCAAAGTTAATTTTTGTGACACTTAAATAGTGACGGAGGGAGTAATAAATTGCAATAAACCTAAGGATGACTCAAAGTATGATATACTTAATCGATCACCATGACATGACGTTATTTAATTTTAGTCCTTATGGCAAAGCATGAGATGGAGTATTTAGTACTACCACCGTCCCTAAATAATTGTCCATTAAACTAAACTTTGGTCGTTGATTATTCACAAATTGCAATGAGTTATAATATAAAATTGTCGCCATTAGAAATATATTGTAGTAAAAATTTCAATGATATTAATTTTGTATTGTAACTAATTGTAATTTGTGAGTAATCAATGATCAAAGTTTTGTCTAATGGATAATTATTTAGGGACGGAGGTAGTACCCTAAACCCCCTGATTCAAATCAAAGCCACTAAGGATGATTGCGATTATGATATAATTAATCGATGACCATCGTATTAATTACGTTATTTAATACCCTAATCCCCCCAATTTGATCAAATACAGCAAAGACATAATTAATTACCATCAAAGAAAGTCTACCCTAAAACAGTATAAAAGCTTAAAACAGTTTCTCCCCTGTTGGATCTAGAGACCATTATATATTATCCCCCCAAAACTTGCTAAAAAACCATCCATAATCCATGGAAATCACCTTTAGGCAATACCAACTATCCGATGTTGAACACTTCATGGCTTGGGCTTGTGACCCAGAAGTTATACGGTATAGCCAACTACAGTTCTGGTTGCATGAGAACTCCTCAAAAGAAGACATCCTGAGCTACTTCACACGGGTCGTGTTCCCTCAACCATGGTACCGAGCCATCTGCTTGAATGGCGAGCCCATCGGCTTCATTTGCCTGGAGCCGATGGGTCCAGAGGAGCATAACAAAGGGAGGGTTATGGTTTCGTGCGCAATAGGTCGAAAATACTGGGGACAAGGCATTGTCACCGTGGCACTAAGGAAAGCTGTTTCCATTGCTTTTAGTGAACTCCCTCATCTCAACAGGATTCAAGCTTTTGTCTATCCTGCTAACGTAGGCTCTCAAAAGGTGCTTGAGAAGGTTGGTTTTCGAAAGGAATGCCTTCTTAGGAGTTTGTTTACAAATAGTAGTGGTGAGGGGATTGACTCCTTTGTATACAGTCTTGTACCGGCTGATCTTGTGGGTGCAAAATTATAATTATTTGCAAGGTTTTTTTAATGTTCATATATAGTTTTTCTGGAATGGAAGTCTTGACGCAGTGGTTGAAATGTTACCGTGTGATTGTAAGGTCACCGGTTCAAACTGTGGAAATAACCTCTTGCAGAAATGGAGCATAAGATATGCCTATATTACACCTTTGTACAGTTAATTTCGTTAGTTTTGTTGCCTCTAATTTGAAATTTTAGCAGCAAGTTGTAATAAGCTTTATCTCTAGAAATGATCTCGACGAGGGAGACCAATATTGTTGTGATTGATTAGTATGTGAGGAAAGTGAAATTCTACCACTTCATCGCTGGCTACTTCAATTTCAAGATTGATCTTGCGCAGCTTAGATTCATGCATATACTCCAGTCAAGTTATCTAATTAATTAACTGGTGTTGAGTACCCCTAAAACTCCTTAATATGTGGTTGAATCATGAAAAAAAATTACGTAGTATATCGAAAGTAGCATTGATATATCTCAACCTTGTAAACAAAAATTTCATGATCCACCACAGTGAACCCATTAGAAAAAAAAAAATTGTAATAAAATGAACACGGTCCAACAATACATAAACCCAAGGATGACTAAAAATATGACATAATTAATAGTGATGCGATGACATCATAAATCAATCACATGGGTATTGTTGAGAACAACTACCAAACTGACCCGCAGTGGGAGCTCTTTAAGTTAGGAATGTCATAAGAGCTCTCACTACTTAAAATTCCTAAATCATGAGTTCAATACATAGACTACATGGTTTGTTGTAACTTTGGAGCGCGTCAAACGCCTTTCGTAACAGTAGGCTATAAAGGCGGTGTCTGGGTTACAGTTGGATCATGTGAGAATGTGTGTCTGAACAAGATGACATTGTCCTCCCTATTAGGGACAGTTGTCTTATTGGCCACTCGGTGAGATTGGATTGAACATGTTTGGCTGAGCTCAGTTGAATTAATAGTTGATCATTTGTTTTTCAAAGTCTAAACTCAGAGATCGAGGAACGTTCAGGTCTTACATAAGGATGACTTCAGCTTACCTTATCCGAACTTGAGACAGTAAGTGACAAGGGAATTTAAGGAATCGAACACTTGTGGGACAAGTGAGAGATTGTTGGGAATGTCCCGACAATGTTCGATATACACTGAGATTAAACCAAAGTAATATAGTAATTATATATCTTGCTAGAGACCTCTATAATTAGTAACTGAATGTGTTTAATTACATCTATATTATTTGGTCCTACTGAGTCACACAAGTCAGTGCTCTGGAACAATGTATGTAACCTAAGTAATATTGTATTATGTTTAGAAATGTTGGGAACTGATTTCTATGAGAAATCAGCCCAACACGGACCGAACTGGGTTCAACACGGACCGTGTTGACTCAACATGGGCCGAGCTAATGGACCTTCTGGAGTCCAACACGGACCGTGTTGATTCAACATGGACAGTGTTAATTCAACACGGACCGTGTTGGGCTTGAGAAGTGTGCAGTTGTGTTAAGTCGGCCCTTTGGGGTTTTGTACCCTCTCCCTAGGTTTTCTAAACACTATATAAAGGGGTCTCTGTGAGAGATTATTCCATACCAACTGCCTCGGACTCTTAGAGAGATACCAAGGTGATTTCCTGAGTTCTTCTCTCTTTTAGTTTGCAGTTCTTGTTTCCTGAAACATTCTAATATACCAAATACATACATCTTAGATTGAGATTCGTCTCGATCGGGTCGATCTAGCAATCGGGTTCCTGGAGTGCTGCGTGGACTTTTCAGTAGAGGATTTCAGCATTGGAATCTCGAAGATCAACCTCTTCTTCAGTCGTAATTAGCGATCAGGTATAATTATTAAAGCCTCAGCGATTGTTGCGATTCATTGTTTTATAATTGTAATGAATATTCCGCCAATTAATCTGTATCTGTTTAGGAAATAGATAACCTAAAACCTAACACCCGGACCATGGGATGACGTTTTGGGCCTTCACCGGGACCATTCCCGAGCCTTCTAAAGGGTTCCAGGATTGTCGGCATGAATAACGAGGTTGGGTCTCTCGTGAAACCCGTTTTGGGCGCCAAGGGAAGAAGAATCAACCCGAGTGTATAATAAGTTCATTTAAATGAAACATATCCTTGGATGTTATTGAATGAACTTTTAATTAGTTGTACCAAGATCCTTCATCTCAAACTCTTGGTTGAGTTGAGACTTCAACTTCCTAATCAGTGACATGTCTTTGAATACTATCAACATGTTATAAACATACAGTAATAAGTAAGTGAAGGACCCAATTTTAAACAGCCTGAAGTGAACACAGTTATCATATTTGCTTCTTGCGTACCTTTGCCCAATCATATTGGTATGAAACCTTTTATGTCACTGTTTGGGTGCCTACTTAAGTCCATACAAAGACTTCCTCAATCTACACACTTGTCTCTCCTTACCGGGAATAACAAATCCATTTGGATGCCTCATGTAGATCTCTTCCTCCAACTCACCATGGAGGAACGTAGACTTCAGATCAAATTGCTCTAACTCTAAGTCAAATAGAGCAACAAAGACAAGCAAGACACGAATTAACGCATACCTCATAAAAGGACAAAATACCTTATTGTAGTCTATTCCCTCTCTCTAGTTGCAACGTCTAACCACCAAGTTGGCTTTCCACCTTGCACTTTCAACACTAGAGATATCTTCTTTTCTCTTGTACACCAATTTAACAGTAAGAGCTTGTCGCCCTTTAGCAACTCATATAGCTCCCATGTTTGATTCTCCTACAGACTCCTCATTTCTTCAAGTATAGTTGCAATCCAATTTGAGGCACTAGGACAAGAGACGACCTTCTGATAGGTAGAAGACTCAACACCTTCAGGATTCTGATCAGCTGCAACATTCAAGGAATAAGCCACCAACGCACCATCCTCCTAAGTGTATTGCACTGGTGATCTCCCTTCTATGAAGATCTCTAGCTATGCAATGCTCTTCCTCCACCTGAGAAACGTCAGTCACAATGTCAGGCTCATCAACCTGAGTTGTCTCGGAAACAAAATCAGCAACCTGCTCCGATCTGTAGGTCTTTGTAGCTCTACCTTGAGCTCCAACATACTCCACCTCGAACGCAACTCTCTTAACATCTCCAGATAATGTTGCAATAGATTCTACTCCAGATAATGTTGCAGTTTCATTAAAGGTTACTTCCCTAGACTATATAATCTTCTTTAAGTCTAGACACCACAATCTGTATCCGTTAGACTTAGACTCATAACCTAGAAACATGCATTTGACAACCCTAGAGGATAGCTTCCCCTCATTCACATCGGAAAAAATAGGAAATCTAAAAATTCTCAAAACACAATAGTTAATTGGATTACCTGACTACACTTCCTCTAGAATCTGGAAGTCAATTAAGGAGTATGGTGTTTTGTTAAGTAAGTACCAGGCAGTAGCAACAATCTCTGTCCAGAATGACTTGTTCTTCCATAGCCCTACATTAGAAAACATTCATCGAGCTTTCTTTAGTAAGTTTCCATAGCCCTACAATCAACTATGAGACAGGAGGAGTGTAGAACTTCATAAATCACAATGTCTGATTTGATCTTCAACAGAGATTACAAGCAATCTCAATCTCTGTCACACACTCCAATAGTTTAGGATTACAAGGGGTGGAATCGCTCTCTTCTCTCTCTCTCTAGAAAAGAATACGTAAAACTAATTGAACTGATGTCTCTAGGCAAAAATTATGTTTAAAGTCAAAACCCTCACGAAAAATTAACCGAGTCGGATAGAAGTTGCGACTGCCACGGACCATTCTAGAATGTCGCGGACCGTGCCAGGAAGCCACGATCCATGTTGACTTGTTGCTTCTAAATGGAAGCTACTAACTTGTGCCCGACCCGTGGTCTGAACCCCACGGTCTATGTTGGACCTTTCCGAGTCAAACGCCTGCCTTGAACTTTCCTGGGCCCTTAGGAGAATTCAAAGGGTCAGAAAACCTCACAAATATTTTTAAATACAAAGATTACAACATGGATTGGTAGATTTCACTTTCTTGGCAAAATCATAGCAAATTAGAGGCAACTGAATTGAAAAAAAAAAAACATTAACATCAAAGACGACTTAAAGTACCTTCAAGTAATTAAACAATATACATCAAACTTATGAATTCAATATAATAAGTTTCAACATAATCCCGCTATTGTCATGTTGGAGCGGATCTAAATGTAGGGAGTCCTCCTTCATACATGAGGCTACATGAAAATGATGATTTCGACGAACCCAACTACGACAAATCAATTAAACTTGCAAGTAACTAATTATATTCTTTGGAGAGCTAATTAATTACATTTTCGCAGCCATAAGATGAGCGGGTAGGAGGCTGTAGACAATGAAGTCAAGTCCCTCGCCATTCTTCGTCGTGAAGTAATTCCTAAGAACACCTTCCTTGACAAAACCCGCCTTCTCCACCATCCTCTGCGAACCTACATTTTTCGGATGCACAAAAGCCTCGATCCTCTTAAGATGAGGCAGTTCACTAAAACCAATGGTCGCGGCTTTTCTTATTGCCAACACAGGTGTGAAGTAGGTCAGGACGTCTTCTTTTGAGGAGTTGTCATGGAACCAGAACTTTAGTTGGCTATAACGTACCACTTCTGGGTCACAAGCCCAACTCATGAAGTGGTCAACATCGGATAGTTGGTATTGCCTAAAGCTGATTTCCATAGATAATGGATGGTTTTGTACTAAGTTTTGGGGGAATATAATGGTCTCTGGATCCAACAGGGAAGCCTTTCTTTGATGGTAATGCCTTTGCTGCATTTGATGGTAATGCCTTTGCTGCATTTGATCAAATTGGGGGGATTAGGGTATAAATAACTTAATGCTATGGTGGTGGTCGATTAATTCTCCTTCCATTTTTATTTATATGTCGTCTGGGAAATTATGTTAAAAACTTTGACTATTAATATCTTAATTTGTTTATTAAATTGATGTTATTACATTCGTAATAAAAGTACTGTTGCAAAGTATAATATTAATTTTTTTGTAAAAGTTGTATATTAAAAGTTATTGATTAAAGATTTACATTAAACCGTAAATGACAAATAAAAAAGATCGGGAAGAGTACATCATAATCGCAACCATCCTTGTGGGTCGTGGCTTTGATTTGAATTGAGGGTTTAGGGTACTAAATACTCACAAGATCAGCCGGTATGAGACTGTATGCAAAGGAGACAATCCCCTCGCCACAATTGTTAGTGAAGAAACTACGTACGTTAGCAGGATAGACAAAAGCACCCTTTGGGATTAGCTGGATTGATCTGAGCTTTATTTATTTACTTGCATTCAGAAATTTGTAAGTTTGAGGAATAGTAGTTCGACCCAATAGGCTGTACATGTACATTTTGGCACTAACAATGTCACTAACAAACAATGTCACCCACCCATCATTACTAGCTAAGCCTGGGCACAAGTTTAACCAATGGTGAGCTCCATAATGGCACTAACAATGTCACCCTGATTAATTTTGAGAGACTTGACAGCCTTGCTCCTTGAAACACCAGTTTGGGTCATCACCAAATCAATGTCATGAGGGTCCACCCCGGTCTCATCAACCTCTTCTTCCTCCTCCTCTGGGGCGGCTGTGGTGGCAGCAGACGGCTCAGGCTCAGGCTCAGGCTCAGGCTCAGGCTCAGGCTCAGGCTCAGTCTTGCCCATCATCATCGTTGACATGTCCGGCATCCTGAACTGCTGTGCAGCCTGGTTCTGCAGCTGACAGCTCAAGTCCTCGACCTTTGCCTCTCCGAAGATGACATAGTTCTCAGAGTTCGGGCTCTTGAACACATCGGGTTTGGAGATGTAGAACATTATCTGGAATCGAACAAGACCCAAGTCAGTATTTCTACTCTGTTCAGCAAAAAGAATGTGAGAATTTGGAACGAAATCTTACGTTCTTGGATTTCTTGATGGTGACATGGCTTACACCTGTAACGGGCTTCATGCCCAGCTTCAACATTGCTTTGCGGCTCTTCTTCTCACTCCTGCTTAGCTTTGAACGCCCAGAAGTGCCTAAATGGATGTAACAAACACAAACAAGCAAATTCAGAAAAAGAGTCTAGTATTGACATGCGACGCAAAACAACAAAGAATCCAGTGGACATCCATTCATTTTTTCCATCTTAATTCACAAAGGCAACACAAACTTTCATTTGTCAAAGGCACAGACCCTATATGTACATGCTAACTTCATCACAAGATTCCCTCAAGAAGACAGGAAGAAACCCAGACCCTTTAATTTCGTAATGTGATTCAACCATAGTCACTTACCCACACAAAACCCCACCCGCAATTCAACCAAAACCCTAATAACTAAATAAATGCAACCAAATCCACAAGAACACAACCCAATTCCCCAGTTACAGACCATTTCACATCAAAGGACATCCAGCAAATTAAATCCAGCCAAGAAACAAAGAAAACAAACCATACACCCCAAAAATAAGCAACAATTCAAGGCAAGAGAAGTAAACCTTGTCCAGACTCATCCTCACTGTCATCATCGTCGTCGTCCTCCTCCTCCTCCTTGACATCTTCGACAACGACGACCTCCTCCTTGAGCTGCTCAACACCAAATTTCAGTTCCAAGAAAATAGAATCGAAAATCCTAAAGAAAGAAGGCGGAATTTACCTCTTCTTGAACAGTAGGTTGCTCTTGCTGTTGCTCTTCCTCGGCGACGGGGCCTGGCATGGTGTAGGTTGTTAATTTGTTATGCTACAAAACGAGAACGAAATGCTGTGAGAGGCGGAAGGGTGAGGTCAAGTCTGGTTATGGTTGTATTCTTCATTCTTATGTGTATATATATATACTGGCCAAGCTTGTCCGTACAAGGCACGCCTGTTCTTTATTGCCGCCTTGCATATTCGTATTTCATAATTTGGTATCGTATATAATTGCTTGAAAAAAAAATTATTTTTACTAATGATACATTTCTCCCTTTATTATTTGTTATATGTTATAAGTAGTAATATTACTGTCACCCAAATAAAATGTATGTGACATAGTTATTATGGTTGTTTCAAAACGAAAATATGTGTAATGGATGTGGTTTAATCGGTTAGGATGAGTTGATGTAAATTATGTAATCAATGCACTCTAAGCTTCTCATAACTGATAAACCTTCCGTTCTTTTATCTATCGCCTAAGTTTTTATGTAAGAAACTTTGTGTAAAACCCCGAAAAATCCAACGATGTTGACCGTGACGTCGTTAATAGAGTATGTTTGACCTTGTTATATACTGTTGTTCGTAATGTGTTTATTTATGCTGACGCTTGAGCTCGTAGGACCGTTGAGGGGCTAACAAGGGTAGAATAGTAATTTCCGCTGGTTAATATTATTATGTGAATAATTACGTGAATATTATTCGTTATGTGATTATATGTTTATTAAAATTAATATTATTATTACTATTATTAGAATTATTAGGTTTTTAGAAAAATCAGTTTAATTGTTAAATGGGTTGGATTAGGATTAGTTTTGGGCCTAAATTGGGTATTAATATAAAAACCCCCCCTAAACCCTTCTCAAACCCTAAACCCTAATAATCCCTCCCTCAAACCCTAGCTCTCTCCTCTCTCCCTCCTCTTCTCTCTCTGTCCAGTCACCCGGCCACGGCAGTGCGTGGCCGGCAACCACCGCGAACCACCCCGACCACCGCAACCACTCCCTCTCTCTCTTTCTTCCTTTCGTTCTTCTTCTTCTTTCTTTCTTCTCTCGCCGCACCGCACTCCCAACCGAGGCCACCACCGGACGTCGCTACCCCACCGTCGCCGCCGCCGGCCGCATCACGCCACGACGACCGAACCGCCTCTTTTCCTTCTCTCTTTTCTCTCTCCCGATCTCTCTCTCTCACCGTTTCTCTTTCTTGAACGTCCGCCGCCGTCTCTGTCGCCGCCACGTCCCATCATCGCCGCCGCCGCTGCCCGACCACCGTGACGACCTCGCCTGCCTCTAACGTCGCCGAGTCGCCCGATCGAAGGAACCGTTCGAGTTTTATTTGGTGAGTTGTTGCTCGGGAAATCGACGTCGACCACCCTCCGACGAGCCCACGGCCGACGCCACTGCGACCCGACGCACTTCTCCGACCGCCGCTGCCGCTGCCGCGTAAACCGCCTCGCCTAACCTACGTAAAACCCTAACCCTAACCCTAACTAAAATCTGTTTATTTTTCTTTATTTTCCTTTTTATTTTATTTTATTTTCAAAAATTAATATTCTGTTTTTATAATTATTGTATTTTTAGTTTTGTAATTAGGAAAAATTATGTGTAAATAATTTCTTGGTTGTAATATTGTGTAGATTATTTGTTATGTATAATTTGTTTATTTATTATGTGTAATTTTATGTTGTAAATTGTAATTAGTTTTTAGGTTGTAATAGTTAATTGTTAAGGTTAAATTATTTTATTGTTCTTTAATTTATAAATCATGTTAGGTTAGATCACAATGTTATTATATGCACGAATTCGATAACTAAATTATATAGGTTAAATTCTTGACTAATAAATTAAGTTGGTCAATTTAGATTCAATCTTTATTAGTATTTCGTTTCTTGTTTAATACTTGTTTAATAAGTTAGGTTGAGATTATTGTTTATTAGTTCTTGGTTCTTGTTTTAATCTTGTTTAAAAGAAATTAGTTTGTTTAGGATTCTTGTTTTATAGTTTAAATATTTATTTGTCCTTTGTTTTCTTTTAAAGGTTGTTCATGTTTAAGTGGTTAAATAAATTAGTTAACCTAGTAAAAGTACAATTCTTGTTTAGTAATTCATGAGTCTTGTTTGAGTTTAATAAAAGAATTAGTTGTTAGGGTTCTCGACTAGTAATTACATGTATATTGTACTTTATGTTGTATTTCCTTAAGTTCTTCTTGATTCTTGAAAGTAAATTAGAGTCCTTGTTTTGGTTAAGTTAAAAATTACATGTTCTTTAAATTCCTTGTTTCTTGATTAAAGAAAATCATATGTTTAACCACCCTTAAGGTTTCTTGAAATTCTTGAATTTCGTTATAATTTTTACTTGTTAATGGTCCATGATGGTCTTTAGATTCTTGATTAAGTAATTCATGTTTAGTATTAATATTCTTGTGTGACTTGGGATAAATTAGAATTTATTAAAGTGTCTTCTATGTTTCCTAAATTAGGTTTAATGTTGCGAGTTTAATTGTTGGACCTAAGTTAAGATGGACTCCATATCTTAGACCCTAGCTACTGTTTCGAGTCCAAAGTAGAACCCCGAGACCGATGGGTAAAAGTTAGAACCGAAATAGCAAATTAAATAAAGACCGGTAACGGGACAGTTTTGTTAATGTCTAAAGATTGGGTCACCCCGGATAGTAGAGTCGTCTTTTTACAAAACCCAATTTACTGGAGGTTCCTTTGGATGTTAGGAACCATGGGAATTTTACGGATCGAACGTTTGACTTGTATAACCCGAGTTATAGTCGTTTTACTAAAACCTGTCAGTTCTGGACCAATTAGAAAGATGGAAGTTTTTAGAGTTCTTCGGGATTGTTTTCGGTTTAGACGTCAACATGGAAGTTTTAGTAGACATTCTGAGGTTTCCGAAAAGTCCAGAACCAGACCCATAGGATGTCGGGAAGTCGAGTTGTGACCCGTTTTATGTGAATGTTATATTCTGTCCCTGTTTGCCTTTGTACATGTAAATTGTTGATTAAATTTCTATGCATGCTTTGTCCTATGTTTCCTAAGTGTACTAAGTGTAATATTTTAATTGATAGGAACCTAAGTGTTCCTAGGGGATGGGTTAGATAGTTGGTAGTTAATACTAACCTCGCTAGAACGCGTGTTGATTAGATAATTATTTTTATTCTAGGCCCGAGTTAGTACGTGCCGGTAGTGAGCTCAAGTGTGCCCTTCGTTACTACTATCTTGTGAAGTATTCAGGTAATTTTCTATGCTCTAATCCCCACCGGGATGCTCTTTAAATGTGTTTTGATGTTTTATAATCTATTTTTGAGAATTGCATCCCGAAAGGGGACTTTTGTGAAAATACGACCATCTGTTTTGATAATCTTTTGATTCGATTGTGATCTTGGTTTATTTGAGTAATTGGATGGTCTTTTATTCAAAGTTTTGTTAATGGTTTTGATAACTTGGGATGGTTTGACTTGAGAGTTGTGAGTCGAGTTTGAATATTGTTTAAATAATTCAAGTGGAAACGTTAAGCGGGTTTCGGGGGATAACCTGTTGCAGTGTAACAACTGCAGGTTATGGACTGTGAGATCAGGGCTTCCTTCCCTGATATAGGATAGTATTTGATGCCTTGGTAGGCGATGTTCTTGATGCCTTTGGTAGGCGATGTTCTTGATGCCTTTGGTAGGCGATATTGATGCCTTTGGTAGGCGATGTTTATGCCTTTAGTAGGCGATGTTCTTGATGCCTTTGGTAGGCGATGTTTATGCCTTTGGTAGGCGATGTTCTTGATGCCTTTGGTAGGCGATGCTACTTTAAGGGATTTGGTATCCCGCCCGCAAATTAAAATATGGATTGGATGGGTTGAGGAAAACAGTTAAGGGTTAAAGGTTTGTAAAACGTTTGATTTGATCTCTCTCCCCAAAATGAATTGAAATGAACTTAAACTGTTTTAAACGTTAGGGGTAGACATTATTGAGATTTCCCCCTCATTTTCTGAAATGTTTTGATTTCAGGTGAAGATCTAAATGCTGGGGACGGGAGTTAGAAGTGAGGACGACGAGTCTAGAAGTCCTTGAACCTTTTATATTGTTTTCGTTATGAATTCTTAAAGTTTGTTGTTAGTAGTTGCCGTTAGCAGACAATTGTGTTTTCCTTTCTCGCCTTGTATTCCTTCGGGGATACGGCAGTGACGCCCAAACTAAATTTGAAGTCTTCCGCTAAGTTTTGTCTGTTAACGTTAGTTTGACTTTGACTTTCTATAATTGAATTTCCGGGGCGTTACAGAATGGTATCAGAGCTCTGGGTTGCGACATAGTAGCTCCTCAGAGTCCTTTAGGTTTAGATGGACCCTAGGAAGCTAAGTTCGGAGTGATGAGCGTAGGATGGGGGAAAATGGTTTCATGCTTTCCCTAAATATTTTTATTTTGATTCTATCATCAGTATTTTATGTGTAATGCGTTCTAACCTTGTAGGATGGCACAACGCACACACTGTCACCAGCACCCCACGCCGTGCTTTCACCGTTACACACCCATTCCTCCTGGTGAGTATTTGGGAACCCACAGGCTGAATTTTTACGATGAGATCGAACGATACATCAAGGGTGTCCCGAACTCCTGCTTGCGTGACAACGAGGAAGCCCAGGCTAACGCTTTCCTGCTCACCTTGCGAGACGATCCCTGGTGGGGCCATGCTGTACTGTCATTGCTGCCACCCCTGCTTCCGGAGGAGAGGTACCCACACCCGTGCTGTTGGTGTCAGAGGTACCGGGTGGAGTCGGAGCATCAAATCCCGGGGGTCTTTTCTAAGATCACCCGGATGGGGATGCGCCGAGTAGAGAGGGTCCAGGTGAGCCCAGCCCCTACACCAGCTGAGGATCATGAGGAGGACCCTGAAAAAGACCCGGAGGAGGACCCCACGGAGGACAACGCCCAGGATTCCGAGCCCGAGGTGACCTCTAGGGTCACGGCTGCACCCGCCGTTGAGCCCGAGCATGATATTCCACCCGAGGAGGAGGATGAGGTGGACCGGGAAACAGGAGAAGACCCCGAGGAGGGCTCGGGGGATGAGACGAGTGATCCTGAGTGGACTCCAGTCTCAGCGAGGAAGAACCCTCGATGCAGGAGAATCATCTGAGTGGGATGGCTACGGTGTGTTGAGTGTTGATGTATAGTTGTTATGTTGATATTTTTTTTTTTTATTAAACTGTGATATAATCTGAATATTGACTTGTTGTTCTTTTGGAAGTATTGTACATGATTACATTGGTATATAGAAATATTGTTTTGTGACCTTGCAAAATGTGATGAGAATTCATGAAATAAACTGTTGACATAAGAAATTACTTGGTGAAATAGAATTACGTTTTTGTATTGTTTAGCACCCTATGAGAAGACCGGACCAAGTAGCTACCTTTAGTATAATGTTGAGACTATGGATTGGAAACCCTTTAAGTAGACTAAATCAACCCTTTGAATCAGGATGTCGGACGTGAACGGTACTCAACCTAACCATGGTACTCGGGAGCGTATACCAGCTGCGACCGAACAAATACTCAGATCGCGAATCGAATCGGCGCTAACGCTCGCTCATATGATACCAGGGTCGAGTACAGCAACACCGGGGAACGACCTTGCTAGCATGCTAATGATTGAGATGCTCGGCAAGCACGAGGACCTACTGAGGAAAGTGGTGGATCGACAAGGAGGAGGGAGGGAAGATGACCCCTCCGCTCTTCTCCAAAGGTTCAACAGCTTCAACCCGCCCACTTACACAGGGGTAGCTGACCCCAAAGTCTTTGAAGATTGGGTTAGAGAAATTGAGAAGATTTTCGACACCACACGCTGTCCTGAGGAGTTAAGGGTGGATTTTGCTGCTTACCACCTGAAGGAGGAGGCCGATTTGTGGTGGGCCAGTGTGAAGGAAATCAGAACTGAACCGGGTTTCGACTGGAACCACTTTAAGGTGGTGCTAAAGGATCGATTTTACCCAATTTCTCTCCAGAAGGCGAAAGAAAAGGAGTTCATGAATCTGCGTCAAGGGGAAACTAGCGTGCTCGCCTACTCTACAAAGTTCACCGAGCTATCTCGATTTGCATCCGCTTTGGTAGCCACTGAGCAGCTAAGGATGGACCGCTTCTGGGATGGATTGAATTGCAAGATTCAGGATCGCATGTCATCACGGGAGTTCATGTCTTACCAGAATATGCTGAACGTTGCCCTCACTGTAGAAAAGGTGATGCATGACATGGAACGACAGTTAGGCATACAAGGGCAAAAGAGGAAAGAACCACCCCGCTTTAACCCACCTCAACATTTTCAGGAGAAGAGGTTCCGCCCTAGCAACTGGCAGGGAAATCAGTCTTCGGGGCATAGACCGTCGAATACTCCAATCTGCAAGGTTTGTGGTCGACCAGGCCATTATCCACGAGATTGTAGAGTAAGGAACGTGCGAGGAGGATGTTTCAACTGCGGGAGTTTCCAACATCAGTGCGTCGGTGCTGCTCTCAAGACGGGGCGAAATGGAGGGAGCAATGGAAACAGCGGAAATAACGGCAATTGGAGAGCTCCACAGACAACATATCAAAACCGGGGAGGCTATAATGGGAACCAACGGCCACAACAGCAAAACCGAAGTGGATCTGGTGGGAGTCAGAATAACCAAGGGAGGCCAGCAAACCCGCCTCGTCCGCAGCAGCAACCGCCGCGCAACGGAGGAGGACGAGTATACGTAATGAGGAAAGAAGAGGCTGAGAATGAAGCAGACGTTGTGACGGGTACCTTCTCTCTCCACCTCTACACTATATCTGTTTTGTTTGATTCTGGTGCTAGTCATTCTTTTGTTGGACGAGCTATAGTAGAGAAGGCTAAGATGAAACCCTCGGAGAATAGTAAGCCTATGTCGGTAGCCCTACCTACCGGGGATACCATTAGTTGTGGAGAGTTATATGGTGAATGCCCTATAGTGATAGCAGGACAGGAGTTTGAGGCTGACCTTTATATGTTTGACCTGATGGAGTTCGACGTCATTTTGGGGATGGACTGGTTAGCAAAATATAGGGCCCAGATAGATTGTTATAAGCAAAAGGTGACCTTAATGGGACCAAACGGAAAGAAGATAGTGCATTGGAGTGATAGGCACCTTCATAGTGTACGGACCATCTCTGCTCTCAAGGCTCAAAAGTTGTTAGGCCAAGGTTGTGAAGGGTTTCTATGCAACGTAATCGACACCAAGGCGGAGGAGCTTGCAATTGAGAATATCCCGGTAGTGCGGGAGTATCCTGATGTGTTTCCAGAGGAGATTCCGGGTTTGCCTCCAATCAGGGAGGTGGATTTCTGCATCGATTTGGAGCCCGGGGCCGCACCTGTTTCAAAAGCCCCATATCGCATGGCGCCCGCAGAGCTTAAGGAGTTGAAGACTCAGCTCGACGAGCTGCTAGAAAAGGGATATATACGACCCAGCACGTCACCATGGGGAGCACTGATCGCTCGTGAAGAAGAAGGATGGTAGCATGAGGTTGTGCATCGATTACCGGGAGTTGAACAAGATTACCGTCAAAAATCGCTACCCCCTACCTCGTATTGATGATCTTTTCGACCAGTTGCGGGGAGCGACAACGTTTTCTAAGATAGACCTGCGGTCAGGTTATCACCAGTTACGAATTCGCGAGGAAGATATCTCTAAAACCGCATTCCGAACTCGGTATGGTCATTATGAGTTCGTGGTAATGCCTTTTGGGCTTACAAATGCCCCAGCCGCTTTCATGGATTTGATGAACAGAGTGTTCGAGCCGTTCCTGGATAAGTTTGTAGTGGTGTTCATCGACGACATATTGGTATACTCAGGAACACGAGAGGAGCATGCGAATCATCTGAGAGAAGTATTGACGACTCTATGGAGCAACAAGCTTTATGCAAAGCTTAAGAAGTGTGAGTTTTGGTTGGAACAAGTAGCGTTCTTAGGACATGTGGTGTCTAAGGAAGGAGTGGCGAGACCTCAAAAGGTGGAGGCCATCACCAAGTGGCCGACACCGAAGAATGCCACGGAGGTTAGGAGTTTTCTGGGTTTGGCAGGGTATTATAGGAAGTTCGTGCAAGATTTCTCGAAAATCGCCACCCCGCTAACCAATTTGACTCGGAAGTCAATAAAGTTCGCATGGTCGGAAAAATGTGAGCAAGCGTTCCAGGAGCTGAAGAAGAGGCTTACCTCGGCCCCTATTCTTGTTTTACCTCAAGGGAACGAAGGTTTTGTTATCTACAGTGACGCATCACATGGTGGATTAGGTTGTGTGCTCATGCAGGATGGGAAGGTAATCGCATATGCATCCAGGCAACTAAAGACGCATGAGAAGAATTACCCCACTCATGACCTAGAGTTGGCAGCAGTGGTTTTTGCGCTTAAGATTTGGAGGCATTATCTGTATGGAGTACACTGCGAGATATTCACAGACCATCAGAGTTTGAAGTACCTTTTCACGCAAAAGGAGCTGAACCTCAGGCAGACAAGATGGTTAGAGTTTCTGAAGGATTACGATGTGAATTTCCAATATCATCCCGGAAAGGCAAATGTAGTGGCTGATGCCCTGAGTAGAAGACCGTATCCTGCTATAAACCACTTGATGACGATGCCGCACGAGTTGTGCGAGGAGTTTAGGAGATTGGAGATTAATGTGGTAACACCTGGGAGGAAAGCTGTATTGAATGCCATGGAATTACAACCTACTCTAATGGAGGAGATCAAGAGAACCCAAGAACTGGACTTACAGCTTGTCAAGATACGGGAAGAGGTGTTGCAAGGGAAAGCACCTGACTTTGTGATTCACGAAGACAGTACATTACGGTTTCATAACCGCATCTGTGTACCCAATATGGAGGAGCTGAAAAGGAGGATTCTAGAAGAGGGACACAATACGCCATATTCAGTGCATCCAGGGGGAAATAAGTTGTACAAGGATCTTAAACAGATGTTCTGGTGGAGTAATATGAAACAAGAAGTGGCAGACTTTGTGGCCAAGTGTCTTACTTGCCAGCGAGTCAAGGCAGAGCATCAACGACCAGCCGGATTTCTGCAACCGTTAGACGTCCCTGAGTGGAAATGGGATTCGATATCAATGGATTTTGTGATAGGTCTACCAAGGACCAGGCGGAAACACAATGCAATATGGGTGATTGTAGATCGTTTGACCAAGTCAGCTCATTTCCTAGCCATCGCCAACAATTGGTCCCTAGATCAGCTAGCTCAAGCCTATGTAAGGGAGATTGTAAGGTTACACGGAGTACCCAGTTCTATAGTCTCAGACAGAGACACCAGATTTCAGTCGGGTTTTTGGAAAAAGTTACAAGAGGCGTTTGGCACAAAGCTCAAGTTCAGCACCGCTTTTCACCCAGCTACAGATGGACAGACAGAGAGGACCATCCAAACCCTCGAAGATATGCTGCGAGCATGCGCTTTAGATTTCAAGGACTCGTGGGATGACGAGTTGACTCTCATTGAGTTCTCATACAACAACAGTTACCATGCTAGTATAGGGATGTCACCCTTCGAAGCCTTGTATGGAAGGAGATGTAGGACTCCCCTATGTTGGCAGGACATCGATGAAGCTCTAACGATTGGACCAGACCTAATACAGGCCACTACTCAGAAGGTTCGAATCATTCAAGACAAGATGAAGGCAGCACAAAGTCGACAAAAGAGTTATGCTGACAAAAGGAGAAGACCTCTAGAGTTTGAAGTAGGGGAATACGTGTTTTTGCGAGTCTCACCTACAAAGGGAGTTATGAGATTCGGCCAGTCGGGAAAGTTGACACCAAGGTTTATCGGGCCATACCCAATTTTGGAACGCATCGGGGAAGTCGCATACAAGTTACAGCTGCCGGGAGAACTCCCCAGACTGCACAATGTCTTCCATGTGTCACAACTCAGGAAATATGTTCCGGACCCGACCCATGTGATTGATCCCGAGCCGCTTCAGCTGCAAGAAGATCTGAGCTATGAAGAGCAGCCGTTAGAAATATTGGACCGTAGAGAAAAGCAGCTTAGGAGGAAAGTAGTTCCTTTGGTAAAAGTACGATGGGCGAATCATACCACAACGGAAGCAACCTGGGAAACAGAAGACGAAATGAGGAAGAAGTACCCTCACTTGTTCCAAGCCTAAGGCGCGTCAAGTTTCGGGGACGAAACTTCTTTTAAGAAGGTAATGATGTAAAACCTCGAGTTTTAGGAGGAATGAAACCGTTAGTTTCCTTACCAGACCGTTAGGGTTAAGTTTAAGTTTAAGTTTCGAGGACGAAACTTCTTTTAAGAAGGTAATGATGTAAAACCCCGAAAAATCCAACGATGTTGACCGTGACGTCGTTAATAGAGTATGTTTGACCTTGTTATATACTGTTGTTCGTAATGTGTTTATTTATGCTGACGCTTGAGCTCGTAGGACCGTTGAGGGGCTAACAAGGGTAGAATAGTAATTTCCGCTGGTTAATATTATTATGTGAATAATTACGTGAATATTATTCGTTATGTGATTATATGTTTATTAAAATTAATATTATTATTACTATTATTAGAATTATTAGGTTTTTAGAAAAATCAGTTTAATTGTTAAATGGGTTGGATTAGGATTAGTTTTGGGCCTAAATTGGGTATTAATATAAAAACCCCCCCTAAACCCTTCTCAAACCCTAAACCCTAATAATGCCGCCCTCAAACCCTAGCGGTCTCCGCTCGCCCTCCTCTTCTCTCTCTGCCGTCCACTCACCTGCACAACCACCACCTGAACCACCTGCACCACCGCAACCACTCCCTCTCTCTCTTTCTTCCTTTCGTTCTTCTTCTTCTTTCTTTCTTCCTCTCTCGCACCGCACCCAACCGAGGCCACCACCGGACGTCGCTGCCGCATCGCCGACGACGGTAACCGCCCTTTTTCCTTCTCTCTTTCTCTCTCCGATCTCTCTCTTTCTCACCGCTTTCTCTTTCTTGAGAACGTCCGATCGCTGTCGCCGCCACGTCCATCATCGCCGCCGCTGCCCGACCACCGACGACCTCGCCTCGCCGCCTCTAACGTCGCCGAGTCGCCCGATCGAAGGAACCGCTCGAAGTTTATGGTGAGTTGTTGCTCGAAATCGACGCCGACCACCCTCCGACGAGCCCACGGCCGACGCCGCCACTGCGACCCGACGCACCCCCTCCGACCGCCGCCGTCGCCGTCGCAAAACCGCCTGCCTCTAACCTACGTAAAACCCTAACCCTAACCCTAACTAAAATCTGTTTATTTTTCTTTATTTTCCTTTTTATTTTATTTTATTTTCAAAAATTAATATTCTGTTTTTATAATTATTGTATTTTTAGTTTTGTAATTAGGAAAAATTATGTGTAAATAATTTCTTGGTTGTAATATTGTGTAGATTATTTGTTATGTATAATTTGTTTATTTATTATGTGTAATTTTATGTTGTAAATTGTAATTAGTTTTAGGTTGTAATAGTTAATTGTTAAGGTTAAATTATTTTATTGTTCTTTAATTTATAAATCATGTTAGGTTAGATCACAATGTTATTATATGCACGAATTCGATAACTAAATTATATAGGTTAAATTCTTGACTAATAAATTAAGTTGGTCAATTTAGATTCAATCTTTATTAGTATTTCGTTTCTTGTTTAATACTTGTTTAATAAGTTAGGTTGAGATTATTGTTTATTAGTTCTTGGTTCTTGTTTTAATCTTGTTTAAAAGAAATTAGTTTGTTTAGGATTCTTGTTTTATAGTTTAAATATTTATTTGTCCTTTGTTTTCTTTTAAAGGTTGTTCATGTTTAAGTGGTTAAATAAATTAGTTAACCTAGTAAAAGTACAATTCTTGTTTAGTAATTCATGAGTCTTGTTTGAGTTTAATAAAAGAATTAGTTGTTAGGGTTCTCGACTAGTAATTACATGTATATTGTACTTTATGTTGTATTTCCTTAAGTTCTTCTTGATTCTTGAAAGTAAATTAGAGTCCTTGTTTTGGTTAAGTTAAAAATTACATGTTCTTTAAATTCCTTGTTTCTTGATTAAAGAAAATCATATGTTTAACCACCCTTAAGGTTTCTTGAAATTCTTGAATTTCGTTATAATTTTTACTTGTTAATGGTCCATGATGGTCTTTAGATTCTTGATTAAGTAATTCATGTTTAGTATTAATATTCTTGTGTGACTTGGGATAAATTAGAATTTATTAAAGTGTCTTCTATGTTTCCTAAATTAGGTTTAATGTTGCGAGTTTAATTGTTGGACCTAAATTAAGATGGACTCCATATCTTAGACCCTAGCTACTGTTTCGAGTCCAAAGTAGAACCCCGAGACCGATGGGTAAAAGTTAGAACCGAAATAGCAAATTAAATAAAGACCGGTAACGGGACAGTTTTGTTAATGTCTAAAGATTGGGTCACCCCGGATAGTAGAGTCGTCTTTTGACCAAACCCTTTTTACTGGAGGTTCCTTTGGATGTTAGGAACCATGGGAATTTTACGGATCGAACGTTTGACTTGTATAACCCGAGTTATAGTCGTTTTACTAAAACCTGTCAGTTCTGGACCAATTAGAAAGATGGAAGTTTTTAGAGTTCTTCGGGATTGTTTTCGGTTTAGACGTCAACATGGAAGTTTTAGTAGACATTCTGAGGTTTCCGAAAAGTCCAGAACCAGACCCATAGGATGTCGGGAAGTCGAGTTGTGACCCGTTTTATGTGAATGTTATATTCTGTCCCTGTTTGCCTCTGTACATGTAAATTGTTGATTAAATTTCTATGCATGCTTTGTCCTATGTTTCCTAAGTGTACTAAGTGTAATATTTTAATTGATAGGAACCTAAGTGTTCCTAGGGGATGGGTTAGATAGTTGGTAGTTAATACTAACCTCGCTAGAACGCGTGTTGATTAGATAATTATTTTTATTCTAGGCCCGAGTTAGTACGTGCCGGTAGTGAGCTCAAGTGTGCCCTTCGTTACTACTATCTTGTGAAGTATTCAGGTAATTGTCTATGCTCTAATCCCCACCGGGATGCTCTTTAAATGTGTTTTGATGTTTTATAATCTATTTTTGAGAATTGCATCCCGAAAGGGGACTTTTGTGGAAATACGACCATCTGTTTTGATAATCTTTTGATTCGATTGTGATCTTGGTTTATTTGAGTAATTGGATGGTCTTTTATTCAAAGTTTTGTTAATGGTTTTGATAACTTGGGATGGTTTGACTTGAGAGTTGTGAGTCGAGTTTGAATATTGTTTAAATAATTCAAGTGGAAACGTTAAGCGGGTTTCGGGGGATAACCTGTTGTGCAGGTGTAACAACCTGCAGGGTTATGGACCAGGAGATCAGGGCTTCCTTCCCTGATATAGGATAGTATTTGATGCCTTGGTAGGCGATGTTCTTGATGCCTTTGGTAGGCGATGTTCTTGATGCCTTTGGTAGGCGATATTGATGCCTTTGGTAGGCGATGTTTATGCCTTTGGTAGGCGATGTTCTTGATGCCTTTGGTAGGCGATGTTTATGCCTTTGGTAGGCGATGTTCTTGATGCCTTTGGTAGGCGATGCTACTTTAAGGGATTTGGTATCCCGCCCGCAAATTAAAATATGGATTGGATGGGTTGAGGAAAACAGTTAAGGGTTAAAGGTTTGTAAAACGTTTGATTTGATCTCTCTCCCCAAAATGAATTGAAATGAACTTAAACTGTTTTAAACGTTAGGGGTAGACATTATTGAGATTTCCCCCTCATTTTCTGAAATGTTTTGATTTCAGGTGAAGATCTAAATGCTGGGGACGGGAGTTAGAAGTGAGGACGACGAGTCTAGAAGTCCTTGAACCTTTTATATTGTTTTCGTTATGAATTCTTAAAGTTTGTTGTTAGTAGTTGTCGTTAGCAGACAGTTGTGTTTTCCTTTCTCGCCTTGTATTCCTTCGGGGATACGGCAGTGACGCCCAAACTAAATTTGAAGTCTTCCGCTAAGTTTTGTCTGTTAACGTTAGTTTGACTTTGACTTTCTATAATTGAATTTCCGGGGCGTTACACTTTGTCTGTTAACATCTTAGGCCCTGAAATTAATTTACAAAAATCAAATAAAAAAGAAACGACTAACAGGTCCTTATATTTTGATGTAATTATTTGCGGTAATTATTTATATAGGGACATTCCGAGCAATTTTCCGGTCTAAAAATGCACGAAACAATAATTTTTGTGTTTAATGTTGTTTTGAAGTCAACTATCATTTTAGGCCTTCATATTTAGGGTTGGTTAAAGATACATAACCTTAATCAACAATAAATATTGCAATTAATGCTTTGTTCGCCGGAAAATAGATTGGAATGTTCCCCAGAAATAATTACAACAAAGATAATGTCACCCTACAATTATTTATCAAAATACAGGATCCTTAAAATAATTATATCAAAATATAGGGATCCTTTAGTCATTTTTTGTGGGTTTATGTAATTAATTAATCAAGAAAAAAAAAAGAAACATCATATCAGACATGGCCCCCATGCTTGAAGAAGACACCAAGAGGAGGGAGGATGATGGCAAGGAGGATGTCTATGTAGGTTGCAGTGTTGTCTGACATTTTTCAAAACTTGTAATATTCGATTTGATTAATGAGGAGAACAACAATGCGAAAAATTAAACCAACCAAGCAATTATTAAGAGAGGAATACAGTAAGGTAGTGTATGCATGATGTTACCATGGTTAATTTTTAAGAAAATGGGAAAACAGAAAAAAGTAAGAAAATGGGAAAACAGAAAAAAGCATCATCATAACACAACACAAAATGGGCACAAATATCATAGTAAAACTCTCCTTTCTACTTGTTTAAGATAAGATATGATTAATGTAATTTTTTTAAGAGAAAATAATGATAAACATAACTATTCAATTAGAAAAAGTTTAATTGACTGAGTGAGTCAAAAACTCACCTGCCATGTCATAAAATAGTATGACATGACATTACAAGCTGGAACTCCATATTGGTCATATATATCATTACCTCCCTCCTCATAAATATCATTACTCACTCTCCCTCTCTCCTATTTCCTAGACAGCGCCGCCCACATTTCCCAAAACCTTCACCATTCCCAACCTTTCACGCATGGAGCTGCCTCATCATTCAATCTCCCCAGCCAATGGAAACTGCCTCCCTCTGGCTCCTCCCTTCTCCATTGACAGCGACGTACGAAATCCTAGACGTCGGAGATGTCGACGACAGCCCCCAATCTCCCCAGCCTATCGAGACCCTAGCCATTGACCACAACGCTCCAGTACCCTAAAAAGAAGTCGACGACGGCGGATCCGACGAGACATTCCTTCACCACCGCTATCAATGAAGACGACAATTTTATTCAACTATTCAAATAAGTTTATTTGTTTGTCTTCAATTATTTAAGGTTTCTTTTTGATCTTGTTTTATTTTTTCCTTTTCTTTTCTGGGTTCGGATATCTTTGTTTTTGTTAAATTTTTATGGTTTCTGGTGTTGATTTGGGGTTTTTTGGGTTCATATTTGTTTTGTTAAAGTTTATGTTTAGATTCATCTCCGATTATGAAATTTTTTGAATGTCTTGATTTGATTTTGTTTTTTCTATTTTGAAATTGTTGGATATAGCTGAATGAAAGCAATTAAAGCGCCACTCAATTGAATACTTAAAGCAATGAAAGCAATTAAAACAAAGGAGCTAACTTCATTGATTTAGCAACGGCGGAATTGAAAAACTAACAACATAAACGGGAAAGAAATTGGAACATAAACACTAACAAATTAAAAAGAAAAAAAAAGTACTCGGTCGAAGTTTCCAGGATAAACCAACAGAAAAATTTGATGGGGGGACTAAACTCCATTAATCATCAATGTTGATTATAGGAGTTCCTTCTGGAATTGGGGAGGGTCCTTCTGTGGTATTTCTCTTTTTGCCCAGATTACTTCCTGGGGAAGTAAACGGGTGGAGTTGTTTCACTACAACAGAAAAGGGCTGCAGTGGCATTTATTTGGACCTATAGCGGCATTTATAAATGCCGCTAAAGCCTACAGCGGCATTTCAACAAATGCCGCTAGAGGCAATGTCGCCATAGGTTTGTGAGGCATTTATTATAATTGCCGCTATAGGTCTAAATAAATGCCGCTAGAGGGCCCTTACCACCGAGGCATGTTTTTAGCACCATTTTCCACTCTTGTGGCTGCCACTTTTATTTTTATTATTATAGAGGAGTCCTTGCATATAAATTTTTTTTAATGAAATACTTGTTTACAATTTCATATTAGTAAACATACAAATTCCAAACACATTTTTCCCAAATCACATTTTATTTCTCTTTGAAAATTGTCACATATGACATACTTGTCTCATACAAATAAACGTTTTGAATGCAAAATGTACAACACAATACACAGTATGTACATATGATACAACAAATCTCTCCTAAAAATTCCATTGCTTCATTGAATGTATCCTGATTGCCATCTATTTGCTTGCCAAAATAAGTTGAGTGAAGGATGCTGAAGGTGGCAGACCCATTCACATATCACAAAATTTACCCCTTCTTTCAATGACCATCCCTTTCATAGACAACAACACATATAAGGTAGTCATCATCAAAAAGCAACATAAGTAGCTGTAATGGATATTGGTTAGCACCAATTTGTATAACAAAACTAAATTCAAATAGCAAAATTGAGTTAACAAGTACTTCAATCATTTATATCTCGTTGCTTGTCTGGGTGAAAATCAATCCAAGGTCCAAAAGCACAATGAACAACTCTAAATTCCAAAATCAGCAGCTTAATCACTTTATTGACAGTTCAAACAAAAGTCAGTAGAAACCCATCAAAGAGCAACATAATTGAAGGTTGGGAACTAAAATAGAAAACCTAGTAATTTAAAGTCAAAATAACCCAAAAAACCAATTGATAAAAAACCCAAAGGGACTTCCTATAACAAATGGACAACCAATGAATATAATGTACACTTACTGAAGAGTTGCTTTAGACAGAGGTCAACAAGGTTTGGAGGGGCTTTCAATCAACAACCTTACAGTTAACTTCCAATCGACACCTCAGAGGGGAAGGGAATCCATGCAAGAGGCAACCAAATTACAGTCCGTCTGATCCTGCAAGCTAGGAGCCATGTCCTCACATAACTTGCAATTGAAAATCGAAAAGAGAAGCACAAATACCGCAGCAATTTTAACTTTAATCCCTACCAATTGAAAATCGAAAAGAGAAGCATAGATATTGCAGCAATATGCCTTAAACCCTACAAATTGGAAATCAAAAAGAGAGAAGCCTTACCGTCGATAGTAGGAAATGAAGTTGTAACAGCAACTGCAGTAGCAACAAACGACTCTTCCCCTCTGAGGCTGGTAGAAGAACAACAAAGGGCAACGATTTTCAGTTTTGTGGCGAGCAGAACAGTAGAAGAACACAGGATTGAAAGTGGGTATTGTTACACTTGGACACAGACACATAGGCAACGAGGAAGTAAGATAAACGAAGAAAAGGAGAATCAAGCACGCAGACAAATAGAAATAGGAGAACAAAAAAAGCAAGCAAGCTTGAACAAAAAAATAGAAATAGGAAAAAAAAAACTATCACAACATTCAACAAAAGAAGGAGAACACTCCTTTCTACTTTACTTAAGATATAATAAATGAAATTATAGGTTTGGAAAAATGATGAAGAGATGTGTCTAGGATTCAGGAGCATGGACTTACATTCATTTGGAAAATACAAGAAAAAGGCCAATACTATTCTGACATTGCTGGAGCTCTAGCAACCTTGACATTTGCATCGACCTTTCAAGTTCCAGTGAATTCAACAGAGATGGATGCCCTTTCCTTCTATCAGATGTAGCATATTACAAGCTATTAAACTAATAGTCCAATTTAATTGCCCAACAACAGCAGTTTATATAACCAAAGAAATACCCCCTGCAACACTGAAATTCCAAATTGTGACCATATGTCAATTTGTGAGAAACTGCTTTAATCACTAACTAAGAAATTGAAGTAGAAAGCCAAAAACCTTGCTACAACAATACCAAAAGGTTGCAATCAACATTCGTTATCCCTCAAGTTTAGATTAAACCCTTCTCTAAGAACACCCACAGCGAAAACATCTTTGCAAAATTGATAATCAGGTTACAATACAAGAAAGAAAAACAAACAGATTACAAAGTAACCAATCAACATCTCTTATCAAAAACGTTTCATGCTAACATGAATTGAAGGCATATGCAGTAGAAAGATAAACTCCAAGCCTAATAATCAAAGCCCACAAACGAATTTCTTGCAAATTATAAACACACGTGAATTAGGTTGCTGCAATAGTGATTTCGTGCACAAACATATATATAATGATACATCTATAAACAGATAATTTTCGCAATTAAGTGGAACTGAATTAAATTGGAAAACCCTAACTGGATTTTAGAAAGTAGAGAAAAACTAGTGAATTAGCCAATTAGGTTTACCCTTGGACGGATGAAAGAAAGCAGCAACGATAGTTGGTGGTGGCCGGCAACGGAGACGCAGACGACTCAAATCTGAGAGGGAGCCTTGTCCCTGTCCTCGTTTTAACGGTGTAATCGAAGCTCAATGGAGGTCTCAAGCAGCTGCAAGTGAAAAATTGAAAGTCAGTGAGATTAAAGGGAGAGATTAGAGATTGAGAGTCGTGAACGGGAGAGGGCTACAACGGGATTGAAGGGAGTGAGGAGAGGGTGAAATTAGGGATTTGCAGTGCGAATGTTTTCATAGAAGGAAAAGGCGGAGGGTTCTAGATTTGCAGTGCGAGGAATAGGTGAAATTAGGGTTCGAATTTTTCAAAGACCCGCCTCCTTTTTATTTTTCGCTCATTTAAGCGGGTAAGCGATTTTGGAGCTGTGCGTACGCGTTAGAAGGCTACAGCGGCATTTGTTGTAAATGCCACCAAAGCCTTTGTGCATTATTCCAATGCATATGCTAGGGTGGCATTTATAATAAATGCCGCTATACAAACGCTGTTAGAGGCCAAATCTGTTGTAGTGTTTGGCAATGCTCCATCTCCCAGGACTAGTCTGGGTTCCTTTGATTATAATGTTCAGTTCCACCAATCCCCCCCACTTCAAATCAGCTTCTTGAGCATCACCTCGTAATCGTTTTGAGCAAATCTTGTGAAAAGCTCTTGAATCTCAGAGTTGAGACTTTCATATTTTAGTTCGTATGGTTGTGCCTATGCAGTAGGAATTGTTGGGGTAACTTTTCTCCTAGTTGTTTTAGGTGTGATAGGTGATGGTTTGTGTAACATCCCGGGTATTTTGTTAAGTGTGGCTTAAGAGGACGGAAATGACTACTCATATCACCAAGATGCACCTTCTTTTATGGTAGCTCATCCGTTGGGAACTCCTCAGTTAAGCGTGCTTGGCTAGGAGTAGTCAACGGATGGGTGACCTCTTGGGAAGTTTCCCAAGCAGCGTGTGAGCGAGGACGAAGTACGCTGGAAATACTCGTGGTGATTTGTGGAGTCAGTGATCCTTGAAGCAGTTATCGGTAATGTCCACGGCCTGGGAGGGGTCGGGCGTTACAGATGGTATCAGAGCCGACTCGCGACCGTGAGCTGTGCCAGTGGACGGGAGATCTATGGGCAGTCACCTAGCGGGGCAAAGATTCTAGAGTGGATTGTGGCACAACGAGGACGTTGTGCGCTTAAGTGGAGTGACTGTAACACCCCGGGTATATGGTTAAGTGTTGCTTAAGATGACGGAAATGGCTACTCATATCACCAAGGTGCACCTTTTTTTTTTTATAGTAGCTCATCCATTAGGAACTCCTCAGTTAAGCGTGCTTGGCTGGGAGTAGTCAACGGATGGGTGACCTCTTGGGAAGTTTTCCCATGCAGCGTGTGAACGAGGACGAAGCACGCTGAACATCTCTTCATTTGATTCAGACTCAGACTCAACATAGTTTGGAGAACCAGGTTTATATTGGTTATCTTTACTACCATGCTTCTAATCTCTCTCCTTAGCCCTACAAGCACCCTCAACATAACCCTACTTGTCACAGTAATTGCAATTCTTGTTCCTATGAGGATTCCTAAACTTTGAACGGTGTTTAGACTTCCCTCTATTTTCGTTCCCCCTACGGTCATTGCCCCTACCCTTGATATTCAAGCTCTCACTAGCCTCCTCAGCATCATCATCATCATCAATCATCAAACTTTTTTTAGACAACAAACTAGATTTAACTTCACTCGGGTTTAGGGCACCAAAGTCGTCATAGAGCATAATCTCCTTAAATTTATGATGGTGGTAGGGACAAATTCAGATGTATAACCTTATCCCCACCGTCATACTTAACATCCATAGATTTTAAATTAGAAATAATAGAATCAAACTCATTAAGATAAGACTGCATTGGAGTACCTTCAAGCATTCATAGCCTCTAAAGCTTCTCCTTCAGGCGATACTTGTTGGCAACGTTCTTCACCAAGTACGATTCCTCCAGCTTTGCCTAGGGCTTCTTCTGTTTCTGTTCCTTCATAACCGATCTCAAAATGTGTTTTGCCAGACACAGTTGAATCCATGTCAGCGCCTTACGTTCCAATTCAATCCACACTCCTAGCTTCAAATTGCCCATAATTTTAGCATGCAGGGCCTTAAAAGCTTCATCAATCATCATTTTGTCAGGGTTCATGTCAAGATACTCAATCACTTACCACAACCCGTGTTGGATGAGAACTGTTCTCATCTGCAATCTCCACATCGTGAAACTTCCTTTTCCATCGAATTTCAGAATCTCACACTTTATGATTGAAATCATCTCAAACCAACGCTCTTATACCATTTGAAAGGAAAATCGGAGTAGTACTTGCAGGATGCAGATAAAGTAGAAGCAAACGAAGATGACAGAACTTACGACAAAATTCAGGGAAGAACAAAATTACAGAGGACAAAACACAACAAATACGTAGGAAATAGGGATGACAATGGGACAAATCTGGGTTAGGTCCAACTGGACCCGGACTTAGACCTGCCAAATTTTTTTGGACCGAAACCCGACTAGTCTTTTTAAGTACACATGTTTTCAACACAATTAGAACATTTAGTTTAATTTACGAGACTACCTGCGAAGTCAACATAAAAATCTTACAAAAGTCATCAAGACATCAACTCTAAGTCTATAAGAATACAACTACACAAGGCATGGTACAGTGGCAAGCTGGTACTGGTACGCACGACGCCACGATTGAAAGAAAAGCAGTTATTGAAGTGTATAGACTACTATACTAGGGATTTCACACACACACACACACACACACATATATATATATATTTGATTTGGCGGGTCTACTGGTCCGTGCACAAACGCATACCCTGACTTGTCAATCTTTTGGGGAACCCAGGCACAACCCAAACTCAATGGGTCCAAAATTTTGGACCCAGACCCGCCTAAATGAACAACCGACACCAAATCTCCGACGTCTTTTGTAAATAATTGGTAGTCAAAATTTAGTCAAATGGACAATTATTTAGGGATGGAGACGGTATATATGATACCAAATGGACAATTATTTAGGGAAAATTGCTAGGAATGTCCCCATATAAATAATTACCGCAAATAATTACATCAAAATATAAGGACCTGTTAGTCGTTTCTTTTTTATTTGATTTTTGTAAATTAATTACAGGGCCTAAGATGTTAACAGACAAAGTTTTTTACATAAAAACTTAGGCGATAGATAAAAGAACGGAAGGTTTATCAGTTATGAGAAGCTTAGAGTGCATTGATTACATAATTTACATCAACTCATCCTAACCGATTAAACCACATCCATTACACATATTTATAAGTTTTTAAATTATAAATAAAAATATAACTTTATAAAATTAGTATACGATATTACAAATTAAAAATATAAAACTTTTATACCAACAAAAGACATTCAAAAGGTGTCTTGTTTCAAGGCTCATATTATTGTCATAAAAATATAATACTTTAACTATAATATAAAATGGAGGGGTGTTATTCATTAAAAAATATTGTAATATTCCTTGACAACTATGAAAGATAAGATTACCCTAGAGGGGGGTGAATAGGGTAATTACAAACAAAAAATTTAATTAAAATAAGATGCGTAAATTTAAATGTGAAATTAAATTGCGGAAATAAAGTGCGGAAAATAAATGATAAATGACACGGTGGTTGTTAACGATGTTCCTCCCAATGGAGTACGTCACCGCCTAGAGTTCTCCAACTCTAGGATTGAATCTCGAGCTCTTATTAGGATTGTCTTGATCATATATAATTATGCATGATATTGCCGTGGCTATCTTGCTTCATGAAGGATAGAATATGATTCAAATTTGTCATTCCTTTTTCTCTGCAACAACTCACAAGATAGGGCATATATTTTGAATTAGGTAATAAATGTATGGATAATCACATGATTTGCAAATCTCATCCATATCTTCATGGTTTTATTGGGCATTGTTAATTTTGAAAGGGAGAATAAATAATATGATATGTGTGATCCATCTAAAACATTCCACGCATGCAATTTATTCTATACATACATAAATGATCTTCACATATCTTTCACAAATAATATGATCAATTTTTCCACTAATTAAGTAGTTAAATAAATTAATATCTATAATAGTAATTGATTTTAAGAGCATCAATTATTTATATGTGACTCAAAATTCTTTTAACTTTGATATTCACTATGATCCATATTTAAATTATGCTTTCTGTCTTGCATCAAAATAATACTAATTAAACGTAACTCAACAAACTATTTTCGTTTTGAAACAACCATAATAACTATGTCACATACATTTTATTTGGGTGATGAATATTCATACTTATATAATATAAAAAATAATAAAGTTAGAAATGTATCATTAGTAAAAATAAATTTTTTTTCAAGCAATTATATACTATACAAAATTATTAAATACGAATATGCAAGGATGCAATAAAGAACAGGCGTGCCTTGTACGGATAAGCTTGGCCAGTATATATATACACATAAGAATGAAGAATGAAGAATGAGACAACCAACAAGTATCGCCTGAAGGAGAAGCTTTAGAGGCTATGAATGCTTGAAGGTACTTCAATGCAGTCTTATCTTAATGAGTTTGATTCTATTATTTCTAATTTAAAATCTATGGATGTTAAGTATGACGGTGGGGATAAGGTTATACATCTGAATTTGTCCCTACCACCATCATAAATTTAAGGAGATTATGCTCTATGACGACTTTGGTGACCTAAACCCGAGTGAAGTTAAATCTAGTTTGTTGTCTAAAAAAAGTTTGATGATTGATGATGATGATGATGCTGAGGAGGCTAGTGAGAGCTTGAATATCAAGGGTAGGGGCAATGACCGTAGGGGGAACGAAAATAGAGGGAAGTCTAAACACCGTTCAAAGTTTAGGAATCCTCATAGGAACAAGAATTGCAATTACTGTGACAAGTAGGGTTATGTTGAGGGTGCTTGTAGGGCTAAGGAGAGAGATTAGAAGCATGGTAGTAAAGATAACCAATATAAACCTGGTTCTCCAAACTATGTTGAGTCCGAGTCAATCAAATGAAGAGATGTTCAGTGCTTCGTCCTCGTTCACACGCATGGGAAAACTTCCCAAGAGGTCACCCATCCGTTGACTACTCCCAGCCAAGCACGCTTAACTGAGGAGTTCCTAATGGATGAGCTACTATAAAAAAAAAAAGGTGCACCTTGGTGATATGAGTAGCCATTTCCGTCATCTTAAGCAACACTTAACCATATACCCGGGGTGTTACAGTCACTCCACTTAAGCGCACAACGTCCTCGTTGTGCCACAATCCACTCTAGAATCTTTGCCCCGCTAGGTGACTGCCCATAGATCTCCCGTCCACTGGCACAGCTCACGGTCGCGAGTCGGCTCTGATACCATCTGTAACGCCCGACCCCTCCCAGGCCGTGGACATTACCGATAACTGCTTCAAGGATCACTGACTCCACAAATCACCACGAGTATTTCCAGCGTACTTCGTCCTCGCTCACACGCTGCTTGGGAAACTTCCCAAGAGGTCACCCATCCGTTGACTACTCCTAGCCAAGCACGCTTAACTGAGGAGTTCCCAACGGATGAGCTACCATAAAAGAAGGTCCATCTTGGTGATATGAGTAGTCATTTCCGTCCTCTTAAGCCACACTTAACAAAATACCGGGATGTTACACAAACCATCACCTATCACACCTAAAACAACTAGGAGAAAAGTTACCCCAACAATTCCTACTGCATAGGCACAACCATACGAACTAAAATATGAAAGTCTCAACTCTGAGATTCAAGAGCTTTTCACAAGATTTGCTCAAAACGATTACGAGGTGATGCTCAAGAAGCTGATTTGAAGTGGGGGGGATTGGTGGAACTGAACATTATAATCAAAGGAACCCAGACTAGTCCTGGGAGATGGAGCATTGCCAAACACTACAACAGATTTGGCCTCTAACAGCGTTTGTATAGCGGCATTTATTATAAATGCCACCCTAGCATATGCATTGGAATAATGCACAAAGGCTTTGGTGGCATTTACAACAAATGCCGCTGTAGCCTTCTAACGCGTACGCACAGCTCCAAAATCGCTTACCCGCTTAAATGAGCGAAAAATAAAAAGGAGGCGGGTCTTTGAAAAATTCGAACCCTAATTTCACCTATTCCTCGCACTGCAAATCTAGAACCCTCCGCCTTTTCCTTCTATGAAAACATTTGCACTGCAAATCCCTAATTTCACCCTCTCCTCACTCCCTTCAATCCCGTTGTAGCCCTCTCCCGTTCACGACTCTCAATCTCTAATCTCTCCCTTTAATCTCACTGACTTTCAATTTTTCACTTGCAGCTGCTTGAGACCTCCATTGAGCTTCGATTACACCGTTAAAATGAGGACAGGGACAAGGCTCCCTCTCAGATTTGAGTCGTCTGCGTCTCCGTTGCCGGCCACCACCAACTATCGTTGCTGCTTTCTTTCATCCGTCCAAGGGTAAACCTAATTGGCTAATTCACTAGTTTTTCTCTACTTTCTAAAATCCAGTTAGGGTTTTCCAATTTAATTCAGTTCCACTTAATTGCGAAAATTATCTGTTTATAGTTGTATCACTATATATATGTTTATATTGGAGGAAAATAAAAGAATCCCCAAAAAAAAGAAGGAAGATTTTGAATTTAAAAAAAATGATTTGATACACGTATAAATAGGAAATAAGATTAAAAATAATAAGTTGCAAGTATAGTATACTTTCAGCCATGTTGCACAGTACACGTACCAATAAAAATGGTAAAAGAACTATGAAAAAGAAATTTTTATACAAGAAAATTCCCATGTGAATTTGAGTAGGAGAGAATTATTGATTAATTAACTCTAACTCAAGCGCTCAAAAATTTTTATACATAACAATCCATATGAGAAATCATGACAATTAATTTGTCAAGATTTAACATTAGGAAAGAAATAAAAAAATTAAAGAATAATATATCCAATGTATTAAAAATTAAGGGAAGGCTCCCCCTCAACAAATGCATCAATGTTTATCATGCCAAGTTCTTGGCGAATAAAATTAAATCGATCTTCACCAAGAGGTTTATTAAAATGTCCGCTAATTGAAAATCTGTTGGAACAAATTCAAGAGTGACATGACCTTTTTCAACATGATCCCGAATGAAATGATGACGTACCTCGATATGTTTAGTTCGAGAATGTTGAACCGGATTCTTGGTTATGTTGATTGCACTCTTATTGTCACACTTAATGGGGACATTATTGAAGTTCATACCTAAGTCACGAAGTTGTTGTCTTATCCACAAGAGTTGTGCACAACATGCGCCGGCGGCGATGTATTCGGCTTCCGCGGTGGATAGAGCTACAGAATTTTGCTTTTTCGAGTGCCATGATATTAGGCATTGTCCAAGAAATTGGCAAGTCCCTGATGTACTTTTCCTGTCTACTTTATATCCTGCATAATCCGCGTCAGTGTATCCAACCAAGGCAAAATCTCCCCCTCGGGGATACCAAAAACCAAGAATTTTCATACCGGCAAGGTAGCGAAAGATTCTTTTAACGCATGTAAGGTGGGATTCTTTGGGACATGATTGAAATCTAGTGCATAGACAGACACTAAACATGATGTCGGGACGACTTGCGGTAAGATAAAGCAAGGAGCCTATCATGCCTCGATATAATTTTTCATCAACATTTTTACCTTCTTTATCAAGATCTAATCTTTCATTTGTGGCCATAGGTGTCTTAGCATGTTTTACTTGATCCAATTTATATTTCTTTAATAGCTCGGAAACATACTTACCTTGGCTAATAAAAATTCCATCTTTGTATTGTTTGATTTGGAGACCAAGAAAGAATGTAAGTTCTCCCATCATACTCATCTCAAATTCTTTACTCATAAGGGAGGCAAATTCTTCACAAAGAGCATTGTTAGTCGCACCAAATAATATGTCATCAACATAAATTTGCAATATTATAAAGTCCTTTCCTTTAGTCTTAGTAAATAAGGTTTTATCTATTTGACCTCTTTGAAAACCATTTTCCAATAAGAATTTGCTTAAACGTTCATACCAAGCTCTTGGGGCTTGTTTTAATCCATAAAGCGCTTTTTGCAATTTATACACATAATTAGGAAAATTAGGATCTTCAAACCCGGGGGGTTGTTCTACATATACCTCTTCTTGTAAATATCCATTTAAAAAGGCACATTTCACATCCATTTGGTAAAGTTTAATATTCATATAGGCGGCAAAAGCAAGAAGGATACGAATAGCTTCTAATCTAGCAACCGGAGCAAAAGTTTCATCAAAGTCAATACCTTCCTCTTGATTATACCCTTTAGCAACTAATCTTTCTTTATTTCTTACTACATTTCCGTTTTCATCCAATTTATTTCTAAAGACCCATTTAGTACCAATTACGGGATGATTTTGAGGTCGGGGAGTTAAAGTCCATACTTGGTTTCTTTCAAATTGACTTAATTCTTCTTGCATAGCTATAATCCAACTTGGGTCACTTAGTGCATGTTGATGATTCTTAGGTTCTATATGAGAAACAAATGAGGAGAATGCACAAAAATTTCGTAAAGATGAACGAGTTCTTATTCCTGTGGAAATATCGGTTAAAAGATTATCCTTAGGATGATTAAGATTTAAATTTAAACCATTTTTCATTTTCTTGAGACACTTGTTCATCAATATTTTCATGAGGTATATTTTCTTCATGTATGGATTGTTCAATTTCAGGAGTAATATTTTCTTCGTGTGGTGGAATTATTTCATGAGAGGTCTCTTTTATTTGAGGTGTATTGTTTAAAATTTCTTCCTCATCATTATTATATTTATTTAATGTGAGTTCTTCAAAAGAAATGGTGCTAAGCGTGCCATCATTAGATTCATCAAAAACAACATGTATGCTTTCTTCTATAATTTTAGTCCTTTTGTTAAAAACTCTATATGCTTTACTATGAGATGAATATCCTACAAAAATTCCTTCGTCGCTTCTAGCATCAAATTTTCCTAAATTATTTTTACCATTATTGTGAATAAAACATTTACAACCAAAAGGTTTAAAATATGAGACACTAGGTTTACGTCCTTTAAAGAGTTCATAAGGTGTCTTTTTCAAAATTGGACGGATGAGACATCTATTTAAAATATAATTTGCGGTGTTAACCGCTTCGGCCCAAAAATATTTAGGTAAATTATTTTCGCAAATCATTGTTCTAGCCATGTCTTCTAAAGTGCGATTTTTTCTTTCTACTACTCCATTTTGTTGTGGGGTTCTAGGAGCGGAAAAATTATGAGAAATACCATGATTAGCACAAAACTCATAAAAATCTTTTTGATCAAATTCCCTACCATGATCACTTCTAATAGCAACAATTTGTGAATTTTTGAAAACTTGAATTTGTTCACATAATTTGGCAAATTCTTTAAAGGCTTCATTTTTCTCTCTTAAGAAGGATACCCATGTAAACCGTGAGAAATCATCAATTATAACAAGAATATATTTGCTACCTTTTAAACTTTCTATGGAGATAGGTCCACAAAGGTCCATATGAAGCAATTCTAATGGTCTAGATGTGCTTATGCAATTTTTTGATTTAAATGAACTACGTATTTGTTTTCCTTTAGTACATGCATCACATATATGATCTTTTTCAAAATTGCAAGGGGGTAAACCGCGTACTAATTCATGTTTAACTAATTTGTTAATAGAATGCATGCTAGCGTGTCCTAATCTACGATGCCAAAGCCATATATCATCATGAGATGTTTTAAGACAAGATAAATTTTGAGATGGGATGTCATCTAGATTAATTCCATAAACATTTTTTATTCTAGGTCCTTGGAGATTAATCTTGCGGTTTTTATGTCCTCTACTTGACCTTTGAGTAGACTCAAAAGATACACGATTTCCTTTATCACACAATTGAGATATACTTAAAAGATTATATTTTAACCCATCAACAAGATAAACATGATCTAATAAGTTTTGAGAGTTTTTACCAATTTTTCCAACGCCGATTATTTTACCTTTACTTTTGTCTCCGAAGGTGACGGTTCCATGAAATTCTCTTTTAAGTTCGGAGAATAGTGAAGGATTTCCACTCATGTGTCTTGAGCATCCACTATCAAGGTACCATAGCTTTTCCTTGGATTTCAAGGGCACCTACAAAACAAAACACCAAACCCTTCTACTTCCTTTGACATTGAAAATTGCATCACAATTACTAGAAATCATGTTAGGGGGTTTAGTTCCTTTCGGAACCCAAATTTGAACAATTTTAGGTGTTGAAATTTTACAATGACAATAATATGCATGATTCTCATTTCTTAAGCAATATTTACACTTGCTTGAACTTGATTTATGTGATGAGGGTTTAAAGAAATTATTATAATTTTTCTTTTTACTCGATGGGTTGTATCCAACCCCTTCTTTATTAAATGATGCTGGTTGAGTGCAAATTAGCCTGTCTAAATGCTCTTGTCCTTTTGTAAATTTTAAAATTATTTGTTTATTATCGTCACATTTATTTTGTAAGTCACATTTTTCTTTTTCAAGATTTTCTATCCTCTTGCAACAATTGTTATTCTCCTTTTCTAAGGTGGAGTTTTTTTCATTTAATTCTTGTATCTTTCTTTTTAATTCTTTAATTTTAGATGATTGTTTTTCTTCTACTTTTGCACACTCGATTAAAAATTCAATTAATTCAGTTTTAGAGTATTCATGAAGGGGAGAGAGTTCTACCTCATCCGAGCTTTCGTACTCGGTTTCATCATTGTCCATTCCTTCTTTGGCCATTAGACATAAGTTGGCCGTATACTCCTCATCGCTATCATTGTCGCTTGAGTCGCTATCATTCCAAGCGGCGACCATAACCTTCTTTTTGTCTTTCTTTGGTTTAAGTTTGCGGTATTCTTCCAACTTTTGAAGTAATGGGCAATCCTTTATCATATGCCCTGGCATACTACATCCATAACAAGAAACATTATTAGTTTCATTTTTATTAAAGTTGGAGGACTTACCTTTAGGAGCTTTTTCACTTCTATTTGATGAGGATCCCTTGTTTTTATTCTCTTTGGAATTGTACTTCTTCATTCGGGCCATCTTTCGAAGACCTCGAACCACCAAGGCAAGGGGGTCGTTATTGTCTTCACTTTCTCCTTCTTCTTCGGATGAGTCATCATTCTCTTTGGCGGCCTTTAGGGCGATACCTTTCTTGATGGATGCTTCCTTCTCTTCTTCGGCTAGATGTATCTCATGGGTAAGAAGTTTTCCCAAAAGATCATCTAGTGAAAGCTTCTTGAGATCTTGTGCCTCCTCTATAGCGGTAACTTTGGGACCCCATTTATTTTTGAGAAGGCACCGGAGCACTTTTCTCACCATTTCTTCGTTTGTGTATACTTTGCCAAGGGATTTTAGGTTGTTGGTGATGTCGGTGAATCGTGTGAACATGTCTTTGATTGACTCACTAGGCTCCATCTTGAACAACTCATATTGATGCACGTACATGTTCAACTTAGTTTCTCTTACTTGACTCGTACCTTCATATGTCACCACCAATTTGTTCCAAATCTCACGAAATGTATCACAAGTAAATACGATTATATTCGTTAGCATCCAAACCACAATAAAGAATATGTTTTGCCCTAGAATTTTTTGAGAGTTTTTCCCATTCAACATTAGTATATTCCACTTCGGGTTTATCCACTAATTCGTTTTCTTTATTTCTAATCTTTGGGACAACATAAGGGCCTTTTTCAATAATCCTCCAAAGTTCCATATCAGTGGATTCAATAAATATACGCATAGCATTTTTCCAATAACCAAAATCTTTTCCGCAAAGAGAGGTGGTCTAACAGGTTGATCTACCCTCCATATTTGTGTTAGAAAGCCATGATCGTTCCTATAGACGGTTAAGTCACGCAAATAGGTTAGGCTCTGATACCAATTGAAAGATAAGATTACCCTAGAGGGGGGTGAATAGGGTAATTACAAACAAAAAATTTAATTAAAATAAGATGCGTAAATTTAAATGTGAAATTAAATTGCGGAAATAAAGTGCGGAAAATAAATGATAAATGACACGGTGGTTGTTAACGATGTTCCTCCCAATGGAGTACGTCACCGCCTAGAGTTCTCCAACTCTAGGATTGAATCTCGAGCTCTTATTAGGATGAATCGTAGACAATCTTAGAGCCTCCTCTACTCTCAAGATCTAACCCACCACTTAATATCACCTCTCAATTAAGTGTGGGAGGAGTCTTCCTCTCAACTCCTAGTCCTCACCCTAGTACTCTTGGCTCAAATAGAAAGTAGAAATGTAATACAATAATTCTTTGGTGATCTCACAAACAATAGTATGAAATAACGCTCAAGTGAGTAGTATGCTTGTCTTGTTTCTTGTCGCCTTCAACGATCAAGACTCCTTGTATTTATACTTGAACTTGCCATGAAATATTAGGATTGAATGAAATAAGCTAAAGGCAAGTGTTGATATTCTTGTGCTCATGTTTATCTCACAATCGACCATGGAAAATGATGATATGCATAATCATCATGTGATTGTCTTGATCATATATAATTATGCATGATATTGCGTGGCTATCTTGCTTCATGAAGGATAGAATATGATTCAAATTTGTCATTCCTTTTTCTCCGCAACTCACAAGATAGGGCATATATTTTGAATTAGGTAATAAATGTATGGATAATCACATGATTTGCAAATCCCATCCATATCTTCATGGTTTTATTGGGCATTGTTAATTTTGAAAGGGAGAATAAATAATATGATATGTGTGATCCATCTAAAACATTCCACACATGCAATTTATTCTATACATACATAAATGATCTTCACATATCTTTCACAAATAATATGATCAATTTTTCCACTAATTAAGTAGTTAAATAAATTAATATCTATAATAGTAATTGATTTTAAGAGCATCAATTATTTATATGTGACTCAAAATTCTTTTAACTTTGATATTCACTATGATCCATATTTAAATTATGCTTTTTGTCTTGCATCAAAATAATACTAATTAAACGTAACTCAACAAACTATTTTCGTTTTGAAACAACCATAATAACTATGTCACATACATTTTATTTGGGTGACAGTAATATTCCTACTTATAACATATAACAAATAATAAAGGGAGAAATGTATCATTAGTAAAAATAAATTTTTTTTCAAGCAATTATATACGATACCAAATTATGAAATACGAATATGCAAGGCGGCAATAAAGAACAGGCGTGCCTTGTACGGATAAGCTTGGCCAGTATATATATACACATAAGAATGAAGAATGAAGAATGAGACAACCAACAAGTATCGCCTGAAGGAGAAGCTTTAGAGGCTATGAATGCTTGAAGGTACTTCAATGCAGTCTTATCTTAATGAGTTTGATTCTATTATTTCTAATTTAAAATCTATGGATGTTAAGTATGACGGTGGGGATAAGGTTATACATCTGAATTTGTCCCTACCACCATCATAAATTTAAGGAGATTATGCTCTATGACGACTTTGGTGCCCTAAACCCGAGTGAAGTTAAATCTAGTTTGTTGTCTAAAAAAAGTTTGATGATTGATGATGATGATGATGCTGAGGAGGCTAGTGAGAGCTTGAATATCAAGGGTAGGGGCAATGACCGTAGGGGGAACGAAAATAGAGGGAAGTCTAAACACCGTTCAAAGTTTAGGAATCCTCATAGGAACAAGAATTGCAATTACTGTGACAAGTAGGGTTATGTTGAGGGTGCTTGTAGGGCTAAGGAGAGAGATTAGAAGCATGGTAGTAAAGATAACCAATATAAACCTGGTTCTCCAAACTATGTTGAGTCTGAGTCTGAATCAAATGAAGAGATGTTCAGCGTGCTTCGTCCTCGTTCACACGCTGCATGGGAAAACTTCCCAAGAGGTCACCCATCCGTTGACTACTCCCAGCCAAGCACGCTTAACTGAGGAGTTCCTAATGGATGAGCTACTATAAAAAAAAAAAAGGTGCACCTTGGTGATATGAGTAGCCATTTCCGTCATCTTAAGCAACACTTAACCATATACCCGGGTGTTACACTCCACTTAAGCGCCGCGTCCTCGTTGTGCCACAATCCACTCTAGAATCTTTGCCCTGCTAGGTGACTGCCCATAGATCTCCCGTCCACTGGCACAGCTCACGGTCGCGAGTCGGCTCTGATACCATCTGTAACGCCCGACCCCTCCCAGGCCGTGGACATTACCGATAACTGCTTCAAGGATCACTGACTCCACAAATCACCACGAGTATTTCCGCGTGCCGTCCTCGCCACACGCTGGGAAACTTCCAGAGGTCACCCATCCGTTGACTACTCCTAGCCAAGCACGCTTAGCGAGGAGTTCCCAACGGATGAGCTACCATAAAAGAAGGTGCATCTTGGTGATATGAGTAGTCATTTCCGTCCTCTTAAGCCACACTTAACAAAATACCCGGGATGTTACACAAACCATCACCTATCACACCTAAAACAACTAGGAGAAAAGTTACCCCAACAATTCCTACTGCATAGGCACAACCATACGAACTAAAATATGAAAGTCTCAACTCTGAGATTCAAGAGCTTTTCACAAGATTTGCTCAAAACGATTACGAGGTGATGCTCAAGAAGCTGATTTGGAGTGGGGGGGATTGGTGGAACTGAACATTATAATCAAAGGAACCCAGACTAGTCCTGGGAGATGGAGCATTGCCAAACACTACAACAGATTTGGCCTCTAACAGCGTTTGTATAGCGGCATTTATTATAAATGCCACCCTAGCATATGCATTGGAATAATGCACAAAGGCTTTGGTGGCATTTACAACAAATGCCGTCAGAGCCTTCTAACGCGTCACGCTCCAAAATCGCTTACCCGCTTAAATGAGCGAAAAATAAAAAGGAGGCGGGTCTTTGAAAAATTCGAACCCTAATTTCACCTATTCCTCGCACTGCAAATCTAGAACCCTCCGCCTTTTCCTTCTATGAAAACATTTGCACTGCAAATCCCTAATTTCACCCTCTCCTCACTCCCTTCAATCCCGTTGTAGCCCTCTCCCGTTCACGACTCTCAATCTCTAATCTCTCCCTTTAATCTCACTGACTTTCAATTTTTCACTTGCAGCTGCTTGAGACCTCCATTGAGCTTCGATTACACCGTTAAAACGAGGACAGGGACAAGGCTCCCTCTCAGATTTGAGTCGTCTGCGTCTCCGTTGTCGGCCACCACCAACTATCGTTGCTGCTTTCTTTCATCCGTCCAAGGGTAAACCTAATTGGCTAATTCACTAGTTTTTCTCTACTTTCTAAAATCCAGTTAGGGTTTTCCAATTTAATTCAGTTCCACTTAATTGCGAAAATTATCTGTTTATAGTTGTATCACTATATATATGTTTGTGCACGAAATCACTATTGCAGCAACCTAATTCACGTGTGTTTATAATTTGCAAGAAATTCGTTTGTGGGCTTTGATTATTAGGCTTGGAGTTTATCTTTCTACTGCATATGCCTTCAATTCATGTTAGCATGAAACGTTTTTGATAAGAGATGTTGATTGGTTACTTTGTAACCTGTTTGTTTTTCTTTCTTGTATTGTAACCTGATTATCAATTTTGCAAAGATGTTTTCGCTGTGGGTGTTCTTAGAGAAGGGTTTAATCTAAACTTGAGGGATAACAAATGTTGATTGCAACCTTTGGTATTGTTGTAGCTAGGTTTTGGCTTTCTTCAATTTCTTAGTTAGTGATTAAGCGTTTCTCACAAATTGACATATGGTCACAATTTGGAATTTGATGTTGCGGGGTATTTCTTTGGTTATATAAGCTTTTGTTGGGCAATTAAATTGGACTATTAGTTTAATAGCTTGTAATATGCTAAATTTTATAGAAGGAAAGGGCATCCATCTCTGTTGAATTCACTGGAACTTGAAAGGTCGATGCAAATGTCAAGGTTGCTAGAGCTCCAGCAATGTCAGAATAGTATTGGCCTTTTTCTTGTATTTTCCAAATGAATGTAAGTCCATGCTCCTGAATCCTAGACACATCTCTTCATCATTTTTCCAAACCTATAATTTCATTTATTATATCTTAAGTAAAGTAGAAAGAAGTGTTCTCCTACTTTTGTTGAATGTTGTGATAGTTTTTTTTTTTCCTATTTCTATTTTTTTGTTCAAGCTTGCTTGCTTTTTTTGTTCTCCTATTTCTATTTGTCTGCGTGCTTGATTCTCCTTTTCTTCGTTTATCTTACTTCCTCGTTGCCTATGTGTCTGTGTCCAAGTGTAACAATACCCACTTTCAATCCTGTGTTCTTCATGCTTTCGCTCGCCACAAAGCGAAAATCGTTGCCCTTTGTTGTTCTTCTACCATTTCGGAGGAAGAGTCGTTTGTTGCTACTGCGATTCTTTATTACAACTTCATTTCCTACTATCGACGGTAAGGCTTCTCTCTTTTTGATTTCCAATTTGTAGGGTTTAAGGCATATTGCTGCAATATCTATGCTTCTCTTTTCGATTTTCAATTGGTAGGGATTAAAGTTAAAATTGCTGCGGTATTTGTGCTTCTCTTTTCGATTTTCAATTGCAAGTTATGTGAGGACATGGCTCCTAGCTTGCAGGATCAGACGGACTGTAATTTGGTTGCCTCTTGCATGGATTCCCTTCCCCTCTGAGGTGTCGATTGGAAGTTAACTGTAAGGTTGTTGATTGAAAGCCCCTCCAAACCTTGTTGACCTTTGTCTAAAGCAACTCTTCAGTAAGTGTACATTATATTCATTGGTTGTCCATTTGTTATAGGAAGTCCCTTTGGGTTTTTTATCAATTGGTTTTTTGGGTTATTTTGACTTTAAATTACTAGGTTTTCTATTTTAGTTCCCAACCTTCAATTATGTTGCTCTTTGATGGGTTTCTCTACTGACTTTTGTTTGAACTGTCAATAAAGTGATTAAGCTGCTGATTTTGGAATTTAGAGTTGTTCATTGTGCTTTTGGACCTTGGATTGATTTTCACCCAGACAAGCAACGAGATATAAATGATTGAAGTACTTGTTAACTCAATTTTGCTATTTGAATTTAGTTTTGTTATACAAATTGGTGCTAACCAATATCCATTACAGCTACTTATGTTGCTTTTTGATGATGACTACCTTATATGTGTTGTTGTCTATGAAAGGGATGGTCATTGAAAGAAGGGGTAAATTTTGTGATATGTGAATGGGTCTACCACCTTCAGCATCCTTCACTCAACTTATTTTGGCAAGCAAATAGATGGCAATCAGGATACATTCAATGAAGCAATGGAATTTTTAGGAGAGATTTGTTGTATCATATGTACATCATGTATTGTGTTGTACATTTTGCATTCAAAACGTTTATTTGTATGAGACAAGTATGTCATATGTGACAATTTTCAAAGAGAAATAAAATGTGATTTGGGAAAAATGTGTTTGGAATTTGTATGTTTACTAATATGAAATTGTAAACAAGTATTTCATTAAAAAAAATTTATATGCAAGGACTCCTCTATAATAATAAAAATAAAAGTGGCAGCCACAAGAGTGGAAAATGGTGCTAAAAACATGCCTCGGTGGTAAGGGCCCTCTAGCGGCATTTATTTAGACCTATAGCGGCAATTATAATAAATGCCTCACAAACCTATGGCGACATTGCCTCTAGCGGCATTTGTTGAAATGCCGCTGTAGGCTTTAGCGGCATTTATAAATGCCGCTATAGGTCCAAATAAATGCCACTGCAGCCCTTTTCTGTTGTAGTGAAACAACTCCACCCGTTTACTTCCCCAGGAAGTAATCTGGGCAAAAAGAGAAATACCACAGAAGGACCCTCCCCAATTCCAGAAGGAACTCCTATAATCAACATTGATGATTAATGGAGTTTAGTCCCCCCATCAAATTTTTCTGTTGGTTTATCCTGGAAACTTCGACCGAGTACTTTTTTTTTCTTTTTAATTTGTTAGTGTTTATGTTCCAATTTCTTTCCCGTTTATGTTGTTAGTTTTTCAATTCCGCCGTTGCTAAATCAATGAAGTTAGCTCCTTTGTTTTAATTGCTTTCATTGCTTTAAGTATTCAATTGAGTGGCTCTTTAATTGCTTTCATTCAGCTATATCCAACAATTTCAAAATAGAAAAAACAAAATCAAATCAAGACATTCAAAAAATTTCATAATCGGAGATGAATCTAAACATAAACTTTAACAAAACAAATATGAACCCAAAAAACCCCAAATCAACACCAGAAACCATAAAAATTTAACAAAAACAAAGGAATCCGAACCTAGAAAAGAAAAGGAAAAAATAAAACAAGATCAAAAAGAAACCTTAAATAATTGAAGACAAACAAATAAACTTATTTGAATAGTTGAATAAAATTGTCGTCTTCATTGATAGCGGTGGTGAAGGAATGTCTCGTCGGATCCGCCGTCGTCTACATCTCCGACGTCTATGGTTCCGCCGTCGTCGAATTCTTTTTAGGGTACTGGAGCATTGTGGTCAATGGCTAGGGTCTCGATAGGCTGGGGAGATTGGGGGCTGTCGTCGACATCTCCGACGTCTAGGATTTCATACGTCGCTGTCAATGGAGAAGGGAGGAGCCAGAGGGAGGCAGTTTCCATTGGCTGGGGAGATTGAATGATGAGGCAGCTCCATGCGTGAAAGGTTGGGAATGGTGAAGGTTTTGGGAAATGTGGGCGGCGCTGTCTAGGAAATAGGAGAGAGGGAGAGTGAGTAATGATATTTATGAGGAGGGAGGTAATGATATATATGACCAATATGGAGTTCCAGCTTGTAATGTCATGTCATACTATTTTATGACATGGCAGGTGAGTTTTTGACTCACTCAGTCAATTAAACTTTTTCTAATTGAATAGATATGTTTATCATTATTTTCTCTTAAAAAAATTACATTAATCATATCTTATCTTAAACAAGTAGAAAGGAGAGTTTTACTATGATATTTGTGCTCATTTTGTGTTGTGTTATGATGATGCTTTTTTCTGTTTTCCCATTTTCTTACTTTTTTCTGTTTTCCCATTTTCTTAAAAATTAACCATGGTAACATCATGCATTCACTACCTTACTGTATTCCTCTCTTAATAATTGCTTGGTTGGTTTAATTTTTCGCATTGTTGTTCTCCTCATTAATCAAATCGAATATTACAAGTTTTGAAAAATGTCAGACAACACTGCAACCTACATAGACATCCTCCTTGCCATCATCCTCCCTCCTCTTAGTGTCTTCTTCAAGCATGGGGGCCATGTCTGATATGATGTTTCTTTTTTTTTTTCTTGATTAATTAATTACATAAACCCACAAAAAATGACTAAAGGATCCCTATATTTTGATATAATTATTTTAAGGATCCTGTATTTTGATAAATAATTGTAGGGTGACATTATCTTTGTTGTAATTATTTCTGGGGGACATTCCAATCTATTTTCCGGCGAACAAAGCATTAATTGCAATATTTATTGTTGATTAAGGTTATGTATCTTTAACCAACCCTAAATATGAAGGCCTAAAATGATAGTTGACTTCAAAACAACATTAAACACAAAAATTATTGTTTCGTGCATTTTTAGACCGGAAAATTGCTCGGAATGTCCCTATATAAATAATTACCGCAAATAATTACATCAAAATATAAGGACCTGTTAGTCGTTTCTTTTTTATTTGATTTTTGTAAATTAATTACAGGGCCTAAGATGTTAACAGACAAAGTGTAACGCCCCGGAAATTCAATTATAGAAAGTCAAAGTCAAACTAACGTTAACAGACAAAACTTAGCGGAAGACTTCAAATTTAGTTTGGGCATCACTGCTGTCTGCTAACACAACTGTCTGCTAACGACAATTACTAACAACAAACTTTAAGAATTCATAACGAAAACAATATAAAAGGTTCAAGGACTTCTAGACTCGTCGTCCTCACTTCTAACTCCCGTCCCCAGCATTTAGATCTTCACCTGAAATCAAAACATTTCAGAAAATGAGGGGGAAATCTCAATAATGTCTACCCCTAACGTTTAAAAACAGTTTAAGTTCATTTCAATTCATTTTGGGGAGAGAGATCAAATCAAACGTTTTACAAACCTTTAACCCTTAACTGTTTTCCTCAACCCATCCAATCCATATTTTAATTTGCGGGCGGGATACCAAATCCCTTAAAGTAGCATCGCCTACCAAAGGCATCAAGAACATCGCCTACCAAAGGCATAAACATCGCCTACCAAAGGCATCAATATCACCTACCAAAGGCATCAAGAACATCGCCTACCAAAGGCATCAAGAACATCGCCTACCAAGGCATCAAATACTATCCTATATCAGGGAAGGAAGCCCTGATCTCCTGGTCCATAACCCTGCAGGTTGTTACACCTGCACAACAGGTTATCCCCCGAAACCCGCTTAACGTTTCCACTTGAATTATTTAAACAATATTCAAACTCGACTCACAACTCTCAAGTCAAACCATCCCAAGTTATCAAAACCATTAACAAAACTTTGAATAAAAGACCATCCAATTACTCAAATAAACCAAGATCACAATCGAATCAAAAGATTATCAAAACAGATGGTCGTATTTCCACAAAAGTCCCCTTTCGGGATGCAATTCTCAAAAATAGATTATAAAACATCAAAACACATTTAAAGAGCATCCCGGTGGGGATTAGAGCATAGACAATTACCTGAATACTTCACAAGATAGTAGTAACGAAGGGCACACTTGAGCTCACTACCGGCACGTACTAACTCGGGCCTAGAATAAAAATAATTATCTAATCAACACGCGTTCTAGCGAGGTTAGTATTAACTACCAACTATCTAACCCATCCCCTAGGAACACTTAGGTTCCTATCAATTAAAATATTACACTTAGTACACTTAGGAAACATAGGACAAAGCATGCATAGAAATTTAATCAACAATTTACATGTACAAAGGCAAACAGGGACAGAATATAATATTCACATAAAATGGGTCACAACTCGACTTCCCGACATCCTATGGGTCTGGTTCTGGACTTTTCGGAAACCTCAGAATGTCTACTAAAACTTCCATGTTGACGTCTAAACCGAAAACAATCCCGAAGAACTCTAAAAACTTCCATCTTTCTAATTGGTCCAGAACTGACAGGTTTTAGTAAAACGACTATAACTCGGGTTATACAAGTCAAACGTTCGATCCGTAAAATTCCCATGGTTCCTAACATCCAAAGGAACCTCCAGTAAAAAGGGTTTGGTCAAAAGACGACTCTACTATCCGGGGTGACCCAATCTTTAGACATTAACAAAACTGTCCCGTTACCGGTCTTTATTTAATTTGCTATTTCGGTTCTAACTTTTACCCATCGGTCTCGGGGTTCTACTTTGGACTCGAAACAGTAGCTAGGGTCTAAGATATGGAGTCCATCTTAACTTAGGTCCAACAATTAAACTCGCAACATTAAACCTAATTTAGGAAACATAGAAGATACTTTAATAAATTCTAATTTATCCCAAGTCACACAAGAATATTAATACTAAACATGAATTACTTAATCAAGAATCTAAAGACCATCATGGACCATTAACAAGTAAAAATTATAACGAAATTCAAGAATTTCAAGAAATCTTAAGGGTGGTTAAACATATGATTCTTTAATCAAGAAACAAGGAATTTAAAGAACATGTAATTTTTAACTTAACCAAAACAAGGACTCTAATTTACTTTCAAGAATCAAGAAGAACTTAAGGAAATACAACATAAAGTACAATATACATGTAATTACTAGTCGAGAACCCTAACAACTAATTCTTTTATTAAACTCAAACAAGACTCATGAATTACTAAACAAGAATTGTACTTTTACTAGGTTAACTAATTTATTTAACCACTTAAACATGAACAACCTTTAAAAGAAAACAAAGGACAAATAAATATTTAAACTATAAAACAAGAATCCTAAACAAACTAATTTCTTTTAAACAAGATTAAAACAAGAACCAAGAACTAATAAACAATAATCTCAACCTAACTTATTAAACAAGTATTAAACAAGAAACGAAATACTAATAAAGATTGAATCTAAATTGACCAACTTAATTTATTAGTCAAGAATTTAACCTATATAATTTAGTTATCGAATTCGTGCATATAATAACATTGTGATCTAACCTAACATGATTTATAAATTAAAGAACAATAAAATAATTTAACCTTAACAATTAACTATTACAACCTAAAAACTAATTACAATTTACAACATAAAATTACACATAATAAATAAACAAATTATACATAACAAATAATCTACACAATATTACAACCAAGAAATTATTTACACATAATTTTTCCTAATTACAAAACTAACAATACAATAATTATAAAAACAGAATATTAATTTTTGAAAATAAAATAAAATAAAAAGGAAAATAAAGAAAAATAAACAGATTTTAGTTAGGGTTAGGGTTAGGGTTTTACGTAGGTTAGGGCAGAGGCGGTTTCTGGCGACGGCGACGGCGGGCGGCGGTCGGAGGGGGGTGCGTCGGGGTCGCAGGTGGCAGGCGTCGGCCGTGGGCTCGTCGGAGGGGGGTGGTCGACGTCGATTTCCCGAGCAACAACTCACCAGCGAAAACTCGAACGGTTCCTTCGACTGGGCGACTCCGGCGACGTTAGGGCGGCAGGGCGAGGGTCGTCTGGTGGTCGGGCAGCGACGGCGGCGATGATGGACGTGGCCGGCGACAGAGACGGCGGCGGTCGGACGTTCAAGAAAGAGAAACGGTGAGAGAAAGAGAGAGATCGGGAGAGAGAGAAAAGAGAGAAGGAAAAGGGCGGTTACCGGTCGTCGGGGCCTTTGTGAATTAAGATGGAAAAAATGAATGGATGTCCACTGGATTCTTTGTTGTTTTGCGTCGCATGTCAATACTAGACTCTTTTTCTGAATTTGCTTGTTTGTGTTTGTTACATCCATTTAGGCACTTCTGGGCGTTCAAAGCTAAGCAGGAGTGAGAAGAAGAGCCGCAAAGCAATGTTGAAGCTGGGCATGAAGCCCGTTACAGGTGTAAGCCATGTCACCATCAAGAAATCCAAGAACGTAAGATTTCGTTCCAAATTCTCACATTCTTTTTGCTGAACAGAGTAGAAATACTGACTTGGGTCTTGTTCGATTCCAGATAATGTTCTACATCTCCAAACCCGATGTGTTCAAGAGCCCGAACTCTGAGAACTATGTCATCTTCGGAGAGGCAAAGGTCGAGGACTTGAGCTGTCAGCTGCAGAACCAGGCTGCACAGCAGTTCAGGATGCCGGACATGTCAACGATGATGATGGGCAAGACTGAGCCTGAGCCTGAGCCTGAGCCTGAGCCTGAGCCTGAGCCGTCTGCTGCCACCACAGCCGCCCCAGAGGAGGAGGAAGAAGAGGTTGATGAGACCGGGGTGGACCCTCATGACATTGATTTGGTGATGACCCAAACTGGTGTTTCAAGGAGCAAGGCTGTCAAGTCTCTCAAAATTAATCAGGGTGACATTGTTAGTGCCATTATGGAGCTCACCATTGGTTAAACTTGTGCCCAGGCTTAGCTAGTAATGATGGGTGGGTGACATTGTTTGTTAGTGACATTGTTAGTGCCAAAATGTACATGTACAGCCTATTGGGTCGAACTACTATTCCTCAAACTTACAAATTTCTGAATGCAAGTAAATAAATAAAGCTCAGATCAATCCAGCTAATCCCAAAGGGTGCTTTTGTCTATCCTGCTAACGTACGTAGTTTCTTCACTAACAATTGTGGCGAGGGGATTGTCTCCTTTGCATACAGTCTCATACCGGCTGATCTTGTGAGTATTTAGTACCCTAAACCCTCAATTCAAATCAAAGCCACGACCCACAAGGATGGTTGCGATTATGATGTACTCTTCCCGATCTTTTTTATTTGTCATTTACGGTTTAATGTAAATCTTTAATCAATAACTTTTAATATACAACTTTTACAAAAAAATTAATATTATACTTTGCAACAGTACTTTTATTACGAATGTAATAACATCAATTTAATAAACAAATTAAGATATTAATAGTCAAAGTTTTTAACATAATTTCCCAGACGACATATAAATAAAAATGGAAGGAGAATTAATCGACCACCACCATAGCATTAAGTTATTTATACCCTAATCCCCCCAATTTGATCAAATGCAGCAAAGGCATTACCATCAAATGCAGCAAAGGCATTACCATCAAAGAAAGGCTTCCCTGTTGGATCCAGAGACCATTATATTCCCCCAAAACTTAGTACAAAACCATCCATTATCTATGGAAATCAGCTTTAGGCAATACCAACTATCCGATGTTGACCACTTCATGAGTTGGGCTTGTGACCCAGAAGTGGTACGTTATAGCCAACTAAAGTTCTGGTTCCATGACAACTCCTCAAAAGAAGACGTCCTGACCTACTTCACACCTGTGTTGGCAATAAGAAAAGCCGCGACCATTGGTTTTAGTGAACTGCCTCATCTTAAGAGGATCGAGGCTTTTGTGCATCCGAAAAATGTAGGTTCGCAGAGGATGGTGGAGAAGGCGGGTTTTGTCAAGGAAGGTGTTCTTAGGAATTACTTCACGACGAAGAATGGCGAGGGACTTGACTTCATTGTCTACAGCCTCCTACCCGCTCATCTTATGGCTGCGAAAATGTAATTAATTAGCTCTCCAAAGAATATAATTAGTTACTTGCAAGTTTAATTGATTTGTCGTAGTTGGGTTCGTCGAAATCATCATTTTCATGTAGCCTCATGTATGAAGGAGGACTCCCTACATTTAGATCCGCTCCAACATGACAATAGCGGGATTATGTTGAAACTTATTATATTGAATTCATAAGTTTGATGTATATTGTTTAATTACTTGAAGGTACTTTAAGTCGTCTTTGATGTTAATGTTTTTTTTTTTCAATTCAGTTGCCTCTAATTTGCTATGATTTTGCCAAGAAAGTGAAATCTACCAATCCATGTTGTAATCTTTGTATTTAAAAATATTTGTGAGGTTTTCTGACCCTTTGAATTCTCCTAAGGGCCCAGGAAAGTTCAAGGCAGGCGTTTGACTCGGAAAGGTCCAACATAGACCGTGGGGTTCAGACCACGGGTCGGGCACAAGTTAGTAGCTTCCATTTAGAAGCAACAAGTCAACATGGATCGTGGCTTCCTGGCACGGTCCGCGACATTCTAGAATGGTCCGTGGCGATGCAACTTCTATCCGACTCGGTTAATTTTTCGTGAGGGTTTTGACTTTAAACATAATTTTTGCCTAGAGACATCAGTTCAATTAGTTTTACGTATTCTTTTCTAGAGAGAGAGAGAAGAGAGCGATTCTACCCCTTGTAATCCTAAACTATTGGAGTGTGTGACAGAGATTGAGATTGCTTGTAATCTCTGTTGAAGATCAAATCAGACATTGTGATTTATGAAGTTCTACACTCCTCCTGTCTCATAGTTGATTGTAGGGCTATGGAAACTTACTAAAGAAAGCTCGATGAATGTTTTCTAATGTAGGGCTATGGAAGAACAAGTCATTCTGGACAGAGATTGTTGCTACTGCCTGGTACTTACTTAACAAAACACCATACTCCTTAATTGACTTCCAGATTCTAGAGGAAGTGTAGTCAGGTAATCCAATTAACTATTGTGTTTTGAGAATTTTTAGATTTCCTATTTTTTCCGATGTGAATGAGGGGAAGCTATCCTCTAGGGTTGTCAAATGCATGTTTCTAGGTTATGAGTCTAAGTCTAAGGGATACAGATTGTGGTGTCTAGACTTAAAGAAGATTATATAGTCTAGGGAAGTAACCTTTAATGAAACTGCAACATTATCCGAGTAGAATCTATTGCAACATTATCGGAGATGTTAAGAGAGTTGCGTTCGAGGTGGAGTATGTTGGAGCTCAAGGTAGAGCTACAAAGACCTACAGATCGGAGCAGGTTGCTGATTTTGTTTCCGAGACAACTCAGGTTGATGAGCCTGACATTGTGACTGACGTTTCTCAGGTGGAGGAAGAGCATTGCATAGCTAGAGATCTTCGTAGAAGGAGATCACGGTCTGATACACTTAGGAGGATGGTGCGTTGGTGGCTTATTCCTTGAATGTTGCAGCTGATCAGAATCCTGAAGGTGTTGAGTCTTCTACCTATCAGAAGGTCGTCTCTTGTCCTAGTGCCTCAAATTGGATTGCAACTATACTTGAAGAAATGAGGAGTCTGTAGGAGAATCAAACATGGGAGCTATATGAGTTGCTAAAGGGCGACAAGCTCTTACTGTTAAATTGGTGTACAAGAGAAAAGAAGATATCTCTAGTGTTGAAAGTGCAAGGTGGAAAGCCAACTTGGTGGTTAGACGTTGCAACTAGAGAGAGGGAATAGACTACAATAAGGTATTTTGTCCTTTTATGAGGTATGCGTTAATTCGTGTCTTGCTTGTCTTTGTTGCTCTATTTGACTTAGAGTTAGAGCAATTTGATCTGAAGTCTACGTTCCTCCATGGTGAGTTGGAGGAAGAGATCTACATGAGGCATCCAATGGATTTGTTATTCCCGGTAAGGAGAGACAAGTGTGTAGATTGAGGAAGTCTTTGTATGGACTTAAGTAGGCACCCAAAGCAGTGACATAAAGGTTTCATACCAATATGATTGGGCAAGATGCCGCAAGACGCAAATATGATAACTGTGTTCACTTCAGGCTGTTTAAAATTGGGTCCTTCACTTACTTATTACTGTATGTTTATAACATGTTGATAGTATTCAAAGACATGTCACTGATTAGGAAGTTGAAGTCTCAACTCAACCAAGAGTTTGAGATGAAGGATCTTGGTACAACTAATTAAAAGTTCATTCAATAACATCCAAGGATATGTTTCATTTAAATGAACTTATTATACACTCGGGTTGATTCTTCTTCCCTTGGCGCCCAAAACGGGTTTCACGAGAGACCCAACCTCGTTATTCATGCCGACGATCCTGGAACCCTTTAGAAGGCTCGGGAATGGTCCCGGTGAAGGCCCAAAACGTCATCCCATGGTCCGGGTGTTAGGTTTTAGGTTATCTATTTCCTAAACAGATACAGATTAATTGGCGGAATATTCATTACAATTATAAAACAATGAATCGCAACAATCGCTGAGGCTTTAATAATTATACCTGATCGCTAATTACGACTGAAGAAGAGGTTGATCTTCGAGATTCCAATGCTGAAATCCTCTACTGAAAAGTCCACGCAGCACTCCAGGAACCCGATTGCTAGATCGACCCGATCGAGACGAATCTCAATCTAAGATGTATGTATTTGGTATATTAGAATGTTTCAGGAAACAAGAACTGCAAACTAAAAGAGAGAAGAACTCAGGAAATCACCTTGGTATCTCTCTAAGAGTCCGAGGCAGTTGGTATGGAATAATCTCTCACAGAGACCCCTTTATATAGTGTTTAGAAAACCTAGGGAGAGGGTACAAAACCCCAAAGGGCTGACTTAACACAACTGCACACTTCTCAAGCCCAACACGGTCCGTGTTGAATTAACACTGTCCATGTTGAATCAACACGGTCCGTGTTGGACTCCAGAAGGTCCATTAGCTCGGCCCATGTTGAGTCAACACGGTCCGTGTTGAACCCAGTTCGGTCCGTGTTGGGCTGATTTCTCATAGAAATCAGTTCCCAACATTTCTAAACATAATACAATATTACTTAGGTTACATACATTGTTCCAGAGCACTGACTTGTGTGACTCAGTAGGACCAAATAATATAGATGTAATTAAACACATTCAGTTACTAATTATAGAGGTCTCTAGCAAGACATATAATTACTATATTACTTTGGTTTAATCTCAGTGTATATCGAACATTGTCGGGACATTCCCAACAATCTCTCACTTGTCCCACAAGTGTTCGATTCCTTAAATTCCCTTGTCACTTACTGTCTCAAGTTCGGATAAGGTAAGCTGAAGTCATCCTTATGTAAGACCTGAACGTTCCTCGATCTCTGAGTTTAGACTTTGAAAAACAAATGATCAACTATTAATTCAACTGAGCTCAGCCAAACATGTTCAATCCAATCTCACCGAGTGGCCAATAAGACAACTGTCCCTAATAGGGAGGACAATGTCATCTTGTTCAGACACACATTCTCACATGATCCAACTGTAACCCAGACACCGCCTTTATAGCCTCTTTATTACGAAAGGCGTTTGACGCGCTCCAAAGTTACAACAAACCATGTAGTCTATGTATTGAACTCATGATTTAGGAATTTTAAGTAGTGAGAGCTCTTATGACATTCCTAACTTAAAGAGCTCCCACTGCGGGTCAGTTTGGTAGTTGTTCTCAACAATACCCATGTGATTGATTTATGATGTCATCGCATCACTATTAATTATGTCATATTTTTAGTCATCCTTGGGTTTATGTATTGTTGGACCGTGTTCATTTTATTACAATTTTTTTTTTTCTAATGGGTTCACTGTGGTGGATCATGAAATTTTTGTTTACAAGGTTGAGATATATCAATGCTACTTTCGATATACTACGTAATTTTTTTTCATGATTCAACCACATATTAAGGAGTTTTAGGGGTACTCAACACCAGTTAATTAATTAGATAACTTGACTGGAGTATATGCATGAATCTAAGCTGCGCAAGATCAATCTTGAAATTGAAGTAGCCAGCGATGAAGTGGTAGAATTTCACTTTCCTCACATACTAATCAATCACAACAATATTGGTCTCCCTCGTCGAGATCATTTCTAGAGATAAAGCTTATTACAACTTGCTGCTAAAATTTCAAATTAGAGGCAACAAAACTAACGAAATTAACTGTACAAAGGTGTAATATAGGCATATCTTATGCTCCATTTCTGCAAGAGGTTATTTCCAGTTTGAACCGGTGACCTTACAATCACACGGTAACATTTCAACCATGCGTCAAGACTTCCATTCCAGAAAAACTATATATGAACATTAAAAAAACCTTGCAAATAATTATAATTTTGCACCCACAAGATCAGCCGGTACAAGACTGTATACAAAGGAGTCAATCCCCTCACCACTACTATTTGTAAACAAACTCCTAAGAAGGCATTCCTTTCGAAAACCAACCTTCTCAAGCACCTTTTGAGAGCCTACGTTAGCAGGATAGACAAAAGCTTGAATCCTGTTGAGATGAGGAGTTCACTAAAAGCAATGGAAACAGCTTTCCTTAGTGCCACGGTGACAATGCCTTGTCCCCAGTATTTTCGACCTATTGCACGAAACCATAACCCTCCCTTTGTTATGCTCCTCTGGACCCATCGGCTCCAGGCAAATGAAGCCGATGGGCTCGCCATTCAAGCAGATGGCTCGGTACCATGGTTGAGGGAACACGACCCGTGTGAAGTAGCTCAGGATGTCTTCTTTTGAGGAGTTCTCATGCAACCAGAACTGTAGTTGGCTATACCGTATAACTTCTGGGTCACAAGCCCAAGCCATGAAGTGTTCAACATCGGATAGTTGGTATTGCCTAAAGGTGATTTCCATGGATTATGGATGGTTTTTTAGCAAGTTTTGGGGGGATAATATATAATGGTCTCTAGATCCAACAGGGGAGAAACTGTTTTAAGCTTTTATACTGTTTTAGGGTAGACTTTCTTTGATGGTAATTAATTATGTCTTTGCTGTATTTGATCAAATTGGGGGGATTAGGGTATTAAATAACGTAATTAATACGATGGTCATCGATTAATTATATCATAATCGCAATCATCCTTAGTGGCTTTGATTTGAATCAGGGGGTTTAGGGTACTACCTCCGTCCCTAAATAATTATCCATTAGACAAAACTTTGATCATTGATTACTCACAAATTACAATTAGTTACAATACAAAATTAATATCATTGAAATTTTTACTACAATATATTTCTAATGGCGACAATTTTATATTATAACTCATTGCAATTTGTGAATAATCAACGACCAAAGTTTAGTTTAATGGACAATTATTTAGGGACGGTGGTAGTACTAAATACTCCATCTCATGCTTTGCCATAAGGACTAAAATTAAATAACGTCATGTCATGGTGATCGATTAAGTATATCATACTTTGAGTCATCCTTAGGTTTATTGCAATTTATTACTCCCTCCGTCACTATTTAAGTGTCACAAAAATTAACTTTGCAAAATCAATGTATTTTGGAAATAGAGTGAAAAAATTATGTATGAGCAAGTACGCCCCTCATTAAGGGAAAGAGATGAATAAAGGAGAATTTTAAAAGATAAAATAAAAATCACATTCATTAATTAAGGATAATATGAGTATTTTAATTATTAAAAATGTAAAATTGGCAAATAAAAGGGGACAAGGTAGTTAAGAAAATTGACACTCATTAAGGGAAGTAGGGAGCACATATTTTTGGAGCATGTGCTCCAAATATAGCAATTGCTTACTGTTAATAGTATAATTGTTCACTCATATCTACATGTTGTTTACTCCAAATAATATAATTATTCACTTATATCTACGCTCTAGGTGCATGTAATATGTATTGATATTTATGTATTGTTGGAACGTGTTCATTTTGCTACAAATGTTTTTCTTTTTTTTTTTCCTAATGGGTTCGCTGTGGCAGATCATGAATTTTTTGTTACGAGGTTTGGCGTATATTAATGGTACTTTTGATATAATTTTTTTCATGATTCAACCACACAAATTATCTCTAATTTCATCGTTAAAGGTAGTTTGAACATCAAGGTACAAAAAGAGAATATAATGTGTCAAATTTTATCTTTGTACATTAATAATTACAAAGTAGTGTAAAGAAGATAATCAATTTATTGCAATTAGCTTTTTTGAAAATAGCTTTTTTTTAAAAGGAAAAGTTTTTACGTGATTTAGAAGATTTAGATATAGACAATGCTTCTCCATCACCCCATAAATTGCAATTAATAAAAATCAATTGATTCATAAGGATTTACAAAATCTAGTTAGAAATCACATTAAACATTTAAAAAAAAAAGTCAAAAGAAAAAACCTTTGAAAATCAATTTAACATATCAAAAAATCATGAAGCTCAAAAGATATGTATGCCCGTTCTTTTATGCGGTGCCGGTAATAGTGTCACATCGCACCGTAACTTTCTATATCACAATCCACCACAATCTACTTTTTCTAATTTAATTTATTTTTAATTAAAATTAAGCTTTCCATATTCCATCAAAACTTTCCCCAACCCACCATAATCCATCACAACTTTTCCCAATTCACCACATTTCCTCCATACCACACCGCATCGTAGTATAAAAGAAAAAGAACAGTGCTTACAATCGACTATTTGTATTGTACATAGGGTGACTCTATTCTAGATCTAGTTAGGGGGGAGGGGAATCCGGTGACTTTGTTCGGGTACTATAAAATAAAGTTTCTCATGCTTTATGACCGTATTATTTAAAACAAAACTTACTATTATAATTTGCATCCCTTAAATAATGCACCTCATGTATTGCATCCTTTATAATAATGCACCCTCATGTACTATTAAAAGCGGGTATTATTATCTGCCTTTGACCTACTATTTGCATTATTTAAGAGCACGTTTTTTTTATGTGATTGATAAGATGTGGAAATGGTTCGGTGTGGTGAACTTGTGAAAAGTACGGTGAATTGTGGGATAATGTGAATATGTGATAAAATTTGTGAAAAGTGTGGTAGATGTGCTAGGTGAAGAAAAAGAATGTCAGAAATATAGGGGAAAAAAGTGAAAAGAGAGAAAAGTGAGGAGATATATTAGTAATAATTAGGATAAAGTGAAGTATAATATGATAAAGTGTAAAAGAATATTGAGTGGTATGGTGCATTGTGATACCGCATTGCACCGCACAGGAAAAAAAAGGGACCTAACTAGCCAAGTAGCTAACGTTACCAAATACAATTTCTTCAACTACTCATCTAAAATTAAACAAATATTAGCTAATAACTAAATTGGAATCATTATCCCCTAAGTGCATTGTTTGACTTGTTATTGTCTCCTACACAAATTCCTCCTCCAAATCTTGTCCGAACCTGATTTTATTTCGGGTCGGACAAATTTTGTCAATGTCAAAATTCAGATGAGAAATTCAGGTTTAGACCTGATTTTGTTTCGGGTCGGACAATTCGGACGAAGCTAAAATCAGATTCAGACAATAGAAAAAAGAGAAATTTTATATTCGAATATTCGATCAATTCTGTCAATATCAAAATTCGGACGACAAATTTATGTCAAAATCCGGTTTTTTCTGGGTCGGACAATTCAGGTAATTTGGGTCGGACAAAATTTTGCCAACTTTACACGAATGCGTCCATTGTCTTTTTTTTTTTAATTTTTTGGTTTCTTCTTTTTTTGTGGATATAATATACTAGCTTTGTTTTTTTTATTTGTTCACTTAATTACATTTTCTGTCCTTTATTATTTGTCGCACTATATTTTTAATAACAACTTTATTATTTTTACTCTTAATAAATTACTTTGAAACCAATAACTTAACTATAATGGAGGATACTTTCATCATTTTGGTTTATTTTTACCCAAATTTTTTTTGTCGCATTGGTTTCTCCATTTTTCTCCAAAGTGACAAATAAAAAGGATGGAGGGCGCATGTATTTTTGAGTCACTTTTTAAGTTTCTTTTTCTCGAGTACATGAGTACAACAGGTGAATTCAATTCACAACATTCATTTTAAAAAAGTATGAATATCTTGGTATATCTTTTTGAATATTCATCTACATATTTATGAACATTCGTGTAGGTTACGAATATTCATATACCGGTTTATGAGTATTCATATATTGGTTTATGAACATTGTATTTTAGGTTTATGAGCAATCTTATATTTATTTATGAGCATTAGGGTTATGGCATTGTACGTGGTAAAAGTTTATGAGCATTCTCGTATAGATTAATGAGCACTCATATTACAACTTATGAACATTGTATGGGATATGTTATGAAAAAAAACTATTAGGGGTTATGATCATTTTGTTCATATATAAGGTTGTGAGCATTCTTGTATAGGTTTATGAGTAAGAACATTACTGATTATGAATATTCTTCTACTTGGTATGATGATTGTTGTTCAGTTTTATGAGCATTCATATACGGATTGATAAGCATTATAGTACCAAAGTGTAGAGTCGAGTGCAGGGGAGCATTATCCTCCCGGACTCACCATCCAAGCGCTCGAAGAAAGGAGGTCGTAAAGAGATTTTGGTATATTGGAGTATTCAAATTTGCACCGGGATCTATTGTTGATAGTTTGGAGTAACTTGATCTTTTACCATCCTCATATATTTTCGTGAGTAGCAAGGATGAAAGGAGTGGAAGATGGGACCAGGACCAGTCTAGAAACAAAGTTACTAAAGGAAAAGCATGTCCTAATCTTTTTTATCAATTGCAGGAATTAACCCATCATAAATTTCAATTCATGAGGGGAAATAGTTATATCTGGATACACCAGATCGCACTTATGTATGCCTTCCTTAAGAGTCCGTTACTATTATCATCTTTACCCATCTATTCTTTTAGTTTTGCGTTTTTTTTATTTTTTTTTTTTGGTCTGGTACTTTTGTTTTCCTACTAGACTATCTTAATTTTCTGAGTTCAATTGTTGTACTTGATTTGTTTGATTGTCCTATTCTTTTCTATGGTTGGTCAAATTTAACCGCACTAACCACACTTTATCAACCTAACCATTACCGCTCTTTCCCAACCGCGGAAAATATCGGGCCAAAAATAAAATTTAACAAATAAACTATTTGGATTCAACAACAATTGACATTCTTTCAAAAGAGTAGGTAGATAGCAATGCAAACACACGCCCATATCAAGCACAGAGGAAGATACATAAATAACAATTGACCTAGATCAATTATATCTTAGCATGGATTTTAAGATCAGAGGGTATGATGCTATAAACAATGTGATCAACCCCAACTCCATTAACAGTGTAGTAATTTCTAAGCATACCTTCCTTGACAAACCCGGACTTTTCAAACATCTTCTGAGAGCCCTTATTCTTGGTGTGCACAAAGGCCTCCACCCTGTTGAGGCACGGGATCTCCTTGAAGGCCTCCGCGAGGGCCATCCTCACGGCCAACGTGGCCACCCCGCGGCCCCAGTAGTCACGGGCCACGGCTCCATCCATCAGCCCGCGGCCTCGGTTAAGTATGCCGGGACCGGCGGGCTGGACGGAGATCCACCCGATGGGGTGGCCCTCGAGGCAGATTCATTTATTACTCTTTATCCTTTGTTTACTAAATTATTGTAGCCACGAGGCATTGACAATTTTTGTAAAGAATTTTTTGATAAGTTCCAGTCAATGCAGTGATCTGTACACGTACATTATGGCTCCTAATACAGCATTTAAAAAATAAAAACATATCCGTTGAATTTGTCGTGGTAGTATTAAATAAAGCTTCTCATGCTTTGCGATTATATTTTTTAAAACAAAAATTACCATTATAATTTGCATCCTTTAAATAATGCACGTGCACCTCATGTATTGTGATTGACAAATATTAAAAAGCAGAAAGAACATGACCCCATGGGAGCAGCGCTCGTAAAATTTCGTCCGATCCGAATTGTCTTACCCAAAAAAACCGGGTTTGGACATAAATTTTTCGTTCGAATTTTAATATTGACCGAATTGACCGAATATTCGGACATAAAATTTCTTTTTTTTTTCTATTGTCTGAACCCGATTTTTGCTTCGTCCGAATTGTCCGACCCGGTTCGACCCAAAATAAAACCGGGTCCGGACATGAAATTCTCGTCTAAATTTTGATATTTTCCGAATTTGTCCGACCCAAATTTATCTGAACCCAAATTTTTTGCCAGCGCTACATGGGAGGGTCACAGGGTGTGTTTTTTATATGGTTGTTGGACTTGGGCTGCTAAGAACAAAAGAAGGGCCTTGAGGTTGAATTGATAAAGCCTAATTAGCCCATATACATTGGGCTAATAAGGGTTTAAACCTGGTTCTCCAGCTCCAGCCTCCAGGGGTTGATTAAGGACCGAAACATGATTACATGAGGGCCCACGGCCCAAGCTTGAGAGAACAAACATGGCTCTGAGACTGAGTTAAAGCATATGAAATTATGAATCTATGTACTAGGTAGCATTGACTATTGAACACAACTAAGGTAAAGTGTGGCAGGTAATAGTATGATATGGTAAAAATGTGGATATGTGATATGATGTAGTACGGTGTGGTAAATTATAAAATTTGTGGTAAGAATAGTTGATGTGGTAGGTGAGAAAAGAGAAATGTGAAAGGTATTGAGAAAAGTGAAGAGAAAGAAAGTTATGTTTGTTGTGGTAAAATGTGGTACGGTATAGTAAAATGTGATGATTTGTGTTTAGAGGGGTAAATTGTGATAGGTACAGTATGGTACCCCATAAAAAAAACAGAACCTCCGCTCAAGTAACTAGGCATAAATACAATATTTTTTTGGGCAAATATTCAAACATTTTGTTAAGTACAGACAAAGAAACTAGTATTAGCAAATCAAATATTGTATATGTGATACTTTTGGCCAAAACTAAATGTGATTAGCATTTGTAAAATATACTTTAGGTCTTTTTATTGGTAAGGAGAGGTAGTGCAGATAAAGTTAGATAATTTAGGTAAGATTTATGGTCTGCTTGGGAGAGGGGTAGAGGGGAGTAAGGAGGGGTTAAGGAATGTACCTACTCCTTACTCCTGCTTGGGAAGAGAGTGAGGGAGGGTAAGGGAGAGTAGGGTTTACTCTCCTTTACACCTCTTTACCCCTATTTTTTTAACACCCCAATTTGGGGTGTAAGCAAGTGTTCCATATAATTATATCATACATAACATAGAAAATGACCATTATACCCCTAACCCTAATTGTATTATATTGAATTACATATAATATAAAAGGGTAAATATGTCATTTAACACTTTACTATTATGAACTCTCCAAAATGTTCTCCCAAGTAGGGGTAAATTGTTACCCTTATGAACTCTTCCATACTCTCACCCTCCTTTACTCTTATGAACTCTTATTCCTCATTTTTTACTCTCCTTCCAAGCAGAGCTTAGTATTGGTAAATAATGTAGTGCAAATAGAAATATGTAAATGTGAAATATATGTAAGGTAATGTATGTAGATTAAAGTATTTTAGGTAGTACATGTAATATAAATAGAAATAGATAAGATAAATAAAATGTAGGTAAGTCATAGTTACCTTCTAAAAGAACATGTCCACACAGTCTCGACTATATACGTATGCCTCGTCTTTTAGGACTTGGATACAAATTAGGAATTGCATATATTATACTATAATGAGTGAGCGATACATATGAGAATGAAGGGTGGGAGTATTGTACTATAAGTTAATTGACTTGGTCAAATTTATTAATAATTTTTTTAATTAATTATTCAATAGATTATTTACAAAACATTATCAGTATATTTATAATTAGTAAGACACTGAAATTAAAGAACAATCAAAAAATTATTCGGAGATACTCTAACGTTTGGTGAAATGTTTTTCAGGTACCCCAACTTTTCAAAACTCATTTTGGGGTACCCTTAGTTTTTAGGTTAGTAATTATTAGGTGCTTTCTGGTCATCAATTTAGTTAAGTGGCCGAAATACCCTTGTTCTTTCATTTTAAAAGAAATAACCCTTGAAGAAGTAAAATAAGAGTATTTTGGTCACTTAATAAAATTGATGACTGGAAAAGCACCAGATTATTACTAACCTAAAAAGTAAGGGTACCTCAAAATGAGTTTTGAAAAGTTGAGGTACCAAAAAATAGTTTCCTCAAATATTGGGGTACCTCCGAGTAATAAAGCAAAGAACAATGGTGTCTCTTCTTAGACATCCGATTAAAAAAAAAAAGTTGAAAAAGAAGAAGGCAAATGCTTGGTGACACAACATTTTTAAACCATATCTATGAGTTTGGTTACGTATTCTGATATTTTGAGGCCCATACGACAGCATGGGTGTATGAGTGTATGATGCCAAGCCCACACATCGACACCTGCCATGAAACGTTTCATTCAGCAATACCATATTCCTTTATCAACCCAACCCTCTCTCTGCCCACCAGTGAATTAGTGACTAATGACTCCCAACAGTAACGAATAAATATCATTACTAACCTATTTTTTTGGGCACCTTTATATCCAACTTTTCAAAGGATTAAATTGAATATGACAAGTAAAACATATCTAATTAGTAATCCTTAAATATGAAGGTGACTAGTTTATCGATTGATGACTTTTGTTGTAACAAATCAATATAAGACCTGCTACTTAAAACAAAACATAAATGTGTGTAAAATCAAGGATAAATGTATATTATATCTAATCAAGATTGATTAGCTTGTAGCCTCCCTTCTTTGTATTGGCTAGTGACCTTTATATTAAAGCTAACATTTGAAGTGAATGTAGACTCTTAAGAGTACCCTTACCCTTTTTTACTGCGCTTAGTCCTTCAAACCTTCAAGCACCAGATTCGTTCACTTCCTCCCCTATTAAAAGCCAGGTATGGTATGAACTCGATTGAAAACGGGATCAATCAACATAAAGGAAAATCCCCTCTTTGGATGCTGTTAGCTTGACTCCTGCTTTAACTTCGCTTAAAAGTATTGGGGTGGATATCTAAGTGGAGCGTGGCGGAAGCTGACTGACTGTGGTCAAGGCACTGGAAGAATTAAATTTCGCTTGAGTTTAAGGACACACGTTATAAGGAAAGTAGCTACATATAATTTTATTTAAGAGACAAAACATCTCCATAATAGCAAGCTAAGGGATGGGGAACTCAAAATTGTTTTGATTCATATAAATTTGATGTCATTATATATTGAGGGTTTTCAAGTGCAATAAGATCGGGAATGGAATCTAGAGGATGTTGATGCAATATTAATTTTTGTGTCAAAGTGTTGTATGGTATGTTTCAAGAATCGATTTTAGGTGTTATTCCCCCCCCCCCTCCCGACTCAAATGCAATGCTTTTAATGAACGAAATGAGAAGTATGGTTCTAAACAAAGTGTTCCTAATATATTGACATCCGCCATTAAAATTAGAAGTGCGGATAAGATGATTGATAATGAACATAATACTTTGAATGACATTTATTTATTCTAAACAAAGTGTTCCTAAAATATGTCAATGTTTTCCATTTTCATCTCATTACATTAGCCATAGCCCATAAAATCATAATCAGACATAAAGTACATAAATATTAATGTATTAATACTTGATGAATACGCAAAAGAAAGAGTTTACTAGTAGGCTAACAATTTACAATTTACAATTTACATAAATGTATGTATATATTCTTTGTATATATGGACAAAAGATTTTGTCCAAGAAAAATTAAATAAGAATGACTAATCTTCAATAAATAAACAAAAAGGAACTTTAGATAGAGAAGTGCATTTTGACCAATTATTTTATGGAAATGCTGACTATTATTAATTTACACATTCTAGTACGTAATCTAGTCTAATTTTTTTTTTATAAAAAAACTAGTAGTCTAATTGGAGATGGACTTGGTACTTGGTAGTTGTGGCTTGTTCATGCAACACTTAGCTTGGATGAAAATACAATTGTTGGTAGAATTGATGAGAAAAATAGGAGTAGCAATCAACTCTGTAGAATTCATAAGAAAATTTGGATTATAATAAGTCAAATTACAATAGTTGATATTTGGAAAAATGGTAAGTTAAATTTTAAAAATGTATAATAGTAAAGTAAATCATTGAATTAGTGGATTTCAGGCTTAGTGATTTTCTTATGTGACACTGAAAGAGAATGGGTTTTACGTGGGACGCAGCTAGAATGTTTTGTGCTCTAGCCTACCTCTTTAGTATTCCAAGCTATCATATATTGAATTGTAAGAGTTTAAAATATTATTTAACTTGATAAATAATATTAACATTAACTGTAAGTCTTAGCTACTGCACCAAACTACGGTGACCTATACTTACCTGCACCTACATGCATTCTATCTAAAAAATAATTATCTTAATAAATATTAACATTAAAAAAATTTATTAATTTTTATCTCAATAAATAATGTTTTCATACGCTTTACAAAATTCAAAGTAATCCATATATCAAAAAAATAAATTGGATGATTAGCAAAATTAATTTAATATATTCTTATAAATTGTTGACAAAATGATTGCATCATTCATTCATTCTCAAGGGAAGGCTAACAATGTTACTATTGTCGATAAATTAATTGATTTAAATTTAAAAATTAAGTTAATTTTTTTATTTAAATTTAATTTAAATTTTGTTTACTTTTGGGTTGACCATTCTTTTATCAAAATATTAAAAAGTTGTTATCAGAAAAAAAGAACTATTGTAAAGTCAAGTTAGTCTATTTAATTGAAAAGTCTTGTCCAATTTCCTAAGTTGTTAACGTGATAAACAATTATTTACATCTATTGCTTTTATTTTATTTTCCTTTGTATTGTTTGTTCATCTTCTTATCTAAACCATTTGTCCGAGCTTTTTAAATAGAGTTGCCTCTTTTCAAGTTATTGAAAAAAACACTATAAAGTTGAATTATCATTTTAATTGAAATTCCTTTCTAAATTCCTAGAATTTGTTGACAATTGTGTGATGAACAATGATTATGAACATAATTTCTATGTAGTTTGTATGAAATGCATAACATAATTGTTATGTAATTTCTCATTTCCATACATAATTATGAAAAATTGTAATAATTGAAATTTTTTCACATATAACAATATAAACTATTAATTAATATAGTAATAAAACACCATAAAAATTCATAAATTGCAATAACTTACCGGCTTTAAAAAGTTTGCAATAATTTTTTCAGATACCCTAAATAACAAACCCTTGATATTAGCATGCTGAAATCTAAATGACTATGAATCCAACCGTATAATTCGACCTACTAAAATTTAATTTTGCGAATTTTAATTAATTATCGAGGAAAAGGAAAAAAGGGAAGGGTGAAACCGTCCGAGGGTGAAAAGGAGAAGCAAGGATTTTTGGGGTGTTTGCCTTCGCCTTATTAGAAAACTTAACGCAGCTGCCTGCACCCGCAACCATCGACGACGCTTTCTCTCTCTCTCTCTCTCTCTCTCTTCGTCACAGGTATCTCTCTCTCTCTCTCTCTCTCTCTCTCTCTCTCTCAGTGCCATCCATGGCAGTTCCCGCCAACATCTCCCTTTCATCGAAACCCTAGCAGTGTCCTTCTTCTTCTACTTCTCACTTGGTCGCCCCTTCTTTCTCAATCTGCATTGTTTTTACGAACCCTAGTTTCTCCTTCAACTCTGACTGTGTTTTGATTGTTTTGTTTTTGATTTCATTGTGTGATCCATTCGAAGATACAAGGCCAACACAAGATTAAATTTGGGTGGAGTGTGTGAGGGTCTATATGTCCCTCAATCAGTCTAGGTCGGACAAGAACGATTCGCAGTTCAGAAAATCAGGCGGTGGTCGATCTGGTCCAAGTTCTGGTGGTCACCAGAGACCCTTCGCCGGTGGCCGAGGCAGAGGCGGTGCCGCCCCACACGCCGCCCCTAACCTTTCCACCAATCGGAGGTAATTTTAGGGTTTCCTCATTGGACTTCCGAGTTAGGGTTTTTGTCTGATTAGGGTTTCTGCGTCGGTTATGCTTCGTGTTTTATCGTCTTGTTTTCTGGGGAAATTTTGAATTGGTTTTGTGCTTTCTGACGTATTAAGGGGAAAAAAGTGGCTGGCTTTGAGTAAAGTGGGTATATTTATGCGGTGAATAAAGGGAAATGGAGGAGGGGTAATGGACATATGCTGCATTTGCATGTATTGTCTGGTTGATTTGAGGGTTTTTTGTTACAACTATTGTTTTACTCATTGGGTGATTTTGAATCCCAGCTTTAAGAAAAACAACAATGTTCAAGGTGGGCAACCAAGGGGACCTGCTGGCCCTGTGAATCCGTCAGACTTAAACGCCGCTAGTGGAGTTCGTTCTGTACAGAATGGCAGTCATTTACATTCTGCATTGCATGGTGAGTTCATCTTAAACAAGGGAAGTTCTACTTCCTTTGTTGCTACTCTCCTATCCCGGTGATCGGTTATTTCCTTTGCTTGTAATAGTTGAAACAAGTAGAACCATCTGTTAATTTGAGGTATGAATGGACTACACATACGCCTTACCCTAGGGCATGGGGGGAGTTTTGACTTATGAGCGGAATAAAGGTGGGGACTATTTTCCGGAGTATATGGTGTGTTTAAATGTCTACCTTTTATTATTTTTGCGTTGTGGATGCAAATTGTTAATTGTATTTTCAGGTCCATATACAAAAGGTTCTTAGCCCCTTCTGTATTGATCCATGCCTTTGTTTATTTATTGGTCTAAATCCTCCATGAAATGGTATAATAACATGACCTTGTTCGGTGCTTCAGGAGCACCAGCTCAAACTACTGTTACCAGGCCTGTTGATGCTCCAGCTCCAGCTCCAGCTCCGGCTCCGGCTCTGGCTCAGAAGAGCAGCAGACCCCTTCCAAAAGCTCCTTCTTCTCAAACAACCTCCGTGACTTCCGATCCCACCCAGCCTTCTACACCAGCAAAAGGTATCACTTCATTACTTTGTGATGTGTCTCACGTTCTTCTATGTTTATTTGCTATCTTCTATTGGAGAATGATATTTGATTCTAACATGCTTGCTTCTAGGAGATGGAGGAAAGGGCTTCTCTCTCCAATTCGGATCCATTAGCCCAAGTTTTATGAATGGAATGCAGGTTTGAATTTGATGGCTGAACTACCTTCAAAACCTGTATCATTTCATTATAATATTTCTGTTGGGGAGTAAACTTATATTTTCTGTTTTCCTATTGTGGCTTTGTTTCTATATTTCTCAAAGGTACCACCACGAACTAGCTCTGCCCCACCTAATTTGGACGAGCAAAAGCGTGATCAGGTTTGTTGCTCCCTATTTGCCATTTATTGCATCATGTGTAAGTGGCATGGCATTTCATTATCATCTGTGATGATTCACATCTAAGTGATGTTGTCCAGTCAGAGTGCACTCCGAGGAAGCTAGTCTACTAGTATAAATTTGGATGATGAATAATTGGGATTTTGAAAGACATGGATCCCACGGGGGTAACCTTGCCAACGGGCTAGTTTGGCTGACAATGAATGATCCATGTCATTTATGTGCAATAGACCTGAACTATGTGGTCCACATACTTCCGTCTTGTATTGTTCATATTACTGACCTAACTGCTTGCATTATTTTTCTATTTTCGGTTGTATTGTGACTTCAGTCTGCTTGCTAGTAGCCATGCTGTATGCATTTTGACACCTAGTCTCATCTTTTGCTTTGAGTGCAATTGATTTTAGGTCTGCCTTTTGTTTGTATAATTGTACTTTTATACAGTAGTGATTGTTGATCAACATTCACAGTAGTATAAATTTGGATGATCAACATGCAGGCTCGTCGTGATGCTGCTCGGGCTGCGCCGTCATTTCCATTGCCTTTGGCTCCTAAGCCGGAGGCACCTAAAAAGGATACTGCTTCGAGTCAGCTACCAGTTGTTCATGAGACAGAGTTGAAGCCTAAAAGAGATGTGCAGATGCCATCAGTTTCTCCTCCAACACAACCGCAAAAGCCTTCTACTATCCCCATGGTTCCTGTGCCACTGCCATATCACCAACCAGCTGTTCCCATGCAATTTGGTGGACCCAATCCACAAATTCAGTCTCAAGGCATGCCGAGTAGTTCCCTTCAAATGCAAATGCAGATGCCATTACATATGGGGAGTCCCGCTCAAGTCCCACAGCAGGTATATCTTCAACATCATCTTATGCAGACTCCGGGATTCATGCACCAAGGACAGAACTACGGGTTCAACCCTCAGATGGGAACCCAACTTCCCCATCAAATCGGGAATCTAGGAATGAGCATGCCACCTCAGTTTAGCCCGCAACAGGCTGGAAAATTTGTCAGCAATCGTAAGACTGTGAAGATTACTCATCCAGATACACATGAGGAACTGAAACTAGATAGTAATGATGATGCGTCATCAGGAGCAAGGCAACACCACAATGGTCCTCCACAATCTCAAGCAGTACCTAGCTATACACCAACACGTCCAATTGGCTATCCCAGTTCGTATACTGCTGGTCCTCCTTTGTTTCCAGTTCAAAGTTCCCTCTCTTCAACTAGCACACAGATAACTGCTGGCTCTCAGGTATCCAGAGGTAACTATTCTGTCAGTCAGGCTCCACTAACAATGTCATCTTCAAACCAATCCGTTTCGAATAGTTTTTCTGTCAACAAGAGAGGGTCTTCAGTGCAAGGAAAACTGGAACCGTCTATTTCTGATAGCGTCAAGGATGTGCAAAGTAAAGTGCCACCTGCCCAATCAACTACAGTCCGTGTCACTGTTAAGGCAACTAGTAGTTCTAAGGGCGAGAAGGTCACAGGGTCGAATGCTGCTGCAGAAGCTAAGACCCAAGGACTATTGAATTCAGCTGTGAATACTGGTATTGGAAAGGATTCAGATTTAAAGACGGACAGCTCTCTGGCTTCTGTGGAGACTTCAGGTCAAGGAGCATCTTCCACTTCTATAGGAAGTCCTCGGAAGTCTGTACCTACTCCTCAGGTTGATTCCATTAAATCAACGCCCAGTGAGGATGTCCAGAATTTACCAGGCAAAAGAGGAGCTCACCAACAGGTTTTGCCCCATTATTATTATTTTTTTAATATTAGAAGCCTGGGAAAGCCCTTGTGATATTAGTGTCTTAATTTACTTTATGAGCATACATTTATGTCTTCTGTGACTTGATTGTTTCTTCAGGACTCTGGGGATTCTTCTACAGTTTTGGCCTCTGAAAGTGAAGTGTCCAACATGAGTTCTATGTCAGTATTAAAGGATGGTGTGCCGGAGGATGTTCAATCACGTACAGTTCCTGTTGGTATCGAAAGCTCTTCTCATATGACTGAAACATATGAAAATCAGAATGTTGCAAATGGAGCCATCAAAGATCAGCATGCTAGACAAGCTGATCTTCATCTACAAGAAGAAACTACAAAGCAATCTTCTGTCTCCGAAGAAAGAGGAAAGGAACTTAGTGAAGGGCTGCTATCAGATGATGGTGTCACGGATGCTGTCAAAAAGTCTGATCAGGGTAGTGAACTTAAGAATGCTGATCATGAGGCAGTTGTCATGGAATCTTCTGTAGGGGTGGCTGAATCTACTTCCTGCACTGAAGGTGATGAGATAGACAAGCAAGCTTCCTCACTTGGCTGTGCTCCAGCTTTCTCAAATGGTTCTTCAGACTCCAACTCAGTAGGCATTACTGGCGGTGTAAATTCCAAAGAAGACGATGCCTCGAAATCTAGTGTACCCGATGTCGGGGCATCTTCTGTCTCTGCTAATCATTCAGAAACAAATGTTGAACATGGTGATGCTATACAGTACGTGAGGCTAGGTTCATCCTCAGGTGTTGAATCAGGCCAAAACAAAGCCGCAGCAGAGCTAAACAAGACAAAGAATAATAGGGGGAAGAAGAAGTGGAAAGAGTTGCTTCAGAAGGCGGATGCTCTTGGCACAACATCTGATCTGTATATGGCCTACAAGGGCCCAGAGGAAAAGAAAGAGTCTGTTGTTGCTCCAGAACTATCTTCTGAAACTAACTCAAAGGAGGTGTCAGCTGATATCAGGCAGGAGTCCAATACGAGGAATGAGGAGGATCAAAGTAAAACTGAGCTGGATGATTGGGAAGATGCTGCTGACATTTCCACACCACAGTTGCAGTCCTCTGGTAAAGGAGATGATGAAAGCTCCCTTCGTCATGAAGAGGGAGTTACTGCTAAAAAGTATTCTAGAGATTTTCTTCTCACATTTGAGCTGCTATGTACAAGCCTTCCAGTGGGATTTGAAATTACATCTGACATAGCTAATGCCTTAATGGGTGTTAATGTCAATGCTGCTCGTGGTGATCATGAACTTCTGAGTCCAGGAAAAATAGTTGACAGGCCAGCCGGGAATGCAAGAATTGATCGGCGTGGAAACAATGCTATGGATATTGATAGGTGGAGTAAAGCGCAAGGTCCTTACCCTCCAGGTCGTGATCCTGCAATGGATCTTGCCCATGGAAGCAATATGATGGGATATCGAGGTGGGCAAGGGGCCAATTACGGTGTTCTTAGAAGCCCACGGGTACAAGGACCTTTACAACCTGCTGGTGGAATTCTATCTGGGCCAATGCATTCCTTAGGCTTTCAGGGAATTCCGCGAAACTACCCTGAAGCTGACCGCTGGCAACGTGCTACTAACTACAATAAAGGTCTGATGCCAGCTCCTCAAACTCCTTTGCAAGCAATGCACAGAGCTGAGAGAAAGTATGAAGTGGGCAAAATAACTGATGAAGAACAGGCTAAACAGAGGAAGCTAAAGGGTATTCTCAACAAGCTGACCCCTCAGAATTTTGAGAAACTGTTTGAGCAAGTTAAAGAGGTTAATATTGACAATGCTGTTACTCTAACTGGAGTGATCTCACAAATCTTTGACAAGGCTCTGATGGAACCAACTTTTTGTGAAATGTATGCCAACTTTTGCTATCATCTTGCCTCAGAGTTGCCAGATCTTAGTGTAGATAATGAGAAGATCACATTCAGGCGGTTGTTACTCAACAAGTGTCAAGAGGAATTTGAGGGGAGAAAGAGAAGAACAAGAGGCTAATGAGGCGGATGGTGAAGGTGAGATCAAACAGACCGAAGAGGAGAGAGAAGAGAAGAGACTGAAAGCACGACGGCGTATGCTAGGTAACATTAGGTTGATTGGAGAGTTGTATAAGAAGAGGATGTTGACTGAAAGGATAATGCACGAGTGCATTAAGAAACTATTGGGTGATTATCAAAAGCCTGATGAAGAAAATATTGAAGCTTTGTGCAAGTTGATGAGCACAATAGGAGAGCAGATTGATCATCCCAAAGCTAAGGAGCATATGGATGCATATTTTGACATCATGGGGCAGTTATCAAACAATATGAAGTTATCGTCAAGGGTTAGATTCATGTTGAAGGATGCCATAGATTTGAGAAAGAACAAGTGGCAGCAGAGGAGGAAAGTGGAAGGTCCAAAAAAGATTGAGGAAGTACACAGGGATGCCGCTCAGGAAAGACAAGGACAAGCTGCTCGGTTAAGTCGTGGGCCGAGTATGAACTCTGCAATGAGAAGGGGCCAGCCTATGGAATTCAGTCCTCGGGGTCCAATGTTATCCACTCCGGTTGGCCAGGGGGGTGGTTATAGAGGTATGTCTCCCCAGGTTCGCGGTTATGGTATGCAGGATGCACGCGTGGACGAACGAAATGTTTTGGAAAGCCGTCCATTGCCTCAGAGGCCAGGAAGTGATCAGCAAATTACTCTTGGGCCCCAGGGTGGTCTTGCAAGGGGAATGGCATTCAGGGGACAACCTTCTGTATCCAGTTCTCCTTTATTAGACGCTAACCCATCCTATGGGGATCCTAGAAGGACTGCTGGTGGCCTGAATGGCTACAGTACTGCATCAGATAGTGGGGTGTATAGCTCAAGGGAAGATCACTTTGCACGGCCTAGTTCTGAAAGATTTGGGAGTCCGGCTTTTGATCAATCACACAACCAGGAGCAGACTGCAAGTTATGCAAGTAGGGACTCCAGATTCGGGGATCGTAATGCAGACAGATCTAGGCCAGCAACACCGCCAGTCGTTCGAACAGGAGGTTCTGCAGCTCAAAATCTCTCTTCAGAAAAGATGTTTCCAGAAGAACGCTTACGAGACATGTCTATTGCTGCAATAAAGGAGTATTACAGGTACGAATTTGTGTTTTAGCATCCTTTTATTTTTCTGTGAAAGTCGGTCATTGCTTCTCTTTGCAATTTATTAGGTGCACCCTAAGCATGTGCTCCAAATATTATGATTGTTCACCTACATATATTATGTTGTTCACGCTTATTACTATAATTGTTCACTCGCAAATATCTGGATTGTTCACCCACATATATTATGTTGTTCACTCTTATTACTATTATTGTTCACTCGCAAATATTTGGAGCACATGCTCCAGGTACATGTAATATATATTGGCTTCTCTTCTATGGTTCACAATGGAGATGAATACTAAATGGAAGTCAAAATCAGGAAATTTTTTGTTATATGGAGATTTATTGTTTCATGATATGTTAAAAAGATTTTCACAAAATTATTATAAGGAGTTTTAGGAAATTCAATATCTGGTTATTTAGGAGTGTATTTTAATTGAACTTCGTTTCTCATGCTAAGATTTAGGTCAGTTTAGCTTGTTTTCTAAGTCTTACCATCTTATAAATAGGTAAGCTGTCTAATATTTGACAATAATAACTGGCAAATGAGGGATATTTTTCCAGCTTTCTATCCCTCTTTCTCCGCCCGCCTTTGATTGTTCTCCCACGCCTCTCCCCATTTTTTCACTGGGATACTTCTCTTGGTGATGCTCATAGTATGTCATCCCTGCTTCTTGTTGTTGCCTTTGACAACACCTTATCTCCGGTGATCTCATTTTTGAACTTATTTATTCCGATATTTGCATGTGTGAGATGAGTGCTTTATTCTTGTAGAACCAAGGGTTGAGCAATGTATTGGGAGTCTAGGTGTATAGCCAATGTTACCATTGTACTTTGAACTGTTTGTGCTCAGGAATCTCAGTAGGGAATCTCAGTAGGGAATTGCACATGTATTGTACTTTGATTTCAGTAGGGAATATTGTTTCATGAGTGCTTTATTTTTGAACTTTAGGACTAGATTGTATATTGTACAACTTGATCTGTTTGTGCTCAGTAATATCAGTAGGGAATTGCGCATGTATTGTACTTTGATTTCCTTGTGAGTGATGTGTTATGCACGTATGTGTTGTCCCAAGTACTAACAAGGGTTAGGGTAGCTCTAGGTTCCTCTTTTTGATTAAAAAAAAGCATGAAGCAAAAAGGTCTCTGAGACCCAGGGCGTGGGCTTTTTGCACGGGCCCACCAGTAAAACCCCGAGAAAATCAAGTCAAACAACGAAAACCAAAAAAAGTGCAGCAGAGCGCAACTAGCTGACTGCGCTGCCATGGTCAGAAATTCAGGGATGTCCGTGGCTTCACACTCTGCTTGTTTTTTTTTTTTTTTCTTTTTGGAGGTGTTTTGTTGTCATAGACTTGGTGATGGAGGACGCTCAAAGAGCAAGTCCCACACGGAGAGAAAATCAGAATTTTCTCGAAAGTCAATTCAATTCAATTTTAGTCATCAGTGTGACTTCTTTCTCCTATTAAAAAGATAGTCATCAAGTCTGAATTATCCCTAATACATGAGGGATTTATAAAGCTAAGAGTCCTAACATACTAAGGAAACTAGAATATATCAATTACTATAAAATGAAAACACTGACCTAATATTATCCTAATATCTTAGGAAACTAAATATCACTGTAATATATGGCTAAATTTTCTTATTTAGCTAATCCTAAAATATTGCTAAAAATACCTATGAAACTATAATATCAAAATACAAAAAGATCTCTAAATATATTAAATGATATTGATATCTTAACCTATCCTTTACTCTTATCCTGCATCACTCAGACCACTTTCTCAGTCTCATGAATGATATCTGTCAAAGTGGTAACTTCAATGTATAGAAAAGTCTTCCAATGATGACTGTCATGGGAATATTTTTACTTATATAGGTCAGGCCCATTTGTCAATAGCACTGGCAAGTCTCATTGTCCTTGAGTCTACTCTTTATTTGGAAGGCTATATCAAATATAGGGACTAATGGTTTAAAAGTCATGCATCAGCAATTGTAGAATCTGGCACAGTGGTACTCACAGTTCCAGTCTTTCTGACTCTTAATTAAATTTTTTCCCATTATACACTTAGATTAAAGGCCCACGGCGCAAAAAGGCCCAAAAGGGTCCCGGAGCCTAGGTGCGGGCTCCGAGGCGAGGCGCATGCCTTTTGGATGCAATGGAACTTCATATGTATATGTTTTCTATGCATGAAAATGATTCCCACATCAATGCACTGGAGAAAAGTAAAAGCTGTGAGTGTTTATGGAAGTGTTAGGGTTGAGGGCATTGAATTAGAAGGAAACACATCAAAAAGTATCTTTACTTTTCTTTTTCACTTGGATCTAAAAGGCGCACAGAAGGCGCTCAAAAGGTGCGGAATAGGTGCGGCTTTTGTGGGTTTCTGATTTCTGAATGAGCCTCGCCTCACCCTGCTGAGGCGCCAAGGTGTGAGCCTTGTGCCTCACTGGGACTAGGTGCGCCTTTTAATACTAAGATTATACATGGCTATCAAATGGCTAACCTATTAACAACTGATCAGAATTGGACTGAGAAATATTTTGGGGCCAGACTAGAATTGGGCTGATGCTGAACTTTTGCATACTATTGTGGACTGGGTCTTTACTTTGAGTCTTTGACCAAGACCTTGGTGATCAGTAATTCAGTACTGTAATGGTATTTCTTTTTATCCAGAACTTGATTATTTTATAAATCCTGAATTATGTGTAAATGGTTGGAGAAACAAAACTCTTATGTCGTTGAAGTTTGAACTGGGTCAGTGATGGACTTCATCTTGAATGGATTTTGAGCAGATGTGCTTGCCCTTCGTTACACCCTCGGTAGCTGCCTGAAAAGATTACTGTTGAGGTCATTTGAATTTTGAATGGACTTCATCTTGAGTGGATTTTGAGCAGATGAGCCTTGCATCTTTTTACACCTTTGGTAGCTGCCCTAAAATGTTACTGTTGGGGTTATTTAAACATAATTAATATTTGGATGAAAGATATGATGCCTAACTAGCATCCTACATAGTTATGTACAGCCAAAAAAAGGCTATCCACAAAATCTACCACATGAAGAGAGAGCTAAACTTACCATTCATCCAAAATAAGAGAGACTTCACAAAATTGTTTTTCAATCTCTGAAGAGGGATTTCAACCCCTCAAAAGAGGAAGTTATTATGACCATGATAAGTTTGAGCTTTGAGTTCCATGCACAATCTCATATATGAGCACCCTGCTAGGGTGTTTGGAGGGAGGTGCTTTGATGAGTTTATTTTGTTAATGTTCAATGTGTTTTCTTCTCTTGTCTATTTATTACAAGTTCCATGCCCCCCTTCTCACCTGCTTCCTCTCTCTCTCTCTCTCTCTCTCTCTCTCTCTCTCTCTCTCTCTCTCTCTCTCTCGTGCCAATACTAGATTGACATGGACCCAATCAAGAATGTGCATGTATCTGGATGCATCATGACATCTGCTCTAGAAATTTGAGCCTATACTTTACAGCTCTAATTAGAACACTGTACTTTAGGTCCTTTTCTGTCAGCTTTGGACAGAACATTGAGCTCTAGATCCTATACTTTTCAGCTTTAAGTAGGATCAAGTGTAATGCTTACACCTTATAACACCCTCCAAAAGAATCAGATGTGTACTGTTCCTTATAACTACCAGACTTAGCTTATAGTTTGTTACACCTTTCTATGTCCAATTGTCCATCCATGCAGGCAGTTCTCTACAGTCGGGCTTAATGCTTTGACTGAACGGACACGAATATGATACATTTAAAAGGAAAATAGAATATGGGATTTTACCTCTAATTACCTTTGTTTTTCTTCATTCCTGTAGTTTAAGACTTCAAGTTTTTAACACCCCCCCCCCAACCCACAAAAAAAGAGGGGGACATTGCAGTCATGTTGATTTTAGATTAGTTGAGTGTATTTTGCTCCTAATCACTAATCTGCTTTTAGCTCTGCCTTTTATTATAAGGTGGTTTCATCCAATCGTGAACTCTAGTACTAGATTGTATATTGTACAACTGGAACTGTTTGGGCTCAGGAATATCAGTAGGGAATTGCACATGTATTGTACTTTGATGTCCTTGTGAGTACTGTGTTATGCACGTATGTGTTGTCCCAAGCACTAACAAGGGCTAGGATATCTCTAGGTTCCTCTTTTTTACTAAAAAAGCATGAAGCAAAAAGGTCTCTGAGACCCAGGCGTGGGCTTTTTGCACGGGCCCACCAGTAAAACCCTGAGAAAAAGTGCTGCCATGGTCAGAAATTCTGGGAGGTCCTTGGCTCTGCGCTCTTTTTTTTTTTTTTTTTGGGGGGGGGGGGAGGTGTTTTGTTGTCGTTGACCCGGTGATGTTGAACGGTCAAAGAGCAATTCCTACACCGAGAGAAAATCACAATTTTCTCGAAAGTCAATTCAGTAGTCATTAGTCTGACTTCTTTCTCCTATTAAAAAAATAGTCATCAAGTCTGACTTATCCCTAATACATAAGGGATTTATATAGCTAAGAGTCCTAACACACTAAGGAAACTAGAATATATCAATTACTATAAAATGAAAACACTGACCTAATATTATCCTAATATCTTAGGAAACTAAATATCACTAATATATGGCTAAATTTCCTTATTTTGCTAATCCTAAAATATTGCTAAAAGTACCTATGAAAATATAATATCCAAATACAAAAGTTCTTTAAATATATTAAAATATATTGATAGCTTAACCTATCCTTTACTCTTATCCTGCATCACTCAGACCATTTTTTTTTTGAAAGTAAGGTTTCAGTCTCGTGAATGATATCCGGCAAAGTGGTAGCTTCAATGTATAGAAAAGTCTTCCAACGATGACTTCAATGTATAGACCATTTGTCAATAGCAGTGGCAAGTCTCATTGTCCTTGAGTCTACTCTTTGGAAGGTTGTATCAAATATAGGGATTAATGGTTTAAAAGTCATGCATCAGCAATTGTAGAATCTGGCACAATAGTGCTCACTGTTCCAGTCTTACTCTTAATTAAAAGGCCCACAGCGCAAAAAGGCCCAAAGGGGCCCCGTAGCCTAGGCACAGGCTTTGAGGCGAGGCGCATGCCTTTTGGATGCAATGCGCACTTCATATGGATATGTTTTCTATGCATGAAAATGATTCCCACATCAATGCACTGAAGAGAAGTAAAAGCTGTGTGTTTATGGAAGTGTTTTAGGGTTGAGGGCATGGGATTAGAAGGAAACACATAAAGTATCTTTCTTTACATTTCTTTTTCACTTGGATCTAAAAGGCGCACAGAAGGTGCTCAAAAGGTGCAGAATAGAGGCGCCTTTCGTGGGTTTTTTGAATGAGCCTCGCCTCACTCTGTTGAGGCCCCAAGGTGTGAGCCTTGCGCCTCACTGGGACTCGGTGCGCCTTTTAAAACTAAGATTATACATGGCTATCAAATGGCTAACCGATTAACAATTGATCAGAGTTGGACTGAAAGAAATATTTTGGGGCCAGACTTCAATTGGGCTGATGTTGAACTTTTGCATACTATTGTGGACTGGGTCTTTACTTTGAGTCTTTGACCAACACCGTGGTGATCAGTAATTCATTCAGTACTGTAATGGTATTTCTTTTTATCCAGACCTGGATTATTTTATAAATCCTTAATTATATGTAAATGGTTGGAGAAACAAAACTCTATGTTGTTGAAGTTTGAACTGGGTCAGTGATGGCCTTCATCTTGAATGGATTTTGAGCAGATGCGCTTGCCCTTCGTCACACCCTCGGTAGCTGCCTGAAAATATTACTGTTGAAGTCATTTGAATTTTGAATGATGGACTTCATCTTGATTGGATTTTGAGCAGATGTGCTTGCATTTTTTTACACCTTTGGTAGCTGCCCAAAAATATTACTGTTGGGTTATTTAAACATAATTAATATTTGGATGAAAAATAAGATGCCGAACTAGCATCCTACAAAGTTATGTACAACCAAAAAAAGGCTTATCCACAATATCTACCACATCAAGAGAGCTAAACTTCCCATTCACCTAAAAGAAGACTTTACAAAATTGTATTTTAATCTCTGAAGAGGGATTTCAACCCCTCAAAAGAGGAAGTTATTATGACCACGATAAGTTTGAGCTTTGAGTACCATGCACAGCACCCTGCTAGGGTTTTTTTGTTTGAAAAGGGGGGGGGGGGTGCTTTGATGAGTTTACTTTGTCAATGTTCAGTGTGTTTTCTTATCTTTTCTGTTTATTACTTGTTTTTTGGGCCCTGCACAAAATTATGCTGTTATGTTCTGACATTTGAATTTGAGTAATCGTCCAGCAATCTATCACCAAAAAGGAATCACGCAGTACATTTGTCATCACTTTTTGATAGCACGTAGCTGTGGTTGAATGTGGTGATTTTGATAATTAACAGGTCATGAACAAGAGAACAATTGATTGATATATTTTTGTTTGGGTGCTTGTAGTGCGAAAGACGAGAAGGAAGTTGCAATGTGCATAAAAGACTTGAATGCTCCCAGCTTTTATCCAACAGTTGTATCGATTTGGGTCACAGACTCCTTTGAGAGGAAAGACATGGAACGAGATTTGTTGGCAAAGCTGCTTGTCAACCTTTCAAAGCCTCGGGAAGGCTTATTCAGCCCAGCTCAGCTCATTGAAGGGTAATAATCGTAGACTGAACCATTCATTTTCATCCTTTTTTCATTACTTTCCTTGCAAAGTTGGGTGTTTCGAGCCAATCTGTTCTTTCTTTTCATCCTTGCAGGTTTCAGTCTGTATTATCTACGTTAGAGGATGCGGTGAATGATGCCCCGAGAGCGCCAGAATTTCTGGGCCGCATATTCGGTAAGATTGTTGTGGAAAATGTGGTTCCGTTGAAAGAGGTGGGTGGACTGATACACGAAGGTGGGGAAGAACCCGGCGGGCTTTTGGAGGTTGGTTTAGCCGGAGACGTTCTTGGGAGCGCCCTCGAGATGATCAAATCAGAGAAAGGAGAGCCCGTCCTCAAGGAAATTCTTGCTGCTTCCAATCTACGGTTGCAGGATTTTCGCCCTCCTGATCCCATCAGGTCCCGTAAATTAGAAATGTTCATGTAGGGATGATGATGAATGATGATGATTCATGTATGTGCTTAGAAATTCTGGAAAAAGAAGTAATTATTTTGAGGCACACCTACGACATGAAAGTTTAGGGAAAGAAGAAATTTTCCCCACCTTGAACTGTTTGTGATCAGTATTGGGAGTTAATTATGGAAAATTATTAATCAATTTGCAATATTATTACATGGGTTGAGTCAGTGGGTGATCTGATATGATCTGCTACTTGGAAACTTTGTCACTGAGCATCACAGGATGAGGATGGGCTTTCTTTTCATTGGTTTGTTGGGAGATTTTGGTGACAGACAAACAGGTAGTGGTGTAGTTGGGACAAAAAAAAAAAGTAGAATTCTCTCAAGATTATATACAAGTAGTCTTTTGTAATAAAGAAGAATCCATATGTAAAGCTGTACAGAGTTAGATTGTTATTGCAAACTCTATAAAGACTTGTTCATATGGTTTTAAAATTTGTGCTGCTAAAGCAAATCAATTGCATATACATTGATGATTGCTCTTGGGTGCTTTCATTTGGAGTTACTGAAAGAGCCCTTCCCTTTGGAGTATGTTTGTGATGTGTATATGTTGTTAATGTGCATTTGGGTAATTGAGCATGAGATGCTTAGTTATGGCATTCATAAATTAGGTTATTTTTTTTTTTCAATTATTGAAAGTCAAAAGGCTTAAGAGTTCACAAAACACAACAAAACAACATGACAAAACAATACACCACCAACTTCAAAAGACAAAGGCTACAAACAAATACCGCTAAAAGCCTAAAACAAACAAAATAGTAAGGAGTTGCACGCTTACGAGTTACGACGACCAAGATGTCTTCTCTTTTCATTCGCGACGTTAAAAACTTGAACAATATCAACCAGATGGGTAATCGAGAATTTGCACACCTATATCATTGCACATTGGTGCCTTTAATTATCAAGTATATATCTCAATGTACAAATAGCTGTTGCACGAACATACAACAAATACAAACCCCACTGTGAGACCTATAAAATTGATTCTACTAATGAAGTCTGTTAAACGTTTTCTTCATTCTCCTGTTTTGTTATCCAAGACAAAAAGAATAATACAGTTACAAATTACTTATAAAGAAGAGGGGTGGAAGTTGGGTGAGAATCAGACATTAGGCAATGTATAAACCAAGATTATCAGTTTGTTTTTAGAAATAAAGTTTTTAGAATCTCTTCAATCTCATCAAAACTTACTAGCATTCTGCAATTTCACTGCCCATTCATCACATCCAAAAATCAGTAACAGCTCATCAGAAACCATTATGATACCCAGCATTGCTTGGTATTATGTATTCAACACAGTCAAACAATGCTGCTTTGAAATGTACGCGATCGAGTTTCAAATTCTGTCACTATTCATGTCAAAACTACAAAGTTCTGGAAATTTACAACTTCATCAATCACAAGCTACCTACAGCTTTACTGTTCTAATAATTGCTGGTAAGCTAACCTCAATGCATTTACTTGCATAATCAACTCTTGCATCCACTCCTATCTTGGGTTTAACTTTATCGATCGAGCCAATCTTTTTATGTGAACTAATCTCAATCTCTTTGTCGACGCACCTGAACCAATCAAATCAAAAATTTCAGATTCCTTTTTAGCCTTTCCATAAATTTCAGGAGATTTTAGTGTAAACTTACTGCTTCTGATGGTGACATTGTCATTTGTCGTCCCAACTCCCTGGGTTTGGTTCTGGCCATGACTGTGTAATCTCCTGGCTAGATGCTTTACATCAGTTATCCGCAGCCTATTGGAGAAACTACGCGTCCTCTCTGGTTCTTGTACGTCTGTACTAAGATATAAGTGAAGTAGTTGGAATCTCGAATACATACAGGTTTGTGTTCAATCCTCCCAATGATAATCAAACTGAAAACTAATGTTCCCACCAAGGACACATCATTTTTGTGTGTGTTTCGGGGGTTTAGATGCAAACCATGCTACACACCTGAAATAGCTTGCACAAGGGCTCTAACACGTGCTATAGGTGGAAGCCTTATATTACCCCCATACTAGAAGTTGTAAAACGCCCACTTCTTTCCCATGGAACAGTAGGTAACGAACTATTTCTAAATCTTGGATAAGTTGAAACCAATCCCTCTAAACTGCAAAATTTAAGGTAAGACTGCTACATTTGACCCCTTCATCCCTCTAAACGTAAGCTGATTTTTCATATTACAGTCCCGTAAAAGGTTCAAACTAGTCTATGACCCCATATTTGTTAAGAGCTGGTTCCGCCCCTGCTTTTGGTTTCAGTTTTAGCCCATGTAACGCGGAACTACTTTACATTTCATACAAGTTGATATAGTAAGGAGTATTGGATTACAATAACTACTACTTTAGGCCTAGAATAATTGCACCAGATTCGATCAGTCCTACTTTTGCACCTCTTGGATTACAATAATCTCGACTTTAGGTTACCGAAGTATTGCAGTACTCTGACCATACTCATATGTACAAGTGCTAGTTCACGACAATCCAAGGGGTGCAGCAAAGTAGGGCAAACTCACCATGGTACAACTCTAAAGTAGAGATATATAATCAACAACCCATGGCCGTAAATAGGGCTAACTGTAATCCAATATTCCACAGAGTAACTAATGAATATATATATGTGTGTGTGTATGCTGCTAACCTGGAGCGAGTAAAGCGAGTGGGAGGTCAAAACCGGAAGATTGAGGCGGGTTGATGGGCTCGGGCTGAGGCTGAGGCTGAGTTGGAGGCGCCTCGATGCTTAGGATAGTTTCCTGAGAGTTCGAGGCAAGCAATTGTGCATTCTGAGCCCTGAGTCTCCTTAGCTGGTAATTTCTACGTCGCCTAGCGAGGTGTCTCTCCCTTTGTTCTTGGGTCATGTTCTGCCTTCTTTCCCTGTCTCTTATACGCCGCCTTTCTCTTTCTCGCTCCCTTTGCAGGGCCCGCGCTGCTTCTCTGTCTACTTCTTGCTGTGACGCCATTTCCTCCTCTTCTTCACTGTCACCATCTCAGACAATGTGAGCAACCAATGGTGCAGTTTTCTGACATGGGTTTGTTTCATACATTAAAACATGGGTTTGTAAACACTTAGCATGGATTATTTGTTTCATACATGAAAACATGACAGAATCCAATCAGGGTTTATGAAAATACAGAGTTTGGATCATGAGGTAATTTCTTGATGCAATGTATGAGCTATGGTGATTTTCTTGACAACCCTATCTGATTATTCATGGGAAATGACTGGAGTCTTTTTACGTGCAAGATTGTTCATGGTTAGGAACAGTTTATACACAATCAAAGACATCAACAGTGTGATGAATAAGTATACAAGACAGAAAGCATAGGAGATAAAAGCAAGAAAAGGGCACAAAAAGAAGCATGAATGTATGAATGAATGAAACAAACAAGCATGAATTTCGCAATAAAAACAAAAAGGGTGTACCTTTATGTGTTTATCCACCTCCAATGGGATTGTAAAAACTCTGGTTGTCCAACTGGATTAATCGAAAATTGGTTGTTTTCAAGTGTTTGTGTGCGAGTGTTCTTGAGTGATAGCTGCAGAAATAACCCTCGTAAAATAACAAGATTCAAGAGTTATATATGAAAGTGTAGGTTAAAAATTAATTAAATGTGAAACGTGAAATGTCAAGTGAGAAATGAGAAAATGTGATTTTGTGTTCTTCGACAGATCATATTCGATCTTTTTCCTAAATAAAACCCTTTATTGCGCCCTATTACTATCAATGCCAAGGTTCCAATATATTTACTTTCTATAATTATGCTTGCATTATTGGATTTCATCTTGTTGCCCTTTTTTCTCCCTTCTAAAAAAACTATGTACCTAGGTCCATCAATATAATGCGACGAGTTTCCTCCATTTTTGTATCCTAGAATTGCACTTACGAATCATATACACAACGATCTGTGTCCAAGTAAAATTGATCAGGTCGAAATTTTTCTCTATCATACCATGTTGGAAAAATTAGAATTATGAGCTCTAAATGTAAGGAGTACATGGATCATGCACGTATACAGTGTACCTATACATTTTTAAATCGCCGAAGACCAAGCTACATGCAGATATGTCTATATCCAGTTGAAAGTTGAAAGTAATCTTATCCATGATCACCCTAGAAATGAAGCATGAGCTGCTAAATTAACAACTTAGAAATGGCTACGCGTCATCGCTTTATTACCCACATAACATTCATAATAATTTCACAGTATAGCAGTTAGGTTGTTCGTTAGGGTTTAACTTCAAATTCGGTTATTAGTTATTACAAGGCAATAAGAATCGATCAGATTGGTTTGAGTTTAAGTCGGGTTGATTTCAAGTTGCTTGATTTTAAATCCGATAATATTTTCTTAAGTAGAATGAGGTTAATGTTGGTTGGAACTTGGAACATCTTGGATCAACTAATTTGACCCCTTCAATTTCAGGCCATTCGCGTCGTGCCAATCTTGCCACACCCAGCTGCCTTAGCTAAAATTTACAACATTTGAATAAGAATGAATGACATTAATGTTTTCTGAGTATTTTACAATTTCCCAGCATTCTGCGAAAATATACTCAAAGCAAATTCTGAAGAAAGTGTAGTGTACAACAGATTACATCAAACTATAACGAAAAAATGATCTTTGTACAATTCCTGTAATTTGCAAGTGATGATTGAAAAAATCACCTCCTTCCCAGGGCAAGTAAAAAGGGAAGGCAACTGGTACAACAGAAACACAGGAGGAGATGCCATTCTACAAAATGAATTCATCATCATCACCATCATCATCATGGTTATCATCATGATGATGATGTCCATACTATCTAATCTGATCTGATAATTATGTGTTTATGACATGACATCGCGCCTATGGACAACACCTTGGGGTAAAAACGATGCTTATTTTCCGTTGGTGTATTCTTTTTCAACAGTTGCAAACATCACCTTCACGCGATCTTGAAGATTCGAGAGGATGTTCTTAGATATTCGCTTTTGGTGCTTCGTGCTTTTCAGCCACGCTACTCCTGACGACACTTTGACACTGCATCCTTTTGATTTTGGCGACATGTCCTCTATCTGGTATCTAAGGTGGAGCTGCAAAAAACGAGGGTTTTAGTAACGAAAGATCGGGTCACAAATAATTCCGAAAGACTTTGATGTAGGTTAATAAATATGTTCGTTCTTACGTTGAAATAGTCACCCATAGGAACCCCGTGGAGCGTCAAGACCTCTTCGATGAGCCAACCTTTTTTGTCTTTGAGAGGAGATTTCTGTTGGGTTGTGGTGACTTCTCCTTTATAGCTCGATATATGCTTGTCGTATTTGTAGCAAAGATGTCTCTCATATACGTCGCCCTTGTCTTGCTCCCATGGACTGCAAGAATAGTTAATGCATCCGGTTTTCTCCATTACTCGTCTGTCCAGATCCCCTCCACTGAATAACTCCATCAAGAAGTTCATCTAACGTAAGGGTCAATGAGAAACCATACGAGTCAAAACTACTACTATGCCAACATTCATGTGTTCGACAGAAAGTACTATCATCCAAAATTTCCCACCAACAATTTTCTGAATTTGATTACTGAATGATAGCATCAATGAAAAGAGTTTCTATAGTGCAATGAATCATCAAGATTGACGAAATAAACTACAAACAGAGTAACAAATTTCATCCCGACACAAACGAAATGGATGCAAGTGCACAAAGAGAGAGAGAGAGCCTCACAGGAACGGGAAGAACAGAAGAATAAACCTCAGACATGCTAACATCCTCGACACCCAAAAACGCTCCACTATCTTCTGTTTGTAGGGTTGCAGCTTCAGAATCTTCTTCGACAATCTTTACCTTCTGTTCAGGGCTCAACGCTCTAGCCTTCCAGAGCGCCATAAGTGTTCTGCAAATTCAACTGTTAGTTTAACTTTTCTTCCCAATCACTTTTTCTTAGAAAAGGAGGAATTTTGTGACCAAATAACTGTACGTATTGTGTTTATACCGCGTAAACATCCAGAAAAGGAAAATCTCCCCCCCCCCCCCTTGCACGTCTCATACCAGATCAAATACCAATAAATCTTATCGGGATGGGCATTCCGAACAATGCAGCAGTGTGTTTAAATTGTGATTAAATAAGTGTACTAAGTACACCATTTACCTGTGTGCCATGTTGAAAGATACAAAAGAGTGAAAATAAAATTTGAGGCGGCCCTCTGCATCCTGAGTCCTTGCACCATGCCTAGCATCCAAGCCTCTTCCCTTACGAAGAGTCATGATGATGGTTGGACTTCCCATCGAGGCAAGATTCGGAGAAGCCACTTGGATGTCCTCTATGTCCTCCCAAAGGAAAAAGAACTTCGTTTTATGTCCAAATAAGTTTGCATGGAATCCTATTACTCTTGCTGATAGAAACAGACGTCCCTGCGACAGCAAAACAGAATAAGCAAAGACATCGGGTGGGTGATTAGAGGTTAAGATAGAAGCAGCATTTTGATAGTTATCTTTTGTCTGATGAAATGACAGAATTGAGTAGTGCTGGCAAAAAGTCGGGTCCGGGTCAAATTTGGGTCGGTCAAATTAGGCAAATGTCAAAATTCGGATGAGAAATTTATGTCCAACCCCTTTTTTTTCCGGGTCAGCCAATTCGAACAAAACTAAATCCGGGAAAGATCGGGTTCGGACAATACAAAAGAGCTAAATATTGTGTCTGAGTATTCGGTCAATTTGATCAATGTCAGAATTGATGCTTTTATGTAGATGCTACATCCTCATTCACAGCATAAATCCATATGAGAAGGTAAACCACCTGCAGAGGCATCTTGCGCCTCAGATGACAAGTGAAATCATTGATGAGAAATTCCTCTGGTGGCAGCGCAAACAATTTCTGAAATGCTGAATTCGTTTGAGGAGATCGCTTGCTTATCTGCAGTTAGTTTGATCACTAAATATCAGTAAAACTGTAGTGAACCTCAAAAGTTTGTTTAACGATACCGAAAACTTGAGATGCATATCAAATTTCCTACGGAAAAAAGCTTAAAGTTACCTTCTTTCCAACTTCCTTTTCCATTTTTGCGAGAAATTCCTGAACAGCATTACCACCATGAGTGTTATCCAAAAATATCCTTAAATGCAGTTTTGACTGCCACGCTTGCGCTAGCTTTCCTTGGAGAGGAATCCAGATATCAGCTATCTCTGATATATTAGCCTTGAGAAAGTTTATTTCAGCGTACCCCAAAGACGTCGCTTCATCAAACGGTCCATCGAAATCAAACACTTCGACTTCCAGGACCGACGGGGGCTCCTCCATGGCGTCAAACTCAAATATTTCTGCAATTGAAGTAAAAGAAATTGAGCACAAGCTAGGTCGGAATGGGCATAAATATACCAACAACGTCATAAAGATGCAGAAGGTTAATAAACTTCACCATTCCACTGAGGATCGAGCTTCTGGAACTTGATTGAACTGGTTCTGCTTCTCCCATTGCAAGAAAACACAACGTAAGGATCAGAAAAACCACTCGCGTCAACAGCTGCTAGGTTGCTTCCTTCAATTAATGCAACGGTTAGCAACCATCCATCTCCTTGCGCCTTGACTCCATGATCGCTAACTACAATTCAGAAATACACAACTCCATTCAACATAAAGAAAATCAAACCAAACCAAAATCAATGCTCCAAAATCCAGCTGAGGCAAGGTATGGAGGGGTCGGATGTAGTAATTTTCCCCTAAAATTTTCCATTTCGAGAGACTGGTTTCAATTGACCCAAGATTTAGAAGATCATGTGCTACCTACTACTCCGTGGAAAAGAAGTAGAGGAGGTTTAATGAGGTATTTTACTTTAGTCCATTACAATCTAAGTTGAAAAACAATGCTTTTCAACTATCCAGATTATGGACATATTTAACACGAAGAAAAGGGAAATACGAAAAGGCAAAAGATGGTTGTACATAATGCCAAAAATGGAACACATCTTTGGAAAAAGCCAAAAGATGGTTGTACATAACGGAGTATTTATGTGGTGTGGTAGTCAATCACATAAATAGGTTGAGCCAGAAAGAAGAAACAGTTGTCTAACTTCACAGCACATAATAAAGAAAGAGAGTTTCAGCATTACCCTTCTGCATTCTGGCTTGCATGAAGCGTGCTATCAGTTCAAACACTCTCTTAGCTTGAAGAACCAATACACCACATACAATAACTTCGCCGATTGAATCAGGCAAGTCTAGCCCCACAAATTCAAGACCCTGGACGGAACTTGGTCCAACTAGGGAGATGTGAACCAGGACATACGCTACAATCACAATCGTAGACACCACTGTAAAATTAGCAAAGTACCGAACAGCTAGTTTCAAATCTGACGGGCGCTCTGCCTGCTGCAATGATGCCAAAACCTGATCCTTTTGGGACCCGCTGTCCTTGGACTCAACAACAGGCTTGACATATTCAGACAGAACACTCGAAAACTGATCAAAACTCTCCTTCAGAGGTTGTTTGGCTCCATTCTCAATCATTCCTTTCATCATTGTGCTCTGAATAAAATTTATCCGATACGATAGCACAAACCGTGCAGAATGTTCCCCGGATGGCGACTCGGGCCCCGGTGTGATAACGTAGAGCAACTCTACTCTAAAAGTGCCTCCATACATGACATCTGGAGTGCTGACAACAACCAAAACTGCAAAATTCTTTCCATCAGCTTTTACATAGGTTTGGTCCTCATATGCTTTGGTGGCCTTGACTAGTTTCGACGGTGCGGTAGTGTAAGTATTTTCTCTCTTCAAACTTCCATTTTCAAATTTCCATTGCCCGAATTGCAGCTCAGTCTTTCCTTGGACTTCGGCTAGAGCCACAGGAAATTTCGAATTGGGCGAGAAAAGAATTGTGTTAAGGTCAAGAGACGTCCCTGAATACAGCTGGTCTATGAGAACCCCTCCAGGTAAGTTGCTTGGAAGCTCGGTTGCCTGTTCTGTTGTTTCCATCTTCTTCATTAGCTCGTCAAACGAGGCAGAAGAAAGCTGCTCGTCAGTGACCTCAGACTGAAGTGTTTCAGCTTGGTCAGACTTGTGAGTTTGTAACTTGTCATTCTTTGAAGAACTGGTTTCCGACTTTGTTGGAGAAGAGGATCTAGACGCACCACTCACAGATGTCGAACATGATTCAGCTTTTGCATCTTCATACTTAACCAGGGCCAGGGGTAAAGGTGTAGGATTGTTGATATCGGGCACGTCAGAATTGTTTTGAGAAAGATAGATGTTGAGGCAGATTTCACCTATTCAAGATTAGAATCCAACGAGATATAATTTCAGTTTAGACAGCATTCACAAAAGCAGGTCCATCTTTTATTCATGCCATCATTACCCTCGATTCCCCACTTATTCTGAAGACTAGCAGGTTGGTTGACCTAACCTAATGTTGAAGTCATTCAGTGTTTACATCTTTACGAGTATAAATATCAAAGAAACATGCTAATCTAAGCCAAAATTGGCAATGCCATAAAGGCGGAAATAAATATGGTAGTATCACCATCCATCCATCCATTAACTAAATAATAATAAATAAAGAAAGTAACCATTTCAAATAATTCAACAAAGGAAACTAGAGAAAAAGGATAATACCGCAATCCTTGGTTTTAGATTTCTTGCTCTTCGGTTGCAAAGGATACCAAGCAGTACCGAGTGACTTGTCAGGGGCATCAAAAACACGAGAAACAGGAAATTTAATCAACCCAACAAAATCATCATTGAAATACTTATCCTCATCCAGCACTGAAATCACCAGCTCATCGCTCAAGTCATCCACCCGGAAACGGAATTCGTCGCCCCAATAAGGATTTAAGCATTTCTTCACCACCTTTGTCCTGAACTTGTGTTTTCCCAGCTGTAACCTTACGTATGGATCACTAAACCCATTCAGATCCATTGCTGGTATATTCCGAGCTTCTATAACTTTTACAACTAGCTTCATCCTTCTTTTGTACTAATTTTCCAAGTATTTCTATTCTTTTCCGCTAGGGAAAATTTGATGTCAGACAACCAAATGGGGTGGAAACTACACGTACGTCTGACAATGAAGCTAATTACGTCCCACAAAAAGAAGGTATTTCCTAATCCTTGTATTTTGGTGTCAAGATAACACACTTCATTTGATTTATCGACGCAATTCAGAAGGACATCTGGTTACATATACAACAACATACACCAAGAACTCCAAAAAACGAGGGTATAGCTCTAGTAAATCAAGCAGCATCCAGATGCCCCAGATGCTGTACCTGTATTAATAGTCACAGTTAACGTTTGCATCCCCAATGTACACAAATGATAAAACACGTGAATTAATATAATTCATTCCTCAGATTTTTGACGTCCCTCTTAACATTCTATCAACAGCAACTAACAGTTATAGACAGAAGATATTGACCAATCTCTTCAAAAGTTCCCAAGAAAATAAGTGGACAAAAGAAGGGTTCTCAGGAACATTTTTCTCATCTATAAGATATCAAATTGTACAGCAATAGGCAATATGCTGAGTATTTCGTGTATTATTTACATGGGAAAATATAAGACAGTGAAAACAATCAATACTAGTGTCTCTAGAGATGCAAAGAACAAAAATGTTGTTCCATAGCTACACGCCACTATATCCTCTTTTCGCCGTTAAGCACATAAATGGCTAAGATATAGCCTCCCATTAAACTAACAGACTAACTACCTTGTATAAATATCATACAAGTGATACAGAATCAGCCATAATGCATTACCTTAAGTGTTAACACAAAATGACATATGGATATCTATTAACAACGCTTCTGAGTTTATGGTATTCTTCCATGACGACAAAATCTCACACTTTACCCCACACTTAAAACAATACTTTCTCTCATTAATTTTCAACTTCAAGTGATGAGATTCTTAACTCCATATATAACATGCTTATGTAGTGGTCCAGCGTCTAGTCTCAGTACGCGGTTTTGCACCTTTTACAGGGAACTAGTTACACCACAAAGTACCGTTTGCGCACCAAATAGCGTCACGTTGAATTGCAAAGTTTGACACTCATAAACCTTCTGGCATCAAAAGTCCTCCGCTCAGACAAAAGAAATCATGAGTAGACTATAACATGGGAGCATCCCAGTCAAAGATCAAAGAGCAAGAAATATCGCACATCTGTGAGAATGATCCACTGGGTTCTCATTGGCAAAAACACTAAAACCATGGAAACAACCTACTACTTTTCACAGATTGCAAACAATAAAGGCCCTTAACTAAAACCACATAAAAACTACCCCCATTACCCTCACAATGTATGGCACTAGGCAGTGTAAACTGTAAATGCATAAATTAAGCTGAAAAGGGGACTTTCCACCAAAAAGATAAAGATTCCATGGTTTGATGCCCTAACATAAGATACATCATCTACTACCCAATTAACTAAACACCCAAATTAGCACTTGGAGACAGCCCCTAAAGTACATTGAGGACTGGAACAATCTCAAAGCTTTTGGGACATGATACTTTCAGCAAAAGCAATCCCAGAAAAAGGCACCCAATTTACAGAAAAATCTTAGGCTTTTCAATAAAGAGACAACAATCCCAAATGAACAGAACCCTCATTCACAAATTGAAGATTTCCCCACTCAAATACGTTCCGCAAATACCAAACACAGGGAAGAAAAACTGAAGAAAAACGCGTCCTTTTTCACAAGAGAACGAAGAATAACAGCGATCGATGATGATCAACACAGAAGAAGGAAACAATGAGGTAAGTATTGCATAAATCAAAAGGGGTAACCTGGTAAGAACATCACATACCTTTTCCAAGCTGAAAAAAGAAGAAAGAATGGGGTTTGATGTATGAATTTGGAAACCGAAGCACAATACCCAGATGCTGAAACAAATACCGGACGAAAATCTGGGAGGAGTGCAGCAAATTGACTATTGTATAAACGTTATGACATGGATCAACTCAACCATGGATTTTTATTCATGTAATTGTTATCTATCAATGAAAAAGACTCAGTCTTGGCGACATAAATTGGCCCCTTCTCTCGTATTTCCGTGTAATTGGCTTGATGATGGCTGCCTCCAGCTGTTGACCGGATCCTCCAAGTCAGACCAAATAATCCACTTTCTTTTTTGCTCTTTTTCTAATGAAAGAAATAGTTTATATATTAATTTAATAAATTGAGGGAAAGGCAAGTTTTAGATTGGTGCTATGTTTGAAATTTTTTTAGTTAGTTTTGGTACCAACAAAGGATGACAGGGGATGATAAGTTGATGGATGTATTTCTTTCCTTTTCCTTATATTTTCCCATCCTATTATCCAAGATAAGATGACCTTACATGGATTGAGATGTAAACTATAATCAAATCAAATTAAACTTGAACTTGGCCATTATTGCCAAGTTTAGGTTTGGACTTTTCAAATTTTTGACTCATCATAATCCATGACTTAACTTTTATTTAGTTTTGTTTAATTGATTGGTGTGTCCTTTGAGTAAGGGCAAGTTTGTAAATTTTGGTAGAGTAAGGTTTGGTTCTTGTGTGTCATAGAGCGGTGGGATATGTGGGATAAAGTGGATAAAGTTGGATTAAATAGGCGAGATAAAGTGGAGATAGGTGAAATAAAGTGTGGTAGGTGGATAAAGTGGTTATCCTATTACACTGCCTAAGTTTTGAATGAATATAAATTTTTTTTAAAAAAAATTGAATATTTTCTCATCTAAGAAAAGTTGGATACACAAGTATGTAGTTTCCGAAGTGGTGGATCTGGACACTAAAGTTATGGGTGTCTACTTAATAATAGTTATCATTACATACATTTGAAAGAAATAATCCTCCTAATGTATAATATGTTCTTTAAATTATTTTTATGGATAGTTGAATTGTTGTATTAAGTTAGTCACCCTTACTAATATTTTGTGTATCTTTTTAATAAACTCACTTAATATAAAAATACAATATCTTACAATATTTTTTCAATTTATAATAGGATTTTTTTTGACTTGGGATAAGCTCCCCAAACAATTTTCCATGTCCCTTAATTCTCTTGTTCTTTTAGTTCCCCAAACAATTTTCTAGCTAATTTTTGAATTGTTGGTTAGCGATTTGTGAAAGGTTTTTTTTTGGTCCATCAAAATCAACATATTCATGAGTCCCTCCAAACCTAGCGTAAACAGTCCATCAAAATTATTTTTTGTCCATCAAAATCAAAACGAGGTTAAGATTAATCATCTCCCTCTCCTTTTCCGTCCCTTTCTTTTTCTTCCCCTTTATTTCCCTCCCCTCCCCCTTTAAATTGAATCCAATTATCCAAGCAATATATTGTTAAACAACATGAAAACTAGAAAAGCCTCTACATATTTCACAAATGCAAGTTGCTTTCTTTCGGCCCTAGTCTATGGCCTTCTTTGTGACTAGTTCAAATTTTTTTTTGTTCTTGATATATATATGATAAAGATGGATGCATAAGTTGACAAGTCTTCCTTGAATTGGATTAAATACAAAATCTGGTGACTTTCATTTGACTTCGCAAGTTCACTAAAATACTTGAACAAATCACATATACATTTATGGATAAAAATAACAGTTTAAATAACGGATGGTGGGTCATATAACAGATAGCGGGTCATGTAATGGATAGTTACATAGATAGTAGATAGCGGATAGTTGGTCAAACAAAAATTATGTTTGCTAAATATAGCGATTAAGTTAGCTTATTAATATAAATTGACATAAAATGATATAGATAATTTTCAAATATAAAATTTTCAAATGATATTTTTTGACCAAAAATATAAAATGATTCTCCAAACACTAAACAGTACCACTTGAAGCACTAGCTTATCAAATAGTACTATTTGTCCAATTAGAATTTTGACTCGGTCAAAATGTTAAACGCTACCCCCAGGTCTCCCAAAGAAAACACTAGAGAGATATTACAAGAGAGAGGTTTGTTGGGGGTATAGGCAGGAAAGTAAGGAATGGTTGAAGACTTAGCTTGCATCCAGTGCCATATCCTCAGTTTATGTGACAACAACATACCTCTTCAAAACCAATGAAAACAAGGATTTGTATGCCAAGGCAGCATTGTGCAATGCCTGAGTCTTGTTTACAGTGCAGCCTTGACAGTTGCCCTATGCCTATGATAATTAAGCTTGCTTTCTGCTTTGGTACAACCAGACCCACCCCAAAAACATCTTACAATACCTACCAATATTCTAATCAGGGCCCCAAAGCACAGTCTAATATTACACACACACTTTGATTGCTGTTGCTGCTGCAGGAGATGAGTCCACAGTGAAGTATCAATGGCTGTATGATTCCAAACACATCTGATTCTCAACTAACACGCTATGTTTCATCTATCAAACAATTGCTAATCCTGTCAACAAAACCTTCTGGAACAACCTCTTGTGGCTAAGACGCCTCTGCAGTGTAGTTTGTACCTGAAAGAAACAGCAAAATTCATGCTACTTTTCCAAACTTTAAAGCATTAACCTTGAAGAGTTTAGTTTCAACAAATACATCAAGTATAAAGAGATGTCTTCGTTTTACAATGGGCAGTTTGTGCTGGTGAAGAATGGTGATTACATAGCAATCATTTTCATGACATATGCACATTGTTCCATTGAAGAGGAGAGACATTAGTCTCAGCTAAGTCCTCATTGTGGCATTGAAGGGGAGAGAGTCCGCCCACAAGCCAATCTCTAATTCTCATGTTTTACCCGGCAAGATTGTTGCATGCGCTATCTCCCCATCGGAAGAAGCTCATGCAGCAACCTTGCCGGGGAAAACATGAGAATAAGAGATGGACTCGTGGCTGAACCACCTTTCGTCTTCTATGAGTTTCACTAGATTCTAGAGCATGTCCATCCCACAATGAGTTAGTTGAGACTATCGTCTGAAACTGTAAACTAGGTACCAAGTACCCAAGAGATTTGCAACGAGTATTTAACCACAAAAACCTTTATCTTCTACGAGTGTAATGTGGACCGATGTGCACTTGGTCTATCAAAGTCTCGCACTCTCGCTAGAAAAACCTTCGATATAATAACCCGTAGGTCCTTGGTACAGTTTGCTCCATGAATCTATCTTGCTTCCACTTCCACCACACTATTCCACACTATTCTGACCCTTTTGTGCTATTAGAACTTCGATCATCAGACGCACCAGTCAAGCTGAGTGCCACGCCAGCTAGCTATGTCAAAGGAAAGAATGTGTATAAACTGGATTCTCCTTATGGACATCAAGTACTGACCTCTCTTTAGTCCTTATACATCCAGTGCAATGCCCCTTTTGCGTAGTTGTGCCTACAGTGAGGCTCTTCTATTCCAACAGCCTGTGTTCTGTGTATAATCTGCAACCATGGTAGAGAGGGGTACACGGCAACCATATCATCAACACCTGGTGTTCATTGTGAGTGAAAGACACAAAAGCCCTGGCACCACAAAAGCAGCGCTAATCAGAAGAAACCTCCATGCAGAGGTTGATGTCGATCAAGACACGCCAAAAGCCACAAATTACCCAAACTCTGTAAAATTTGGCATGAGCCGGACAATGAAATTGACAGTGGATTATGATTAGCACTAACCATTTCATCACATTCTTTCATGGTTGACAGTCTTCTATGACATTGCTTCCTCCTCATGAGGGGCGAGCTGAACATCAGGAACCTCCTCAATCTCCTCTTCAGGCTAATGGACATTTTGGGAGGGGGAGTGTACAGACAAGGAAGAAGGAGAAACGTTAGACCTGATAAGACTAACCCATAGTTACCAGGAACGCTTACCGGGTCGTTAGTCGCGGAACACGGGTCACTAACTTTTACACAAATTTACTCTAGTTTTAACTTCGGAATGCTTGTTCCTGGAACGAGGGTCGCAGGCATATGTAGCATTCCCGGTAACTATGGACTAACCCATACCTTACATACCAGAATAAGCCTAGAGCTACATTAAGGTGATTCAGTTGCATTTTTCCCTTTTCTAAAGTGTAACATTGGATAGGATTTGTAGATGTGACCCAGACTGAGCTTATCACAAAGTTTAGTTGACACATTGACTGCTTTTTGTAGACGATCTTTCTGGACAAAAGGACAGCACATTCAGAACCACCCGACTATAACCTTAAATTAAAAAATTAACCCAGCGGAAGATGACCAGTATGGAAGCTTTTAAGAAGCAAAGCAACCATAATCCTGAGACAATGCACTTTAAGGTCGAAGATTTGCAAGTACCTGCCATAGTCTCAACAGACACCAGAAAAGATAGTTGATGATCATAACCAAACAGAAAAGCTTGCCTGCCCACGAGCCACATGCAAGGTACCTAATCAATATCAGATGTATCAAGAGGATAAGAAAATAACATCGAACAGAATATATCCCGCATACATCAATACAGGAGAGTACTGTCAGTAGATCCTGAATTCATGTTTCATGTATCTTTTCTTGGTCTCTTGGATATATGAAGTCCAAAGAATACTGAATGAGTCATCACTGCAAAATTTTCCAGCTCTACATCTTGATTTTATATGTGTGTGTGTGCGCGCACCTGTGTGCACACACACATACATGGATTGATAGGATAGAATCTTGACAAAAATTAGCTTTGTTTTTTCATAACTTTTCACATAAACCTTTGATAAAAGCTACATAGTTACAGACAGGTTTTTCAAAAGTCACATAAAGCATTTCCCTATATTATATTTTTAATTTTATATTATGACAGATTTATTTGATGTATCCAATTTTTCTGATATTCCATATTTTATCATGTTGGAAATATTTGATTATTTACAGCTATAATTGTAAGTATAGTTATAATGTCACCGACATTCTATATTTTTAATGCTTAAGACATTTTTATTGTTTATCATTTCAAATTATGGGAAGATTTTCGGGTATATCATATTCCATATATGATAGTAAAAATTTTACTATTTATTATTTTCATTATTATAACTATTTACGTGCTTTGTAACTATTATTTTCATGATATAGAATGCATCAAATAGATGATCTGTCTTTAGAAAACCGTATATACTCTAACCGCCCCACCACCCAACCAAAACAAGAGAGAACCCAAAAACTGCAGCAAAACAATTCTGTGGTACCTTGAAAGCCGTTCAAGAAGACTCTGATCAGTACATTTCAGAGCCCTTTCGTAAACTATCTGTGTTCGCTTTGCAACATCGCGCCAACTATATAGTTCTTTCATCTAGAATTGAAAAAAAATGGAATGAGCATTCAAACGAGGAAATTAAAGAACAAGAATGATTCACTTCGGCTAGTATAATCATCTTTGCTCACCCGAAGATGCATAACTTGCGGATCAATATCTGGAAGCATCAGTATCGCCTTTCCAACAGCTTGCACCATATCTGAAGGATCCGGTTTTGCTAGCACAATCATGTCATCTGGCAAAACCTAGTAAGTGAAAACATAAGCCAATGCACTTACTAAAGTATTGCTTACATAGTTACATTTACTCAGCTTTCAAACACACATATACGATTCAATTGTGCTAAAAGATAAAAGTCTAGAGAGAGAGACAGAGAGAGTGTCACAACACTTACTTCTGGGACACCTCCAACCCTAGTACTGACTGTCAATAGTCCACAGCTAGCTGCTTCTAAAATGGCTATGCAAAATGCTTCTGTCAAAGAACTGCCAAAACAGTTAACGAGAATATTACCATCAACGGATACACTTGACGGGACTTTAGGAACCCAAGTCGTTCAAGTACATATTGACACAAGATGTACCTATTTAGAAAAATGTGTCCAGAGATCAAAACAGACCGTACTTGAGCATGTGGTACGGCACCCAACATTTCAACTCGATCTTGAAGTGAATGTTTTTCCCGCATCTCTTCCAACCTCACCCTTTTAGGGCCATCACCTCCAATAATGAAACGGACCTGAAACCAATCCAAGCAAATGATGACCAATTGAGAAAATGATAGGACCAAAGGTGCCAAAAAATGAACGAAAATCAAGTGATCCCTTATACTTGCAGAATGGTGACTTTCGAGCCAAAGATTGAAACATATCATCATACTCACATTGGGGTGAAGGCGACAAACTTCAGGAATGACTTCAACAAGCAAATCTGCACCCTTTCTATATACTAGTCTACTTATCACAACTATAACAATTTGGTTTCTGGGAAGTCGCTCAGGTGCAGGCTTGAACATAGCTGTGTCAACAGCATTTGGTATTACATACACCTTTTTAGCAGGAATTCCAGATCTAAGCACTGTATTTTCCTTGCTTGTATGAGAAACACAAATTGCTTGAGTTGCATCAGCTAATGTAAACTGAAGGACTTTGTTCATGTGTATACTGCCAACATCAGCAAAACCATACAGGGAATGATCAGTAAACACAACTTTGTAGCCCATTGTACGTGCATGCATCAAAGCTTCATGACAGAGCGTTGAAAAGGCTTGGTGTCCATGAACCAACGATATTTTCTCCCGGATAAGAATGGTCCTAACTATTGGAAGTGTCCCTGAAAATGTGGGCAACACACTCTGCATAACAAAAGGCTTCCATGGAACATAATAAACCTTCAGGCCATTTGTTATGTATCTAACTCCAGACCGATTCCCATATGCATGAGTCATAACTATGACCTGTTTCATGCACAACTTTGCTCAAAATACTTCCTTTTCTATCATGACGTGAAAATCCTAAGACTAACAACAGATGCCACAGGAGAACTACAAAGTTTACAATGTAAAGCAAAACAAAATCGGAACTAGGATTAAGAGGGGGGGGGGGGGGTTGATAATAACACAAACTAGGAATTCCAATTTCATCAAATATTTCAGCATAAAACTAAGGAAAGAATACAAAACCAAAACCAATACTCTAAAATCCTGCCTAGGATATGGATCCTAGACACTGCCAACCATGCCTCGTCTTGTGTAAACCTATGTTACTCCGACCCTTCATTTTCCTTTCCGTAACCGTGTTGGACCCTTGATACCCGGACAAGGGTACGACACTCAACACTTCAAATTACAATGAAAATGTATACAATTTCTTTAAAATAGCCGAGTCCAACACCCGTATCCATGTCCTATATGGACACACGTACCCGAGTCCAAGTAACATAGGTGTAAATTATAATGTACTCATGTGATGTCTACAAATTCTCGCTGAAATTTGCCTCTTTCCCACCAGGAAACATATTAAAAAGTAGTGGCAATGAACCTAGGCCACTGCAAACTAGTAGGTAAAACTTAAAAGATAGACTAAAACCTGTAGGTTACCTTGTGGCCAAGTTCAAGTAAACACTGTGATAGATAATAAATGTGACTTTCGACGCCGCCAAAATTAGGATAGAAAAAATCCGACACCATCAATATTCGATGCTTCCCCTGACTCGCCATATTGCAATCTCCTTAAGCAAACAACACAACCCTGCAAGGAAATTGAACATCTCTACACCTTAGAAGACAATGGCATGTCATACAACAAATACAACACCTTTATGGAACTCATGCTTGAGCAGGAAGCTCAAGCTGTAGAAACAGCAAACGAGCTTCCTTAATATGAGAAAGTATTGAATGCGGATTCCTAATTATTAAAATTAGGTAACTTGTTTCCATGCAAGAAGATAATTTCTCTAGTTTTGATATCAGCATAGACCCATCAGCATCTTCAAATTACCCAATTCCATAATGGATTCATATTCATCAATACAACAACTTTAAGAACTTGTCAGAATTAACATACAGGAACCAAATTAAGAACCCATTTGGAATTCAAATAAAACCCTCCTAATTCATCAGTTTTAACATTTATAGCAGACCCCTTCAGTATCGATCAGACACATAACTAATAGTAACTAAATATTTTAAAGTACTAAACATAAGCCAGAGATGTACAGAACATCATCAGAAATTAAGTTCAACAGTTTTACGGCGAAGGATCGTACGGTAATTGACTAAGGGTGAGGTGGAGCTGACCTGTCGCCGGCGAGTACGAGGGTGTGAGATCGAGTACGGTCGGCGAGGCGAGGTTGAAGACGAGAACTCGGAGGTTTTTCTGTTTTTTTTATTAAGCAAGACGACGTCGTTTTATTTACAGGACGGGCCGAAAATTGGGCTTTTTGTGGACTTTGATACTGGACTAAGAATAGCTTTGCGATCTAATACGATTTATATATTTTGGACGTAAATAATAACAACCTTGGGGTGTTTGTACCTCAATTTAAGAATACATACAACATATTATTTTCTTGGACACTAGTAACACTAACTATCAACCTAATTTTTCTCCAATACTACATCACCGAATTATTATGGCTTTAACTCATCGGAAAGATGAAGTGTCTCCGTAATGTGTGACGTGAAATGCAGATTAGTGTTTATATCAACATTTTCTACACAAGTTTCGTCTTCAACATCACGTATTATAAAGTCACGTCATCTTTCCATTAGTTAAAACTATACCAAATTGGTGGTGTACTATTGGTAGAAAATAGGTCGATATTTTGTATTATCAATGACCAAGAAAATAGTCTATATTATTAGTATCCAATACCGCTAAAGTTGGTATTATTGATGTCTAAATATCCTAATATAATTTTAAATAGATTTGTATTCTTATTTTTGTAGGATTAAAATATTTTTATTTTTTAGAATAAAATTTATTTCATGTTTTGGAAAATTTTTTAAATTTTAAATTTGAATATATTCTGATTTAATTATTTAAATGTTTTTAGTTGATTTTTTGTGCATTTTTTTCTGTGTTAATTTTTTATTTTAAATTGAAATCAATTATTGTTTAATTTGTCGTTATAACATGTAGGCTTATGAACATGGAAACTCCATCAAACTCGGAATCATTTTATTCATCTTCTTCATCGAATGATGTGGCACAAAAAATTTCAATTCTTATACCAGGAAAAAAATATTTTGAAATGTCATAAATGAATAAGAAGTTCTAGCTGAGAAAATACTCAAAACAACCTCACAATTGGTGTCTTCTTCATCACAACGAAGAACGAGAAAGAAAAGGAAAGTTATCAAGAAAGATCGACAAGAGGCCCCTACTCGCCTATACAAGGATTACTTCACAGATGATCCTGATTACACTGAAGGACAGTTTCGATGTAGATTCTGAATGCGAAGACATTTTTTCCTTTGTATAGTGGAGGCTATTGGTAATCATTCAGAGTACTTTCAGTTGAGACACGATGCAGTTGGGCGCCCCGGGGCGCCCCGGGTTGACACCACTAACTAAGTGCAACATAACCATTCGTTTGTTAGCAAATGGTATAGCCATCGATTGTGTTGATGAATACTTAAAGATTGGTAAAAGCACAACTTTAGAGTGACTAAAGATGTTCACCATGTACATTTGTGGAGTATTCACAACCAAACACTCCCTCAAACGAATAAAGTTTAATTTAAACAACATGAAAACTATTACATATATCGTTTGGTTACATGTAATGTGATGGAGTTATATGTACTGTAATCAACTATGTAATGGAATCAATTATGTAATGTAATACAAAAGTGGTTACATTACCATGTTTGGTTACTTGAAATGTGTATGTAACCAACTAATCATATATGAGATAAGCTAATCATATTTATTTTTGCAAGTTTGTGCATATATGTGTGAGCGTGAGGGTGAATGTAATAAATGAGTGCATGAGAGAGAGAGAGAGAGAGAGAGAGAGAGAGAGAGAGAGAGAGAGAGAGAGAGAGAGAGAGAGAGAGAGAGAGAGAGAGAGAGAGAGGATGTGCTATAAAGAGAACAAAAATAACAATTATAGTGAAGTATTATAAAAATATATAAGTTAATTATATATATGATGCTATTAAATGATAGTTTGGACATTAATCAAAATAACACGGGTAAGTGAGTGTTATTACAATTATATTACTAAATATTATTTTGATTGCGATGTTCAAAATGTAGCCAAACATTGTAATGCAAATAACAATGTCATTGTGATTACATTACGCGGTTGATTACATCCAACCAAAAAAACTATTAGTTTATTGTTAGTTTTGCTCCCTGTACTAACATTTTCCTTTTATGTCAAACGTAGTACGTTTCCAACTATTTGTCACTATTTTTTGCAATCAAGATTTTAAAATTTTAATTATCAATTTGTCAATATATATAATCATTTATTATATGAAAGTACCATAGAAAAATGTTAATAAAGTCAACATTTAGCGTTTGGAGTAGTGTTTCATGTTCTTTAGAAAACAGATAACCTTTGAAAATTTTATCTTTTGGAAATTATCCATGGCCATGTTTGGCAACCAGATTAGGTATTGGGGTAGTCATAGTATTAGTGATAGCTTTTTGGATTAGCTGTTTGACTTAGCTGTTTGGGTTAGCTGATTGCAGGAAAAGTGTTTGGTAAAGTAGCTTTTTGTGAAAAGCTACCTCAAAAAGCTTCATCAACTAGCTTTTTGAAAACTAGCTTTTTGGGTCTAAAAAGCTAATACAAAAAGCTGCTTATCAAACACCTTAAGTAACTTTTTAACCTTGGTCAAAAAGCTAAAAGTTATCCAAAAAGCTTGTAGCCAAACGCCCCCCATATCTTTTTATGTCAATTAAGATTAATCCCCTAACTTAGTCATTAAATTTATCGAACACAATCTCATTTAGACAGTCATCAGCTATCTGCTACTTAGCTTAATTAAACTATGATCCGTTGCCTAAACCACTACCTATTACATAAACTGTCATTCACTATCTAAAATGCTAATTTAGTCAAACATGGCCTAAATCATGCATGCATCAAAGCAATAATTGCAATGCACGATTCTTTTTTTTCGATATTAATATATATAACTCTCATCTGGTTCTTCTGGTTTATTTGTACCATTCAAATTTTCGTCACAATTAATCTTGGAAAGATGATCTCAAACTTACTTATCATTCCTCTAGGCATCTTTCCTGATTTGTGTAGATTTTCATATAGCATGTCTTTTCCTTCTATTTCGCGATTTAGAGCTGGGATGACAGTTATGTCTGAATCCGCAGTACATCCGATTCGCTCCGAAGCAAAAACTCTGAATTCGAATCGACTAAAAAAGTCCGACTCCGAATCCTATTAAAATAATCCGACTCCAATTATAATTGGGGCGGGTATGGGGATGACCGTCTCCGATCCAATTAAGTCCGATTATAGTAATTAAAAATCAGAGTTATATTTTAACAAGTATGATATATTAATCATAGGTAATCGAAGATAAAAACAATCAGAATTGGAGGAAATCATTTTACGAAAACGTATAAAAGCTAATCGGAGTCGAAGGTAATCGAAGTTTGAGGTAATCGGGTCGGAGTTGGAGTTGGAGTTGGAGTTGGGTACCTCCGACTAAGTTCGGATTTGGAAGTCCACCCACCTCCGATTAATTGGATTTGGAGGTGACCTCCACCTCCGATTATTAATTGGAGAGAAGATAGAGGTGGTACCTCCGGTCCTCTTTCAATCCATTGTCATCCCTATTTAGAGCCCTCAAACATGAAATCTCCAAATGCAAAGAGCACACTAAGCCCATAGACACAGATTCCTAGAGACTAGGGGTGAATAACAATTCATAACAAGCTAAAGTTTCCAAATGTTTACATTTTAATATGGTGATCAACTAATTGACTTGAAGATGCAACACTTAAAATACAATATCTACAATGTAGTTCAAATTAGGAAAGAGAGAAAGAGTGAAGATTGATTTGTACTTTAGCTGCTAAAAATGGAGGGTTGCAACTGTTGGGATCTTGTTGTGTGCATTATACCATTAATTACTTAATTAAATCAATTCATGCATTAATTAAGATTGATTAAGGTTAAAGTTCACAGTAATGGTTCAACTACTCCTGTTAATATTAGGGTTAGCCTCTTCTTGCTTAGCAACTTGCATTTTGGCAGGCATCAAATTCCCCAAACAACTAAGTTTATTTTTGTCATGTTTTCAGAGATCCCTTTTGATTGTCATCATATAAGTAAGTTCTTCTGCGTATCAACAACAACATCAACCACCCCGCTATTGCATGCTCTGTTTGGCATTCTTAATTAATTGGGTTCAAAGCATTCTTAATTCTTTGTTCATATCATGGTCATAAGATTAGGTAACTAATACAATTAAGTTGATAACCAAAAAGCACAAACAGACATACTCAAACCTCATGCATGTATGCCTTAATTGGAGAGAGAAGTATAATAAATAATAATTAACTTTACTGTTAACAATTTATTTATGTGGTAAATAGACATGTTTTGTATGGAGTATTTGAAAAAATCAATTCCATAGCACATAAACATGAAACTTAACTCAATCGGTACTTAATTATGGTGAAGCAAGTTATTAGGTGATATATATATATATATATATCTATATATATATATATATATATATATATATATATATATATATATATATATATATATATGTATGTATATTAAAAAAAAATCTACTATTGAACTTGAACCTCAAATCACCTAGAAACTAACATTTAGGGTGTATTTGGTGTAAAGGAAAACTGTTTTCTAGAAAATTGGTTTTCCTTGGAAAATGATTTTCTTAGAAAATGAATTTTCATTTGATATTTTTCGGTGTTTGGTACACAGGAAAATGATTTTCCTAGAAAACGATTTTCACATGTTTGACGATAAGGAGACAGAGATTAAAATGCGTGTGTGAGAGCTAGAGAGTGGTGGAGAGGGGGGGGGGGAGAGAGAGAATATTAAAAAGGGTGCATGAGAGAGAGTGGTGGAGAAAGAGATTAAAACGGGTGTAAGATAGAGTGGTGGAGGGAGAGAGAAATATCAAAATGAGTGCAGAAGAAAGAGTGGTGGAGAGAGAAAAACGAGAGAGAGAGAGAGAGAGAGAGAGAGAGAGAGAGTGGGGGAAAGAGGGAGAAAATGGTTTTTCTAGGTTGGAGTCAAAAAAATAATTTACAAAGTGATGGGGGAAAACCATTTTCTTGGAAAATCGTTTTCTCCATTTTCCGATCACCAAACACCGGAAAATGGTCATCCCAACCAAACATACCCCTAGAAGTAAAAAAACCTTTGAGAACTTTCATAAACTGAGAGATCGATCGATATGTAAGCTGATTTTTGGTTCGCTGATGACACAAGTCTTACTCCAAGACATTTCTTGAGTGTCTTACTCTACACCAAATTTGTATTCATCATTATTTTTTTAGGGTTGAGCATCAGTCCGAGAGTGGACTGAATAGATCGAGAATCGAACTAGAGGACTGACATGGACCGAAGACTGGACAGAAAAAAGTTCAGTCCTGAATTAGACTTATCGCACTTTTTTCAGTCAAAGACTAGACCGACTGAATGGACAAAACTTTGGCCGCGGCCGCTGAAGCAGCGACAGTCGATTGGTGTTCTAGCTAGGCGAGTTATGGGCAATTTAGGGCGGTTGCCATCATTGGTTGTTGTCAGATACCGATGACGACGTCTATGGCCTGTGGCAAGGGGCGGGCGACTGAGATAGTAAGAAGGGAGGCGGTGATGCGTGAGGGTTAGCAACGTGTGCATGAGTGTGAGGGGAGTTGGGTGGGAGGAGACGAGTTCCACAGGGGAGTGACTGAGTGTGGGGTGTTGGGGACTAGAAGGAGGGACCGAGGGAGTTACGTGGTATAAACCCTAAAAATTCAATATGTCATTAAAAGAGTTTGGTCCTTTGGTCGGTCCTTGCTCCATTCAGTTTGATCTGGGGGTTGGACCGAAGACCAAAAATGAAAATTCTTTGGATCGGGGACTAGACCTAAGTTTTTAAGTCCAGTCCTCGGGCCAGCCCGATCCAGTCCAAATTTCGGTTCGGACTGGATTGTGCTCAACCCTAGACTTTTTACTCCAATTTTTCAAAAGTAAGCATAAATTATCAATTATAAGAAGTTTTGGATGTGTTGGTTACGTTAAAGGGCACGAATGACACCCTAATCGATCAAACTCATCCGTTAGACATATCTTAGGCGTTTTTTGTAATTATAGAAAATAATGGATAAAAATATAATTTTATATAATTTATATATGATATTATAGTTATAGGACTAGATTATCATTTTATGTCCATTTAATATATAATAATATATTTTTTTTTATACTAGGGTAACATAATTAAAAAATGTCGTCCCGAAACTCATCATATCATTTTGATATATATATATATATATATATATATATATATATTGAATTTGAAACTGGTGGGGAAAAGAAAAGGCTTTGCATGGTGGGGTAATGCGTGAATAATTTTCTATAATTAATCATGAAACCCAAATACATAAGTCACATATGGGAATGTGATAGAATATTTGAGATCCACATTATGTCATTTGTACATGGATTAGAAGAAGATCCCAACAAAACATTAGTTGAATTTTACTTTATTAAAAGGTAACATTTTTTAAATTCCATATATAAATTATCGTACTTACCCATTCGTCTTTGTCTTTAAAAAAAACAATCCGCTTTGTACTCTGTATATAATAATATACAAAGATAGAAAGAAAACTCGACACCCTAGATTCGACTATGATAGTGATAATATATCCTAATTATATTGAATCCTCTAGGGGGTTTCACTATATGATGGGTTTAGGGTAATAATTTAGTATTTTACTTTGTTGCATATGTTGGTTAAAATATAAAATGGGAAATAGTAATAATCTCATAGGAAGTCTCAAAATAAATGCACGCCCAAGCAAGGAGCTTGCTTTTTGCTCCCTTCATCCAATATTTTCGAATATCTCAACATTCTAAAACAAGAGTACAAGCCAAAGCAAGTACTACTGCTTCGAGGCCTAGGGATGTGACATTGTGACTAGTGAGAGGGAGAGAATGTTTGAATGTATGTATAATTGTGCCTATATAATTTAATTTAATTGTCATATTTGAAAATTATGCTGCCAAATTTTAAATTTTTTGAGCATAAAATTTTCAATATAAACAATGAATTGTTACTATCTCCGTCCCATATTGTTTGTCCATTCCAACTATATTTAAAAGCCCAATGATAATGGGAAATGGGGTGAAAAATGTGTAATGTATCAGAATTGCCCTTACTTTTCTCATGTGAAGAAAAATAAAAAAGAAACAAAAGAGTATTTATTAGGGGTATAATAGGAATTACAATCATTGAAAGTATAAAATGGACAAACATTTTGGGACAAGGGAGCTAGGTAGATTGACAAACAATTTGGGACAAGGGAGTTAGGTAAATGGACAAATAATTTGGGACGGAGGTAGTATATAAAAGTATTATCATTAGATTTGTAATGAAAAGTATTACCATAAAAGTTTAATAGTAGTATTACAATTGTTAATACTCCCTCCGTTCCATATTAATTGTCGTCTTTGGAAAACGTCCAGTCAAATTTCAAAAAATTTGACCATAAATTTCTCAATATGTACAATGAGTTGCTATACAAAATTATCACTATTAAATTCGTAAAGAAAAATACTATCATAAAATATAATATATTGTAATTGTTAAGAACATATTATCTAAGAAATTATCAAAAGAGTGACATTAGAGACCGTGAAAATTAAAATTATGACAATTAATATGGAACGGATGGAGTAATATACTCCCTCTGTTCTTTTTTATCTATCATTTATGGTTTTCAGTGTTAATCTTTAATCAATAATTTTTGATATAAAATTGTTATAAAAAAAATAATATTATACTTTTTCAATAGTATTTTTTATTACGAATCTAATGACATCAATTTTGTATGATGAATCATTATACAAATTAAAATATGAAATGTTTTAACACAATTTTCTAGATGACAGATAAATAAAAACGTACGAAGTACTCCCTCCGTTCTTTTTTATCGTCATTTACAGTTTTCAGTGTCAATCTTTAATCAATAATTTCTAATATAAAATTTTTATAAAAAAAATATAATATTATACTTTTTAAATAGTATTTTTCATTACGAATATAATGACATCAATTTTGTATGATGAATCATTACACAAATTAAAATATTAATGGTCAAAATTTTTAACACAATTTTCTAAGTGACATATAAATAAAAACGGATATAGTATTATATAAGAAAATGTCAATTAAAAAGTAGCATTGAATATCATAATAGTCAACTAAATGATAATTAATATGATGGGGATGGAGTATTTGGATGTTTCAATAATCTCTAAGGGTCTACTTGGGAGAGGGGTAGAGGGGGTAAGGAGGGGTTAAGGAGGGTACCTACTCCTCCTTATTCCTGCTTGGGAAGAGAGTGAGGGAGGGTAAGGGAGAGTAAGAGGGAGTAGGGTTTACTCCCCTTTACACCTCTTTACCCTTGTTTTTTTAACACCCTAATTTGGGGTGTAAACAAGTATTCCATATAATTATATTATACATTATATAGAAAATGACCATTATACCCCTAATCCTAATGGGTAAATGTATATGCATTATATTGAATTACATATAATATAAAAGGATAAATATGTCATTTAACACTTTACTCTTATGAACTTTCCAAAATATTCTCCCAAGCAGGGGTAAGTTGCTTACCCTTATGAACTCTCTCATACTCTCACCCTCCTTTAATCTTATGAACTCCTATTCCTCATTTTTTACTCTCATTTCAAGCAGACCCTAAGTGTGTAGTGAAATTTAAAAAGAAAACGCAACCAATAGCATCTGCAGCTTTCAAGCTTGCATGCCATTCCCATCCAGAGACTCCAAGACAAAATATGATGTGCATTGGTGAGAGAAATTTCTTTTTGGAGAGAGACAGAGAATGTTTAGGGCTACCTTCTTCATAGGGATTTTTTTTTTCTTTTTTATTTTTGCTTGTTTGTTTAGAAAAAAATTTAATTAGGTGAGTTGAGTTTCAAGAGTCGATTAGGACTAGATTCATCTAAAGGTTTAAGGACGGATATCATCAATGGTGAGGCTACATCCACCCAGCATTACGTACCATTTTTTTTTTAGATCGTGCATATTGATGTAGGTAAGTGTAACTAAATACACGGTCAGTGCATATAAAATAATATAACTGTAAGTTAAGGTGTATAATTAGTTGGGATAATTTTCCCATTTTTCGATGTTTGGTGACCGGAAAATGGAGAAAACCATTTTTTAAGAAAATGATTTTCCACTACCTTTTGTAAATTATTTTCCTGACTCCAACCTAATGAAAATGATTTTCTCCCTATCTCCCCTACTCTCTCTCTTCCCCTTCTTTCTCTCTCTCCACCATTATCTCTCACGTACCGATTTGAATATTTTTCTATTTCTCTCTCATCTTTCTCTCTTTCCACCACTCCCTCTGATCATACAAGGAAAACCATTTTTCTAGAAAACAATTTTTTTTTGCACCAAACACCCCTTAATGTAATTTAGGAATGTTTTGGTATTTTTGTATTTACCCAATTAATATTTATATTGTTGTACATGAAAAAAATACAAGTATTATTAACTTTTATGATTTGAGAAAATACATAAAAATTCATATACTATTACCGTTTTACGTATAATATATATGCATTTGATATAAACTGCATATATATTTTTTTGATATCATGTAATTTATCAAACCATGGCATATGAAATTCATTAAATGGATAGTATTGTGAAAGTTTAATTTAAACATGTAAAATTTTGTAATTTTGTAAATTCCAGTAATTCTTGGCAATATTTACCTCCCTCTATTTAGTGTTGAATTTTACAGGCCCCTTAAATTGATTCATTGTTTCTCTATCATAAATGTCATAAATTGTAATATTACAACATCAGGTGGTCTCTCCGAAATTGGTGTCCTTCTTGGTGCATTATGATGAAGTAGTGTAATTTACAACTTGTTATAATTATATAGATCGATCTTCGCTTGGGCACTAGAGACATTATGTCTTTCATTAATACTTTCCAAGTGTTTTTAATACTTCAAATATTCTCTCAATTGTCATTATATGTGAAAAATGATAAAAATTGAGAATATTCTCTTTATCAGAGTTATAAATCTACTATTTTTGAAATCTTGAACATGAAAGTGGACTTCTTCGTATATATATGGAGCTAAATAATATATTGCTAGTCATGTAATGTGCACTTTAAATATTAGAAATTTACTTGAATTCAATTTGAAACAAAAACATGAAAAATTAAATATGGGGCTAATTAAAATTTAAGATATGTTGGAGAACATTCATATCTCAAGCATAAACTTCTCATAGCATTAATGTTAATGTATTAAACTATCTTTAATTTGAAATTTTACAAGAATATTTTCATTTTTAAAGACTAAAGTATTAAGATAAAAATTATAAAATTATGAATGGTAATATGTATTATTTACTAGTATATTAATTTTTAGACTAAGTGCGGGTAAGTGCGAATGAGTGCAGAGCATGTGGGTAAGTGTAGATTAACGCATGATGGTGCAAGTAGATGCAGGTAGATGTAGGTGTAGGTTGGCAAATTTCCCAAAGAACATACACTACATACTAGGCAAAAATAGGTAAGAAAATATAGTCAATGATGAGTGTATTAAACGCAAGGGATAGTATTTGCATTTTGACCTATATATACGAACAAGTGAACTAAAGGACTGCTCAAGGGAACCCATTTTGAAGTTTTTGATCCTCTCAGTATGACGTACATGAAAGTCAAAGATGTCACAGACCCACGATAGCATAGCAGAATATCCAAACAGTGTGTAGAAGGAATGTGTCAAGGAAGAAAGCAGGGACACCATGATTATTCAAACAGATCCAAAGTTTGTCATAGGGTGTCACACTACTACCATATCGAACAAGAAACTCGAAAAACGTCCCCCATCAATGAGAGTTCCCAATTCTAACAGGGCTCTAAGGTCAGGTAAGAGTAACTTTTGGTGCAGGGACCAAGGTGGGACGATCTACAACCGTGGCAGCATTGTGAAGGGAGTCACTTATTACCAATTGCATAAGGTACAATAATACCGTAAAAGGAAGGTGACACGGATGCCAGATGTTGAACAGTCACTCTTTGTCACGAAGAAAGTCAAAGCAACATATTGTAGCTTACAAGTTATAGAGTCTAGGATTAAGGAGTCTCGTAATGGTAACCTTTTATTCGTGCCCTTTTATTTTTTTAGGAAAGTTTGAGTCAGAAGTTAAGGAAGCATATACCTTAGCAATTAATGTCAGGGATCGAGTCCTTCCTTAACTGTCTTTATTTATATACTCTGTCACTATTGTCAAAAAAAAAAAAACAAAAAAACGAACAAGTGAACCAAACGGGAGAAAGCAAGTGGTGACTACCACTATTAAATGACATTCTATTTGTCCAGGCTCTATTATTTTGACTTAAAAAAAGGTTTTCTATAATATATTTTTAAGAGTTAGAGTCAAACTCAACCCGCGATTATAAAAACACATAGTTACAAGTAAATAGTAATTCATATTTATAATAATTACGTGAATATATGGGTGAGTGAAACTTTACCCACACTTAATAAAAGCCATACTAATTACATATTGTCTATCAACAATGCCCAAACATCATGAAATTTGAATTATGATCATTCAAATTATAAGCTCCAAACATGCTTGGCTAAATAATTGAATCTTTCATTTTTTTTGATTTGGTGTCAATCAAAAGAATCATGAGCTACATAGAATACATTATTCCCACTTCTTTTCTTGGTTGTCCTTTTCTCACACACAGTATGAGCCTCAGCTGCATCCATTAACATTAGGCATTTAGGCCCCCCACCTACACCAAAACTAGTGACAAATGACAAGACATCATAACCATAAAGGAAAAAAGGTTAAACATTACATATCTAACTAAGCCTGTTTCAATGCATATATATGTCTTGAGGCTTCAATCTAGGCTGAAGCTGGGGTTTGAATTCAGTTCAACAACAAATGAGCAAATACAAATACATACATCTTATCCTTGTTACTGTCCAAAGTACAAACCCTCCGAATTTGCAAATAGGAATCAACGACTTTAATTACACATAATTGTGTTTTTAAAGTTCAACATTTCTTGTCACTTTACCCGATTCAGCCTAACAACAAATGGAAAGTACCATATGTCTTTTCAAATTTTTGTTTAACAACAAACGCAAAATACCATGCATATAATATCCTATCATTCTTAGATCGATACAATGTGACACACACACATATATACATAGCTGTGTAGATAGACGAATGTAACAATAGTTTAGCATAGGTAAAGATGAAGGATATAAGAAGTAAAATATTTACCTACGGTTTGTTTTTATTCTCGGTTGTTATTGGTATTGGTCAGTAAGCAGGTGTTAATTAGTATTGATGGGTATCATTTGGAGTAAAAATTATATTGAAGACATGCATGGACGAGTGTAGATTGTTGTAACGTTGTTAGCTATTGAGTGTGATCAACGATGTTGAATGTTGGACACTCTTGATTGTGACTGATGATAAAAACTTATTGCGTATTTTTAGTTTATTATCAATAGTACGTCGACACTCGTCAGCTATAGCACTAATCAGTGTTCGTCCATATCTTCAAATTGTAGTCCACGTGTTACGTGGACATATTCATTAGTATTTATCAGTACTGATCAATATCTATCAATATTCATTAATTAGCATTGATAAATGACAAATTCCTACCAATAATTTCAAAAAAAACCCCCTCAAAATCTTTACTTTTTAATTGATAATGTCATGGAGAAAGTTTAGATACTATAATCCAATAAATAGATACTATACAACAACAAAATGTATAAATATACCCCACATTTATCTACTTCAATTTTGGTCGGCACGATAAGTTTTGCATGAGTGAGCAAGTGGCAGGATGAATATACACAAGGGGAGAATTTCCTTTGAAATGTGTGTTGGTGGTCCAAACCCTAATAATATTGTGTCTAGATTCTTTAGCTTGTATCCATCCACATTAATTCAAAGGTAAAAGAATTTGGTCCAAAGCAACTTCATTCACCCATCAAAGCAATATGATTTCGTCCTGTAAATTTATTCAACTTTAAATTCGGTCCCATGGCTCGATCTTTATAATGTTGTAAAATCAAACTATTAGGCAATTATAAGTCATTATTTCATATGTACAGTTGAAGTGGGCAAGATTCTGACAATTGAATCATGAGGGTAGCTTGTTTTGTTGACTAGAAAGTACGAAAGTTAAAAGATGCAATTAATCAAGTCCATATACACGTGAATTTTGATTATGTTACTGTGGCAAATAGTTGTTAGCAAAAATATAAATATTTTGCTGCGGGAATTCATCCATGAGTGAAGAGTGAAAATGTCCTACATAGAGAAAGTAGAGAGAAAGGTAAGGTATATAAGTCAAGTGGGTTATTCCAACATTTGCATTTCATCTAAATCACTAACAAAATTAAATGTAAGTATATTTAAATCATTATAAGATTATGTTTCATTATTTTGAGAGTTATTACGACTTATACACAATATTAAAATAATTATTCATTAATATTTTTTCATAAGTATAAAACAACATAAAATATACATTTTCTAATATGATTGATAAAATTAGACTACTATTTATATTTTTTTGACCTTGTTAATAAGTATTATTGTAAAACCCCGAAAAATCCAACGATGTTGACCGTGACGTCGTTAGTAAGTTAGGTTTGACTTCGTTATTTATTATTATTCGTTTGTGTTTAGTTATGTTAACGCTTGAGCTCGTAGGACTGTTGAGGGGCTAACAAGGGTAGAATAGTAATTTCCGCTGGTTAATATTATTATGTGAATAATTACGTGAATATTATTTGTTATGTGATTATATGATTATTAAAATTAATAATATTATTATTATTATTATTAGAATTATTAAGTTTTTTTTTAGAAAAATCAGTTTTTAATTGTTAAATGGGTTGGATTAGGATTGGATTAGATTAGTTAATTGGGCCTAATTAAATGGGTAATATATAAACCCCTTTCACCCCTCTCAAAACCCTAAACTCTCTAAACCCTAAAACCCTAGCTCCCTCTCTCTCCTCCTCTCTCCTCGGCAGTAGCCACTGCATCACACCGACTCAGCGCTGAGCACCGGAAACCACCGCGAAACCCCTCCCTCTCTTCCTTTCTCCTTCTCTTTCCTCTTTTCTTCCTCTCGATCTCCCTGTCTCTCGCCCCTGCCCAGCCGCGCCACCAGACGTGCCGCCACCGACGCCACCAGCACCGTCGTCACCACCCGTCGCCACCCTCGCCGGTAACCGCCGATCTTTTCCTTCTTCTTTCTCTTTCTCTCTCTTTTCTCTCCTTGCGCTAACTTCGCTTGTCTCGCCGCCATCATCGCCGGCCACCGCGACCTTTGGTGTCGCCGTCGCTGCCCGGTCACCAGACGACCCTCGCCCCGCCACCCTAACGTCGCCGGAGCCCTCCCCAGTCGAAGGAAAGCAGTCGAACCACCATCCATTGCTGCTCGGAAAACTGACGTCAACCACCCCCCTCCGACGAACCCACGGTAGCCGCCACTGCGACCCGCGCACCCCCTCCGACCGCCGCCGTAAACCGCCCGCCTAACCTACGTAAAACCCTAACCCTAACCCTAACCATAATCTGTTTATATTTTCTTTATTTTTCCTTTTCTTTTTCCTTTTTCTTTTCTGTTTTTATTTTATTTTATTTTATTTTATTTTCAAAAAAATTAATATTCTGTTTTTATAATTATTGTATTGTTAGTTTTGTAATTAGGGAAAATTATTTGTAATTGTAATTCTTGTTGTAATTAGGTGTAATTTATTAATTGTTATGTGTAAATTCGTAATTGTTATGTGTAATTTTATGTTATAAATTGTAATTAGATTTAGGTTGTAATAGTTGATTATTAGGTTTGAAAGTGATTCTTTAATGTTCTTTATTTTCTTTACATGAATCGTTAGACCACAATATTATTGTATGTACGAATTTGGAAATTTATTTACCTAGGTTAATTCTTGAATTTTAGTTATAAAAATCGTTATGTTCTTTATTGTTCTTTAAAAGTAAATTTTGTTAAGTTTGTTAAATAAATTAGTTAACCTACTAGAAGTTAAAATCTTGTTAATAAAATCTTGAATGCTTGAAAATTAATTAGGTTTCTTGTTTCATTAAGTTAAATATTGTATGTTCTTTTATTTTTAGGACTCATTCATGTTAGGGTTTAGATAACATTATTATTGTATGCACGAATCTTTAAAGTATAATTATCTAGATTAATTCTTGAATCGTTAGTTAAATATTCATATGTTCTTTAAATTCTCTTAGGGTTCATTCATGTTAATTTCATGTGTAATCTTGATTAAATAAGTGAGTTGGTTAAATTACGAAAAAGGAATTCGATTCTTGTTATTAATTCTTGATTCTTGATTCTTGATTATTTTCCCTCGTTATAACTTATTTGTAAATAATCCATGCTTTAATCTTTAAAATCTTGGTCAAGTAATTTATGTTTTAAGTAATTTTATTTCTTTTATGACCTTAGGTTTTATTAAAGTTATTAAAGGGTCTTTCATGTTTTTCTAAATTAAATTTACTTCTACAAGTTTAATTGTTGGACCTAAGTTGAGTTGGACTTCCTATCTTAGACCCTAGCTACTGTTTCGAGTCCAAATTAGAACCCCGAGACCGTTTGGTAAAAGTTAGAACCGAAATAACAAATTAATTGATTACCGTTAACGGGACAGTTTTGTTAGTGTCTAAAGATCGGGTTGCCGCTGCTAGTGTAGTTACCTTTTGATCAAACCCTTTGAAATGGAGTTTCCCTTAGATGTTAGGAACCATAGGAATTTTACGGATCGAACGTTTGATTTGTATAGCCCGAGTTATAACCGTTTTACCGGAACCTGTCAGATCTGGACCAATGGGAAAGACGGGTGTTTTTGAGGTCCTTCGGGACTGAGTTGGGCTTAACCATCAACATAGAAGTTTTAGTAGACATCCCGAGGTTTCCGAAAAGTCCAGAACCAGCCCCATAGGATGTCGGGAAGTCGAGTTGTGACCCGTTTTATGTGAACGTTATAATCTGCCCTCTGCTTGCTTCTTTTTATAATAATTGTTGAGTGAAAATAATATGTGATCTTGTTATGTGTTTTCTTGGAGGTATTAAGTGTAATTTCATAAATGTTAGGAACCTAAGTGTTCCTAGGGGATGGGTTAGGTAGTTAATAGATAATTCTAACTTCGTTAGAACGCGTTTTGATTAGATAATTACTTTTATTCTAGGCCCGAGTTAGTGCGAGACGTTAGTGAGCTCAAGTGTGTTCTTCTTTTGCTGTGCTGTGAAGTATATCAGGTAATTGTCTATGCTCTAATCCCCACCGGGATGCTCTTTAAATGTGTTTTGATGTTTTATAATCTATTTTGAGAATTGCATCCCGAAAGGGGACTTTTGTGGAAATACGACCATCTGTTTTGATAATCTTTTTGATTCGATTGTGATCTTGGTTTATTTGAGTTGAGAAATTGGATGGTCTTTTATTCAAAGTTTTGTTAATGGTTTTGATAACTTGGGATGGTTGACTTGAGAGTCGTGAGTTGAGTTTGAATACTGTGTAATTAATTCAAGTGGAAACGTTAAACGGGTTTCGGGGGATAACCTGTTGTGCAGGTGTAACAACCTGCAGGGTTATGGATCAGGAGATCAGGGCTTCCTTCCCTGATATAGGATAGTATTTGATGCCTTTGGTAGGCGATATCATTGATGCCTTTGGTAGGCGATGTTTTTGATACCTTTGGTAGGCGATATTATTTATGCCTTTGGTAGGCGATGTTCTTAATGCCTTTGGTAGGCGATGTTTTATGCCTTTGGTAGGCGATGTTCTTGATGCCTTTGGTAGGCGATGTTACTTTAAGGGATTTGGTATCCCGCCCGCACATTAAAATATGGATTGGATGGGTTAAGGAAAACAGTTAAGGGTTAAAGGTTTGTAAAACGTTTGATTCGATCCCTCTCCCCAAAATGAATTGAAATGAACTTAAACTGTTTTAAACGTTAGGGGTAGACATTATTGAGATTTCCCCCTCATTTTCTGAAATGTTTTGATTTCAGGTGAAGATCTAAATGCTGGGGACGGGAGTTAGAAGTGAGGACGACGAGTCTAGAAGTCCTTGAACCTTTTATATTGTTTTCGTTATGAATTCTTAAAGTTTGTTTTGAGTTGTTAGTAGTTACCGTTAGCAGACAGTTGTGTTTTCCTTTCTCGCCTTGTATTCCTTCGGGGATACGGCAGTGACGCCCAAACTAAATTTGAAGTCTTCCGCTAAGTTTTGTCTGTTAACGTTAGTTTGACTTTGACTTTCTATAATTGAATTTCCGGGGCGTTACAATTATACTCTTATAGTTGATAAATATATATAATTGTTAGAGAAAATATTATTAAAAGTTACAAAAATGTGAAATATGGACAATTCAAGATGGTTATTAACCATCTTGAAACAAGATATGTATCATTGTCCTTGTACAAATTAGTTGTTTTCTTTTTTTTTATCCGATTATTGAAGGCAAATGCTTAAAGATTCACAAAATATAACAAAGAACATTATAAAATAGTAAACAACCCACTTCAACCTACAACGAAAGGTGCTAAACATAAACAATACAGCAAGTTGCAAACCCACTACAACAAAAAAAAATAACTTTCTCATTCGATAACAATCTTAAAAGATCAACAATTTTATTTGGGTGAGTCATCGAAGACTCTGACCACACCTATATCATGTTTATATTTGTTGTTTAGATTGATTTTTAGTGAAAAATAGGCATTTGATAAACTAGCTGTTTCTGAATAAAACAAATATTAAAATTCCATTGATATCATTTGTCACTAATGTAACATAAATATGTGTCAAATATTTAAGATCACATTTTTGGACTGTAATATGTTTTACACAATAAGTCATTTGTGATCCTGTTGTCGTGAGTTGTGCTGTTGTTTTTGTTTTTTGCTGGAATCCTGTTTGTTCTACTGTTTTGCAGATTTATAGCATCTTTGATGCCTTTTTAACCCTATTTAGCTTGCAAATTATCGGGAAAAAAATTATTCTAACAAACTTATTGAAATAAATTCTTTTAATAAAGACAACTTGATTCTATTTCACTTTATCAAACTTTGCAATAAATGAATATTTACCAAGATGTTCTTCAATAACATGATTACCAAACATCTCAGCACTAGTGAAGATTGCAGAAAAGGAGTGTTAGGAAGTGCACAATACGCCCCCCACTAGAAGTGGAGAGATGGGTGAAGGGTGATGAGTGAATGAGTCTTTTAATTCCAAGCCAAGAATGATGAAACAAGAGATAAAAAGTGAACTCCAAAGAGAAAAAAAGGAGGCCTGTCATCTCCTAAAAATGCTCACGCAAAAGTAGTTTTAGTGGGCACAACACACTAGTGATCCACCATTATTAGTCACCAATATTATTATTATTATTATTATTATTATTATTATTATTATTATTATTATTTGTACATAGTAGTCTTTCTACAATAGTTATACTCATTGCTCGGGTCATCTATAACGGTGTTTGGTTATTGTCTTTATTTATTGGAGTTTGTTGTTTGTTGTTTGCTGTCTTGTAATGCAATCTTGCTTACCCTTCAATAATCGGAAAAAAAGGCTATCTATATTCAAATTTACTCAAATTCTGTACAAGTAGAACACATATTAAGAGTTATTATTATTATTATTATTATTATTATTATTATTATTATTATTATTATTGTCGCTGTTGTGACTAACCTATTTTCGTTGTAAATACGATGTTCAATGCAATGTTTTGATATATTGAATTTTTACATTTTACTTTAACAAAACTTGTAATATTATATTTAAGTAAATTTTGATTTATCACAAATTTAATAATGATCTCATATAATAACTCAATAAATTTGATAATTTAAGCATTTTTGGACGTCAATAATACCAACTTTTGGGGTATTGTACACTTATAATATAAACTATTTTTTGGCCACTATCAATACCAATTATCTAGCTATTTTCCACCAATAATACACCACCAATTGATATGATTTTGACTCATGAAAAGATGACATGACTCTATAATTAATGCGTGATGTTGAAGGCGGAGCTTGTGTAAAAACAATGTTGACGTAGGCACTAATTTGCCTTTTTACATTACACATTATGGAGCAATGTCATCTTTCTTATGAGTTAAAACCATAACAACTTGATGGTGTACTGATAGGGAAAAATAGATTGATAATTAATACTGTCAGTATCTAAAAAAATAGTATATATTATTAATAAATAATACCCTTAAAATTGATATTATTAACCTCCAAAAATTCATAATTTAATAATCAAAATTTAGAAAGGCTGATATCAATAGTTAAAAGACAAACAAACTTTAGGGAGGGGGGAATATTATGATGCATTATTATTGAAAAAAGAAAAAGGGGGTAAAAAAAAGAATAGATGAGGGAATTTGGAGACAAGCTGACAGACTCCATTCATATGACCTATTATTCCTCCAAACATGCCCTTCCATTTGCTACTTCCTAAGAATTCCTTGGCATTTTCTTCTTGTACATTTTCCGCTTTCACAAGTACTTTCCTTCTTGTCATTATTATTTCCCCCCCTTCTCTTTCAATAACCAAAGTGAAGCAGTACTACTCCACTCCATCCTTCTTTTTCTCACTTCCCCCTAAATTTTGGTCACCACTTCCCCATCCTTTTTCCCCTTGGACTCTTCCTCTTCCTCTTCTCTCCCAGATTCTCTCTCCACCTCTTCTTCTTAGACCATTAGAATGAAATCAATGATTTTTTTCATGTGTCACCATATTATAATTTTATACTATTGTCTTTAATTTCATTTTTTTTTGGGCTCCCCCTATATATACCCCTCTCCCCATCACTTACCCATTTCAACCCACCACCTTCTTTCCTCTTTCTTCACCTTTCTTTTCACACTGCAAACCCTAGCTCTTTCTTACATTAAGCTACCCCTCCAAATCAAGAAATTCCCCATAAAAGAAGGGGGAAATTTTAAAACAAAATGATGGGAACCCAGCAGAGGAATTCAGATCATCATCTTCATCTTCATCACCATCATCAGAATCATCAGAATCAGCAGGGTGTGATTCAATCCTCCATAGCACTCCTGCAAGAGAGATTCAAGCACTTGCAGAGAGTCAAAGAGATGAGAGAGAAGAGAGAACTTCTCAAAATCTTCTCTAATAATACTCACAATAATATTGATAACAATAATAATAACACCACTACCACCACCACAAGTGCTACTATTCTTACTACTAGTACTACTACTAGTAACACTCATAATATCATACCCAGAGATTCCACCATGCAGTATACATATCATCATCATCATCATCATCATGATGGTGATCATGATCATGGTACTGATCAGAAGGATCAGCTGCAGGTTTTTCTCCCACCCAACTACTACAACTGCAAGCCATCATCATGCCATACATCACCACCACCATCATCACAATCATCACCATCATCATCATCAACAGCATCACCATCATCATCATGGTCGTCGTCATCTGAGAGTAATAAGGAGGTGGCTCTCTCTCTTTGGCCCTCTACACCGCCATGCAAAATTACTGCAGTTAATAATATTAATATTACTGCTGCTGCTGATCCTTTCCAAAGAACGACGTCGTCCAGCTTCCTACGGCCGATCAAGGAGGACACGATGGTGATGAACAGGGGTTGCATGTCCAGGGCTTTTAGGTTTGAGGATGCTCATCATGTCTCAGATGTTGATACTACTCTTCATCTATGACCTCTTCATTTGCTAATTATAATTACTAGGCCATTTTTGTTTTTTTTTTGTATTTTTTTTGTTTGATGGGGGATTAACGTAGTATGACGTACCATCAATAGCGTAATTAGCCTGAGTAATTAATTATACTATGGAATTATCCTTTCATATGAGATTAATTAAGGGTTATATGTGTGTTTTGATGACAAGATATATTATATGTATGGTGTAATAACCCGGCCCTATTTTGTTTTCACGAATGAATTGAAAGAGATGTTCTACGTACGTACGTATTACCCAGTTCATAGCTTTACCTAATCTATTTACCCTTGATATGTGTATAATAAGTGTCTTGAATATTAATTAGCTATATTAACTTTTGTTTAAATTACGTTAAAGATTATATTTAAGCGTGTTTGAATAATTATAAAGTTATCTGTTATTACTTTGAGGATTATCATTAATTACTTTTAGATTATATAAAAATAATTTTATTTTTATAAACTATCCATTTAGTAGGGATTAAAATCCAGTTATATTTTTTCTATTTTTCTTATGAAAAAGGAATTCTTAATGTTATGATTGCTTTTTAAGACGATATTGTCGTCAAACTTTTATTTTCTTCAAAACAGTAATTGACATTCTTTGAAGAACCAACGCTTATCGATGAGTACATACGAGCTACTACATATGCGCTCAGACTCACCATCAAGAGCTCTCGCTAGGGAATGAGCTACACAATTTCCTTTCCTCTTAAACCAAACACACTCCCCAAACGACAACTTAGTTAAATGCAAAATGTCTTCTACGTACAACCAAATGTATAACTCGCCAAGACACACCGTGGCATTTCTTACCTTCCTAATTAGTTGAAGGTAGTCATACTCGAGAATTACATTTGGGTAATGAATTGAAAGCGTCGCATAAGCTTGCATGAGGCCATAAGCCATTCCATACCTTCAGCCACATCCACCGGCCACGCTACCCGGGCTTTTTTGGATGTCGCTAAGATCACATCTCCCGTCTCGTTTCTGATCACGACGCCCAAACCCACCATCCCTTCCTCGTCACAAGCCGCGTCTGCATTTAGAGGAGTGCCCATATGTTGCTGTGGTGTTGCCTGGCATGCGATTGTTGTTCATGGCTCCGTTCACTTCATGATATATATTTAAGGATGTTAGCAAGCATTGCCTTAAGATTGTGCATGGTACTCGCTTATTTTGGAAGATTTCCTCGTTCCTTGTTCGTCAGGCAACCCGGGTCTAAAAGAGAGCCGTTTGGAGATGGTGATGGGCTTGTAGTTATGGATGATGCATTGGCTACCACATCGAGTAGGATGATTAGAGATGAGTGGGTTCTTGATACGGGGTGCACTTATCATATGTGTCCTCATAAGGATTGGTTCGAGTCCTATGAGAGTGTTGACAGCGTGGTCGTAATTATGGGTAATGACACAGCCTGCAAGGTTGCAAGAATTGGCAGCATCAAAATCATGACTCACAACAGCCATCGTTAAAACTTTGAAGGAGGTTCGTCACATCCCTAACATGACCCGTAATTTAATTTCTTTAGGTACTCTTGAGGCTAACGGTTGTAGGTACAAAGGAGAAGAAGGTGTGCTGAAAGTGTGCAAGGGTTCCATGATTCTGATATGATGAAGGGAATCAGGAAAGACAGCCTATACATCCTACAAGGGTCTACAATGACAGGAGCTGCAACAGCAGTTTTAAATCTTGATGAGTCCGACAACGCAAAGCTGTGGCACATGAGACTTACATGGGAGAGAAGAGAATGTCAATGCTGAGCAAGAAGGGATATCTTGGAGGCGCACAAATCGGCAGTGGAGTTTTGCGACCACTGTGTCTATGAGAAACAGAAGAGGGTCGGTTTCTCCAGGGCCAAGCATACAACGACAAGGATCCTTGACTATCTCCACTCAGACTTGTGGGGTCCTGCTAAAGTGCCATCACTGAGTGGCAAGCGCTACATGTTGACCTTCGTGGATGACTTCTCGAGGAAGACATGGGTTTATTTCATGTGGCACAAGAATGAGACATTCTAATATTTCAAGAAGTTCCAAGCTTTGGTGGAGAGCCAGACATGTAGGAAAATAAAGAAACTCAGGACTGACAATGGGTTGGAGTTCGTTGATTCTAAATTTGCTGAGTTCTGTGAGCAGCATGGGATCGATTGCGAGGCATTGAACCCTGGTAGGTAAGTCGATCTCAGCAAAACGCCAGCCGAGAGACTCAACGAGACACTCCTGGAGAAAGCCCGCCGCATGCTCTCAAATGTAGGGCTTTGGAAGAACAAATAGTTTGGGCAGAGGTGATATCTACTGCCTGCTACCTGCTGAACAGATCACCTCACGCCTCTATTCAATACCAGATTCCAGAGGAAGTATGGACAGGTAATCTAGTTAATTATTCTAATTTGAGAATTTTTGGATGTCTTGTATATGCCCATGTAAATGATGGAAAACAGTCTCCCAAGGCTGTTAAATGCTTGTTTCTAGGTTATGGGTCTGAGTCTAAGGGATACAGAATGTGGTGTCCTGACTTGAAGAAAGTTATACAATCTAGAGATGTAACCTTTAATGAAACTGCTATGTTATCTAGAATGAAATCTACCGGTACTTCTGATGATGCAGGAAATCAGGAGAAGGATGCAGGAAGAACAATGTTCAAGGTGGAGCAGGTTAAGGCTCAAGCTGGAGCCACTGAAACCTACAATTAGGAGCAAACTGCAGATAATGTTCCTGAAACAGCTTAGGTTGATGAGCCTGAGATATAGACTGACGTTCCTCAGGTGGAGGAAGAACCAAGCATAGCAAGAAATCGTCCCCGGAGGGAGATCAGGAGAGCAACGCGGTATACTGAAGAGGATGACGCTATGATCGCATATGCACTGAGTATTGCAGAAGAGTCTCCTAAAGGTGCTGACCTTCTACCTATCAGGAGGTCATCTCTTGTCCAAGTGCCTCAAACTAGATAGGAGCTATGCAAGATGATATAGAGAGCCTGCAGAAAAATCATACATGGGAGCTGTGTGAGTTGCCTAAAGGACGACGAGCTCTTACTGCAAAATGGGTGTACAAGAAGAAAGAAGGTATCCCTGGTGTAAAGAGTGCAGGGTGGAAGGCCAGATTGGTGGTTAGAGGTTGCAACCAGAAAGAGGGAATCGGCTACAACGAAGTATTCTCGCCAGTTGTGAGGTATACATCGATCAGCACCTTGCTAGCCTTTGTTGCTCTATTTGATTTGGAGTTGGAGCAACTTGATGTGAAGGCAACTTTCCTTCATGGCGAGTTGGAGGAGGAAGTATATATGAGGCAACCAGAGGGTCTCATCGTTCTTGATAAGGAGGAACAGGTGTGCAGATTGAGGAAGTCTTTGTATAGATTTAAACAGGCACCCAAGCAGTTGTACAAAAGGTTTGATACCTTTATGGTAGGGCAATGGTACACAAAAGAGTCACTATGACAACTGTGTGTACTTCAGGAAATTTAAAGGGTCTTTCATTTATTTATTATTGTACGTTGATGACATGTTGATTGCCTCCAGGGACATATCACCTATAAAGAAGCTGGCATTTCAACTCAATCAGGAGTTTGAGATGAAAGACCTTGGAGCGGCGAAGAAGATTTTGGGAATGGAGATCCAGAGAGATAGAAAGGCAGGGAAGTTGTTCCTGTCTCAAAAGAGGTATCTGGAGAAGGTGTTGGATAGATTCAGCATGAGAAACTGTAAGGCAGTTTCAACACCCTTAGCTGCACATTTCAAGTTGTCTAGTGAGAACTGTCCTAAATCTGATTTGGAGGTAAAGATGATGTCTTATATTCCTTATGCTAGTGCAGTATGGTGTGACTAGACCTGACATATTCCATGCAATTAGTATGGTTAGTAGATATATGCATAATCTAGGGAAAGAGCATTGGGAAGGAGTGAAGTGGATCCTTCGCTATGTGAAGGGCACATTAGAGAAGGGCATCCTGTATGATAGAGGTAGTGCTGCAACGTCTGATGTTGCAGGTTATGTTGATGCTAATTATGGTGGAGATCTGGATAGGAGACGCTCAATTTCAGGGTATGTGTTTACTATGCGTGGAGGGCAGTATCCTGGAAAGTTTCACTTCAGTCTATAGCAACCCTTTTAACAACTGAGGCTGAATATATTGCTGCAACGGAAGGAGTGAAGGATGTCATCTGGTTGAGGGGATTGGTAATGGAGCTTGGAGTACCACAGGGCGAGACCGTGGTTTATTCAGACAGTCAGATTGATATACATCTAACCAAGAACGACATTTATCATTCAAAGACCAAGCATATAAGCGTCAGGTATCACTTCATCAGAGATACAGTCGCTGCAGGACAAATTGTGGTGAAGAAGGTGCATACTTCTGATAATCCTGCAGATATGTTAACCAAGCCTCTATCAATAGCTAAGTTCGAACATTGTTTGAACTTAGTTGGTGTTTTGAGCATGTGAGAGCCCTGCGGAGGTGCGTGTTGATGGAGACAGTTGAGATATTTATCTAGACCGATGACTCGGATCATGGTCCAAGGTGGAGTTTGTTGGATTTTGTGGCCCATTGGATCCTCGGTGGGGTCCAGAACATGAGAGGAATCAGCAGAGGATACTGTTTTAATCTAATTCTAATTCCCTATTCAAGTCAGATACTACTTGTTGTTATTTGAGTTCTAATCTAACTCTATTTCTTCTCCTCACCACCCTATAAATATAGTTCAGTTTTCTCCACTTTATTTCACGACGAACGGCGAATGACAGCATCGTGTGATAGAGAGTCAGAGAGGGAGAAAATATTGAGAGAGAACATCGTCTGACAGACAATATCCTGAGAGATTGTGAGTTGAGAGTTAGAGATATTTATATTGTAATCTTATTTCCTGTTGATCGCGTCACACTCTGTGATAGTGATCGAGTTGTACTCCTCCTCTCATAGTGGATTATTTTTCTAGTTGTCGCCGTCCGTGAGTTTTTCTCCGAGTTCTTCGGTTTCCCATATAAACCTGGTGTTTGTCTTATCGCTCCTGAATTTTGTCGTAATTTCGCCATCTCAATTTGTTTTCGCTTTCGCTGTAACCTCGCAATTGCACTTACTTTTTCCCTAACATTATTATCCAATTACCAAAAGTTAGGATTATTAGAATCTATTTGATGGAATGTAATAGTATCTTTGCTGATAAGCTAGATGACATTTTGGCTATCATAAACTTCCAAATTGGATTAGATAAAAAAAGATAAAAATAGGGCCTGTGGATATGCGCGTGTGAAGTTAATCAAAAGGAGTGCAAAGAAATAGTCCTTTTTCATTATAAACAAAGAAATAGTCCCAAAAATAATACTCCCTCTGTTCCATACTAATTGATGTCTCTGGGAATTGGACGGTCAAATTTTAAAAATTTTGACCATAAATTTCTCAATATATATAATGAGTTACTATATAAAATTACCACAATTATATTTGTAATGAAAAATACTATCATAAAAATATAATCTTGCGATTGTTAATAATATATTATGAGAAAAATTATCAATCAAAGAGTAACATTGGAGATCGGTGTTTAGGCTCGATTTTGAGCCTAAGTATCGCTCCTTTTACTTAGAAATTATGGCTCGTTCCCTCCTCAATAATTGCCGCTTATCCGTTTTTCCTTTAGTTTCATGCAGGATAGTTTGGGTCCGAGGCATTGGGAGTTGCTTGGTCGACGTCGTCGAGAACCCGGTTCGGGAATTCAAGGAAGCAACCCCGGGACTTTTCGGAGTGGCCCCCGTCCGGGAGATAAGGTAGAGTGGAGTCAAGGAAACCCAGGAGGTCACGGGCGTGACCCCCATTGGTAGCGCTCGTGACCAATTTCAGCAGAATTTCTCCTATTTTGCCGAGAGCGGTCACGGGCGTGACGACCCTTGGTAGCGCCCGTGACACAGCTGAAGGAATTCCTGAAGTTGCTGAAATCCAGGAGGTCACGGGCGTGACGACCTGAGGTAACGCCCGTGACCCTAGCGAAGACTTCTTGTTCGAGATTTTGAAATCGCCTCGTCACGTGGCGACGACTGAGCCGTAGCGCGTCGTGGCGACCTGTCGGATGGAATTTTTAGGCGAGCAGCGTTTTAGTTATTTTTCTCCCAATGTATTTAAGCTCGGTCCAAAACTAAACCTAATCATCTTTTTGCTTACTGTTCATTTTAGCTTGGAGGAGAGCTTAGCACTTTTCCCTAGGGGGATCTTCTCACTTTTAATCACAAAAACTTGTCTTTCTTTGAGTTTTCTTGGCTTTGGATTATCACATTTTGAAGAAGTATTTATTGTGAAGAAGTATTTATTCAAGTTTTGGTGTTCTTTCATCCTTTTTATTATTATCATCTTATTTTGGGTAAGTCTTCATTTACTCTCTCTTAATCATTGTCTTAGCTAGTGTTTGTGTTTAATCTTGTTGTGTTCCCTCTTCTAGATATCATGCTTAGGGTTCCTATGTTAGGTTTGCTAGTTTTAATGCTTATCATCATGATTTGTGGCTAGTCTCTTTTGGGTTTAGGGGAAGGTTTAGCCTTTAATGGGTTCCCTTGTTTAGAGTTGGTTCTAGATAGAACACTAGGCCTTGTTTATGAAGTTTTCATTCGATGACTCCCTTGATTACGGGATTTAGTGTGGCGAAAGCCCACTAGATCTACCAAAACGTAGTCCTTTGGGGCATTCGAATGGATTCTTGAACTATTCCATTTGAGAAAAGTGGAAGGGTTCGGGTAAGGAGATTTGCATTTCAAACTCTTTAGGTGCGTCCTTAAGAAATTATTGGACAAACCACGAGGGTTAAATTCGGGTATACCTCGAGAGAGGCCCCGAAGTGGCTCTACTTTTGCAATATCCTAACTTCTAGCTTGGCTTAGTGTCTTGTCCGGAATTGCTTTGTTTGAGGGAAACCATTAGGTGGTAAGCAGACCACGAGCCTCTTTTTCTGTATCTTTGTCTGATAATCTATCCTTGCCCCCCCTTTTCCCTTCTTTATTGTTTTTTTTGCTACCTTAAACTAAGCCTTAGTAAAGAAAGTTTCGACAAAAAGACCTTGTTCCCTGTGGATATGATAATTAAACCCCGGCTATACTTAAGCTGAACAAAATGGCGCCGTTGCCGGGGAGCAAGCGCCCCTTCTAGTCTTAACTTACTCTACATTTGTTTAGTTTAAAAGGTTTTTACCTTGCTGAGTCGAGTCTAGAGTCCTTAGGGCTTTTTACGCCGTTTTATTGTTTAGTGCATGCGCAGGAGAGACTTAAGACCTCTTTTACCTCTTGATCCTGAAATCGAAGCGACTGCACGACGCAACAACGCCGCGAACGCCCGTAGGCGTCTTCTTGAACGACGACAGCGAGAGGTTATGGCAGAACCTCGTACCCTCCTGTCATTTGCATCACCTTTGACGGGTACGGGAGGTTCTCCTATTGTCCTACCCGACCTTCCCGAAGGGACTGTTTTCGAGGTCAAGCCGAATTTCCTACATCTTATTGAGTAATCCAAGTTCCATGGGCTTGACTCGGAAAACCCCATTAACCATATTTCCAACTTCTTGGAGAGGTGCGGGATGATTCGAATGCAAGGAGTACCGGAAGAATACATCCACCTTAAGTTCTTCCCATTTTCTCTCGCCGGGAAGGCTCGGGGGTGGCTTGACAACTGTAATTCGAACACTTTTCGGACATGGGATGCACTAAGTCAAGGGTTCTTGAGAAGATTCTTCCCACCCATGGTAACGGCCCGCCTGCGAACGGAGATCATGAACTTTCGACAACAACCGGGTGAATCCTTATTCGAAGCTTGGGAGAGATACAAGGGGTTTCAACGGGCATGCCCACACCATAACCTTCCAGCCGCTCTTATTCTTCATACCTTCTATGAGGGTCTCTCGATGAATACGAAGCAATCAATCGATAACGCCTCGGGCGGCCTTTTTCTAAGCAAGACACCCGTCCAAGCCGATGCTCTTTTGGCTCAAATGGCGGAAAATGCTTGCAACTGGGGAAGGAATTCAAGGGAGGTGACAAGCTGCGATGACGGTGAGAACTTGGGGTATCTTATCAAGGATATGCAGAAGACAATGCAACAACTTTCTCAGGACATGGCCGAAATGAAGACAACCCAACAGCTCAAGCCAATTATGGAGGTTCAATCTTCCATTCCTTCACCTTCATCCACCTCGGTTTTGCGTTGTGAGGTATGTGGGGGAGGACATGCAAATTTCGAGTGCCAAACAGAGTTAGTATCCAATGAGCAGGCGAATGCTCTTTACCGGAACAACCTCTCCTACCGCAACAATGAACCCGTACGCCCACAAGGAAATCCATCTTATGTCCCTCCGGGTTTTTCTTACCCTAACCAATCCCAAACACTTCCACACCAAAACCAAAACTGCCCCCATCAGCAAAACCCTCAATACCAACACCAAACCTACCATCAAGCTCCTCAATCCTATCAACCCCCTCCACAAATGAGCCAAGAGATGGACTTTATGCAAAGATATCTCAAGAATCAAGAGGCCTTCAATGCTGCCCAGTTGAAACAAAATGAGGCTATTCATGCCAGCCAAAGGATGCTTGAAACCCAACTAGCTCAACTTGCTCAACAAGTCTCCAACTTCCAATCTCATTCTTCTTCTTCCAAGGGGCTACCTAGCCAACCTCAGCAAAACCCGAAGGGACATATTAACGCCATCACTTTGAGGAGTGGTAAGGAGCTTGAGGGCCCAAAAACCGGGATTGATCAAGGAGTTGGAAATGAAGCTGAGGTAGAAGATTTAACCGTTGAGGAGGAGGGAGTTATTATTGAGGAGAACAGTGAGAAAGTGGAGGAAACGGTCAAGGGAAACGAGCTGAAAATGAAAGGGAAAGCGGTTGAGAAGGAAGAGGAGCCGGTCATCCAACAAGTTAAGCCATATGCTCCGCCCCTTCCTTTTCCCCAACGCTTCGCCAAAGTGAAGGAAGATGCGAAGTTCGCTAAGTTCATGGAGATCCTCAAAACTCTCCACATCAACATTCCATTTCTGGAGGCGATTACGAATATGCCGTCCTATACAAAATTCCTCAAGGAGCTTCTCACCAACAAGAGGAGGATCGGGGAGAATGCGGTGGTCTCTTTGACTCAAGAGTGTAGTGCAATCATCGACAACAAGCACCCCCCCAAACTTTCGGATCCCGGAAGTTTCTCCATCCCTTGCTCCATAGGAGATGTGGTGATTAGCAAAGCCCTTTGTGACCTCGGTGCTAGCGTGAGTGTGATGCCACACTCGATTTGCAAAAGATTGAAATGCCACGATCTCGTCCCCACTACTATTTCCCTCCAAATGGCCGATCGGTCTATTCGGTGCCCGGTAGGAGTCCTTGAAGATGTCCCGGTGCAAGTGGGAAAATTCTATATTCCATGTGACTTCATCGTTTTGGATATGGCCGAAGATGCACAAATACCAATTATTTTGGGTCGACCCTTCTTGGCAACCGCCGGAGCTATGATCGATGTGAAGAACGGCAAGCTTTCTCTCCACATCGGAGATGAGAAGTTAGAATTCAACCTTCAAGCTTCTATCGCCGCTCCATCGATTGAGGAGTCATGTTATCAAGTCGATATCATTGAAGAATTGGTTGATAAAAATCTCGGCTCCTTTATGGCCTTGGGTGATCTTTTGGAGGATGCGTTGCTAGAGGCTTTCGAACGGGAGACTTTGGAGGGGGAAGTTGCATACTATGTGTCTATTCTCGATGAAGCTTCTGATTTCTATGGGCCATCCTTGGGAAGTGAATTCATAGCAAATGTTGAGGAACCCGAGCCAAAGGGGATCATGGGGAGAAAGATGTCGGATATTGAACTGAAGCCCTTGCCACCATCTTTAAGGTATGAATTCCTCGGTCCCTCTGAGTCTTTTCCTGTGATTGTTAATGCTAATCTAAATGGCACTCAGCTTCAAAGTCTTCTCGATGTGCTTCGCAAGCACATCGGTGCCATTGGATATAGCATCGACGATCTCAAGGGAGTGAGTCCCTCTTTTTGTATGCATAACATCGACCTTGAGACCGACCATAGACCCTCTAGGCAACCGCAAAGGCGGCTTAACCCTAATATGCAATTGGTCGTTAAAAAGGAAGTAATGAAGTTGCTTGAGGCGGGAATCATCTACCCCATTGCGAACAGTGAGTGGGTGAGCCCCGTTCAGGTAGTGCCCAAGAAAGGGGGGATGACGGTGGTAAAAAATGAAAAAAATGAGCTAGTTTCCACTAGGACGGTCACGGGTTGGAGAATGTGCATAGATTATAGGAAATTGAACCACGCCACTAGAAAAGATCACTTCCCCTTGCCCTTCATCGATCAGATGCTAGAAAGACTGGCGAGGCACTCTTACTTCTGCTATTTGGATGGGTTTTCCGGGTTTTTCCAGATCCCGATCCATCCAAATGATCAGGAGAATACTACCTTTACGTGCCCATATGGTACCTTCGCTTATCGAAGGATGCCGTTTGGGTTATGTAATGCCCCGGCCACTTTCCAGCGCTGTATGATGGCCATTTTCTCTGATTGCATCGAGAGTATCATGGAGGTTTTCATGGACGACTTCTCTGTCTATGGTAACACCTTTGAGGACTGTTTGAAAAACCTCGAGATGGTGTTATCGAAGTGCGAAGAAGTCAATCTTGTTCTCAACTGGGAGAAATGTCACTTCATGGTCCAAGAAGGGGTAGTTCTTGGCCATGTAGTGTCAGAACGGGGTATTGAGGTCGATCGGGCAAAGATCGAGGTCATCGAGAAACTACCGCCCCCGTCTTCTGTAAAAGGGGTGAGAAGCTTCCTTGGACACGCAGGTTTTTACCGCCGCTTCATCAAGGACTTCTCGAAGGTAGCGAGGCCTTTGACTGAGCTCCTCGCCAAAGATACCCCCTTTTTGTTCTCTAACGAGTGTCTTGAGGCGTTTCAGAAGATCAAGCAGGCACTCGTCACGGCACCTATCATTCAACCGCCCGATTGGAGTGTCCCGTTCGAGATTATGTGCGATGCAAGTGATTTTGCCGTCGGGGCGGTATTGGGTCAAAGGAAGGACAGATTGCCATACGTGATCCACTATGCTAGTAAGACCCTCGATAATGCCCAACGGAACTACTCCACAACCGAGAAGGAGCTTTTAGCGGTGGTCTTTGCTATTGAGAAGTTCCGGCAATACTTATTACGTTCCAAAGTGGTGGTGTTCACCGACCACTCGGCCCTCAAATACCTATTGGAGAAGAAGGATGCAAAACCACGCCTAATTCGATGGGTTCTTCTCCTTCAGGAATTTGACATCGAGATAAGGGACAAGGCCGGGATGCACAATGTGGTGGCGGATCACCTTTCAAGGATTGTGGTCGAGTACAAAGGTCCCCCGATCGATGATTCGTTTCCGGACGAACACTTGATGGCTATGTCGAATGAAGAACTACCGTGGTATGCAGACATTGTGAACTTCTTGGTAGGGGGAGTCCTAGCTCCGGCTCTTCCTTACCATCAAAAGCAAAAGTTTCTCCACGAGGCGAAATCTTACTATTGGAATGATCCTTACCTCTTCAAGTTGTGCAACGACGGCATATACCGGAGATGCGTTCATCAAGATGAAGCTACCTCAATCATTGCACATTGCCACGACTTACCTTGTGGAGGGCACGAAGGTCCTTCCAAAACAGCGGCTAAAGTACTTCAAGCAGGATACTATTGGCCAACACTCTTCAAGGATGTTAATGCTTATGTCAAGTCATGTGACAAGTGCCAAAGAGCTGGAAACATTTCTAGGAGGAATGAGATGCCCCTTAATTATATTCTGGAAGTGGAAGTTTTCGATGTTTGGGGCATTGATTTCATGGGACCTTTCCCATCCTCTAGGGGAAATAGATACATTTTGGTGGCTGTTGATTATGTATCAAAGTGGGTAGAAGCGGTAGCAAGCATTGGTTGTGATGCTCGAGTCGTATCGAAGCTGTTCAAGAAAGTCATTTTTCCTCGTTTTGGAGTTCCTCGGGTGGTTATAAGCGATAACGGGCCTCATTTCATTGAGAAGAAGTTTGGAGCTCTCTCCGCCAAGTACGGTGTCTCTCACAAGAGAGGTTTGGCTTACCATCCCCAAACTAGCGGCCAAGTAGAAGTTTCAAATCGAGAAATCAAACAAATTCTAGAGAAGACGGTCGCTAGTTCGAGAAAAGATTGGTCGGATAAACTCGAGGATGCTCTATGGGCTTACAGGACGGCCTTCAAGACCCCCATCGGCACCACCCCATATCGTTTAGTGTATAGAAAGCCTTGTCATTTCCCAGTGGAGCTTGAATATAAGACATATTGGGCGGTGAAGCGTCTTAACTTTGATATGAAGGCCGCCGGTGAAAGAAGGTTATTCCAACTTGATGAGCTTGAGGAGATTCGAAGGGATGCCTACGAGAATAACCGACTTTACAAGGAGAAGATGAAGGCTTGGCATGACAAGAACACCCGCAAGAGGGAGTTTCATGAAGGAGAGTTAGTACTTTTATTCAATTCACGGCTGAAGATCTTCTCCGGGAAACTCCGCTCTCGGTGGTCGGGCCCCTTCAAAGTGATCAAAGTCCATCCTTTTAGTGTAGTGGAAATCAGCAAAGATGACGAGGAAACGTTCAAAGTTAATGGGTCAAGGCTCAAGCCATACATTGCGGGACAAGTCATTGAGGCTACAAAGACTTGCATCCTTCCCGATATTTCAAGTGACGATTGAGCAAGTTTAACATGGTCAGGCTCGGGACCTAAAACAAGCGCTTATAGGGAGGCAACCCTTGTTTTTCTTCTTTTTTCTCTTTATTTTATTATTTTGTTTCTTTTTTTTTCGGGGTACTAGTTCTAGTTATCCTTTCAAAAAAAAAAAAAAAGAAGAACGAGGGCGGGGGTATGAAGTCTTAATTCTTTTGTGCATAATTCTAGGTGAAAGGAGGTCCTTTGGAGTCATGTGGAGTGTGTTTGAATATAGAGGAGTTAGGAAGGTGGTTGGAAGTTAGAAGATTGTGAGTCGATGATTTCCAGGAGGTCACGGGCGTGACCCCCAATGGTAGCGCCCGTGACCAGCTTTGAGAAAAAAAATTGCACTTTTGCCGAGAGGGGTCACGGGCGTGACAACCAGAGGTAGCGCCCGTGACCTCGTCAAGCCATTTTCTGATTTCCAGGTCGTCACGGGCGTGACAACCAGAGGTAACGCCCGTGACGACCTGCTTTTCGGGCTTTTTTAAGCCTTCTCCACTCATCTTTTCACTCATTTCTCACAACTACATTCTCACTCCCGTGACTCTCTCTCTCTCTGCACCCAAACCCTAACCCTAGCCCTTCCCTCATTCACTCAAACTCCCTCAAAACCCACCAAATCCTCCATACATTCTCAACCTCCATCTCTTCATAACCCTAATTCCATCCTTCTCCACTCTCCAATCACCCCCAAACTCATTCCAATCCCTCAAAAAGCTTTCAACTCCTTCTTTCACCATTATTACCACCATCTTCATCACTTCAAACACCACCTTTCTCTCTCTAGAACCAAAACTCCAACCCTTGTGAGTTGGGTGTTAGAGAAAGAACGGTTTGCCCTAACCTCCTCTTTTCTTCAGATCTAACCTCTTTTGAAGTAGTTCGGTGAACAATGGCCAGCTCAAGTCGATCAAAGCGTCAGCGACAAGCACCTTCCGGCCCCGGCTCTTCTTCCGCTAGAGGACCCCCACCGGCCCCTCAAGGTATGACACCTGTTATTCGTTCCGAGTCTGAGCCTTTGGTTGTTTTAGACCCTTCTAGGATTCAATTCCGTGCCGATTGGCACCGGGAGAAATATATTAAGTTCCGGACTAGGAAAATCTCCGTTCCATTCATCTACCACGAGGAGACTTGTAGGGAGATGAACCTGAAACCTAGTCTAGACCACCTCTTTGGAGTCCTAGGGTGGGAGTCCTTCATAAAAATCAACACCAAAGTCTACGATCAGGTCGTCCTTGAGTTTTTAAGCTCATTACAAGTTGATCGACCAACTCGGAACGGCCAATTGAGCTTCCAAATTAATGGCGCCTCGTGCAACTAACGTTGGGCGAGATAAGTGCAACTCCGCCTTCTGTGGGTGGCGTTCCGTAGGAGATTGACAATTTCCGCCAGCGGGGCTATGAAGCTCTTAACATGCGGGCTAGGCGGATGTCGTGTCCTTGGTTCACGCCACCGCTTTCGACCCAAGCGCAAGGCGGGACCTGCAATCCCGTCATCCGATATCTACATCGCTTGATCACCAACTCGGTGGTCGGGCGCGACGAGGGGCGCAACAATGTCCGCAAAGCGGACCTATTCATTATTTTCAATGCCCTTCTCGGACGTCGGGTCAACACGGCCTCGGTAATCCTCCATAAATTCCATGAGATCTCCCGCGCGACCCGGAAGTACACCATCGGCATGGGTCATATCATCTCCTACATTGCGGACCGATGTGGCTTCGGGCCATACATGCGGAGGGTGAACCCGCATTTTGAGTGTCAGCCTTTGGACGGGGTTCGGCTCATAAACATGAAGATCTTCTCCCAAGACCGTCTCCTGATCAACTATGTGCACGGCACCAAGCCCCGCCGCCAAACTAACTTTGATTTTCGGCGAAGCGGGAACGCAGCTCGCTTTGATGTTAGGGACCAGAACACGTGGTCTGCGGCGGCGTGGCGATGCCATGCTCAGCGACCCTCTTAATCCGAGGCGAAGGCGAGAGCCCTCTTGGGAGCGAAGAGGAAGCGAAGAAGAAGAGGAAGAGAGCGAAGGAGGAGGGGAAGGCGAGGACATGCCCAGGCACCTTCCGGCATGGGTTCGGTGGACTTCTCAGCTATGTCCACCCAACTCAGCAACATTTACGCCGGGATCCAGGACATCCGCACCCTCCAACAACAGGACCACGCCATCTTGGAGAATCTCCAAGCCCGGGTGCAACAGCACGATGAGATCCTAAACAACCTCCGCTACGGTTATTATAGCGGAGGCGGCCAGCGCCCGCCCTATGGATGGTTCCCACCAGCAGGCTACTACCCTTCCGATCAACCCCTCATGGGGGTTCCGGTAATCAATGATTGTAAGCATCCCCTTCCCCTAATCTCTTTAGTTGTTTTTGCATGATAAGTAAGTGTGGGGGGGAGGGGGGGAGTATTTGCTTTGCTCGGTTGGGTTTGGACCATGTTAACGGTTGTGTGCGTTCCCCTTTTTCCCCTAGTGTTTAAGGTCTTGGTCAGCCGAGTTTATCATTTACTTTGTGATGTTGCTGCGTAGTCCACATTTTCCCGAATGTGTGACTCTTGTGAGGCTCTTTTTCCCGGTTTTTGCTCAACAACATCGAGCATTAAGCCGGTCGTATCCCTGTCTATGTACATGTTGTAATTATTTTCCTGTTTTTCTTTAGTTTTCGTTTTTCTTTTCTTTGAGTTTTTGTTGTTTTATTCATGCTTGCCGTTTTATTTTTTTTTCCCTAACCATTTCTATGTCCCCCGATGGTTCGGTGTTCACTTATGCACTCAAGACACCACTCGGTAAGCCCGTTCCACTTCTCTTTCTTTTTCTTTTCTTCCTTATTTTCTGCTGCATGCATGTTTGTTTTTCTTTTTTGGTGGCACGCCCCTAGTATGCTATATGTTGGGTTTTCTTTGTTGTTGGAGCCGTGTGGGCTTGGGGCGCCACCCCCTTTCCTTTGTGTTCTTCGTTTGACTTTTTGCTTTTTTCGCTAGGTGTTTGTTTATTTGTTTTTCTACCCTTCATGAGAGACCCTTTCCACAATGAGGACATTGTGGCATTCTAAGTGTGGGGGGGGAGATCTTCATGTTTGTTTGGGGTAGCTCACCTAGTTCTTTTTAAATTCTCTTTTGTTGCCTTTCTTCCTTGGAAAAGTAGTAAAAAAAAAAAATTTTGAAAAAATTTTGAAAAAAAAAAGTGCAAAGTGTTGTGGAAAATGAAAGAGAAAAGGGAAAAAGCTGTGAAAAACCCCAAAAGTGTTTTGTTTTTCCTTAGGTGATGTTCTTATCCGTGATAGAGTAGACAATTGTTTAATTGCCTTAGTTAATCTTTTGGAAGCGGCCAAAATTTACAATAATAGGCCTTAGTTTGAATTGTTGTCATGACTCACTTTATTTAGATTCCCTTCATCGAGTGTTTAGCAAGATTCCTAATTTATTTCACGTTCTGGTCGAAACCGGGAGATTCTAGGGGTTTGTGTCCGAGCTTGTTTCTTTTTCCTGTTTAATAAAAGCAAAAGCTATAATAACCGGATTAAGTGGGGCGTGTCGTTGAAAGACATTAACCACCATACACTTAGCCAACCTACACGGGCCCGGTATTCGTGGTACGGCACTGGATACCCCTTAACCCTCCTCCTATATCGCTTTGCGACGGAGAGGCGTATGGAAAAGACCGTGTTGGGAGGGTACACCCCTTATTTGGGCCGTCCAATTCCCGAAAGTAAGGCTAATACCGACTATAAAAAGAAAAAAAAAGAAAAAAAAAGAGAAAAAGAAAAAGCAATTTCGTTGGTGAAACCAACCAAAAAGAAAAGAAAAGTTTGTGCTTCTTTAAGTGCGGGGCCTCTCCTTGCATCACCTATGGCCCTCATCAAGCCAAGGGCGACCAAATGCGAGGAGGAGCAACTCTTGCCTTGTTTGTTTTGTTGTCTTTGAGCTCGGACATGAGTCTTTGGAGTCTTTTGGAATTGGTTAGAACCCACTTGCACTTGTACACAAGGAATATGCTTTTCATGAAATGCTTGGGGTTGAAAATCTCTAAGAATGACAACTCTTCAACCTAAGTTTCCTTGTTTGTTTATTTTCGCCCCTTCCATGTGATTGATAAAGTCGGTTGAGCAATTAGATGCGTTGTTATGAATGCGGATATCTCCTTCCTTCTAGTTTTAGTTTTGTTTCTCACTCTCCATTCTCTTCTCTCTTCCATTTCTTTTCTTGGACTTTTGTGGGTACAGTCGCTACAAACCCTCACGAGACCTACCTCGTTCACCTGGCTGCCGGGGGGTTCAAAGGGCTTGGTGCATACGCTAAATGCACCCGTTGTCTCCCGCGAAATCGGAGTTTGTGTTTTAGTTTCGAGTAATTTTTGTGTAGTTTGGCTCGGGACGAGCAAAATCCTAAGTGTGGGGGGGGGTGTTTAGGCTCGATTTTGAGCCTAAGTATCGCTCCTTTTACTTAGAAATTATGGCTCGTTCCCTCCTCAATAATTGCCGCTTATCCGTTTTTCCTTTAGTTTCATGCAGGATAGTTTGGGTCCGAGGCATTGGGAGTTGCTTGGTCGACGTCGTCGAGAACCCGGTTCGGGAATTCAAGGAAGCAACCCGGGGACTTTTCGGAGTGGCCCCCGTCCGGGAGATAAGGTAGAGAGGAGTCAAGGAAACCCAGGAGGTCACGGGCGTGACCCCCATTGGTAGCGCCCATGACCAATTTCAGCAGAATTTCTCCTATTTTGCCGAGAGCGGTCACGGGCGTGACGACCCTTGGTAGCGCCCGTGACCCTAGCGAAGACTTCTTGTTTGAGATTTTGAAATCGCCTCGTCACGGGCGTGACGACCTGAGGTAGCGCCCGTGACGACCCTGTCCGGATGGAATTTTTAGGCCAGAACGACGCGTTTTAGTTATTTTTCTCCCAATGTATTTAAGCTCGGTCCAAAACTAAACCTAATCATCTTTTTGCTTACTGTTCATTTTAGCTTGGAGGAGAGCTTAGCACTTTTCCCTAGGGGGATCTTCTCACTTTTAATCACAAAAACTTGTCTTTCTTTGAGTTTTCTTGGCTTTGGATTATCACATTTTGAAGAAGTATTTATTGTGAAGAAGTATTTATTCAAGTTTTGGTGTTCTTTCATCCTTTTTATTATTATCATCTTATTTTGGGTAAGTCTTCATTTACTCTCTCTTAATCATTGTCTTAGCTAGTGTTTGTGTTTAATCTTGTTGTGTTCCCTCTTCTAGATATCATGCTTAGGGTTCCTATGTTAGGTTTGCTAGTTTTAATGCTTATCATCATGATTTGTGGCTAGTCTCTTTTGGGTTTAGGGGAAGGTTTAGCCTTTAATGGGTTCCCTTGTTTAGAGTTGGTTCTAGATAGAACACTAGGCCTTGTTTATGAAGTTTTCATTCGATGACTCCCTTGATTACGGGATTTAGTGTGGCGAAAGCCCACTAGATCTACCAAAACGTAGTCCTTTGGGGCATTCGAATGGATTCTTGAACTATTCCATTTGAGAAAAGTGGAAGGGTTCGGGTAAGGAGATTTGCATTTCAAACTCTTTAGGTGCGTCCTTAAGAAATTATTGGACAAACCACGAGGGTTAAATTCGGGTATACCTCGAGAGAGGCCCCGAAGTGGCTCTACTTTTGCAATATCCTAACTTCTAGCTTGGCTTAGTGTCTTGTCCGGAATTGCTTTGTTTGAGGGAAACCATTAGGTGGTAAAAACCGACCCCTGAGCCTCTTTTTCTGTATCTTTGTCTGATAATCTATCCTTGCCCCCCCTTTCCCCTTCTTTATTGTTTTTTTTGCTACCTTAAACTAAGCCTTAGTAAAGAAAGTTTCGACAAAAAGACCTTGTTCCCTGTGGATACGATAATTAAACCCCGGCTATACTTAAGCTGAACAATCACGTAAGTCAAAATGATTACAATCAATATGAAAGGGTGGAAGTAGAATAGAATCAAAGTAGCCTGTGTGTATGAAGTCAATCAAATTGAATGCAATGAATTATGAATCCCAAAAATAATGGAAGATAATCAAAACACTAGCCAACTTTTTTTAGTATTTATGGAAGAGAATATTAATGAATCCCCATGCACCTAAACATGCCTATTTTCTCACCGAAAGGCAGTTGGATGAACAACCCCCACACACGTTATATATCCACTAACACTACACATCATACAACTCAGTAACCAGAACTTGATCAACTCCATCATCATCATCATCATCATCATCATCATCATATCCAAAGCAAATACCCAGATGAAACCCAACTCTTTCCCAATCTCCCTCCCCCTCTTCTGCATATTCTTGCTTGTTCTAGGGCAAATATCTGGTAATGTATTCAACCCTAGTTTGTTCAGCTGTTACTGATGTAGCATTTGCCCTAGCTAACTGCAATTTGTAACTAAACCTGTCAATTCGGTCGGGTGGGGGCTTTTCGGGTCGGTCGTATATCGGGTTCGGGTAAATATGGGTAAGGTGTATTTCAGGTTCGGGAAAATCCGGCCGGTTTATTTCAGTTTTGGATCAACCCAACGGGTTATAATTGCGACCTTTTTCCATTTTTTCTTTTTAGAAAATGGTCTCTAAATACTACTTTTTGTGCAATATACATAATAAAATATGATAATCTTCTACTAACGATAGATTATTGTAACTATTTTAACTTAAATTAGAGAAATAACCAATAAATAAGTTGCGCTTATAGCTTAATTGTTAAAATTTTCAATAAAAAGTCACAAATTTTAATAAAGTTGAACCGAAAAAGTTAATTTTTTAGGTCAAACGGGCAGGTCGTGTTTGACACGCTAATTTTCGGGTTCGGTATATTTCGGGTTTAGTTGAACAAATCGTGTTCAAAACTCAGAAATTTCGTGCTGGTTCGGGTCCGGTCAGAAATTGTCAGGTCAAATTGTGACTGTAATGAGGTTACTTATTTTGAATGTCTGTTTGTTCAGGTGGATGGGGGTGTACGGATTGGTGCGTGGCGTCGACAGAAGCGTCGAACGAGGTGGTGCAGAAGGCACTTGACTGGGTGTGTTCGTATGGGAGTTCATGCGGGCGAATACAGCCGGGTCAGCCGTGCTTTAAGGAAGGTGATTTACGGGGCGTTGCGTCTGTCGCATTCAACCAGTACTGGCAGGATGTCAAGAGCATTGGCACTCCTTGTGAGAAGATCTTCAATGCTACAGTTTTAGTTCATACTGATCCAAGTAAGTTGTTCATTTTGATGCATATAGTATACCCATTATGTTTAATTGGATTGAGTTCATCTCATTGGGAGTTGTTTGTTTGTTTGGTTGGAAATTTTGACAGGTTTTCCAAACTGTCAAATGCCCTGCGTCTGAGGAATGGAGTATGTACGTGTGGATGAATCTTGGGTTATTCAGAGGATGTTGTCTGAGTGATGGATGGATAATGTTTTTCATTCTGCTGGAGATATATATACATGATGTAAAAGCAGTCACACAAAATGATAATGTATCTTGGAATTCATATACTAGAATTTTAATTTTAATAATACGTAGTTGTCCCACACCTAACCAATTAGTAAGAGGTATTGGTTGTCAAATTTCATTTAAATTCACTGGTCCACTTCGAAATCGATCCATCTAAGACCTTGTGACTTGTGAATATAGTTTATTTGGACAAAAAAAACGCGTTAAGCAGCGGATAGTTATTTCGCGGATAATTGTTTCGTAAAAATTAAGCGTTGGAATAGCTATTGTATATTTGACTCTTTTACCAAACAAGACAAATGCCCTAGATAATTGTTTGTTTGGTAAAAATAAGGAAATTGTTTGCCTCGAATGGGTGAGACTTGAGAGGTATACTTGACTGTTTATTCTTGACTTTAGTGAGTGGGTGAGACTTGAGAGGTATATTTGACTATTACCTCCGTCTTTAAATAATTATTTATTTGACTAGATTTTGATTGTTGATTACTCACAAATTATAATGAGTTACAATATAAAATTTAATATTATTGTAATTTTTAGTACTATATATTTCTAATGGTGATAATTTCATATTGTAACTATTGTAATTTGTAACTAATTAACGGTTAAAGTTTAGTCTAATGAATAATGTTTAGGGATAGAGGTAGTATTATTTCTTGCCTTTAGTTCACTTATGCGACAAAACCACAATGGCTCAGTTGGGAATTCCCTTCTCTAAACTCTGATCAGCAAGTCTGACGTTAACAATAATGATGTCAAGGGAAAGACCCCTCCAAACACTATCCGTTGGTACCAACGTTTACAATTTAATAAAATGACGTTTTGACCGGTTAAAGTGTTGAACGCTAATTTAAACGTAATTGTCGAACAAAGACTAAATTAAAACTGATGCTATATGTCTTGGAGGAAGACATACCATTTATGTGTCTTGTTTTTCATAAAAGTAAAACTCACTATGATTTTTGACACCAATTATTTTGATAGATATTATTAATTATAAGAAGCTTGAAATATGTTGGCTACGCTAGCAATTACAAATGACACTCTAATCGAATGAACTCACTTAATAGGCATATCGCATGCGTTGTTTTTGTAAATTTGAAAAATTATGGATAAAGCAATATTTATATAATTTGTGTTATTATAGTTATAAAAGTCAAGTAGTGTCATTTTTTTTCAATTTAATGTGTAAATATATGGTTTTTATACTAAGGCAAAACACTTGAGAAGTGTCTTGCCCCAAAACTCATATCATTTTACTTAAGTTAATTAATAAAAGTGATATGAGTCTTAGAACAAGACACTTCTTGAAAGTTTTGCCTTGGTATAAAATTTATATTTGCATATGAAGATTCTACCGTAATTGAATTTTTTTCAACTATATTAGTTGAAATTTCATACCATTAATTTATCAAAAATAAAGTACATCCCTTAAAATGTTGCCTCACCAAATATGATTAATTATTATAACAAATTACTTTGATTAACATATATTGATTATGATTCTTTTTTTATATATATAAGAATCAATGCTATATTCATTTTTCAAATATGATAATAAAAAAATCAATTATGATAGAATCTCCTTTAACTGATAAATTTTGTAAAAATTTATATTCGACAAATAAAATTGCCTATTGTAACAAGTCATTTGATCAATATATATTATGTGCAATTACATCATCTTGATTATGATTTTTTTATGATAGAATCAATATGCATTTTTCAACTATGACAGTTGAAAAAAATCAATTATGATAGAATCTCCTTTAACTATTAAATTTGTACAAATTTATATTCAACCAATGGAATTACTAATTATAACAGGTTATTTGATCAATATATTAATTTCGGTTTTCTTAAAGGCAAAAACTATGTGTAATTATACACTTCAACTACCATAATTAAAACAATTTCCAACTATGGGTAGAATCTTCCATTTGCATATTAAATTGAAAAAAAAAATATTTGATACTGATTGTCACCATTTTATTCCTAAATTTCTAACAGGTACTTTATACCTGAAATTACAAGCATTCATTCATACATACATACATACATACATACATACATACATACATGTAAAAGCAGGCATCATGCTAGCAGCGTACAAACATAGACTTGGATAAAGTTTTGAGTAATCAACACATCTGCTTTGTCTATACTTTTTTTTTACTGTACTGAGTAACTCGAATTGATACTATCAGCAGCAAAGGGTCTGTAAAACTTAACAAATTAACCGCTACTTACGGGATTCCCAGAAAGCAGTGACAACTGACAAGATAGACAGTTCCTGGCAGGGATCGCGAGCATACAAACACAGGCAATGGATCGAGGGCCTTCAAACGACAACAAAATCCATCTAGACCAAGTTCAATTTTAGGGCTGGGATTGAGGTCTACTTCAACTTTCAAAATGAATCCATCTGGTGCAAGTGCTAAATCAAGATTTGACATCCTCATCCTCCCTAGAAAATCTGAAACAAGACTTGAAACCAAAGGCAGGATTTGATTGTGTTTTGGACAATTTGCAGGGGCAGATACAACCAGCCAGCTCTGAAACGAGCAGGACTTCCTACATTACTAAGGCGAACGTCACTAACATGAGGATGAAAGTAAGCATACACAAGGAGGCTGTATAAATTTCCCAATCACAAACGCGGTTAGTCAGCTCAATAAGTCATTAGTCTGTTGTGTGAATTGAGTGAAGATTGAATGGAGTCTGAGCATTAATTCTGTGAATCCAGCCTCATACAAATCATGGTTCATGCCTAGGGAACATATGCCCTACACACTCACCAGTCTATTCCAATTTCTTTGGAGAGGAACAGCTTGTCAATATACGCAATCACAGCACCCGTTGAATTAATGTATTTCTCCATTCGATCCTGAACAGTCATCTGGAAGAAAAAAAAACAGAACCAAACAAGTCAAGCAGTGAGAAGTGAGAACACATCAATTGCGCATGGAATTCCTTTCAAATTTACAAAATGTTCTTTCACAAACATGCACAGCACGACAGGATAACTAAACCTATCTGATGAAACCACTATTGCAAATTATGATCAATCCATCTATTGATAAAGGCAGCTAAACAGGTGACTGTGATAGTCATTCCAATCTTCTGTACCAAGGAAGATCAGCATAACGTAAATGCTCATATTATCTAAAGAATATTTTTGTCAAATACTATGAGCGATCCCAAAAAAAGAAACAGTTTCCACCATTGAGCTACTCTGCCAGAATATGATCAAATTCGAAATTCTGCGTAAATAAAAGGAGGGGGGGGGTGGCTACAGAGAAACTAACCATCCTCATTCAGATGACTCAATAACTGTGCCCTGGTAGGCAGGGCATACATCCCTACAGCAACAGCTTTCCTAATGGCCCATCCATGGTATGGAGCAAATACTTGATCATAAGCAATAGAAGCCGCACCCTTCAAAGAATTCTCTCTGAATGAAATAAAAACCAACATAAGAAGTCTAAAATCTTCTCACAAAATGACTCAAGTTAAGTTTAATCATTAACTAAACAAAAATGTTTTCGCAACAAAAACAGACATAACAAACTTGAACATCCTGTCAGGAAAAATCAGATGAAATTTGCAACAAACAGCATCATACAATTGTTGACTACGTAAAGGACAACCTAAGGATTCTACTTGGGGCCAGAAGATGGAATCTCTTTTTAATAGGAAAAAAGATATATCAACAATAGGATGAAAAATCAGATGCTTATGAAGCATCCTACAAAGTTATGTACAACCAAAATATAGGCTATCCACAAAATCCACTACATCAGCAGGTGAACAGCTAAACTTCCTAGTAACCCAAAGTAGAGAGAATTCATAAAAACATCTTTGAAGCGCTAAAGAGGAGTTTCAACTCCCTCAAAAACCCTCTGGTTCCTTTATCTCCAAATCGTCCAAAAAATAACACGAGGAACTACCATGGTTCTCTTCTTCTTTAGTTTCATACCAAAGACACCCTACCAAGCAAGAAGATAACTTCTAACAGAATGGGAAAGGACCCAAGAAACACCTAGGCACCCAAAAGACTAAATCCCAAAGAGACCTAGCAAAGGCGCAACGTAGCAGTAAATGATCAGGTGACTCAAGATCCCCCTTGCACATAAAGACCTACAACAACAACAACAACCTTCCGGGTGACACGTTTGTGCGCGGTCTGGGGGATCCTTTTCTTTAATTTATCACAGGTGAGAATGCTCCCATGGGTTGCTTCCCAAACAAAGAGTGCGACCTTCAAAGGGGTCAAATTCTAAATATGGTGGAAGGGAAAGCACCAGTCTCGAAAGGATACAATGCAGAATAATGCGAAATAAGAAGATTGAAGCGATAGGAGCTAACCAAAAAGGTCCCTGTCTTACTCAGATCCCATCTCACCATGTCTTGTGAAGAGACTCCTAAAGTAGCCTCATCGAGGATGTTGAAGAAAGTAACCAAAGATACTCCATCAGCAAAACCATCTCGAATAGAAGTAGGAGACTAAACATTAGACTAAACATAAATAGTAGGGAAAAGATCTTTCAAAGAAGCCTCATTGAGTCATTGCACAACGATCATGCAAAAATAAATAGTAGAACCATCACCTACATCAAAAGAAATGTGAGGGGAGAAAAGATCCCACCCCTCGGAAATGAATTTCCAAAGACTATACCCATAAGAGCCACTCGGGGCCCACCCAAAACTTACTTCACCATATTTAATCCGGGACATGGACATAGAATCTTAAAATCCTCTTTGAAATCTAGGGATTTTACTTGCAGCTAGGACATTGTCTATTAAGGATATTTGTTGGCCACTGAACATAGCCAAAATGGAATCATGATACATAATTCCTAGGCACTTTTAGCCACAGCATCACCTTGCATGTATCATTTCAAGTGACATCTGAGTATTTCTTGCAATAAGTGATCTTAAGGTGACATATTTTGGGCAAAAAGACTACAACAAGGTCCTTCATTTGTGAAAAACTACAAAATGCCAAACTTCATTTAAAAATGATTGTAAGGTGACAATTTGCTATTTTATTTATTTTGAAGACCTAAACTCCTAAAAATCTAGTTTTTGGTCCTAAGCAATTTATAATCTTCTGGTGGGTCTAGAAGCTTGGAGAGTCCAGCAATGGCTTCCTCGTATGCTGCACTGCTTCCCATTTACTTTCTTTTCGCACCATTCAATTCAATTAATCAGTTAAGCCAGAAAACATAACAAATAATTAATCATTTCAAATAAGCTCACACATATACAAACAAAATCACAACTAAATATAGCAAATAGTTACTACATCTGCCCTCTGAAACAGTTCCACAAAACTGAAATACTTATAGATGCCACCACGATAGCCATTCTTATATTCTTATGGGTTTCAAACTCTAACAACTATCATCTATTGTGGTTATTAAAGAAATGCTCAAAACATCAAGCTAGAGTAGGAAGGCGTCAAAATATGGCTCTCAAGAATGCTGAGATTTCAAAAAATATTCAATTTTTTTGCAAACATGAATTCCTGCTCCTATTGTCCATACAAATGTTCTAAGACAACTAATATCCAATGTTGGATGATTTTTAGAAACACTGATAGAGGCATCCTTACGGTACGTGAAAGGTGGACCAAACTTGTGGATGATACCGCTTCAACTACTTCAGTTGTAATATCTACTGGGTTTGAATAAATAACATAAATTACTTAGAAAACTTCAGAACAATAACAATTCTAGAGTGGATCCCGCCTATATAGGGTTTGTGGAGATTCAAAGTAGGTAACCTTGCCTCAACAAGCACAAGTTCCCGTTGATAGATTAATTCCGGTAGACCCACAAAAAATATTTTCATAAACAGTTTGAATACAAAAAAATATAAATTAAATAAATTAGTGACTAAAAAATAAATGATAATATATCAATAATTAAATATGTAATTAAAATAATTAAATATTGAAACAAGATAAAATAACATAAGTAAAAATAAAAAAAAAGACAAATAATGATGCAATACAACGCAAATCAATAGAATAAAAAAGCAGGAAAAAAAAGAAAAAAAACTAATTAATGAATCATGTTTTAATCATATATAAAATAAAAACTAAAAACATGGTAAATTAAAAAAAAAGTAACAACAACAAACTAAAATAAAATAAAAGTAAAATTTGCTAGGACGAAAGAAGATTGATTTTCTAGGACGAAAGAAGACTGAAGATTAAGAAGTAGCAGCAAAAGGATTCGCTAAAGCATTGGGACAAGCAACAGACTACTTATCTTATGTAACCCCAGTCATAGCCCTCCACAAACTTATATGCTGAGCCATATCCCCCAAGAAACCTAGATTAAACATCATTTTCATAACTTTTATTAAACTCTTTCTTTGGTCTTCCCCATCCTCTTTACATCTAAAAGTGTTATTCTTTCATAAGTTCTTAATAGGGCATCCCTATCCATGCGTAAAGCATGACCAAGCCACCGTAGTCTAATCTTTTTCATTTTTCTTCTCTATGGACACCACCACAACCTCTAGCTCTGATAACTTCATTTCTTATTCTATCAGCTCCTGTATGTTCACACTTCAACTATTCTAGATGAAATATCTTTATGACTAATAGTTTTAGATAAATAACATAAAATCCTTAGAAACATTAGAACCAAAAAGATAAAGGAGTAACGTTTTATTAGGGTCTTTGATAAATGGATATATGCAGCTATACTAGCTTCATTTTCTTTAAAGTAATTAGTAAACCCAAACAATGGCTCTAAAAAAGAATTTAAGAGCCAAAACTATGAAATTCATTCTTAAAAAGGTGTTATGATTCTCCTACTCCCAATATGACTGTTTTCAGGTAAGTTCCCAGGAGCCAAAACTATGAAACTCATTCTTAAAAAGGTGTTATGATTCTCCTACTCCCAATATGACTGTTTTCAGGTAAGTTCCCAATCGCATACTGCTACCACATTCCTCAATCCTCGGTACATTGATCCTAATAAACTATGAATCACATACTGCTACCACATTCCTCAATCCTCATTACATTGATTCTGATGACTATTCATCTATGATTGGGAATACAAATCACCACCACATTGATGCAAAACAGCATAGTGCATTTTTAACAGACAAGACACAAGTAGGGAGAGGAAACCTACGATTCTCTTACTCAATGAAACAAATACCGAATTTAAGGACATCAAATAATCAAGAACATAGACAGATCAAATGATCAAAGAATATAGTATAGTAAGAGAAAAATAAACAAATGCAAGAAAATGAGAGAGAGAGAGAGAGAGAGAGAGAGTACTCAGTCGCAATGATCTGCTCAAATAGAACTTTCATCATGTCCAGACCACGCTTCACTCTCAAAAGATTTCTGGTATGACTCCCTTGTTTCCTCACAGTATTTTTTCGAATGTCTTCATCAAGCAAAACCTGCAAATTTGTAATTGACTTTGATGCCTCAGCAAGATCAGCAACCTGTTTCAATTTACATTGACAATCGCCAAAACATGACTTTAAAATCTTGAAACACACGATAAGAACCCCATGATAGGGAGAGGGAGGGAAAGGGAAGCGAGAGAAACAAAGAGAGTTTACCTTGGCAACATAGTCCATCTCAGCGAATTTAAAAGCAATGCCGAGACAACCAAGTAGGGGGGAGACGAGGGAACAAGCATGGGAGAATGGGGCGACCTCGATATTTGCATCTTGGGAGTTGACAGAGGAGGCTAGGGCTTCAAATGCTTCAACTATTTTCTCCAACGGCTTTTCTTGGCCAGCATAAGCCATGATCACTACACACTATCTTGCTCTCTTGCCCTACCAAGCCACTGTTTAAACAATTTCATCAAAAAGAAAACATGAGAAACGATCAAAAGTACTGAAACTCGATTTCCCATATTAGTCATCCAGCCACCCAGTGCCAGATCCAAAATTTTGAACAAGGGTTCCTTTGTATGAACATCATCATAAACATCACAAAAAAATGTGTCATAAAATACGTTAAACAATTAGTTTTTTTGCACTAACATTTGTTCACTATGATTTCATGTTTTGTAATCAATCCATGAAATCCTTACAAAACCGTCTCAAAAAATGATCTTTCTATAGTAACAAACAGTTATTAGCGGACAATTGACATACCAACTCAAACAATTACAAGATGACTCACACTAAGCATCTTCCTCCATCTTTATTATGAGTATTAGATTTGCCAGTCAACATTTCCTCTATCTTAATCAGTCTCAAATTCATCCAAAGTTCACCGATTTCTTTTGATATTCGTTGATGATATCAAAGACAAATCTAATTACCAACATGTTCTCATCCTTTTCAAAAATCGTCCTTCCCAGACATTGGCTCAATCCATATTCAACAAGACAAGCAAACAGTGAAATCATTTGTTGATTATTACCAGACACACAAAAGAAAAGATATATTCATATCATTTTTTTCAATTATTAGTAGCCAAAAGGCTAAAATTTCATAACATACATCAACCCGCAAACACAACCGCAATCAACCACCATCAAAAAAGGTTACAACCAACTGCTAAAAAACACCGCAAGGACTTAACATGCACCACAGCCAACCAAACTATTACATCACAAATAAAAGCAAGAACAATGAATTTAGATGCTTGGGTCATCAAGGAATCGCACACCAATATCGTTGCCAACAATCACCTTCCTTCGTTCAATCTCAGCTTCAATCTCAGCTTCAAGATATATTCATATCATTTAGAGGTAAACTATGATAAAAACTCAGCAAGGCATCAACATCCTTTAATTCACATGTGTATGTATCACTACATCCATATGACAACCACAACTCCACAAGACATGGCATGAAATGTGTATGCACAAGTATGATCGTCAACTGATGACTCTCATTCATCTAATCATCATTGAACCCAATCAAACAAAAGTCAAAACCCGTGAATACCGTGATACGAAGACTTGAATGACTAATTCAACGAAAATACCAAACGGAAACGAGTAACAATTCAAGCAAGGAATCAACTAAAGAGGAAAAGAAAGGAAAACAAGATTTTGCAGCGAATGATGAAAAGTTGAAACTTTGAAACCCTAACCTTGTGAATTGGGTGAACTGAATCAAAGTAGCAAGGAATAGGGTATTAGCAGAGCAAGACGGTGGTTGCGTCAGCGAAGAAAACCACTGATGAGAGTGCGGGGACGAACAAACCCTAGAGCGAAAGGGATTATCGGAGAAGGAAGGTCGCCGGAGATCGATCGGAATCGGAATCGGAATCGGCTGCCGAGAAGTCAGAATAGAAGAGATGCGTCTTTGCGTTGCGAAGAGTGCCTCGATAAAAATGCCACTAAACTTTTGAAAAAATGCAAATTTGCCACTCGGATTTTTCTTGTCATCAGAATGTCACTAATCTTGATTAATCGGTAAAAAAAACCACTTTACCTGATGTTTACCTGAAAGCAACCTGAAGCAGCAGGTTAATGGTGTTGGTGGTTGTCATTAAGGGAAAAAACACTTAATTAAATTAATAAACAACCTAATTAGATATTATACCCTAAATTTCTGTGGTCTCTCACTTATTTCCCTCCATTTGAAAAAAACTCTCAGTAACGTTCACTGCCCCTCTTCACTCTTCATCTTCATCGTCATTTTCTTCAACCTCCCACCTTTGATTTCTGCAAATGGTATGAATTAAACCCTAAATTGAACCACAATCAACAAAATCGCACACTTGGGAAGCGTTTTTGCAAGGATTGAAGGCCTGTAAGGTTGCCATTCATACCCGGTGAGTTTCTCCAAAACCCTAATTTTCACCATGCTGAATTTTGGTTGCAATCTGTGTTTTGTTGGCATTTTTGTTGTTGTGAAGTTGTATGCAATCGATTTGAGTAGCTTTTGTTGGAAAATATTTTCTAGGGTTTATGTTCTGCAATTTTCCAGAAACCTAGAAAACCCAACCCTCTGTTTCTTGATGAATGCTAGGGTTTATGTGTTTGGTTGATGTTTATGTGTCTGTTTAATCTAAATGTGCTTCAAGTATCTGAAATTAGCCTGATTTTGTTGTTTTAGGGTTTCTGAATGGGCAAATTACAAATATTTCATGGGGGGGAGTTTGTATCAGACCCATATTTGGCTTACATTAACAGTGAGGTCACTGAATGGGATGTAGACCCTGATTTGTTAAGTGTGGATGATCTGATTGAGTTTGTTGAGAAGGCTGGGTATTCAAAAGATGAAATTCAAACCCTTTACATTAGCATGCCTGGATGTAGCATAGGCTTTGAGGAGAGTCTTGTTGAGATTAAAGGGGATGATGAGATAAGGACCCTGAGTGGTTTAGTGGAAAAATGTCCATTTGTTAGACTTTATGTGAAGCATCCTACTGATGTTATTAGGAATAGGGAGAAGGGGAAGGAGAAAGTGGTAGATCATGATCATGATCATGATGTTAATAGAACGATGAAGGGAAGGAAAAAGTTGTGGATGATGATGCTGATGATAATGCTAATGCTGATGATGGTGCTGATGATAATGATAATGCTGGTGATGGTTCTGATGGTGATGATGAGGATGATGATGATTATGAACCTGATGGTGATGGTTCTGAAGTAGAGGATGAGGAGATGACACAAGTAATGAAGAAAAAAATGAATTTGAGGGAGGATGAAATAGCTGATAGGAATTCATTGTTTGAGGGTGATCAAAGTTTGATTGAAGGAGGAGGAGTTGATGAGGATGATAATGGATGTGAGGATGAACAATACCATGACTCAGACAACCCTAGCAGCCCTGAAAGTGAGAGTGAGGGTGAGGGTGAGGGTGTGCAAAGGAAAAGGCCTAGCATGAGGAAGCCCAAACCAAAGTGTCCTAGGTACAACCCTGCTATACCTAGTAGACTACTTGCTGGGATGACTTTTGCTGACAAGAAGGAGATGAAGAAAGCAGTGGATAATTACAGGATCCTGGGTGGGTATAATCTGAAAGTGTGCAAGAGTGACAAAGTGAGATATCAACTTTTCTGTCAGGGTGAAGGGTGCAAATGGAGGTTTTGGGGATCTAAAGTAGGGAAGGAAAAGAGCTTTGCAGTGAAGACATTTGGGGCCCCTCACACATGTATTACTTTTAGCTTTAAGGCTGGGCATAGAAACATGAGTGTGCAATGGTTAGCCGATCATTTTAGGAGCAGGCTTAGGATAACCCCATCCATTACAGCAAGGGATATACAAAGAATGGTGAAGGAAGAGTTGAATTACAATGCTGGGTTGTGTATGTGTTCTAGGGCAAGAAGGAAGGCATTAGACTCCATTGTTGGTGATTACAGGGAGCAATTTACTCAACTTAGAGACTTCTAGGGGAGTTGATTGACAAGAACCCAGGGACATCTGTTGTTCTAAAAACAACAGAGGTTCAGGAGACAAATCAGAACGTTTTCAAGTTTCTTTATATATGTCCTGAACCACTGAAGAAGGGTTTCTTGGAGGGGTGTAGGAGGGTTCTTAGCTTGGATGGGTGCTTTCTAAAAGGACCTTGGGGTGGACAAGTTTTTGTAGCTGTTGGGAGGGATGCAAATGACCAAATGTATCCTTTAGCATGGGGAGTTGCATCCACTGAATCAAAGGAGACTCGGGATTTGTTCATTTCACAGCTTCAAATTGATCTCAACATGGGAGATGGTAGTGGTTGGGCAATGATTTCTGATCAACAGAAGGTATGTCCAAGCCAAAGAAAAAGACAACCACGAAGTACTTTAGAAGGCCAGAAGCAGGTGAGACAATCAGAGGTAACATGTCCAAGGACTCCACTAGGATTCACTGCTCACATTGTGGATTAGAAGGGCATAACAGGCAGACTTGCACACAGATTGCAAAGAAGTTGAAGGTATGTCATCCCACTACTTTTTTCCCATGTTTTAGGGTTTAGGGTTTTTGATTTAGCTGACTTTTTTGCTTGTTTGTTTATAAAGCCCAAAAGGAAGATCACAAAAAGAACTTCAACTGCTGCTGCCAATGCTGATGGTTCCTCTGCTGCTTCTGCTGCTGCAAATGTTGCTGCCCATGCTGGTTCTTCAGGTTCTGCTGCCCATGCTAATGCTACTTCCTCTGCTCCATCTACTGCTGCTGCTCCATCTACTGTTGCAGCCTCTTCTACTGGATCAACTGCTGCTGCTGCTGCTCAATGTGATGAGTTGCCACTGACTGGATCACAACCTCAACCATCCCTGTCATCTCCTTCATCAACACCAACAAAGCAGACCAGGAAGAAGAGACCTGCACAGAAATGTGTGTTGCCCAGGGTTTCACCAAGGAAGAAAATGCCCAGGGTTAACCTAGGAAACTAAGTTGTTGTTTGTTTGATGTGTTTCTAAGCCATTTTGAACAATGCATGGCTTCTTTTGATGGTGATTACATTAGATAGAATGTAAATGAAGGTGAAAATGTAAATGCCTTACTTTTGGGGGTAAAATGCCATACTTTTGTTGGGGGAATATGTCTTTTGTACATGTTTGGGTTTTGTTCCCTAATTTGCAAACTTTTAAGCCAAAACAAAGGAGTATGTACATCAAAAAACTAGATGTTGTACCCATTACATATTCCCTTTAATGCAAGTTTAGTTTCTGATTATTCTGTTTTCTGGCTTCTTTTTCTTCTTTTGATCCAGTTTAGTTTTTCATTTCTGTTTTCAGTTTTGTGCCTCCCTGGTTTTGTGCCTCTTCTGCTGGTGTGTTCATTCAATTCATTCTTATGGTGCAATGTGAAGATGGAGATTGGTTTTGTGCCTGGGTTTTTTATCAATTTCAGTTCAATGTTCATTCAGTTCAATTTAGTTCATTCAGTTCAGTTTAGTTCATTCAGTTCTGTTTGGTTTGGTTCTTCACAGCAAAGATAAAGATGAAGAGAGAGATTGATCAAACACAACATAAAAATTGATCATACAAAGCATAACATTCAATTCATTCATTACAATTGATCCAGTGATTACAATTGATCCATTCACTGCCAACTGCCAGCCATACCTAAGCCAGCCCTAACTAAACCCTAAAACAACTGCCCTCCCCTAAACCAAGCTGATGATGGAACCCAAAAAATTTGAAGCATCATCAAGATGCTTAACCAACGACAGCAAAAAATTCACCCACATTCATCATCAAGACGCTTAATCTACTACTGCAATCCACCTGCAACTTCCTATATACAACATCATCATCAGCTTACACACCCAGCAAGCAAAATAACATCACCCACCAACCCCCAGCAAAATAACACCACCAAATACTTAGAAAAACTTGTAAAAACACCCAGCAACAACCCCAATGACAAACACCCCCATAAACAGCACAATCACCCACTTCTGTTTCTTATTCTCCCCCCTCAGCCTCTCCAATTCACCCATCAGGTCGTTGATGTTGGCTTCAGCCACTTCCGTCTCGTATCTGTAGTCGTCCCTCTCCTTCTTCATATCATCAAATTTTGCAACCAACCTCTTTGCAGCAATAGCAACAGTGTCACAAATGGGGTCATCGATCCACCTCATATACCCACAATCATCATGAGATTGCCAGCGCATGCATCTTGCAAACCTCCTAAGAGGGTTATCAGCAGTGAATGAGGTGTAGACAAGGCAAACCAACCCACATCTGCACTTGTACAGCACCTTATTTGAACAGGCACAGTCACGGCATGCCCTAACTGGGGTGTTCGACACAGATGAGGATGAAGCCATGAGAGAGATTTTTTTGGGAAAGTTAGGGTTTTTAGGAGGAAGATGAACTCCGGGGAGCCCTAAAGACAGAAGCCCTAATTTTTCAGCAGAAATTGAAGAGAAGAAGAAGAACTCAGGGGAGCCCTAATGGCGGAGAAGAGGAAGATGAAGGAGTGGAGGACTCAGTGGGGGGAAATGGGAGTAAATATAGGCCGGTAAAAAGTTATAAGGTGGGAGGGGTAATTAATTTGGTTGGTAAAAAAATTAATAAGTTAGGTTAAGTGTTTAATGAAGAGGTGACTGGCTATTCCAGGTAAACATCAGGTAAAGTGGTATTTTTTTACCGATTAATCAAGATTAGTGGCATTCTGATGACAAGAAAAATCCGAGTGGCAAATTTGCATTTTTTCAAAAGTTTAGTGGCATTTTTATCGAGGCACTCGCGTTGCGAATGTGCGAAAAAGAAAGAAACCAAACACGCATGGAATCGAATCTTTTTCAGTTCAACTTACCTCTTTTTTCTTTTCTTTATTCCCTCTCCCTCTTCCAACTGACTCGACTTGCAAACTGCTCGGGTTCGATTCGATCAAAGCTCGGTTTGAGTTAAATTTGGCTTGGCTTGAGCTCGGTGGGGATATCCACTGAGTTGAGCCCAAGCCTAAGGGTTTCAGCTTTGGCTCGGGCTTGGTTAGATTGGTTGAAATAATTTAAATTAGGAGTAGGTTATATTTAATGGATATTAGTAAATTATGTTAAAATTTTAGAGCATAAGTCCGTATAATTTTTTTGTTAAGCTCTGTAGATTTCAGGCATTAATATTTAAACATTGTTTGGTTATACGTTTATCATAAAATATTATTTTCTGGTTAAATTTAGGATTATTGGATGATAATATACTGAATTTTAGGGGTATTGGACAATAATGCACTACTAAACTTTTTTGTAAACTCTAATACACTGAACTTTGAGAGTATCGGACAATAATGTACTCAGACAATTCCGGTAGTGGTTGACTTGGAGGTGGTTATACTTTGAAGTGTCGTTTTTCTTTTTTTCCGAAGAAAAATATATTAGTCATCCTGCTTATGTGTACTTTCTTACACGGTAAAAAAAATTTTCTGAAAAAAATAGAAAAATGACACCTCAAAGTAGGACCTCCACCGCATCAACCACCACTGGAATTGTTCTGAATGCATTATTGTCCAATACCCTCAAAGTTCAGTGTATTATAGTCCAAAGAAAAAGTTCAATGTATTATTATCCATTACCCCTAAAGTTCAGTGTATTATCGTCCAATAATCCTTAAATTTAATAAATATCTAGAAATGTATTTGATTTTTTTATTAAAATTTGGAGATTTTTAAATTATAAAAAAAAAACGAGTCGACCTGGCTTGCAAGCCAAACTTGAGCCCAAGATATATGAACCAAGTCGAGCCCGGGCCTTGACTTTGAAAACTCCGCGAGATTCAAGCCGAGCTTTTCCTAATCAAATCAATTAAGCTCGAGCCCTTGATGGCATTGTTCTCTAAAGAATTAAGAAATCATTTACCTTAAATACATTTACTTACATTTATTTACCTTACGTATTATTTTTACTTATTTCACCTATTTTTACTTACCTTATTTAGGGTGTGTCAAATTCATGAGTAAATACCAAGCGGGTAATCTACACTAATATATCCTTTTTTTTTTTAACTCTAGTAACTATTGGTAAGCTTTTGTAAATTTTGGTAATTTAGGCAAAAACTGGTAAATTTTGATAAATTGAAGTTACTCATGAATGACAGGTCCTTGCACTATCTAAAACACCTTACTTTCCGTACACTACCTTATGTGACTTGTTTTAGGTACACTACCTTATTAAAAATTGTAAAGTATATACTTAGAGATTTATATATTTAAATTATGTAACTGCTATGATTTATATTCCTTACACTACCTGTCAAGGTACGTAAGAAGTTATTTACGTTACATTAGTTATTTTTATTTACCTTGCTTATACTACCTAAAATATCTTGCATAATATATATTTAAAACTCCATATAATAAGTGATGTGATTGATGTGATTTACCTTACTTACGTTGTTTTATTAAGAATTGTAAAATATACATTTAAAAATTAATAAATTTAAGCACACAGTGTGATTAATGTTACTTTCCTTACTTACATCACCTTATCTATCAACATTTACACAACTAACCTTACTTATCTTTCCTATTTTACTTACTTTCGTCTTACTTACCTCTCTAAACAACATGACACGACCAGACTTAGCAATTAAGTATGATGGATCGGATAGGGGACACTACCTTATCTATCAGCATTTACACAACCAACCTTACTTATCGATCCTATTTTACTTACTTTCATCTTACTTACCTCTCTACAACACGACATAACCATACTTAGCAAGTATGACGGATCGTATAGGGACCTTATTAGAAAAATACGGATCATATGAGATAGGGTAAGGTAGGATCGAAGGCATGAATGTTTCCATATATCTATGTGATAGCGTTTTCATGAAAGATCCAATTATGGACGATCTAGCTAGTAGAGTTATGAATTTATGATGAGAAAGCATGGCTTAATTAAAGCAATGGAAAGATACGAATTGTATGATTGGAAAATGCATGCAAATTGCATATGAGATAATGAAGTGTACGCAGTAGACATAAATGATACGGCTTGTGTAGTCTAGTCGTGTAGAATTACAGACCCACACACATTGATCGAGCTCCATCCGGCAATGCATGTCATGACACTCTGTCCATGCACTTTCATTCATATTTCATATATACATTAACAGCTTGGCATGCAATACTATTGCCAATCCAAGGCCTAGCCTTTTCTCTTCTGTGAGGCTTAGAGGATCATTATTTGCTGCCCATGTGATCGAGCTACAACACCTATGCATAGGTGGATCTGGGGCCAGCTTAGGGCCGGGTGTCCATGGACACCCCTAGCCCAAAAAAAATTTAAGTAGCTTATATGACTTGGGCAGGAAAATATATGATTGTACTGAGTGGATACCCTTGGAAAAGGCCAAAAATAATGAGTGTTTGATGGTTTGTCTAAAAAATTTTTTTCCAAAGGATTATTGGATAATAATACACTTTATGGGTATTGGATAATAGTGTACTGAACTTTTTTTTGGACTCTAATACATTGAACTTTGAGGGTATTGGACAATAATGCACTCAGACCAATTGAGCTGGTGGTTGACGCGGTGACTGTCCTACTTTGAGGTGTTGTCATTTTTCTATTTTTTTTTCCAAAAAAAATGTATTAGTCATCCTGCTTATGTGTACTTTCTTATACGGCAAAAACTTTTTTTGAAAAAAAATAGAAAAATGATACCTCAAAGTAGGACAGCCACCGCGTTAACTGCCAGCTGAAATATTGGTCTGAGTGCATTATTGTCCAATACCATCAAAGTTCAGTGTATTAGAGTAAAAAAAAAAAGTTCAGTATATTATTATCTAATACCCCTAAAGTTCAATATATTATCATCCAATAATCATTTTCCAAATATATATAATGGTTACTATTGTCAAGTGGACACCCCTAATTTCAAACTCTAAATCCGCCACTGTATCTACATATGTTTAACTCCTTGGTTTTGTGTACTTTGATATGTCAAGTCTCCATCTCTATAATAAATCTCCCATATCTATAGCAGGATGAAATTGAAGTAAACTATTATTACACAAAAAGTACTTAATGTGTTATCGTTGTTTAATAAAATGAGATGGATGCAAAGTTATAAATAAATAATATGTCACAACATACCTTATTAATTAAGAAGTCACGAACAATACGTACCTTCAAAAATAGGGGCAAAATGAAACGGTGCGTATCCGTCAGAAACAATCACTTATTTGCTCTAGCTAATATCATTTGTCAAATCTAGCACCAATTTTGGTCTAGATTTGGGTCTTAATCTTGGACTTGCACACAAATATGTTTTTAGAAGCTTGGATCCCATATCCGACCCAAAATTGTCTAAAGTTTTGGTAAATCCTTAAAAATGGATGTGTTGTCATTGGATCTAGACCTACTATCATCCCTAAATCTAAGTTAATCTGATTACACCTTACTGTTTAGGATTGTTCTTTTTCCTACCCCTCCCTCCCTTTTCTTAGCATGGTTTTAATGTCCTAGGATTACATCCTCAAACCCCGAAGAAAACTCAGGTCCTAAAAGACAATTATCTCCAACAATCTTCAAGCTTAGTGCAATAGTGCGTTTGCTAATTATCTTCATGATCGATCGTTTTACCGTCTGTGCACCAACTTCCTGCTACAGGTCATACCAATCAGTCTTACCACAAATTTTACCACAACCTATTATATCGTTCCGCTACATACTACATTATCCACAATTTTACCGTATCACACCATTTCCACAATTTATCCAACTGGAAAAAAAAAAATCAAACTTGATAGGCTATAATGAGTTATACCCTGCAGGGCACTCCATGCAAGATGCATGCATGTCTTAACCGTAGAAACTATTGATGTAGATGTATAAGTAGCTTTCATAGGGCAAGACAATTATTCTCGTCCGTGTAAATTGGGTTTTATTATTCGACGTTTAGCAATAAACCCAAAATGAGGGCATGAGAGGATGGGTGCAAAGCAGATTGATCCATCATTCCATCTTAATTATATTATACATTTGATGCATCATGATGATGATGATGATGGCGATAACCTAAATTATACCATACAGACACGTGGCCGCAAATAACGCTGGTTCTACCCACTCTTTCCACTAACATATTTTAATTTACATCATATTACTCACTATCATCATCACCTCAACTCTAACTGACTTTTATTTCAAAAGTAGGGAGTAGGGATCCTTTCCATATTTTCATCTTTTATGATACTATTGTAATAGCTCGATATTTGGTTACTTATTTTTTGGATTGGATAAAATGAAGCTTGGATAAATTGGATTGGATTAGATAAGTTATGATACTTTTTTTGAGGAATTGTATTTTTAGAGAGGAAACTTTTTTGGAGAATTGGGTAAGGTTTGAATTGGATTGGATTGGATTGGATTGGAATGAGTTACCAATCCAAATCAAAGTACATTTTCTTTTAAAATAGCTCATCTATTGGGAACTCTTCAGTTAAACGTGTTTGGCTGGGAGTAGTATCAGGATGGGTGACCTCTTAAGAAGTTTTCTCAAACAGCGTGTGAGCGAGGACGAAACATGCTGGAAAAACTCGTGGTGATTTGTGGGAATGTTGGTGCGTTACAGAATGTTTGGTAGTTTTCTGAGAAAAACTTTCTTGAGAAAAAAATTTCTAGACAATTTTTTCGGGAAAGACTTTCCCTAAGGTACCCTTGGAAAATGTTGATTGAGCTTGAGAGTGAAATAATGGGTCGCGCACCAAACATTTCCCATCAATTTGATATTGACCGAATATTCGGACAAAACATTTCTTAATTGTTTGACCCGATTTTACCAAAAAATCGGATCTAAGCATCAATTTTTCATCTAAATTTTGATGTTGATAATACCCAAATTTATCCGGACCTGAACAGCGCTAATCAGTAGTGAGTAGGGTCCCTTTTCCATCTTTTCTTCTCTTAGCATTCATTTGTCCATATCTCCAAATCAAACTAAACAAAACTAAACTAAAAGTAGCACCATGAGCTAGCATTGGTTTTGAATTTCTTGAGAAGATGTGGTGGGGAATAGGTTGTGTAGTAATATATATGAACCACATAGACAGACTAAAGAGGAGTAATGAGAGATGGGTGTCCCATAAATGCATGCTCCTCCTACCGCACTCTCTTTCTCATTGAATTCAGCGATTTTAAGGCCACGCCCTTTGTGAGTGAAAAGAGAGTGTCTTTGAAAAACCTTCCCCAATTCCCCAGTAAGAGTAAAGCCATTCTTCAATGGGGTGGACCCTCAACCCCACCAAACATTACTCCATTTAAAGCCACCCCATTCAATGCTAACATTACGTACACACCTCTTTTTTTTTTATTTCGGTTATTCATAGCTTGCTGAAAATTGGTATTAGAAAAAATTAGGGATGACAGTCAAATCTAAATTCAAACGAATCCGTTCCGATCTAAAGTAGAAAAGTCTGATTCAAGTATGACAAAAAGAAATCTGAATCCGATTAAAAAGGTCAGACTCCGATTGTAATTGGAGCGGATGTGGAGGTGACCACGTCCAATCCAGTTAAGTTCGATTAAGTCCAATTAGAATGATAAATACTCCCTCCATTCCTCAATATCTGTCACTTTGATCAGTTTTCTATTTTCCACAATATCTGTCACTTTACAATTCCAATGTAATATCAGTGACATTTTTTTCAAATTTACCTCTTACTTTTATCATTTCTAATACAATTATATAACTACTAGTAAAATATAAACTTAACTTTTACTTTTAGCATTTTCAATTCAATTATCATTCTCAATACTATTTTCTTAAAATCTTCCCTGAACTCCAAAGTGACAATTATTGAGGAATATAATGGAGGGAGTATATAAGAAATTTGAAAAATTATAATATGACCAATTTTGAGAATTAAGGGGAGAATTTGAAACTTATCTTTTTTTTCAAGGAAGGGCGTATTGCTAATGACTAAATTAAGCGACAAATAATTTGGAACAGATGGAGTGACAACTAAGTAGCCAAAAAGAAAACAACACAGCAAACAAAATACACAGTTTAATGTGAGTACAATCTTAGATCAATGAGACTACTCCAAAAGTGTAACTAGTGACTAAACCTAACAAGACTGTGAACTCTTCTAAAATGGATCAATCATTATGTCTTCTTTTCTCTCCGCAGTTTCTTTTTTAGTGTTCTACAGTTATAACTTGATCATCAAATATTGGCATACCAATATCATGACATATTAGCTACCATTGTATCTTCTAAAATGGATCAACCATTGCATACAAAACTCTCAAGGATGGAGGAAATCATAAACGCAAAGCTCCTCTGCCCAAGTATTAAGGATGGAGATCGAATGGTGTTGCCCTGTACCAACGACACTGACCATCTTTGACCACTTGTCACCTTCATCGTCAAACATTGCATGCCTTGTTCAACTCAACCATATGCTACTCTATATTAACTCTCCATTAGTACCTATACCCAACCGCATATTAGCTACAATTATTCCATTGAAAATGACATTAAATCCTGACACAGGAGATATTTCTTAAGTAAGTGTTTTGTCTTGATATAAAATTTATATATTTATTCATTAAATTTTTTTAAAAAAATTATATGATTGACTTTTACAACTATAATACTACATATAGTATGAATTATATTTTTATTCATAATTAGATTTACAACTATAATACTGCATGTAACGGATAGGGTTCATTGAATTGGTGTGTCATTTATAATTGTTGATATGACTAACACATCTCGAACTTCTTATAATTGATAATTAAGTAGCTTTACATTTAAAATAATTGATGTCAAAAATTATAATAAATGTTCATTTCATAAAAGACATCACACTTATAAGAAAAATATAATAAGATACATGTCATTGCTTCCTTTTGAGTTTAACCAAAGAAGCAACTACAAATATTTTAGGCATTAAGTGTCTTGTTCAATTATAAGAAATATGTGATAGTTTAACCATTTGTTCGAACACTTTGTCATGTTTGAAACCGGACCCAATTGGTCCACATTGTCCGAATTTTATTTATGATAGTTTGACCGTAATTGACTGAATTAATGGATGCAAGCGAATGTTTAAATTTGTTAGCCATTGTTTAAATATTCAGATTTGGGTTAGGGTTCGGGCATTATTCGAATTTTTCCGAACTCAATTTTGACAAGACTTTGACATACAATTCAGACAATTTGAATTTATAATCAAAATCCAAACCTCGACCTGATTTTGTACATTCAAACTGTCCGAACTGACTGGGTTTAAAATTTGATGAAAAAAGGTAATTGTATCCAATTTAATTCACAAATTATATCGTCCACCATGGTGTACCTATTTAAATATATCACATGTATTGAAATACATCAATTTTTTATGTGATAAATTTTTGTAAAAGTTTGATTACTTTAAGAAAATATTAATAAATTTCATAATAACATTAGATTTATAATGAATTTTATAGTTAGTATTGATGAATTTTTTAAAAATTAATACCCGGGTCAACCACGTAACTATTGAATTCAATTGAGATGAAACAGATTTTTGGTGGTTGGTAACAATTTGGTTTTGTATTATTGGAGACCAAAAAAAAGGGTAAAGAAAACAAGGCCCAATCATGTAGAGCCAGAGGCTTGTTTTTTAGCTGGTTGTGAGGTGAATGGGGTCGGTAAGAAAAGACCCGGATGTACTTCTAAATCGGGTCCACATACTCCATCCTTTTCATATTAATCGTCTCTTTAAAATTATACAGTTAAAATTTAAAAATATTGACTATAAATTTTTCAATATAATATAAATTTTTATATAAAATTATCAGTATTAGATTTATAATGAACAAAAATATTATCATAAAAGTACAATATTATTATTATTAATAACATATTATATAAGAAATTATCAATTAAAGAATGCATTGGAGATCGTGAGAGTCAAAATTATGACAATTAATATAAAATGAAAGAAATACTCACTTAAATTGTAATATATTTATTTTTTATTATTGGATGTATCGATTATTGCCTACTATATTATTCTTAAGACCGGTTCATCACCATTAAAGTCACAATAAATATATTAAGGCCCCGTTCTTTTATGTGGTTGACAGGCTGTAGTGCCACACCGCATTGTAACTTTCTATATTCCACTACAACCCACCACAATCTGCCACAACCTACTTTTTCTAATTTAATTTATCTTTTTATTAAAAGTTAAACTTTCCATATTCCACTACAACTTTCCTCAACCCACGACAATTCTGCCAATCCACAACAACTTTTCCCAACCCACCACATCTCCTCCATACTACACCGCACCACAGCCAATCACATAAAAGAACGAGGCCTAAAATCACCTAAATATCAAACTCGATATATTAGCATTCAATAATAAAGATGAATATATTATGGTACAATAACCCAAAAAATACGTATTTTACGATCCAAAAATCTTTAAATAAATAAATCAACAAAAAAACAAATAAAAGTTATTTATTTATTTATTTGTGAGATAATAAATTTTCCCATAATTGTTAATTGGATGAGTGAATTGAGGTAGAGGCTAAAGGGGGCCATCTGGTTGCTTTATAAGGCCAACCCAGCCAGGCCAGCCTCTGCTTCTTCTATATTGTCTCTTGTGCTGCGTGCCCTCTTCTCTTCTCCTCTTTTCTCTATGTGAACTGTCCTTGTATTTTTCTCTCTAAAAGACTAAAGCCTGAAGGAGTATAAGAGCAAAGAAAGAAAGAAGGAAAGATGAGTTATGGAGGGGTTGGAATAAGTCCTGGAAATGTGGCAGTTCACCACGCCAGATTTGATCCCAAAGTGGTCGAAACCAGACTCAGAATTGCAGAGCTTGTGCTGAGGCTTGTCATCTTGGCTCTGGGTGTTGTGGCAGCTGCTCTTATTGGGGCTGATTCTGAGCTCAAAGTCATCTTCTCCATCACCAAGAAGGCCAAATTCACTGACATGAAATCCCTTGTGTATGTCTTCTGACAATTCACAACCCATTTTTTACTGCTTTTCACAGTAAATTAAATTGACACTCTCAATGAAAACACTGTCTTCTTGTTTGGGTTTAGGTTTCTGGTGACTGTCAATGGCATCTTGGCTGCCTATTCTTTGGTGCAGCTGGTCAGGTGTGCTGTTGGAATTGTCAAGGGAACTGTTCTGTTCAGTAAACCTCTTGCTTGGCTCATCTTCTCTGCTGATCAGGTACCCTTTTTCTTGGTTTCTCATCTTATGTCATGTTTGGTAAACACTCTATTCAACAACTTATTAGCTTATTGGGTGTTTGGTAATCAGGTTATTTTGTTGGTTGGTTGGTCGCAATCAGCCAATTTTCAATAGTCTCGTTTATCTCTAAACGTATTAAAAAAATGACTTATCGTGGAAAGACCCTTTAATCCAAATGTCTAAAGTTACCCATATATTTTAAAGAGGTATAAATGGAATTTCAATAAATAGTTTTTCAAAAATCACTAATCTTAAGAAATACAATTTTTCCAAACGGCGAATACAAACCGCCAATAGTAAACAGTCAAATGCAAACAGTTAACTGTTTGCCAAACAAGGCCTCAATTTGCTTGGCTCACTTGCTATACACATAAAAAGAATGTTACAGAATTAGGGTTCACATGATAAATGTTGTAGTAAACCAAAGGTAATTTAATTATGTGTTTGGTTAGGTGGTCGAATAATAATGACTAAATTACTACTGCTGCTGAGCTTAGCTTCCTTCCTACTTCCTTCCTAGTACAGCATGTGGGTCCGTATAGTCCTACAGCTCCTACTGCTATCGTATTTAGTTTTGTACCAAACTACCAACCATAAATAAGTTTCATTTAAAGTGTCTGACATCCAGCACTAATGAATGATTAATCAAGAATCCAATGCTCTATTGACTGAACTGTCCGTTTACATTGTGATTGATTCATCAAGGGATATAAATTTTGTAGGGGCCTGGGTTCAACCACTATGTAGTCCTTATCAATGAAAATAACCAACATGTATTGTTTTTGCTTTCAACATTGATTGTTCTATGAAACAAAAATGTGAATCAATCTACACCTGGCAAAGTTTTGTCCGATCTGGGAAAAATTGGGTATGGTTACGGAACTTTTTCCGTCGAGAATGGATCTGGTGGGAAGAGAGTTTAGGTAGGAAGGTGAGGAGAGTGAATCTCGGCCGTTGATTTTACTTCTGACGGTGTGTGGCCATGACCACACTCCCTGAAATGCATGATTACACTCCCTAATATCCATGACCACACACCGTCAGATGTAAAATCAACGGCCGATATTCACTCTTCTCACCTTCCTACCTAAACTCTTTTCCTACCGGATTCATTCCATTTTCCTCCAAGCTCCAGACATTGGCCAGACTGGCCAAAAATTCCGACGCTTTCTCATATTTCGGTTGTCCAAACTCGATTTTGACCCCCGAATTGACGTGTGGCCAAACTGTCTGATCTACTTTCACTTGAAAGAAACCGGATAACAGTCATTAATTTCTGGTTTGAACTTTAACATTGACCGATTTACCTGCGCTAAATCAATCAGTTGTGAGTTATGAGTAGGAGGATCCATCTAACATAAGATGTGTATATGCAGGTGATGGCATATTTGACACTAGCAGCAGTAGCAGCAGCTTTGCAATCGTCGCTGATCGGGAAGTTTGGACAGCCAGATTTGCAATGGATGAAGATTTGTGATCTCTACAAAAAGTTCTGCACCCAGGCAGGGGAAGGTGTCGGAAGTGCAGTGCTCGCTTGTCTCTGCACCGTGATCCTATCTTGGATCTCGGCGTATAGTCTCTTCAGACTCTATGGAGGGCGAAAAACCAAGGCCGACCCAAGATGGTAGAAGACTGCTAGTGCCTAGCCTTCTTTAGGAACATATCTATGTATAATATAAACATTGGCTCTGCAGCTTTCTAATCTTATTGACCATGTAATTTCTTTCGCCTTCAAAGCCTTTACTAGACTTGCGAAATGTCGTGTTGGATAGTTGGATGATCTATGCGCTGGCGAAATCAAAAGCTTAGGCTACTCTTGTGTTTGGTTCTGGAATGAATCTGAGTGTTGCAAACTTGTTAAAACTTAAAAGCATGAGAAGTATTGTGGAAACATGAATATTTACAGGGGAACTTATCAGGGGAAGAAGCACTGTACTCAGTAGTGCTGTTTTCAACCCAGCAAGAACTTGAATTTGCAAGTGTCTAACAGATGGCTTAACAATCTATTACTCTGTTGGATATTAATTGTCGTTTTTTAAAATTATGCAGTCAAATTTTAAGAATTTTGACTATAAATTTCTCAATATATATACAATGACTTATTATATAAAATTACTACTATTAGATTCATAATGAAAAACACTATCATATAAGTATAATATTACAATTATTAACAAAATATTATATAAAAAATTATTAATCAAAAACTAATATTGGAGATCTGACAGTCAACTAATTAACAATTAATATAGAACAGAGCGAGTAGTCTCCTGACCCAGGGCCAGTGGTTAGTTTTTCAAAGTTTTAGTCCATAATGTAAAATCTGACTTATCAGTCCAATTTACTGCTTTCAATGTTCTGTCTGAAACAATATCCTGAATGCACATGAAGGATATCTCATATCATAAAGGAAGACATATACAACATACTCATTATGGAATATACTTAAAACCATCAAAGTAGCCAGGTAAGCACCATATTTATTCGAGACAAGTGATGTAACAAACAAAGATCGAAATGAAAATCGAACATGAAATGATGAAACTAATTCAGAGAACTTGATGGTCCATCCGCTTTCCGTATCTGTATTTGCTTTCATCAGATCTGCAGAACGCTGTTTGTGCACAAGTTGTGCAGCCTGCAGCTCTTGAACCTGCAAAACGATCGGAACTTCTTGATAGCTTCCTACCATTCGGGCGCACCTCATATGGCCCTTCATTGTCAAGATAATCATAGTTTGTTGCCGCGTACTCCTAAATGACAAAGTTCGAGTATGAGCACCTTAGATTTAACAAAGTGCTTGAAATACATCCCAAACAGGGAATAATTGTGTGATCCCTACCTTGGACTTTGTTTTTGAATAACAAGGCGTCAAGCAGGGATTCATATCATTCAGCAGCATATCATCGGGACTGTCAGGAGTCGCTGGATCATCATCTGAATCGAAATCCTGAATAAAAAGTCTCGTTATATCACTTGCGAAATTCAGAAAGAAAGACCGAGCCACACATGACCCTTTAGTGCAACAAACTTCTACATGAAATTCCATGTCCTATCAGTTAAATCCAGCTCGCAGAAGCTCCATGAAAGTGCACCAATTTTGACGCAAGACGACACTCTTGATAATACTAATAAATTAATGCATTATATGCCGACGTAGGTTAATGATACATGGCAATATAGCATCAAACAACAATTATGCATCATCATCTACAATCCACATGGGTGAGATAAAGTCTTGATAAAATAGTAGTGATTCCGGGAAACAGTTACATTCCATGAGTCATACCAGAGAGTTAGCAGCTTCTTCTTGATTGAACACTGGTGTCGTTGGTGAGCCGAATCTCCCATCACTGCATGTCATCCCTGTGTACTTCACTGCTTTTACCTGCTTCCAAAAATATAGTCAGCTTAAATTGGTTGTAATGGAGTAAACCAAAAATAAAATGCCTCATTAAACATACCATGCTTCTCTTCCATGGAGTAATAGGTAGCTAATGGTTTTTAAATCTTTGGTCATTTGGAACCAGTCTCTCTAAATTGTAAAATTAAGGGATTAAGACTGCTACATTCGACCCCTACATACCCTGTCCCGTGGCAGGATTCTGGAGTATTGGTTTTGGTTTTTAAACTTTAAGTCATCTTAGAAATTCCATCATAATTGTTGAGCAAGAGAAGAAAAAGAGGTTTTACAATTTCTGACTTTGTGTCTCTCATTTGGCTGCATTGCTGTACACTTGCACTCTTGCAGTGCACCCTTCATGTATAAATGAGTTGTGACTTGCCATTAACTTATCAAGTAATGGAAGAATATACTATGTAATGGTCCTACTTAGGAGCAAAGATGGAAATTTCAGTTCCAAATGTGTGTATGATGCTTGAATTCTTTTTGTTTCAAAGAATCCCAACTAGTAATCTGCTGGGGAAGAAGAGCAAAATAATGAGGAGAAAAGCAGCTCAAATGATGGGAGGTATTTATGTAGTTAGGATATATAAGAAGAGTTGCATTCCATATCTAAATCATTCAACAAAAGCAGCTTTCAACTGATATGGTAATCAGCTGATGTTAACTGAAATTGCAGGGGATATGGTGTTACATATTGAAAACTAAGAATCATTTTACTGTTGAGGATCTTTCAAATTGGAGGTGGAAAAGTTCACACTTTTGGTCTTCTCCAAGCAGACAGAAATATTCAGTTGTTCGAATTGATCGTTATTAAAATAACAGCAGCAAGTCTTATATAACTACGATAAAAGTCATTCCTGGATAAATTATTAGTCACATTCGTACTTAAACTTCATTCTAATATGACTTATTAATCCCAGCAAAATATTAAAAAGGTCATCCTGAAATGAGTCCGTTCTACGATAATTTTAATTGAGATGGTCAGACCCTAAAAATTGCGTCGAAATAATACCTCTGCAAGGTCCTCCGAAAGGTTTTGTAGCTGATCCGTGAGAGAAGAAATTTGCCTCTGAAGAGCTGGAATGACCTGCTTTGCTTGCTTCAGTTCTGAGCCTTGCTGCTCTAGAAGCACTTGCAGCTGAGAATTCATCTCCTCAGGAAACAAGATGGCACTTTTCAGTGCCTTGATCTCTTCCCTTTGTTTCAAGCACAAATCCTTCAACTTTTCCACCTGCAAAATTGACAACTCTTAATCCCCAAAAGAAAAGGAAAGTAACAAAATTGAGCCCAAAAGATGACTTCTCTAAAGTGAACTGATGGAGAGATAACAGCAGGAATTGGTGCACAACATTTGCCTTTACTTTATCAGTAAGCCTTTTCATCCCCATACATGAATACACACAAATGTTGATTCTTTATTCAGGCAGTCTCACAAATTCTGTATTCTACTTCTTGAGTGAAATGATCTCAGACAAGATGACCTCTAATCATAAAATTACAGGACTTAGGAAGCACAGTTATTTCACGCAGAATTCATCAGTTACAAAGATACTATTTTTCATAAATTCTACTATGAAGATGCAATAAAAACCTCCAAATTGATATTTTCGCAGATTGCTTCACCTTCTCCAACATTTCTGATATATTTTTACTACCTAGAACAGCATTTTCCCCCATTAACACAGTCAATTTTAATCTTTAAGCGTTGTTCGAATTTGCCGAACCAAAAAGGAAACATATCAATGAGAAATTACGAAGCACAATCAATCAATTTTTTTAAGAAGAGCAGAGAAATGACAATTACTTCTCGATTACGTTCCTCAAGCGAAGACTTGAGGCTTGCAATCTGCGCCTCCTGTTCCTTGTTCAACCCGAGGAGCTCCCTCTCGCTCCTGAGCACCATAGCCAGAGTCCTCGTATTGCTCTTCACCTCCGTTAAGGCCTTGGTCTTCTTCTCACTGGATCCTCCACCTTTTCCAAACAGCTTCTTCGGGAGAGCAGCCATGGCGGATCCTTTCCTCGCCGATTTCTTCAAATCCTCGGCGATGAAGTCTGCCGGCACGATCACCGGCAATTGGCCGGTCGTCTTGCTGGAGGTGGACCTTTTCTCCATGAACTTCTTCACCATGGATGCGAAATTGTGGTCGTTTCTGACCTTGTTAGACCTAACAATGGCGTCGGAGGTGGCATTGGAAGCAGCAGCAGGAGGAGAATGCTTGCGGAGAGATTTGAGCTTGGAAGAAGATGGCTTGACATCAATGGAGGACGACGTGGAGGATTGGGAATCGAAGGAGCTGTAACGAGATGCAGCCTTTGACATTTGCATTCTGATGGAGGAGAGAGAAACTGAAGTTAAGAGAGAGAAGTGAATTTGAATTGAAGTGATGAAAAGGGAGAAAATCTAGGGTTTATGAATGATGAAATTTGAAATTGAATGAAGCCAAAGGAAGCACACTCAACAACTAAGTTTGAAGAAAATGTTGGATAATAATAAGGGGGGGAAGAAAAGATTCTCTCCGAAATAAGTCTAATTGTTTGTCGGGTGGCCTTAATTCAAATATTTTTACGCGACGTTTGAGCGCGGGATTGTATTTATTTACTGTTACCTGCTGCTGATTAATTATTGTGTTTTCTGACGTGTTTTCTTTATTGCTTTTCTGAGTTGAACATGAATTGAACGTGACTGCTCTGTAAACTCAATTACCCAGCCCAGCTAATGAGCCCACTGCCCAGCCACTCTTTCAAGTTTCAAAGAAGCCCTTTTCAAAATCGCAAGTAGTAGCTTGCTTGGTTTGTGTGCATCATCTGTGTTCATGCTAAACTATTAGGGGTGACCAGTAATTTTAGGAAGTCTCGATCCTAATTATGACCGGGAGCAAATATTTACTCTCATTCTCGGTTCCGGTTGTGACCGAGAGTAGATTTTTATAATAGACGTAAATGGGTTACTCTTTCAAGTATGTTGGGGACCGGGAGTTGATTAGGACCGGGATGAGTTCGGAACTCCCAAAATTTTTGCTCACCCCTATAAAGTATTACAAAAAATGACTCGAAGGTACCCTTCATTTTAAGCAAATTATTTTTAAACTCTCATGTTTCTAGAATATATTTCAATGTACTTATACTTTTAAGTTAGCAATGTTAGGTGACAAAATCAGTGATTTAAGCATGTTTCTTGTGAGGTTACGTGCACTACTTGAGTGTCCATCATTTCTTGAGTATTCACGTTCGACAACAATAAACATTTTCAAGCAATCTGCTATCCAAATGTCCCCAAAAGCATGTTCAAATCATCAAATTTGTCCACCTAAACGAAGATTTCACAAGTGCAGAACTGGAAGAGGCTAGAGCGTGCTTATTTGGCCTTGGGATTGCATGGGAATAGGGCTTCAGAAATCTACAGGTAGAAGGAGATTGCCTACCTACTGTTAGCAAATTAAAAGGAGGCTTCAAAGGGAGTAGTTTTATTGGTCTCATGATTGAGGAGATTTTGATTTTAGCTAGTAAATTTGATTTTATTACTTGGCATCATGTTCGTAGAGATGGGAATAGAGTAGCTCATTCCCTTGCTCATCTTCAGCCCTATAGCTCTTCGGTCCGAGCTTGGGTCAGAGAGGGTCCTGAAAAATTTTTACTTTTGGCCCGCGCAGGCATTGAAATTTTTTTGAATGATAATGAATAATCCCGCTCGTTTGGTGGTTTTCTCAAAAAAAAAAACTTAAACTATAAGGTACCTTAAAATGTATTTTAGAATTATGAGGGCCTAAAAATAGTTTTCTCAGAATGAGGGGTACCTTCTAATCGGTTTTTGAAAATATTATCCTTTACAATTTTATTTCATATTTTAAAGATTGTGATAAAATTATTTAGTAAGATAATAAAGAATTTTGCTTCTAATTTTCTTGTTTCTCTTATTCTACAAGTTTTTCGACTGTTTTTGCTTCTAGTTTTCAAAATGGTTATTTTTTGGTATTTTGAAAGTTTTTTTAGTCCGTTAGAATCAGTCTCTTCAAACATTCTTTTGCATGAAAGATACGTTGCCTACATTTAGAACCCCTAAAACCTCGTGCTAATGTGACTATAATGAGATTTGTTGTTGTTTGTTTTTGAAATAAAGCCAAGTACATATAGTCAATAACTAAAGAGCAATTGATAAAAGGATGATTTCACAAGTATTTATTCTATCGTCCTAGCGGCTAGGACCATAGTATAAGTCTTTACACGACTACTGTTCATCTTTAAAGGAGTTTGAAGATTATTTATTTACTTAATATTCGTTACCTACGTTAGAGAAAATAGTAAGGTAATAGCGGAAACGAAATAAATGAGATGACGGAAATTAGGACAAAATTCAGGAACCAAAAATATAAGCGATGAGACAACATCAGATTTACGTGGGAAACTGAAGAACTCGGAGAAAAATCCACGGACGGCGACAGCCAGAAAAATAATTCACTATAAGAAAGGATGAGTACAACCCGATCACTATCACAGGGTGTGATGTGATCAACAACATAGGAGATTACAATATAAATCTCTCACACACTCTCTCACTATCTCTCGGGATACACTGGGAAAATATTGGTGAGACCTTTTTTCTCTCAATATTTTCTCCTTCTCTGACTCTTTGTCACTCAGCCGTTTGCCGTTCGCCGTTAATCGACGTCGCCGTGAAATAAAGTGGAGAAAATTGAACCCTATTTATAAGGTGGCTAGGAGAAGAAATAAAGTCAGATTAAAACTCAAATAACAAGTAGTATCTGACTTAAACAGGGAATTAGAATTAGATTAAAACTGTATCCTCTGTCGATTCTTCTCACGTTCTGGACCCCACCGAGGATCCAATGGGCCACAAAACCCAACAAACTCCACCTTGGACCATGATCCGAGTCATCGGTCCAGATAAACATCTCGAATGTCGCCATCAACACGCCCCTCTGCAGGGCATTGCCCCGAAGGGCTCTCAAGCGGTATCAAACATCATATACCGCTGTCTGGATGCCTGTTTAAGACCATCTGTGCTATCGAACACAACAAGATTTGAGACCGCCGCTGCAGTTCTCGTCACTGTAGACCCCTGTATGGTGTATAGGCTGCCCTTCCTGGTTCCCTTCATCCGAACCATGGAACCCCTGTAAACTTTTATGACACCATCTTCTGCTTTATACCTGCAACCGTTAGCCTCAACACAGTTTGCGATACCAGCTTTGGTGCAGTTATCCTTATTACCCTACTTCTAGTCTCTCAACTTTCTCCAGCAGTCACTCTCTACATGACCCTTCTTGTGCACCCATTCTTCAGTAAGAGCTCGTCACCCTTTAGGCAACCCACACAGCTGCCATGTATAATTCTTCTACAGATTCTCCATCTCCTCTGCAACACTCAACGCATATGCAATCATAGCATTGGCTTCTTCAATATACCGTGTTGGTCTCCTAATCTCCCTCCTGGGACGATCTCTTGCCATGCTCGGTTCTTCCTCCACTTGAGGAACTTGATCAGCAGTCGATCTCAGCTCATCGGCTGGTATTTCAGAGCATTTTCGACTTGCTCATGACTCTGAGTTCCAGTGGCTTCACCTTGAGCCTCAACCTGCTCCACCTCGAACTCAACTCTTCCTGCGTCCTCATCGCTCATTGTTTCATCAGTCTTCGTGTAGGGATACTCAATCACATCCCATACCCCGTGTTGAATCAAGATTGCCTTCATATGCAGTCTCCTTGTTCCATCGAATTTTGGAATCTCGCACTTCATGATTGAAGTCATCTCCACCTCGCTCTGATACCATTTGTTAGAGAAAAAGTAAGTAATTGCGAGGTTACAGCAGAAGCAAAAATATATGAGATGACGGAGATTACGATAAAATTCATGAACAAAAAATAAGCGATAAGACAACACCAGGATTACGTGGAACACCGAAGAACTCGGAGGAAAATCTACAGACGACGACAACTAGAAAATAATCCACTCTAAGAAAAGAGGAGTACAACCCGATCACTAACACAGGGTGTGATGCGATCAACAACAGAGGAGATTAAATCTCTCTCACACTCTCTCACTATCTCTCGGGATACACTGGGAAAATATTGGTGAAACAAACTCTCTCTCAATATTTTCTATATGTAGTGTTGGTGAGGGAAGGAAACTAGGTTAAACAATAATTAACCTAGGGTGCAAAAAACCCGAGATGCTGGCCGCGCCTTTGAGACGCTGGCCGCATCTGCTGAGATAGCTGCTGACAACGGCCAAAGAATAGGGGGTAGCGCCTATGTACAAAGACGCTGGTAGCATCTGAGGACCCGCTGATAGCGGCTTATCTAGCGCCTGTCACCTCAACTCCGTAATATAGGCGCCGGCAGCTCCCAGCTGCCGCTGGTAGCGTCTCCATGTTGTTGGCTACTGTGAGGGGCGCTGCTAGCATCCCGTCTGACGCTGGTGGCGTCCCATTTTCTCTCCCTCAACCTGGATCCCGAGGATCCAATGGGCCACACAAACCCAACAAAGATCTTGTAAAACTCAAAATGTGCATGAAACTTAGAAATTTGACACGGTCTCGCATGACATGGCCCATGTCAAGGCGATATAGTCTGCGTTGCAGGTCAACAAAGTCTATGTCGTCTCGAATATGACCCATGTCAATGTTTCATGACCTGTCTTGAAAATCCTGCTCATCGACTAGTAACACTGTCCATGTTAAAACCAACACCCACCGTATCAACCTACCTTCCTCAAAATTCTCCTTGGATTAGACCAATTAAACTTTACAAAATCTAACTTAAACTTAAGCACAATGCTAACTTATGAGTGAATAAACCTTTATAAATTCACCTCAAGCTTACTTAACTTCACAGATACACTAAAAATTATCCGACAAGTGAAAATTTTCCAAATCCGGTGCCAATTTTACCTGAAAAATTTGCATAACATGATTATTGGCAATAATAAAAATAACAAGTATACAGTAAAATAAAGGGATAAACCCTCATCTGCTAAATAAAAACGAGAAATCTCAACACAAATCTGCCGGAAAAAATTGGGCAGCTTTGTAAGTAGACGATCAATTTGATTGGACAAAATCCTCGATAGCTCGGCTGTCCGTCGTCCTATATCTGATTCCTAGGGCTTCTTTGTTTGTATCAGAAATTTGTTGGTGTTGAGACTTTGACAGCGAGGAATTGCTACAAATCAAGTGAATGGGTCGTTCTCGCGGAGTTTTCCATGCTGATGAAGACCCAACTCAAAGGTTTCTTCTTTGCTTCCTTCGATCATAGTTTACAAATCAGAAATCTACGCAATCCAGTTTATGTTCATCTTATTTCCTAATTTATGCCGATTTCCCACGTTTTGTTTAGTGTCAATTATTGATCTTTCAGCAATGGATTGGGTTTCGATCGATTATGATAAGCACATTACTAGTTCCTCAATTTGTTTCGGTCAAATTTCTTTGATTGATTGATTGGTTAATTTCTAGTAGGGTTTTTCTGGGTTCATGAGGGATTATTTCTTGCCCAATAATGATATTGGTAGTTCATATCAGTACTCAGGTTGATCAATGCATGTCAACCTCAAAATTGAAATTGTTGAATGCATTTTCTGTGTTATACTTCTTTAACTTTCCTGCAGTGATCAACTTAACTGGATAACAAAAAAAGGATTTTGTTTTGGTAGTTCCTTGTTTGGCAATGTACATAACACCTCTGTTTAAAATGGGCCTGGATAAATGCCTCTCTTATCTTTGCAGATCAAGGAGAAAGAAGAATGCCTCCAGTGGAGAAAGTATTGAATCTGCTCTTGGAGGTTCTCCATTCTGCCTATACACTTACTTGATGCATTTAAGATGTTACTGTATATTATTATTACTTCTGCCAGCGACGAATTAGGCTCTGTTATTCCGATTTTTCATATTCCATGCTATACCTGTGTCGGACGCTCGATACTCGGACAAGGGTACGACACTCGAGACTTCAAATTACAATGAAAATGTGCAAAGTTTCTTAAAAATGGCCGAGTCCGACACCCATATCCGTGTCCGATATGGACAGGTGTACCCGAGTCCGAGTAACATAGGAATTAGGGTGTAAGCCTCTCCTAACTGGACTGTTCTTAATTAATGTAGTAGTAAATCATAGACAGCTATAGTTGGTTAGAAATGCACACCAAGAAGACTTGTGTACATGGTGCATTTAAGGCAAACCAAAACCAAAACTCCGATTTAGAGAGACTGGTTCCAATTTTGCGATTTAGAGAGATTGGATCCAATTGAAATAGTACCAACTGCTCCATGGAAAAGAAGCAGAGGAGGTTTGATGAGGCATTTAACTTTAGTCTATTAGTACAATGTAAGTTGAAAAAGTAATTTTTTTCAACTATCCAGATTATGGTCATACTAACACAACCAATCAATGGAATAAAATCTGCATACCTAATGTGTTCATCAGCTTCTCAGACAAATGTGACCTCTTTCAGACAAGCACACTAACAATTTAAGATGTTACTGTATATGGTTTCTGATTCGTATAACGAAACCCCCCCTTTTTTCTTTCCTTCTTGGGCTGAATCAGGACAAGGAGCAGGCGATGGAAAGAGGGCATTGTATCACTGTAATTACTGTAATAAAGATATCACTGGCAGAATTCGTATCAAATGTGCGATGTGCCCTGACTTTGATTTGTGCATAGAGTGTTTCTCAGTCGGTGCTGAAGTCACACCTCATAAGAGCAACCACCCTTACAGGGTTATGGTCAGTGCAACTTTCATTGTCTAAAGTATCAGGCATTTTTGCCAATGCTATATGTAGATTTGATGCTTAACATTAATATTTGGGCTAATATGGATCTCCGCTGTGACCTTTTCGTCTTCCTTGCTTACAGGACAGTTTGTCATTCCCATTGATTTGTCCTGATTGGAATGCAGATGAAGAGATTTTGCTGTTGGAGGTACAAAACCTTGCCATTACTTGAACTTTTTTTGTTTAGTTCTTAATGTTGATGATGATCACTGATTGCCATGCAATGGAAATGTGATTTGGTTTTCATTATCCTTGGATTCCCCATCCCTGAAGGGACTTGAAATGTATGGTCTTGGCAACTGGGCAGAGGTAGCAGAGCATGTGGGTACTAAAAACAAAGAGCAGTGCATTATTCATTACAGAAGTGTATATTTGAATTCACCATTTTTCCCTCTTCCGGTATGGGCTCCCATCCAGTAAATTGAGTTTCTTCTTCTTTTGTCAAGTGGTTTACGGTGTGATTGAAGTGGTGGCATATATACTTGCAGGACATGACGCATGTTGTTGGCAAAAATAGGAACGAACTTCTTGCCATGGCAAAGGGAAATAGTGAAGATAAAAAGGGTTTGTTACATCAATTGTGACTTTCATCTTATATGCCATAATTTTGGTTGTCTGATGGATGTGCATAAGTTTGCAGCACCGATAACTTATAGCACTTACCTGAAAATCTGATGTAGTCATTGACTCATTGTCCAAGGGTCATGGAGTGTTTGCTTTATGGAGTTTGATGAGCTACGACATTAGCTTTTAAGTAGGTGTATTAACTAGATAGGAAAATCTTGATAGGATCATTAGGTCAATCAAGGGTAAGGATTTTGGGAAAGTTTCCATAGAATGCAATTTGTGATGAAATTCTCTGTGATCCAATAATTTTAGGTGTGAAGGTATGATCTATTTAGCATTGACGTTTGTTAGAGTGAGACCAAGCATTTGGACTATTATTAAGGCGGTCTTTTCCTATAGCCGGGGTTACAATTTTGACTATCATATCCCCACACATAGAAAGTGTTCTACATACATGGGGGAGGAAATAAATGAAGTTACTGACCTCCGCTTGTTTTCCATGGTTATGGCTGTTGCAGTGGCGACTCCCTTTGGTGATCACCCAATGAAGACAGAATCTCCATTTTCTCCTTCCAGGGTCAAGTATGCATATCAACCTTCATATTGCATTATCCTTGTCTGCTAGCAGACTTCTTATGTCATTTCCTTTCATATTTGCAACAGAAGTGAAGACTTACAAAAAGGAGGTCCATCAAGTCGCTTATTATCTGCCCAAAATGCAGGTGAGTGAGTCTGGTTCTCCTTTAAATCAACGCAAGACATGATGGTGGATAACAATTTACACGAACTTGGCAACTCACAGTTCCGAGACTGTGGCCTTGATAATTTTTCTAACAAATTACATAAATTGGTGTCATTCGATTGAACTCTTCCGCACTTGAACGTCTACCTTTCATTCAACTATTGGATATGCACCAAGGTTGCATTTTGGAGAGCTTGCGCTTGATGAAGATGCATAATTATAAGTATTTGCAAAGTTATGTGTTTGACTTTACCTTGAAATACAGATTCTCAGGTGGTGAGAAATCCTATTGGGAAGAAACCTCCAGTGGATGAAAGTTCCTCCCTGGTTCAGTCGAGTGGATACAACCCCAAACGTAGAGAATTTGATCCAGAGTATGACATAGACGCTGAGCAGTTGCTCGCAGAGATGGAATTCAAAGACGCTGACACTGAAGAAGAGCGTGAGCTGAAGTTGAGAGTTCTTCGTATATACTCAAAAAGGTAAGTTATGCTATGATGTTTTTCTGCTCAATGTCCAGGATATTCGTTTCAAGTTTCTCAGCATTATGTTTACAACAGGAAACATTAGCGTGGAACTCAAATATCCCAAGTTAATGCTGGTCTGAAATTTGATATTTACATTGTGACTTGAACTATTTTTGTTGATTTCTGGGTGTTATTCATCATCATTCCTTTTGCAGGCTAGATGAAAGGAAGAGACGAAAGGATTTCATCCTGGAGAGAAATTTGCTATATCCAAATCCTTTCGAGAAGGACTTATCCCCTGAAGAGAAGGCAATATGCCGCCAATATGACCCATTCATGCGGTTTCATTCAAAGGAAGAGCACGAAGATCTGCTTCAGACTGTCATTGGAGAACTTCGAACTCGTAAGCGAATTCGGGAACTTGAGGTAAAGTAAATCCTGTGAGGCTACCACCTAGCATGAATATGCAGCACCATTTTCATACCTTGCATGGTGAACGATGTGGAATTTATTTTATAACTTTCATTTGGTCCAGTTTTATTTGGGATTCGTTTGCTATTATGATGCTTCAGCTTCTTTCTTGAAGAGAAGATTTGTGTTGTAAAACTTTCAGCTTCATTCGTGTGAAACACAGGAAGCTCGAGCTGCTGGTTGCCGCACATCTGCTGAGGCAGATAAATATCACGAACGGAAGAGACGACGAGAAGCAGAAGAAAATGCCCGTAGGACAAAAGAGAGTGGACAAGGTGCTCAGAACAATGCCATGGTTTCTGACATCGGGAAGGATATAGGGAGATACCCTGGGGAAGAATTGCTCTCTGAGGCTGTAAGCTTCTGATCACTTAACTTTTATGTATTGAACTGGTTTTACTGTATGGAAGAATAAGATCTAAGCACTGTCGATCTGAAATCTTGTATTTTCAGGAGAAACGGCTTTGCCAAGAGACCAAGATACCGGCACACCTCTACTTGAAGATGCAGGAGGTAATAGCCCAGAAGGTCTTCAGTGGTCACGTGACCAGTAACGCTGATGCTCACTGCTTATTCAATATGGAACCAAGCAAAATTGATCGCATTTACGATATGCTTATAAGAAAGGGTATTGCTCCTGCATGATGATGATCTGCCTTTGATACTGATACTATGTTCCTAGGTTGCAAATATAAGCCCACACTTTTCGGTTCTGAGATACACAATGCTAATGCATGGTAGAATAAGGTGGGGGGAGGATGCTTAAGCTATAGAGCATAGACTCATGTCTCTGGTGTAGCTCTGACTGTGTTTGTTACTGATGTGACTGGATGCCAGTGGTTTTTGCTTGCAAAAGGATTCCGGTCCTGCTCGCAATTTGGCTCCGAACAGTTGCATTGTAACAACTAGTGCTTCTCAGTTTTGTAGATGTCATTTTTTTTTTTTTTTAATGTTAACAGGTCATGTATATAACTTCAAACAAGGTTTCATCCCAAAACACAATTGGGAATGTGTGGTGTTACTTACAAACTTGTATAGATGCTTGATTCCTTTTTTCCCTCCCTATCAATTATCATGTGGTGCACTAGACCTGTTTTGCTGCTGCATGTTTTTAGGGTATTGGATTTGGATAATCTCATTTCATTCTCAATAAAGCATGAAAATACAGAAAATATGTAGATACATTCGATCAATTATTCTTCAATGGGCGAACAGGTAAAGAAATCTCAAAAAGGGTGAAGCAAAAATGAATACAAGTACACATTTATAGAAACACCATAGCTTAACAAACTACAATATGCTCCTCATTTCATCACTCTGTGGCTCTGAAAATGGTCAAGAGAGACAAGAACAGGTTAATAATGTCAAGATACAACGTGATGGATGCCTAGATGTACTCATCATAGGTATAACACTTGATGAGATTATTGGTGTCATAGACAAGGTATCCACAGAAAATGATGGTCGCCAATACACTATAGATCATAAGCCCATTCCTACTGAGTGGGACAAACATCTGAATGAGAGCAAAGATGATGAGCAGGCGGTATTGGTGTTGGTTTGGGAAGTGAGAGAGAGGGAGTATGAGGGTGGGAACTAGGGTTTCGAAGGGAGAGAAAGTGTGAGTTTTTTTCAGATGTTTTATAAGGCAAATTATGGTTCATCTTTGTAAATATCCATGAACATCTTCATATGTAAACCATAATTCGCTTTATAAATATCCTATTTGTGAATCAAAGATAAACTACAGAGCAATTGAAAATAAATAAATAAATAAATTGACTATCCACTTGACATATGTCAGTAATGATGGGTCTCCTCTCACATAAATTAGGAGTTCATATGAATGATTTCATAATAATCCAAGTCACCAGGCCCATCTAGCAAATACTCTAAATGATCCGGCCCATCTAGTAAAGATAAGTCTCATAAGGCAGGTAGGATGGTGGTTGGCACCACTGCTCACCATTGATTTTGAATCCAACAGATAAGGTATGTCAGCAAGCAATACTATGAGTATGAGAGCTTATCATCAAACCCCGACTAACATTATTTCTTTTACATTTCACCAATATATCCCGCAAACTGAAACACTCGATTCAATCGTATGAATTTTCCAACGATGAAAACTACTTGTTTGATGAAATCTCAACCAGTATCCCATTCCCAATTCCTCCCAACCCAGATCAGAATCACTCGAGTTTGTGCATACAACAACCCCCCAAACAGGATCCCTATAAAACCTCATGATTCATCAACAAAACTCCAACTACTCAAATACACCAAGATGTTAAACAAGTCACACACGACTCAACCCAAGGCTGATTCTGATCATTCATCGTCGTCGTTAAGGAGGTGTTTGGCGATCGGAGGAGCAGCAGCTTCGATGGTAGCATTGATAGTTATGATGGATGCGGGTCGGGCGTGGGCATTGGGGCCCGAAGGCCCGTTGGTGGAGGAGTTTTGGGAGAATGTCAGGAGATATGCACTCTATGCACTGACTGTAAGCACGGGTGTTATTTACACAGTGGTGCAGCCCATCGTAGAGTTACTGAAGAACCCTATTTCGGCTGTTCTTGTAGTCATTATCATCGGGGGAACCTTCTTCATTGTGTCACAGATCCTTTCTGCTATGGTTGGTGTCTCTGATTTCAGTTATGATTATGCTTATTAGTAACGTTTTGTTTTTGCTGTTTTGGTACCATTGTAGTTATTGATTCTGAGAATGAATAGTTTTGAAAGATTGAGTGATTGAGGTATACGGAAATGGATACTAGCTTTGATTTCCAAGATGGGTGATTAATGACTGTAGGAAAGTTGTTTTATCTGTTTGTAATGGTTAGTTAAGTGCACAGTTACATTCCAAATGAGGTAGAAACAAGGGAGAATTTAATGTACGCTGCTTTTCATGTTACCAAATCAATGCACTCATCAGCTTCTGCCTAAATCCTTCTTTTCCTTTATTTATGAGTTATGACCAAACAGTCCACAGTAGTAGTAATAATAGAATCGGTGTCAAAAATCAGGTTCGGGTCAGTTCAGACAAAATCCACAAATCTGAGAATTTTAAATTCGGAAATTTTGTGGTGTCCGAATCCGGACCCGAATTATCCGAATGTAACCAAACCCGAATTTACATTAAATTTGTACAAAAATGTAATATTTTGTCCGAATTATAGTGTTCGGATACTGTCCGAATGTGGCCGAATTGTTCGAACCTGAATTTGGATATTGTCCGAATGTGGCCGGATTGTCCGAACCTGAATGTGACGCAAAATTCGGACATTCGAATTTTTTACCCCAAATTCGGACCCGGCCCAATAAAATCAGGCATGACCAAATTGTCCGAATTTAAAATTCGGACAAAAAATTGATGAGCATACCCGGTTTAATCCAAGTCAGACATATTGGAGTTGGACGAATTGTTGCCAACGCTAAATAATAGTAATGCTAATGAGCTACTACTAGCTCACTTGTCATTTTGAATGCTATAGATCGATTATCATGACTTGCAAGTCTCTTTGTACAGGGATAAGTAGGGTTAACCTATGCCTTTTGGCTTGAGTTTAGATGTCGCCTTCTCCTTAATTAGGTCACTAAGACCAATCGATGTACCTTAAAATGGAGGCTCAATTTGAATGACGCGAACTTACCATTGTAAAAAACAGAAAAAGTAGCAATTATAATAAGGAAAATTGGACACAAAAAATCCTACTTTGGTGTTATTATTATTATTATTATTATTAAAATCAGGTACTTATCAAAAAAAATCAGGTTGGTAAATTTAACAAAGGGATGCATATCACATTATTAGCACATTAATACTATAGTGTTGAGACTTGAGAGTTGAGACACCACTAGGAAAAGGCAATTAAGGAAAATAGTATCACACAGCCAGACAACAACCATAACAACTCACCATGCCTAAGCGTAGTCTAAGAGATCTAGATATATGTAACCTTCTCTCATGAATTGACATTCACAAAATAGCAGACAAGGTATATATAAGTAAGAATTATGACTGAATGTGTCAGTCAACATGAAGCATACATAGTAGTATATAAAATCCTAATTTCCCTAATGTGGAGCCTAGTTAATTAGGTGCCAAATAGTAGATATGGGGAGAAACTGATCGAATGAAAGAATGAGATCGATCGATGGAGCATTCACTCACTCGCAAACTACAGAGGAAACAGTCATAGGATAACTGAAAGTGTTGGCATAATGGAACGACACACTCTGGCCCGCCGTGAGGGGCTCCCCGGCATTGACAAGGCAGTCATCGTAGGCGACCCTCTTGAAGATGTTGGGGTCCACCAGGGTGGCCGAGCTGAACCATCCGCAGCTGAGGTGGATGTCGGAGACTGTGCACCCGCTCACGCACGCGTTCACTATCACCACGATGTACGTTGGGATCCCACTCGGGAGGGTTGCCAGTGGGCCTTGGACTAGCTCTATGGCATCCTTCGAGCAACTTTCTACTTCTCCTGCTCTGTTCACTGTTTGACAAGAGTGCATGAAGAGACTGATTCTGACATAATATTGCACGATAATAATGATAATGTATATGGAATTACCGGAAGTATGTGTGGGAGGGAGGAGTTTGCGCGTCGAGGCATTGCCATTGGAAATCGTTGCTTCTCTTCTGCTTCCTGGCTCTGCTGCTGATGCTAATGCCAATGTTGCTGCCCAAGTAATATTTTAAACCAATTTACCAGGAGAAATTAGCATGTTTCTACACAACTTAAAATATACTGTACCATGCATTATCGATGAGAATATTATATATGTTGGAAACTCAAGCTTACAGAATGACAGATGCAGTAAACTGAATGTACTGTGTATATATATATATAAACACATACATCCCCTATACAAATCTGAAGAAAGCATACATTTTGGATTCTTGATCAAAGGAAACAGGAAAAAGAGATCGACTTACGATTTGTGGGTTGAGAATTGAAAGAAACTGAGAATACTAACAGGATGATGAGCATGCAAAGTTGTTTATGGAGAATCATGGTCATCATGATCATGATCATGATCAAGCTTACTACGATTTCTCTGCTGAGACTTATAACGTTCAAGCTAAGGATGAACCACAGGACCTTGTTATGTACGTTTCTACAGCTACTTATAACCCCCCACAGATGGAAATTAGTGGATTTGATTGTGAAATATCTAAAGTTTCTTAACTGGGAAATTCTGGTTTAATTCCACCACTAATCAAGAGTTTAATTAGAGATATATTGGGAGAGATGGGCCACCAATCCATGCAGATTAATGAGAAAAGAGCATGCACTGAGCATCACCTCATTTTGAAGCCACTTGTAATAAGAGGTACAGCAGCATTAAATTACTCTACTTAGGGATGGTTCAGTTAGCAGTAGATAATAATAGCATATCTGAGTTTTATTTATCTTTAAGGGGACTTTGCCATCTCTTGCAGCATGCATAGTGGGTTTGTTTCACTAATTTGGGTGTAAAAGACAAGAGGATTGTTGAAACAACAAGGTTGATTGTAATCTTTGTGATTCTATTCTTGGGTAGATTTGTAATCAAGATCCTTTCCTATAATATTTAGGATCTTTTATTGCCTTTCATAAGTATGAATATGATATTTATATATATAAACTCTTGTATCAGTCACAGTAATGGACATTAGAGCACCCGCAATGATGAGTTTGAGTTTGACTAATTGTATGACGTGGTATCTGTGGACTCCTATCAAGAGAGTCAAAATTTAACTTTTTATTTAGTTAGCTTTCCAATGGTGAGAATGAGTTTGACTCATATTAATTAAAAAAAATAAATGGGTCTCACTTAAGAATATAATTAATTTGGCTATATTAATAAAAATGAGATGGAGGAAGAGAGAAAAAAATATGATTAAAATATTAATATTTCAAACTCCCTTTCAAACTCGTCTCGCGAGACTGTAAGCGAGATTCTCGCGAGACGAGTTTCATTCTCACCACTGAAATATCCTACACGACCTCACTTCGTTCTTGTTTCATGCCACGTCAGCAGTGAGTCGAATTAAAACTCACCATTGCAGATGCTCTTACTGTTTCAACTTTCAACATCTATCAAAATCTTTATTCAACTAATATCGTATCAGAGCCGAACTGAGTGAAGTGCTGGGTAACTGAAGTCAGAGAAAGGGAAAAGATCATGTGAGAAGTGGCTTATACTTTGAAAATATGAGAAGCTCTAGTCTGAGCCATGTCCATGCTATTTATATATATGTCCACATAGTCTATGTATATCCACATTATCTATCTCCTATCAACACATTGTCTATATCATGTAGGCACTGTCTATGTACTGTCCATATTGTCTATGTACTCGTCCACACAGTTTTAATATTACATGTTGGATTAAAAATATACAGCTCAGATCAACTTTCTTATATTCTCGCAGTAAACCACTTCTCATATGATCCATTTCTATATGTATGTATATATATATATATTCTTTTTCTCATGTTTATTGTTACTGGTTATTCCCTCCGTTTCATATTATTTGTCTTTTAATTGATTATCATGGTCGATATTACTTTTTGATAGATGATTTTTCATACAATATTTTATCAAGAATTGCAATATTATACATTTGGGATAGTTTTTTCATTACGAATCTAATGATAATAATTTTATATAACAAATTATTGTATATATTGAAAAATTTAAGATCAAAATATGTACAGTTTGACCGCAAAATTCTCAAATAGGACCAATAATATGGGACGGAGAGCCTACATAGGTAGACTTTTTTTTTTGGGTTATTAAATAGCCTAGGGTAAAATATGGGTTTTCACTTTTCACCATGATAGTCAATTGTCGTTATCCATTAGCAGTAGCTAGCTCAAATTCAAAGGGCAAAACCACTGAACTTTTTGCACGTGTAGTGAAGAAGAAAGCATGCAGTTAAACAGCTTCATGCATCTGGTTGGGATACCTACATGACAGTAGTAGGGTACAGTGTGATGCTACCCCCAAAGCATATATAGAATATGCTTAGCTACTTTGGGGTATTAGCTTAACCAATTCAACAATCAGTAAGAGTTACATGTATATATATCTCCAACAGATCCAGGTTGAAAACATTAGATGAATGTCAGCTGGAGCTATTCATTCAGACTTGAATGACTCTGAAAAGAACACTGGCTGTCTGACATTCAGACTGTGATCTGTGGGTGGCATTCATTTATGGTCTATAACTACATACATCAACCAAAAGATAGTCCATTTATGCCTTTGTAAGAAATAAATGGGTATTTGCCTTGCCTCCCAAAACTTAGGCCTAGAAATTACTTTGTGAGATTAAAGATATAATGCCCATCTTGAGGCCCACCCAGTTCAATCCAGCCCGTCCAGGCGCATTACTATTCGCTGTGGGTGGGCAACGGAACGGGTCGGCCCAGAGTCAGGTCAAGTCTCGTTGGCCTATTGAAAGTCGTGGGTCAGGTCAGACTATCTAACAAAAAAATGAGCCGACCCTCTTGGCCTTATACTTAAAATAAAGTGTATTTGTACTAAAAAGAATCTAATCATCATAAATATTATTTAATGTGAAGTCTTGTACATATATTGAAATAAATTTACAATTGAAATTAATATAGAAAACTACTATTTATTTTGAGATAGTTGATGAGCACACCCGGTCTAACCCACTCACCAACCTTACCTTTTAATATTTTAAAAAGGATTGGCTTGTCAATGCTCCGACCCATTAGACCCGACTCTTTCGTATCCCCCTTTTTATTGGGACCGATCCTCTTTGACCCTATGGAAACCCGGCCCATTGTCCACCACTACGTTTGCATGCCTATGAAGTACACCTTTGGGTTTTCTTGGCCGTTCCTTCATAAAAGCAGTGCATTATAAAAACATCCCAAGCAGATGCAGTTCTAGTCCTTAACCAAACTAAAACTATAATCTCTTCCTTTTGTTTTTTTAGTCCCACAAATAACAGCAAGTCTGGTGGAAAGCATGAAGCACCTTAATTTCTATGTTCTGCAAGATTTGAATATGCTCCCACGTCATTAAGAGCATAAAGCAGATATTCTCCTGACGTATGATCCAAAATTATAGAATGTTCATCAAAGTTCTAGGGAAATCAGTCTTCTGTATGACAGATTCCAGCATGTGACATTGCAACCTTTAATGTAGACAAGTTCATTATTCGCATAAACAGCCTCTTAATCTAATTGACTAATTCCTAATTAGTTGGAAGATACATGACTTCATCGTACACTCGCTATTAATTAACCCACCCAGGATATATATATATGCAACCTAATGAAAAGACATAAAACTCAGATTAGTAAAACTATAGGTGTTTCTTTTTTCTTAATCTACCTTTGTCGGCTAAGGATAATTATAACAACAATGATTGACATTCGACAACATGAATGAACAGCCCGACCAATTATTTTGGCAAATAGAAAGAAAATCTGTGATATCAACCCATGAATCAGTGGGCGCAGTAATTTGGGTCCCATATAAACTCCCAACGGTAGATAAAATTGCAAGCAAAATTTCTGGACCCTCCCTGTGAGATTGCGTTATCATGACTAAATATCATGGCAACCCAACCCAAAGAATATCAATTAATCAAACCCACCTTTTTGCTAAGCAACTAGAACCTTCCCACAAGTTGAAAGCAAAGCAAAGTAATCAATCATTTCACAGATTGACTTCTTTGCCCCTCCATCTACCACATAAAGTCGAAAGTGGTAACTTGGATTGAGGGCATCACGGTACTTCAATGTCCTTGCAATGACTTTAGGTCACCCCTTTTGCTTGTAATATATAAAGAGGGTTGATGTTGCATGGGTCATCTTCAACCTATGTATTTCTGATAAATTCCCATATCTTAATCCCCCAACTTTCCTAGCTAAAACCCTTTGGTTTGGACCACATTGGATCGATACACGAAAAAATGGACATTGATCGTGACGACGAGATCCTAATAAACCTCGCCGCCTCAGTTGACAAGCAAAACATCACAACAAGCAGTGACAAGTACCACATAATCCTTAGAAAGAGCTTGGAGTTTTTCCTGATAATATCCCTGCTGTCTCTTCTCCTCTCCTTGTACACTGGTGTCTCTTACTTGCAGTCTTGTGCATACTACTTGTCGACGTTTTTCTTCCCTTTTGTCGCACAGGTTTTGCAGAGGAAGTACATGTTCCTCCTCTGCAATGGCATCCTAGTCTTTCTTGCTGCCCTATCTGGTTTTTGGGGGGCATCATCAAATACCCAACTAGAGTTGAGCGAAGTTGGTGATGTCCAAGGCGAGATGAAGATAATCGAGGATGACTCTCCATATGGTAGGGTTTCACTTTCATCAACGACGATTGCAATGCAAGAAAAGGAGAAGCTTCAAGAAGAAGAAGTAGAGGAGAAACTAGATGAAGAGGATGATAAGGAAGACCGGATAGAAGACGGACGAACGTTGGAAGAAGAAGAAGATGAAGATGAAGATGAAGAGGAAGAGGAAATGGTGAACGCGTCGACAATGGTTACAGGAGTATTAGAAGGTGAAGAGAATGATGAAACGGAGAGCGAAGATCCAGCAAGTATAAATGCAGAAGAACTGAATAGGAAGATAGAGGAGTTCATAAGGAAGATGAAGGATGAACTCAGGCTAGAAGCTCAACAACATGTACACCACCTCATTGCTGTCTAGCTAACTAGATCATAGCCTACTGTAAAAAATGTAATCAACTTAACCAACGTTCAAGCTAGTCCCTCTTTTATCATCTTTTCTCCTCCCTTGTGTGCACTCCACAATGATAATACGTGTCTTGAATCAAGATGGTTAATAAATATCTTGAATTATCTATATTTTTATGAATTTAAATAATATTTTCTATGGTAATTACATACATTTATTGATTATATGAATTGAATCTAACATTTATTCATTGTGTCAACAAATGTAAACGATAACATAATCATATTAAACATAAAAAAAAATGCACACTTTATGCACAGTTCTATATTTATGAACAAAATATAAATAAAAAGTTATTTTTACATAGTTTATGAGTGATAATAAACCCTAAAGTAATCATGATTCGAGTTAGTGCCGGCAAAATTTTGTCCGACCTGAAAAAAACGGGTCTGGACATATATTTTTCGTCCGATTTCGATATTGACCGAATATTCGGCCATAAAATTTCTCTTTTTCCTATTGTCCAAACCCAATTTTAGCTTCGTCCGAATTGTCCGACCCGGTTCGACCCCATATAAAACCGGGTCCAGACATGAATTTCTCGTCCGAATTTTAGCATCGTCCGAATTTGTCCGACCTAAATTTACTCGGACCCAAATTTTTGCCAGCGCTAATTCGAGTAAATGATTGGGGATGAGCCTATTGGTAAATAGTAAATTGGTGCGTGGGTGTTGTGAGTCCTAGATTTGCTTTTTGTTTGTGTCTAGGATTACTGTAGTTGGAGACAGAACTCCTCAAAGAAGGTTAATAATCAACTCCTTTATCTATTCATGATGTGATCATGCATGATATGATTTAAGGAAAGCAAATCCTATTTACCCCCAACTTTCTGATCTTACCAATCGTGGATAGATGAGAGCATTACTTTTTGGATGAATGATTGAGATAATCATATATAGTTCAGCTCCGCATGTGTGTGGTTTCACAACTCCTGGAGTTGTAAAATTTGTGGGTATGGAAAACTAAGTTTTGGTGACTTTAGTAAATAAAGATCAAGTTTAGTAAGTCTTGAGAAAAATGATATCTTTGAACAAAATGGTAGCTTTTGAAGGAGAAATTAAATATTAATAAATGTAGCGCTGAAAAAAATTCGGGTGCGGATAAATTTGAATCGGATAAATTTGTTCAATGTCAAAAATTGGCCGAGAAATTCATGTCTGAACCCGGTTTTATGTCGGGTTGGACAATTCGGATGAAGCTAAAATGGGGTTCGGACAATAGAAAAAAGAGAAATTTTATGTCCGAATATTCCATCAATATCAAAATTCGAACGAAAAATCTTTGTCCAAACCCAGTTTTTTCCAGGTCGAACAATTCAGATATTCTAGGTCGAATAAATTTTGCCAACTTTAGATAAACATGTATATTTTAATAAATTTTATAACTTTTGATCAATAATTGACCTGTCACATTTACCTATAAACTTTACAGGCTCTTAATCATGTACTCCTGTTGCAAAGCTTAATCCATCATACACTCATAATTTCTTATTATGTACTCATTCATACTTAAAAGTAACAGTGTTGTAATTACGAATTTTGAAGAGGCATATGTAAGCTGTTATATTTTCTTATTGAATGCTATGAAATATTCTGGCAAAAAAAAAAAAAGTAACAGTGGTCTTCTCCCTTTGAAAATTAAAATGCTTGCCAAAACTTGGAGGGTGACGGAAGTAGCTAGAAAGGGTTCACACAGACAGAGATGACAGGAGTGGCAACAAAGATGTTATTTAGAAATGCTGGAACCAATCAGTTTGGGACACGACTCACTCAATTCTAAGTCATTCATTGGCAGAATGGTACCAAGTTTTCATCTGAGACAAACACTTTGATTTGAATCATCAGTCTCAAAATTCTGCGCGTCATATATAAATTAATACAACTATGCACAAATTTTAGTGTATAACCCTCTTACATAGACATGACATAAGACGGATTTTTTATAAGATGATATTTTTAATATTTTACTAACTAATAAATGATATAAAAATAATTTTTTAATACAAATATGACCAATAATTTATTATGGGGTGACTTTTATTCGAGTAAGGGCAAATAGATTAATAGTCACCTCTCTATTAATAAATACTTACTACAAAATTATATGTCTTACGATAAATCTATGGTAAGATGGTCTTATATAAGAATTACTTATAACTGTGTGGGATTTCATTCTCTAGGGTTGTAACTACATACTCACCTATTATAGAATAATGTGAGATTACCAAACTATTCACTATTTCAATCATTTATAAAAGTATACGACCAACTTTCAATTGCTAAGATAGGGTTTTTTAATGGGTTATTTGCTTATATGGTTAATTTATTATAATATGCATGGTGTCCAGTCTCCTCAAATTGTAAAATTTAGACGTATAACTCTTACATCTAACTCCTTCACATCCCGCCTGAGCGGATTTTAGAGTATTGGTTTTGATTGTATATGGTGCATCTATCGTACTAATATGAAATACATAAAAATGTAATCATTTCAATGGAGTTTAAAGCTTACATCTAAAAAAAGAATATCACTTGAGATTTAAACATAATAGTATACTTTACTAAGATAAACCCTAAACCCTAAAAAATTGATGCTGTCAATTTGTAAAATTCCAACTGGCCAGTTTTTTTCTAGCCCAATAACTTGTCCACACTAATCCTCAATGCTTAGGTCTAAACACCTGCAAACCTAGGCTTAATCACATGCTTAATCCTGTCATCATATTAATCCTGTCATCATATCTACCCCCGTCCCCACCATGTTCTTCACGTGGGTAGTGTGAAATAAAATTTGGTAAATTATGGTAAATAGAGGCCCTTTTCGTCGTAAAACTGTAAAGTTTGAATGTTGCAAAATTTAAGTACGTTTGATTTACTTTCAATTTTCTTTGAAATTTACCTCTTTGTATCCTAATTTTTCCAATCTTATTTTGCGCTTCACCCTACTGGCAAGGAAAAACATGACACATTATGATGACTCAAAATATAATTCCATGGGCTTTTGATGGATAGGATAATCGTGTGACGAAAACATGACATTACTCGTATGCTAATCATTCCTAACAAAATGAAATGGGCATTTGTCCGCTACTATCAAGGTACAGTATAGGGTGGCACATTATGTGGTCGTCGTCAGTTAACATCCAATCATTATTATCTCCTTCGGATCATCTCCGTGATCACTGAAACAAGCAACACACAGAAGAGTACATGGGAGAATGAATGAGTGACTCACCTGTTCTGTAAACTCCCCACCATCACCGCTTCTATGCCACCCAGAGAAGACGCTCCAGCTCCATAAGTTAATAGCTGAATCAAATATGTCGAAACAAAACAAAAATCAAGACAGTCCCTCAATATACAGGAGGACAAACAAAAACCATACAAGTGACAAGTGTATTACCTCAATCAGACAAACAGGGCTAGATATTTGGATTGTTGCAAGCACCCCCCGAGATTTCCTCCCCATCAGTCCCTCGCCCTGATAAGTCACAAGTATTCCCAACAAATTCAAAATTATCAGCCACAAAATGAAATGGAATGATTGTATATTACACAGTGTGAACAAATTGACAACTGACCTGCATCTAAGATTTGGCAAATGGCACAGTAGCTCAACTATAATCTTCATAGGTGTTCAGTGAGCCTGCACATTATGTACAAAGGAATTAGGAAATAACACAATCTACAGTCTATCACGAAGAAATGTACTATGAAAGGCATGAAAATCTCCAAAGCTGCTACAGTTACTTTCAAATGTCACCTTGGTATATGACCATCGAGGTGATAACAGAGTACTTGCATGAAGGGTTTTGCATTCATGGAAAGCTGCAAGCGTCTGTTCCCTCAGACGAGATGTCCCTGCAACAACATTTGCTGAAGTTGAAGGATAATAATATTAGTTACTGTTGCAGTAAAAAAAAAATAGGGCATCGCCATGCAACATCCCAAAGTTTACATTCCCAATGCTAAAGCTTCGGAGGATTAGCGATAATAAGCAATGAGAAATCTCAGAATACAAATTAATTTATTAGCTATGAAAATTCTGTACAAAATACAATGGTTCCATAGTCAGTTATCAATGTATATCCCCCGCTCTTGCTGTCTTTTTTTTTTTTTTTTTTTTGGGGGGGGGGGGGTGCTGTAAGTTGATAATCAAATTTCTGTACAAAAAGCTCATAATGACAGCACACGATATCCATCCCCGTTAAAATCGTTAAACCATTCAGGATCACTGAAATCCCACATTAGAAGTCCACAGGGTAACATTTTAGTGGGGAGTATGCCTTCCAAACATGGATCTCTAATCAAACCTTAGGCGACAGTGCCACATCCATGGGATATTCGTCATGGGAAGGCATAGTTCTAACTTCATGAAGAATTCTTTCAAGCTCTTTACTGAGTTCTTGGCGGACAAAATTAGATCTTTCCTTTGTTACACGCGACTCAGTAAATAGAGTAGATGTAAGATCATGAAATTCTTGAGACCATTCATCATTGCTGCATTCTGCAGCTTGCCCATCATATCGAATTTGTCGCCACCTTCTTGAGAAACATGTTTCGGGGAGTTGAAAGTAGTTCTTCAATAAGAGCACTCGCAGAGCGTGTCTGCATAAAATTCCCGAGGATTGAAACTCCTTACAGGAACAATGGATTTGTTCACTTTCTGGAATCCACAAGACAATACGTTCTTCATCCATCTTCTTGAAGTGTTGAACGAGGCATGAACCGTTGGCCATCTCAGTAGTAGAATATTGCATAGCAAGCACCAACTCCTGCTGTAAAATACTGAAAGCAAAGGGGGTGAGGACATTCCGAGCATGCTCTTCAATAGGAATGCAGGTTCTAATATGCATGCTCTGCATCACTTCATATGCCTGGCTCTGAGCACTAGCCATATGACTGACCTACAAAGCAATAGCCTGCAGGTTACCTCTCATTAATAATGATAGAAGATAAGACCAAAAACATGGAGAAAGTTGGTTATACCTGCACAAAAAAGTTGCGCAAAAATGTTGGCTCATTGAGTATCCTCTTTAAAAACATATTTACCCGCTTTGCATAACCTTTTGTTGTCATTTGTGCAAGAAAATAGCCCTTGACGTAGGTCACTGCCCATGATTCCCTAAGAGAAAATAGTAATGCAGCATGCTTCTCCGATTCTAGGCCAAATCGAGCAATCATCTGGCTCCATCCATACTCAAATTGGTCAGCACCTTCCATGCGGTATACCATCTCAAATTCAGACCTGAAGTCTGCATAACTTGACCCAAGCAGAGGAGAGAACCAACAGGATAGCTTTGGCAAAATATACCATGGAGAAATAACGTGCTTAGTACTTGGCAATTCACCCCGTACAGCATTTTGCAGCCCAGGGTCGAAATCAGTTATCATTGTTTGTGGATACTTTCCATTCATAAATCCCAGAAAACTCTGCTCCAAGAACACAGACAACATGTTTCCAAAATACCATTAGCAATTAGCAACAACAAATAATTACTCAAAAAAGATCAATCAATGAACAATAAGCAAACCTGCAAAGCCCTTGAAAATGAATCGGGCGTTTCATCTTGCAGCAAAACACATCCAAAAAGAATGGCTCTTCCGTTGTTGTTAATCCCCATCCACACACCAAAAGTCATTCCATACGTGATTGACTGATAAGTTGTGTCAAACAAGACAACATCACCATACATAGAGTACAAAAGGACAGAATCCCGAGAACTCCATACAACCATCTCCACCTTATCATTTCCATCCAGTGTATACTCATACATGAAATCCTCATTCTCTTCTTTCATAGCTTTACAAGCCTCTAAAACCTCCATCGCGTCAGTCTGTGAAAGTAAACCGCCATTCTCTTGGACAGTTTTCTTCCGACTTTGAACGAAGTTCCTAACATCCCTCTCGAGAAAGGGCAGCTGGGCTCCTCCATGGATCCCCTTCTCCAACTCCAACACCTTCACAATGCGATGTATCGGGAACCCAGCTTTCGAAAGCACAAGTATTCGCTCCTGATCCGCCTCCTGGATCTTACGGTACGCAGGAAGCATGCGAACCTGTTCATCCTCCAACAACTCGTGGTTATGTACATTGCTGAACTGAACAACAACCCACTGAGAAATCCCATCAACAACTTCCTTCGACAAGTACATTTTGGCATCACATCCGCATCGCATGGACTTACGGTCCCTCTGATGCTCGCCCGTGGGTTTCTTGCGAGGCGGGGCAAATCCAGAGCGATAGCACACAAAGTCTCGCTTGTAAGTCCCCAATTGAGGGCTAAGTCTCGACCTTTCCTTCCTAACCGAAAACCCATTGTTGCGCGCGAAATTCCCATAATACTCGAACGCATCATCATCAGTTTTGAACACCATTCCCACATAAGGAGTAACAATATCTTGAGATAGGGTTTTGTCAATTTTATTGCCCAATTGAGATGGTTGTGATATATCTCCTTCTGTGTCTCCCTCGTAAGTAATATAACATTTCCAATCTCCACAAGGGCAATGCTGCCTTCGCAGCCATACATTTCCAGAGCAAACACTACTCATTATAATTCGCCTAATTCAACACAAATTCCCCTATCTTTTTTCAACATCAGCAGCTAGAACTGAGCTAATTCGACTCGATTTGGAGATTGTAGATGGGGAAATTTCAACAGTGGCAAATTATACTACTTATTTGTAAGATTGTGTGCAGATTGAAGAAGTAGGTATACAAATGTATAGGCAGAAAGATGATAATCAAAAGAGACTAATAAATTAGGGCAGAAAATGATGAATTGCAAACCGAAATCGGAAGAGACGAATTCAAATCATACCGAAAGGAGGGAAGGAGTTACAGAAACCCTTGCTGCTGCTGCTAGCAGAAGAACAGAAGTACAGAGACCATGGACGAGTAGAGGAGGAGTTGCTCTGAGTTGACTCAGTTCATTGCCTCGCATTCTCAATTAGCGGGGCTCTGTGAGTGTGGGTCTCTTTCGGACTTTTCTATTCCATCAGTCGTCATGGCCCATGGACTGCATTGCAAAAGCCCATATCTTCAACGGTTCCCGGCTCATAGGCCCAAAACAAAAATAAAAAGGGAATAAAATAGAGCTCGTTAACATGAGCATGCATATCAGATATCACCGGGCTCTTACATCTTAAATTCTAACATATAAAGCAACAACACATATACCTTATTCACCACCAAGGGTTTCTCACAAATGTTCTCCAAGGCATTAAGCATGCCTTTATCATTTTCTCGTCCTTTTCATTGAAAGTCACGTTTCTCGCTAACATCATCCTCATAGTATTGAGCATTTGACAATCAAGCAAGTCTAAATCCTTCTGCTCCATCTCTTTCGGGTTTTCACCCAACACTTGATGCAATTTTTATTTGTTGAGCACGTATTCATCTATTTGCATCCTCCACTAAGCTTAGTCTTTCCCATCAAACTTCGCAATATGTATTTTCCAGCTTTCCATTATTTCTCAAAGTGCATTCCCCAACGCACCCAACTAGAGCTTTAATACCAGTTGTTAGGATCTCATGACATTGTTAATAGCACAAAAAAATAATAAATGCTAAAAAAATAAAAATTGACGTAAGGGATTAGCGTGGAAAAACACCCATAAACAATACACTAGATTAAAGGATTACAACGTTACGTTAGTTATCAGAGATTTCTAAATCTTTACAATCTCTCTCAATCTCTCTAGAGTTACAACCTAAGTACTCAACAATCGCAGTTGATTCGCTTCATGCAACTCCTTCAGAGACACATAAATTACAGACCAATATCTTATAATAAAGATGAAAGGCTCTTAATTGCAATGAATAAACAACCTAACACAAGGGCCTATTATATAACAAGGTGGCTACTACAAGCAAGGTTAACAAAAACACGTCAAAACAATGACCTACGCAAAAAAGCACGTTGCCACAGTTGACACGACATGTGTCAGCCTCGACACAGCCCGTGTTCGGGTCCAATAACCAAACCTTCGCTTATGTGCATCTGCACGGTCTATGTTGCTTTCGAAGACATCATATCACCTGCTTTTTTATCCTAATCAATTGGGCTCCACACTTAACAATCAGGCCCTCAATCAGACCTAAATCTACCATTTCCTTTTTGGTCGGGATCCAAGTCCGAGTTCGGATCTAGACGAAGGATCACTGGGATAAATGAAATTTAGAAATTCATGAAGTCACGGGAGTAGCTTATTAAAAAATCAACAAAAGAGGTAACAATGATGGCCAAAATCGTTGTGACCACACATGATAATCTACTCCAACCAAAATGAAATTTATCAATTTATAATGAGAATAGCATCCAAGAGCTAAATCCCAAGTTTTTCTACATATTACCATCCATATTTTTTTATTTTAATATGTTCTTGGTGGGAAAACACAAGGTCTAAATTAAGTTACATAATTTATGTTCATGACAACTCTTTGTTACATAATTCATGATGATGCCTTAAAATTAGTTTTCAAAACACAACATCCAAATTATAATATACAACTTTATATACCATCCACAAATTAAATTCTACCCACCTCATTGATTTCAAGTTGTACTAGTCTTAAACCCGTGCGATATACGGTTTATGATAAAATAAATATTATTCTTAATAAAAATTAACTTAAATTATTATTATACATATAAATTAAAAAGACCACAACATAAATTATATAATTAAATGAAATATACGAAAAATTGTTCAAATAAAAATACATAAAATTAAAAATATATGAAGATTAAGAGTTTAAATAAGAAACGTACAATTCTATTCTAATTCATGATAAATTTATTAGACATTATAATTATAGTAATCCATGAGAATAGCATCCAAGAGCAAAATCCCGAGATTTTCTACATATATATTGACATCCAATTTTTTTTGTATTAATATGTTCTTGGTGGGAAAACACAAGGTCTAAATTAAGTTACATAATTTATGTTCATGATAACTCTTTGTTACATAATTCATGGTGACTTAAAATTAGTTTTCAAAACACAACATCCAAATTATAATATACAACTTTTTATACCATCCACAAAATAAGTTCTGCATACCTCATTGATTTCAAGTTGTATTTTTATTTCAGTTGAGTGGGGTGGAGAATCATGCATTTATAAGATGATTGGATTGTTTCACTCATGAGCAGTTGAGAATAGATATAAGAATAGATGAGGATTTTAATTTTTATGTTTATTATTCATTCCATTAGCTTAGAGGGTTTGAGTTGTTGAGGAAAATTAAGTTTTTGAAAGATAATGGGAGCAACAATTAGAATTGGATTTCAACTTAGATTATGATTAGTTGACATGTATGTTGTGTGTGTATGGATCAAGAATTGTGTACGGATCGTGAATTATGATAATTGATTCGTTGGAATAATAAAATTATCATTGGACCTATAAAGCTATAACCATCAACTTAAACTTTTAGTTGAGATGGTTCTGAACTAAAGGTCTCAAGTTTGAATCTCATATTCGCATGAGGGGGCGTGTTAGAATATAAAATCATCATTGTACGTACACAGTTAGTTTAAACTTTTGATTGATGGTTCCACTTGAAGATTGAATGCGTATGGATATGTAAATGAAAGACCATGATAATTGACATTACGAATAGGAGGTTCCACATTCACCTAACCTACACCACTAACACTAAAGGTTATGTCGCCTTTGATCATAGGACATCCTATTATATTATTATGGAACCATCCAAACAAAAAATTTAAATTGATTGTTTAAAAGCTACTTAAAACATGAATGATGCAAAGACATCGTTCATATATATGTGTAACGAAAATGATAAACATCTTGACACAAGATGGCTCTTAATCATCTTGCATTTCTTCTAAATCACTAATAAAGTGAAATATAAGTGTATTTAAATCATTCTAAAGGTATGTTTCATTATTTTTAGGGTTACCACAACTTATAAACAATTTAAAAATAGTTATTTATTTATATTTATTTTATAAATATCCTATAAAACTATGTATAAAATGTGAATTTTCTACTATGATTGATAAAATTAGGCTATTATGATATTTTTTCACCTAACTAATAAGTATTATATTATTATAATTGATAAATATATATAATTATTAAAGAAAATATTGATAAAAGTTACAAAAATGTGAAATATAAACAATTCAAGATGGTTAAGAACCATCTTAAGTTAAGATGGTTATCATGGTCCATATGTGGAATCATCTTAGCTATATGTTTATTAAACTCAAGAAGCCCAAATCTATAATATGTTAAAATGAAATTTCCTAAGGAAAATCCATACCCAATAATAATTTAGATGGTAAAATTTTAGAGGTTTGGATTCTTGTAATTAACTTATTACCTCCAAAGCTAAAGAATTAACTATAATTATAAGTGTAATTCTTTAAAATAAATTAATAGCCATCATAACTTATTATAACTCCACCAAATTGGACACATTATTCTCAAATTTTTCATTAAAAATTTAATAATAGAACATAAAAAAAATAGAGTGAACTATAAGATATTTACAACAAAATAAGTTCTGATAAAAATATTTCCAATTATTGTTTCATTACATTTTATAAAAGTTACAAAAAAAGATCATAACATTACTATTTTTTTATTGTAACATTTTTAAAGTAAACATAATCTTTATTACAGAAAAATAGTGCAAGATTATTTATTAATGATTTCAAGGTTGCCTGACTTATTGCATCATATTATTATACTAGGCTTATGAACAAAAAAATTAAATAAAAATTAACTCTTTTTAATTAGTAAGTAAGGACTTAAATATGTTTCTTAATTAAACTATAATACCAAATAAAATTTTTATTTTTTTCCAAAAATATTTGTTGCAAAGCAAGTATATTAATTTATAAATATATTAAAATGGATATTTTAGTATCCTTCCATTGGCATATTTTAATTTGTTCAAGTTAATTTTGAAGACATTTTGACTCTTCTCAACTTCAGTGAGGGGGCTAATTATGGAAAGTGATGTAATTTTTTTATTTTCTTTTTTGTGTTGAGTTTGTTTTTTTATTTTTGGTTTGAGGATTTTTTTTGTATTTATTTATTTATTTTTGCAAAGGAGGGTTATGGAGTTGGTGAGGATGGAAGCTTGAATGACTTGTCCTACGCATTCTATTTTGTTGTTATTCCGTAAATGTAAATTTAATCATACTATACATCATATCAGTATCAAATGGAGTATAACTAATTTTAAGCAAAGATGAAAGAAAGAAAGAAAGAAAGAATGAATAATGGAAATTTGTGTGTTAGTTGAATAAATGACTTCAGGCTTCTTCTTCCTCTTCATCATCTTTTGACTTCCAAGCCACTTTCTTTCACTACCACTGCCAAACAAAGGATAACAAGCCGGGGTTTTAGCAAGGTTTAGCGCTTAAGCAATTTCACTTATATATTCCTCAAGTTAAGTACTCAACTAACAAATTAACATCCTCTCCCTTTGTTTCTAGTTTTAGCCTGCTCACCAATCTCAAATATAAATACAAAATAAATTATAAACAAAAAAAAAAAACAATAATTAGAGCAAATTTTTGGAACTTTTTTCTTTGAAACTTGGGTAGAAACGAACAATAATAAGCTCAGGGGACCTTCTGTCAAGATATTTCCCTGAGGTATCTGTATATAAGATAGAATGCATAAATACCTATTGTTTATTGAGTTGGGTATAATCAAGCATATATATGTAATGCACTCATAAAACAATATTTGGTTGCATTGTAATACTAGGTTACATTTTGAGCATTATAATCAAATTACATTGTAAATAAAATAACCTCTAATAATCTCATTGGTCAGCCAAGTTGCTCGCAAATATGCTCGATCTAAAGAACATGTCAGAAGGAAGGGTAAAAATGCGAGTTTGCTAATTGATTCGTCAGAGTGTCCTCAAGCTCATCTGGTGGACATGACATGCAGAGTGGCAAAGTTTGGATGTAGTTTTGGCTTCATTTGTGGAGACCCAAAGACTATTTAGAAGCGACTTAAAAAGAAATGGAGAAAAGAACGAAATTGTTAATTTTAATGTTTTGTTTTTGCTGTTTGTCTCATGGTTTGGCTTGTGTGGCCTCTTTGTTGGTTGTTATCCTTTCGTTGTACTGTCCTCTGCGATTTTCGCTTCGCCGATGATGTCTTTTTAACCTCTTTGACTTTCAACAATAAAAAAATAATAATCTCATTGTGATACAACTTTCTTAACGACGTTATTTTTGCTACATATGATACCTTATTTATTGATATAATATCTCACTATTTACCTCTCCCTTACTCGTGCATCCATTTTAATCTCCATATCTAAACATTCTCTCTGATCATGGTCTTATGTGCACTCATTTCTCGCTTTATCTGAGTGGCAAAGTGTATAGTATCAAGTGACAAATGCATTATTTGACGGGTGATGATAAGTGTCTTGCCCAAGACACTGTTTAAATGTCTTCTCCCTTATGAAATCAATACTTATTATCGTTTTTAACCCCAATTTTTTTGACAAATACTATTAATCATCAATTATAAGAAGCTCGGAATGTGTTGGATACGCCAACAATTAAAATTGACACCCTAACGAATAAACCCCATCCATTGGGCATATTTTAGACGTCTTTTTGTAAATTTAAAAAAATATCAATAAATGTGTGATTTTATACAATTTATATATATTATTATAGTTATAGAAGTCAATCATGTAACTTTTTTCCAATTTCATTTACAAATATATAGATTTTCTATAGTGACAAGACACAAGACTTTTATCATTTTCCAGCAGGGTAGTTAGTCTTGCATGAGAAGAATGAATGAATGACACAACACAAATGAAATGAAGTTGGTATATATAAATGGTTGAAGAAGAGATTTCAAGGTAATTAACACAGCCGGGTTTCATGGTGCTTATTAATTACCCCTTCATCCTTTGCTTGTAGAATGTATTCTATTTTGTTCACTCTTGTCTTAGTAGTCAGGTAATATGACAGTGACTGATGCTGAGTTTTCTCACATCTTTCTTTATCCCTCTCTTTGCGTTTACTAATAATAATAATTACCTTTTAAGCATCCACTTCCCAAGCTTAGTTGCTCTGTATATTAACCCCAACTCTTTCCCTTTGGAATCATACAACTTAACTTAATTCACTGCACCCTGTCTTCTTTCTTTGTGTAGGCTGGTCTGATTTGATTATTGACAGCGAAAAACAGCGTAAAATCGTACAGAACAACAAGCAGAATGTTGGGCATGGATGTATACGACATAGACGAAGATATCAACTCACTCTTTCCTCTACCTCAACCCGACCCGTTTGTGTTCGAGCTCACCCGCTTGCAAAATCTCGTTCGAGGTAATGCTAAAACCAATACTCCGAAATCCCACGTGGGGCAAGGCACTGAAGGATTGAATGTAACAGTTTTACCTGTAAATTATGCGATTTAGAATAACTTGATAGAGTATAAAACCATCAGGTTAAGCTTTTGGTTCATATGGTTCCACATAACTGGTTTCAATTGATCCAAGAGTTAGCTACCACTCCATGGAAAAGATGTAGAAGAGGTTTAACGAGACATTTTACTTCAGTCCATTACAATCTAGACTGGCAAAATAATGATTTTCAAATATGGCAACAGAGAAAGAGAATGAACTAGGAGTGGCACAAAGTGAGATCAAGGCGCTGCGAGCAACTGAAGCACTCAAGGAAAAAGCTCTTCAAGAGGTAAAATTTTCGCCCTCAGTATGTTTCAAGAGAGTGTTTGGCAGGAACCCCAGGAAAATTTTTCCATGGGAAGTTTTCTATGGGAAAAATTTCCCTTAACCCCTAGGAAAATGGAGAAACTGGTGGTCCATCGTGGAGATTTTCCCGAAGTCAACCCGTATCCAAACATGGGGAAAATAAGTCAATCCGGGAAAATTGACCATTTCCCCGGGTTATTAACCAACCAACGCACCCTCACAGCTAATCCTCTGCATAATTTGTTGTGTATGCAGCTGCAGACTAAAAATGATAAGCTCGACGAGAGTTTGAGGATGACAGAGAAGCTCCTCCAACACAAGGTAAGTTAGCTAGCTCGAATTTGAAGACGACAAAATTTGATTTTAGAGCCTAATCGAAAGACAGAAGCTGATTATTGACATGCCAAATGCAGAATCTTGAGATGAAGAATCTGGCAGAGGAGAAGAAGGATGCTTTGGCTGCACAGTTTGCTGCAGAAGCTGCTCTCAGAAGGCTGCACGAGAGCCAAAACGACGATGAACCTCTCCCGGTTGAAGCCATCATTGCTCCTCTTGAAGCTGAAATCAAAATGTACAAAGCTGAGGTATTGCAGAGTTTTGCTGTCCATGTTATTCATGATGTTACTAACTTACTGTAAGGATTGAATCTCTCTGCCAAAGAGTTAGTACTTAGTAGCCAAGTGTTTACTACTTGCTTTCACCTGAAAAACCGAACCGACCCGAATACATTTGGTTCAGGTTCGGGTTCTGGTTTTTTCAGCTGTTCTGTCTTTTCGGGTCATAATAGACAAAACCGAACTTCTTTTGGAAATTAACTTACCCATGTTTAGGTCTAGACTTTGGGGTTTTCAGTTTTTTTGGAATTTTTTTCTGTGATGGAGTTTAAATTGCTTAAATTTTTAAATTTAAATTATTTACAAAAATATTACATAACTTAATTATTTGTGAAAATAATAGGAATTATTAGGTTATGAAATTCTCAACGTTGGGGGTTGTTTATCACAATATCCCGATAGTAATGTAACTTTTGGGATGGTATTTATTAGTAGCCCAAGACCAAATTGATAATATGCATAAAGTGATCATTTTGGACAACGAAATAATAATTTGGTAATGATAAGTCTAGTGTGAGATTCCTCTAGAAAATAGGTTCAGCAAAATATAGTTAAAAAAATATAATTTAAACTGAAGTATTTTGGGTCGGTTTCAGTTTTGCATTTTCCCTATTTCCAATTTTGGTTTTGAATTGATGAACACCCCTACCCCATCTTACAAGCACCCAACCAATGTTCAGTTTTTGGCGGAAGCAATAAAATTTCCATTAGATCGATATTGTGAGTTCATGGGTCATGCTTGTCATTGGCAGTTTGGTACTTACTCCCCTGTTGTGTTTGCAGGTTGCAGCTCTGCGGGAAGACAACAAAGCGTTGGAGCGACTCAACAAGTCCAAGGAAGCAGCTCTGCTCGAGACAGAGAAGATCCTGAGGAGCGCCCTCGAGAGAGCTCTAATAGTCGAGGAAATCCACAACCAAAATCTCGAGCTCAAGAGGCAGATTGAAATCTGCCTCGACGAGAACAGGACCCTCGAAAAAGCCAACCGTCACAAAGTCTTGGAGGTTGAAAAGCTCAGCCAGACCATCAACGAGCTCGAGGAGGCTGTCCTCGCTGGTGGGGCCGCAGCTAATGTGGTTCGCGATTATCAACGCCAAATTTCCGAGCTCAAGGTATGGCATGTAACGTGTTTGCTTATACGCGATAGCTTCAAGTTTTGTCTGTTTCGCAAAGCTAAGAAGATTGCGTACATACGTTTAGGAGGAAAAGAGGACTCTAGAAAGGGAACTTGCGCGAGCTAGAGTGTCTGCAAACAGAGTGGCGACTGTCGTGGCTAATGAATGGAAGGATGAGAGTGACAGGGTTATGCCTGTAAAGCAATGGCTCGAACAGCGTAGGCTGTTACAGGTAATCTACGCGCCTTCTATCTAAACCAAAACTAAGACGAATACTAAAAAAAGAAGCATTACTTTAGTTACGCACATACTCTTTTCAACTATCCAGATTATGGACATATACGCACATTCTATCTATGAAATGTCAGTCCACGTGATCGATGATATAGGGGAAGCATTAGTTACGCAATTACTCGATGATGTGATTTCATTTGCAGGCAGAGATGCAGCGGCTAAAAGATAAGCTAGCTGTTGCAGAAAGAACAGCAAAGGCAGAAGCAAAGCTTAAGGTGAATGCTTTTCTTTGGATTAACTTTCCGGGTCTTTGATGTTTTTGTTCGGTTTCCAAAAGGGTTTTTTTTTTCCGGGTCTGTTGGAATCAGTCTCTTGATGTACTCCTGTGAATGGGAGAAGGCTACTTACATCTAGATTACCCTAGATTTCACGTTAGCGGGACTGTACTGAAGTTTGTTGTTGTTTGTGTTTGTTTTCTGCCACGTTTCTACATGCATCTAAAATCATTAGTCCAGGGACTGACTGAACTCAAACTTCATAACCTTAGGACAAATTTAAGCTGAGGCTGAAGACTCTTGAGGACGGATTAAAGCAGGAGAGGCGTATTACAGGAGAGAACATCGTCAGTAGAAAAAGTTTGCTGTCATGTCGAAGCATTCACGCAGGTCATTACGGGAAGGAGAACTCAGAGTCAACACCAAATTCAGTTCCAGGGGACTCAAAAACCAAAGAAACGGATGGCCAAGATGTCGTTTCAGGATTTCTGTATGACAAGCTTCAGAAAGAAGTAATTAGTTTAAGGAAGGCGTCCCAAGACAAGGATGACGGTCTCAAGGCCAAAGAAGAAGAGATCAAGGTAAGCTTTTTCCAAGTAAGATTTCATGTTTTTTGTGATGAAGAGCAGCAATTCCATAGGCCGAATATTGTCTGTCAGATACTGCTGAAGAAGATCAACGCACTGAACAAAGCGATAGAAACGGAAGCAAGAAAAGCAAAGAAAGAGATGTCACCTGGGCAAGAGCCAACTGCATCACCCGCGAGAGTAGACAAGAAACTATGGGGTAGAACCTTCCTGAAAAGGTATTTGATTCACTAGTTCAACAAAGTTTTCGGTAAATAATAACAATCTAAATGGTGCATTGCTCTGATGCTGCTGCAGGGTTACAAAATCCACATGAAGATTGACTCAAAACTAGAGACAGTTTCGTCTCTAGATGCAAGGAAATTTTCCATTTTCCTCTGATTAAATCTGCGGGTTCTCTAGTTTAAATTTCTGGCGTGTAAATCTATGTGCAGAATGTTCAGTGAGTTCCAGACGCAAGCTTTTCGATAATTATCTTTACATCAATTGGAAGATGAGTGTGAGGGCTATAAAGCTGTGTTAATATTGTTGAGTGTACAAACTACAAACTTTTGCGACATAATTTATAAGAAAATGCATGTAATGAATTAATCACTTCCTCGTTTTTTTCATTTACGTTGTCCCATAGACGTCTATCAAACCTAATTGTATAGATATTGCAAGGCAATGCCAAACAAACGAATCAAGCAAGAGGCAAAGCCGAGAAGGTGAAACAAAATGGCCTTAGGCCATCCAAACTAAGAGTGAGTATATTATAGCCATGAAAACACCTCATATTTTCCAGACATTTTTAGCATCAAGTTGTGCAAAATGTACAGCATTTCCCGGAAAATCGGGTAGCAACAATAGGCTGATACACTACCACAAAGCAAAAGAGAAAAATCACGAGCAAAACAAAACAAAACAAACTTAAACCCTAACTTGTTTACAAGACACACAAAAAGGGTCTATTCTGTTATGGTAGCTAAAGACGGGTGCCATCGGTTTCTTTCCTTCTCCAAGAAACTCTCAGCAAAGTGCACATTTGTGCCTGTAGCTTCGAGCTCCTTCATATTCCTAAGCAATTCCTCCAATTGCTTCTTTGTCACAACCACCTTCACGGTCCTCCGTTTGGGAAGATCATCCATCAGCATCGTCTTCGGAGGACTAACTGTGGGGGTTGACAGTTGAACGGGATCATTGGCAGCCTCGCCTAACCGTTTCTCGCCTTCTGGGGGCAATGTCGAAACAAACGGAACGGGGTGGACTTTTGCATAATACTTCTGCTCCCCTGATTCCTGTTTCTGAACTCTACCCTTTTGACCCAGTATGACACATATGCAGTTCCCCATGGTGATCACTTTGTCTGAGAATGAAACGATATCAAAGAGGACCGCCGAGCAGCATAATTTATATAGCGTCGGCTGGCGGCAAAACGTGCAGGCAACCTAATTGTTTTGTATGCTAATTTCTAACAATATACAAACAAGGGCAAGGTCAGCTCAATTCATGGGCGCTCGCACGTTTGTAGGGTAAATTAATATATGTTAGTGTAGACACATCTGCAAGTGTACCTAAAATATATAGGTCAACTCTGTATGATCCTGTATATGCAGAGTTACAAGCTAATAGAACCATGTCCAATGAAAACAACCACCATAACCAATGTACGTAGTAAACTGCAGAAAATAGCTTCCTAGTTGATTAATTAAACTGAAAGATAACGTTCCCATTTTCGTTTTGTCCGGTCTACAGAATTTCAAGGGCCAAAAAGTATGAAGACTGCTGAGTCTTGTTCTATCCGGCCGGCTGTTTGCTCACTATCCTATTAGCAACTGTTATTTGACAGCGTGACTATTACAGTATTACTCGTTCACCTTGACAAGAAGTTAAAATTACCCATAGCAAAATGCAATCCAGATCCTGATCTACAATCCCACGATTTTATGATCCAAAACCCTCGACGCGATTCTACTATCTATATTCCGATCCATGATCCTACATGGGTTAATTCCGATCCTAAGTACCCTATGGATTCGAGTTAGGATCCCGATTCTAACAGCCTTGATCTGTAGCAGACTTTATGCGGACATTGGATAATATTACATCAAAACATTCGTTCATTTGAGTCATCCAGCCATCATCTCATCATGATGATTAATGTCCTTAAAGAGGAATCCATGATCTTGTATCATTGAGCCCAAGTATGTGAGCTTATGAACTCACGCTATTGTTACACCTCTAATGGGAGCCTCCTTTTCTTTTCTTCTCTTGTTTTTCCTTGTTATATTCTGCCTTCATTCTTAGTATTTAAACTTATCTATGTTCGGCTTAATGGAGCCCAATATTTAACTTATCCTCGCTCTTTCATTAGATACCTTTGGAGGCTTTAGGCCCATAATATGGCAACAAACAGAATTGTCAACTTTGAGTTCAGGCAACATCTAGACAAACTATACAAAGATGAATTTCTCAAACAATTGGAATGTTTCACAAATCACAATGAAATCAAGTGCATGGAAGCATGTTGTTATTAATATTTAACAAAATAAAATCCCAAATAAACAAGGGTGACTAAAGCAATGTAAAACTTCAGAAGATCTGCCACCAAGGCACTGAGGGAGTACAGAATAGGCTCTACCTTGACAAACTTCAGATAAGACCAATGAAAACTGCAACAAAGATTACTTACTATTACTAGGAGACAACCAATGATGTTTCGAAATGCATCGATGATCTCGTCAGAAGCTAGCTCTGGGACTTTCGCGACTCCAGCCACGTAGTTGCTGCGTCTTTAGTGGTTAGAAACCAGCCAGCCTTGTCAGGAGCCTCATGGAACGGCGCATTAAGTTCCTTCAAATGCGCCTCAAATACACCCGCCAACCCTTTCTCGGAATACTTGTGCTTCCCATGTCCCGTGTTAATCCCGAGTACTGGAGGAAGTTCCTCTCCAGCTTCAACGGCCTTCGCCAAATCATTCATCCAAACATGTAATGAAGTCAATGCTGCTCCAAGGGACAGGGATTTCAAGTACAAAGACCACTGAGTGGGAGTTTTGGACTGTACATCAGTGTATATTTGGGATGACAGACCAAGGTCCAACAGCTCACAAGCTCTGTCCAACAAATCAAGGTTGACACATAGATCAATCAAGCAATTGCAGTAAGCCTTCTTAACATCTATACTGATTACATCAAAGAGTTCAGAGGCAGTTCCCCTAAACTCTCCCTCGATTTTCTCCCCTTCCAACAAAACTTTGACCACATCACCGAGCTTCGGATTGGCCTTGGCCACGCACTCGACAAGCTTACTAAGTTCTTCTTTGGGCGTTTGCGTCATGACGTTTAGAAGGCACCCACAAAACCTGTCATCAGGAGTTATACCAGATTCAAACACCCGGTTGAATATCCTCACCACATCATCAGTCTGATTGGCCTTGCCATAGCATTGTATAAGCGAGGTGAGGACGAAAATGTTAGGTTCAAAACCAGCTTCTACCATCTCATCCAGCATGCTCTCAGCCTCCGCAACTCGCCCGCTGCATGAATACACAGTGATCATAGACGAAAACGTCCAGCTGTCCGGGCTGCAAGTCCCACAACTCTTCATCTCTTCAAAGATTTCGACGGCTTCATCAACATACCCCACATCAGCACACGTCGCCAAAAGCGTGTTGTAAAGGATAACATTGAATTCCATCCCCTTGTCTTTCATCTCCCTATACACCTTGATGGCATCTTCACCATACCGCGCTTTGCAAAAAGCGCGCAAAAGAGCAGCATATGTCCCCCAAGTCGGAGCAACCCCATTGTTAGTCATATCCCTGTAAACATTCTTAGCTTGCCAAGGCCTCTTGGCCCTTCCCATAGCATCCAACAATGTGTTATAGATAACCAAGTTAGGCTTCACTCCAAGAGCTTTCATCTCCTCATACACATTCAAACACCCATCAAAATTACCCGTCTTTCCATATATCTTGATCAAGGTAGAAAACGTCACAACATCAATCCTCCACCTCTCAGTCCTAGCACGATCATACAAAGCCAACGCCCTATCCACATTCCCCGCCTTCCCATACGCATCGATCATCGCAGAATAAGTAACATCATCCGGATTGCACCCAAAAGCGGGCATCTTCTCAAACCACTGAACTGCCTTCTGGGGCATATTACACACCCTACAACAACTAATAACCGTAGAAAAAGTGACATTATCTGGGCCAACTCCTCTCTGAAGCATTTCGTCGAACAGCTTCTCTGCAGCATCCAAATCACGCCGCTTCCTCAAAACCTTGAGTGTAACGTTGTAGAGAACCACTGGCTTGCCCAAATTGAGATTACCCAGAAAGTAATCAAGCACCAACAGTGCAGTTTCTGGGTTGGACATGTTGTTGAGGACGACAACAGCGTCCTGCTCAACCACATCGTCTCCGAGGGCCAACAAGAGCTGGGAAACGTGTTCGGGAGTGGCAGGGGAGGAGTCTAGAGAACGAGCGATGTCGATGAGAGAAGAGTACCTGGAGTCGTAGGATTGCTTGCGAAGCTGGGAAGCTCTGGGACTGTTAGGGTTCACCCAGACATAGCTGGTTTTTGAAGAAGAGGGGGTTTTGGGATGGAGTTGAAGTTGTTGTTGTTGTTCTTCGTTGAGGGAGAGCTGAGACTGAGAAGCTCTGACGAGGAGCTTGGGATGAGGGTTGGGAAGAGGAAGGGGGAAGGTGGTTGTGGGGTGAAGTTGAAGAGGGGGATTTGGCATGAATTTGAAGCTCTGCGCCATTTTTCTCGACCTCTCTGTGTCTGTGGATTGTGTTTTGCAAGCCCTTATCAGTTCAAGAGAGAGCAAGCGCAGAGCAACAATGACAAGATGAGGTGCCGCCACTACTCCCATAATCAGTTTCAACGACTGTCTTCCAGGAGAAAAAAAAAAAAGAAAAAAAAAGAAAAGAAAACTGAATCCTATTTGCGTACGGGACTTGGGCCCAATGTTTCTAATATGTAATGGATCTAATCCTGTCGGCAGTTTCGTCAAGGCCCGTTAACCTCACCCACATTCAACCCATGTATTTTTTTTTATAAGAAAAAGCCCAAAAGCGCCGAACTAATATATTTCATTAAGGGTTATTTACCTTAAAAGGATAGCCCAAGAAGCTAATTGACCTTAAAGGACATAAAGAACAATAAGAAACTAATTTGTAAAAATGATGACAGTTAATTTATTTATTTAATTTTTTAAAATTTTTTTATTAATTGTTTGAGCTAGTCATAATCCTGGGTATTTGTTAAGTATAACTGTGGATATATAGCATATTAGGTTGTCCATGGATATATGTTAAGTGTAACCACCCCTGCCACCGCGAGCCTCTTCCATAGCACCATCTTCATTCTCTCCATCACCACCATCAGGGTAGCCTGTGAAGGTTGACTGATTGGAGAAGGGGTAAAAGGAAAATGAGGAGGGGGAGAAGTGTTTAAACAGAAAAGAGAGAAAAAGATGGGTGCCACAAAAATGTCAAATGAGTTGAACCGCATATCATTGGGCTAAGGCATCAATGATCTCAGGCCCTTGCTTCAATTATTTGGACCCATTTTTTCCAACTATTTCTAGAATAATCCAACTAGATCTGCCAAAATTTTGTTCGACTTGAAAAATCTAAATTGTCCAGTCCGGGAAAAATCGGGTTTGAACAAAGATTTTTCATTTGAATTTTGATATTGACCGAATATTCAGACATAATATTTCTCTTTTTTCTATTGTCTGAATCTGATTCTGACTGAGTTTAGCTCTGTCCGAATTGTTTTACCCGGATAAAAACTCGTCCGAATTTTGACATTAACCGAATTTGATCGACCCAAATTTACTCGGCCCGAAACTTTGCCAGCACTATTTCCAACTCATTTGAGTTGCTTCCAACTTTTAGAAATTACTTCTAACTCCTTACAGTTTTGACTTTTGACCAACTCTTTTCAACATTCTAACTCTATTTACTCGACTCAAAAGAATAGAAGTAAGTCTCACTCTCACATGAGACAATCTCATAATAAATTTATCATGAGGTCATGATTTTGTGGTGACTTTTTATGAATACATGAGCGATTAATGAGTTATTTGACATAACTCTAATAGCAGTAATTCAACCTCATAGAAAAGTCATTCTAATATGACTTATTAATCATCGATAAAATATCTAAAACGCCACCTAAAAATAGTTTGTCTCACGATAATTTTATAGTAAAATAAGTCAAAAATTGTGTAATTTTTATTGTCTTTTATTATCCATACCAATTACCAAGTTACCCAACATTGACAGATGAGAAATCATATGGGTGCTTGTATATAGTAAAATAGTACTACATGGAGATAGAAATAGACAATGTGAAACTAACAACTAGTGCTTGCAAGTTAGCTAAAAAAGAGGAAGAAAGTAGAGGAGACAAGGAAAAAGAAGAGGAAAATATGATCCGAGAATAGCAGCCAACGTGTGGCTACTAAAAACTATGCTGGAAGCTGGACTGGATCTCACCTCCACTTGATCCACTCCTATTTTCGCTGCTTTCTCAATCAAATTGACACTGACGTCGACCTACACTAACACTATACTCACCCTTTGGTGTTGCCTTCTTGGATCATATCTTACGTCTATCTTTTTTAGCCTTTCTATCCCTTTCAAACTTCATCTCGTTTCTATTCAAAAACACTTCATTATCCCATTCCTTCCTCCTTCCAGCACCATGTATATCATTTTTTATTAATTTGTGTTAGAATGTAAAATTATTATTGGATTTATAGTCATTAGCTTAACCAAAATTTTTGGTTGAGATGATTTCATTGAGTAAGAGATTTCAGGTACGAATCTCAGCACCCCATATTCATTTGCGTGAGGTGAATGATGGTCTTTGCAACGTTTATATTTCCAACACAAAGAGCATTCATGTGAGGGAGCGTGATAAAATATAAAATCATTATTGAATCTACAACCATTAATTTAAACTTCTGGTTGAGATTGTTCTACGTACATGGTACCATAGCGAAATTGAGTAAAGGGTTTCTTGTTCGAATCTCGACACCCTTTATATTCATTTGCGTAAGGTGAAAGGAGGTCATTGCAACATCCATGTTTCAAGCCCAAAATGCATTCACGTGAGGGATGTAGGCCATTTTCTTTTATCAGATTGGTTCTAACTCTCCTTACTTATCCCAACCTAACACAATTTCCTAAAAAAAACATTCACTCTAAAAACACAATTTCACAAAAAACCATCATATATAACTTATCCTAACTTATGCTAACTCATCCAAACTTAACTATTCTAACTTGAAATTAACTCATCCAAAAAACAGGTAGAATTAAAATACAAACCATCATTGGGCCTCATTAACTTAAGCTTTAGTTGAAAGACAATTTGCTGTTGCACCATAATATACACATAACATTGTGAGTGTTAACTTTTTCCTCCCAACTTTAACGTACAGTATATTTGCTATAATTCAATCAAAGTTAGGCACGGTCGATCATATGTTTCCAACCTTGCTCCCCTTCTTTTCACATTCATCCTGCTCTCTTAGTTGCATCATGCTGATGTTAAACGTACTACTAATAGAGATTCTATTTTAAGTTGTTTTTATTTTAAGGGTTAAGTTAAAACACTTATGATAGTGACTATATCTATATATATATATATACACATAAACATATACATGACGTAAGTACTATTTTATCACATGCAAAAGTTACAAGGGATCAAGATAACCAAAGTTCCACCCACCAAATTCCTTTTCTTAGGCCAATGAAAAAGCCACAATAGATGAGTTCCAATATACAGGTCCTTTTTAGCAATCAGCAGGTAGCTGGTAGTAGTTAGCTATTAGTTGTTTGGACTAGTTGTTTGACTTTAGTTGTTTGAGTTAACTGATAGTAGAAAAGATATTTGATAAACTAGTTCTTTGTGAAAAACTATCTCAAAAAACTTCCGCAAGTAGCTTTTTGAAAATTAATTTATTGGATCCAAAAAGCTAATATGAAAACTTTACTACCAAACACCTCAGGTAGCTTGATTACCTTGATAAAAAAAATTAACAATGTCCAAAAAAACTAAAAGCAAACCAAAAAGTCGGCAGCCAAATACTCCATAAAGGGAATCAGAAAGAACAAATTAACAAACGAAAAATGATAAACATCTTGACACAAGATGACTCTTAACCATTTTGCATTTCTTCTAAATCACTAATAAAGTGAAATGTAAGTGTATTTAAATCATTCTAAAGGTATGTTTCATTATTTTCAGAGTTACTACAACTTATAAATAATTTAAAAATAATTATAAATAAATATAAAACTATGTATAAAATGTGGATTTTCTACTATGATTGATAAAATTAGGCTATTATTATATTTTTTCACCTAGCTAATAAATATTATATTATTATAATTGATAAATATATAAAATTATTAAAGAAAATATTAATAAAAGCTACAAAAATGGAAAATATGAACAATTTAAGATGGTTAAGAATCATCTTGAGTCAAAATGGTTATCATGGTCCATTAACAAAACATACACGGAGTAGATAGATTGGAATTTGGAAAGGTAAAAATGATGAGCATTTAGAAAGCAAAGTTGGGTGATTTAATAACCACTTTGTTCACTCATTACAACACGACTGATTACACCATCACCGCCAACTCACCTACCGATACAATCTTATTATTATGACTCCATCATATTGAACAACGTACATGTCTCTAATTAACGTATGACGTACGTAGTACGTAAAGTAATTTAAACATAAAATACCGTAGTATATATTTATGTTGATGATGAATATAATGACCATATATCATGTGCAATTAAAGTAGTAACTCTTTAAACCCAAAAATTAAGAATTACGCAGCAGTAGAGAAGTCGTGGAAGATTCATGAACTTGTAAAAATTTGATCCAGCGGGAATGAAGGATGGAAGTCACGTTGTATCACATGATGGAGCAAGCCGAGGGATTTTCCTCGCTGAAATAATCGCACCGACTCCCATTCGGGTAGTACCCGGCTTGGTATGGCGGGCGCCCGTATGAGTACCCGTACCCGTAACTGGTGGGCCCGTATCCGGTCGGGTAACAGGGCCCACCAGGTAACCCTTCGTAGCAGGGCGTACAGCACACGCCCATCTGGTACGCCTGGCCCGGGCCACCCGGCGGGTACCCGGGGACCCATTGGGCTTCCGGGATGGGAGTTGGCTCGGGCTGGGCTGGCGGCGGCTTGGCCGGAGCCGGAGCTGGGGCTGGCTCGGGTTGTTTTGGTGGCTTGGGGTCCGGGGCTGGGGCGGGCTCGGATTGCTTGGGTGGCTTGGGGTCCGGGGCGGGTTCGGACTTGGACCCGTTTTTGGAGCCGTTCTTGGACCCGTTTTTCGAGCCGTTTTTGGAGATCTTTTCAGGGGGTTTTACGTCGGCGGGAGGAGGGGCTTTGGGTTCAGGAGGAGGAGCAGCCGGCTTGGGCTTGTCGGCCTTGGGTGGTTTCTCCGGCTCGGCCGGAGCCGGAGCCGGAGCGGGGGCGGGCTTGGGCTTGGATGGCTTGTCGTCGGCGGGCTTGGGTTTGGGCTTGTCGGGTTCGGGCTTCTTGGGCTCCTTGATCTCAATGCTCCTGATGGACTTGCCTCCTTTGCTACAGAGCTTGTCTCGGATCCTCTCCGGGCTGCAGCACACCACCGTGATTGTCACCGTGTTCTGCTTCTCATCCCACACCTGGTCTCGTATTTCTGTTGCCCATCAAAACAATTCAACAAACAATCTCTTCCTTAGTTCAATTCAACCATATTCTACCTTAATCTTATGAAATTAAGGAAGCTAAGAAAGATCAACACTACTTGAGTAAGAATCAAAGGAAAGCAGAGAGTTACGTGGGAATTTGCAGAGAAGCTTCTTGACCTTCCTGTAGCATTGGCAGCAATTGACATCAACACCAAGCACCATTACCGTAACCTGCAATACATTTAAATTCATATCACTCTTATCGAATGAAACATCGATCCAAACATAGAAGTTAGTGGTGATCGAATTACCTTCTGCTCTCCGGAGCAGCCCATGATTGCAGACGATCGTATTCACAAACCCAGAACTCTACCTGATGAAGGATTAATAGCACACACACTGACTAATTGGACTAATTATTAATATTAAGTGAGAGAGAGAGAGGGGCCAAAAAATTCCAAGCTGGTAATAATGAAGTGATTGATAGAGAATGAATGGGGGGAAATAAAGAATGATGGGATTGGGGAATGAGAAAGAATGGGGACGAGGAAATTTACAACTCAAGCATTGGTATAAGGACGCCACCAACCGAGAAAACAATTCACATACTCTGTAATCCAATCAGGGGACGGCACGTAATCAGTGGGCGTTGAATTTCACGGCTGCCTCATCAGCACCACCCTTGTCGGGATCCTATGGTTAATTATATGCAATACTGTTACGGTTTACAGATTAGTCATTTATGGATGCATACAAAATTACAAATACAAGTACATCAACAGGATGGCTTATTAAAGAAGGTGGTGGTTTTAGGCCATGTTATTTTGTGCGGCCGTGAGACGTGTAAATAGTGCGGTGTGGTGAAATTGTGAAAATGCGGTATGATATAGAATGATATGGTAAAATTTGTGGATGTTAAACATAATTAAGTTGATTGTAATCTCTTTGATTTTATTCTAGAAAAGATAGTTGCCACAAATCTACTCTAGAATAAAATCACAAATATTCCAATCAACATTTGTGGTGACTAACTTTCCTAGAATAAAATCACATAGATTACAATCAACTTAACCCTGTTTTTTAGATTGGTAACTCTTTTCAATCCAATCAATCTAAACTTTACACAATTCTCCAAAAAAGTTTCCTCTCTAAAAATACAATTTCTCAAAAAAACATCACAACTTATCCAATCCAATCCATCAAAAAATTATTCCAACCAATCCAAAGAACATGTATGTTTAATAGTGAAAAGTGTGGTTGATGTAGTACGGGAGGAGGGACAATGTGAAAATAGAGGAGAAAAGTCAGGGGAGATAAAAGTAATGATTGTGATAAAGTGTGCAAGAATATTGAGACCCCGTCCTTTTTTATGTATGGTTGGTGGGTTTGCAGTTTCACACCGCACCACAACTTTCAAATTTTCACTACAACTTACTATAACCTAAAATTTCTTTTTTATTAAAAGTGAAAACTTTTCAAATAAAAAACCAAAACTTTCAGTTTATTAATTTTTCAAATTAAAATATATCAATCCACCTTCCATTATTTTCACCGCACTTTTCAAATTTTCATCACACCGCAATCAACCGCACCACAACTACACCGTAAAAAAGAACGGGCCTAAGTATAGTAGAGTGAGTTGTGATTTGTAATACCGCAACACATCGTACTATATAAAAGAACATGGTCTTAATACCACTGCCTTTGCCCACCAACTGTTGTATGAGGTTCAACGTGTTAAATTATACAAAAATAATTTATTAATATTTATAATAAAATTTATCAATATTATTATCAAATTTATCAATATTTTTGAAATTTATAAATTTTTTATACAAATTCATTCCTAAAATTAGTTTAATTTAATATACGTGATAAATTTAGGTAGGTCTGCTACAATGTATGGTATAATTTGTGCTTTCTCCCACGGCTCTCTCTCTCTTCCCTTCCTGTCTTTCTCATAATGCTTGTTAACCGCCATTACTCCTTTAAGAATTCATTAATTAGTTATTAATGTGGACTAATGCTAAGTTAAACCCATGTGCTCCCCTCTTTTTTAATCCCTTAATTATTCATGGCTTCATTTCTCTAGCTTCCCTTTTAATTCGTTTACTCCATCCTAACCAAACTCTATGTTTATAATCCAGAGGTATATATGATAGGTTGGGATACTTGGTATGTATATTGTTAGCCATACAAATAATAAAGGTTACAAAATTGTAATCAAGAAAAAATAAAGATTAAAAAATAATAATAGAGATTAATGTAGAATTTTAATGTGAAAAAATTTTAATTAAAAAAAACTGTGAAGGATGCATTATAAGAGGATTTAATTCATTGTTTACCATAGATTTTTAGACTTCTACAATCTCTTTGTAGAATCACCCACACCCAGGGATATGAATAACCAATTTCTTGTGATACAGATGAATTTCACTCTTAATTGCAAACAATAAAACCTTGAGATTAAGGCTAATACAATAATTAAGGTTAATAAGAACTTTTTTGGTTGACAGACACATCCACAAACTGGCAACATAATCCTAGATCAGAGCAAATTAGGAAAATGTATCAAAACAGAACAATGAAAACCAAAAAAATCGTCACCGCTACTTGCCACGGCCTGTGTCAACATGACACAGCCCATGTCACTCGTGACATGGTCTGTGTGAGCCACGCCTGTGTCACTCCATTGCTCCGTTCTTGTTCTCTAACTCGCTACACGATCCGTGTCAACGCTAAATTCATCAGTGTCGTGTTATATGGTGCTTCAAACCAACCCAAATTCATATTTGGGCTTCACACATCAACCAAACACCATGCTCATATACTCCCCGTTCCATGCATAAATTTATGAAGATACTTATAAAGTTGATAGGTGTACACATGCTCATAAATTGATAATTGTTAAGACTCATATTATCATCCTTTATTGTTCCACACAAACATAAAATGATCAGCGGCAGGTGCATTTGTTGACTTTAACGGTGCGTTTGGTTGGTCAATAACCCCGGGGAGGGTCAATTTTCCCGGATTGACTTATTTTCCCTATGTTTGGATGCGGGCTGATTTCGGGAAAGTTTTGCGGGTTGACTTCGGAAAAGTTTTCACGATAGGTCCATCATTTTCTCCATTTTCTTAGAGAAAATTTCCCTTAGAGGGGGCTAAGGGAAATCTAATTTCCCATGGAAAACTTCCCATGGGAAATTTTCTCCGGAAAAAATTTCTCTGAGGTTCCTACCAAACACTCCCTAAATATTTAAAATTTTAAAAAAAATAATATAACCAAATTCTAGGCTACAATGTTACACATTATTATACATAAAATACATTTATATGCACAATTCATATGCAATATTATAGTCCCACAATCCAATCATATTATTTAGACATATCTTACCAAAACCGGTATCATTTTGTTCATAGTTTGCATATTATATTGGTCGTATCATGTAGTTCCATGAATTGTCCACCTTTTTCATAATTTCTTCTCATAATAATTAGACTACCTATAGAACCTTTACAAGATATTAGACTTTATACAGAGTATTATAGAACCTTTACAGGGGGGAAAAGAAGAGAGGAGATTAGTTGTTGTCATTATGCGCTTTTCATAGTCGTTTAGTCTTTTTGTTTTCCACTGCCATGTATAAAAAATTCAATATGATTAGTTGATTTCCCATATATATACATACATAGAACTGGATTTTGATCATTAGTGAAATTTACCGTAATTTTTTCATTAGTTTACATATATTTATTTGTATAAATAAATTATAATAACTGATAATTTGAATTTTAGAGATCATTTATATGTTGAATGATGATAGGTCAATGTCTACAAAGTTTAGTTATGCATGTTGATGCAATAAATAATAAGAAAACCCAGAGTACGTCGTATTTTACACAAATTGCAAGGCAATTTGTTGGAATTAATTTTGGCAAATTGAAATGTTGCTTTACGTCGTACAATAGCATTAAAAGTTTGAATCTTTTCAATATCACTTTTGTTCATTTTCTCAAAAAGAAAATAAAGATAACTTTTTATCTGATCTCCTATTATACGCTTTATTGGCCATTCAATGATTTAAGATTGGGGGGACTTAGGTAAGATTAGCCCATCATTTGAAAAAAAGAAGGAAAAAAAAAAAAGAAAGGTAATGTACATTGCAAGACTTACAACTTTGATTACCGTTTTGACAAGATAAACGAAAAATAATAAATGAAAATAATATGAATTTTGAGGAAATATGTATTTTATCCTGTTCTTAAAATTTTATTATTATATATAAAATAAAATAAAATAATATATGGTTTCATATTTCCAAAACCGCCTAGAATATGTTTAATTTATAGAGATGATTCGATCAAGATATTATTTATACCTATTAACGCAGCAGATATATCCAAAGCTTTTTAAACCATCCGCAACGGTGAGTTTGAGACGGAAATAACGCTGATGTGTCGTGGGCGAGGACGAGAATTACAGTGTAGCGGCGAGGACGAGTGTCGGTGATAGAAAAACTCGAACTCGTGCTCGCCGCGTGAGGACGAGGACGAGATTCTCGACATATTTTTTTCATTTTTTTATTTCTGTTATAGTGGATTTAGGGCCTGTAAATTTCATGGATATCTTGAGGTAAGGTAAATGATGAATTTTGGTAATATTCGGTAACTTTTGGTAACTTTTGGTAACTTAGAGTAAATTTATATGGGTAAATTTGTGTTTTTGAAATAAAAGGAAAAAATAAAAAAACCTACTTTACAAGTGTCTTGTGATTTTCGATAATTTTGGTAACTTTCGGTAAATATTGGTAACTTTTGATAATTTTCGGTAACTTTCGGTAATTTATGGTAATTATTTACTTACCTCAATCTACCCATGAAATTTACAGTTAAACTATTAAATATGGAGCATACACATTTTTTTTTACTTATTTTAATCAAACTCACACTCACTATTGAAAAGCAAGTTAATATGGAGAGTCTAACTCTAACTTTTTTGGTGGGCCATATTGCTTCCACATCATCCAATGTATATAACTCATACTCTCCATTTACTATTAAAAAATTTGATATAAAAGATCATAAGAAATATAAGTTAATAAAATATAAGACATTTAAAAATACTTTTGTACGTTACGTTTGTGTTGCGTTGCGTTTAATTGCAGTAAGTTGCGGTAGAAATAGTAAAACGGTAATGGAAATTTACGTTATATTGCGGTAGGTTGCGTTAATTTACGTTACGGTTAGTTGCGTTAACACACAAAAGAACGGTGCCATAGTATCTTTATATATATATAAAGATAAATTGATGTGCTTTCTTGTGTCCAATAAAAAAAAAATAAAACTAAGAAGATAAGTTGATATACTAACCGCTTAAATGATAGCTCTAGCTCCGAAGGCATGATGTCCTATTGGACTGGACTGATCATCATATATAGCCGAACAAGAATGGTTATCTAACCCAACTAAAAAGAATGAATAAAGAAGAAATACTATTCCTATTTCCTATGTTATATGTGTCATAGTTTTCACATTTTCTTCGAAAAGTCGCCGTGGTTATTTTTATAAAAAAAAAAAGAGAGAGTTGTTTGAGGTGTTTGGAAATTAAATTAAATATTCATTTTCTGTTTTTAGAATTAATTTTAAAAAATTTATTTAAAGTAAGTTTTCGAAATGGTATTTCAAAGGGTTAATTTTACGAAATGTTTTTCGTGTAAATAGTTAATTGAAAACAATAACAAATTTCAGTATAGTTTTGCTAATGTAAAGAAAGGGGTTCAGATATAGACACTCCCAATATACACGATTAATGAAAAGGTTGGTTCCGACAAACAAAAACATTAATTGACCTTTTAAAAGCCAAAATAAAAACCATTTCAAAAACTAGTTGGGAAACCAGCTTGGAAACCATGCAAAGTAGGTAAACCAAACGTCTAAGGTTGTGTTTAGTAGTAGCATTTTATATTTTCTGAAACGTTAATAAAAGTTAATGTTTAGTATGTAAAGTAGCATTTTATATTTTCTGGTCAAAAATACTTTTTGAAAATTTTATATTTAAAAACTATTCATATTCTTTTATATCTATTCACATTGATCAGTTATCTTAAAATTTTCACTATCTTAGCCACTATTGCTACATAAATAAATCAATATCTACTATGTAAACTACTATATATTATTTAAGTCATTAAAATATAAGCTCTTAAAGGGCAACAATTATTGAAATAACTGACAATTCCAAATAGGATCGATATAATATTGAAATGAGGCGTAGGTTAGTTAAATGGGAACACAACATAGGTGGGATTTGATTGGGAAAGCAAAATGGATTATACAAGGCCACATGGGCAGTCCTCAACATGCCTCTCGCACCACCTACATGGTTCTTGGAATATACATTTACGCAACAGAGATTCTAGTTTAATTACGCCAAACGTTTCCTTTTTTTTTTTGAACTCGGTAAAATGTTATGGTAAAAAAATTTAGGAGATCCTTTTTTAAGATATACATCTTCCTAAGTTCTAAATTTATCATTACATAAAATAAAAGAAAGGCCCACCCTTGGACCATAACATCAAATATCATGACCTAAAGTAAAATGGTTTTGAAATCATAATGCCCTTGGTGAATATATATTGTACGAAAACACTATTTGAAAAAATGAAAATTCTTTATATTTCTAACGATCATATTTACCGATTAAAATACTCGAATATTTCCTTGATTTACTTGAACAAGACTAAATTCTCCCTCATATAAATATACTGATCACCTCAATTAGTTCATAATTTGATACTCCGTATTATATATTATGGTTTGTGGTTACACATGGATTGTATACTATAAATCATACATCGATATATACACATGCAAATAGTTTTTGAATTATTTATAATTTATATATGTAAGATGTTGACCGACAATAGTTGTGAATGATATTGATGAGGGTGTAGGTGGTGCGTACCATGTGGGCCCGAGTAGTAGTGAAAATTGAGAAAGGCCAAACACATTCACTCCATGGCCGCCGACGCTGTCCCAATAACCCAAACGGGCCAAACCCCACCTTGCCTTTCCCCTAGCTTTACCTTTGCCCAATAACTAGCTAGTTCACACCATACATGGGGTTATTCATGTATCTGTATTAGAAAGAAAAAAAAAATCGACACCCTAACCCGACTCGAGGAGACCGACTTTTTCAAACTCAAATGTAATAAACTTAAAGATACGGCATATCGAACCCAATTCGACCCGAATCGAATCGATGTCTAATCTGTATACATACCAATGAGGTAATAGTCAAATCGGTAATTATCTTCATATCTTAGGTTTTGTTCTTTTATGTGGTTGGTAAGATGCGAAAATGGTGTAGTGTGGTGAAATTGTGAAAAGTGTGGTTGATGTAATAAGTAAGGAGAGTAAATGTGAAAAATAGAGGAGAAAGAAAAGTGATGATTGTGATAAAGTGTAACATGACATGGTAAAGTATAGAGAATATCGAGTGACATAATGAGTTATGGTACTACATTGCGTAAAAGAACAAGACTGGCCTTAAACTTTCTTATAAGGCTATGTTCCTTTATACGGTTGCTGCAGTGTGTTAATGGTGCGGTGCGGTGGAAGTTGAAAAAATGTGGTGGAGTGTGGTGAGAATGGTGGTAGGTGGGGTAGATGAGAAGAGAGAATGTGAAAAGTAGAAGAGAAAAGTGAGGAGAGGGAAAAGTGAAGTGATAAATTGATAATGATTGTAGTGTGGTGTGGTGTAGTGTAGTGAAGTGAAGTGTATTAAAAATTAAAGAAATATGGTACATTGTGGTACCACCGCAACTTACTGCATAAAAAAAATGAAGGCTAAATGCGCAATTTTTGGTGGGCATAGATTATGTTTTTGTTGTGGACATGTAATTTGGTATTTTTATTGTGCTCTCTAACTTGTAAAATTTATTATTGATATATCACTAACTCATTGAATTAGGTGTCTAGTCGATGTGCCTATTTTTTTCTTAAAAAAATAATTTATTTGTAGCATTTCAATATGTGATGATTGATCATGATGATCAGAAGATTAGCATTCCTTTCACCATTTCCGTTATAGTCCACACATTTGCCAGGGACCTTTCCATGCATTATCCCCTCGAAATTTCCTACTAGTCAATGTGTGTGTGTGTGTGTGTATATATATATATATATATATATATATATATATATATATATATATATATATATATATATATATATATATATTTGTGCGCATACAATATGCATCTCGCTATCTCTCATCAATCACCTGTCCTAATTAGAACTTGCAAAATTTTATCCGACCCGGATTATCCGAATTGTCCGACCCAGAAAAAATCGGGTCTGGACATAGATTTTTCATCCGAGTTTTTATATTGACCGAATATTCGGACATAAAATTTCTCTTTTTTCTATTGTCCGAACCCGATTTTAGCTTCATCCGAATTGTTCGACCTGTTCGACTAAATAAAACCGGCCCAGACATAAATTTCTCGCCCAAATTTCGACATCGTTCGACTTTGCGAATCTTGATTTACTTGACCCGAATTTTTGTCGACGCTAATCCCAGTCACTCCACCATCATAACTTGATCTTTGCATTCGTAAGAACGCGTTTGATCTCATTTATTGGTCACATGTCCCCTAGTCTTGACAAAAGTAGACGAAAGCGAGCTATTCACGTCCCAAGGGATTAATTGGACTATAGTTTACCCTAAAAGGACTATAAACAATTTGCCTTTTCCTGAATTTTTCTACCCGAATAGGCCTATCTAGCCAAAGCTAATCCAACCGTCCATGAACATATTACATATGTGTTCTTTGGCGCAATTTATTTGATACACTCGCAGCATGTGCTCCAGATATTATAACTATTCACTTATATATATTCGGTTGTTCGCTCTTATTATTATAGTTGTTCACTTTTATTATTATAATTGTTTACTTCCTCATAAATTTTGAAGAGAAGAAAAAGATTCTGAAAGGTTCTTCTTTCTCTACTTCTATTACATAATATATATCTAGTTTTATGGCTTGGCGTCCAAGCTACTGGAATCCTACTCCTAAAGGTATTAGAATTAGGAAACTAATAAAATACTAAACCAAATAATACTCTGCTAATACGCAAACAATTCTAGTCTTCCTCGGATACATAGGCATACTAGGATTCTACTAATAAATTAATAGTCCCCCTCGAGTTGGAGTACGGCAATCAATAATGCTCAACTTGGACTTGAGGTAGTGAAATTGATCTATGCCAAGCGCTTTGGTGAAGATGTCGGCAGGCTGTTCTTTGGTGTGTATCTTGAATAAGAGGTGTAGACCAACTTCAACCTTCTCACGGACAAAATGACAATCAATTTCAATATGTTTAGTCCTTTCATGATAGATTGGATTAGTGGCAATGTGTAAAGCTGCTTGATTGTCACTGAATAGTCACATGGGTTGTAATGCAAGAATACCTAGAGCAGACAAGAAAGTCGTAATCCAAGTCAATTCACATGTCGCAACTGCCATAGAGCGATATTCCGCTTCTGCATATGAACGAGATACTGTAGATTGCTTCTTAGTCTTCCATGACACGACATAGGCGTTCCTCCAAGTGTGATAAAGTACCTCATTAAAGATTTTCGTGTAGTTGGACAAGCTCCACAACCATAATCACAATAGGCAACTAATTGTAGGTTAGATTCTTTTGACAACCAAATTCCTTGCTCTGGTGATCCCTTAATGTAGCGGACGATCCTTGTCGCTACTTCCATATGTTCTTCGTTTGGGTTTTGCATGAATTGAGAAAGGATATAAATAGCGTATGTGAAATCTGGCCTAATAATGGTCAAATAAATCAATATTCCTACAAGCCTCCTGTAAGAACTTGGATCTTGTAATTCTTTTCCTTGAGCAAGGGCAAGCTTGTGAGTTTGCTCCATGGGAAAAGTTGTAGGTTTTGCAACTAAAAGGCCACATTCATCAACTATCTCCAAAGTATACTTCCGTTGACAAAGGAACAAACCCTTTTGTTCTCGTGACACCTCAATGCCTAAAAATATTTCAAGGGACCTAAGTCTTTAATACTGAAACATGCATTCAAATAAGCATTAAACTTTTGACATTCTTGATTTCTTGGACATTGTTAGTCGCTAGAATAATATCATCCACATAGAAAAGAAGTGTCATAAAAATTCCCCCCTTTTGACATGTGAAAAGGGAATAATCAGCATAACAATGATGAAACCATACTCACAAAGCTTGGAGGAGAGTTTTGCAAACCGTTGCCTAGGTGCTTGTTTGAGCTCATAGAGCGTATTGTCGTGGATTATCATGTATTAAGAACTTTTAGAGTGTTTCATTCTATGAATTGAAACTTTTAGTATTGTGTCATACATAACTACTACATGTATTTCATCTTTCATCAAAACAAATTACATTATGTTCTAACAACATTTGTTAGAGAAAAGTGAGTAGCAAGGTAACAGCGGAAGCGAATAATAGAATCGAAAACGAGATGACGGATATTACGACAAAATTTAGGAACGAAAAATAAGCGATAAAATCAAACACCTGAATTACGTGGGAAACCGAAGAACTCGGAGAAAAACCCACGGACGGCGACAGCCAGAAAATAATCCACTATGAGAAAGGAGGAGTACAACCTGATCATTATCACAGGGTGTGATGCGATCCATAAAGGAGATTACAATAACAATCTCTCTCAACACTCAACTCACAATCTCTCAGGATACACTGGGGAAAATATTGGTGAGACCCCTTTCTCTCTCAATATTTTCTCTCTCTCTCTAGCTCTCTGTGTTTTCTGATGTTGTTTTTGGTGGAGAAACATGCATCCTATTTATAGGGAGAACTCCCTATAACTTAACTTGACTCCCACTCCAAATAGATTTAAAATCTAATACAATTAGGAAACCTAACACAATAAGGAAACCTAAATAATATCCTAATACAATTAGGAAACAAATAATTGTGAGATCAAGAGATTTGGTGATTTTAGGACACTTTCCTAACAAACTCCACCTTGGACTAAAATCAACGAATCATCGATCCAGATAAATATCTTGACTGTCGCCATCAACACGCCCCACCGCAGGGCGTGGCCCCGCAGGGCTCTCACATGCTTAGAACACCAACTAAGTCCAAACAATGTTCGAACTTAGCTATAGATAGAGGCTTGGTTAACATGTTTGCAGGATTATCAGAAGTATGAACCTTCTTTACCACGATCTCTCCTGCAGCAACTGTATCTCTGATGAAGTGATACCTGACGCTTATATGCTTGGTCTTCGAATGATAAGTGTCATTCTTTTTCAGATGTATAGCACTGGTATGCAATAAACCACGGTCTCGCCTGTAGTACTCAAGCTCCATGACCAATCCCTCAACCGGATGGCCTCCTTCACTCCTTACATCAAAGAATATATTCACCTCTGTAGTAGGCGAGTGCTATAGATTGAAGTGAAGCTTTCCAAGATATTGCTCCTCCACACATGATGAACACATACCACGAAATTGGCGTCTCCTATCCGGATCTCCACCATAATCAAGATCAACATAACCCAACATCGACGCAAAGACTACCTCTATCATACAGGATGTCCTTCTCCAAAGTACCCTTTACATAGCGAAGGATCCACTTCACTCCTTCCCAATGCTCATTCCTCGGATTCTGATATATCTACTCACCACACTAATCGCGTGGGACAGTCAGTCTAGTACACACCATAGCATACATCAAATTACCAACGCACTAGCATAGGAATATTAGACATCCTCCTTACCTCCAAATCGATTTAGACAGCTTCACTGCATAACTTGAAGTGTGCGGCTAAAGGAGTTGAAATCGCTTACAATTTCTCATGTTGAATCTGTCCAACACCTTCTCCATATATTTCTTCTGAGACAGGAACAACTTCCCTGCCTTTCTATCCCTTTGGATCTCCATACCCAAAATCTTCTTCGCCACTCTGAGGTCTTTCATCTCAAACTCCTGGTTGAGTTGAGATTTCAGCTTCTTTATTAGTGACATGTCCCTGGAGGCAATCAACATGTCATCCACATACAATAATAAATAAATGAAAGACCTTTCTTCAAATTTCCTGTAGTACACACAATTATCATAGTGACTTCTTATGTACCCTTGCCCTACCATAAAGGTATCAAACCTTTTGTACCACTGCCTGGTGCTGCTTAAGTCCATACAAGGACTTCCTTAATCTGCATAATTGCCTCGCTTACAGAACGATGAAACCTCTCCGTTGCCTCATATATATTTCCTCCTCCAACTCGCCATGGAGGAAAGCTGTCGACATCAAGTTGCTCCAACTCCAAATCAAATAGAGCAACAAAGGCAAGCAAGTGCGGATCGACGATGCCTCACGATCGCGAGAATACTTCGTTGTAGTCGATTCCTTCTTTCTGGTTGCAACCCCTTACCACTAATCTGGCCTTCCACCTTGCACTTTCTACACCAGGGATACCTTCCTTTCTCTTGTACACCCACTTCGCAGTAAGAGCTCGTCGCCCTTTAGGCAACTCACATAGCTCCCATGTATGATTTTTCTGCAGACTCTCCATCTCCTCTTGCGTAGCTCCTATCCAATTTGAGGCATTCAGACAAGAGATGGCCTCCTGATAGGTAGAAGGTTCAACACCTTCAGGAGTCTCCTCTGCAACACTCAGCGCATAAGCAATCATAGCATCATCTTCTTCAGTATATCGCGCTGGTCTCCTGATCTCCCTCCTGGGACGATCTCTAGCACGCATGGTTGTTCCTCCACCGAGGAACATTCGTCTCAATCTCGTGCTCATCAACTGAGTTGGTTCAGAGCATCGATGGTTGCTCGATTGCAGTTCCAAAGACTCCACTTGAGCCCGCTCCACCTCGAACACCATTCTTCCTGCATCCTTCTCCGATTTCCTGCATCATCAAGTCTGGTAGATTCCATTCCGATAACATAGCGATTTCATTAAAGGTTACATCTCTAGATGAATAACTTTCATCAAATCAGACACCACATTCTATATCCCTTAGACTGACGTAACCTAGAAACATGCATTTAATACTCGAGACACTTCCCATCATTCACATGGACATATACAGACATCCAAAATTCTCAAATTAGAATAATTAATCGATTACTGCCCATACTTCCTCCGAATCGGTATTCGATAGAGGCATGAGGTGATCTGTCACAGTAGGCAGCAGATATCACCTCCGCCGAGCGATTTATTCTTCCAAAGCCCCGCATTCGAGAGCATGCACGGCTTTCTCCAAGAGTGTCTGTTGATTCTCTCGGCTACCGTTTCTGAGGCTTACCCACCAAGGTTCGATGCCTCGCAATCCCATGCTCCTCGCAGAATTCAGTAAATTCAGAATCAACAAACTCCAACCCATTGTCAGTCCTGAGTTTCTTGATTTTCCTGCCTGTCTGGTTCTCCACCAAAGCTTTGAACTTCTTGAAATATGAGAATGCCTCATTCTTGTGTCGCAGGAAATAAACCCAAGTCTTCCTCGAGAAGTCATCCACGAATGTCAACATGTAGCGCTTGCCACCCAGTGATGGCACTCTAGCAGGACCCCACAAATCCGAATGAATATAATCAAGGATCCCTACTGTTGTATGTTTAGCCCTTGAAAAGCTAACCCTCTTACATTTCCGTGAGACACATGATCGTGAAAACTCCAACTCACGATCTTTGCGCCTTCAAGGTATCCCTTCGCTCAACATTGACATTCTCTTCTTGCCCATGTGGCCTAGTCTCATGTGCCATGCTTTTGTCTTTATCGGACTCATCAAGATTTAGGATCGCCGCAGATCCTGTCACTGTAGACCCCTGCAGGATGTATAGACTGCCCTTCCTGATTCCCTTCATAAGAACCATGGAACCCCTGCACACTTTCAAAACACCCTCTTCTCCTTTGTACCTGCAGCCGTTAGCTTCAACAGTACCCAAAGAAATTAAATTTCAAGTCATGTTAGGGATATGACGAATCTCCTTGAGGGTTCTAACGATGCCATCATGAGTCTTGATTTTGATGCTACTGATTCCTGCAACCTTGCAGGCTGTGTCGTTACCCATGACTACGACCCCGGTGTCAACACTCTCATAAAACTCAAACCAGTCCTTATGAGGATACATATGATAGGTGCACCCCGTGTCAAGAACCCATTCATCTCTAGCTATCCTACTCGATGTGGTAGCCAAAGCATCATCCGTAACTACAAACCCATCACCATCTGACTCGGACTCTATGCAGTTTGAGGTACCAGGTTTGGTGTGATTATCCTTACTCTCCTGCTTCTGGTCTCTCTGTTTTGCCCAACAGTCTCTTTCTATATGCCCCATCATACTACAGTAGTTACACTTCTTATTCTTGTGAGGATTCCTAGACTTTGAACGGTGTTTAGACCTCCCTCTAGACCCGTTTCCCTTACGTTCAGTATTTCTACCCCTTACAACCATAGCATCACCACCCTGGTCATCACCATCCAGATCAAGTTTCTCCTTAGACAAGAAACTAGCCTTTACTTCACTAAGGTTAAGGTCACCACAATTCCATACAACATGATTTCCTTAAATTATTTATGTGATGCAGTAGGACAGTAATTAAATGAAAAGCCTTATCCTCATCGGTGTTTTATATCCATTGATTCCAATTCAAGAATAATAGAATCAAATTCACTAAGATGTGCTGAATAGAAGTACCTTAGGGCATCTTCACTGTAGAATTTCTCCTTCATTCGGTACTTGTTTGCACGACTCTTCGACATGTACAACTCTTCCGATTTGGTCCAGAGCACCCGAGGTTTCTCGATATGCATCACCTCTCTCGAATGTGCTCGCCAAGCAATTGAATCCTGCCAGAGTCTTATCTTCAAGCTTCTTCCACTCCTTGAGTCGATTCCTTGATATCCTTCTGGAGTTTTTGGAATTCATCATCGCTCATTGTCACATCAGTCTTCGTGTCGGGATACTCAATCACATCCCATAACCCGTGCTGAATCAGGACCGCCTTCATCTGCAGTCTCCACATAGTAAAACTCCTCGTTCCATCAAATTTTGGAATATCACACTTCATGATTGAAGCCATCACCAAACCTGGCTCTGATACCACTTGTTAGAGAAAAGTGAGTAGCAAGGTAACAGCGAAAGCGAATAATAGAATCGAAAACGAGATGACGGATATTATGACAAAATTTAGGAACGAAAAATAAGCGATAAAATCAAACACCAGAATTACGTGGGAAACCGAAGAACTCGGAGAAAAACCCACGGACGGCGACAGCCAGAAAATAATCCACTATGAGAAAGGAGGAGTACAACCTGATCACTATCATAGGGTGTGATGCGATCCACAAAGGAGATTACAATAACAATCTCTCTCAACACTCAACTCACAATCTCTCAGGATACACTGGGGAAAATATTGGTGAGACCCCTTTCTCTCTCAATATTTTCTCTCTCTCTCTAGCTCTCTGTGTTTTCTGATGTTGTTTTTGGTGGAGAAACATGCACCCTATTTATAGGGAGAACTCCCTATAACTTAACTTGACTCCCACTCCAAATAGATTTAGAATCTAATACAATTAGGAAACCTAACACAATAAGGAAACCTAAATAATATCCTAATACAATTAGGAAACAAATAATTGTGAGATCAAGAGATTTGGTGATTTTAGGACACTTTCCTAACAACATTGCTAATGACATATTCTTAATTTGTTGATGTATTCATCAAGGGTACTTTATAACGAACAAAGACAATCATGGATTACCATATTAATATATATGCATGGATTACGTATATAACGAACCATAGATGCATATATTAAATCATGCATGACAGAATTGAAGATGAAGAAGAAGAAGAGGAGTAGCAGGAGCAGGAGCAGGAGCAGGAGGTTCCGTAGAATTAATCCATTATTAATGTTAATAGGTTTATTATCCAAACGACCTCTTCTTCTTCTTCTGCTTCCCTCTTCCTCTTTACAAAGAACCCCACATTTCCTCCATTTCTTTGGGAAACTTCATTCTTGAGCAGCAGACTGCAAAAAAATAAAATACTACTAATAATAATAACAATGAAATATTGAAATATATATGTCATGTCAACTCAGCGATGTGGGTCCCACTTTTTAATACAAATTAAGATTTCATGGTCTTAGAGAGACTTTTCTATCAATTTGACTTCTGGGCCATATACTTCATGGTCAACAACCCTTAAATTAAATGCTCCTACATGATTAATTAATTTCTAAGATCTTAAAGGAAAAAATGTGTTTTGAAATCCAATTAGTTGGTATCTTGTCAGACAAGTGGATTGCTGGCCCGCTACGTCAAGGAGTTTGAGAGACAATAAAGAGGAAAAAAGTTGAGCTAAGAATTATACGACCAACTGAGAAGATAAGTAAGTGAGCAATAGAGATAATTTGGAGGAATCTATGGTGAGCTCTCATGATAACTTGGACAAAGAGGTATGTAGGACGACAAATGCTGACTGCAATTTGGGCTTCATTTGGAATGATAATAAGACTGCGATAAAGCTCCTTAAGAAAAAATGACGAGGGAAAGGAAGACAAAAATGAAGGATCAGTCTTGAAAAGCTGTTTTTTATTTATTTATTTGTTGCTTTTGCATTTTGATGACCTTTGTTGTTTTTTTACCTTTATCCGCCTCAAATCTTATACTTTGTAAATTCTTGTAACTTTAATCATGATCTCTTTGGATTGACACTTTATATTTGCAAATAATCTCCCTAAAAAAATACGTGTGAAACAATCGATTGAGGCAGGCAAAGTATCCACTTGAATTGAAAACCATTTTTATTTCACAAATGTTCCGTCGTGAAGTACAAGTCCCTTAACATGTTAGCACACATATCTGTAGATTTTAGATGTTAGAGGCACATCTAGATTTTTAAATATGGAGTTATCAATATGTTATTGTACTTGTTTAATATATATACATTTGCATTTTTTTTAAAATCCCCATTATATAAGCCTATTTAAATTTTTTTGGATAAATAAAGTTGTTTTATTTATTTGTTGCTTTTGCATAAAATGAAGAATCAATCTTGAAAAGTTGTTTTATTTATTTGTTGCTTTTGCATTTTGATGATTTTTGTTGTTTTTTTACCTTTGTCTGCCTCAAATCTTATACTTTGTAAATTCTTGCAACTTTTGTCGTGATCTCTTTGGATTGACACTTTATATTTGCAAATAATCTCCCTAAAAAAATACGTGTGAAACAATCGATTGAGGGGCAAAGCAAATAAAGTTGGCTATTTCCACTTGGATTGAAAAGGAGCCTCCTATTTTTAAACTATTTATATTTCACAAATGTTCCGTTGTGAAGTACAAGTCCCTTAACATGTTAGCATACATATCTGTAGATTTTAGAGGCAAGTCTAAACTTTCAAATATGGAGTTATCAATATAGTATTGTACTTGTTTAATTTACATACATGTACATTTTCTTTATCCCCAATTATATAAGCCTATTTAATTTTTTTTTTGGATACATAAATATCTACTAGTGATGGGATGTTATAGTAATGGCATGCATGGTGTTACTTATTTATTTATTAAAATTCCGAACCAAATCTACGATCCTACGATTTTGTTGGGGAGATATAAGGCGGGAGCCCACTTCAACCAAAGCCCATGTTATACAAGTGTTAGGATCGAGATTCAGATCTGTTGTCAGTTGTTAGCCACTTGTTAGGGTGTAAAATAGAGTAATATATGTAGCGGAAGGAAATATAGGATGATTAGGGAATCGAGGATAATAATGTAGAGGCAAGAAACAAAGATATATGGGCGGGACAGTATTTACGTGGGAAACCGAAGAACTCGGAGAAAAACCCACATGCGACAAGCAATATCCACTAGTAAAAAGGAGATGTTACAAGAGGTAGAATACAATATCTCATACACTCTCACAACCTAGGGATAATAAGGTGAAAATGTGGAAATAACACCGTACCTCCCTCATGGGGAGTTTTGAAGGCACTCACATCTGTTACATTAGTCACTTGGCGCATATTACAAGGAGAATAAAGACCTCTATTTATCGTAGAATGAAGGAAAGTGAAACTAGGTTAAATATTACAAAACCTAGAAATAAAAAACGAACATCCCCCGCGGCTGAAACTTTGAGCCGCGACGCAGGCAGCGCCAGCAAACGCTGGCCGCGTCTGCCAAGTCCTTGGTTCTGTGAAAGACGCTGGTAGCGTCTGGAAGAGAGGGGTAGCGTTTTTTGTTGCGTCCAATTCTTCAATCAAGGAGATTTTGGGCCATAAAACCCAACAACAAGTTAAGTGATGTTCCATCTTAAAATCAATTGGTATTAAGAGGAGTAGCCCACTTGACTTACATACCATGTCTTTGCTCTTTATTTTTCCGATGTAGGACATTTTTACTCATGGATGAATCCCAACAAATTTTATGATCCAAAATCCTCGATGTCATTCTACTATATATATTTCGATCTACGATCCTACACGGAGTAATTCTGATTCTAGCTACTCCATTGATTCGAGTGAGGATACCGATTCTAATGACCTTAAATTGGATAAAGGATAAATTGGACGATTGAAACAAATATATGAGACAGAGATGAGATAAGATTCGATAGCCGAGGAATACAACAGAACTAGATGACACTAAGACAGCTGCCAAAGAATTTAAAAAAATCCAAGCCCAAAGGGACGACTACCGGTCCCCTATTCTTTGTAGGCATCAGAAGAATCTTTGTAGATAACCCATGGAGCCCAACCCAGCCCAAACATCATGTTACAACTAAAAGCTGCACCAATTCATATATGGTGATGGACTTACTTAGGTCCATAATATATATTAAAATAAAAAAAATTAGATTTTAATAATCTCTACTTTCAACAATAATTCATATTTTTTTTTGTATTCTGGTGGTAAAAAAAAAAGATAAAATTGGATTCTTGTATAACACCACCAAAAATATGCCCTAAATATCATCGATTTTAAGTTGCATTTGATTCAAAACTTAGTATAACACTTTACTATAATTTTTAATGAATTTACGACTTTTCTCCCAAAAAAATTTTCTTTTTTTTTTGTTACAATTTTTCACTTTCGTTCCTTTTAAAAAATCATAATAATTTCTCGGAGTCTCAAAAAAATAACTTAAAAATTCTTTTAGTAACTACACTTCATTGCCTCTTTAGAGGCCGGAATGAAAAAATAAAAACAACATTGGGAAGCAATGAAAAAAGGAGGTGGAGGTGGAGGTGGATTTGATACTACAATCCAACTTTTTTTTTATCACTAGAATCCAAAATGAAAGTAGAGATTATTCCTATACAGTTGGTGAAAGTAGGGATTATTAGAATCTAATTTTCCTATTAAAATACGTTAATTTTTACATTGATGAGTATAGAAATGATAAATTATTTTAAAAAATATTGATAAACTTCATAATAATATTGATATTTATAATTAATTTTATAATAAATATTGATGAAATTCCTTTTGAAAAATTTAGCATATTAGACAGTTAGACCTATATGTAGACATTTCAAAGGTGGACCTAGATAGGTGCATGCATTCCAAATCTCTCGTCTTATACATTTATCGTCACTTTAATTTGGTCCCATCTTTCATTCCATCAATTTGTACCGAAACGAAAGATCCTTTTACTAGTGAGCTATAACAAACTCCACCTTCAAACTCGGCCATACATTTAGCTTTCGTCCATGCATTGTCCTTCTAGCTAGCTCTCATCTCATCTCACCCTTCTCCCATGGATGGATTGGGACTTTCGATTGCTGAAAAAGACAAAAGTTTAGTGATAGAAAATATGTATAAAATGTGTAAATTATTAACAGTAAAAAAAAAATGTGTAAAACTAACTTTTCAAGGGCACCAAATTGATCAGCTTTGTGGTGTCAGAATTCAATTCTGGTTTAGTTAGAGTAAATAGGTTAAAAGTTTGGCACATTCTCAGCCAAAAAGTCAGTTTGGATTATTTTCAGCCATTCACCTCTTACTTTGTATTATTTTGAGCCAAAAACCCTTAAATTAATCTCGAAATAAAGATTATTTGAAACCAAAAATCCAGCCTATTTGAATTGTTACAGAGGTATATTTTACTAGTTTAAAGGGCATTATTGCTCATTAGTTAGACAAATATTATTTTTGTTACCATTTTTTCATAAATATGGAATTGCTGGTAAAATATGCAAATAGTTCATATATATATATAATTCGACTATCATTTATATTTTTCAACATAATAATCAATCTATTTTATATATTTATCATTGATAAATGTACACCATTAAAAAGTTATCCTTCAAATCATAAAAAAAAAATATACATCAAATATTCAAGAAGTATTTTAATTCAACACATATATCATTATTGAGATATATATGCTTTTAATTCTATCGCCACCTAGTTGGCCAAATCCCCACTAAACAAAAGCCATAGATTAAATTTAATGCCACACCCACTTTTAAGCATTTATATGACTAGCAATAAAATCGATCTTGACCATAATGATTGGATGATCGAAGCCTTTGAATAAAAAAATAAAAAAAAAACATCAACACCATAAAATTCATATTGTGCTGATATTTAATTGATATGGGGCCCAAAAGGATGAAAAAATAAAGCTAGAAAATTGTTATCAAGTACTCGTCTCCGTTTTTATTTATCTGTTGTCTAAAAAATTGTGTTAAAAATTTTAATCATTAATATCTTGATTTGTATGATGATTCATTATACAAAATTGATATTATTAGTTTCGTGATAAAAATATTATCAAAAAAGTATAATATTATATTTTTAAAAAATTTATATTAGAAATTATTGATTAGATAAAAAAGAACGAAGGTAGTACTTCTTCCATTACATATTATCATAATTTTGACTTTTACGGTCTTCAATCTTACTCTTTGATTGATGATTTCTAGCATAATATGTTATATTAACAATTGCAATATTATACTTTTATAATCGTATTTTTGTTATGAATCTAATAGTGGTAATTTCATACAACAACTCATTGTATATGTTGAGAAATTTATAATCAATTTTTTAAAAGTTTGACGGCACGATTTTCAAATATGACAATTAATATGAAATGGAAAGAGTACGACAATAGGCATATTATTCACCAATCACGACACAGACTTATCACTTACGTGTCTATGTGTGATAACTGATAAGATGGAGATAGAGAAAGAGCACGTTTTATAGAGCAGTGAACTACCATGCACATATAAGAAGGGAGGTATTGGCCTTGCTAACAAGACGTATGTACGTAGGTACCTCAGATTGAATATTTTAAGACATGGGAAACGTTGAGGTATGTCAAATTATATACTTGTTCATATATATATATATTGTGCATGCATCTATACATCATCTTAATTATATACATGCATCCATATTATATGCATGTACTTAGTATTTATTGAGTTGTCCCACATCGGCCTTTGACACCCATATTGTGGTGTTTTTAATGGCTTGGGTGCCTCAACCTCCTAAGTTAGTTTTTGGGGTTGAATTGGGCTCAAGTCCATTATTTCACATGGTATCAGAGCCAGGGTCATTGATGATGGGGCCGCGCCCGCAGTTGTCTGCGCCTCGTGGTGAGGGGGCGTGTTGAGTTGTCCCACATCGGCCTTTGACACCCATATTGTGTTGTTTTTAATGGCTTGGGTGCCTCAACCTCCTAAACTAGCTTTTGGAGTTGAATTGAGTTCAAGTCCATTATTTCACAGTATTTACACGAAGATAAACAATACTGATGACAGGAGCAGAAAAAGAAAGCAGAAGGTGAAGACAGCAAAAAGAATGGTAATGAGCAAGAGATTGTCCTCAAAGTTGATATGCACTGTGAAGCTTGTGCCAAGAAAATCATTAAAGTCGTCCGAAGTTTTCCAGGTATATATGCGTCTCTGCCAAAGTTTATCTAAGACAACCCCCACCCCAATAAATAAACAAACAAACAGATCAATCTAGTTTTTCTCCCATATGAAATTAAGTATGTATGACCCTGTTCTTTTGTCAGCTTCGTTCTAACTCTCCAAACTTATCCCAACCTAACACAATTTCCCGAAAAAACATACACTCTAAAAACATAATTTTCTAAAAAAATATCATAACTTATCCTAATTTATCTAAACCTAACTATTCTAACTTGAAAATAACTCATCTAAAGAACATGACTATACCGACAGCCATAATAATTTTTTTTTTTTTGTGTGGAGAGAGCCATAATTTGATCAGGGGACATTTTATCTGATATAAATGCTGATAAATTTGTATAATAAAATAATAAATTTTATGATGATTTTTGTAATAACTATTCATAATTTTTTTATAACTTAACTCCTTAGATAATCCAAATAGGTACTTCAAGAAGTATCATATATATAAGAATTGAATCAATTAGCTTTGCTTTTTTCTAGTTTCTTCTTCTTCCAGCTATATATAGTTTATTGTTGTGAATTTTGATATTTCGTGCATCATGATTTAGATGTATATCGTGGGATAATATGGTAGTGCTTAACTGGTTCTTGAAATACAACAAGAAAACTTGATTTTAAATTTGTACACAAATTTCGCAAAAGCTTTGAAATATATCATGAATTACGGTGGTGATAGGTGTGCCTTACAAAAGGACTTATATATTCTTTTTAAGGGAAATTGGATTTAAATAATATGAAGTTTGGCACATAACAGACTTAATCATCTGAATTTTAGATTTGTTTTTCAATAATTTGAACTTTAACGTTCTTGGATTCTAGTAGCACTTTACCGAGTTAAGTGAATAATAACCAATACACACACCATCTTGAACACCACCAAAACCAGCCCAAGACTAACAGGAAACTTCAAAGCATGAAGGAAGTCATCCCACCACCGAGTTATTATTCACTTAATCATGCTATTAGAATCCAAGCCAAGAGGGTTAAAGTTCAGACTATTGAAAAACAAATCTAAAAATTCAGATTATTAAGTTTATTGTAGGCTAAAGTTCATATTATTTAAATCCAATTTCTCTTTTTTTAATTTTACATATTTAAATATATGTGAATTCTCTACTATGTTTAATAAAATATGAATATCATTTATGTACATGTGTTTACCTTAAGTATTATATTCTTATAATTGATAAATATATATAATTACTACAGAAAATATTATAAAAAATTACAAAAATATGAATTATGGACAATGTAAGATGGTTATTAACCATTTTAATCCGAGAAACGTATTATTGTCCAAGTTTTTAAACTAAATATTTGATGTACATGTAAATGAAGGAGTGGAGGATGTAAAGGTAGACCGCCAGGCAAACGTGACAGTAGTGAAAGCTGGGAAGACGGTGGAAGCAACTCAAGTGTCCGAGGCAATTCAAAAGAAAAGTGGTCGTAAAGTACAAATTATTTCTCCCTTGCCCAAACCCAACCCCAATCCACAGCAACCCAATGAGCCCAAGAAAGACCAGAAAGATCAAGTATGTCTCTTTTCTTTCCTTCCCCCCTTCTTCTTTTTTTTGGATCATTAATGGGCCAAAAACCCAAGGTTCACGGTGTACAGCCCAACAATGTGAAATTGGGCCTCAGTACCACTTCTTTTTTTTTTTTTTTCCCTTTGTCCCTTCTTATGTATTCAATTTGTTTCACTCCATGTTATATATCACTTGTTATTTTGCTTGTCTCTAAATTACTCTAGTTGTGACGAAGTGTCTTATGCCATACATGAACACTTGTATCATTACTATATTAAAATTTCAAAGCATTAAGTTAGAATCAGCAAGAAATTATATTCCTTTAGGCGTGTAAAATTCATTGGTAAATAGATAATATATTGCAAAAGTTTTGAAAAAGTACCACATTTGAATGAATTGACATTTTTTTTTTTGGCGAAAAAGTAGTGGTGAATGGGTAAATTTTGGTAAATTCAGATACATTTTGTTAACTTTTAGCAAATATATACTTCCCCATTAAAGTTGATTTTTAGAGTCACTTAGTTTGCCAAATCGTGATCAATATGACACAAACACATTTTGCAGTCCAATTAATGCTGCAATTTGTACATAGAGAGAAATTAAGAAAGCCACATAATATTGTGTACATATGTTGACAGCCTCCTCCAGCAACAACAGTGACTCTACAAGTTTACATGCACTGTGAAGCCTGCGCTCAAATTCTACGGAAGCGTATTCAAAAGATAAAAGGTACACATATATACATATACACATCTTCTCCCCTTAACTATTATTGCCTAAATTTGAAGCAATAAATATGAGTTATTTACCTAGGGAAGATGTTGAGTTGTCCCACATCGGCCTTTGACACCCATATTGTGGTGTTTATAATGGCTTGGGTGTCTCAACCTTCTAAGCTAGCTTTTGGGGTTGAATTGGGCTCAAGTCCATTATTTCACAGAAGCCCATCATTGCAAATGTATATGTGCGTGGATGCAGGTATAGAGTCGGTGGAGACAGATTTGGGTAAGGATCAAGTAACTGTGAAGGGAGTAATACCTGACCCCTCGACTTTGGTGAAACAAGTGTACAAGAAAACGGGGAAGCGTGCTTCCATTGTAGTCCAACCAAAAGAAGAGAAGAAACAAGATTCAGGAACAAGCAGCAAATCACAGGCTAAAAATGAAGAAGCTGGATCAAGCAAGCAACAGCAAGACACAGATCAATCTGCTGATAAGAAGGCTATTATGGGCGAACCCATCGGCAGATATGAGTATTATTGGCCAACACCAACAAGGAATAATTATAATTACAACATGGACTACTACAACTACTTAGGTTATAATCAACACCATCCTCAACATTTTAGCGATGAGAATCCTGCTTCGTGTTCTATCGTCTAATACTTTTGTACCCCCCCCCCCCCCAATCGATCCAACAGAGACCCATCGATTGTCCTTGTATTCGTGGCGAGCTATTTAAGTGTTAAGAATTGTGTACGTATTACTGAGTAATACTTTTGTTCTTGCTCATCAGTCTAGCTCTGATACCATGTGAAACCATCTCAACCAAAATGTTCAATTGATGGTTGAAGGCACAGTAATAATTTTATACTCTAACAATAACATATTCATACTAGCTCTGGGCTGGTCTAATTTGTTTCATATAAATATTCAATGGCACACAGAGGAGTTAGTTGCTATTTCAAATCATAGATTGTCAAGTGTGAAACTGAAATCAACGGTTGCATATTATGGTAAGAACAGTTTGGTGACATCTATGCCCTACATTTGGAGATGAGAATTGATGAAGCATAGATGATGATTAGTGTAGGGTCAAGACTCAAGAGTGCACATTGATACCTGGGCCCTTACTGGATTAGCTATGGATGGACATAATTAAAGGAAACCTAGCTAGGGCTTGGATAGAGATTGGCATAGCAAGGAATACATGAGAAATAGGAATCTAAAACAGTAGAAAGAGGAAAGGGATAGAATGGCCATAGTTTTCAAGTCAACTCAAGATATATAGCCCTAGCCCCTAAGTATATATATACTATAGTGTCCAAGTGCAAAAGCCTTGACCTTATGATGACTTGAAGTGGTTGCTCATAATGATTCGTCCATCTCCAGAATTTCATTGGGCCTCCCACAAATTCGACACAAATTCGGACAAGAAATTCATGTTTGGATCTGATTTTTTCGGGTTGGACAGGGGCGGACAATTCGAATGCAACTAAATTCAGGTCAAAATCGGGTTCGAATCATAGAGAAGAGAAATTTTATGTCCGAATATTCAGTAAATTTGATCGGTATCAAACTTCAGACGAATAATCTATGTTCAGACCCGGTTTTTCCAAGATAGGCAAAATTTTGCCAGCTCTAAAATTGAGTATCTTATATAATTTCATTTCTTATTATATATTAGCGTGTTTTGCTATATAACTCATGTGCTTTAGAAAATATATTGGAGAGGGTTTGGTTGGTCAAAAACATGAGAAAAATTGGTCAATTTTTCAAATTGACTAATTTTTCTCATATTTAACTGTATGTTGATCTCAGAAAAAATCTAAAGGATCCACAATTTTCCACCTTTATTTGGGAAAAAATTCCCTTAAAAAACGGTGAGAAATTTTTTCTCAGGATTCTTAGTTACCAAAGGGCCTTCAATGTATTTTGAATATATGATTAGTGTGAATATATATGATTGGTGTGATTTAGTGAAAGGATAAAAGTGTGTTATGTCCTAAGTGGAGGATATAGGATCTCCCCGGCCTTACCCTTGTTGTAGTACACATTTGTTTACATGCGTAGGCACATAATTGTCTACTCAAACCCAGGTGGAAGTGGGGCTTCAATCATGAATCATCCTCTGCCAGATAAAATTTTTGATCAACTTAATGATGCATTAATTGGAAACTTTTCCCGGGAAAGTTGACTGATTTCTTCATGTTTAGTTATATAAAACAAATAAAAAAGTTTGGTTTTGCCGCAGGACTTGTTATTACTCTCAAGTTCAGTAAACATATGTTTTCTGGTAAGGTTAGGAAAAAATTTTCCTAAAAAAATATTTCCCAAAAAACTATAAACACACCCTGAATTATTATATTTCACCTCAAATCTTCAAATCCCCATATACATTTGAGACTTTTCATATAAATTTAAGAATCAATTCTCTTTCTAAACGAACAAAGTCCATGTTAAACATAACTAGATCTTCAACTTCAAATTTCCATTTTGCTTTCTTATTTTGAACTGAGGATTAATGAGGCTCTGTTCTTTTATACGGTTGGCTGCGGTATGGCGCGGTGCGATGTGGTAGAATTGTGGCGTGTGTGGTGGAATTGTGGTAGATTGTGGTGAGTTATTGGTAAGTTGTGGTGGGTTTTGTTTTTTATAAATGTAAAGTGTATTGGTAAATGTGAAAAAGTTGATTGTGGTGGGTTGTGGTAAATTGTACGTGGTGGATTAGTATGTTATGGTGAGTTTTGGCAAAGTGCGGTATGTTGTGACACCGCAGCTAGGGGTGGCCATCTCAAACCTAAACCGAAACTTGAACCGCAAAACCGGTAAAAGCGGTTAACGGAATTGCTTTTTATGTAAAAGCAATTTAGGTTAACCAAACTGCTTTTACCGGTTTAGGATTTCTCAGAAACGGTTAACCACGGTTAACCGGTTTTAACCTTTAAAGAAAAAAAAAACCTATTGAGTCTGACTGTCTTCTGTGAGTGTGATCGACTGTGCATGCGTAGCTTCAATTAAAATTTGTGAATTTATTTTTTTTTATTTTTATAGTAATTTTAAGCGGGAAAAAACTCATATTTTGCCCACCATATATCTCAAACGTTATGCTTGTCAATGAATGGATGGATGGATCATGAATGTATACAATAGGAAAAGTGAAACAGAGAGGGGGAGGGGATGGGAAGTGGGAACTGCTAACTAAGTGCTAACTATAATTATATGAAATTATGAATTGCTAACTGGGAGCTAACTAAGTGCTAACTATAACTGGGAAGTGGGAAGTTGCCTTTTAATTTGTAAATACTTTGTTTTTAGGGTTTGGTTTAAGTTTCTTGATTTTAAGCTAACTAAGTGCTAATTATGAATGCGGACCGAATCGTGTAAATTTCGATTTGGTTTAAGTTTCTTGATATTAAATGCAGTTAACTTTTTCCAAATTGCAGTTTCGAGGTTTGGTTTAGGTTTTCATATTTCAAAAACAGTCAACTGCAAATAAGGTTTCGGTTTATGTTTCAAAAATCCAAAAACCTCAAAAACGGTTTAACCGCGGTTGAGGTTAACCGGTTTTGACCATCCCTAACCGCAGCTAGCCAGCCATGCATATAAAAGAACAAGGCCTGAATCAAGTTAAAAGGGTTACTATGGGGATTCTTGTTTGTGTGGGTCAGCTTAAACATGGGAGGTACATATTGACAGATAGACATGGAGCTACATACGTGATGCATATGTTAGTTACGTACATGGAAGCAATTGGTTAGAATAATAATTGAGTTGATAGGATGCTTTCCCAACTTTGACATGTATATATGCCTCACTCATCAATATTGACTCCAATTCATCAAGCAATTGAAAGACATTAGTACCCTTCCCCTTGGCTCCTCCTCAAATATGGTTAAGCTACGTACCAAAATGTCAAATCATATTCTTGAACTTTCCATTTCAAATTTAATGCTTAATCTTGTGTTCAAAATGGTTTTTCCGAAAAGCTTTTTCTGGATCCGTAGTTGGGACCAAGAATTGCTTGAGTTGAAGAAGATTCATTTTGAAGAGCCGGCAGTTTTCTGCGTGAACTTAAATTCATGGGAAAAGACTGCATGCATATATCTAGATCCTCAATCCGTGCTCAAATCTTATTTGGGGAAGGGGGAGGGATTTGTTATTGTTGTTCACTATAGAAATGTTTAGTATTAGCCAAAACTAAGAACAAGGGGCATTCTATAATCAAAATATTTAAATGAACATTTTAGTACAGTATGAGATCGTATCGTATAAATTTATCATGAAACAAACTTCTTATTGGGTTGATTTTAATATGTAACTATGACTAACAAGTAATATTAGAATGACTTTTTAATATGAATGTGACGAGTATGTTATCAAGGGATGATATTTATTTTATTCAACCAAAATAAATTATTAGCTATCATCCTGACATTCACATAAGATCGCCTTAGACTATATATTTTGCGATGAATTATTTACCAAAAAGGTAAGGTAATTTCCAGCTTTTGGCAATTATAGCAATTACGATAATTCCCGCGATGTGGACCTTACATGTGGCATGATCAAATCTTATACGTCGATTTTATTTATTTTCAAAAATATTAAGTTTTAATTTTTAAATTGTGAAAATTATATATAATTAATTAAAAATTAATTTTTTTAAGGACTTGTTTGTTAACTATGAATTATGACGAAAAGGTTGAAACAAATTCACCGACCAAGTCCATAAAAAAATTAATTTTTAATTAATTATATATAATTTTCACAATTTAAAAATAAAAACATAATAGTTTTGAAAATAAATAAAATCAACGTATGAGATTTGACCATGTCACATGTACGGTCCATATCGCGGGAATTATCATAATTACTATAATTACCAAAAGCTGGAAATCCATTATACATGCTTCCAATTATTTATGGTGAGACAATCTCACATAAAATTTATTTATATTCGAAATAAAAAGTGCTTAACAAAGTGGTTACAGGTTAAGAAGTACGGGAACAACAGACGAGGCAACATAAACAAGCCTTCTTTATTTTGTTTTTATTTTGTTTTCTAGTTTCATGAGTATCTTCGTTCAAGTGAGGACTTCTTGTTTTGTCTCGTGAACCTAACGTCATTGTTAAATACATAGAGTCTAACCCTGAATTTGCTTTAACCATATAAGACATATATAGTGTTGCGCAATCCACCAATCCAACGAGATAGAGTTCATGAGACAAAACATGCACTACATTTACAGCATAGGCTAGCTAGTACACAAAGAAGGGCGACAGAAGAAAATATTTAGTCCCTGATCTTTTATACGGTTGATTTGATTACGATGTGTTAATGGTGCGCTGCGGTGAAATTTGAAAATCTGTAATAAATTGTGATGAGTTGTGGTAAGTTGTGGTGACAATTATGATAAGTGAGGTAGGTGAGGAGAGAAAATTTAAAAAATAGATGAGAAAAGTGAGGAACAAAAGCAAAGAGATATATTGATAATGATTGTCGTGTGGTATGGTGAAATGTGGTGAATTTTGTGGTAGAAATTAAAGAATTGCAGTACAATGTGGTACTGTACCACCATCTACTGCATAAAAGAATGATGTCTTAATAGGATAAAAAGGTGACAAAATGACAATTGATGAGAAATTCCTTTTCCTGTAGTTATCTCCAAGTGATAGTCGACATGTGAGATGGAAACTTTGTTCTAGCACTTCAATTATGCTCGTCTCATCGAGTCATCGGTTGTGACATGTAAAATCATTTGGTTTTCTAGAAAGAGATCACAAAACTTGATGAAATGCCCATAACTTGCTTATTATTTGCAGTGCTCTGAGTAAATGGTTAAAAGTGTGGTTCAAAATTATTGAAATAAGTACTGAAATTGACAAGGTGCATCATATACCTTCAGTCTAGTTTATCTTACGAAGTCCATGTTTTTAAAACTCTATAATTAAGAGTGTTTGGCTCGGAGTAACAATAAGAGAAATGAGTGGCATCTTAAAAAGTTTTTTTAAACAGCACGTGAGGTTGTTACGACAAAGCAGGTTAAAACGGTCATCGGTCATTTATGTCAATGTTGTTGGTTATCTCATTATATGTTGCTTGAAATGCATGTTGTTGGTTGTGTTTCTGGTGTTGCTTGTTCCTTTTATTGCAGGTGATATACCATTGGTGTACTATGGTTGTTGACAACTGTAGTAAGTCTTTTCTATAGTTGTTAATTTGAAAGCCCCTGGTTAACTAGATTGTTGTCAACAATTAACTATAGTAAAAGTTTCCCTTATACTATGATTAATATGATTCCCAACCCATAATAAAAACAAAATACATACCATTTTGAAAGTAATCATTTATTTTAAAGAATCTAGAAAAAGGAAAGCTTTCAAATAATGCTTCCCAATAATAACTACAGTATGTTAGGGAATTACAAAAAAGACAAAAAGGTAACAATGGGGAAATACACACTAAAAATTAATGTTGAAAAGTTGTGTAACTAGTCAATGATTGGAAATTAATGTTTATTCATTTGTTTGCTAAAGTAATTTAATTTCCAGAGCGTTAATTGAATTAACAAAAAACGTAAGGTAATTTCAACCTTTTGACAATTTCGGTAATTACGGTAATTTCCGTAATGTATACCGTACATGTGGTATGATCAGAACTTATACGTCAATTTTATTTATTTTCAAAAATATAAATTTTGATTTTTAAATTGTGAAAATTATGTATAATTAATTAAAAATTATTTTTTTTCAAGGACTTGTTTGTTAACTATGAGCTAGTCTATAATATCCCGTGTAATGCATGGATAATATTTCAATAATTTTACGTTATTTATTTTCTAGAGTAATTTTATAATAATTATTAATCCAATCTTATAAAAATATTATTTTTTATGGATAAACTATCATTTGAGATTATTTTATTTCATGTCCATAGCGATTATGGATAAATAGTTTAATTTTATTTTTCCACTTAAGAAGGATTGAGGGATGCTTGTTTTTTGAAAAAACTGTTACGATAACAACTACGTAACAATTCTATTTTCTTATTATTTTCCATTATATATTACGTGGATTTTAATCTCTTGTTCAGCTTTTTAATCTATATTTATTCCAATTTCTTATTCTTGTTTTGGTAGCTTACATATAATTTGATTTTTTTATTCTTAAAAGTATATATAGTAGTTTCAATCAAAAATTTTATTTTCTAAGATAGTTATTAAAAAAAAATACGAAACAATTTTATAGCTTTTTCATGAAAATTTTACTTTAGTATCTATTATTATATTTTATTTCTAAGGTTCTGGTCATAATATTATAGTAGTAAATTAATGAAACGAAAAGTAAAAATTGCTCTAGTTTTGTATTAAATATTTGTAATTTATGTATGTATGATCTTATGTATTTCTTTTTCTTTTTTGAAAAATTTAAAATGTTCTAATTGTGTATGCATTAAATATTGGTAACTTATGAATGACTTTAGTTATTTCTTTTTCATATTTATTAATATTATATTTATGAATGTAATAATAAATTATGTAGGTTTGAAAATTGCTTTGAAATTCACCAAACCTTCTAAATTATTTCTTTTAGGTTTAGATTTTCCTTAGAAGCTTGTGTTTTACTCCCTCCGTCCCATATTAATTGACACTTAAACTAACTTTTTTTGTCCCAAAATAATTGTCACTTTTCATTTCTCAATACCTAATTTAATTATTTTAACTTTAATAATAATGTTAACTTTTTGCTTTTTCAATTAATAAAAACTACTCCTACTCATATTCTCTCACTACCTACGCCTTGGTATCCGAAAAAATACCTTGGAAATTAGTGTTATTTAATTATATAGGTAGTTTTGTTAGTTAAATATTGGTATGTGAAAATTTTCAAAATATGTCAATTAATATGGGACGGAGGGAGTAATTTATTATAGATTATGATGGGTATCAGATAAAAAGATTGAAACAAATTTACCAACCTCAACTGTTTCCGGCAACCTTTTGCCGGAGATACAACTACTGCGAGAAATATTCCTGCGGCCAAGTCTCCCTGGCTAGGATGCAATCCCGAGACCAGCCACTCCCGATCTGCCACCCTCGACGCCATCCGAAACCGATTGTGGAAAAAACGAAATGAAATCGTATTGTGCATGGCCGGTGTTTGAGAACATCGTTGTTCTCTGGCACTAATAACATCCGGTCGTTCGAAAATTAGTACTGGAAAACTGGTCGGCAGCGGCAGTGAGAAGTCATGTTGTGTCAAACAGCGGAGGCGGATATCAAGGGCATCGTCAATCGCGGAAGGCAGAAGGGTTTTGAAACTTAAATTCCAAGGTATGTTGTATACAATACCAAAATATTGCAAAAATAATCAGTGAAAGATGCATGGTTGAACGGGTTGGGTTTTGTTTACTATAGGATAGGTTGCAAGTTTGAATCTCATAGCTTCAACTTTTTTCAGAATTTGAAAATAAATAAAATAGAATTGATTCTTACTTATTTAGAAGGATTATTATGTTTTAAAATCCCCAACTTTGTGAATTGTTTATGAAAATATCCCGAACTTTTCTTTTGAAATAAATATCCCAAACTTTAGGGGTTGTATTTGTCAATAGCCCAACGCCGAATTAAAATCAATTAAATTCACTTTTTCTGTAATGTAGCAATATTCTTTTGGGTGATATGTAGAATGGAAGTATATCTAAACTTAAAAAATCAATCATTGCATTATAGAAAAATTTGAGTTTAATAACTTTAACTTAGTGTTGGTTGCTAACAAATATAACCCCTAAAAAGTTTGGGATATTTATTTAGAAAATGAAGTTCGGGATATTCTGATGAACAATGTTCAAAGTTGGGGATTTTAAAACCTAATAATTGTTGATATTGCATTAATATAATTTTCAGCTCCTCATGCTGCCACGTAAAACCACTACCGAGTTAGCCACCGCCAGAATCGTTTCAAATATATTATTATCCAACACCTTCCAAAATATATTATATTATTATCCAAGAAAAAAGATCAACATGTTATTGTGTAAAATCTCTAAAATACAATATATTGAAGTCCAATTTTTTTTGTTTTTGACAAAAGACCAAGGACTACTAATACAGAGTTGACAAAATTTTGTCCGACCGGAGAAAAACTTGTCTTGACATAGATTTTTTGTTGAAATTTTGATGTTGACTAAATATTCAGACATAAAATTTCTCTTTTTCTATTGTTCGAACTCGATTTCAACCAAATTTAACTTCGTCCGAATTATCTGACCTGTTCCGACCCAAAATAAAACCGAGTTGGGATATAAATTTCTCATCCGAAATTTGACATTTTTCAAATATGTCAAACTCAAATTTAGTTGAATCCGAATTTTTGACTAACGCTAACCAATAACATCCCAACCCCAAAAAAAAGTTCCCAAGGATTTTAATAATATTGATAAATAACATAAAAGTGGAGGGAGGGTCTTTTTTTAAGCCAATAAAGGTGGTAAGGTGAAAAAAGTTAGACGCATAGGGAGAGCACAAGAGAAACGAGGAATGCATACGCCAGGGACAGGGGGATCGAACCAAAACCCAAATTGGATGGAAGAGATAATCCAGAGTGGACAAAGGTGTGGGTCCTGTGGGACCCTCCCATCCGACGTAGGCAGCAACGTGGCAGAGAGAGAAGCGTGGCAGAAGGTGGCTCAGCCTATACTATGTGCGCCTGCTTGTGAAGTTCTCATGCCTCAAAAAGTAGTCCACTTTTCATGACTTTGGTTGCGCCAACCCAACACTAGTTTCGTGTTTCTTCAAATGCTGCACTGTGGAACACTGGAATCAGTGGAATGTGAGTGTTTTTTGTTTATGTGTATTTGTATCAGTGTAACTAGTCAAATTTCTAGGTAATCCAAATACTGTAAGTCTCTTTTTTTTCCTCTCACTTTATTACTAAATTATTCCTCTTAACTTTTTTCTTCATATATACTCTCAAAATTGTGAAAAAAACTGTATTACTAGACATATGAGGGTGAATATTAGAACAACTAGATGTGTAGGTCTAGGATTATCAATAGTTCGGGTTCAAGTCTATTAGATTTTAGAAGAAAAGTTGATGTTCGACATTTATATTTTTTGGGTTTATTCTGATTCAGATAACATAAATAAGATAAATATTGCGTTTGAACGAAAAAATAGATGACAATACCCAAATTTTTCCTAGTATAACTAAATCAGATTTTCAAATCGGATAGTTTTTTAATAGTCCTACATGAAAGGTGACCCAACAACCATATTTTCATTTTTTTCCCCCTTTCTCTCTTTATTCCTAACTTTTCCATTTTCCCTTTCTCTAAACTGAGGCTCTGTTCTTGGATGAGTTATTTTCAAGTTAAGATAGTTAGATTTAAGTTAGGATAAATTATGATGTTCTTTTGAGAAATTGTGTTTTCAGAGTGGATGTTTTTTTGAAGAATTGTGTTAGGCTCGAATAAATTAGGATAAGTTAAGATAAGTTAGGAGAGTCAAAATCAACATGACAAAATAACAACACCTGATTTTGAAAGTGACTTCCAAAACTTACCTGCATTTAAATCTTCAAACTAACATCTAAGGCCGTGTTCTATACTGCGGTTGGCAAGCTGCGGTGCCACACTGTACCGCAGTTTGCCACAACCCACCACATTTCACCGCAAATCATTACTTTTTTCTCTCCTCACTTTTCTCCTCTATTTTTTACATTCTCTCTCCTCACCTACCCCACATACCAATAACCTACCACAATTCCACAACACCCCACCACAATTCCACCACACCTCACCGCAAAATACCGCAGTATAGAACACGACCTAAATGTGCTTTCATACAAGTTGCTCAACTCTATAAGAACAACTCTTGTGAATGTGTATAAGAAGAGAGGACCCCCATCTCATTTATCTTTCCTAGTGTAATTTATTAATTTCACACTTCACATTGGCTCCTATTCCAATTCCACTTGACCCCATCAAAGAAAATTCAAACAAAAACCAAAACCCACCCAACCCCACCTCCTCCTTGACAGTGTACTGTCATGATATAAACCCACACACTGCTCTCCTCTGCTCACTCTCCCTACTTGTCATACACAGACAAAACTCACAAACCCAAACCCCAGACAGAAACAAATCAATGGCGACCAAGAAGCCGCCGCAAAACGACGTAGTAATGGAGGCGGAGGAGGAGAACGAGAGGTGCCCGGTGGAGGAGGTTGCCCTGGTGGTGCCCGAAACCGACGACCCGAACATGCCCGTTTTAACCTTCCGGGCATGGGTCCTGGGTCTGGGCTCATGTGTCCTGCTCATATTCCTCAACACATTCTTCATATTTCGGACGCAGCCACTCACCATATCCGCCATCCTCATGCAGATTGCGGTCCTACCCATGGGGAAGTTCATGGCCCGGGTTCTACCCACCCGAAACTACAACCTATTCGGGTGGAGCTTTACCGTCAACCCGGGCCCGTTCAACATCAAGGAGCACGTCATCATATCTATATTTGCTAACTGTGGAGTGTCTTATGGAGGGGGAGATGCGTACTCTATAGGAGCTATTACTGTCATGAAGGCTTACTATAGACAGTCCATGAGCTTCGTTTGCGCCCTTTTCATTGTCTTGACTACCCAGGTAAATTAATTATTGCTATTATTAGTTTGAAAATTACTCTGCTACTACCACTACTACACCTTTGCTTAGTTAAGGTAAATTTAATTTACTTGCACGCAACTTATTATGCCATCAATTGTTATGTATGTCACCAACAAATCATAACTGCTAGTCTGCTACTGCTACCGTTGAATTCTTACTTTTCACTGGCGTCGGCAAAAGTTCGAGTGGGACAAATTCGGTCAATGTCGAAATTCGGACGAGAAATTCATGTCCGGACCCGGTTTTATTTTGGATCGAACCGGGTCTGACAATTCGGACAATGCCAAAATCGGGTTCGGACAATAGGAAAAAGAGAAACTTTATGTCGGAATATTTAGACAATTCGGTCAATATTAAAATTCAGACAAAAAATCTATGTTCAGGCTCGATTTTTTTGAGTCGAATAATTCGGGTGACAAAGTTTGGCCAACTCTACTTTTCACCCCAATATATATATGTTATCATACTTTTCGTCAGATTGATATTTTTTATGATTTTTAACGTTAATTCTTTTCAATAGTTAGTATTAATTATCAATTGAAACAAGCTTAGCATGAGTTGGCCCAACAAATACAAATAAAACCCTAATTAATTCAACTTCATCCGTTAGTTACATTTTAAGTATTTTTATTAATTTGGACAATAATGGAAAAAAATATAACTGTTTGTGTTTACTTGTCAACTGCTAAAGGCTCCAACATCACACTTGTAGCTAGCTGGTATGCATCAGTGTCATGTACTTTCTTTGTCCTTATATATTTGTCCAATTGACTAATTTTAAAATAATTTTGTTCTTAATTATTCATCATTTAATATTTTTAATGTAACTTTTACAAATTTTTCTTTAATAATTAATTTCATACTCTTCACCCTATTTTCAATATAAACCCTTCTTTTTCTAAATTCAAGCAATTAAACAATTTTATTCCTTCAAATTTATGTTTTGCCCCTCACTTTTATGAAGTAACTAATAAATAGGGAAGGGGAGGGTAGCTTTGTTAGTTGTTAACAATTTTATTCCTTCACCTGACCGCACTATACCAACCGCATAAAAGAACATGGTCTAAGTGCTGAATCACATTGTAGATGTTTGACTTGGTTAATACCAAATGAACTCGTTCTCAGCTCATTTGATATCAGCTCCAATATAGTATACCACGCATCTTGGGATCGATTCCTAGGGGCAGCATATTTTACCCCCAAATGGACTGGATTCTAGATGACCCAATCGGTGGCCCGACTTACCAAGGTAGAAAAATATATATGCATAGGTTTGATGTGAAATCAAAGTAGAACTAATGGTGATGTTGAAATGGTATAACTTTAGGTATTGGGATATGGATGGGCTGGCATGTTGAGGAGGTATCTGGTTGACCCAGTTGAAATGTGGTGGCCTGCAAACCTTGCTCAAGTATCCTTTTTCAGGTTCCTTAATTCTCCATCTCTTTCCCCTTTAATATTCCATCTACTACATGCATGTATTCATTCATAGCTAATGTAATGTCAGTTTCTGAGGTTGAAAAAGGTTATAGATTCTCCATTTACTTTTTCTTCTTTTGGGTGGCTGTGCTGAAGTTCAGTTCACCCCACCCAACGCTATGATATGATACTTGTACGACCAACAAGTATGGGCATGATCAAGAGGAGCATCCGAATATATAATGCCCGTTCTTTTATGCAGTTGGTTGTGATATGATAACGATGCGGTGCGGTGGAATTTGAAAAGGTGTGGTGAGTTGTGGTAGGTTGGGTAGGTTAAGAGAAAGAACGACCAAAGTAGAGGAGAAAAGTAAGGAGAGAAAAATGAAAAAAATATATTGGTAATAATTGCGGTGAGTTGTAGTGAAGCGTGGTGGAATATTAAAGAGTACAGTGCGGTGGTACCGCACCGCAACCTACCGCATAAAAGAACAGGGCTTTATACAATTCTCCATTGCTTACTGATTGTGTTTCGTTCATATAGTTGTGCAACTTGATGCATGGCAGAATATGAATAACAATAATTTTACAAAGAGTTTTTGAATTTAAATAATACGATATTTTGGATGATTGGACAATAATAATACAAATTTTAGATTTATATTTCAATAATATGTACTTTGGATCTATTATATTCCAGCAGCATATCAAAGTCGAGCTCAATTAAGATTATACCCTAAATATTGAAGTTTTGCCTTGCGTTTGATTGATCCGAACTTTGCTTACTCATTTCCAGTGGTTTTTAGTAAATTTACAAACTTTGTCCCAATTTTTTCAATTTTTTTCTATGGCTTGGGTTCTAAAAATCTGAAAAAAAATGTTTTCAATAACTACGTTTCGTAACATTTCAAGGGCAAACATGAAAAAAATTAGAAAATTTTGGAACTTGCTACGGGTGCACGTAATAAATTGCAAGTCTTAAAGCCATCCACACAGTGATTAACCTAAATTCTGGATTTGATCCTGCATACAGAGCTCTGCATGAAAAGGAGGCAAAGGCAAAGGGACTGACCCGCATGCAGTTCTTCCTGGTCTTCTTAGCAGCCAGCTTCGCGTACTATGCCCTCCCAGGCTACCTCTTCCCAATCCTGACCTTCTTCTCGTGGGTCTGTTGGGCCTGGCCCCGCAGCATCACGGCCCAGCAGATAGGCTCCGGGTACCACGGGCTGGGCGTGGGGGCCTTCACTCTGGACTGGGCCGGGATCTCTGCCTACCACGGCAGCCCATTGGTCGCCCCGTGGTTCTCCATTGTCAACGTCGGGGTTGGCTTCATCATGTTCATCTACATAATAGTCCCCCTTTGCTACTGGAAGTTCGACACATTCGATGCCAGGAAATTCCCCATCTTCTCCAACCAGCTCTTCCGATCCAACGGGCTCAAGTATGACACCACCAAGATTCTGACGCCTCAGCGCGATCTCAATGTCGCAGCGTACAATAGCTATGGGAAACTGTATCTTAGCCCTCTTTTTGCCCTGTCCATAGGGTCTGGTTTTGCCCGGTTCACTGCCACGCTGACCCATGTCGCGCTCTTCCATGGAAGGTATACACTTGACTACCACACCTTGATAATTGTTAGAGTATAAAACCATTCTTGGGGCTTCAACCATCAGCTTAAGCTTTCGGTTAAGATGGTTCCACATGGTATCAGAGTCAGACCAATAAACAAGAGGTCTTAGGTTCGAATCTCAGCACCCCCCATATTTAATTGCGCGCAAGGTAAAGAGGGCTTTTGCAGCATCCACGCTTCAAGTCCAAATGCCATTCGCGTGAGTGGGTGTGTTAGAGTATAAAACCATTCCTGGGGCTTCAACCATCAGCTTAAGCTTTTGGTTGAGATGGTTCCACAATAATTCTGGTCAATTTTTGCCCGTGTGTGAAATGTGATGGATCGGGGATATATGTGGCGCAGGGACATATGGAGGCAGAGCAGATCGGCAGTGAAAAACGTGAAGAAGGACATACACGCGAAGCTGATGAGTGTGTACAAACCAGTGCCAGAATACTGGTTCCTGATCCTGTTGGGGGCGAGTATAGTGCTGTCATTGTTAATGTGCTTTGTTTGGAAAGATGAGGTGCAGCTACCATGGTGGGCATTGCTCTTTGCTTTTGCTTTGGCATGGGTTGTCACTCTTCCTATTGGTGTCATTCAAGCCACTACTAACCAGGTATGTGTTGTTCTTATTGTACAGTATAGAGTGTGTTTCTTTGTTGATTGAATTTGGGACTTTTCATCATCATCAGCTGAAACTGATGATGGGTATGTATGGATGTATGGATGTATGCAGCAACCAGGGTATGATATAATAGCCCAGTTCATATTTGGGTATGTATACCCAGGGAAACCCATTGCCAATTTGCTGTTCAAGATATACGGTCGAATCAGCACCGTCCATGCTCTGTCCTTCTTATCTGATCTCAAGCTGGGTCACTACATGAAGATCCCCCCTAGGAGCATGTACACTGCTCAGGTACTTTCTACTTACACGACACCATGAAACGCTTATGCTTCTTGGATAGAGCTAACAAAATTCTGTCCGACCCAGAAAAAATCGGGTTTGGCCATAGATCGTACGAATTGATATTGACCGTGTATTTGAACACAAGATTTCTCTTTTCTCTGTTGTCTGAACCCAATTTTGACCCGAATTGTCCAACCCAGAAAAACCCGAGTCCGAACATCAATTTCTCGTCCCAATTCTGACATTGATCGAATTTGACTTGGACCCGAACTTTTGTCAGCCCTATTTCCAGGGTGAAAATAATGTCTATCAGATAGAGAGAATTAAAGGCATGTTGCTTATGCATTTTGTTTGCAGCTAGTGGGAACACTAGTCTCTGGGGTGGTGAACCTAGCAGTGGCATGGTGGATGCTGGCATCGATCGAAAACATATGCGACGTCGAATCCCTAAACCCAAACAGCCCGTGGACATGCCCCAAATTCCGGGTCACGTTCGACGCGTCCGTGATATGGGGCCTGATCGGGCCCCAGCGGCTCTTTGGGCCAGGAGGCCTGTACAGGAACCTGGTGTGGCTGTTCCTCATCGGGGCCGTCTTACCTGTCCCAGTCTGGATACTCCACAAGATCTACCCCGAGAACAAGTGGATCCCGCTCATCAACATCCCCGTCATATCGTACGGGTTTGCAGGGATGCCGCCGGCCACGCCCACCAACATAGCGAGCTGGCTCGTGACGGGCACCATCTTCAATTACTTTGTGTTCAAGTACAGGAAGGAGTGGTGGAAGAGGTACAACTACGTGCTCTCGGCAGCACTCGATGCAGGGACCGCGTTCATGGCCGTGCTCATATTCTTTGCGCTCCAGAACGAGCACAAGGAGCTCAAGTGGTGGGGGACCGAGATCGATCATTGTCCCTGGGCTTCGTGTCCGACAGCACCCGGGATTGCGGTCGATGGCTGCCCTCTTCATTAAAGCCCAACCACCCCCAACTGACATTAAAACTGTTTTAGTAGAGGATTGTTTGTGCAGGGTCATTTCAGCTTTGTCTGATAAATAGATAAACTAGTACTATAGAAGTAGTATATTTTGTTTCTTTTAAGTAAGCCTGTATGGCTCCAATTGGATCATTTTTGGCCTTCTTTAGAGATTATCTGACAGTCACAAAGGGCACAGCTTTGCTGCTCATTCGTTTGCTCAGCAATCCTTCTGGATACGGTCTCCTTCTTAGGAGTAGCTAGGCAAAAGAGTTGTATGGTTCAACCAGCAACGAGAAATGAGGTAAGAATTTAGAACTGTCAATTCGGGCAGACGGGTTGAATACAGGTCAATTGTATATTAGGATCCGGTATATAAAGGTCGGGTATATGTTGGGTTTGATAAGCATGAGAGGTGTATTTTAGCATCGAGTTAACCCAACGCATTATGACTGTGACATTTTTCCATGTTTTTCTTTGAAAAAGGATGGCTTGAAATACCCTAATACGTCCAACATATATTTAAAAAATAATACGAAATATAATGCAATTATCTTCTATAACGATAAATTATCGTAAATGTCTCAACCCAGTTAAACAAATAATATATGGTTGAATAGCACTCGTAGTTTGATAATTAGCAATCTTAACACGAAAATCACGAATTCTAATAGAACTAAACTTAAACATAAAGCTTTCATTTGAATAATTAGCAATCTTAACACGAAAATCACGAATTCTAATAGAACTAAACTTAAACATAAAGCTTTCATTTGAATAATTAGCAATCTTAACACGAAAATCACGAATTCTAATAGAACTAAACTTAAACATAAAGCTTTCAGATCAAATGAACGGGTTGAATTTGACCTACTGACTTACAGGTTTCTCGGGTTCAATTTATTTCAAATTATGGTCAAGAAAATCATGTTCAAAACCCAAAAGTCTCAGCCAGGTTTGGGTTGGGTTATCAACTCAGGCCACAAAATTGGTTCTTCAACATAGACATTGAAGTGCACAGCATTTTTGAGGGAAATGCATATGGCAACAAAGCATCCCCAACCTTTGCCCAATCTCTGGGGTGTCCGGAGCAGTGCTAGTAGTGAAGTACAATGCTGATTGCTAGCCCCGGGCGGGGGCAAAACATATCGACAAAACACAAGGCAAAACGAGACAGAACCAGTTGCCTATGTTGAAACAAATATAAATAAAATTTCCATATTTCTAAACCCTACTCCATTCACATCAATATCATCAGGTAACATTTGTTCCAATCTACGCCCACCAACCATCATCAACAAACTCAACCGATGAGACATGTCAAAGTATGCGAAAAGGGTCCTAAAAAGACTTGTAGAGAACAATCGTCACGTACTTGGACTTGAACCGGTGAGTGGTCCCAAGTGCAACCACAGACGGACCACTCTTGCCTTTCTGCATGTAGAGATGGTTAAGCACCACGTGCTGAGGCCTCGATAATGGAGATTGGGGAGGAACATTCATCAGGGTCATGTTAAGGTGCGGAGGAACGAGCGGCGGTTCCTTGGCAAAATCTTCTTGGCTAAGTTGTGTGTTGTTGTAGCTATAATCTGGGGATAGTGGTGGATCAAACTCGGATATACTCTCTGTGTCCTCCGGGACATAATCCTGCAAATTTCATCAACCAAATCAATTAGTAGTAGTAGTAGTAATTCAAAAAATCAAGCTAGAATGAACATTTTATTCCGTACATGATACTTGATAGGGGTCCATATTCTAAGATAGAGCAAGCAATATTATGTTCGACCCATATCTTCAAATTTGTCTAAACTAGAAAAAACCGGGTCCAATCATAGATTTTTCGTTCGAATTTTAATATTAACCGAAAAATCGGACACAATATTTCTCATATTTCATATTTCTGAACTAGATTATGACCCGAATTTACATCCACCTGGATTGTCCAGGCCCGGAAAGAAAACGGATAACAGTCACCAATTTTTCGTCCAAATTTGAGCTTTGACTTATTTGACCTACCCAAATTAGACCCAGACCTGAAATTTTGCCAGTGCTAATTCTGGATAAAGGCAGGATGACACCTATAAGGCAGAACTGCACAAGACAAAATGAAATAAGAAACTCAAGGCTCCAAGGGAAGATTCCATTTCATTTTCAGCAAAGACCTTCCATTCATGCTTATGGAGTTCAGTTGCCCTCACAAATCGCATCACTAGCCTGAAACTCACTTTTCTCCACTTTTTGGATGCCTCATAAAGATAGTGAAGCATCCGCAGAAAGTGATCTGCAATTTGAGTAACAAACAGACGTACAGAAATAGATAGGTGGGAATCTCATAGCATATGGATATGTTTGATGCATATTTTCTTTGGCTCATCCAGCCAGAAACTGCCAAGGAAGCCATCTCGCATCCAAAGGGTCCCAGGGAGAGTCATGAGCTCAGTAGTCTCTCTCAACACAGCAGGAATTAAAGGATCTTAAACAAAGTGGGAAAAAGGCCCCTCAACTTCAGTAGAGCCACTACATTTATAGTTCAATTTACAAATTCAACAAAGGACAGCAAGACTTGTATTAGTAATACTCAGTTTCAGGGGCAAACTTTAAGCATTAACAATGAAATTGTAAGGAAAACGATGGCCAAGGGTTGTGGACAATTAGGAAGATCATGAGATCACGAGGGAATTCACGCAATAAGAAATGAAGCAACATTCTTCAAACGCCCAATTTATTTCTTAATGTTATGGGATATTATTGCACACTAAAAACTCGAAAGACAATCATCATTCCATCAAACCTATGTTGATAACATTCAATCTACACAAAGTATAAAAGACATCAAAACCTAATGCAAAACAATATCTAAGAGAAAGAGAAAGAGACGTACCTGTAGATCTAAAACGTTATAATAATTTCCAATCTCGTCCTGGACCCATGGTATATCTGAAGCATATCTCCACACACCATCAACAATAAATCTATATTGGTACACTCCTGATGGAAGCACCTTCATGAGGGTAAAATCCTTCCCCGATCTCTGTAGAGGTTCTCTGAGAAGAAGGAATTTTTAAGATTAGGTCAGAGCTCCTTGTTAAGAAGAAGGTAGCTAAGAGCTTCTTGGTGTTCATTATAGCATAAACTCAAATTCCACTCAGAATAGTAAACAGCAAGGAGATAAGAACCTTGTCCTCCAATTATCCCAAGAACCCTCCACGGCCACTTCTCTCCCACCATAACTCCAAGTGACCATGGTTGGAATTCCTTGCTCACAGCTAATATCTTCGGGTACTGGCGAGGCATGCGCCCACAGCTGACTCATATTCGGCTCATCAGGTCTTTGCAATGGAGCCACTGGATTCTATGTGAAAGAAATCAGGAAGACTCAGCAGAAGCAATAGTCATTACTCAGAACACCAGACTAAAACAATGTAGGATTGTGCAAAAACAATCCTCGGTATCAAGAACCCAATGACTTTAAAAGGAGCTCCAAAGACCATACCCCTAAAAGTTCAGTCAACGTGCAAAATCAAGTAAGTCTGCCATATAATCAAGTAAGTCTGCCATATAAGCATATCAAGTAAGTCTGCCAAATAAAGTTCAGTCAACCGCAGGCATGCCTATTGGGCCCCTATCTCAAGGGCAACCACCAACAAGCTTAGTTTAAAAAGCTCGAGGCGCACAAAAGTGCAAAGGGTCCTGGAGGCCAAGGTGCAGGCTTCAAGGCAAAGGCGCATGCTTTTCAGATGCGAGGCGCACTCATACTAATTCTTGGAGCATTCCCAAACCAAAAGTTTTTTGAAAGAAGGTTAGATATGACATCAAAGAAGTGATAAGACTTTATTATAACTATGAAAATAGCACATATTTTACGTTAATTTGGGCTAGGAGGGACACAAAGAGGAACAAAAGAGAGACGGAGAGAAAGGAACAGAGAAATATTACAAAAATAGAGAAAAATCATGATAATAAGAAGGGTTGATGTCACTGTAAGACAAGTTTTTGGCCTTGGTTTGCAGCAACAAAAAGACTTTTCGTATCGAAGTGCAACCGTTGGAGCTTTGGGCTTTTCTGCGGCACGCAAAGCCTATGCATGCTTTTTTAAACAAAGCCAACAAGCTTTGTAAGCCGAGGCAAGGGTAAGTAACCAAATATAAATCGGCCTACAACAAGCAATCAAGCATGGCCCATCCACCCCATAATTTTCACTCAAGAGAAATCCTTTCCTTCCACCAAGGTTTGAACCTTGTGTGAGGATTTTTGAAAATGGGTGACTTGGTGGGGAGCTTGGAAGATAGGGTGGTAGCCAAGTTGGCTACCGCCTCTTTAGTAAGTTGAACACAATATGCGTGCTACACAAGATACAAATGTGAAAGTGAGAAATAAGTCGCACACGAGAATTCCAAGTTAACAGAGCATTCCTAATGAGTGTTTGCAATGTTCATTCATCAAAGATATTGTAAACAACCACAAACATATATTAAAAATGAAACTTTGAATAGGAGAATAGGACCATCACAGCTGTTATGGCAGTTTCTATGGCGCGTCAGTCCCAACTCCCCTGTCATGAGGTCAACAGTTCTAGCAAATTCAATTCCTTAGCCATCCAACACTAGGCAAGCATCAACCATTACACGACTACATCACAATTCACAACACGATGGTGTTCAGGGACAAATGATCAATAGCAACAAGTGAGAAGGATTTTTATAGTACAAAAACTATCTCCAGAAGAATTAGTCCACAGTCCACACCTCCTCAGAAGTAACACCATATGGCGCAACAAAACCCCAAACATTGATTTGTTGGTATTACATCAATGAAAACAGAAATTGAACATTCGACATCCCACTGGAATTCCTAAGATGAAGTAGACAGTTGCTTTTTCAAGTGTCAGGGGAAACCCTTAATGCGGGGCTGTGGGCTATAGGTGTTTTATTTGTCCCATAACCACTTACCCCATCTTATTCCATGGTATACTGGAGCAAACAGGATTCAAGGTTCATGTTCCCACTTAAAAAAGGTCCAACAGGATTCAAGCTTCATGTTCTCACATAATAAAGGTCCAAACTTATAACCTAGTCTTTGCAAGGCTAAACTAGCTCACAATGTATACCTTTTCTACTTCCTCCTTTCCAATTCTACATTTTCTACTTAAAACTACCTAAACTTACATAACTTTTCTACAACTAAAACAACCCATTACCTACAAAGCTACTCAGACCTAACCAACCTTACTTACCCAATTTCTCCATACCCACCATTCGAACAGTACAATCTTACCCACCAATTCAAGAAGATGTAGAATGTCAAGGAAACTATGCAGTGATATCAAGCATTAATACAACTTAGCAATACATGGAACTATGGAAGACAGTACACAAACCCTAGAATCGTAAAACCCCAAAAGGATTAAATCAAGTACGGAGAGTAAGACCTGAGGGCCGAACATGAGAGGAGATTTGGCAGCTCCAGGACTATGAGGAGGAGATTCACCGACACCCATCAAAGCAGTCGCCGGAATTCGAGCAGCAACATCGACTGTCGAGACCGTTGCCCCACCAACGCCGACAATTTCATCCTCATCCGCCGCCGCAGCCGCAAATCCAGAAGCAGACTGGGACCCATCAGTTGGATTTCCATCCCCATCTTCTCCTTCTCTCCCATTCACATTACCCATTTCCCCCAATTTGATTCCGATGCCCTAATTGATTACTAAAGTAGCATAGGTTATAACCAGGATCTAATCAAGAATCCCGATGACATTCCCCTGCAAAGTTTGTAGCTCTTCTGGGCTGTTTCTGAAGGAAAATCTAAGGACCCAGAACCCGAAAACTGTCGAGGGCGGTGAACTTATGAAGATTGGACGAGGAATTGGCGATGAGGTCATCTAAATGGGAAGAAAGATGAGCGAATTGATGATTAAAAGAAGAAAGTTGAAGTTGCCATTAACAGGAAACACAGACGGGACTAGAGAGAGAAAAAGAGGACATGGATTGGGATTTGGGAAGTGAGAAGAAGAGGGTGGAATGTCATGAGTCACGAGTCATGACTCGTTCACTAATCATGAATCATGATGATGCTGCTGTGCTGATGGACTGGTTGGCGGGGATCATATCCGTATCCCTATCCATAGTTGTATTCGGATTCATATTTGTATTCATATTCGTATTCGTATTCGTAGGACCGGTATATGGGTTGGAGTGTTGACAAATAAAATATATGAAACGATGGCAGCTATCTGCAATACCGATCAAATCAACCTGTTCTTTTGTGCGTTGCGTTATGATTAATTGCGGTAGATTGTGTTAAGTTACGGTGGAAATAGTTAAACAGTAATGGTAATTTGCGTTATGTTGCGGTCGGTTGCGCTGCGTTTGAGTGCGTTAACGCATAAAAAAACGGGGCTAATTGGTTTACCGATCGTAAGATCGGATATTATTTGGGACAGTTTCGATTTCAATTAATGATTGTTGAAGCGATGGTGGATTGACCCGAACTGATAAAATATGCAGAGTTTAAGCCGAGGTAGATAGGTCAGCAAGGGAGAAGTCAACCTGCGCCTGCGAAACATGTAAACAGTTGTTGGTGGTTTTGCGTAGGGATTTGTAGTTTATTTTACCTTTGGGACTTGTTCTAGAACTTAATGATTGTTATTATGTTCCTGTAATAAGTCAAAATTTGATTTCTGTTTTCGTTTTGGGAAATGAAGGTTATTCCTTTGAAATTGCAAATGACTGCTATAAAATTTCTAAGGATGGAATCTTTTATGGTACAGACATTCGAATGAATGGTTTGTAAGTATTAGATTTTAGAAAAATATTTTCTTCACATTGAACCCAGAAAGGCTAAAAGTCTGATTGAAACTAAACCACCCCATGGCATGGACATTTGTGTCACATTAATTAGAGACGTATCTAAAAGTTGCATAGTGCGGGTCTTTTGGATAACTTTGAATTCTAAACATTTGATGTTTATGAAGCATGTTTGATGGGAAAGATGACCAAATCACCTTTTACCGAAATTGGTAAGCATGTTAGTGATCTGTCAGGTCTTATACATACTAATATATGTGGACCTATGAGCAGTAGTGCAAGAGTCCTTTAACTACTTCATTTCCTTAACTGACGATCTAAGCAAATATAGAAATGTTTGCTTGAAGCGTCCCGTATCTGAATGCTTTAAAAAGTTTAAAAAATTATAGAATGAAGTACATAACCAACAAGCAAGACAACTAAAGCCCTTCGATCGAATCGAGGTGGTGAATATCTGAACCAAGATACAAATTGTGTAATTGATTGACAACTTATTGGACATTATGCGATTGATGATAAATAAGTCGAATCTTCATTTAACTTTTGGGTGCATACTTTTAAACTCATTGCTCTTATATTGAATAGAACTCCAACCAAAACTGCTGAAAAAACACCACATAATAAGATATGATCTAATCCTTCAAGCAAAAATTATAATCTAATCTCAATAACTCTCCCATACTCTCCAATAATTTAGGATTACAACGGAGAACTTTCTTTTTCTCTCTTTAGAAAGAATTGCAATTGACGACTCAAATGACTAAAACATCGAAATGACCCCAAGGAGGATTTAATGGCTAAAATCCAACAAATAAGATTCTTGGGTTAATGACCAAGAAGGACGACCTAGTAGCTCTTTTGACACTTTGGTCTGCTCAAGACATATGAGTCCTAATTTTTATTAAAATATCGGTCATGCTTAGCTGACTCATCTCCCATCTCATCTCCAGACGCTAACCGACGCCACCAAGACAGCTACCCAAAATCGCCGCCGACACCACCATCATTGTGCGTTTCCCCAACCTCCAAACCACCGCAATAACCCCATCTCAACAAAACACAAAACACCCATCTCAGATTTGGGCCAAAGTTAGCAACTTTTTTGGGAGATAAAGTAGGGGAGTGAGATTGAGATAGGTACCCTGCGAGAGTCGACGGAGATGCCGAAGGAGGGGTCGAGGGCGGCGGCGACGGCGGAGTCTGCGGCGGATTTGGAGCGGTAGGAGACGATGTTGACGCCGTCTTGGTCGATCCGGATCCGGGAGATGGAGCCGTAGATCTCGAAGCGGGATTTGAGGTCGAGGACGGAGCAATCTGGCGGAAGGCCGATGACTAGCAGAGCAGACGGCGAAGCTGGCTTATCCTGCGGTGTGTCGTCCGACGGAGGCTGAGGATGGCGGATCAGAGTATTACAGAGATTTGAGACGCAGTCTTATGAAGGAGTGTGTGCCCAAAATCCTAGCCATTTTGAAGGTATGTGTATGTGTCGAATCCTAAACTATTTTGCTGAATTGGTTTCGTCAGTTAAAAATTCAGGCGAAGATTTTGGGTTTGGATTCATTTTGATTGAGCTCCGTGTGGTCAGAAATGGTAGTATCAATTTGGGATATATGAGAAATCAAATTTTGACATGTTGTTCAGTATGATGAAGATTCATATCACTTCTAATTTGATTCATCCGGGAGTGGAATTAACTGAAATTACTTCATTGTTTCTTCTGCAGTTGGTACAAAGTCCCATAGTAGTGTACCCTGTTTATAAGCAAACACACAATATATCCGGGAGTGGAATTGGGAGTGAATTGTCGTCTTTTTGGTTGTTCCCAATTTTTGTTGGTTGGTTCTCTGAGATATGATATGGAGGTGGTGTTGGGGGGTTGTTGTGGTGGTTGCTACAGTGGTGTGGTGGGCGGTGCAAAGAAAACGTGAGAAAGATATGAGATGGAGGTCGAGGTCGAAGGTGAGAGGCGGTGGTGGTGGCGGTGGGGGCTGAGGCTGAGGAGGGAGGCGGTAGCGGCTGAGGCTGAGGCGGTGTAGAGCACGGTAGCATATTTAAAACACAAAAAAAAAAAAAAATCAACAATCAAACAAATGCCACCTGGTACATGGCACCTGCACAACCACGTCACCTTACCCATGGCCCTACAATTTACTCAAAATGACTCCATCTTCCCAAGAATACCAAATGGTCAATAATGCTCTTGGGAAGTCATTTAATGAAATTAACCCAAGATTCTTTGTGCAAGGTCTTTTCAAAATTTACAACAGAGAAATACTAATGGTCTTTCCCATGGCTCCGGTGAATTAATCAATGAACTAGTACCATAGGAGTAACATATTTTGTTTCATTTTATTAAGCCTATAAGGCTCCATTTGGATAATTTTTGGTGGTGTTAAAAGAGAAATTGTTAGTCACAAAGGGCACAACTTCCCTCGTCCGTTTGCTCAGCAGCCCTGGACACAGTATCCTTTTTAGGAGTAACTAGCTAAATTTATGGGCAAAGAGTTGCATTGCATGGTTCCACCAGCAAACGGGAGATGAGGTAAGATTAGACCCGTTAATCCAGACGAACAAACTAAATATAAATCGGTCCTGTATTGGAATCGGGTAAATATTGGACGGATGTATTTTAGTTTTGGGTTTATTACTCTCTAGTGTTGGGCTTAAGATTTTGATTAAAATGAGATGTTTTTTTTTTTTTACAGCTTGGTATTTCCATCAATCAAGATAGTTTGACCATGAATTTATTTTTGATTAAAATTTGGTAAAAGTAAGTAGGCCTGCTTTTGATGTGACATGTCTGATGTATTTAATATAAGTAGTCGATGAACTTCAATGTAGATTAACCCAAAACAATGAGGTGGTTAACCCAGACATAACTTGGTTAACATGAACTTAATATGGGTTAACTGTCTATTGTAGGTTAACCCAGACCAATGAGGTGACTAACCAAAAATACAGTAGGTTAACATTAACTTATTCTGGGTTAACCGTTCATGATGTCCATGTTGAGTGTTTTATGTTAGCATCATTACCCATATGACCTATCTTCATAACCCTAAAGCATAACTTATGCAGTTTTTACTTTATTAATTACCAATTTCAGTATACAAACCTTATGTTGGAACTATGCGTTAGAGATGCGTGAAGTTCCTTAGCTAACCTGCACTAACGATGATGTGATTAGCAGAATCTGATGAGTTAACAAGTTGAACGAATAGGGTAACTGCAAATGCAATTTTAATTGTTAAATATTCATTTGTCATCATTACACCTATGCATATAGGTTGGGCTCTACTAAATAACACCTAACTGCAAATGTTTTTCTGGTCAAAGCTGAGTTTGATTGATGGCAACACTAAGCTGTAAATAAAGGCACTCATTGTAAATAAATCTTAAGCCCAACACCACAGTGTAATAAACCCTTTAATTTTGGGTAAACATGAGAATTGTATTTTAATATTGGCTCAACTCAACGCACTATGATCGGTACATTTTTTCCTTTTTGTTTTTTTGAAAAAAGTTGGCTTCAAATACTCTAATATGTCCAACATATATATCAACAAAAATAATATCAAAAATAGTACCATTATCTTCTATGACGATATATTATTCTAAATGTTCCAACCAAATTAATGAAATAATATATAATTACACTTGTAGTTTAATAGTCGGAATTTCAACCAGAACTTCACAAATTCCAATAGAATTAAACTTAAAAGAAAAAAAAATTCTGATTAATTGAACATGTTGGGTTTGACATGCTAATTTGCGGGCTTTTCCGATTCTATTTATTTCAAGTTCAGGTCGAGAAAATCGTGTTCAAACCCCAAAAGTTTCAAGTGAGTTCAAATCAAATCGGGTTGGGCCAAAAAAAAATGACAACCATGTCTGGCTAAGATCAAAAGGAAATTGGTTCTTCAAAATAGACTTTGACGAGCATGCATATCGTTTTGGAGGGGAATGTAGATGGCAACAAAGCATCCCGAACTTGGCTCAATCTACTGTGGAGTGTGGAGAAGTGCTAGTGTAGTGCAATGCTAATTGCTATTTTAAAAAAAATATCGACAAAACACAAGGCAAAAGGAGACAGAACAAGAGGCCTATGTTGAAACAAATATAAATAAAATTTCGACATTTCTAACCCCCAAATTTTGCAATTTAGAGAGAAATGTTCCAATTGACCCAAGATTTAGAACTCATTCGTTACCTAGAACTCCATGAAAAAGAAGCATATGAAGTTTAACGAGGCATTTCACTTCAGTCCATTACAGTTTGAGTTGAAAAACATAATCTTTTTCAACCATCCACTCCATTCACATCGATATCATCAGGTAACATTTGTTCCAATCTACACCCACCAACCATCATCAACAAACTCAACTGATGAGACTTGTCAAAGTATGCGAAAAGGGTCCTAAAAAGACTTGTAGAGAACAATCGTGACGTACTTGGACTTGAACCGGTGGGTGGTCCCAAGTGCAACCACAGATGGACCACTCTTGCCTTTCTGCATGTAAAGATGGTTAAGCACCACGTGCTGAGGCCTCGACAATGGAGATTGGGGTGGAACATTCATCAAGGTCATGTTAAGGTGTGGAGGAACGAGCGGCGGTTCCTTGGCAAAATCTTCTTGGCTAAGTTGTGTGTTGTTGTAGCTATAATCTGGAGATAGTGGTGGATCGAACTCTGATATACTCTCTGTGTCCTCCGGGACATAATCCTGCATATTTCACCGACCAAATCAATTAGTAATCGGCCAAAATGAACATTTTATTCCTCACTTGATACTTGACAGGGGTCCATATTATAGACCTGGCAAAATTCTCTCCGCCCCGAATATTCAAATTTGTGTGACCCGGAAAAAACCGGGTAATGGTCATCAACTTTTCGTCTGAATTTTAGAATTGACCGATTTGACCACCCCAAATTAGACCCAGACCCGAAATTTTGTCGGTGCTGATTCTAGATAAGAGAGGCAGGATGACTCCCATAAGGCAAAACCGCACAAAACAAAGTGAAGTAAGAGACTCAAGGCTCCAAGGGAAGATTTCTTTTCATTTCAACAAAAAATCTTCCATTCATGCTTATGGAGTTCAGTTGCTGCAATTTATTAGGTGCACCAGGAGCATTTGCTCCAGATATTGAGACTGTTCACCCACATACATGAGGTTGTTCACTCTGATTATTATGATTGTTCACTCGCAAATATCTGGAGCAGTTGCCCTCACAAGTCACATCATTAGCCTGAAACTCTCACTTCTCCACTTTTTGGATGCCTCATAAAGATAGTGAAGCATCCGCAGAAAGCGATTCGCAATTTGAGTAATAAACAGACGTACAGAAATGGATAGGTGGGAATCTCATTGCATATGGATATGTTTGACACATATTTCCTTTGTCTTATCAAGCCAGAAACTGCCAGGGAAATCATCTCACATCCAAAGGACCACAGGGAGAAAACATGACCACAGTAGTCTCTCTCAACACACCAGGAATTAAAGCATCTTAAACAAAGTGGGGGAAAAAAGAGCCCCTCAACTTGTCTTAGTAATACTCAGTTTCCAGGCTCATCTATGCTTGTAAATACAAATATAGTAATGGATGAGCAAGGAAATGCCTTGAAAGGATAACAGGGGCAAATTTTAAGACCCGCAGCCCGTGTTCATTAACAATGAAATTGTAAGGAAAATGATAATTAGGAAGATCATGAGATCACTTGGGAATTCACACAATAAGAAATGAAGCAATATCCTTCAACTCTTCAAGTGACCAATTTATATCTTAATCTTATGGCATATTATTGCACATTAAAACTCGAAAGACAACCATCATTCGTCAAACCTATGTTGATTAACATTCAATCTACATAAAGTATAAAGGACATCAAACCCCAATGCAAACCAATCTAAGAGAAAGAGAAAGAGAAAGAGAAAGAGACATACCTGTAGATCTAAAACATTATAATAATTTCCAATCTCATCCTGGACCCATGGTATATCTGAAGCATATCTCCACACACCATCAACAATAAATCTATATTGGTACACTCCTGATGGAAGCACTTTCATGAGGGTAAAATCCTTCCCCGATCTCTGTAGAGGTTCTCTGAGAACAAGGATTTTTTAAGATTAGGTCAGAACTCCTTGTTAAGAAGAAGCTAGCTAAGAGCTTCTTGCTGTTGATTATAGCATAAACTCAAATTCCACTCAGACTAGTAAACAGCAAGGAGATAAGAACCTTGTCTTCCAATTATCCCAAGAACCCTCCACAGCCACTTCTCTCCCACCGTAACTCCAAGTGACCATGGTTGGAATTCCTTGCTCACAGCTTATATCTTCGGGTACTGGTGAGGCATGCACCCACAGCTGACTCATATTCAGCTCATCAGGTTTTTGCAATGGAGCCACTGGATTCTATGTGAAAGAAATCAGGAAGACTCAGCAGAAGCAATAACAACAGAATAAAACAAAGTAGAATTGCGCAAAAACAATCCTTGCTGATCAAGAACCCAATGAATTTAAAAGGAGCCCCATAGACCATACTCCTAGAAGCTCACTCAAAGTGCAAACTCAAGTCAGTCTGCCATATAAGCATAAAATTGAACACGGTACTATTTTTAAATTTTATGAAAGTTAAGCAGGCATGGCCATTGAGTCCCTATCTCAAGGACAAACACCAGCAAGCTTAATTTAAAAAGTTCGAGGTGCACAAAAGCACAAAGGATCATGGAGCCCAAGGTGCAAGCTTCAAGGCAAAGGCGCAAGATTTTTGGATGCAAGGCGTAGTCATACTAATGCTTAAAATCATTCCCAAACCATAAGTTTTTTGAAAATGGGTTAGATATGACATCAAAGAAGTGATAAGACTTTATTATAACTATGAAAATTAGCACATACTTTGCATTCATTTGGACTAGGAGGGAAAGAGGAACAAAAAAGAGACATAGAGAAAGGAGAGAAATATTACAAAAACAGAGGGAAAACATGAAAAAATAAGAGGGGTTGATGCCACCGCAAGACAAAAGATTTTGGCCTTGGTTTGAAGCAACAAAAGGACTTTTCCTATCGAGGCACAATGGTTTGAGCTTCGGGCTATTTTGAGGCATGCCGACCCAAGGCACGCTTTTTAAACAAAACCAACAAGCTTTGTAAGCCAGGGCAAATGGTAAGTAACTAAGTATGAATATGCCTATGACAAGATGGCCCGTCCACCCCACAATTTTCGCACATGAGAAATTCTTTGCTTCCACCAAGGTTTGAACCTTGGTGGGGAGCTTGGAAGATGGGTGACTTGGTGAGGAGCTAGGAAGATAGGTTGGCTACCACCTCTTTAGTAAGTTGAACACAATATGCATGGTACACAAGATACAAATATGAAAGTGAAAAATGATGACACCAAGTCCCATATACGAGAATTGCAAGTCAACGAAGTATTCCTAATGATTGTTTGCAATGTTTGTCCATCAAAGATATTGTACACTACCACAAACACATATTAAAAAATGAAGCTTTGCATAGGAGTTTACGACATCGTAGCTGTTATGGCAGCGTCTAATGTCTATGGCGCTTCAGTCCCAAACTCCCCTATGATGAGGTCAACAATTCTGCTAATTCAATTCATAGACCATCCAACACTAGGCAAGCATCCACCATTACACGAATACATCACTACATGTGGGTGTTCAGGAACAGATGATCAATAGCAACAAGTGAGAAGGAAACTGACACTACAAAAAACTGTCCCCAGAAGAATTTCTCCGCAGCTCCTCAGAAGTAACAGCACACGATGCAACAAAACCCCGAACATTGGTTTATTGGTATTACATCAAGGGAAACAGAAATTAACCATGAGACATCCCACTGGAGTTCCTCAGATGAAGTAGAAAGTTGCTCATTCAAGAGTCAAGGGAAATCCTTAATGTGGGCTACAGGTGTTTTGTTTGTCTCATAACCATTTACCCCATCTCATTCCATGGTGGAGCAAACAGGATTCAAGATTCATGTTCCCACTTAATAAAGGTCCAAACAGTAACCTACTCTTTGCAAGGGTAAACTATCCACAACATTTTCTACCATCTCCGACTCAATTCTATATTTGCTACTTAAACTTACATAACTTCTTTACCTCTGCAACAACTCATTACCTACTTCTACCTAAACTACACATAACTTCCCTAACCTACCCAACCTTACTTATGCAGTTTCTACATACCCACCAAAAGAACAGTACCAATCTTGAAGAAGCTGTAAAATGTCAAGGAAACTGTGCAGTGATACAAACATTAACATCATAACTTGGCAAGAAATGGAACTATGGAAGATAGTACACAAACCCTAGAATCCTAAAACCCCAAAATGATCAGATCAAGTATGCAGAGTGGAACCTGAGGACCAAACTTGAGAGGAGATTTAGCGGCTCCAGGACTATGAGGAGGAGATTCACCGACACCCATCAAAGCAGTCGCCGGAATTCGAGCAGCAACATCGACTGTCGAGACCGTTGTCCCGCCGACGCCGACAATTTCATCCTCATCCGCCGCCGCCGCCGGAAATCCAGAAGCTGACTGGGACCCACCAGTTACACTTCCATTCCCATCTTCTCCCTCTCTCCCATTCACATTCCCCATTTCCCCCAATTCGATTCTGATGCCCTAATTGATTACTATAGTAGCATAGGTTATACCCAGGATCTAATCAAGAATCCCGATGACATTCCCCTGCAAAGTTTGTTGCTTTTCTGGGTTGTTTCTAAGGGAAAATCCAAGTACCCAGAACCCGGAAACTGTCGAGGGTGGTGAACAGATGGAGATTGGAGGAGGAATTAGGGATGAGGTCATCTAATTGGGAAGAAAGATGAGGGAATTGATTAAGCTAAGAAAGTTGATTTGCCCATTAACAGGAAACAAAGGAGTAGAGATAGAAAGAGAGGACAAGAGGACATGGGAAGTGAGAAGAAGAGGGTGGCATGTCATGACTCATTCATTACTTCTGAATTTTGAAATGAATCCTGATGGATGGATGGTGCTCCTGTGCTGGTAGACTGGTGGGTGGGGATCATATTCTTAACCCGTTCGTATTAGGACATGGTAAATGGGTTGGACAGCTGCTAGTTGGGCTGACACCAAAAAATGGTGCTAAGGGAAGGAAGTTAAGTAACATTAGGAATGTGTGAAGTGGATCATTTGTTATGTGAAGGGTATTTTGGAAAAGGGCATAACGTATGATAGATGTAGAGTTGCAACGACTGTGTTGCAGGTTATGTTTATGTTGATTATCGTGCAAATCTCGGTAGAAAGATCTTTATTTCAGGATATATATTCACTTTTGAGTGATGGTGCAGTGTCTTGGAAGGGTTGGCTTAAGTCTGTAACAGTCCTTTCTACTATTGAGACTGAGTATGTTGTTGTTACTAAGGGCGTGACGGAAGTTGCTTGGTTGAGCGATTGGTCATGGAGCTTGGCATGCCACATGACAAGACTATGGTGTATTCAGATACTCGAGTGATATTCGGCTTACCAAGAATGATGCTTATCACTCAAATACCATTATATAATCATTAGGTATCACTTCAGAGATTCAATTGTTGCAGGGGATATTGTTGTCGAAAAAGTTCGTACTTCAGATAGCCATGCACATATGCTAACTATGTCATTTCTCGTAACTAAGTTTGAGCACTGCTTAGACTCAGTGGGTTTTCACAACATTTGACGACCCTTTGCGATCGCGCCCTATATAGGGGCGCATTGCCGAAAGTGACCGAGGTGCTTGTTTGGATTGATAAATCAGGTCACGGTCTATGGTGGAGATTGTTGGGTTTTCTGACCCATTGGATCTTGGCAAGGGTCCAACATAGGTGGTGTTTATTCAACCTCAATCACTATTGCAAAGGCCAAAGCGCTAAACAATGTTCTAAAAGAGAATATATGATTAAGGTGAGTTACACACTTGCACACATTATTATTGAACAAGATAATTTCATAGTAATACACAATTAGGGAATTCCTTTGCTATACCTTGAAAAATGAGGAGGATTGTCCATAACATCAAGTATCTTCCTACTTATAGTGCCAAGAAGCGACTATCAGTCACACTCTTCGTAAAACAAGTATAATTGTTGATTGACTCTCAAAATTAGGCAATATGCTATGAACAATTGGAAGATGAGACTATGCAGAGAAACAAAAGTTCAATAAAACATAGTATTTTGATAGGATTAATTAGTTTACTATGATAAGAAGCCAATAATTTAGCCTTATTTCTTAGTTTCCTTTCCTTCTTAGAAAAAAAAAAGAAAAAAAGAAATAGCAGTTGCACAAATTGCGACGTTGTGACGACGTAGTTTGAAATATATGTACTCCCATCGAGATCTTACTAGAATCAATGTCCATGAACCCCGTATGTAGTAGATGGGTTTTTATCAAACACCAATCCCCTACAAACTAAACACTTCACATAACAGAATATTCACTTTACAGCCTCCTAATGATCCTTAACGAGATTATGCACACAACAACTCACTACAGGAAATACACATATTAGGTTAGACATTATGAACACCATAACATACATCAAACAACCAACAAAACCTATCAATTACCTTTTCAATGCATTTATTATGAAACAACTACGTAAAGTTTGTTGGCCTTTCCGTCCATCTATATCTCCATGTCAAATATGTCTTTTTCATTGCACTCAAATCATTCGTCTCAAACTTTTTAATAAGATAGGATTTCAACTTGTTGACCAAAAATTTTATCCTTGCAAGTAATCAACATGTCAACAATATGCACCGATAAATAGATGAAAGTACTATTAAATTGTTTAACATACACTTAATTGTCCTATTTACTTATTTTTTGGTATATTTTATCATTGCCAATCATAAATTTAACAAACCTATCATACCATCATATAGGAGTTTGCTCATGGCCATACAAATATTTCGTCAACTAACATATATAATTCTCTTTACTAGTATAGATGACGGTGAGTCCTGGATTCGACGAACCCACCCCATTTAAATGGGTCTGGGTCATTACGTTTGGACCTGATCTAGTTCGGCTTTGGGTCAGTCAAAAGATGGTTGGGTCCACGCCCGAGTATAGGCTTGGACCCACGATCTTGATCCGCGAACCTATAAAGATTATGATATGAAAAAAGAAACTTTTAAAATTTGAACAACCATGAACTTTGCTTTTAGTTTTTTTTTTTTGTTTGAATTTCAAACTTCATAGATTACCTAAAGTTTGTAGTATTTTTATTTCAGACTTTGTCCATACATTGAACTTAGTAGTTAGTACTTAGTAGATCATAGTGATTTTTAGTTGTTTTTATTGTGTTGAAAAACAATTACATCCACATGGAATTTTCAATATTATACTAGTGTGCAAGTGAAAATTAACTCACAAAGTTATTAAAATTGATGAAAAATAGATAAGAACTTTAGACCGATTGAAGACCCAAGGACCCTTAGATTTGATGAGCCTAAGGTTGGATCTGATATTTTTTTTACCCATCGGTTCCAAAAAAGTTGACAAGTACGAGCCTTGGTCTAGTTAGACCGCCCCAAACCTGGCCAATTGTCATTCCTACTTATTAGTGACTAAACATCTTTCAGGTTGTTTCTTATAACTTTTCTCTTCTATCTCTCCACAATGGAATCCAATTTTGACATTGAATTGCTCCAATTTTGAGTTAAACAAAGCAACAAGAGCATGCATATATCACTCAAATGGAAGTATGAACAACATTAAAAGAGAATACCTCATTACAGTGAATACATTCTTTTTTTTATTGCACTTGCACCATGAACAACTAGACGTATTTCCACTTTGTATCTTTAATTTTAGATATGCCTTTATTATCCCATGGATCCAGTTAGTAATTAAGACTCATCAACCTTCAAGAAACTCACATAACTTTCAAGTTTTATTTTTATAAAGACTCTTTATCTACAACCAATATAATATAAGTTACGACTAAAAGAATCTAACCTTCAACTTAACAAGAGTTTATGCAATATAAAAATTATATGAAATACAACATCTTTTCACATTATACAATGTGTTAAAATATCTAAAAGATATTTGATTGATATTTTTTAATATACTATGTTTGTTCATTGATATTATATAAATTACCACATTCGACCTGATCACTAGGTTGAGACCAATTTGCAAAATTTTACGGGGGCAAGGTCGGGTTTTTTAATTATGTTGACCTGACTAAAAAAATGTGTGGGGCGCATCTAATTAGGGTCGGATTTAGGCCAATAATGCGTTAAAATGACTCGACCTATGATTCAATAAAATATAATAAAAATATAAATGTATGACTTAATTGATCATTAATAAAAAATATTATACAATATTATGTCCCAAATGAAAATATTACATATATGACCTAATTTCTCTTAAAAAATTATAAATATTTAACCTAATATTTGTCAAAATACGATGACTCGACGTAATATTAAGCATTGAAATATATGAATCATAAAAATATTATATTGTATATTTAGGTTCGATTAACCCGCAGACCCGACCTATAGTCTGGTAGGGTTGAGGTTTCTGCAATTTCTGCAAGGTGGAAATTTTTGTAATTTTCTATCCAACTGACCTCACTTTAAACTTAACTCGACCAATACTTTCAACACGCGTAACACATCTAATATAATTATTAGTAATATTTCATAGCATGCTATAGTCATGGTCCAATTTCACACCATACAATACCATACAAGACAAAGGGGATAGATTTGGAAAGTGGAGTTAAACATGTAAGAAGATAGTTTGAGTTGGGGTTGAAGTGTGGAAGACCCCATGTAAGAACTCAACTAAGTTGAGTTGTTAAATTACTTGCACAATAAACAAGTAGAAGTAGGTAGCAAGTGGAAAACCTGGACATCCAATTTACTACTTTGACATCTCGACTTGTTTTCCTCTCTCTCTCTCTCTCTCTCCTCTTTGGCTTTTCCCTCTCTCTTTCTCTCTCTCTCCCCCCGATTTCTAATTGAGCTCCAAATCAAATCCAAGTCGAAAACCCTCGTCATTTTTCTGGTGAAGCAGAGCAGGCCACACACTTCCATGGCTTCCATGCTCGGTTGAGAGCAGCCTAACCCTTGTTTTCGTGCTCATTCTCACGCTATCTTCCCCAGAATTAGCTTGCAGACGAACAGAGATGGCGCACAAGTTGCAGCAGCAGCTCAAGGAGCTCGGATCCAAGCTTGAAACTCCTCCGGCTTCCAAAGACGCGCTGTTGAAGCTCTTGAAGGTACCTCACTCTTCGTTCGTTTCCTTGCTGTAATTTCTGCATTTGGACTTGAAATCTTTGGGTTTCCAGCTCTAGGGCAATCTTGCTGGTCAGATTCTGCGCAATTCTGTGGCCAATTCGGTCTTGTTTTGGGTTCAAACTTGCTATTTATGTACAATTAGGGTAGGAGAGCGACTAGTTTTGTTGTATTCGATGTGAATTAATTGGCTCGATTTTTGGAACACTGAGTACTACACTTCGTTTTTGTTTCCGCGCTCGCCCTAGCTTTTCTGTTAACTTTTCTATCCCTTCCTTTTTTGGGCATTGGTGAAATGAGTTCTTCAAAAAAAAGAAGGTTGTATTAGGGAATTGTAGGGTGGTAAATTTGTATTCTGTATACAGGGGGTTGGTTGTCCCCTCTCAAATTATTGACAAATATGAGAAGCTGGGATGTTGGGGGCAATTGTGGTTCCATGGAGATGATTGGAGGCTTTTATGGCTGTTCAACCTAAGCACTGAGAGGAATTCATGAATTTCACTGGACTGAACTCAATTCGACCAGCCGTGATGTAGGGACTGAGTGCTAGGAGAAGTGGATTTTTCGACCTGTGTGAAATTCTGCATGTTCGATTTCGTCGATAGCAGATTGGTTATCGGCTCGGGGAGTTTGGAATCTGTTATATTACTTTTAGGATTTGTTGGGATTGTTCCGCCTTCTGCTAACACTTATTAGCAGGAAGTGTGGCCTATACTCACTCTCAATCTTAGTTGTTCTGTGGAAGTACATTTTGTTGCTTGACACCCCTTGTTAACCGTCATTCTTTCTCCTATGGTGATGGAAGACATTGTAGTATAAAGTGTCCAAGCGCTTGCTGTGCATTTTGTTTCTTTTATGGAAACTTACAATTAAACTATGGCGTTGATAGCCTTAATCCTGATCATGAGCCTATTGATGCTCTTCTTGGGGAATTTGATGAGCTGTTAGAGGAACAGCCAAAGAGTCATCAATGGTGCTGGTGGAGGAGTAGCTAAGAGACTAAGAGTCACCAATTGAGCTTGCTGTCAGACAAAGCTGGGAGGGTTTGAGGATGCTATGGAACATTTCACTTGTCAAATGGACAAGAAGAGGCAGATTAGGAGCTTTCTGAGTGCAGTGTTCCTACTCACGCAATGGTTAATGTAAAATAGTTTATTTTGGTGGGCACTGAATCCGTGAACATGACCTGAAAGGTGTGCTTGAACTCTTAAAGGCAGTACCAATCTTGATATTATCCCTAATGATTATGTTGGTTACCAGTGCTTTAGATCTTTCCAGATGGAGTTTTTGAGTCCTCCATAGAGGAAGACCACATTTGTTTTCAATGTACTTCAACAGTGCAACATCATTTCCCTAGGACTAGATGCATGGTGCAGCTGACTGGCTCCTGGCTACCATGGAAAATCATTGGTTGAACTTTTTCTGAGGGGTTAAATGAGACAGATGACAAGGAAAGAAAATAAGAAGTTAATTATTTATGGTGTAAATTTACTAGTTCTAGACCATAAATTTATTTTGGTATTTGTTTTTCAGGTTTCATGATTAAGGTTATTTTTAAAAATTCTAATAGCCTTAATTATGAAACATGAAAAAAAGACAAAATAAGGGTAATTTGTTTAGACCCCTGCGAGTTTATTATTGTTGCTGTTGCCGATGTTGTTTAATCATTAGTGATATTGGGACTAAGATGTTTTTGTTATTATGTTGGAATGAACTTCCTGGTAGTTTAGTTAAAATGGTTCTCAATTCTCAAAAAGAACAAGATGAAGAAAAATAACCATAATGCTTATTATTTGTCTTGTTAATTGAAGAGAAGAGACGTAACTTAAGTTTTATGGATTTGTAGATAATATCATGCATGAGAGCGTGCGGGTGTGATGATTATTGTACTCGCCCCTTTTGTACATGGATGGTGCCCCATTGGTGTCTCTCTAATTAATGCAATCTTTTGATCACTCATCAAAAAAAGAAAAAAAAAAAAATTCTAAGGAAAGCTAATAGATTTTGAGTTTGTCAGATTTGAACAAAGAACTCTCCCGTTGTGTATCAACTTACAATATTTTTCTTGCCTCTAAGATTGCTGTAGTGGAAATAATTTATATGAGGGTCTGGTCAGCTGGTGTGCAGTTACACTTAGTTGCTCTCACTTTGGTGGTAAATACTTTTAGTCATGTGCTTTCAATAAATCACCCCCATTGTGCTTACTGTATATCAAACAATTGCACTGATGTACCTAGTGGCGTGGATAAGAAGATTGAAGAATAGTTGGATTCTAAGTCTGTGGTGTTTGGTACCTTTGGCTATTTGATGGTGCACTTGGTAGGCAAGAAATTACTGCATTTCTGTGGACAACGCTAGATCGGTTGATGGTTCAATCTTTATTTTTTGAGAACTTAGTATAGTTGGTGTCAAGGTTTTAATCATGGTACAAAGGTTACCTTTTTGGATAAGATTATTGTAGAGAGCCTAAAGACTTAAGGCATTGTGGTTAGTATTTAGCCGTCTTTGTAAAGGGGGGGGGGGATGGTGTTCTTCAACACGTTTTTTGATTACTCATAAAAAAAAAGAGAAGAGATACCTTAGTTTTTGTGGAAAGTAATTTTTTGGCCCAGTTCGAGCTTTACAGGAGTTGTGGTTGGAACTTGTGATTTATCAGGTGAACTGCCAAATTTGCTGCAGAACGGTCTTCGTCTCCTTGCTTTCCTGCATCTTTCCCTTTCTTCCCTGCTTTCTTCCTTCTTTGCTTCTTTCTTCTCCCACTATTACTGTTACCTCCATTGCGATTTTCCCCCACCGCTACCATTACCAGGATAAGAAGTGGGGATGTACCTGGTACGAAATGTGAGAAGTGAGATCACATTTTGCAGTGCCACATGTATCCTCTTGCAATTGAAGATTTCATGTCAGCCTGCATCAGGTGCGAAGCGAGCTGCTAGGAGCCTTAGAGTTGTGCCCCAATGCCTAACAAGAAGATTGTGAAAATGAAAAGATGCTAGGAGGTTTTAATCATCCAACTTCATTCCTCAACATCGCTGCAAATATGCCAAGTTACATTGTTGCCCTAATTCCCAACAAGAACATTGTGGAAATGAAAAGATTCTAAGAATATGCCTTCCATCCTCCTCTTAGTTTGGCAGTGAGATTTTCACACATGATGCTAAAGAAGTAATGCTGAATCAAAGTAAGCAACAAGAACATAAAGACTGGCCCAATGTAGACACGGACACACTCCCTCGTCTTCCTTTCAATGGAGGCATATATATTTTCTATAGTATCACACCTCAATTATGTTGTGTATCACGATGGCTAAAGTGGGATCAATGAAAGCTGATAGTACGCACCCTACTGTGCTGATGATTGAGTTGCCTTTCAAGGGCGTTGAGCCAAGCAACCCAAATGAAGTACCCTCGTGGGGCGGTATTCTTCCTCTCAGACTTGGTATTGGAAACCATTTCAATTTGCCCATCAGCACCAATGCTATAAGAATAACTCAAGTATACCTCCAGACTAAAGGCTTGGGCATTTGGTGGAGACTGAGTGACTTAGTCAAGATGAACGTGAGCAACAAGTTGAAGGATTTCAGAAGTCCCTATTGCTCACCTTTGATTTGAAGCAGTATTCATGGTAATAGCTGGGGGAGAAAGGACAAGGGAAGAAAATTGGAAGAGTGGAAGAAGGAAAGCAAAGAGAAGACCATAAGACTATTACGCTTTAGGGGCAAATTTGTCTATTCACATATCCGGCAAAGCTCAGGGCCAAATTAGGCCACAAAATTACTTACCGTAAAGTTAAGATACCCCAAAATAGTTTTGAAAGCACAGGGACGAAACAATACTTACCACAAAAGTTGGGTACCTTAGTGCAATTTCTTGGAATATATGTTGCTTTGTTTGGTGTTTACATGCTTGATGGTCTTGTTCTGCTCATTTCATGCATTCTTGTTGATATCCAATTTTGATTGATCAGCAAGCCATTACTATTTTGTCGGATATGGATCAATCTCCTCCAATGCCAATATTGGAGTCAATGCAACCCTTTCTGAAGGCCATAGTCAAACCAGAACTGCTGAAACACGAAGATAAAGATGTTAAACTCCTAGTTGCATCCTGTCTTTGTGAGATTACTCGTATTACTGCTCCTGAAGCACCTTATAGTGATGATATCTTGAAGGTATGCTATACTTGAAGTGAATGAAGCTGGATTATTATGACTGTTTTGCTGGCAAACTTGATGACCAGATCTGATTTGCTCAATTTTCCTCCTATTGTCATTCCAGGACATATTTTGTTTAATTGTTGGTACATTTAATGGATTGAGTGAAATAAATGGGCCATCATTTGGAAGGAGAGTTGTCATATTGGAGACCCTTGCGAGATACAGGTCTTGTGTTGTGATGTTGGATCTCGAATGTGATGATCTAGTAAATGAGCTATTCAGGACGTTTCTCAATGTTGTAAGGTATGTTTCTTCATTAATTCATTTGATTAGTTATGTAGACTGTAATTAAAAACAGTATGCATAAAGCTTACTTTTATCATATAGTTTGAATTCCTAAATTTCTTGTATAAAACAGAATCCCTTCTGTTTTTAAACCATGTCCTATGTGGAAATGGAATGATTCAGATTAGACTTTGCTTATGTTTTGAGTTATATGTGCTAAAATGTAAGAGCTCTTAAAAGGCTGTTTATTGTGGTGATAATGAAGAATTTGACCACTAACTTGATATCATATGGTGGCAGGGATGATCACCCAGAAAATGTGCTTACAGCAATGGAAACTATCATGTTTGTTCTCATAGATGAAAGTGAGGATATCCAGGAAGATCTACTTCTTGTTTTGCTTTCCACGCTAACACGGAATAAGAAAGTACATCTCTATTTTGCTTGAAAGACATTCAAGTACTTGTATGAATTTCTGATGCCATTTTAGAGTGATGGTTTCTATTATTTTTTGGTACCTAGGATGACAATATTGCTGCGAGGAAACTTGCCATGAATGTTATTGAGCGTTGTGCTGCCAAACTTGAACCTGTAGTCAAGCAATTTCTCATATCATCAATGACAGGGGAAAGTTCTTCAAATAATCATGTTGACTACCATGAAGTTATTTATGATCTATACCGCTGTTCTCCTCAGATTCTATCTGGAGTTGTTCCTTACCTGACTGGAGAGCTCTTGGTAAGTGAAGAATTGATCTTGTTGTACCCGAAACTTCTGCATATTACAGTATTGTCATCTTTCCAAATGCTTTGAAATCCTGTACTCGTCTACCTGGTTGATTACATACAAGTATCTTAATTTCTTGTGATATACTGATCCTTAATACGATCTTTTGTCGTTTTTCTTGTGTCTCTGTGCAGTATTTTTTCAACTGATTCTTGTTTCTTAATTTCTTATGAGGATTGCATAAACTTGTATTGTCTCTGGATGCAGAATGACCAGTCAGAAGCCCGTCTAAAAGCAGTTAAACTGGTTGGTGAGCTTTTTGCTCTTCCAGCTTCCACCGTCTCGGAACCTTTTCAATCTATATTTGCAGAGTTCCTGAAGAGATTAACAGACAGAGTGGCTGAGGTTCGCATGAGTGTCCTTGATTATGTCAAGAGATGTCTTCTTTCAAACCCATCAAGATCTGAGGCTCCTCAAATGTTTGGTAGATCCAGCCACACATGGTTTCTATGAGTGTCTTATACTGTTAAATTTTTTGAAGGGACAACTTTTGGATCTAATGTTGTATAATATGCTGCAGCCGCTCTCTGTGATAGGCTCTTGGATTATGATGAGAACGTGCGAAAGCAAGTAGTTGGTGTTGTGTCTGATATTGCATGCTATGATCTTAATTCGGTTCCAGCAGAGACCACAAAAGTAGTTGCAGATCGTCTTCGTGACAAATCCGTAATCAGCTCCCTCCCTTGTCCACTTCTCTGTCATGATTTTGGGATTGTTTTCTAATCTTTAGCTTTGGTTATGCAGTTACCTGTCAAGAAGTATACGCTGGATAGACTTGCTGAGATCTACAGGGCTTACTGCTTAAAATGTAAAGAAGGTTGTGTGAACGAATATAACTGGATACCTGGGAAAATCTTGAGGTGTTTCTATGACAAAGATTTCCGGTAATTCATAGAAGTTTACTTGTACCATTATATTTTAGTTTCCGTTCATTACTGCTATGAATATGAATCTATAGCCTTGATTATTTATAAGCATCTTGCTACTGAGGAAGTGTTGGGCATGTTACTTTATTGACTACACAATTTGTTTATTAATTGTATTAGGAGATTATTTACCTTTCTTTTTTCTTTTTGATGGGAAAATATAAATATATATTAATAATAGGATCAAAAGAACAGATGCTTAGCGAGCATCCTACAAAGTTATATACAACCAAAATAAAGACTATCCACAAAATCTACCACATTCAAAGAAGAGCTAATCTTCCCATTAACCCAAAAAAAGAGAGGCTTGATGAAATTGTCTTTCAAGTGCTGAAGAGGAATTGTAAATCCCTCAGAAACCCTTTGGTTCCTTTCTCTCGAAATACTTCAAAAGATACATGCAGCATAACGTAGGGTTCTTCTTTGGTTTCCTACCAAAGACACCCTCCCAAGCAAGAAGATGACTCCTAGCTGAATAGGAAACGACCCAAGTAACAAGCAAAGGCCAAATCCTAGAGAGACCTAGCATTCTAGCAAAGTCACAATGAAGCAATGAATGATTAGGTGATGCAAGATCCCCCTTGCACAGTAAACACCTACTTACGAAAATCCTCCCTCTTTCTGTAAATTATCACTAGTCAAGATGTTCCCATGGGTTGCTTTCCAAACAAAGAATGCAATCTCCAAAGGGGCTAAAGAGGTCCAAATAATGGTGGAAGGGAAAGCACCATCCTCCAAAAGATACAATAATGAAGATTGCGAATTAAGAAGATTTAAATAGAAGGAGCTGACCGAAAAGATCAATTTCTTGCCCAAATCCCACCTCACCATGTCTTTTCAATAGACTCCTAAGTAGTCCTCATTAAGGATGTTGAAGAAAGTAATCAAAGATACTTCATCAACGAAATCATCCTGTACAAGGATTGAGAGTTTTAAGAGATTGAAATCTACTCATGTAATTAATATCTGGGAAATCTTTTCTCATGTTAATCTCCTGCGAAGTCGATATCATTCGTTGTACTCTCCATTTATGGCAGATTTCATTGTGGTTGACTCTTGTGCCACTTGTGGGTTTTCCCAATCTGGGTTTTCTAGGTTAAATCTTGTCACTCCTTTTATTATTGCTCTTGCATTATTATTATCATCGAGTTTGTGTATCATCCCATGTATGTTTCTGCTGCATATTTGCTCGAGTTCTATTTAGCCTTCTCTCCTGGAAGTCTGGAACCCCCAAAACAATATATCGGATGAAGTTGCTTTTAAAGGGAAAAATGAAGAAAACCTTTTGGAACAATAGGTTTTAGTGAGTGAAAACCTCTTTTTTTTTTTCCCCCCTTCCTTTTTTTTGGTTTGGGGGGGGGGGGGGGTTGTCCTAGGATATGGAGACGGATCTTGGAGATATGATTCATATGAAGTATGGATGTGCAATGTTGATGAGGCTACTGACAATCACATGTGAGATAATCAATCACAGTAAAGGGCTTGGTTTGAACATATTCTGGACTAAACTTGTTTGACCTTATGGCAAATTTGTTCTGAAATTATTTGTGAGATTTTTTTTTGTTTTTTTGTAGATATATATATATATATATCGGATGCTTAGCTAGCATCCTACAAAAATTATGTACTTCCAAAATACAAACTGTCCCCAAAATCTACAACATCAAAGAGGAATAGCTAAATTTCCCGTTACCTAAAAGTAGAAAGAATAGATGAAACTGTCTTTCAAATGCCAAAGATGACAGCTAATTAAAAAGGAAACAGCCCAGGAAACGCAACCAAATGCTAAATCTCTAGGAGACCTAGCAAAGTCCCAATGAAGCAAAATGTCATTTGGTGATTCAAGGTCCCCCCCCCCCCCTTTTGTGTAAATCACCACAAGCCTAATATTCCTGTGTGGACAGGACCTACAATAGCATCAGCAAATGCACAGGAGTCTTTTTGGGTTGGGTGGGGGGTGGGCGTGTTCGTAAAGTGAACATTTGTTAATAGTGAATACAATAATGACATGTTCAAATGAGGAAGGGAAACCGGGAACTACATGTGGAAAGTTAATGAATATAACAATTATGCTTTAAAGGCTTAAATGCAATGGCTAAAGGCCTAATGTCTTATGGTCTTGGGAGTTTCTAATTTATGTTAGCTACTATAATCTACTGCATTACCAAGAGTCTATCAAGGGAAATCCTCAGTAAATCGTGGAAGACTATTAGAGTTAGCAATGAGTTTTAGATAGCAATATAGAAGTAGAAGTTCCGTAATTTTTCTAATTCCTGGCAACCCCTGGGAACTATCTTCTTTGGGTGCAGAAGAGGGGCCGAAGCCCCTAAAAGAGTTATTATATGTTGACTTTTCTGATCCAAGTTGCTCCATTACAATCTGCCTGAAAAATGTCAAAAACCTCCTGAGAGTCAAAATACACAATATCAGAGCTAAAACTTCCTCCTAGTTACTAGTGAATTTGCAACTTTGTTGGCCTTGCGATAACAATGGGTTATTTTGATTTCCCAATCCCTTTTCTGAACAAGACTTTTGCATCTGTTGATCAAAGGTAGATGTTTCCTATTCAGAGTTCCTTGGCCTGGGATCATGCTAATCGCCATCACTGAGTCTGTTCTTGGCCACACTTTGGTACAACCTGTGGGAATATTGGTTTCCTCTAGGTGGACACAATGGCAATTTTACTAGTTCAAAAATTATTAGACAGTACTTGTTGGATGCTGTTGTAAGTCACATAGGCCAGCTCCTTATCCTAAAATTCAATTTGTTCTGTTGCGAAGCATATTTCTGTTTTTCAGTTTTATATAATCTGTTGTGCTTAGGTAACTTGGTTTCCTTGCAGGTCAGATGCAATTGAATCTATTCTGTGTGATTCATTGTTTCCAAGTGAATTTGCCGTCAAAGATATAGTTGAGCATTGGATAAATATTTTGGCTGGATTAGATAAAATTGAGATCAAAGCTCTGGAGAAGATTTTGGAGCAGAAGCAAAGGTAGTGTTGTATGCATTAATGCATTTTGATGTCAGTCACTTCCTTGGAGGCTCATTCTGTGATGCTTATATATATTTTAAATGGATTGATTTGTGTTCTTTCCTGTTAACTGAAGGTTACAACAAGAAATGCAGAAGTATCTGTCCCTTAAGCAGACATACAAGGTTTGTAGTCAGTTATCATGTTTTAAATACCTGTAACTCCAATTCCTTGTTTATGATTTTCATCTGCTGTATGGTTTGATTTGCTTTTACCTGACCACAGGACACTGACACAGCTGACTATCAGAAAAAAGTTATTGTTTTGTTCAGAGTTATGTCAAGATTTTTCATTGATCCTGTGAAGGCTGAGGAGGGATTTTTGGTACTTGATCAGTTAAAAGATGCTAATGTTTGGAAAATTTTGTTAAATCTGCTTGATCCAAACACTAGCTTCCAACAAGCTCGTGCTATTCAGGTGATGTACTGGTGACAGATATTTCCAGAAAAGCTGCGGATATATGCCTGCTGCCTACCTCTTTTATGTAGTTACTTGATTTGAATTAGTGTTTTATCACGCATTGTGTAATGGGGCCTTGGTGGAGTACTGTTATTATTATCATTTTAACGAAATAGATGTGAGGTTCTCGGACTACGTTGGTTATGTTCTTTAATTGGTCAGTCATTGTGATTTATGTGCGAGGGATATCTGGAATCACATCCACAAAGTGGCCTAGTTATGCTATAGAATCACTTTAGCGGTTGCTGTGCATGCCTTTCTCGGCTTTCGAGATTTTTGTATGGGTAGATACTAGATTGGGTCTCTGTCTTTTCTGTATTTCAGACATGATCCAGAGGAAGGTAATCTTTTTTTTTTTTTTTTTTTTTTGTTGGGGGTGGGGGGTGGGGGGGGGGGGGTGCTACTCTCAGAATATCTTTCTACCTTGGTGACTTCCTTGGTAGTGTTTCTTGGTAACAAAGTCTCTGTTTTGTTTTGGTTCTTAATGGTTAGTAGATAATAACGAAGTGAGATGCTTTTCAGCATTCACTCAGTGCCATGGGTATTATTTACACATGGATGGTAAAATGCTGCTGTCAGGCATAAGTTTGGTTTTGGTAGTATGTTTACTAAAGAATTCAAACCTCTGAGATGGATTTAACTAACTTTTCCCCTCGCTGTTCAACAGGATGATCTGCTTAAGATTCTTGGGGAAAAACATCCGCTCTATGATTTCCTAAATGTTCTTTCTGTGAAGTGCTCATACATCCTTTTCAGCAAGGAGCATGTCAAAGAAATCCTCTTGGAACTTGCAAATCTAAAATGTGATGGTAACACAGAGCGTTGTTTGTCATGTGTTAACATGCTGGTGGTAAAATCTTAGTTCTCTACATCTTGCTCAGGAAAAAATTGCTTATTTATACTTACCAGGAAAACAAAGAAATATTTGCGTGGGCTTATTGATGAAGACTTTTTGTTAAGTTTTTCCATGCCTAAGAAACTTGTTTGATCTATAGTATGATAAGTTGATAACAGTGGAAAATAGGTCATAATGAACCCCCCCCCCTTTGTTTTCTGCTTATGGAGACAGCCAAGCAGCAACTAGATGTGTTATGAATTGTTATCATTCTAGGCATTTGTGAATTGATGTAAGCTAGTGCATTATCTCACGAGCTGTTGAAATAGTATGGCTTTATTCCTTACCAAAAAAAAAAAAAAAAAAACACAGTATGACTATATTTGTCTTTATCATTGGTGATGTAATTCCCAGCTCTGTTCTCCTATGGAAGAGGCTGAGGAAGGATGTGACTGGGATAGGGTAATTGATACTTGCAATGCAACTAATTTGAGTACACCTGCACATAAGCTGCTGCTTGGATCTTTCTTGTTTTTGAGTGTAATTTTGGATAGGCTACTGTTAGAAAGATTTTCGTGTGATGTCCTGAGATTTAAAGTGCAAGTGGCTTTGGAGGTTTGCGAAGGAGGACAATATGTTATTCGACTAAGGTGATTAAGGAAAATTATGGCATGGATGGCGGTGTGAGACGAGCTCTTGCGGTCATGGGTTTGGTTGTTGGAAATAGATCGCTGACGTTGCCTGCTTCAAATCTGTTGTGTTTTTCATTTCATTTCATTTCATTTTTTTTTCCGGGTGAAGGACGACGCTACGCTCCTGTTTGGCATACTGTTTGGTTTGGAGACCAACGTACCCAGATCATTTTAGAATGATTCGTTGTTCATGATTTGGCTTTATGGATTGGTGACAAGTTTCATTGGGAATTTGCCTTTTGTGAGAAGTCTTCATGATGGCCATTATGGACTATTACTCGAGACAGAAATAGGGAATTTGGGAAGAGGGGATTCTATTGGATATAAGCGTATTCATTACCATGAAACAAATAACTGTTCTGTTTTCTTTAATTCTAATTTACTACTTTTCATGGTATTTTGATTATTTTCTGAGTTTCAAATGAACATGAACTGTCTTGCTGGCCAAAAAAAGAAAACAAAAACCCCTCATTTGTCTTGGTTCCTTTTGTTTTTACCTTGACTGCATGACTTTTCTTTGCTCGTGTTTGGTATTTGGTTCAGATAAGTAATCAAAGTGTTGCATTAGAGAGACACCAAATGATTATGGTGTCAAGCTCTTTTCAATTGTGCAGTCAACAAAATCCAAAAGTTCAAATCTCTATCATACTTAAGCACCATACTTCGACGTTGCAACATCCTCAAAAAGCATCCTCAAAAAGTAGAGCTAAAAGAATCAAAATAACATGATGACTCCAACCTTTCATCCTTCGCCTTCAAGCCACCAACACACCCTTTATAAGACACACTTTAACCCAATAAACCCCCATCAACGAATGGGCAACGTGCCAAAGCAAAAGAGCCCACAAACAATGCATGAGACAATCCAAAAATTCTTTCTCCTGGCAACACATAGAGCAACTACTAGAACCACTAAGCATGTCCTTTGTAGGAATCTTACCAATTACCTTTGGTGTCTGCTCAAGCAAAGAGACAAGCTTTAGTGGGAGCCTTAGAATTCCTTCTTTATTCTTTTCTTGGACCAAAATGAAAGAAAACAGTGATTTGTTTTCTTTCCTTCTAATTAATTATTCCTCTACATTTCTTGCCATGGTATTTTCTGAGGTCCAAATAGACCTAACCAGGCTAACTGTCTTAACTCACTTTGTTTATACCTTGACTGCATGGGTTTTCTATGCTCGTATTTAGTTTAGGGTTGCCGAGAGAGAAGTGTGTTTGGGTTGTCCCTGCTTTATTCTTTTCTTGGACCCAAATGAACGAAAAAGTGATTTGTTTTCTTTCCTTCTAACTTGTTCCTCTAAATTTATTTCGATCTTTTAATAGTATTTTCTGGGGCTCAAATGGACCCTAACTGTCTTACAAATTACAATATGTGCCAAAAGCAGGACAAAAAACTCATTTGTCTTTACTCACTTTGTTTTTTACTTTGTCTGCATGAGTTTGCTCTGCTCTTTTTCTTTTCCTTTTTTTTCGGCTGCAAATTTTTCTATTATGTTTACTGGTTTACCTTAGTTTTCTAATCCTCTTAGAACTGCTTGCAGATTTTAGCTAGCTACTCGCCATTGTTATTCATTGGGAGTGAAGAGGATTTGCTGCTGCTTCTTAAAGATGACAGTGAAATTATAAAAGAAGGCATTCTGCATGTGTTAGCACGGGCTGGTGGAGTTATTCGTGAACAGCTAGCATCCTCTTCTAGGTTTTACTCTTGAGTCTCACTCTATGTATGGAGCTGATGTAGTGATGTGCAGCCAGCGACTTGTCTAACAACTTGTTGACCGTGCAGTTCTGTAGATCTTATGCTTGAAAAACTATGTTTGGAGGGTACAAGGAGGCAAGCCAAGTATGCTGTGCATGCTCTTGCTGTGATAACGAAGGACGATGGGCTTAAATCACTGTCAGTTCTGTACAAGGTGATTTTTGAGCTTGCATTACTCCTTTAATTAAATTGGTCTGCTTGTACTTGTGGTTGTGGCTTCATGTCTAATAGTTGACTGTTTCACATGCTTGCGCAGAGGCTTGTTGATTTGTTAGAAGAGAAGGCACATCTCCCCTCTGTACTGCAGTCACTTGGGTGTATTGCACAAACTGCAATGGCTGTTTTTGAAACAAGAGAAAGTGAAATTATGGAGTTTATTAAATGCAAAATTTTGCAATTGAGTAATGTATGCTATTATGATTCTGTCCACCTGCATCGTTTTATTTTTACCATACTTTAATGTACTGTACCTTATTTCAGGGTTATTTTCTTAACCTGTCTTTCCTTCTTCCAGAAACGGCAAGCGAAGACAAAAGCACGTCAGCGTGATCCGAGTGAACTTTGTCTCTTGAAGGTTGGTTTGTGTTTCACTCTCTTGATTGAATCACTAGACACGTACTAGAAGAAGGGAAAAAAAAAATGATTGCCCATTGTAGGATGTTTAATGTCTGTAGGCCTCAGTGCTTTGCTCTGTTGGTGGCATAGTGAACACTAATATCCCTTACAGGCATTCTTTTCATATTGGTGTATTTGGTTATCTTCTCGACCTATCTTCTTTGTTTCGTTTGTGGGGCAGGTATTTGGCATTAAAACATTGGTAAAGAGCTACTTGCCAGTTAAGGATGCTCATCTGCGTGGTGGAATTGATAATCTCATAGAAATTCTTGGAAATATGCTTTCCTTTGGAGAAATTTCTGCAGAGCTAGAATCAAGGTACTGCTGAGCATGTAGAAACTCTATTCCTTTGTTGCGGGTTTGTTAGTTGTTAGTCCGAAGTTTCTCAGTGGTGATTGTCACCCTTGATACAGATGTTTCAATTACTATCGTTGCTTTCTTGCAGTTCTGTGGATAAGGCTCACTTGAAGCTTGCTGCTGCCAAGGCCATACTTCGCCTGTCACGATATTGGGATAATAAAATTCCAGCTCATGTTTTCCAGCTAGCTCTCAGAACAGCTGAGGTGGGAACTGCTCATCTTATATTTCTTTCATATTTCTTCTCTGTGTTCAAGCTTTTGTAGTGAATTCTTTGGTTTACACTTTAAGTAATTCATTTTGAGTTAAACACTTAACTTTTCCTTTCCTTGTTTTGAGCTTCATACAGATAAATAATCGTCAAGCTAAGAAACACTTTCTCAGCAAAATTCATCAGTACATAAAGGATCGTGTTTTGGACGCAAAATATGCTTGTGCTTTTCTATTGGACATCTTTGCATCCAAGCATCCAGAGTTGGAGGAGGTATCTTTTATTAGGATCTGAATCTTTGATTGTGTTTCTGCGATGTTTATGCTGCGGCAAAGTGTTGCAACTTACAGATTATTCTCTTATGTGTTCATCTTTGGCATCTGACTTGCAGGATAAACATAATCTTGCCGATATCATACAGATGTGTCGCCAAGTGAAAGCCCGGCAACTTGCTGTGCAGTCTGATACAACCCCGACCTTGCCTTACCCTGAATATATACTTCCTTATCTGGTCCATACTCTGGCACATCATCCTCTTTGTCCTAATTTTGATGAATGCAGAGATGGGAAAACATTGGAGCCACTGTATCGGTATGTCTTAGTTTTTCTAAACAATATTTTCTGATCTTCTCCATCCCTGGGATGATATCTCTAGTTCTGGTCATCAGTTCTTGGAGGATGAGAATGGAATTGTTAAAAAGAGGGGGGGGGGGGGGGGAGTATCTGGTAGAGTGCTTTCTAGTGATTATTCGATGGTTTGTATACCTATATTAACCTCCTCTTGATTTGCAATATGTGTGTTTGTATTGATACTTTCTGGATTTATTCTTGATAGCCTACTTGTCATTCAGATAGATAATGAATTCATAGCAACTAAACTAAGATGCAACTGTTAACTGAGGTCTCAGTTTCTTTATCTGAAATATCTTGAGATTTACTGGTTCAAGTAATCCTGAATTCTCTTTTCTGGTGTGTTAACTTTCACAATTCATATCTTAGCTATGATTATCAGTGAAAAATCTGTTTTCAAGCTTATTAATTTCTAACTAGAAAAGATACGAATGAAGCTCATCTAAACTGGCGCAATCCGTTTGCAATATTCTGTTGAGTTCGCTAATTGGTCTTTCTGGTGTTGATTTTCTGTTTTATTGGTGCTTGTCCCTGACGAGTTTCTTGTTAACCCCGTAATTCTAACTTAATTTCGCACTTTTAAGGTTTATTTTTCAAGGACTTTCTTTAGTTGGTGTAAGGTTTTTGATGATGCTACAAAGGTTACCGTGTTGGATTTTGTTGATAGGTTGACTATAACTATACTAGGGATTTGACGCTTTGTGAGTTTCTGATATTGCCTCCTTTTGTAAATAGTTGACATCCCCTTCAGTGGCGGATTTAGAATTCAGAGTTAGTGATGTCGGTAATAATTTACTAAAAAAGTTACTCCATTTTTTATCTGTCTTTTGGATGTGACGAGGGAAAATGAATACCACAAAAATGTATAGGGTAGTTAGTGACAAAATTAATTAAATATGCTTAATTAAAATTAAAATTAAAGGGGTGATTCAATAAATATTAACGGTAAAACAAAAAAAAAAAAACTTAGGCCCCGTTCTTTTGTGCATTGCACTTGCGTTGCGTTCGGTTAAGTTGCGGTAGAAATAGTTAAAAGGTAATGGTAATTTGCGTTATGTTGCAGTAAGGTTGCGGTAAGTTGCGTTACGTTTGGACGCGTTAACGCATAAAAGAACGGGGCCTTAATATGTTAATAATATAGTAAAATGATAGATAATATGAATGGAGACACATTAGTTTAAAAGTCGAATTAAAATAACAAAGGTATTAAAATTTAATGCATAAAAAAAATTAAGAATAACATTAAACAACTTATGACAGGTTCTCGACAACTAGAAGGGGAATCGAACCAATAACTCCATGCACAAATCCAAAATTTAGGCCCTGCTCTTTTTTGCGATTGGTATGGTGTAGAAATGGCACGGTAAAGCGAAGTTATTGTGAGTGCGTTAAGATGTGGAATGGTATTGTAAAATTTGTGTAAAGTGTGATTGATGTGGTAGGTGAGGAGAGAAAATGTGAAAAATAGAGGAGAAAACTGAGGAGATATATTGGTAATAATTGTGGTAAAGTGTGGTATGATATGATAAAATGTGAAAAAATATTAAGTGATATGGTGAATTATGGTACCGCACCGCACTAAAGAACAGAGTCTCATACTTTGTAAGCATATACTACCACTGCACCAACCAGAAGCTTTTGCCAAACTATAGTATCAAACATTAAATATTTTTAATTTTGTATTATTTTCTTGAAACAAATTTATTTATTTTTCAGATTTAAGTGGTGTCAATTGACACCACTCATAACTATGTAGATCCGCCCCTGATCCCCTTGGTGTCCATTAATATATCTTTTTATAAAAAAAATAAAAAATTCTAGAGAATGTGGTTGGGCATCTTGTGTTCCTAGTTTGTCACCTAAATACGTACTATTGAAATTATTAATTGGTTGTTTTTGCACGCAGTGGCTATGGAAATTTTGTTTGTTCAGATTGATCACATCCTATATTTCAATCTCTAAAATGTTACTCGCTTTTCTAATATAAAAGCCTCTCTGCAGTGGTTTTGATTTAAGTCCTGTACATTTGATACCTTCTTTTTTATTCGTTCCTGTCCATGTTTGTGTGCTTTCTGATCCCATTAAGCTTATGTTGCATTTTGTAGGGTGTTGTATCTCTTCCTCTCAATGATTGTCCGTGGAGATGATGATACTATGGCTGAAGTTAGTGCTACTGACAAAGAAAAGGACACCATGCCTACCATTACTTCTATTTTGCAATGTATAAAGCAATCTGAAGATGTAGTGGATACGAAAAAGTCAAAGGTAAATTTGTTCGCTATTCTGTTGTCTGGCTATTATATGACTTACTAGGGCAACCATAACAACACACATTTTGGGGTGGGACTGTATCTGGATGGGGCATTTTTCGTGTCTTAATGCAGACGGCTGATCATGGCTGAGAATTTTGATTAGACGGAATTGAAAGTGGCTCCTGTGCATGCACTTTTGACGCTATTTTGGGCTCCACGTGTGTTTGTGTGTGGGTTGCATATTTGGGATTAACTATTTGAATGTTCAATTTTGGATATCAATTACAGTTAATCGTTTTTATTTGTTAAGATGTTCCCCTTAGTAGATGACCCTAGTACCTAATGCATGCTTTCTAATCAAAATTTGAGTGGATAATAAAATGGAATGAGAAGAGAATGTGCAGACTTAGTTCACAGGCTAACGATGAAATTAAATCTAATTGTGAATTTGAGCTTGTCGTTCACTTCCTGAATTGCAGAACTCACATGCAATCTCTGAACTTGGGCTGTTGGTTATTAAGCGCTTAGCTGTAAAATCAAGTGCTTCTCAAGGTGCCAATGAATCAGTTGATTTACCATCAGCACTGTACAAACCAATTGATTCCAAAGCAGAGAGCACTGAGGTATGGTCATTCTGTAATTGCTTCCATCAGATGTTCCATTGAAACATTGTCTGTTGGCTTTGGGTGATTGAATGTTCACTTCTTGAAAAATTGAATGTCTAGATTGTCATCTGTCAATATTGTTGTGACCTGAGGTTAAATTCTGTTATCGTACATGCCCACTTGATAGATGGCTGAAACTAAAGAAAAGAATTCAGCATGGGATTACAGGAAAAGTTAGCATCGCTGTGTGTAACCAAAAATAATTCTTAATATGCAATAATCAATGTAGTGTGTCTTAACGAAAAGCTCGGAAAGCCCTTATTTATAGGTAAACAACCTTGCTAATACGAAACCTAATAGAAATAGGAAACTAGCAATTATAACTAGTCAAACTAGAAAACTATTCCTAATTAGAGTAGGAAAGTATAATGAAGTTATAAATTATACTAAATATTTTTATCCCTAAACATACTATTACTTGGTTCCATCATTTTATGGACGTTGTGATGAAATCATTAAACCTAAATAATCTAATTCCTAAATATATTATTACATGATTCCTTCACCACTCTTTACAGTTCATGTGATTAATGTGTTTGTCCTGGTTTTGAGTGTTAGGCCTTACACTCTCAGTTCAGGACAGATCTATACACTGCTTACTCACCTTTGTTTTTGAATAGGCTGTTGATACGCAGACATGGTTGGCTGATGATTCTATTTTGACCCACCTTGAATCTCTTGCGATGGATGTCAATGGAACTGTATGTATACACCAGAAGAAGCCATGCTCATTTCTTTATGTTGATGGGTTGTATTTTGCACTGTGATCATTTATCTTCCAACTTCTGTCATCACAGGTCAATTTAGAGATCCATCAGGATGAGGTTTTGGAAGACATTGAAACAGAGGCCAATGAGGTTCCTCTCGGGAAACTTATCAAACGAATAAAGTCCCAAAAGAATAAGTCAAAAGCAGCTGTGAAAGGCGATTCTTCACCAATGGAAGTCCAGAATGATGTTGATGTTCTGAAAGTGGTGAGGGAAATCAATTTGGATAATCTGGGGGTCTCAACTAAGATTGAACCAAGCAATGGTCATGACAATAATTTGAATACCGAGGCAAGAAATGGAGAACAAAATCATAGTAAGAAAAGGAAGAATAATGATGCTAAAGCTACTGTTATACCTAAACGCAGAAGATCCTTGTCAGCACGAAACACTCCCAAGTATTCTCCCTCTAAAAGTACGAAGTCTCCTTCTAAAGCGAGCTCTAAAATGCCATTGGAAGGAGAAAATGAGGCTAGCGAGTCAGATTTGTTGGTATCACCCATAAAAAAGAAACCAAGTAGCCAAGGCTCTGAGAAAAGCAGTGATGAAAAGCATACTGAAGAAAATGATGTCAGAGACCAGAAGGTGAATTACTTGCTCTGCCGTTGTTTAAGCAACGACACTTGTTCTGTTACGATTTACTAATGTTTGTGATATGTTACTTTCCTTAATCTGTCAAGGGGGCTAATTCTTCCATGGGATCTGTTAAGAAACAAAAGAGAAAAAGCATTGCTGGATTGGCGAAGGTTAGTGATTTTTTTTTATGCTCATGAATTCACATGTTGCGCTTCAGGTTGTTGTTGACTTGTTGCCTATGTCCTAGATCCTGAATGGTAACAAGCGACATAAGGTAAGAAACATAGCCTAAAATGGGAATTAGGGAACACAGTAAACACTAATATGAAGTAACTAACGTAGAACTAATAAGTTATTCATACTGACATACATGTATGTGTATGCTATTTGGGGTGTGTGGGTGTGCCGTGTGCGCATGTCTTGGGAATTTTACCATGTATCTAACCTATGCATTTACATTTCCAATACCCTATGGGTGCCTTTCCATGTTCTTTTTGGTTGTTCCCTTTCCATCTATCAGAAAGGTGCATGGCCTATGTCTATGTGACAATGGCATTTGAGGATTGCAATTATGCTGAATAAGAGATCCTGATGACACAACATACGTAGGTGTTTTCTGGTGTGGAAATTTAGGCTCCGTTTGGTCTTTGGAAAATGAAATGGAAAGAAAACTTTTAACTCTTCACTAATCTAGTATAAGATCCTCCATGTTCTCCACCAATCTATCCCTTGATTTTCTCCCTCCCCAATCCTACCATCTCATTTAGCCTATCAATATCATATTTCCATCTCACTTTCCTCTCAACTTTGGAAGGAAAATGTTGATGACAAAATCAATGTAACTTTTCCATTATGTTTTCCATCTAACTCTTCTTCCTCCACCTTTTTAAAGCCAAGTTAAGGAAAATAAATGATGTTTCAAAAAATTTTCTTTCTATCCCACTTTTCAAGGACCAAACGGAGCCTAAGGTGTGGAATATAAGAGGGCCTATTTGAATATCAATAGATTTAAATGGTGGAATCTAGATGTCAAGAATGCAGCTGAAGTTTCAGGGAAGATTGGATCACGAGTAGTTTGGGAAGACAGAGCTTGGAACCGATGAAGCTTATATATTCTTTTGGTTAGAAGACTTGCTGAGAAGCATTTCGACTTGTCTGTCTTTTCAATCAGAGAACAATTTCTATAGAGTGAAATCCTGCCCCAGTTCAACTTTTATGCCATGTGCACTTTCACATTGCGGTCTACCTTACCTTGACATCAGCATTTTATTGCATTAGTTGAGTGGTAGCCGATCTGTCCTCTTTGACTTGTGGCTCTGCATGCCTGTTCTCTGGCTTTCTTTTTGGTTTTTTGTGTATTTCATGAAGCTCTTGCTGTATCCACGGTGTTCTAACTTGCTGTTCATATGATCATGTGATGTCATCAGTGCACAGAAAACGACAGTGGCAGTCATACTACAGATTTGGTAGACTGCAGGATCAAAGTTTGGTGGCCAATGGATAAGCGGTAAGTGTTTCATTTTCGTTATTGATGATTTAATGGTTCTGTACACGGCTGTAGGCTATTTGTTTTGCCTTTGAAGAGAACAGGTGAATATTGCATATTTTCTTGTGTCAGGTTGGGGAGATCACTTCCACGGAAGCTTATTTAACTCTTTGGCTCCATTAAAAGGAACCTTTTTTTTTTTAAAAAAAAAAATTGTATCCCATGAGGTTATCTTGACTTGTGAAGTTGTGATAATTTGCTAAAGAGGGATAAGATCTCGTCGAACAGTTGCTTCATGTGCAAAGTGGAAGGGGAATATCTAGATTGTTGGTGCCTATTTTCCTTCCACTAGAGCACTATGGGATCTAGCCTTTAGTTTCTTGGGTTGGGTCCAACTGTATTTGGAATCATCTCTTCACTTGGAAGAAGGGGGAGAGGGGGGGGGGGGGGGAGCTCAAAAAAAGGGGGATATCATGTGTGCATCAAGCAAAAAATGTATCCCACAATTAGTCTGTACTCTGTACCATTTTAACTACGTTAGTTTGATCCTCGAAAATGGTTTTGCATCTGCCCAGTTAGGGTTTGTATTTTTTCAACTTTTACTATATCAAGCTTCAGTCGAAGTATCTCACCCAAAATGACTTGTGTAACTAATACTGGTAATTCAACAAGTCAACCTTTGATGAATCACTGGACCTTACTAGGAGGGTATTACACTTTTGCTTGGATGATGCACCAGTGCACCGCTATGTGATAGATATCGTGTGCCATATGCTGTATATGATCTCATCTGCCTGTAACATCAAGCTTTCTTGATGTACTTGATTAGAATGGAATCAATACTGGTCTCTGGTCTCTATTAGATCATCCGTTAGCATGTCTTATTATCAGATTTCAGATGACAGATTGGCCATTAATTAATATATTTCGTCTGTGCAGGTTCTATGAAGGTTTAGTAAAATCTTATGATCCCGACAAAAAGAAACATGTGGTGAGTAACACACACTCTTCTCTCTCTCTCTCTCTCTCTCTCTCTCTCTCTCTCTCTCTCCCTCTCTCTCATGCTGGGGTTGACTAACCAGAATTCTTACTTGTCAATACCTATGACGAAACGACACTGACTAACAAAATTAAAAACAAATCCTTATATCCTGCAAACTTAAATGGAAATCATCGCTGTTGAACAAAATCTACATGATTAGTTGTTGTTGTGGCTGAAAGTTTTGCTTGCCAACTTTCTTCTGCAGGCTTCTCTCTTGTAACTGTATAATCATGTACATATGCACATTTGCTTACGATTCAAATATCTGTAATGTTTGACTGTAGAACTATATTGTGTTGGGAGGGTGGGGGGCCAATTTGTGTGTTTTTGTGTGTATGTGTGTGTGTGTAAGGTACACACATGTATTGTTTTTGCATGATTGTCACTGCTTCTCTTATGACTTTCTACATATGTGTCTCAAATTGAAGGTATTATATAATGATGGTGATGTGGAAGTGCTACGTCTAGAAAAGGAACGCTGGGAGGTAGTTGATGATCATAGGCCTAAAAAGGTATGGTTTGGTATGATGATTGTTTCATTTAGTTTGAATCTGATGAAAGTGTTCTCCGTTCTATTAGGTTGAGATTCATTCCTTATGACCCTTTTTTGTGTTGCTTGCAGAAGACAAATACAGCTAAGAATTCTCCTAAAGTAATGTGAGTTCTCCTTAGGTTTTGTTATGTAGAGGTTTACTTCGTTGCATTTTCTTTGAAAAATGTGGTGACTTGCTGTTAATATTTTGTTGCATTTCACAGATCCGCCAAGAAGAAAATCAAGCTTTCTGATGGATCTGATATGTCAGAATCAGCGAAAAGGTGCGTGCCATATATCTTATGGACTGCAGGGATTTAGTGACAATGTTCTTATTTTTCTGCTCATTGGATGAGTGGCAGACCATCTGCTGCTAAGGGGAAAAAAACTCAGAACAAAAGATCGAAACATGGAAAGAAAGGCGTAGTACATGGAAAGAATTCCGCTGGCTCAGAGGAGGTGGAGAACAGATCTGAAATATCAAATGACGAGCCAACTGTATCATCTGACATTGAAGAACCTGAGGGTGGTAACATTTTTCCACAGTTCCTTGTGTAAAATGTTTCTTATTGGGTTTTTGCATGTAGCTTGGCTGAATGAGGTATATATACACCAATCCCCCTTTTTCTTTTTTCCACAGGTGATCTCAGGCAGGACGTAGTGAAGGATGAGCCTGCGGGTGAGCCATGTGATGTGCCCGAGAAATCAGAAACTGAAGGACCTGAAAGAGACAGTGATGCTGCTGAGACTGATTCAGAGAACTCTGTTGAAGATCCCAGTGGCAATCTCCAAAGTGACCAAAGCGGAGGAGTAGCGGATAGTCCTCCAAATGCTGATGTTTCTGATGTAAAAAAATCAAGTGAATTAGACTCTAGCGGTGAGAAACCATCTCAAGATGAATCCGACAACGAAAAGAAAAAAGAGGAATCCGATAATGAAAAGAAAATAGATGAGGACGCTGCTAAACAAACATCCGATGTAGCTGACGTTTCAGATGCCGGAGATGGTGAAGATGGCGATGACAAACCTCTTGTACTTTCTCACTCTCTGGATGTGTTTTGAGTTTGCTAATCTGTGTCCTTGCTTTCTGTACTCTAATTCGGTGCTAATGTTGCAGAGTATCTGGAAGCAGCGGCTGGTGAAATCACGTCAGACGAACTAGGTTAGGTTAGCTCTCAAATGTCTGCAGCACAAGTCTTCATGAAGACCTAGATACTGTCGTCCTCAGACAAGACATCGTAGAAAGCATCCTTCCTTCCAACTTTCATGTGTTCTTGGGTCCGTGTTTTCTTCCATCAATGTGAATTGCATCTGATTGTGGTTGTTCTTTCAAGAATCTCTGGTTTAGCATAATTTTAATTAGTTGATGTGATCATCATTATAGGTGTACAGCAGTAGGCTGTTAGTTCAGTCTAATGTAGGTTGGAGAACATTAGTTATGTGGTTAAAAGTCATGGCTAACAAAGTTGTAGGTTATTCATATTTTACTTGTACATAGAGATCGCGTCACCTACAGTATTCTGCTCTTGCCATGACCATTAGATGAGCTTTGTCTTGCTGATTTGCTCTTGGGCACTGCATATTTTGTTGTGGCCTGCTAGATAATTCCATGGAGACTTAATTCGATGGTTTTTGTATTTTGTTTGTTATAAAATCAGTCCAATAATCAATCCATTTGGGTGCATAGGTTGAATGGTCAAGCAGTCAATTGGGTATAGTTGAACCCCTTCAGTGTTAAGACTAGGATTGGACCTGTACAATAGGGGCCGTTGTCAATATATATTGCATGCATCCGGAGTATGTTCTCCAGATATTACAAGTAAACAATCATTACAATATGAGTGAACAATCTAATATCTGCAGTGAACAATCTAATATATATGGATGAAGAATTATACTATCTAGAGCACGTGTTTCGGGTACACCGAAACACGTACACCTAATAAATTGCAGGCCGTTGTCACTGACTAGTATTGGTTATGTATATGTATTTACATTGATTGTACCATGTTTACTATTTCCTAGTAACTGGCCTAGTGATGCAGGGATCAGTGGATCCAATGGTCAATTGGTTGGATCGGTTTGTTTTGATTAGACTAGTTAACTTGGGTCGCGTTTAAACGTGTCACCTGGGAGGTTGTTTTGTAGGCTAGTTAACTTGCGTCTTGAGAGTATAAGCTATCGAAGTCATTATTGCTTCGCATGATAGTAAAAAAAATGATTTTTTTTTAAAAAAAATTAAATTTATTATTATTTTTTATGATAAGGTTGTCCACTTACTCCTTTTACAGAGTGTTAAACCCAGCTAGCTAGTGGGCATGGAAAGGGGTAGTACAATACCAAATTAGGCTCATAAGCGGCATTTGAGAGTATCAATAATTTTCACCAAGATTTGTAACCATTATGATTTCAATCTTGGTGGGGAGGATAAATCTCCTGCTCTCATTGGTGAAAAGGCGAATGATGAATCCTTTAGGGACTAGGGTTGAATCATAAGTAATTCCATAATTGACTCATTCCCCATTAATAAACTAAACAACATGTTAGTGATCAACCGGCTTTCAGAACTTGTGTTTTGCAAAATTAAGAGAATTGGCACATATGTGAGGAGAAGTACTCAAACTTATCGTGGTTTCTTCTCAAACTTATCGTGTTTGACAATATTTTTTGGAGTAGTGCTCATAGTTGTGACCAAGACAAAATTTACACTCACTTTTTGAATCATATGAAATTTTACCCCGGTCAAAACAAGCAACAAGTTAATAATCAGACGACTTTTAGAATTTAGTATTTGCGAAGCTCGGAAAATTCACACATAGGCAAGAAGAAATACTCATACATATCATTTTCGACAATAACATTTGGAATAATGCTCAACGTTTGACAAAATATTAACTGGTCAAATATTATCGTTTGTTAAGATAGTATTTTAACTAATATTTTGAATAACATTTAATATTTTTATTACGGAGCATTTGATAGGAATCTCAGAGAAATTTTTCCTAGGAAGTTTTTCATGGAAAAGATTTCACCCGGAAAAAATTTCCCTTAGCCACTCTTAAGGAAAGTTTTCTCTGGGAAAATATAGGAAATGGTGGGTCCCTATAAATTTTTCCCAATGTAAACCTATATTCAAATATGAGAAAAATAAGTTAACATGGGAAAATTGATCATTTCCTCAAAATTTTTGACCAACCAAGCACACCTTAGTGTATATGAAATGTTAATAAAGTTGCCCCTCAAAAGATAACATTCCATACTCTTAGTCAAAAAGTTGTCATTTGAAAATTCTACCTATGAAAATTATTCACATATGTTAATTAGGAAAGTGAAATGTGTTGGTGGAACCATGGAGCTACTCCAAAAAGGCAAAAACAAACAAATGCTTCACGGATTAAGTTGATCCATCAAATGTTCACAACCAAACAACTCACTAACATCCAAAGTCAAAACCACTCCACATTACGACACCGTTCCATCTAAAAATGCGGTAAATGCTAATTTTGTCCAACATCACCTAAATCTTTGACCATTTACCGACTACCTGCCGAGTACCCAGTATGAATGTTCAACCAAAAGCATTAAATTTAAAGCATATTTGTTTGTTTGGTAACTACAAAGATTTCCAAGTACCTATCTTTACTCACTGACACCGCCATTGATTCTATTTCAGAGCACCCATTAATCCATCTTATTCATCTTCATTAGTTGTGACTTCCCAGACCCAGGACGGAAAACAAGAAAGAAGAAGCTACTCTTGCTCATTCAGTGTATGTTATCTTCTTCCTTGCTTTTTCATTAGGGTTTCTTCGTTTTAGGTCATTTCTGTGTCTAGGGTTTCTTCTCCCCTTCAATCAAGCCCTATTTCAAGATTCTGGGTTGTTTGCTTTTCTTATCTTTGTAATGTCAATTGAGTATGGTCAATGGTGGGGATTAATCGTGAGTTGTGTTTGTGGTTTTGGGCAGATTTTGTGATGTCTAATTCCGTGGGAACTCTTAAGGTTGTGGTGGTCAAAGGGAAGAGATTGGTTATAAGGGACTTCAAGAGCAGTGATCCTTATGTCATCCTCAAGCTTGGTAATCAGGTCTGTTAAATTCAAACACTTGCTAATTAAGTAATTATTATCATTAAGTATCTTGATATAGTTGTTTATTTGGAGCTTTCAGAAGCTGTACTGTACATTCTAATGATGCTCATTCATGCTACTGTTAGTCATTATTGCTGACACTTGTTGAATCTTAATTCTATGTAGCTGTGAATTTTGTGATTACACAAGGCTTCTGTTTGTCTGTGTGATACTAGCTGAATCTGATTGCAGTGATTAACTGTCAATAAACACTAGTAATTGCTCTAGTATGTGGTGATATGATGCTGCTTATCAAAAACCTTGGCATACCCAAGGCACAAAAAAGCGCAAAGGGGTCCTGGAGCCTGGGCGCATGCCTTTTGGACGCAAGGCGCACTTCAGATGTTTCTATTTTCTTTGCGTGAAAATCATTCCCACATCAATGCACTATAGAAAAGTAGAAGTTGTGAGTGTCTATGGAGGTGTTTTGGGGTTGAGGGGATTGAATTAGAAGGAAACATAACAGAAAGAACCTTTTTTACATTTCTTTTTCACTGGGATCCAAAGGGCGCACAAAAGCTGTGCCTCTTGTGGGCTTCTTGGATGAAGCCCCGCCTCAACCTGTGTAAGGTGTGGGCCTTGTGCCCTTTTTAAACTAAGCTTACTCATTTTTTCGTTGTCCATGGTGGTAGGGTAAATTGAATCTCGTTAATTTGATTGATGTCTGATGTCTGTGAATTGGAATACTAAGGATATGGAAGATATGAGTGACTGCTATGATGGCCTACTTTCTGCTGCTGCTGAATCATCAATGAGCATAATTGTGGTTGCTTTATGATATTGATTTGGAGTCATGTAACAACCTAAAGGGTCTTAGCTTTGTGCTGTTTAAGTTACTCTTGCTGTTCAATGACTTGCTTTTTTCAGAAATTTTCTATATTATAACGGCTGCAGTTTTGTATGTGCTTCTTGAGGGGAGAGCTGCTTCAGTTTTGTCTTACTTCGTTTTAAGAAATCTTTTTCTTCGAATTTGCCCATGCTGGAAGTTCTGTTGAAGGTTCAAAGGGCTTTAGTCTCTATCTCTCATGTTAAACTGCCCTGATTCACTAGTAGCTTTTCCTCCAGGTTGCAAAGACCAAAGTTATAAACAGCTGCCTAAATCCTGTCTGGAATGAGGAGTTCACTTTCTCCCTGACAGAGCCTGTTGGGACTCTCAACTTGGTTAGTGATGTTTCTTCCTTGTTGATCATCTTTGCAGTTGTGTTTTATTTGTTTTGATCCACAAGTGGTTCTGGTTACTTGGTCAGACATTGTTTTGGCACTCTAGACTCTAGCCCCAAGCTTTAGTTTGGCAGGGGACATCATCCATGTTTATCTAGATTGGTTCGAGACTTGAAAATGTTGATTATTCACTCACCTACTGCTAGATAGTCAAAATAGTTGAAGATATTGCATAGAAGAGCTTATTCATTTGGAGTATGTGCTTGAAATCAGAATTGACATAGATGCTTGGTTTGACCATGCCAAACTGAGTCTTGGGTTAGGCTGGGCCTGATTTTAATTAAGTATGTACAATGAGCCGATCTGGACTATGCTGAGGTTTAGTAAAGTTAACTCTTAGTCCTTTCCCGTATGATCAGGATCATGTTGAGGTTCATCTTAATGTTTATTGGGAGCTTTTTACTTGTTTGATATTTCATTATGAAGTTCCCAAAAATGAAAGTAGAACTGCAAGTACTTTAATGGCTCCCCTCCATTAGCTCCACCATGATTACTCCATTAACACCATAACGACATCACCATCTATCTTCTATGCCTTGCTTGTTCCCTGAACTCATTGTTTTACCCTCTTCTCCCGGCCCAGTGGTATTCTTTAACACTCCTGCCTTATCATCTTGCAACCTAACACCATATTCATATTTTTGAGCACTACCGATGGTAAGTAAAACTCACCCGATGCGGAAATCAAGGGGGAAGTGGGTTAGTGGTAGGGGGGTGACAATGCTGAGCGCCCTTGGGTGAATGAGTGAAGCATCCGCCACTTGAGATGTTGATTGAGTGAAGCATCAGTCTCTTGAAATGTTGAGTGAGTGAATGGGGCATTTGTACTCACCTATTGTGAATGGGGCGGGTCATTCTTGTTGTCATTACTCATTACTCATTATTATCAACTAAGTTGTGAAAAACTACACACACTTGGTAATAAAAGTACCTCAATATCATATGCATTCTTCTTCTTCTTCTATAGGAAGTGTTTGACAAAGACACGTTCAAGGCCGATGATAAGATGGGGAATTCTTACCTCGATATCCAACCTCTCGTGACAGCAGCAAGACTGAAGCAAGCCCTTGGAGTGTCTGCGGGGGAAACGACTTTAAGGAAGGTCATTCCTGATAGTGACAACTGTCTTGTGAGAGAGACTTGTATTAGTTGCATAAACGGAGATGTTGTTCAGGATGTGTGGCTAAGGCTTTGCGAGGTTGAATCTGGGGAAATTGAATTGAAACTCAAGTTGGTAGGTAACTCCTAGTCCAGTTCCTGACTCCAGTTAAGTGCACTGTTGGGATGAGTAGGCTCATTGTTCTTCCTTAGTTCTGTCGTAATGTCGTTTGCCTACGGGCACAGCTCATAGACGATCCTGGAGTGATTGCTAATTAGGAGTAGAGTGTGTGTAATTGTATATCTGGGAAATTCAGACTGTTCATGAAGAAATGGTGATCATGGATGAATGTATAATGTAATTCTGGAATTTATTCTGTATGATTGTGTGAGGAATGGTGTCCAGTTAATGAAGAATGGCGATCAAACCAAATTAGGAAAGTATCAAACAGAAAACGTCAGAGTAATATTTCGCCATTGCCTTATCAACATGGACCATGTTGGCGGTGACATTGTGTTAGGCATGACACGGGCAGTGTTGCTTGCTTCTTTTTCCTGCTCGTTGACCCCCTATAGGACTTGTGTAGGTTATAGAAAATGACTATATTGCCCTTAAACATGCTTAAACCAACCCAAATCAATTGGGGCTTCTCACAAACCAAAATACGTGTTTGGAAAGAAGGTGAGGCTCCTCTCGTCTTTAGCAAGTCGAGCCATCTACTTTGTTCCCAACTTCTTGGAAAACAGTTTGGTCCGATGTGAAACAAGGAGTAGCAGCTCATATTTTAGCTCTTCTACAACCTATTAATCTAGTTGAACAGGTGTGGCCCACGCAGGGACGGCGGGACTAGTGGATGGAATCGAGCCATGGCCCATGTTGACTTTTCCTATATATACTTTTAGGTATGTGGTGTTATGAAATACGTGAGGTAGTTTAAATTTTTATTGTATTGGTAACTACTAAGTTCGTCTCTCCATGAACTTTTGTTCATGGGGTAAGACTGCCTACATTAGGATCCCCAGACCACGTTCAAACGTATCACCTAAGAAGTTGTTGTTGTTGTTGTTGGTAACTACTAAGTTCATTCCTCCCTTTACATATAAACGCCGACTTTACCTCAACTCTGGGTCTATTTATTGTCCACGATCTGACCAATAAGGACATGGATAAGTTTTTGGATCAAGTAATAATGTAGTTTTCTTGCATCTTTAAAAAAAATAGACAATGTTACAAGCAATTTTTTCCCCCTTCCAATAAGCAAAAAGTCAACGAGGTCAAAACACGTGATAATGTAAACCTATATATAGATTTGCTCTATTTATCCGATTGTTTTAAAATTAGACTTTATTTATATGTAGGATCATGTTTTGTATCCAGCTAGAATTGGGCGATAAAGTCATCCAATCTTTATAACCAAAAAATTCGGCGCCCCTCTTTGTTTTAAGGGAAAGGATAATAAATTTTCAGAAAAGAACCAACTTTTTTTTTTTTTTAATTAACCTGCTAGCAAATATTTTTCTTGGTTGGTTTGTTCTCCTTGTCTCGTGCTTCTTCAATTTCCACAATTTGTTGTTCATCCATTTCATTGAAGGATGGTGATGGTCGGCATTGTTCATGATCAATAGTGCATGCCCAGATAATATACCAGAATCATATATAGTTTATCGTTTCAGGTTTGCTGAATTCTATTTCTATATAAAATCATTTTTGTTTGGTTCACGTTACATTGTTTCCTAAATGATCTTCATTTCGTAAAAAGTAAAAGGTTCTTATTCGTTTATTTACGATACTTACACATATTGCATTAGGAAGCCCTAGTTATGCATATATTGTATCAACCTCAAAATAATATGAGAACAACTACAACATTGTAATGTTTAAATGAAAAACTCGACAATATGTAAGGAATAATACTGTGTTATAATGTGCAAACACATGATATATAGGATTTAATTTATGGAATAGCATCATAAAAAAAGGACTGGAAAATCGTTTAAAGTAAATGAACTCTATGATCAACTACAACATATTCTTCAAAAGTACTGTATAAACATTGCATACATTGTCATTTTCTTTTTAACCATAGCTCAAAAGTTGTGTTCTATGTCCATACAATTGATTCCTTTGATCTTTACTTTTCTTTGATGTTGTAGCAGAAGTTGTTGATTCCAACAACATACGACATCTTTTTTCTCAAATTATTCAGAGCCCAAACCAGGTCGAAAGTTTGAACCCACACAACATATAATACAACACGACGTAGTACTACAAACAGGTATAACAAGATGGTGAACATAATAAGAACGAGACGAAACTCTTTGGGAGGATCTCCTAGGGCAGCGGAAGTCGGGGAGATCGATACAAAAGCTCCCTTTCAATCTGTCCGAGCTGCCGTTAGCATGTTCGGTGAACCATCATCCCCAAAGGCCAAACCTGTTTTCATTAAGAAGTCCAAATCTCAAACTGAGGTATCGATATTGTTGTCTTCTTTAGTTTATCAACTTCGATTCCTGGTAATAAGATCTACATATATCGATCCGTAAAAACCATCTTTTTGCTTTTGTTGGGCATCTTATTCTTGAACCAGGGAGGCTTAGACAAGGAGTCCCAATTTCATTTGGCCCTAAACGAGCTCAACCGGCTGAAGGAACAACTTCGTGGAGCCGAATCCACAAAATCCGAAACCCTTGCAGAACTCAACAAGGCGAAAAAGACCCTGGACGAACTCCGGGCCAAACTACAAACCGTAACTGAATCCAAGGATTCAATAGTCGAGGCCACGCAGGCTCTGAAGAGTAAGGCCAAGGAGCTCGAAGATGCAAAATCCAACAAAACACACGTGGCAGCAGTCGACACTGGTCCCACTCATGCTGACATGGACAGCCAGACGGAGGACTACAAGGCGGCCATTGCTGAGCTGGACGCCACCAAGCAACAGCTCAGCGTTCTGCGCAGGGACTTCAACGGCGCATTGGAGGCCAAAATGGCGGCTTTCCAGCACTCCGAAGAAGCCCAGCTGGCGGCCAATGCTCACAGAGACAGAGCGAACGAACTGTCGAAGCAGATCACAGCAATGCACGAATCGTTGGCCGAGATCAAGGCTTCGTTCAAACGGGCCGTGGACGAGCACGAGGAGCTCGTGGCCAAGAAAGAAGCCGAGCTGGAGTCTCGTAGCCTCGCCAAGCAGGATTTGGAGCGCAGGATTGCCGCGCTGAAGAAAGAACACGAGCCATTGCTGTCTCAAGATTGGGATGCAAAGCTCTCAGAGACTAACGTTGAGATTGAGTGTCTCCAGGAGCAAGTGCAGAAGACTCGGGCCGCGTTTTCGGAGGCCGAGACAACGGCCCGTCTTGATCTTGAAACTGCCAAGCGAACGCTTAAACTGGTACGTACAACAGCAGAAAACCCAAAAACCGAAACCAACACCCCAAAATCCCTACAATTTATTACATGCTCCTTGTTGAAGTTGATAAATTTTTCGCCTTGATCTTGTTGAATTTGTTCGATTCTAAAAACATCGGGTCCGACCACAAATTTTTCGTTGATAGTTGAAGCCTCAGGAATGGTTTTATAGTCTAACACGTCCCCTCACACGAATGCCCTTTGGACTTGAAGCATGAATGCTGCAAAGGCCCCCTTTAGACCTCTTGTTTATTAGTCTGCTCTGATATCATGTGAAACCATCTCAACCAAAAGCTTAAGCTGATAGTTGAAGCCTCAGGAATGGTTTTATAGTCTAACAATATTTCTAATGTTTAAACCTGCTTATCCGACAAAAAGAAAGTAATTAAACCTGACCTGAATTTTCACCGGTACCATCACTACTCCATGGAAAACAAGCAGAGAATGTTGAAGGATGCATATTAACTTTACTCCATTTCCATCAATCTAGGCTGAAAAATTTAATCTGCTTCGACTCTTGAACAGGTACAGGAGGAGAAAACATCCCTTCAACTTTCGGTAGAATCCCTGCGTAAAGAACTTGATCTTGTCAGCGATGAACTCTCGCAACACAAATGCAAGGAAGAGCAAGCCAGAGACTTACTCCGTCGTCTTCAGGACGAACTCCAAGGCAAAAAGACCGAACTCGAATCCCTCCGCGTCACCCAAACCAGCGCATCCGACGCTTCCAACGGCGTCGTTTCGTCATTGGAGCAGCTGGCGCTGGAAACTTCGCGATCGAATCAAGAAGCCGAAGAGATGAGACGGAAGACGGAGCAACTGAAGCGCGAAGCCAAACTCGCCAAGGACGTCGCCATTGACAAGGAGAAGGAGCTCTCAGATCTTCTGAAACAAATCGAGGAGGCGAAATCCGCTCAACAAACGGAGATCGAGATGGAGAACGAGAGCGGGTCGGAGGAAGCTAGGGTTCCGACGCCGGAGGATTCGCCGGAGAACAGCTCGAAGATAAAGCTGTCGAAGGAGGAGTACAAGACGTTGACGGAGAGAGTGAGCGAAAGAGAGAAATCTGCGCAGGTGAAGGTGTCGGAGACCATGGCTCAGGTTGAAGCTCTGATTGCGAGACATAAGGAAGCGTCGGAGAAGATCGAAGCGGGGTTGAAGGAGATAGAGGAGTTGAAGAGAGCCGAAGAGGAAGCTCTGAAGAATGCTGAAATGGCTAGGGCTGCTGCGAGTGCTCTTGAAACTGAGCTTCAAAAGAGGCATCATTAGTGACAAGTGACAACATTAATTGATTGATTGATTGATTAATCCCATTTTAAATGTACTTGCCGATGTAAATCAAGCTAGAGTAACAACACAAACAGTAATTGCTAACTGCTTCAGCTGAATGGTTTTGCATGCGTTCGTCGTCGTAAAATGAGTTGTACGTGTTTTTAGTTGTTTGCTTGCTGTGTATCTTGAGAAACAAAGACAAACACCCTTCCGGGCATAGTGAGGAAAACGAGAACTGTAGGAAAATTGGAATATTCAATGCAGGACTTATTATTTTCGTAGGTTTGTGAAAAAATGAGCAAGAAGTATCTCAAACAAATGAAATACACAAAAAAGTTGATGTAAGATCGAGCAAATTAATGCTCTTCTCTGGGCGTCACTCCCTCTGTTTTCAGTAATTAGATCATGAGCCCGGGCTCATCTAGCTTTGTGCACCCAACTCTCCATGCGGGCCCCCTCTGTTCTTTTATATGTCTTTTTTTGTTTTTTTACAAATGTATTATCTTATTTTAATCTAAATCCAAATAATCAAATTTAAGTAGCATTTCACTCCAAAAATTATTGCGTTCTTTTTAGTTTCTCAAATCTTAATCCAACCCATTTATAATTTTTATGTATTTATTTTAATATTTAATATTTTTTGGAGTTTTGAGTACATTCTTTTTTTGTATTTTCCCTTACATTGAATATTTAATATTAATTATGTTTAATTTAAGTGCAAAAAAATTTAGCCGTTAATATTTTAATTTGTGTAATGATTTATTGTACAAAATTGATCTCATTAATTTCATAACCTGACATTTTTACGATATTCATAAACCAATATATAAATACTCTATCATAAACTTAAACTACCATACTAATAAGCCTAAACAACAATGCTCATAAACCAGTATATGAATGTTCATTGCAATGTACATTGTTTATATGATTGTTCATAAACCAACATTACACAAAACCATAATGCTCATAACATACAAGACCAATGCTTATGACTTATAATGATCATAACCTACATGGCCAATGCTCATGACTTATAATGACAATGCTCATTACACAAAACCATAATGCTCATAACATACAAGACCCATGTTCATGACCTACAACTTTAATGCTCATAACGTCCAAGACCAATGCTCATAACCTAAAAGACCAATGCTCATAACCTACATGACCAATGCTCATGACCTACAATTTTAATGCTCATAACATACAAGGCCAATGCTCATGACCTATAATTACAATGCTCATTACACAAAACTATAATGAGCATAACCTACATGGCCAATGTTCATGACTTATAATGACAATGCTCATTACACAAAACCATAATGCTCATAACATACAAGACCAATGCTCATGACTTATAATGATCATAACCTACATGGCCAATGCTCATGACTTATAATGACAATGCTCATTACACAAGACCATAATGCTCAGAACATACAAGACCAATGCTCATGACCTACAACTTTAATGCTCATGACCTACAACTTTAATGCTCATAACGCATAAGACCAATGCTCATAACCTAAAAGACCAATACTCATAACATACAAGGCCAATGCTCATGACCTATAATTACAATGTTCATTACACAAAACCATAATGATCATAACCTACATGGGCAATGCTCATTACTTATAATGACAATGCTCATTACACAAAACCATAATGCTCATAACATACAAGACCAATGCTCATGACCTACAACTTTAATGCTCGTAACGCACAAGACCAATGCTCATAACCTACATGGCCAATGCTCATGACCTATAATTACAATGCTCATTACACAAAACCATAATGATCACAACCTACATGGCTAATGCTCATGACTTATGATGATAATGCTCATTACACAAAACCATAATGCTCATAACATACAAGACCAATGCTCATGACTTATAATGATCATAACCTACATGGCCAATGCTCATGATTTATAATGACAATGCTCATTACACATAACCATAATGCTCATAACATACAAGACCAATGCTCATGACCTATTACTTTAATGCTCATAACGTACAAGACCAATGCTCATAACCTAAAAGACCATTGCTCATAACCTACATGGCCAATGCTCATGACCTACAATTTTAATGCTCATAACATACAAGACTAATGCTCATTACCTATAATTACAATGCTCATTACACAAATGCTCATAAGCCACAACCTATATGCTCATACTCTACAATCACTATGCTCATAAGCTATAAACTATATCCTATAGAGAAAATTGTTCAATTCAAACATAAATGCTCATAAGCCACAACCTATATGCTCATACTCTACAATCACTATGCTCATAAGCTATAAACTATATCCTATAGAGAAAAATGTTCAATTCAAACATAAATGCTCATACTCTAATATCACTATGCTCATAACCTTGTCCAATAGATAACTTGCTAATAAAATCTCAAAATAATTGACAAATACATTTTTTTAAAACCTTTTTTTTCACCATCTCTTTTCTTGATTTTTTTCTCAACGATTTGATTATCTTTAATTGGAGACTTCCTTTTTGAGCCGTTCATTCTCTCAAATTGCATATTTTGTCTTCTATTACACACAAAAATGAGACCAATTAATAAAACAAATGCTATTACATAAAAAAACTAAACAAAGAAATAAAAACAGAGACTCACAAATGCTATTTACATCAAAAATCACGCCTGCAAAAAAGCAAAAATGTTTATATTAACCAAATCGTTCTGGATTACACTCTACATCACCAAATTTCATATACCACAACTGAAGCATAAATGTTTATATTTAGCAGACTTTGCATGACAAACGCAAATACTTGAGTATTCATGAGGGTTAAAACTTGAGAATTCGTAGCACTAGTAGAATGTTTCTTTGGAAATCTCAGCAATGCCTTGTTCTTTGGAAATCTCAGCAACGCCTTGTTCATTGAAGCAGCAGTTTCAAACCGTCAACAAACACAACAACAATAAAATACAGAGAACAGGAAGAAAAAAAATAACATAGCAACAATGCATATACGGTCGACAATCGGTCATCAATCGTCAACAAACACAACATAAACCCTAAAACATACAAAAGTATACCGAAAGAACTCAGACAAAATGCAAAAAACACACACAAAACGCATAAACCCTAAAAATAACCAGTACAAAACAAAATCGAAAGAGGAAATCGTCAACAAAAACTTACATTCGAGGAGATTACAGAGAAATCTTCAGCAAATTGAAAAACAGAAGATGGGAATGAATGGAAGTGTTGAATCGCCCTTCAAATCGTCGTAGAGAGAGTGAAAGGACAAACAGAGAGATGACTTGCCAGTAGCAGTAGAGAGAGAAAGTAGAAATCTGAAAAATGAATTGAATGGGCCTGTGTTAAATTGTGTCGCGCCTCTCCTCTTCTTAAATGGGCCCGGGCGCACATTGCTCCCTGCTCCCGTGCTCATAATCGTTTTTTTACTCTGTTTTGGTCATGGATTTAAGCAAAAAACGACTCAGGCCGTGTTCTTTTATGCGATATTTTACGGAATGGTGTGGTGGGGTGTGGTGGAATTGTGGTAGATTATTTGTATGTGGGGTAGGTGAGGAGAGAGAATGTAAAAAGTAGAGAAAAAAAGTGAGGAGAGAGAAAAGTGAGGAGAGAGAAAAGTAATAATTTGCGGTAAAATGCGGTGGGTTGTGTCAAATTGCGGTAGGCTGTGGCACCGCAGTTTGCCAACCGCAGAAAAGAACACGGCCTCAGGGGGACTCATATTTTGGTGTAATAATTATAAGGGATTTTCCTAAATTACTGAGAGGTGACATTATATTTGATGAAATTATTTGGGAGGGACTTTCAAGCTGAATTCTGACCAAAAATTGGTGGGAGACATTTAATGATGTATTTATTTTAGATTAAGTGTTTGGTGAGTTAAACCAACTTCATTAATTAGGGGGAAATAAAAAGAAATCAAAAAATAAAAATTGAACATAATTAAAAGGTTGACCAACCCCACCCCCCCACCCCCACCCCCACCCCCAAATTGAAAACCCAAATCAGTTTGATAGAGAGAGAAACAGAGAAAACCCCCAAATTGAAAACCCCCACCTCCATTGAAGAAGAGTGGCCATCCTTGCCAAGCTTCCATCTCATTCTCGATTTCACCTCACTCTTGCTTCCCTCCTCCTCATTGAATATGTGATAAAATGGCAGAATAAAGGGAGGGAGGATGAGAAAGATGAATGTTGAACTGGGAAGGAATGAAGTGACGTTTTTAGTTGGGGGTAGACTTAAGTGTTTTTAGTTATCTTTTTTTAAAATTTAAACCTTTAATCTTCCATTAACGTTAATTACAGTTGACTTCCTTTTAAAATACTATTATGCATTTAATCAATTGGTTCCCGCCATTTTTGACCGGAATTCAGCCTGAAAGTCCCTCTCAAATAATTTCATCAAGTATAATGTCACCTCCCAGTAATTTAATAAAATAGGGGATCCTTATAATTATTACACCAAAATATGAGGCCTCAGAGTCGTTTTTCATGGATTTAAGTAATCGAATTCCCATAAGTTTAAGGTGTTGAAACTTGAACTTTAGAGTCTTGTTTCCTCCATTTATTTGAAAATTTTTTCTTCAAAAGTTGTGTGTGGGGTCTTCTAGGGATGACAATGGGGCGGGGAATTCCCGAACCCATTGGGGCCCCGCCCCGCTCTGGGGAAAAATCCCCACCCCCATTAGGGATGTGGACGGGGACGGGGACGATTTTTCAAAATTTGCTCGGGGAGGGGCAGGGATGGGGACAAAATTTTCCCCATCCCCGTCCCCATTTTCCTCGCCGAGAAAAAAATTCCCGTCCCCATTCCCGAATCCCCGTCCCCGAAAATTTTAAAATTACCAAATAACCTTTATTCTAATTCAATATATATATTAATAGCAAAGATAAAGTAATAATTTTTTTTCGAATCACACTTGAGGAGGATGTATTATTGTATTTTTTTCCGAATAACACTTGTTGATGTATTATTGTTTGATTTTGATGTATTATTGCTTGAGCAAGTTAAATACGTTGTAGTTTGAACAGGTTAAAAACCGGGTCCGATTAAAATTTGGTTAGATTTTGGATAGCTTTAAAAAATTCATGTTGAATCCCCATTGGGGATGGGGAATCCGCAGGAATGGGGATGAGGCAAGAATCATTCCCCGAAGCGGTGATGGGGACGGGGATGGGGCTATACTCCCCCGTCCCCAATCCACCCCGTTGCCATCCCTAGGGTCTTCTTAAGTAGAGCCTGTGAAATTATCGATGTGTTGAAACTTGAAAGAGTTGGGAGAGGTTCATGAAGGGTTGTTATCTCTCTCCCTCGTTCAAAATCATGTGCTTAATAGTGATGGTGTTATTGTTAATGATTTACCCTTCAAGGTTGGCTCCTTCGTGTCTAAGATGCCTTTTAAGGATAAGCACTCGTACTCTATTTTTATGATAATTTGCCAATCAATATGGGTTGTTCGATGCTTAAAAATTTGTTTAGGAAGTTTGGAGATGTTATTAATACTTATATTCGTAAAAATTGGCAAAAATGGTAGAAAATTTGGTTTTGTGTGGTTTGCAAACAGGGATGATGGGACAAAAGTCATTAATGATATGAATCTTAGAATTGTTGATCACAGAAAGCCCTTTATTTCTTGGCCTAAATTCAATAAGAAACAAGCTACTAGATCTTCGACTATAGCAAAATTTGTTAAGAAGTGGATCCCTAAGACGAACAATGGTGGTGCTCTTAGTTCGAATTTGCACATCTCGTCCCCTTGTGAGGTTAACAATGGGTTGAGGAATATTGGGAATGATAACACGGTTGTGTCAAACTCTCTTGAGGCTTCCGCTTGTGACGGTATGGGGATGCTTCTAGCAAAGCTGTTACGGACCTTATTAATGTTGTCTTGGATAACAACAAGCGTGCAAACTAGTTAACTTACGAGGATGCTCTCTTGAGTGGATCTAAAACCAATCGAGTGGTGAATGGGACCAGTAGCCGACTCTGGCAGTAACCGCACTCATAGCAACCCAATTGGATCCTTTGATGGTGCTGTTGAGTGTGAATTACTTGTTGATCTTAAGAATTCCATCATTGAGGTTTTGAAGGGTAAAGCCAAGAGTAAAAAAAATAAAACATGGTGGTGAAATCTAAGTGACAACTTGTTAGAGAAGCAACTTAAGGTGCGTTTGGTTGGTCAACAACCCCGGAGAAATGGTCAATTTTCCCGGGTTGACTTATTTTCCCCATGTTTGGATGCAGGTTGACTTCAGGAAAGTTTTCACGATGGGCCCATCATTTTTTCCATTTTCCTAAGGAAAAGTTCCCTTAGGGGGGATTAAGGGAAATTTTTCCCATGGAAAACTTCCCAGGGAAATTTTTCCTCGGGGTTCCTACCAAACACTCCCTTATAGTGCTGTTCGTGACCAAAAGGATGGTCAAAAGGTTACGATGACTCGCCGCGTGAACATCTTAGAAATTGACAGTCTTGATGACATTGATGTTGAGATAGACCTAAGGGTTGCGATTATTGGTAATGCTATAGGCATGTGAGTCCTTGATAACCCACCAAACTAAAGTTATTGATCTTTTAACATTGCGATTGAGATGTGAATGTTTTAGTACACTTAATTAAGCCACCATATCAACCAAATTTTTTACAAATTTTACTATATTATTCTATATTTTAGTACACTTTTTCCAATTTTACAATACATACACCGTACGAATCTGTAAAAGAAGAGGGCCTAAATATGCCACCTAACCAAGAGAGGACCAACTCATTGATTTCTCCGTAATAATTCAAACTTCTTGACATGATACCACTTGAGCGGACTTACATGCAACTCAGAGCTAGGGCTACGCTATAATTTTCCTTTCCGTTGGGCAAGTCCACTTTTACTTTCATTATTTGCCCTAGTATAAACAAATACCAGTAAATGGATGTAGCCTCTAATCAATGCGATGACAATTAAACCACTAATTTATTAATACTCCTGTCCTGTTTAACATACTTGGAATTAAATATTTGAGGATCCTCATCTTAGCCTCCGGGATTCTTTCACGTATTCGCATATTCCTTGTGGAAGTTGACATGCAGATTGCGACCCTACGTACTTCCGGAGTATTTTATTGCGTTGTTGCGGCCTTGCGGTATTTTATCTTTGCGACATTTTTTCTTGTCCGCATTTCTACTAGATTTGAATCAACGCCCCTGATTTATGAACAGCCAAGTCTAAACGTCATAACCAGTTCATATCGCTCACTTCTATTAACAAAAAATTGTCATTCAGAGAATGAGCCATTTCCAAAATGCATGTACTACAAAATTTGGATCGACTAACTCCCGATTTTTTTGATATCTTTTATAAAATTTTATTACTTCTTATAATCCATTTATATTAGTTACTATGCCGACACATTAGACATTAAAATTAGATGTGTTCACATAATAATAACTACTAATATATAAATTTGAAAGAAATAATCCTCCCAATGTATAATAGATTATTTAAATGTTTTTAATGAATAGTCGAATTTCTCTATTAAATTCTTTCAGAATGTCCAGTCAATACAAATATAAAATATCTTCCCAATATATAATAGACTATATAAATTTTTTTACGGGCTTACCATAACATAGATCCGTGGATGGTTACTAATGTAAATTACAACTAACTTTACTAAGATAATTTATAGTTAGCTTAATAAAAAGAATATTAATCATATACTATGTTTACATTTGATAGTTAAGAATCTGGTGGTTACAATACACATATGATAAATGATATTTATTTTTACTCTCATTTTCCACCCCCACCATTCACCCTTTTTATGTACTACCCTCCAAAATAATGCTAATAGTTCCCATTTCTTTTCCTTCTATCATAATGTCTTCTTCCCTCAATACAAACAGAAGATAAATAAGAAAACTTTAATAAAGTTGTAATTCACCCTTTTTACAAAAGCTGCCCAAGTATTAAAGAAAAAAAAAGCCAGAAAAGAAAGAAAAGTCAACACATTTATTTCGTGAGAGGGAGAAGAAGGACTATAAAACATACCAATTCGAGTAAAAGAAAATCACAGACCTCAGATTTGTACCCAAAAAAAAATTTCACAGAGCTGAGATTCTCATTCTAACCTGTATCTGTCTATGAGTGTTTCTTTTATGTGATCTGTTGATGAGTGTTACTGAAATGGTGAATTGATTTTGGGTTAATAAAAATGTGGGGGGAATTAGCAATTTAGCTACACAAGATTCATCATTTTAAGAGATAAAAGAGAGGATTTCTTTGGTATGTTAATGAAGCATATTTTTGTATGTTGATGCATCATATATACATGTTAGAGCTCAAGTTTTCACCAGATTTGGTTTCAGCAGTGCATAGGGTAGCATATTTCTTTGAGATATCGTTTGATCGTCAAAACTCAAGCAACAATTAATCGTGCCAATTCCAAATCAACATTGAGGTAAAACTCGAATCGGCCGGATCTTCATAGCTCTTTCGATCATCAAGCAATTTCGGGCACACGAAAAAAGAAATCATGTCAAAATCAAACGCAGAAGGAAATGCTAATGAGGATCATACAACAGGAGCAATATTGATTGATAATAAGTCCTCCAACTCGATTGAAATCAGTGATGATCCGGCGTCTATGATGGCAACAACTAGTAAGCATTGTGGCACACACGGTGGCGGTTTGATGAGTGCTGAGATCACGGAAATAGTACAGGAAGATACGACGTCATCCAGTTTGTTCTCCGTCGACATCAACAACGCAAAGGAGGTGGTGTATGTGGGTGTAGGTGGCAGCCAGACAAGCATGGATGCCCTTTTGTGGACTCTTCATCATGCTTGTTTTCCTCCCAATGCTCTTGTTTGTCTTGTTCATGTCTTCCCACCTCTCAAATTTGTTCCCAGTCCAAGTAAGTGACCCCCCTTCCTAAGTACAAACTTATTATTTGTAACAGCCCGATATATGGTTAAATGTGACTTAAAGTGATCGAAATGACTACTTATATCACTAAAATGCATCATCTTATAAGGTAGTTAGTTTGTTGGGAACTCTTTAGTTAAGCGTGTTTGGTTGAGAGTAGCCTCGGGATGGATGACCTCTTGGGAAGTTTTCCCAAGCAGCGTCCGCTCGTGGTGATTTGTGAGGTCAGTTAGGGATCCTTAAAGCAGTTATCGATAATGTCCACAGCCCAGGAGGGGCTGGGACGTTACATAACTATTAAAGATGGTAACAAAATGGTAATCATTTTGGTAGAAGCAGAATATATTACATTCGAGAAAATTATGGGATTGATAAGCTAGTCATACTTGCCGTGGATTAGTTTGGTACACCCGTTCTGTTAAATTCATTGGTGGTTACTTCTGGAATAAGGGTCCGTTAGGAGTATTGATCATTATTAACCGTTGCTTAATAAATACTAGTTATGTTGTTGTGTTGCTCCCTCATCCCCCGGTTCCATATTGATTGTTACTTAATAGATGTTATGGGATACTTAATGTCATTCCTCGATTGACAATTTTATACAACACATTTTATGAAACAAAAGAATTACAACATTATATTGGTATTTTTCATTATGAATTTAGCAGTAGGGCATTTGTGTTCAGAATATTGTATATGTTGTGAAATTAATGGTCGAAACTTTTAAAATTTGACTGACGCATAACTTAAGATGATAGCTAGTATGCAAGGGAGGGAATTCACTTAAGCTTGTTCTACATTTATGATTCATTGTTTTGCTAGTGTAAATGATGGTTGATGAACAACTTACCTGAAGTGATGAATAACTGTTGCAGTGGGAGCTGGCAAGATGCCGATGAGTCAAGTTAGTCCAGATTTGGCCGAGACATACTTGGCCCAGCACCAAAGTGAAGTAAGGCAACTCCTCAACAAATACATGGACAAGTGCAATCTTTATCAGGCAAATTCTAATTCTAAAACTACATACATTGGTGACACAATAATCACTGCACATTATCACTACTAAAAATATGTGTATTACCAACCATTTTTTTCCAACCAATTTAAATTGGTTGAAAAAACCAACAATTTTAGCAACCATTTGATATTCCAACTATTTTTCAAAAAATTTAGTAGGAAAAATGGTTGGAAATTCCTACCAGTTTGGCTAAAATGGTTGGAAAATTTTCCTACCATCATTTTTCCTACTATTTGGAATTGGTTGGAAAAATAGTTGGTAATTCAACCATTTTTCCAACCATTTTCAAATAGTAGGAAAAATGATGGTAGGAAAAATTTGCTAAAATTGGTTGGAATTTCCAACCATTTTTCCCACAAATTTTTTTGAAAAATAGTTGAAATATCAAATGGTTGTTAAAATAGTTGGTTTTTCCAACCATTTTAAATTGGTTGGAAAAAAGTGATTAGTAATACACATATTTTTAGTAGTGTATACTATACTAAATCCAAGTCGTTCTTCTGACAATAACATGCAGGTGCCAGCGGACACAATCCTGATTGAAGGTGAATCAGTCACAAATGCAATTCTGGATCTTACCTCTGTTCTTAGTATTCCCAAGCTCGTTGTCGGAATTTCCAAGTCCAAACTCAAGTACGTCACTCTAGCCCAGTAGTTTTTCCGGGAGTTTGTTGTTGTTGTTGTTGTTGTACGATTGACTGTGAGAAATGCACAGGTCGTTGCAGAACAAGAAATCCAAGGGAGAGAAAGGGAGTGGAATCGTAGCGCAACATATAATGCTAAATGCTCCTGTGGAATGTGAAATCAAGGTTATATGCGACGACAAGGACGTGTCAGATCAACTGTCAACTGCTTCTCCACCTCCTAAATCCAAATCTCCAGCTGCAAGCCCAAAAAGTGTTGCTTTCTCTGATGCCACAACTAGAATTACAGGCATGGAAGGAAAACAAGCGCGAAACCCAGAACAGTTTACAACCAGCAATTCCTTCTCTTGCTGCTTCAAGCTGAATCTCTGAAGTGATTGTACAGCGTCAATGGACCGAGACACTTGTACAAAATACTGCAGCATTGTTATTGTTGCTTTCTCTGTAATGTAGTTATGTATGTTACATTGTGTACATCACTACATGATTGCTTCTTGTATTGTTGTTCAGAAAAGGGTTGGCTTATAAATTGTTTTCATTTCTGTACATGGTTGCAGCAGTGCCTGTTATAGATGAAAGAAAAACATGTGCTTAAAGTTAGAGCTCTAAAAGTGTTTGATGGTCAAGTGGTTTTGCACACAAAGATACACCATAGAAAAGCAAAGGTATATGAAAAGTGAAAACAATTTGTATACACCAACACCCAAACCCAAATAGGAGCCCAATTATATATGGTTGGGTGTAGGGCTTGTAGCCCGAAGGGCACCGGTGCCTACAGAGTGTCGAGTTCACGTGAAGTTGCTTATGTTTCCTACGTTGCAATTTAATTGTTTTAAGTACAACATGTTAATTTTTTATGAAAATTTAATTCGTGTAATATACTTTCTGAGCCAAATTAATTTCCAAGTTCAAAATGACCCAATCAAGTTAACTATGAGACAAAGGTGACCTGACCTTTACTGAGCCAGAATCCTAGTGGATTTTGGGTTTCATTACTAGGTTTGTTCAGCTATTGTCTCACATTACTGGCTTCCAGATACTCGAGCAGTGTTCAGACAGGGCTAATTGCCCAGGAATCCGTGATGGTTTCCAGTCAATGTAACCATGTTTGCCCTTTGTCAGGGGTTAGAGCAATTATTGAGAGTTAGTAGTGACTAGTAGACACAAGATGCTTATAACCAAACGAGGTACAGACCCGAGGGCTTCCTGTAGATGAGAAAAACTCAAAGTACCTGGCCAACAAAGTTAGAAAGGCAAAACAGTAGTCTACGCCCTAAACAGAAAAGTAGACGAAAGCACCATACACTACCCTATTGTCAAACTTCACCCTACTACCTTAATCCACGCCCTCCACCATCCTCTATTCAGAGTCATGTCCTCCGTTAAACCTTAATGTTTAAGATCTGCTCTAATCACTTCCCTTATAGATTCTTTTTTTGCCTCCCACGCCCATGATGCCCTAAGGATAGCCTGATCCTATCCCACCTCCTAACGGGAGCATTTGCACTTCTCCCATAAACATGACCAAACCATCCGAGTCTCGTCTCTCACAACTTCTCCTTGATAGGCGCTACTCCTAGAGTTTCTCGGCAAATGAAATTCCTTTTCCTATCTAACCTTGTATAATCGCGAATCCAGCTAAGCATCCTTACCTCTGTCACATTCGACTTTTGAACATGCAACTTCTTGATCGCCCAATCCTCAACGCCATAAAGCATTGTTGGTCTCATAGTCATGCAATATACCTAACCCTTGAGCTTAAGAGAAATTCTCTTATCCAACAATACTCCAAACACTACCGTCCACTTTTGTCAACCCACCTTAATTTGATGTTTAATATTCTCATTAATCTCTCCCATTGCTTTGTAGCACTGAGCCTAAGTACCTAAACTTCTTCACCCGGCGAATTGCTACTCCCCTAATACTTTTGGTTGATAGCCGTTTTCTAACCACTAAAATTACACAAAATATATTCTATCTTCGACTTACTCAACTTAAAACTCTTAAACTCCAAGGTATACCTCCATCACTTTACCTTGTCTTTTAGTCTATCCCGCCCAATCAAATGGAGTTAGATGGGATTTTGTACCCATTTTGTAGTATTTTAATTCGAGCATCCATTGCAGTTTTTCAAAATATAAAAAAAAGAAACAAAAGAAAAGAAAAAAATAAAGAAAAAGAAAGAAAATTACGTGGTGCGTGATTTCCAACAGGTAAGGCTCCCAGAACGACCAGCTTCCGGCAACCCTCGCCCACGCAGCGATTGAAAGAGGAAACCTAACCTAGGGGATGTAACTAGTTAACCCTAACAATTAACATTCACCGAATCAAATCAACTACTATCTCAATTGCTTCCGCTTGTGCTCGATTACTCATTGCCGATCTTCGACGGTTCAATTTCAACCCTAATTGCAAGTTACTTCAGCGAAAGAAGCAATTTCGCCGGCGGTGATTGTTCGTGAGTTTCAGGCGAGCAGCGGAGGAGCTTACAAGTGATGATGCGGACAACAACTTAGTCCAAATCTTGATTAACGAATTTGATAGGTACTTCGCATCTCTTATTCTCAGTTTCTGATCCTTGTTAAATTGGTGGATTAATTGTGTGTATTCGTGTAAGAGGGATTCTTTAGGTTATGATATGAAGGTAGTTTCGTGGTGTTGTAGGAGGAAGTTGATTCGAGTGACTATCTTGGTATGCTGTGTTTTTTTTATTTGTTGATAGGTGGTTTTGTGGACTAAAGTAGGCTGGATTTTGAGAGCTATGAAACTCAGATCACCAACATTTTAGCGCCATTGTGGCTCTTATCTTATGAATCTTTTGCAGATTATCATGAACTAGTTTGGTCTTTCTTTCATTGTGAGGATAAGTGTATGCGTGAGTGTCCAGAGAGATGTTTTTGTGCTGTGAAATGAATTTGTTTCAAGTTCTAAAGGGGTTGAGCTTCGGATTTGATTGACTTCTGACTTTGCTTCGTAAAAACTGCTACTGATATGTTTTTCTGTATGGATAAATAGCGTGCCTCGACAAGTGTCTGCCATGTTAAGGGGATTAGTATGGCATTTTGGATGTGATTGGAATTGAGCTTTAGCTAGTTTAACCCTATTCAAGTATGGCAGCTAAAATATCTCTATAACTCGTAAACTTGACATGGTCTGCTTGTCTTCTTACAATTCTTGTTTTCCTAATCAATGCTCTGCCCGGTCTCTTTCACCAATACTCCTAGTATGTCTGTTTCGTTAAGTTTCCCATTGGGTGCTGTGACGTTTTAGGTAACCTTTAATTTTAATTATATTAGTTTTGTTACTGAACAAATGACACAGAATTAGTTGGACACATTGTTAAGTTGCTATCTTACCCTCCACGTCGCACTCACACCTTCATGTTGGTGGTTTAGGTTTCTTGCTTCAGATTATGTATTTGCTGCTTGCACCTGTTCTTCATGTTTTTCCTGTGATCTTGTCTATCTTACCATTGGCAGCCTCTGTTTTCCAATCAATGCTGAGATTCTAGTGTATGTGTGTGTTGGCCATCGTTATCAGTTATACAATGATAAACTGTATTTTGTGCTATTAGTTTCATGTTCATTTTGTTGACACCTGGTTTAGTTGTTGTGTAGCTTGTGTTACCCTCCACGTCTCATACTTGCACCCCTTCGTGTCTGGGGTTCAGGTTTTCTGCTTCGGATTGTTCATTTGCTTCTGCATCTGTTGCTACTTCACGTTCTTCATGTGATCCTGTCATATTTTACCATCAGCAAGCTCTATTTACGATCAAAGCTGAGATTCTGGTGTGCTTTGGCCTCCTTATCTGGTTTACTGCAATACCGCTTCTTGATCTTTCTAATGGTTCATTAAGTAGTTTGGACCCTGACATTTCTCCACTATGGAACTCTAACCTGCAGGTTCATCTGACTGAAAGAAGTTCTGCAAAATATCGGCTAATTTGTTGCATTTTTTCTGATATTGTGCTGTGGTGAGTTGTTCAGCTATTACAAGCTTAGAATGTTTGGGAGGACCGGTCTTGACAGATTTAAGAAGGCTGAGTCAGTGGAGCCTTTCTCCGTTGCTCTTAATGCAGCCTCTAAAACAGCTTCTCAACCGTCTCCTAGTCCTAGAGCAGTTTCCCATTCATATTCTCATCAACAACCTCAATATACATTACCCCATGCCTCCCAAAAGGGTGCTACAGATTTACCTCCTCCTCCCTCAACATCTTTAACACCATCCCAAGTTACTCAAATTGGCGGTGGGCAATCTACTTGGCAACCTCCAGATTGGGCTATTGAGCCGCGCACAGGTTTATACTATCTTGAGGTTTTGAAGGATGGCCAAGTCCTTGATCGTATTAACCTTGACCGGCGAAAACACATCTTTGGGCGGCAGTTCCAGGCCTGTGATTTCGTCCTGGATCATCAGTCTGTTTCACGCCAGCATGCTGCTGTGGTTCCACACAGGAACGGAAGGTTAGACCTTTCTCACTTGGTCACTTATTTACGGGTTAATTCCCTAGTTTTTATTTTATTTTATATTTTTTTATGGGTGCCCACTGGGAAAAGGGGGTGGGCGCTAAAAATTTGAATCCCGAATAGTTTTCAAACGAGGATGTGGGTGGAACTAGCATGTTTGTTTGCCATGGTACCTGGAGTTTGGTGCATCCAGACAACCCTGTCTCAGCCACATGAGAATAGCATGGGCACAACACTTGGATGGCTGGAATGCTGGATGCCATTGTTTTTATACTGTAGTAACCAAATCATACATTTCTGACACTCATGCACATGCATATTTGGTACTTGTTCCAGAATCTGGGCAAAATAGTTTATATGTGCAACCTGAAAAAACTTCAAGACTATGTAATGCAATCTTTAGATTATTACTCATAAAAAGAGCTTGATGTCATGTTTTTAAATTTGCATATTTTATATCTAATTGTGATGTTTCGATTTTTTATCTCTATCCAATGGAAGCATCCGTAACATGAATAAGATCGAATTGCAGTTAAGATTTCGGGTTCCTTAGGCTTCTCACAATTGCTTCTAATTTCGTACTTACTAAAAAAAATTCGAATTCCAGTACCCATAAGTGATGCTTTTTGGTTTAGTCTATTACAATTTATGCAATCAGCTGTCACAAATAAAATTCTTCTCGTAGTATGAAGTAGAAGTAGTTTTGTCTGGTTGAGGACTTTTTACTTTTTCCCCTTTTTTTTTAATATGACAGTCGATCTTCCCTCAAGTGCAATCAGTTAGGTTTAGGGAAAAGGCACTCTAGTTTTTATTTGGATGTGGAGCTATTATTTTGTCTGATACCCCCTTTTCCTGGGCTATCTTGCTTTTGCTGCAGCATATACGTGATTGATTTAGGATCTGCTCACGGTACATTTGTTGCGAACGAGCGATTAATGAAAGATACGCCAGTCGAATTTGAAGTAGGCCAGTCTTTGCGGTTTGCTGCATCAACAAGAACTTATGTCCTGAGAAAGAATGAAGCAGCCCTTTTCCCCTCAACTCCCGCACCCACGGAGATCAGTTTGCCTCCACCACCTGATCCTTCAGACGAGGAGGCTGTTGTTGCTTACAACACATTATTAAATCGTTACGGTATCGCAAAATCGGGCCTCTCTACTGGTGATGCTGGTGCATCGATCTCCAAAACTGCCAGCCAGTCGCCAGAAAGGCCATCTAAGAGAATGAGGAAAAACAGAGTTGCCTTCAGAGACCAAGTTGGGGGGGAGCTAGTCGAAGTTGTTGGAGTCTCTGATGGGGCTGATGTGGAAACCGAACCCGGTCCCCTCGGTCTCAAGGAGGGGAGCCTTGTTGGAAAATACGAGTCACTAGTGCAAATCACAGTCATACCAAAAGGGAAGGAGCATTCCATCATCAAGGAAGATAATGTCTCCCCGAAAGGAGTTACAGACAAATTGCAAGAAGTCTTGAACAAGGTAAAAAACACAAGCACATCAAAGAGTAACATGTATGATGACCTATACGGAGATTGCTTTGCGGGAAAAGTGGGCTCGTCGTGGGCGTATTCGTCTAACAGCTCTGTTAACAAGGAGTCGTCATCGTCATCGAAGAAGAGTAGTGAAGAGAAGCCTATGGGCTCATCTAATGTTTCCGGAAATAGTAGTAGTCATGTTGCTGCTAAATATGATGATGATGACGATTTGTTTGGTGAATGACTGAGGTAAGGAGAGTCTTTTGAAAGCACGGGCACGTCTACGGTTCCTGGGATTACACCTTGCGAGGGAGGTAGTATGTCAACAAGAAGCATGCACCTCCATTGTACCATGTAGAGACGCTGGAGAGGGAGGTTTATGAGGGGGAGATTTTTGTTTTTTGGGTTTACAAAATTGGATTAAACTACCAAGAGGAATTCAATGTTCCCATGTCTTCATGTCTGCCTAATTCTGAGCATTTTGTCTAATGTTAATGGACATGGTAGTGTAGTTTTATGAGTAAATTTTGTCACTCTTATGCTTGCTATATTGTAATCATATTTTTATCTCTGTGGAGTTTAAGAGCATTGTTATGTGATTATATTATCCAAATTTATTTTTGACTATCATTATTAACATATTTTTTCTCTTTATGAGTATTATGATATGATTTTAGAAGTATTCTTTTAGGAAAATTTGAAAAAAAAAATTCATACTTTGGGGGTAGTGAAAAAAAATTCACTTGCAACTTTGTTATAGATGAACTGAACTTTAATCACTATTATTTTTAAAAAGTTCTCCAAACTTGCGACTTTGGGGGTATTGTAAAAAGTTCCATGTATAAATGTATAATATTGTCACGATCATGTCACTTTTTGGATGAATTTAATTAGGTGGTGGATGTTAAAAATAATAGGGGTTAAAGTTCAGTTCATCCATAACAAAGTTGTAGTTTCGGATTATTTTTTTTCCAATACCCCCAAAGTTTAAATTATTTTTTTTTTTCAATTTTCCCTTTTAGGAGATTTATGAGCAATATTAGCTCGGAATATGATGCTCTTGTACTCTCGAGCGCATCATTCGAGTACGGGGGGAAGGACCAATGGTTACTATTGATTTTTTTCCCTGTTTGATAAAGTGTAAGCAATAGAGATTAGGTAGTCCTCTCAAAGGTTCTACTAAGAAGATCTTCGCGAACAATCATCCTAAGATCAAAAGGTACTAGAGTGCCTCGGTTACAAAAGTTACAACTAAAACTAGCTTTGGCAAGTTAATCTGCAGCTCTATTGGCCTCTCTAAAAATGTACTTAACCTCACAACAAATACGAAGTTGATATTCCACTTAACAGTTTCTGGCTCTCTTACTTCAGCTCCCACTAACTCCTTATCACCTGAGTCACTTGATTTTTGCCAGTCTTTATACAACATATTCTTACTAGCAAATACCCGAGCGTTCATGTATAAACATTTGTGTTTTCATTTGGCAGATATCCGAACATTGCGTTGTGCACATATGATCACACGTAATCGTATAAATTAATACTCTAATTGTATAAAAAAAAAATTATTATTTTATGATTTAAATTTTAGTAATTGTTAGAATGCAATTGCATATGTTACACCTTGAAGTACTAATATTCTAGATTCACAAAGATACTAATACTCTAATTGAATAAAAAAAATATTATTTTATGATTTAAATTTAAGTAATTGTTAGAATGCAATTGTCATATGTTACACCTTGAAGTACTGATCTAGATTCACGAAGATATTAAATCTTGCAAAAAAATGTTCGCCTGTATTTATTATAAAAATAATCATAATTTTATCTACAATATTACAAATATCCGGGCGTTACCTCGAACTAAAAAATAAATACCCGAACGTTCATCTATAAATATATGTTTGATGTACACATATAAAAATAACCAAAAAGGTAAGGTAATTTCCACGTTTTGGTAATCACGGTAATTACGGTAATTCCCACAATATCTACCATACATTTGACAAGATTGAATTTGATACGTTGGTTTATTTATTTTATTAAAATTTTAAATTTAATTTCTAAAATTGCGGATAATATATATAACTAATTGAAAATAATTTTTTTTAAAGATGTGTTTGTTAACAGGAGAGAAAATTTTACCCAACTCACAACACCGATCCACCTCCATTTTTTCCGGCGAAAAGTCGCCGGAATTTCAACCGTCCCGATATGGACCCCGACGCAGGCCCACCAATGACAATCACCCACCACCGGTCACGACCGCCGGAAAAACCTTCGCCAGACGTCGAGAAGCTTTCTTCGACAGTTGTGGTTCGAGGACGAAGGTAACCGGAAATTATGGCGTCAGATCGATGAGATGCGGATCTGGGCAGTTAGCCTATAATTTCAACCGGTATGGACCCCGACGCAGTCCCACCAACGAAAATCACCGACCACCGGTCACGACCGCCGGAAAAACCTTCACCGGACGTCGCGAGGCTTTCTTCGGCGGTTATGGTTCGTGACGCCGGACACCGGAAACTATGGCGTCAGATCGTGGGCGACGAACTCGTACCCCGAAGCATGACGACCAACGCCGACCAGAGTGGCGTTCAATTTCTGGGTTCATCATTCCCCACGATTACCGCCGCCAAACTCCGACCGCCGGAGAACTGCGACGTTCACAAACTCCGACCAGTCACCGATTCATTTATTTTTTCTGACGACGATCGGTTCTAACCCACAGTAGTGGAGTTTTGGACTGACCAATTAGTGACGGTTGCGGTGTTGGCGGTTCCATCTCGATGGTGGCTGCAACTCCGGCGACTTTCGCCAGAAAACATGGAGCTTCGCCGGAATTTATGGAGGCCTCCTCATTGCTTTTTGTTGACTAAATATACATCATGTACTGTTTATCTCAACCAAACATCCCCTAAAAAAATCATTCTTTAATTAATTATATCCAAATTTTCCAATTTGAAAATTTAAGATTTAATATTTTAAAAAATAAATAAAATCGACAGATATAATTTGATCATGACACGTGTACGGTTAATATTGTTGGAATTACTATAATAACCGTAATTCCCAAAAGCCGAAAATCGCTATACATGCTTCCATCAACTAAACTAATTAAATACATATCTAACTAAAATGATAACTACACGTTAGATGTCCATATATATATATATACTATATAAAGAGTCTACTATTACATATGTGAAGTACTCATCGTTACGGGCATAATTAAATAAGTATCTCTCATCCACGCAACATTTTACAAAGCTTATTTCATTGTGTCTTATATATGCGAACTTTTTATGATAATATAAATGTAGTTACTACTATTACTTGTTTTAACCATTATTAAATTAATTTTTTTACAACATAGAGGAGGAGAAAGAGTTCGCTAGTGTGATTAAAATCATAAAATGTCAAAACTTCAGTTCCAGATTAATCTCCCAACAATATTTCTGCAATCCAACATGTAGAGTGCACTTCATCCATCTTCACCTCCTAACTCATTCAAAACCCATTTACTGAACATTCTAGACCTCCCTTTAACTCTACATTGTTTAACATGCAATCGTAAGCTAGCACGGATAGTTATTTTAGACATGCCGATATAAACTTATCAAATAATCATATCACATACCAAAAATTGTTGTCCAATACAACTTTCTAATAATCTAAAATTTAATAAAGATAAAATCTTTAAAAAGAACTCCCATAAAAATCTTAAAATTTATATCCAAAACATAACATCTCAATGTATTTCTGTCCAATGATCATATATTAATCAAATTATTTATGTTAAACTTTTCTTAGGTTTATTATGATTTATATTGCACAGAAGGAGTATTATTTTGAAATTTCAAATATTGGACAGTGCAATGCAGCAATTGTAGGTTTCGAAAATCAAGCTCCATGATCATCATCACATGTATAATTAACTTGCGTACAAATGTCCGATCCAGCCGTGCGAAAATTTTCCCATCATTTTAGCAAGAGCGGTCGGAATCTTCAACTGTTTTCCTACCTGGAATTAGGAAAATAATTGGAAAATAAAAAAAGTATTAAATAATTGCTAAAATGATTGGATTTTACAACCGCTTTTAATCCGGTAGAAAAAGTGGTCGATAATACAAATGTTTTAAACAGTGATCGAGTCGACCATCTGTCATAATTTGTTTTGAGTCAGATGAGCACCATCGAGCTTTCTGATTTGCAGGTGAAAAGAACTCTTCGAAGAACTTCATTACCCCCTTTAACTCCAAACCCATTTACAGTACACCTACTCTCTCCTCCTTGCACTATCATTCTGTTGAACCACCAAACCCATTTAACTCCAAATCCATTTAGTAGAGTTGTCAAATGATTTAGAGCAGTACGTACACCACCAAACGTTTAGAAGAACCCACACCCCAACAAAGTCAAACATGTTATTACGTACCATGCATGTATAAGATGTGAGATAGAGGAAATATTATACCTGAGTAGAAAATAAAATATGGTATTTATGATCATAAAACTATATCCAGACTTTGCACCAATCAAGCTAATTTGAACTCAACACCTATCGATCTTGAATGAACCGTGGAGCTAACATAAACCGACTTATGGGCCTCCCGTCATGGGTTGCATTAATGGAGGATCATTTAAACCAAAAGAAGAAAAACTACAGTTAAAATGTGATAAACTGAAAGATAGTTGATCGGAAACTGCAATATCGTTGAATCAGGAAACTTGTGGGGAGTGTTTCGTTGCTGGAGATGGGGAAACACAGACAGGTGCAGCAAGGGGGAGAAGAGGAGGGGTTATCTGTTGATGGAAATTCAGGAGGAGAGGTAATTGTGGGTGAGGTTGCTGACTAATAACCATGTATGAATTCTTTTCTTTTTGTTTACTTTTTGTAATTCATGTAGTGTCATCTTCTTCGTGGGAAGGGGTGGTTTTTTTTTCCATGGGATGTTGAGTCTTTTAAGTAATACGTGGGAGAGGTGGTTTGTTTGCATGGGTAGTGAAAATTGGTTTAATTCTTTTAACAATAAATAGTGCGTAGCGTGGAAGACCAGAGGGAGGCCATTATTGGCTGAAATTGCGATATTCACGGGGAGGGAAGTAGAAGACATTTTGTAACTATTATAGTAAGATTAAAGATATATCACAGTGACTTAAAATCTTTCTACCATTTTACAACCTATATCCGAAAGAGTTAGTGTCATAACCAACAAAATAACACTTCTTGGACTTTGGGTCCAACTTATCACGTTTGTCAAATCAACCATCACATAAGAAGTACAACAAAAAAGACGAAAAAAGGAATAATCAACTTTCTTATCACTCCATACCTCCTCAAGTACCTTCATATCTAATAAAACTAACGGACTCCTGTTGATTGGATATGCTGTTGTATTCACTGCTTTTACCCATAAGTATTTGGGCAACCCAACATGAATCCTCATCCTCCTGGCTCCCTCATTCAGAGTCCTGCTCATCCTCTCTGCTATCCCATTCTGTATCGAGAACAGTTTTCAATAGTCTAATACCATTCTGATCACAATATTTTATGCACTTCTTTTTATACTCTTCTTCATTGTCTGTCCTCAAGCGTTTCACCTTCAACCCAGTCTGTGTCTCAACCTGTGTTTTCCACTTCAACAAAACATTAAACGCATCAGATTTATTTTTAAGAAAATAAACTTATATCTTCTTACTGTGGTCAACAATAAAGGTGACATAATATTGAGCACCGCTCATGGATTTATCTGGCACAAGCCCCCAAACATCCGAATACACCAACTCCAACTTCTCAGGTTTTGGTTCCCTGATAATTTTACTGAAATTGACCCTCTTCTATTTACCAAAGACACAGCTCTCGCAGAGCTCCGTATCCACAGTTTTCAAATCTTCCAAAACACCCTTTGAAGCTAGAATCTTCATACCCTTCTCATTCATGTGACCAAGCCTGCAATGCCATAAGCTAGAACAAGGAGCATCATTGACATTAGAAATCAGGTTAGTGCTACCTCTAGTGGAGTACAGTCTACCGAACCTTAATCCCTTCGCAACTACCTAACACCCTTTACTATCTCCCATTTACCATTCCGGAACAATACAGTGTAACCCATGTCATCAAGTTGACAAAAATCAAATTCCTCTTAATCCCAGGAATATATCTCACATCCTCCATTTCCAAAGACCACCATTGGCAGTCTTAATAGTCACATCTCTTCTACCTGTTATCTCATAATACTTGTCATCTGCAAGGTAGACCTTGCCAAAATTTCCATTCTTGAAATTACGAAATAACTCCCTATTAGGGGAAACATGAAAGAATGCACCAGTATCAACTATCCATTACTCTTCAGGACTAGACATACTCAAGATTAGGGCTTCACTAAGTCTTCAGCAGAATTGATAGAGTCATGATCATGATTGTTACCCTTCCCCTTTCTAGGCTTAGGGTAATCTCTCTTAAAGTGAACCCTTTTCACCACAACAATGCATAACACACAGTATTGTTCATGTTTCTAGACTTGATTTTACCCCTGGATTTTGATCGTCCCCTGAAATTGTTTGAATTCATATTATTCTTCCTACCCCTTACACTCAAGGCACTTCCCGAAAATCCACCACTAGAATTTTTCCAACGAAGGCCCTCATTGAGAAATACATATTTGACCTCGTCGAATTTCATCTCATCATTACTCTTAGCACCACTGACAACAGTTACAACTATATCCTTGGAGTCAGGCATTGAAGACAACAATACACAAACTTTATTCGCAAAATCCATCTTAACCGAAGCAAGTTGTGATAAAATTTTAGTAACCTCATGATCAGCCACACCACCATCATTAGACATCTTACAACTGGTTAATTTACGAAAAAAAATATACTTGATTCGTTGTGCTAGGCTTCTCATACATCTCCTCCAGTGCCTTTAGCAATTCCTTCGTTGTCTTTTTCTCCATACAATTGAATCTGATGTTCCGAGCCATGATATTCTGATCTTGGACATTGCCTTTCGATCGAACTGATCGTAATCCTTCTCCTCTGTGTCATCTGGCTTCTTCTCCAACAGCGGAACATGCAGCGACTTCAAATATAGTAGATTCTTAATTCGCGACTTTTAGTAGGTAAAGTCGGTCTCGTCAAACTTCTCGATCTCATACTTATCTTCCGACATTGTTTGAATGCAAGTTCTCTATCAACAACCTTTAGGCTCTGATATCAGTTGATAGGATCATAGAGTACTGAAGCAAACCACAAACAATTAAGAATAACAGCGGAAAATAGATCAAAAATCTGGAAAAAAAACCATAGCGGGAAAAAACTCATGGAATCGATGCACTAGTAATATGAGGATTACAAGTTACAATAGATTTCCCTAGATGTCACTTTCTCTCAAAGTAGATGAACAATCTCTCCCAAGTGTTGTGTTTTCTCTCAGTGTGTTTGTGGATACAAGATATATTTAATGAAACCCCTGTCCAGGTATAAATAACGACTAGGAGCAGTTTTGGTCAAACCCACATCATAATAACTGACCTAAACGACCGCCACGTGTTGTGCACCACACGTCCGTTCCTAGGGTCCTATTACACTTTAATAGTTTCATGGGCTTCCTGACACACTTTACTCTATTACACACAGAGTCAGACCTCCATTGGCTCCACACACAACACTTATGTTGCTCCTTTGTTTGATGATATTACTCTAACTGGCAACATAGATTCCATCCTATTTTCGTTTATTGATTTTCTATCTCACCAGTTTGCCATGAAGGACCTAGGCGATCTTCACTATTTCCCAATAGGGCAGAATGTTTGTTCCTCCTTTGGCTTGGTCCTCTCTCAACACAAATGCCCTAACCTCATTTGCAAATTTCACATGCAGATACTTGCAGATTTGTTCAAACACTCTTATTGTTGCAGGATCACCCCACCCTCTTGGATGGTGAATTACTTATCGATCCTAATGAGTGTAGAAGTATGGTAGGTGTTTTGCAGTATTTGGCTATGGCTCAACCTGATATTGTGTATGCAGTTCGTGCATGCTCTTGCAAGGGTTCATGTGGTTCGACTACTGGATATGCAGTTTTCTTTAGCCCCAACTTCATTGCTTGGCGGTCGAAGAAGCAACCCACGATATCTAAATCTTCTACTGAAACTGAATACATGGTTGTCGCCTGCACTATTGCTGAGACAATTTGGTTACACAAGGTACTCTGTGATTTAGGTATTTCTCTCTTTGCTTCCACTAAGGGTTTTTTTTTTTAATGACAACATCAGTGCAACTTACCTTACTACTAATCCTTTCCATCATTAGCGCATTAAGTGTATTGCTCTTTGTTTGTGAGTGTGTTGCCCAGGGAGACTTCAATGTTCGTTATGTCCGTATTAATTAGCTTCAATTAGCTTATTTCACCAAAGATTGTCCTCTATAATCAATTCAGCTTTTTGAAGTCCAGTCTGTTTGTTTGTTCGATCCCCTCCCGTATATGTTGAGGGGTTGTAATATTGAATGATAGAATCTCGATGTAATCGGCTTATTTGATATTGATTATATATGCATAGCATAAGCTCCCCATTGAAGTGAGTGATACCAATTCTTCTCACAGTTATGTTACACTTTGTCCAAAGAGCTAGTTAACTATGAACCTTTGAGCTGCACACAAAATGGAGCATTGTTTCCTGTATTGATGCATAGCTAGCATTGATCTGTAATTTCTTTGTGTGATCTCTAGCTGGAAATCTTGATGTCTATTTCGTGATTAAAGAAGAGAAAAGTAGGTGTGTAGGTGTGAGATAGACAAGGCAATAATGCACAGTTGGGGTGCTCAAAAAATAAACAAGGGTGTGCAAAGTGCAGACAAACAGGCACAACTTTGAAGCATGATCCACAGCACCCGCCTTGGCCATGTTTTTCCTGTCATTTTTCCTTCTTTTCATGTATCTTTGCCACACTTTTAATAAGTAGCTAGGTAAGATGCTAAAACTAGCCTCTCGTAGTTATAGATTGTAGCCTGAGAGTCTTTGTTAGGGTAAATAGAATTTTAGGCCATACTAATTGGTAGGTGTTAACTGGTAGCTAGCAGCCACTAGTAGAATTGGGGTCGATAGGCGTCTGCAAATAGGCGTCTGCTAAGCCGTCAGTCGCCAAATTGAAGTTAAATGATTTAAAAAAAAAAAAGAAAATTCCAAATCGGCGTCTGTTTGCGTGTAACAGACGCCGATTTGTCTGACATTGAATATGGTATAATGTTAATTTCATAACGGCTATTTCCAACTTTCCTTTTTTTAAAATTGTGCCCAATTCGGCGTCTGTTAGTCGCCTAAACAGACGCCTTTTTTAATTGGCGTCTGCTTAGCAGCTAAACAGACGCCATTTTGGCCCAATTTAAAAAAAAAAGAAAATAATTTCCCAAGATTAGCCGCATTGCCGGGTAATTTATTACCCTTAATCGGCGTCTGTTAAGCTGAATAACAGACGCCAATTTTGTTTAAATTGGTAAAAAAAATCACAGTTTCAATTCCACCATAGTAGTCGTCGAAGGAGGAAGAGAGAAAGCGGGAGTTTGAAGAAAAAGTCGGCGCCTCTTCAACGTAAATCAGGTAATTTTTCAGTTTGTTTTGTTTCAGATCTATTATAATATGATTACTATTGTGAAAAGTGATTAAATTATAAATTACATTTGATGAAAAACGAATTATATGAATATTTGTATGTTTGTTTTGGTTATGTTGAGTTTAATAGTAGTTTATGCATATAAGTTGAAAATTTTGAGTTGTTTTAGTTAATTTCTATGAAATGTAATATATTTTGGATGTTGAATTAGAATTTTAAGTGTGAAATTAGGGTGTGTAATGTTGATTCGTTCAATTTAAATATTATTTTTGTGTTTTGTAGTAGTTTAACTAATTGCATGTATGTTTTAGTTTAGGTTTGAGTTATTGAATTAGTTTTAGTTTTAATTTATAATGTTGAGAAGTATAATTATATTTAGGTAGAGCACAATATTGAATTTTATATGTTTCGTGGTAAATTTAAATATGAGTAATTATATATAGTGTGGAAAAAAAATAAATGTAACAATGCATGTAAAATATCTTTAAGTTAATTAGTATGTGTGAAATATGTTATATAACGTGGGAAATTATAATGTGTTTCGATTGAGTGTAAATGTGTTATATTTTAGGATGATTTTAGGAAATTGCATTAACGATTTAAGTAATTAGGTAATGTGTATATACGTAACATGATTTCAATTATGAATACATTTAGGTTAATTTTTATTTTTTGAATTTATAATTTAAGTTGTTTAGTTAATAATTAATTTAAAACTATAAAAAAAATTACCATACTTAACCAATTATTAATTTATACGTACGTAGTGAATAATTAAGTATGAATAGTTTGTTTAGTACTGTACGTACGTAATTAAGTACGAATATGTAGTTTGTTTAGGGTTAGGGTAATCGATCATTAATGGTTAGAATAATTCGTATGGCCTGTTTAGGGTAATGTACCAACATATTCCATGAAATTCAATGTATTTTGACGACGCCAATCAACAAATTGAAAAGTTGGGGAATATCATCATCCTCAACTTTTGAAATGTTGTTTAGCATGCTTCAAAATCATTTGAAACTACGTCATGGAACAAGCATATTGGTTAATTGGTATGTTAATTAGCAAAGAGGATTATGTTGGTTTAGTTAACAAACACATTCTGCTTGGATAATAACATGATCCTCTTGCCTGGTGACATAGATTGGTTGTTGCTGCCATAAAACTCATGTTTCGAGTTTGGATGATTTTGATAATATGTAATCAAGTATGTTATTGAATAACACAATGTTTATTGTTAATTAAGTTCATGGTGGGCTTGAATAATATATTCACGTACATTATGGATGGGCCCCCACATCGCCGTTGGATGTACCAGAGGTTTGAACCGAATAGGAGGGTTATCAGGGCACAATGGGCTGCGGGGGTAGAAATGTTTGACCAATTTGTAAAGAATAATTCCTATGAGTATCCGAGGACTGGAAAGTATCGGTGTCCATGTGTGAAGTGTAAGAATAAGAGCGGATATAGTCCCGATGAAGTTAAAGAACATTTGTATAGGAGAGGTTTTATGGAACAATATTGGTGTTGGACGAGCAATGGTGAAGAATGGGGTGACGATGATGATGAGGATGACAGTGGTGACGATGCGGAAGGTGAGGGGGAACCGACAAACGAGGAACCGAATCAGCCACCATTCATCGACAGAACGGAAGAGATGATGAACGATTTCATCATGGCGAACGAGGCGCCTAATGCAGGAGCTCAACAATTTTATGATATGCTTCAATCTGCTCAACAACCTCATGGAAGGGTGTGCGACTCATCGAGTTGTCCTGCCGTGAGTGATCGATCAAATCGAAGCACAATTTGTCGGAGCAGGCAATGAACGATATCATGGAACTGATGAGCGAGAATTGTCCCCAGCCGAACCTAGTCCCTAGAAACTACGATGAGTTGAAAAAGAAGGTTAAGAAGTTGGGGATGGGCTATGAAACAATTGATTGTTGCCTTAGTGGATGCATGATATACTATAAGGACGATGCACATCTCATTGAATGTAAATTTTGTGGCCATCCTAGGTATAAGCCACAGAAAGCATCAACCAAAACAAAGAAAGGGGTCCCGTACAAGAAAATGTTTTACTTTCCCTTGACCCCTAGATTGCAGCGTCTGTACGCCTCGAAGAATACGGCCGGGCATATGAGATGGCACGCGGAGAACAAGCGCGAGGAAGGTGTACTTTGCCATCCGTGCATCCGGACTTTGCGAGCGAATCGCGAAATGTAAGGTGGGGCTTGTGTGCGGATGGGTTTAGCCCGTTCAACATGACAGGGAGATCTTATTCGATATGGCCGGTTGTAGTAACTCCTTACAACTTGCCACCTGAATTGTGCATGACAACGCCGTACATGTTCCTCACATGTATTATTCCCGGTCCGAAGAACCCGGGAAACAAAATTGATGTCTTCCTCCAACCTTGTATTTTGTGTTGTCGATCTCTGTTAATGCATTGTATTTTGTGTACGTAGTCAATTACTAATTAATTCATATTACTTGCTATTTTATGTACACGAAGTTGATACTAATTCAATGTTTATTCTACAATAATTTTGCAGTTGCAGAATGACAGGAAGAGAGGAATCACGTAGAGGTCGGACCCCTGGTGGGTCTAGACCTAATGCTAGGGGTGGTTCATCGTCTGCCCCACAGTCACCATACATTCCCCAATTTGATCTTGTCCCTGACGCTGCTTCTCAGCCACAGGGGACCAGTTTTGATCAAATTTTTTCACAGCTAGACCCCTCCACCCTGGAGCTCATTCCGTTCTTTGCTTCTCAGCCACAGGGCGACATGTATACACAGGGGCTTCAGGGAGGGGCCCAAACTGATGATGGGGGTGCCCAGGATCGATGTGGGTACCCAGATCGAGGGGAGGAGCGGACGGGCGATGTGGGGGACACGTCGTAGGCATGGGGATGGTGGGGGAAGCTATGAAAGTGCAGTTCCCCCACATCGCATCGAGGAGACGGCCACGACGTCGTAATGACTCCGATAGCTTCGACGTCCGAGCCACTATTACGGAGATGAACAGAGAGCTGCAGCGTCAACTCGAGCAAGAAAGGCAAAAAAACGAAGAAGAACGGCGCAGAATGGAGGAAGATTTCCAGAGAAGATTAGACGAAGCAATGGCGACACAAGCGAGACAAATGCAAATGCAACAAATGCAAATGCTACAAATGATGCAAATGCAAAGATCGTAAAGCAAAGACTGATAAGCAAGCCACTTTCCTCTTGGATCTTCATCCGGAAGTCAAGCGCCATTCAGATGACCTCCTCCACGCTGCGCCCGCCGCACTTCTCGTCCGACCCTGTCTCTCAACCCCACAACCACACCACCATTACTCCGAAGAATCGTTGTTCGCTACCTGTAAACCTTTTTATCCATACTCACAACATTAAATTACTTACACGCATCGATAATTACCTATTTTATTTTGATTGTTTTTCATACCCAAATCAATTGTCGTTGTACCACGAAGCTCAATACCTTTTCCACGGCGTCGGCGAATTAATTGACCCAAGGTCACAATCAGGGTGGGGATAACGACGATGGGGAGGAAAGCGAAACTGATGACGATGCCGGCGCCGCTCAAGATTAATTATTTTGATAGTATTTTTAATTATATATATGAACATTTAAACTTTTTATTCATTATATGTACGTAAGTACTTAGATTGTAAATTGGATCCAAACATCGATCGACATTTTTTTTTATGTTTTAATTTCGCACATATATACGTACAAATTAATTAACTTAATTAACATATATATAATATCACGTACATACACATGATTACATTAAATTATCTACCTAGATATGATATATATCCCTATCACTTACAAAAATTATCAGGGCACAATAATAACTACTAATTAACTATAACTAAAATATGAATACATACATACGTAATTAATTGTTATAATAAATATTAAGAATAATAATAATAATAATAATAATAATAATAATAATAGTGTTAATAAAAATTATAATATTAAGAATAATAATAATAATAATAGTGTTAATAAAAATTATAATATTAAGGATAATAATAGTAGTGTTAATAAATTTATCATATTAATAATAATAATATTATTATTAATATTTATTATATATATATACATAGCTAGCCGCGCCATTTTCATTATTAATTACAGTTAAAAATGGCGTCTGTTACGCATCCAAACAGACGCCAACTGAACAAAAATAGCGTCTGTTTGGATGCTAAACAGACGCCAATAGCACATAAATGGCGTCTGTTTGGCAACCAAAGCAGATGCCATTATTGCTTATATAAACCCACCAACTCAAAATTCCCTCCGACTTTTTCCCTCTCCCACATTTCCATTTCATTTCTCTCATCTCCTCTCATCTTCTTTCAATCTACTCTCATCCACACCACCAAAAATCCAATCCATACCACATTGAAGGAATGAAAATTTTACAATTGAAGATTTAACATTGGAGATTGAAGATTGAAGATACAAGAATGAACTTTGAAGAATGAAGATTGAAAAATATTAAAGATATATATTATTTGTAATTTAGTTTTTATTTTTTCCTATTAGTTACAAAAATCAACATTATTAAAGTTGTATTATATATTTTCTTCAACTCGTTTAATGTATTAAATTTGTGTAAAAATGAACACTATTAAATATATATTCATTACCATTTTCATGTTATTATTTCTATAAATTGTATATATATATAGAATTTATATATATGTTGTTATTTCTATAAATTGAAAGCCTCTATATATGAAAATTGTACATGCATAAATTTGACATATATATCATTTATAATTATATAAAAAAGTTATTTTTTTCGCTCAATTAATATAATTAGACCCCATAAAATATATTATATAATGTAATTATTAAATTGGTTTTACAATATCTCACGTTTTTTTTTATTTCTAGATAATAATAATGGCGTCTGTTTTGGTGTAAACAGACGCGATTTTACCTACAATTTGGCGTCTGTTAGTCCCAAAACGGACGCCATTCCTGTCTGACATATGCCTCGTTCCCGATAAAGTCAGCGTCTGTAATTGGCGTCTGTTTAAAAGCAGACGCCAATAATTAAGCGTCTGATTTAAACAGACGCCATTTACAGACGCCTTTTAAAAAAGGCGTTATAGGTTTTGGCGTCCGTCAAAATCAGACGCCAAAACCATTAAGGCGTCTGTTTAACCCCATTCCAGACGCCTATTCCAGACGCTTTTTAGGGCCAATTCTACTAGTGAGCGGTTTGAATTAGTTGTTTGACTTTAACTATTTGGATTAAAAGATTGTAGGAAAGATGTTTAGTGAGAGTGTGGTGGCAAAAGTAGTGAAAGTTATTATCGACGGCTATATATTATGTTTTTTTTTCCTTTTTATTATCTCCTTTTCCATCGATTAGTTTGTCTCTCTAAAATAAAAATTAATAAATTAGACCATAATGACTATATTCACTTGTCAACTGCAATTTATTATGTGCTAGTTGTTGCTGAAGTTTGTGTTGTAAATATAGTTATTGTTCACTTGCAAATGTTAGATTTTTCACTCTCAATCATGTAATATTGTTCACTTACAAGTATCTTGGAGCACAACGGATGCATGTAATATATATCGGTCACCATCCCATGACGTGTACCTATCAATTCGAGCTACGGGTCAATTTTTAAAATTTTGCGTTTGAACCTAAAACTTTCAGATAGGTTCGAGTTGATTTTCGAGTCCCGTAGTGATCCACTTCCATTGAAGTATGTTGATCTTGAATTGGAAGACGCCCAATTTGTTCAATTTCATATAAATATAGAATAATTTTTTTTTGAAAAGAATACATAATTATTGAATAATTTTCTTTTTTTTTTTCGTGAAATATTCAATTTGTTCAATTCATATACGTGGCATAAAGATGGTGTACAACATCTTCTACGATCAATATTGCTGTAGCAAAGTCTAAGGAGCACACGTAATCTTATTCAATTCCTGCATGTACTTCTGCAATCAGAGACACCTTATATAATCAACAGTAACACCTGAAATATAAATAAAAAAACTACTTTAAATTTAGACAAGCTTTATGGTGTAACAGACTTTTCTACATCTGAATAAACTCAGTACGTAATAAATAAGAACTTCTTCTACAGCTTAAATATGAGAAGTCCCACGCTAGCTGACTGTCAGAATTTGGACAATTTCGTTGTGACCAAATTTTTTCTCTTTATTTTTAATAAAAAGGTTTTTGGGTATGGATGTACTGTAAGTCTGTAACACCCTATATATATGGTTAAAATATGATTTAAAGGGATTCAAATGATTACTATATCACCAAGGTGTACCTTCTTTTATGGTAGATTATCCGTTGGGAACTCCTCAATTAAGCGTGTTTGGCTGGGAGTGACGTGTGAGCGAGGACGAAGCATGTTGAAAATATTCGTGGTGATTTGTGGGGCTAGTCAGCGATATCCTTGAAGCGGTTATCGGTAATGCCCGCGACCCAGGAGGAGCCGGCGCATTACATGTATATATAGCAAGGATGTATGTAACAGCAAGTCAACTGAAGATGCTGGAAATTTGTGGATGTTGAGCAATACATACAGCTGTGGTCTCTTAACAACCTGGCCAGACTGATTTTTAGCAATGAAAATGTCAGAATCAATGATAAGCCTGAGGAATTCAGAAACTATTTGGACTATTTACACTGAATTTGCATGCAAAAGATATATATATATATATATATATATATATAGAGTATATTCACATAATGCACATCTTTTCAATGGGGGATAAGGGTAGAGATTTGGGGAAGAGCCAAGAGAAGAGGGCTCCATTAAATTTGCATATATTTTCAGTGTCTGTATTCTAAAACATGACAGAAGAAAAGGATTTGGGCCCTTCTACTTCAATTATTTGGGGTATTGGATAGTGATTTGATGCCTTCTCTACTAGGAGGATGAAATATTGAATTGATAAGTAGGTTAAATCAAAATATTTATTTATTTATTTATTTATTTTATTTTTCTTTTTTTTTTTTGGGGGGGGGGGGGGAAGTGCATGCAATTTATGAGATGCACCGCAGAGTATATGCTTTGGATACTATGATTGTTCACTCACGGATACTAAGTTGTTCACTCTTATATTAGATTTGTTTACTCTTATTATTATGATTGTTCACTCGCAAATATGTGGAGCACATGCTTCGGGTGCATGTAATTTGTTTTCGGGGGGAGGGGAGATTGATTGTATATTTTTTACACAGATAAATAAGATGATTTCATTGTATCTCTATTCCAGAACTTATCTAAAAGCTTAACAAGTCAAGGAAGGGGAAGCTAAGTCCAAAGTATGATTGAAAGTAATGCAGGCCTTCACAAAAGAAATTTTACAAGTAGCAGTGAGATTTGATCCATATATATATGTACACAATGATATTTTACTAGTTGAAACTAATATAAATGTCAGTCCATTTGGTTCAAGAAGGATGTGCCTTCATACCTGGTAAGTTAAAGTACAAATTCCCTTTTTTAGTTTAGGATTTTATTAATAATTTAGCTGTTAATGCGCAATATGTGTTTTCAGGCAGTTATAAGTTCCCTAACTTCCATTTGAAGGCAAATATTGACACCGAACTTAATTAATGTAACAAGACACTATTTCAATAAGAAAAGGTGTATAAGTAAACATACAATTTATGTGTCTTTTTTTTTTGAATAAAGTCTATGTATTGTGATTTAAAAGGAAAATAAGAAAAAGTTTGTTGAGAGTGAGTGAATAATTTGAGATGGGAATAAGAAGCCAAAAACCAAAAACATGGTCATTGTTTTGCTATATGTGAGTTCTCATGGTCCATTCATTAATGTCAATTAGTAGGAGACACTAATAAAAAGTATCCATATGCCCATATGTGAAAGGTTTGACATTATGTAATACCCACTACCCGTGCCCCTCCAAATTCAAAAATATAATCCAAAGTTGTTTTTGCAACTAAAAGAAATTAACACTTCCTAATTTGAAATTTGGCATTAAGTGGAAATGCCAACCATACATATAATGAAAAATATCATCTCATCAATAAAAATAAAAATAAAAAACAAACCAAAATGTAAATGTAAATTTGAGCTATACTATCCAAAGTACTCTCAACTACCACCAAACTAATGCATTGACTATAGGGATAACACTTGTTTTATTTAGCTTTTTTTTTAAAAAAAAAATTCCATTTCACTCAAAATTCAAATATTTCTAGTCTAAATGTAATTTTGAATAAATTACAATATTTTAAAAAATCATTTTTATTGTAATTAGAGTAAAATTTTATTAATTTAATTAAATTTAGATCGAAAAATTTGAAAACCTAAACTAAGGCAGTAAGGCTATGCTAATTATAGTAATACGTACAAGTCTATGATTGTTTATTGGATCAAACCGTATTAGATTGGCATAAACCCAAAATCTTAAAAATGTTAGACCGAAGATTAGATCAGAAACAATTGGGTGCGATCTAAATCCAGACAAACCCAATTAGGCATTGAACCGTGAACATAGACCGGTTTGGATCGATTTAGTAAATTTACTATGAAAATTTAAGAAATACATATTTAAGTACACATAGGTGTTTATTAACGTGACAATTTATGTATTTTGTATTATTGTTTATGTTGGGACATTATAGAATATGACAAATGGTGATAACCATATTCAATAGTTCACAAAAGTGATTGTTCATTTTAAGAGAAGATATTATGTAGCTAAATTTAGTTTCCAATGTAATGTAATAATATGTGAAGCATAAACAATAACAACAAATTTTCAAGCGCAACATGTTTGCGCGTTTAATTTGAGGCCTCCAAATGTTTCCTCCATGTACTAATGTTTATGAAAAGATTGATTTCTGGGAATCAAGGAAAATCTTTAGGAAAAAAGAAAAAAAAAGACCAATTGAAACAAAAGAAACTCAAAAGGAAAACTTTTCAAACAGAAAGAAGGCACCCTGTTCTTTTATGCGGTATTTTGCGGAATGGTGTGGTGAGGTGTGGTGGAATTGTGGTGTGTGGTAGGTTATTGGAATTGTGATAGAGAAAAGTAATGATTTGCGGTAAAATGTGGTGGGTTGTGGCAAACTGCGGTAAGTTGTGGCACCGCAGTTTGCCAACTGCAGAAAAGAACAGGGCACGGGCTTAAGAGGTTTGAGGGATCCATACTAGATTTGTATTATTCCCGTTTTAGACGATCCATACTGGAACTCAAAATTGTAATTTTATGCACGAAGGATCGAACCCATTACAACGAAAAATATGAAAAAAAATGCCACCATAGAGAGTCAAACTAATAATTTTAATGTGTATCAATGCAACAACTAAAAGACAATGATAAAATGTTGCTGAGATTTACAAACGAGTAAAGCGTACCAAAGGAAAAGGACATAACATATAAGTCAAGTGAGCTACTATTCTAAATATCATTGGTTTTAAGATGAAAATTCACTTGACCTGTGTTTCATGAGCTTTGGTTGCAGTGGACTCCTACCTTGGATCGCCCAAATAAATGTTGTTGGCAAATATTGGTCCCTCAATTTTTTATGTTGGTTTAGGATAAACTTACCATTTGCAATAAACTAGGATTAATGCAAACATCATAGCATAAATGAATATTGTAGTAACCTAAACCCATGGCCCCAGCAAAGCCTCACCTGAAAACGAGATTTAACCGTGATTCTAGGATTTTATGCTGTACATCATGAATGATATACGATATAATTTGTATGGATTCTTTATCCTCTCACTCAGGGTTATCATATAGAGGATTTCTATAAGATGATCTCTTACAAAACTTTACACCAGTTACCATTAATAAGAAATGGTATTCATGTTTTGGTACTTTTGATGGAGGTAATAAGTTTTACCTAGAAGAGACAGGATTAAGAGCACTAGCAAAACCATTAAGAGCCCCATAACTCTTGGAATTAAACCCTAAACATCCCAAAACCCCATGCCTGTACGGTAAGAACGTTTTCTTCCTCCTCTCCTCCGCCTGCGCCCTTTTCGCAGCGGCGTGCATCTCGTGCACCGATCTCCTCTTCGACGGCGCCGCCTTCTTCTTCGCCGGAGATTCCTTCTCGCCTGATCTGCTCCCTCTCACCTTCTCCGGCGCCGGCGTACTCGCTCTTTCTCTTTCTCTCTCCTTCCTCGACGACGAGATGTTGTGCCAGAACTTGTTGTTGCTCCTCCCTTCGCTCTTACTCCTCAGAAAATCCTTCAAGAAATCCCACCGCCGCGAGCTCCTCGATCCCGCCGGAGGCGTCGCCGCCTCGTTTTCTCTCTCCTCCTCAGCTCCGCCGTCGCCGGCCGTCCTCTCATCTCCGGCGACGCCGCTTTCGTCGGAGCAGAGCCAGTAGTCGTTACTGCGATTAGGAGACAGAGATCTCGCCCTCCGCCGCTGAGATCCGTCTCTAAATCTCAAATCCCTAGATATCCGAAACGTTTCGTCTCCATCGCCATTTTCTCTCTCCAATTCCGGAGCCGACGGATGGAGATGAGCGGAGAGCTTCATCGGCTTGATCTGGCCGTTGCAGAAGAGCTCGTCGGCGGAGGACATCGTCGACGAACCGATCTCCGGCGCAGGCGAGTCGACTCGGCCGGCGAAATCGAACTCGAAGGAGCCGGTGGAGGACGCATCGGAGGCCGTCGGAGCGAGCGAGGATCTCACCGGAGGAGAGGCGAGGACGTAGTGCATGGGGCTCGTCGGAGCACTGTGGAAGAATCCGGCGCCGGCGCCGGAGAGGAAGGTGTGGGCGGGGCTGGACGGAGCGCTGACGTAGGGGGAGGAGCAGTTGCTGTCGCCGGCGTAGTCGTAGTAGTAGTCGGAGGTGGATGCTCCGGCGGAGGTCGGAGGTTCGAGGTTGGATTCCATGGTTGTCTGTCTGACTGTCTGTGAGGAGTTTTTGATGAGAGAGAGAGTGTGTGTGAAAAGGGATCTGAAGTTGGAGAAATGGGGGTGATCGAGATGTATTTATATAGAGATGGAATGAAGCAAAATTGAGAAGGTGGAAGGCCCATACATGGTCTGTTATTTTTTTTTTTTTTTAATGTTTAAATTGAGTTGACACAGGTTACACGTAGTCACGTAGTAGTAATAATTGTTGTGAGCTAGTCACAGCCACACTGCCGTCCACGAGACCACGGCTGTAGCAATTAAGGAGTCCTACGCCTTTCTGGTCTACAACTAGTGCTAATAATCTAGTAACCTATCCATGATAGATAACCGGCATTATTTTAAGTTTATAATTTCTTTTTTAATTAATAGTAGGATTCCGTTCTTTTATGTGGTGTCATATTCCATCTATTATGATTTATCATACTAATCACAAGTTATTACATATTATCATCGCATATTATAGTCATGTTATTTTGTGTGGTTAGTAAGATGCAGAATGATGCAGTATAATGAAATTGTGGAAAGTGTAGTAAGGTGTGGAATTATAGGATGAAATTTGTGGAAAGTGTACTTCATGTGGTTGGTGAAGAGAGAGAATGTAAAAGTAGAGGAAAAAAGTGAGGAGACAGAAAAAAATGTACTGATATAGTAAAATGTAAAAGAATATTGAGTGTGAGTTATGGTATAACACCGCACAAAAAAACTGGGCCTATAGTACTTTACTATAACAATCACAATTTTTTCTTTATGACAACTTATCACTAGGGAGGGCAACGGGGCGGATTGGGGACGGGGGAGTATATCCTCGTCCCCATCCCCGCTCCCAAAACTCGTCCCCATCCCCACTTTGGGGAATGATTCTTGCCTCATCCCCATCACCGCGGATTCCGCATCCCCAACGAGAATTTTTTAAAGCTATCCAAAATCTAACCGAATTTTAATCGGACCCAATTTTTAATCGGACTCGATTTTTAACATGTTCAAAATACAACGTATTTAACTTGCTCAAGCAATAATACATCAAAATCAAACAATAATACATCAACAACTGTTATTCGGAAAAACAAACAATAATACATCAACCAAATTACTACTTTATCCTTACTATTAATATATATATATTGAATTAGAATAGAGGTTATTTGGTAATTTTAAAATTTTCGGTGACGGGGATTCGGGGATGGGGACGGGGAATTTTCCCCGGCGGGAAAAATGGGGACGGGGATGGGGAAACTTTGGTCCTCATCCCCGCCCCGTCCTTAAGCGGATTTTGAAAAATCGTCCTCATCCCCGTCCCTATCCCCAATAGAGGTGTAGATTTTTTCCTAGAGCGGGGCGGGGCCCCAGCGGGTTCGGAGATTCCCCGCCCCATTGTCATCCCTACTTATCACTAGGGGTGGGCACCATAAACCTAAACCGCAAATTGAACCGCAAAACCGCATAAACCAAACCGCAAAATGCGGTTAACCGAATTGATTTTTGCATAAAAGCGGTTTAGGTTAACCAAACCGCTATAAGCGATTTAGGTTTAGGTTTTGCATTTTCATCAAACGGTTAACCGCGGTTAACCGCTTTCAATTAAGTTGAAAAAAATGAATTTATTAGTAATATGAATTTAATTTAACCGGGTATCGTCGTATCGGAATATGAATTTATTAGTAATATGATTGCATTTATTTGCATAAAGGTTATTGTAAATTTCCAGGAAATCGGTTAATCATAAACCGTGTATGCTAACCGGGTAAATTTTCATATTTTAAAAGCTGTTAACCGGTACCGCTTCTAAATTGCGGTTTCGAGGTTTGGTTTAGGTTTCCAGATTTCAAAAGCGGTTAACCGCAAAGTGGTTAACTGCATATTGCGGTTGCGGTTTAGGTTTTCAAAATCCAAAAACCTCAAAAGCGGTTAACCGCAAATGCGGTTAACCTGTTATGCCCACCCCTACTTATCACACTGTACTACATCATATTACATCATCCACATTTTTACCATACTATAACCACACTTACCCACCACAGAAAAGAATAGGGTATTAAATGATGAATTTTCTTTTTAATACAAATTTAGAAATAATTTACTACTTACCACCTCATAGAAAAGAAGTAAATGGAGTTTAATGACACATTTTATTTTAATTATCTAAATTTACTACTTACCACCCCGTAGAAAAGAAGTAAATGGAGTTTAATGACACATTTTATTTTAATTAATTAATATTTAATTAATGCTTTTTAACTATCTAGCATATAAACATAAACGTTAATCTTTACTCTTTCTCCGTCCTAAATTATTTGTCCTTTTACCTAATTTTTTGTCTCAAAATATTTGTCTCATTTACAATCTCAGTAACTGTAATTCATTTTCTACTCCTAATTAATAAATACACTTATCACTTTTAACAATTTCAATAATTATTATCTTCAATTAAATTAGGGATGATTTGGATAAATTACAAACTTTTTACCTCAATTTCCAATATATATTGGTCTACTCAAATTGGGTAAATGGACAAATATAATGAGATAGAGGTAGTAATTGTTAATATTAGTCATCTGATAGCAAGAGAATTTTAACACAACCGGTAGATTTTACAAAATTGTTCAACAAGATTGGTCGTTATCTGCCCCTTTACACACTTGCCCTATTGCGCAACAACCTCTTGTTATTTCGCTCATCATATTCACAATCTTGTTGAGCAACCTACCCTTCTTTTTTTCCCTTTTTAACATCGAGAAGGACAATGGCCCCCATAAGCAATCTCATCTCTTTAAAAAGGGTAAAAAGAGGGGGTATAGATTCTTTGTTTAAAGAGACAAACAACCCCCTAATTATTTTTTAATCAAAGATTACAACTTTTTAAAAGCATCAAACCCCATAAAACAGATTTTATAATCTAAAACTTTAAAAAGGTAAATAGTTTCTTTCTACTTGTTAGGCGTACGGAACTACTCCCCAGTTTTATATTAATTGTGACTTTATTAACTGTCATGATCTCTAATATTACTTTTTAATTGATAATTTTTTATATAATATTTTAGTAATAATTACAATATTATATTTTTAGCATAATATTTTCATTAAGAATATAATCATAGTAATTTTATATTATAAATCATTTAATACATTGAGAAATTTATAGTTAAAACTTTCAAAATCTGATTGCAATATTTCCAACAACGACCATTGTAAATCATGATAGTACTCCATTCCATATTAATTGTCATGTTTAGAAATTGAGCAATCAAATTTCAAAAATTTTGATCATAAAATTTTTCAATATATATATACAATGAGTTGCTATATAAAATTATCAACATTAAATTTGTAACGAAAAATACTATCATAAAAATATAATATTGCAATTGCTAATAATATACTCTCTCTGTTTCTTTTTATCTGTCATTCACGTTTTTTGAGGTTTATCTTAAATCAACAATTTCTCACATAATATTTTTATAAGAAATACAATATTATACTTTTTCAATAGTACTTTTTATTACGAATCTAATCACATCAATTTTATTTGGCGAATCATTATACAAATTAAGATATTGATGGTCAAAATTTTTGACACAATTACCTAGGTAGCACTTAAATAAAAACGGAGGGAGTATTATGTAGTAAGAAATTATCAATTAAACAGTATCATTAAAATCGTGGAAGTCAAAATTATGACCATTAATATGAAATTGAATATTACTCCCTCCGTCTCATATTAATTGACACTTAAACTAACTTTTTTTGTTCCAAAATAATTGTCTCTTTCCATTTCCCAATACCTAATTTAATTATTTTAACTTTAATAATCATGTTAACTTTTTACTTTTTCAATTAATAAAAATTACTTCTACTCACATTCTCTGACTACCTACGCCTTGATATCCGGAAAAATACATTGGAAATTAGAATTATTTAATTATATGGGTAGTTTTGTTAGTTAAACATTGGTATGTGAATTTTCAAAATATGTCAATTAATATGGGATGGAGGGAGTATTGCTTTTGAGGAGAGAGAAAATTAGAGAAACACGCCGCCGTGTTTCAGATGTGGGACCCTTGCTTCGACCAACAACGCGTTATTTTGCTGAATCCAAGGTGGCGCGTCAGTGTACGCGCAAATAATGTCAGGGAGAAAAATGGTTGAAAAATTAAGTGAATACTGACAAAGTGACAATAACAGAACTGCCCACGTGGGCTGTCTCTATTGTATTCAGCTCATGGTGTTTAACTGATTGATTAAGGTTGGTTTCCGAAGAAAAATGTCTCCATAAAATAATTATGAAAGTTTTACCATAGTTGAATTTATTTTCAACCATAGTTGAATTTATTTTCAACTATAGTAGTTGAAAATTTTATAGCATTTATTTATTAAAAATAAATTATATTTTTTTAAAAAATTTACATCCTCCTAAACATGGTTATTTATTGTATCAAGTTACTTTGATCAACCTACATTAATTTTGAATTTTTATGGTAAAATTATGGTCTTTTCACTTTTCAACTACGATAGTTGAAAAAAAAGTCAACTATGATAGAATTTCCTTTAAAATATTCAATTTTGTGAAAAATTATAACTTAACAAATAGATTTACTTTTTGTAACAAGTCCTATGGTGAATATATATATATTAATTTTAATTTTTAATGGAAAAATTAGGAGCAATTATACATTTCAACTACCATAGTTGAAGGTAGAATCTCCCATAAAATATTTGCCACCTTAGTTTTCCATTGTTATCGCGCGTAAAATTCGTTGTCAAATGGATGACATGATAAAAAAATTAAAAATTAAACTTCAGTATTTTTTTAAAAAAATAATGGTAAATTTTGATCAATATTTAAAAAAATTATTTTTAAATAAAATAATATTTTTAGAAGAAGTAAATATTGATAAATATGTAAATGTTATGAATTTTGATAAATTTTGATAGACATTTATCTATACCTTTAATTTTATAGCTAATTAAATAAAAGGTGAAAAATAAATAGACAAATTTCCATATGTTTGGATATATTTTAAAATATCAACCTCTAACATTGATTAAAATTTATAAAAATATATTCCAATGTAATCAAGTTTATCCAACCAAATTTTATTTTAGAAAGCTATCAAATCAATTGGGAAGATTTATAATAATAAAAATATTCATAAATTAATCTTAGGAGTTTGTTAAGTGATTATATTAATCTATTATTGATTGCACAAAATGATGTCCATAAGATTGTAAAAAGTTAATGGAGCGTATCGAGATGGGCCCCGATCTCCAAAATCCATGGTCTCCAAACTTTCCCGCAACCCCTCCATGAAACATGAGGAGAATGACGTCAGGGTCGGGTGCGAAGTGCACTTTAAGGTGGACCCAAGACCTTGGAGGCATGGTTTAATCGGTGTTGGGTGTGGTATCCACTTCAAGTGGGACCCAGGACCGTGGGAGCGGTGCTACGGGTCCTCATTGGGACTTACTTCGGGCATTTGAAAGGGTTCGGAGTCCTTCGGCAAGAATAAGCGGAAAAAGGTCAACGTGGGTTGAGGAATTGGACGTGCTTTCACTATTTCGACCATAACTCCTTCGTTACAACTCCGATTGGTCTCAAATTTGGGGAGCTTAAAGTACACACCGAGAGCTTTCCATCGATATCTTATGGGCCTAAAACGAAGTCTGTATGAAGAAGTTATGCGAGTTAGAAGTCGGCAGAAAAATCCAGTTTGAAACGCTGGCTGCGTTTTGCTCACGCTGGCTGCGTTTCCTCCCTGCGTGTTTCTCCCCTCTCTGGAAGGCACGCTGGCTATGTTTTCTTCACGCTGGCTGCGTTTTATTTATGCTGGCTGCATTTTGGCAATTTCCAGTCATTTGTTGCGCGTGTTTTTTTTCTTTTCTCCCGGCTTTCTTTCTCATTTCCCTTTTATTTTTTTTGGGTTGTAATGGCAACTTTGTAATATTTATTTTCTTCATTTTTTCCCTTTCCTTCAAATACTCCCCGAGGAGGACAACTTTGAAGATATTGAATGAAGCTAGGGTTTTCTCCCAAATTTTCTCCCAAATCTTGTGTTTACTTTATCCATTGTTAATGGTGGTGTTAGCAAGTCAATTCCTTTATGGATTAGTGGTGATTATCTTTATCTAATCTTGGTGGGGTTGTAGTTCTTGGTGATGGAATCCTCCATCACCAAGTTCATATCAAGTGTTCAAGCTCCATTGAAGGTTTCCGGGTTTGTGTTCATCATCTCCTTCAACTCAAGTAACTCATCCCCACCACACTCATGCTCCATTTGGTATCAGAGCTATGGTTTTCATTTAGCTTGAGTTGTTCATTGTTCTTGCTTGTGTAGTTTTCTAGTATCGAGTTTTGTGAATCGTATGCAAATATTGGTGACCCCCAACCCCATTGCTATCAAAGTGTGTTGGAAATTATTGTATTGTGGGTGTATTTGTTGGATTTGTAGCCATTTGGTGCATTGGAAAGAAGTTGGAAAATAGTGCACGCAAGGTGTTCGATGAAATGTCTGGGTGAACCCTTAGCCAAACACTTGCCAACTACAAAAGAACCCTCAAACTCCACAAAATACCCCAAACACAAACCGTCCTTCACCTTTTTCCCGGTATGGCCGACGGAGCCCGCTCCGAACGAGAGGAATCGAGCCACCGGGGTAGCCTCAAATTCAAGCTATCGAGAGCCGACTCGCCACCCATGACGAACGGTTCTCCACCATTGATCGTAATCTCAATGCCATTATAGCGCGATTGGACAACCTCGCCCAAGAGCGTCTAGGTCTGCCCCGAGTTGAACGACAGGGACGTGCCCAAAGCCCTATCCGTCCTCCTCCTACATTCGAGTCGAGTGACGAAGATAGAGGCTCCCCACGTCGCCGTCCACGTGGGCAAGTGCATGATTGGCCCCCTCGTGACGATTTCCAAGACATTAAGATCGATATCCCCGAATTCAATGGGTCCAATGATCCGGATGACTACATTGAATGGATCCAATTGATGGATAGGATCTTCGAGGCTAAGGAGTATGATGACGAGAAGGCTTATAAGATCGCGAGCTTGAAACTCACCAAGGCCGCTTCGCTTTGGTTTGAGAATATGAAGGTACAACGGGTTCGTGAAGGAAAGGTAAGGATTTCTACTTGGACACGGCTCAAGGAAGTGATGAATCGCTGCTTCTTGCCGAACACCTACCGGCAAGATGTCTTGAGGAAAATGTATGCTCTTACCCAAGGTAAACGATCAGTCGGTGATTACATTTCGGAATTCGAGCAACTTCTTATTAAAAGTGGCCTTCAAAAGCCGGAAGATCAAACCATGATGCGTTTCTTGAATGGTTTGGACTCCGCAATTGCTAAAAGGGTTGAGATCCAACCATACTATTCCACGGATGAATTGTGTAGTTTGGCTCTCCGAGTTGAGCGAAGAAGAATGGAAAGGTCCAACACCAAGCCCTTGTCTAGACCGGCCTACTCACCTTCTAACCGGCCCCCTCCGGATTCAAGCACTCCGAAGTCTAGCGAGACACCCAAGTTCACACCGACTCCAAGAATTGACAAAGGAAAGGGACTTGCTTCGGAGACTCCAACGGAACCTCCTCGACGGACGGAAGGCCGAAAGTGCTTTAAGTATCATGGTTATGGCCATTTTCAAGCCGATTGTCCAAACCGTCGGACTTTGACACTCCAAGAGGTCCACGACATCGATGATGAGCTTCGAAAGGCTCAAGAGGAACCCGAAGTGTTGGTAGAAGATGCGAATACTAGTGATGATGAGGATGCCGCTCCCATTTCCCCCGCGCGTGGAGGCGCACTTGTTGTAAGGAGAGCTTTGCATACCCATGAGACTCCTCTCGACAAGGCCCAACGGAAAATGTTGTTCCAAACGCGGTGCTTCATAGGTGGAAAAGTGTGCACTCTTGTCATGGATGGAGGGAGTTGCACGAATGTCGCATCTACCACTATGGTCGAGAAGCTTGGCTTGCCACTACTACCACACCCTCGACCCTATTCACTCCATTGGCTCAACAATCACAACGACATCAAGGTAACTAAGCAAGTCTTAGTGAATTTTTCTTTTAGATCTAACTACGATGATTCCCTTGTTTGTGATAGTTGTCCCTATGAGCACTTACCACATTTTATTGGGTCGACCATGGCAATATGACAAGAAAATGATGCACAATGGGTTGAACAACACTTACACATTCACCCACAAAGGCAAGAAGATCAAACTACTTCACATTTCTCCCTAAGAAACCGAAACTTCAAAAGCCGGGATGGGTAGTGAGTTGAGGAACCTTCTCATGATGAGCGAAACACGGGAAGAGCGTGCTCTTGGCAAGGACGAGCTACCTCTTGCTTTGTCTTTTCCTTGTAGCGAACCTAGTGAGGTTGAGAGTTCCTAAGCACCACATAAATTTCCCCTACCGCCCCTTAACCCCTCATCTCCACAAAACAAGCCTCCTTTTACTTTCTTGCTTATGGACGATGGGTACATTGTGGGATTTGAAGATTGTGGGATATCTAGCTTGATTGCTTGTGGCATTTGGGATGATCGAAGTTTACCGGAGTCAATTGAAGGGAAGTGTCCTGATTTTAACCCCCAAGAGCTGAGGGCAACTCTTTTTCAAGAAGGGGAGTATGGAGCGTATTGGGATGGGCCCCGATCCCCAAAATCCATGGTCTCCAAGCTTTCTCGCAACCCCTCCATGAAACATGAGGAAAACGACGTCAGGGTCGGGTGCGAAATGCACTTTAAGGTGGACCCGAGACCTTGGAGGCATGGTTTAATCGGTGTTGGGTGTGGTATCAACTTCAAGTGGGACCCAAGACCGTGGGAGCGGAGCTATGAGTCCTCATTGGGACTTACTTCGGGCCTTTGAAAGGGTTCGGAGTCCTTCGGCAAGAATAAGCGGAAAAGGGTCAACGTGGGTTGAGGAATTGGATGTGCCTTCACTTTTTCGACCATAACTCTTTTGTTACAACTCCGATTGGTCTTAAATTTAGGGAACTTAAAGTACACACCGAGAGCTTTCCATCGATATCTTATGGGCCTAAAACGGAGTTCGTATGAAGAAGTTATGTGAGTTAGAAGTCGACAGAAAAATCCAGTTTGAAACGTTAGCTGCGTTTTGCTCACGCTGGCTGCGTTTCCTCCCTGCGTGTTTCTCCCCTCTCTGGAAGGCACGATGGCTGCATTTTCTTCACGATGGCTGCGTTTTATTTACGCTGGCTGCGATTTGGCAATTTCCAGTCATTTGTTGCGCGCGTTTTTTTTCTTTTCTCCCGGCTTTCTTTCTCATTTCCCTTTTATTTTTTTTTGGGTTGTAATGGAAACTTTGTAATATTTATCTTCTTCATTTTTTCCCTTTCCTTCAAATACTCCCCATTTGCAATTGAGGAGGACAACTTTGAAGATATTGAATGAAGCTAGGGTTTTCTCCCAAATTTTCTCCCAAATCTTGTTTTTACTTTATCCATTGTTAATGGTGGTGTTAGCAAGTCAATTCCTTTATGGATTAGTGGTGATTATCTTTATCTAATCTTGGTGGAGTTGTAGTTCTTGGTGGTGGAATCCTCCATTACCAAGTTCATATCAAGTGTTCAAGCTCCATTGAAGGTTTCCGGGTTTGTGTTCATCATCTCCTTCAACTCAAGCAACTCATCCCCACCACACTCATGCTCCAGTTAAATTAGATAAATAATTTGGGACAAAGGGAATACAATATTGGTAATTAGATTTGTGGTTAAGCTAGTTCTTAACCCAAGTCAAACCAACTCATTTTAAGTCTATTCAAATTTCTCTTTTTGATTTTCTCAATTTTGAAATTAGTTTGTATACGATTTAAGATTTAGGGCTGTAAAATTCGTTGGCAAATAGATTTTATTTTGTATGACAAAAAATTTAAACTTTATACCTTTGACAGATAACAGTAATTATTGATAAGTTTTGAAAAAAATGTTACCTTTGAAAAATGTACAACTTTTTCTTTTGGGGGGGAGGGAGGGAGGGGGAGGGGGAATAAGTATTGCTAAACATGTAAATTTTGACAAATATTTACAGCCTCATTTATAGTTGAATTTTAGACATCCTCACTGACAAGTTATTTATTTTGACTCATATTTAGGATTTACGTCATATATATATATATATATATATATATATATATATATATATATATAGATACATACATACATACACACACGCGCATAAATGCATGAGAATGCAAAGAGGTTAGAAAGGTAATATAATTTGAAGTGATAGCTTTAAGCTATTATTATTAGTTGTCCAATACGTACTAATTTTAAGTTTGAAGTTTAGCATTTGTTTTCTTCTATGACATTACCCCTAAGAAAGCGATCAATAATCAACCATTTTAGAATAATCTTGAAAACATTTTCACAAAGACGATGATGATAAGCAAGAAGCATAGGAGTTGTCCAAGTTGAAATAACATGAAATTGTATTAAGGAATGCCCTAAATAGCCAAACTAGTCTGTTGGTTGACAAGACATGACAGTGTTTAAATACCATGAATATCATTATGTTGGCTTAATTATAACTCCAATAGTAAGGACAGTAATACACCTACCACATTACTTGTCCAATTCAATTTGAGCATATACAATTCTCAAGAGTTAAGAGGTGCCTCTGCTTTGAGTTGGATATAACCATTATCTGTTTTGTCAATCTTTTAAGCACTACTTATGTTAACGAGTAAGTTAAATTTTTAGGGGAATGTTTTACAAATTGCAATCACTTTTGCGACAAGGTATGGCACCCACGGCCGCAGTACACCACGTTGTCTCTTGCCTAGACATGGATTCAACAACCGACTTAGTAACGGTGTGCTAATAACTTACAAAATTTATGGGCCTAAGGTGTTTGCCTGTTTGGATGTTGTAGCCTAACTTATGTTGCCTCTTTTTTTCGATTATTAAAAATTATAGAAGGCTTAAAGATTCACAAAATACAGCTGTAGATCTAGGAGTTTAAGGTTAGACTTGAAATTTCCAAACATAAAATCCGAAACCGACCAGCCCGCCAGAATTGAAAGGTCTCCACAATTGTAGATCTAGGAGTTTACACTTAAAGTAGCAGCTGAATCAAAGGCTGCTATAATGTGCGTCAAAGATGGGTCAACCAAAATGTCTTTTCTTTTCTTTTTCTTTGCTCTTGAAATATACCATAACTTCCACAGGATTATCAAGGACCTGCATGCATATGTCATTGCCAATTATCCCATAACTTTCACAGGATTATCAAGGACCTGTATGCCTATGTCATTGCCTATTATCACAACTTTGAGAGCTATCTCTTCATCAATATCATCAAGGTTATCATCGTCTAAATCATTCATGCAGTTTTGCCTTCCATTTTCATTCAATTTGTGTTGCTGATCATTGATTTCGTTGCCTCATAAATATGGTAAAGATATGAATCTTTTGTCAATGATTTGAGGCCACCGAGATAAGAATTGAACATGTATGTCACTCCAAAAGTCCAAATCACTTGATTCAAACTCTACTGAAGTTCATCAAAAGGCTTGCAAGGTAGTTGATATTTAATTTGGAACTGTTTTAACTTCATGAAATCACATAACAAAGAAGATGCAGTGAGACAAGTTCTAACTTTTCTGAGGAGAAGAAGTAGGATAACAATTCTATTATTGAAGGAAAAGAACTGTTTGAACTTTATATTTAATTTTTTGAGTGATTTAGGTGAATTTCAAGATGGTTATTAACCATCTTCAATCAAGACACTTATCATTTTGCTTTCTATATATAACTATCCTAGTTGACCTAAACTGCTAAATTTATTGTAAACATCCAAAATAAAAATGGTTTATATGTAATTTTTTTTCAAAGTAATATATATTTATGATTTGAAAAAGTATTTTTAATTTTACTTTTATATTTTAAAAACTTTTTTTATGATTTTTTTAACATTCTCCCCTCCCCCACATTTACTCAAACTATTCAATTTATTGTAAATAATATACGAAAAAAAGGTTATTTCACAGCTCATATAGTTTTATGATTTCAAGAAAATACTTAAATTTAACTTTGTAAGTAGTTTCTAAATAAATAAACAATAATGAACCGTGTACTATACCATCTACTTGGGGGTTTTTTGCTTTTTGGACCCTGTATTTTGGGGGTATTTACATTATGGACCCCCATGTTTCAAAGTTTGCAATTTGAACCCTGTATAATATGGGACAAAAAAATTTAGCCCAAACTTAAGTTGGGCTCCGATTTGCCTAGTGAACTGACCGATTTGCCCTTATGCCATTTATTCATTTCTCTCTCTTGTTTCCTTTTCCTTTTCCTTCTTCTTCCCCGTCTCCCTCCTCTTTCTCTCTCTATCTCTCTGATTCTTTCTCTTAGGCAGTCCTGGGGACTCTGATGAAGATGAAATCGGGGCAATTCTGGATGAATCTGAATTGGGTTTATTCCCAAATCCTCCCAATTTCAGATCAATTAGCGATGATTCTACTCATTTCGAGTCCACAACCGAGCTTGGAATCAACATATCTTCTGCAAAACCCATATCAGGAAAACCAGGATTTCCAACAGTTGCTTGGGTTGGAATCAACATATCATTGTCACAGCTAAATGGGTCCTTGAATTCCCATCTCATTAATACATTCTACAGTAGCAGTTGAATCAGAGCTTCAAAGGGGGAAATCGCGCACCGAAACAAAATCAAACACAAACCCATTACAATAAATGCAAAACCCAGAAAACCCAAATAGCAGTAGCCCCCAATTCATCGATCACTCAACAAAAAGGGCTCAATCAAGCAGGCAGATTGCTAGTGTTAGATACTAGTTCGGTAAGCATTGAATTTGAAGGATGAATGTGATTTGTTGCCTTTTTGCAGTAACAATGGCGACGCAAATTTAGACATTAAAAATTTGTGATTTTTCAATTTACCGAAACAAATTCACATTCATCCTGATTTTTTAGGTTTGATATTGCTTTCATTTCGGAATTAGGTTTGTAGTTCTTGTAATTGTTGTTTATTCATCAGTAAATCAGTTTGCTTGGTGAAATATTTGGCAAATCGAGTTGGATTGGTTGAGTTTTGGCATGACAGAAGTCAAGTATTTCATCCTGATTGTAACTGAGTATTGCTTGCTTCTGAGTTGGGATTTCACAAGATCTTGTTATTACCAGAAAAAGGAATTGAGGGAAAATGCGGAGACATCTTCGGAGCCATTGTTGAGCAAGCAGAGGGGAGAGATGTGACTAAATTGAAGGGTAACTTCGGCAATTCAAAAATAATCTAGGGGCAATTTTGGAAAGAAAAATCGTTCAAACTACAATAAGGGCCTCTTTTGGCCGGACCCCTCTAGTTATGTTCAAAGTGTTGCCGGAATCAAAGTACAGGGTTCAAATTGCAAACTTTGAAACATGGGGGTCCATAATGTAAATATCCCCAAAATACAGGGTCCAAAAAGCAAAAAACCCATCTACTTGGTGTATCTATGTACCTAGATGAACCAAAAGTATAAAATAAAAGGTAATAGCTAGAATGAATGAACCGTGTAGAAATGTAACATAAGACATTTTGGGTCTGTTCATACGAAGTTGGTGGACGGTATAATTTGCGAACAATTACCGCTAAACAAGAGAATTAAGGGTAGTAATAAAGGTTCCCCAAGTGATGAGTTGCTTGTTTGGCTTCTTGTTCTATCCCATGTAAATAATAGGGCTATGATTATTTGTAATGCTATAGGCGTACGAGTCGTCGATAACCCAAACTAAAGTAATTGATCTTTGATCGTGTTTGAGATGTGAAGGTATCGTTTGACTATTGTGCACGCGAAAGTCCTTAAATCTTGTTTAGCAGTTTGGTTGTAACATCTTCTTTAGGTGGTAGTTATTTGTTGTTTTGCATGCGATTTGTTGTATTCTATGAACTTCCTTTTAACTCTCAATAATCGAGAAAAAAGGCAGGCATAAACACACACATTCATCCAGTTTGGAAAATATAACTTGCAAATAGAATAGAAAGACCAAAAAAAAGGATTGATTACTTTTGGGGTGCGCAGCAGAACAGGCATAAGTTATAAGGCATAGAGAGGAGATCAAACTAGGCCACATTACATTGTAGACAGCAAGACCTACCTAATACCTCAATTGTGATCACTACCATAAGAATTATGAACCAAAAATTAAACGAGAATGAATGTAATGTGGCCTCCCATCCATATAAGCTAGGTGGTTGATACTTGTTATGCATGTCATCATCATCTGCTGCTGCACAAATTCATCATGCGAGTTTGTTATTGGGCGTAGAAGGCGACGAAGGAGAAGAGTGTTGCTCCAATGATTGTTCTGATAGCGGGGAAAACAGCAGCTGGGGATCCACTGTGATGTTCTTCACCAGCTGGGCTTTCACTTGAAGATGAAGATGATGATCCTTCTGATGATGATGATGATGATGATTCTCCTCCTTTTCCCTTTCCACCTTCTTGTGAGTTGTTTGGTGCAGCAGTTTCATTTGCATTACCATGATGAGCAGGTGCAGGTGCCTTGGCATGTTCATCCTTCTTGGGTGCCTCATGTTTGTCAGCAGCAATTGTCATGTTTATGCAGATGGATGCAACAATAAGAACAACAAGACATGCCTTCTTCATCTCCATTGTATATGAATATGCCTCTTGATTATTGAGTGAATGAGTTATTAGTGAGTGAGTGAGTGAGGTGTTAGTGTGTTTATTATTGATTATTGTTGTTAGTAAACAACTGGAACAAAGAAAGAAGAAGAAGATGAGTTCGTTTGTTTGATGGGTTTAAGGTTGGAGTAGTGAGGAGTATAAATATGGAGTGTTGGGATGTTATTTTTAGAATATGTTGATGTGATGAGATGGGGTTTCAGTTTTCATCAGCGTCTGGCAAGGAGATTTTATGGGATGCAACTTTGATTAGCTTCCACTTAGGAGTTAGGACCCATCTGATTTACTATTTTTGCTTCTATAAACTATGATTAACAAGTTATGCTAAATTGGTTTTTTTTTTTATATGAATAATGTGATTAGTAATAATTTATGAAACGAGGAATATATCTGAATCCGTTTAAATAAATTATTATTTATTAAAAAAAGAAATAATAAAAGGAATTCATGGCTAGAAAATTTTTAAAAACTTTGGATTGCGCAAAATAGCATGTAAGACAAGATAGATATATTCTACCACACTTCCATAAATTAAGGTGACCAAGATGAAGTACGTACTACCTCCGTTTCTAAATGAGTGTCAAATTTTTTAACTACCTTGTCCTTTTTTATTTGTCAATTTTATAATTTCAATGATTAAAATACCTATTTTACCCATATTGATAATGCTTTGGAAATCTAAATATTACTTAAAATGTGAAAAGTCATTGTTAATTGAAAGGGGTAAATTTGTCCAAGTGCAATTTTTTTACTCAATTTTCTAGGAACATTGGACTTATGTTTATTAACTTGACACTCAAAAAAGGACGGAAGTAGTATTAATTATCTACATGTGAAGTAGAGGCAAATGTTGACAATTTATCCTCGAATCCATCCATAACAAAAGTTCTTAATCATATTATCATACATTCCTTTGTCCACTTCAACTAACATCACATTATCATTTCCATAAAGAAACCACTATGTTATTAATGAACTAATATATCATTAATGCAACATTCAATACAAGACATAAATCATGGGGAGGGCCTGTTAGGATTCTCAGGGCGTAGTTAGCAAACAAACAATAATAAGGGCGAAAAATAAATAAAGATTCAACACAAAGAATTAACGTGGAAAAACCCGAACCAGAAAAGAAAAACCACGAACGATGCACTATCAGAGGATTACAACAATGTTTCAGAGATTCCCAGACCTCCACAATCTCTCACAACCTCCTTAGAGTTACAATCTAAGAACTCAACACTCATAGATGAGCCTCACACAACTCCCTCAGGGACACAGAGATTACAGGTCAATCTCTTGTGGTATAAGATGAAACACTCTCAATTGCTATACAAATAAACCTAACACCTAGGTCCTATTTATAGTCAAGACTATAACATAATATTGTGGTTAATAATAATATTAACTTTCCAAAAACATGTGTTTCCTAATAATTTGATACTATATTCCAAAGTAATATTATATTTCCATGTGATTGCCCCATCACAATTTGGTAACAAATATAATATTTTCCACTTTATATAATATCTTTCCTTAATGAACACAATCTTGGAAGATCTTCAATATTATATGAATCTTGCCCACCAAGCACAATTTTGGCATTCCAAAATTCATCCCACCAAAATAATAATTTGGGCTCCACACAATTAACCGAACAATCTCCCACTTGGAGACCAAATTGTAGCCTTTGTCGTTCATCACCACCACCACTCCTCTTGGAATCCTCTAGTGCATCCATCTCGATCTTGTTTATCAAAGATCAACAGAGGTCTCAGTTGACCTCCCATCAACTCCTCTTTTTGCAACAGGCTCCCACTTGAACTGATCACGCCCCTGCAACTTCGACATGCGCATCATTGTCAATAACTTAGGGGAATTTTGGATTGGGATTTTACCTCGTGTTGAACTTGTCGAATTCCCGTGCAGGTTAGATGCGTTCCTCGGTTGACCATCCGTTCTCGTAGCCTCGACCGTAAACCTCCTCGTTTTTGGTACCCTTCTCTTATCAAAGAAGCTAACACGCCTTTGACGAGCATGAACCGACATGTTAGAGTTATCAATGACAGAATATAACTTCCCATTTTTCCTGCCATTTGCAATTATCAGAGATCCTTTCGTTACCCTCCAATGACCATCTTCAAATCTCGTCGTGAACCCCTCCTCATCCAGTTGACTCATAGATACAAGGTTCTTAGTCAGACCCGGGACATACCGAACATTCTTCAACCTCCAAGTTCCACCCTTAGAAGTTTTAATGTTCACATCACCTCTTCCTAGTACCTTTAGGTTGTGATCGTTTGCAAGCCTAACCCTGCCAAACCTCCCACTCACAAAATTGCTAAAGGCCTCCTTGCTAAACGAAAAGTGAAACGAAGCACCCGAATCTATCACCCAACCCCCTTCTGACTTGTCAACACTAACAGTTAGGGCATCACCAAAATCTTCAACAGAATATACAGAGTCCTGGTTATTATGGTTGTTCTTCTTAGGTTTGGGACAATCCCTACGAAAATGACCTCTATCACCACAGTTCCAACACAACACTTGCTCCATGTTTCGACCTTTAGATTTTGATCGAGCCCGACCCGAACTCCCACTATTCCTCCTACCCCTGATAGTCAAAGCATCCCCCGAAGACTCAGACACATCGGAATCTTTCCTACGAATACTTTCATTCAGGACCAAGTCTCTAATTTCCCTAAACTTCAGTTTCTCATCCTTCTTAGTTGAAGAAGTTACAGAAGTCACGAAATTTTTCCAAGACTTAGGTAGGGTAGCCAATAGTATATTAGCATTCATCTCATTGTCGAACTAAAATCCCACAGAAGTTAATTTTGATAGTATCATATTCAACTAATTCATACTATCATGCATATCACCAGACCCATGCATCTTAAATTCAAACAAACGACGTAACACATATACCTTGTTCACCGCCGAAGGTTTCTCATATGTGTTTTGCAAGGCCTTGAGCAGATCTTTCGTCGTTTTCTGATCTTTGACGTTGAAAGCCACGTTCCGAGCTAGTGTCAGCCTGACCATACTGAATGCCTGACCATCAAGCTCTTCCCAATCCTTCTGTTCCATCTCTTTTGGCTTATCACCCATCGCAAGATACAACCTTTGCTGGCGGAGCACATCCTCAACGCGCATCCTCCACCATGTGTAGTCTTTCCCATCGTACTCCAGAATCTTCACAATAGCGCCCGCCATTGCTTCTCAGTCTGCAGATCAACCACGCTCCAATCAAAGCTCTGATACCACTTGTTAGGATTCTCAGGGCGTAGTTAGCAGACAAACAATAATAAGGGCGAAAAATAAATAAAGATTCAACACAAAGAATTAACGTGGAAAAACCCAAACCGGGAAAAAAAACCACGAACGATGCACTATTAGAGGATTACAACAATGTTTCAGAGATTCCCAGACCTCCACAATCTCTCACAACCTCCCTAGAGTTACAACCTGAGAACTCAACACTCACAGATGAGCCTCACACAACTCCCTCAGGGACACAGAGATTACATGTCAATCTCTTGTGGTATAAGATGAAACACTCTCAATTGCTATACAAATAAACCTAACACCTAGGTCCTATTTATAGTCAAGACTACAACATAATATTGTGGTTAATAATAATATTAACTTTCCAAAAACATGTGTTTCCTAATAATTTGATACTATATTCCAAAGTAATATTATATTTCCATGTGATTGCCCCATCACAATTTGGTAACAAATATAATATTTTCCACTTTATATAATATCCTTCCTTAATGAACACAATCTTGGAAGATCTTCAATATTATATGGATCTTGCCCACAAAGTACAATTTTGGCTTTCCAAAATTCATCACACTAAAATAATCATTTGGGCTCCATACAATTAACCCAACAGGGCCACGACCCAGCTGGCTAGCCCCTCCCCCCCCCCCCCCAAAAAAAAAATCCGCTACTGCTTGAACCCCTTGATTGTTCTTTCAAATCTTGATCAAATGGTAGACCTTAAGCAATGTCTAGTTAATTAATAGCTGAAGGCGCTTATAATGTCATTTTGAGCAATGAATAGCTTCCATGCATGGTGTTTCTAGGGGGGGCGCGGGGGGGGGGGGGGGGACTAAAGCGAGATTTAGGGGAATCCAAATGTAGGCAATATGCTCTCCATATAAAACATTAATACATAAAGAGGTTGATTAATCCACCTATCAACCCTTACCTTGGTGACAGGGGCTCCACCTTCCATCCCTACCCTCTAGAGCTCAAATCCTAGGGAGAAACATTCCTCCTTACCTATTTGAGGAGTCTTGTGAGTGGGAGTGGGTCCAACTTAGGGCATTGGCACCCCCCGTTCTTTGTCCGCTATAAGGCTTGGCTGGTCATGCCCGTGACATGAAGAACATTCATGAGGTCATGGGTGTTATCTGACACCTTATGAAGATATAAAGATATTCAAGAGGGCATGGTCGTGACCTTGATAGGTCATGCCCGTGAACGAAGGAGATTTTTCCATTTTATTATTGATTAGGAGGCCACGCCCATAACGTCCCAATCTGGCCAACTTATTTTGAGGCAAAAACAACTATGTTTTGGCCTATTTTTGCCATATATATGTATATAAACCAATTTGTAATTTGCTCATTCTAGCAAGTCATTATTAGGGTTAGCACAAACTTCTAGGTTTTTAGTCTCTCTTTTTTTTTCCTAATCTCCCTTTTGTAGACCTAATTACACCATTAATACAAGTTGATCTTTTGAGTGATTTTTGGGTTTTCCTTGCTTGAGTTTCCTCTTTCGGTGGGTGATCAATCAAGTTGGGTTTATTCTGTTAGAGAAAATAGCAAGGTAAAAGCGAAAGCGAAATAAATTGAGTTAACAGAAATTACGACAAAATTCAGGAACCAAAAATAAGCGATGAGACAACACCAGGTTTATGTGGGAAACTGAAAAACTCGAAGGAAAATCCACGGACGGCGACTTCCAGAAAATAATCCACTATAAGAAAGGAAGAGTACAAACCGATCACTATCACAGGGTGTGATGCGATCAACAACAAAGGAGATTACAATATAAATCTCTCTCTCACACTCTCTCACTATCTCTCGGGATACACTGGGAAAATATTGGTGAAACGAACTCTCTCTCAATATTTTCTCCCTCTCTGACTCTTTGTCACTCGATCACTGTTCGCCATTGATCGACGTCGCCGTGAATTAGGTCGAGAAAACTAAACGTCTGAACCCTATTTATAGGGTGGTTGGGAGAAGAAAATTAGGTTAAATATCAATTAACCTACGAGCAGAAAAAGGAAATTCCGCCGAAGCCAAAAGTCGGCCAAGAGGCGCTGGTCGCGTCTTCAAGTTCCTCCTCTCTGTGTTAGCCGCTGGCAGCGGCCGAATGGAGGGAGCAACGACTTGACTCCTTGGCTTCGTGATGTAGACGCTGGTAGCACCGAGCTACCGCTGGCAGCTTGTCTTCACTGTTCCACATTCTTCTCTCGTTCTGGATCCCACCGAGGATCCAATGGGCCACAAAACCCAACATATTCCCAACCTCTTTTAGGTATTATTTTCTCTCTCTTCTTCTACTTCATTTACCCGTTAGTTTGCTTCTTGTTTAATCTTGTTTATGCCTTTATTTGATAGGATTAGTTTAATTGAAACTGTCTCTTTCCATTAGTATCGTGTTTAGGGTGATTTTGGAGATAATTGTTTTGGATATTGTTATGATGTTTAGTGGCTAGTTCCTTAGGGGGTTAGGGGGTAATTAGGGCCCCAATATATGGGGGATTAATCCTTGGGTTAGCAAGATTAGATGATTAGTGAGGTAGTGAGCATATCCCCCTCTATCTTATTTCCTTGGTGAGGACCTTGAGATTGGAAAGATATCCATGGCCTCTCAATTTGCTCCCCTTTGACACCTATATTCCTTTTTTGAAACGGTTAGGAATAGGCTTCCTCTCTCTAAGGACTCGACCGGTTTTTACCTCACATTGCGAAAACAGAAACAAATTTGACACCGTTGTCGGGGAGCTGCGCCCCTAGTCCTAGAACTGAGTTTTCTAATATTTTATATGAGAATGCTATGGCAGATTGGATGGCAAAATTTGGCCACTCTCTAAACTCGGTGGGTCTTTGGAGATGTAGCCCCTCTTTGGATTTTGCTTTTATTATTCTTGCGGATAATTTGGGGAGATGCCTTGACAGAAGGGTCCCCTAAGTGTTGGTGTACCTTGTTTTACCCGTGGAAAAAAAAAATAAAAAAAAATGAGAATGCTATGGTAAAACACTTGAGTGTTACCTAGCTAGTTGTTTGTTTCTTATCCTTTATGGTGTGTTCTATATGTGGTTTGAGTTGCTTCCAGCTTGTTCCATTATCCCAATATACGTAATAAGCTATATATGAGTACATTCTTCCTGTTTAGAAATGTTGGATATAGAATTGAATGACTAAAAAAATTTCATTGTTTTTGGGTGCATGGCCAGCATAGCAGGCATAAGTTACACAGCAAAAATCAAACAAGGTGATAGCTCGAGTTGATCAGGCCAGCTATACTCATGCTGCCACACTTATACACTAAGATCTAATTAAGCCGTTTGCTACCAGAGCAATCAATTAATGCCTCTTGTTTTCCTTTAAAAAAAAAATGCATGAATCAAAACGAGAAATGTAAGGTGATGACGAAAATGTGAGTTATTGTGCGTAGAAGGTGGCGACCAAGGAGAAGATGGTGGCTCCGATGAGTGTTCCGATGGCGGGGAAGGTGGCAACTGGGGTGCCATTGCTATGTTCTTCGCTGCTAGCTGGGCTTTCACTTGAAGATGATCCTTCTTCTGTTGGTGATGATGATGATGATGATGATGATCCTTCTGATGATGATGATGATGATGATGATGATGATTCTCCTCCTTTTCCTTTGCCTTTTCCACCTTCTTGTGAGTTCTTTGGTGCAGCTGTTTCATTCCCATTCCCATGGTGAGCAGGTGAAGGTGCAGGTGCCTTGGCATGGTCATCCTTCTTGGGAGCCTCATGTTTATCATCGGCCATAGCAATGTTTATGCAGATGGATGCAACAAGGAGGGCAACAACAAATGCCTTGTTCATCTCCATTTTTTGGCTAACTCTGTTGTAGAGAATGAGTGAATATGGAGTGTTAGTTGTTTGTTTGTAAGAAAGCAGAAGAAGAAGAAGAAGAAGATGATGAGTTGGGTTGTAATGGTGGAGTAGTGGGGAGTATAAATATGGAGTGTTGGGATGTTATTTTTAGGAGGTCATCAGATGGGGTTTCAGTTTTCAGGAACATCTGAAGATCTGAACAGGATATTCTGAGGTGGAGATTTGATTGGCTTCCGCTTAGGATGGAATGAATGAATATGTATTACTTCATAAGACACAGCAACGAGGGCATCGGATCCATCTGATTTCCTATTTTGCTCCTCTCAGCTTAAGGATAATGGTAAGAAAGCGTGCCTTGTTAAAAGTTTTGGTATGATTAACAATTTATACTAAAATGATATTGAAATAAATAATGTGACCAAGTATTTTATTAAATGAGATTTTTTTTTTCAAAATTACTTCAAATAATGACTAGAAAAATCTTTTAAAAACTCTCGAATATTATGAAAAGGTATTTTTATAGAGAATTCTCTGTATTTCAAGATATTATATTAGAAAAATCTAATGACAAAATAGATATTAAGATAAATATATTCTACCACATCACTAGCACTCGAAAAGTATAGAAATACGATGGAGTATTATATGTAGGTGAAGTGAACAACCAAGTGTTGTAAGTGAAGATGAAGATCCCTTAGGATAATAAGGGGCCATGACCCCTCTAATTTTAAGGAAATTATATACTTTTGTGCAAATCATACTAATGAGATTAAGTTATTTGATGATAATGATGTTAAGATTGTGTTCAAAGGTCTTGAGTTCAAGTACTCTTAGGCCTCGTCCTTTTATGCGGTTGGTTGCGGTGTGGTAATGGTGCGGTGCGATGAAATTTGAAAAAGTGTGGTGAGTTGTGGTGAAAGTTGTAGTAGGTTAAGATAGAAAATGTGAAAAGTAGAGGAAAAAAGTGAGGAGAGAGAAAAATGACAAAATATATTGGTAATGATTGTGGTGTGGTGTGGTGTGGTGGTGGAAAATTAAAAAGTGTGGTGTAATGTGGTACCGCACCGCAACCTACCGCATAAAAGAATGATCTTTAATTAAGGTATTGTTTTGTTCATTCTTTTTCAATTTTTTCGTCTAAGCTTTTTAATTTCTCATTGCATTGTTATTCATTAAATTTAATTATCACCCTTTATCATATAATTCATTACAACTAATATATTTAATTTGTATACATTTTAAAAATTGATGGTAAATTGTTTCTTAAACTAAATAAATACTTACGGAGTATAATATAAGGATTTAAGATCTGTATGGTACGTTGTTTCTTAAACTAAATAAATTTGATGAGATGAAATTTGATGAGGTCAAAACTGTGTTGTTTAATGAGGGCCTTCGTAGGAAGAATTCTAGTGGTGAATCTTCGAAAAATGTCTTAAGTGTCAGGGTTAGGAAGAACAATAGGAATTTGAATAATTCCAGGGGACAGTCGAAATCCAGGGGTAGATGCAAGCCTAGGGACATGAGCAATGTTGTGTGCTACAGTTGTGGTGATACAGGTCATTTTAAGAGGGATTGCCCTAACCTAGGAAGGGGAAGGGTAATGATGACCGAGACTCTATCAACACTGCGGAAGACCTTTGTGAAGCCCTAATTTTGAATCTGTCTAGTCCTAAAGAGTCATGGATAGTTGACTCTAGTGCATCTTTTCATGTTTCCTCCAATAGAAAGTTATTTTGTAATTTCAGGAGTGAGAATTTTTGCAAGGTGTATCTTATCAATGACAAGTATTATGAAATAACAGGTAAAAGAGACGTGACAATTAAGACTTCTAATGGTGGTCTTTGGAAGTTGGAGGATGTGAGGTATATTCTTGGAAATAAGAGGAATTTGATTTCAGTTAATCAACTCAATGAGATGGGCTACACTGCAAGGTTCGGGAATGGTAAATGGATGATCGTGAAGGGTGCTATGGTAGTGGCGAAGGGATTGCGGTCCGGTACTTTGTACTCCAATAGGGATAGCACTAACATGATTTCTAATGCTTCTTGTTCTAGCTTATGGCATTGCAGGCTTGGTCACATGAATGAGAAGAGGGTCAGTTTCACCAAAACTGGCAGGGAACCAAAGGAGGTATGGAGTGACTTAGATGACAAGAAGCTAGTGGGAGCTCAGACGTTCAAGGTTTTTGTTAAGTTTGGTGTGCTTGGGATCGGAGGGAAATAGAGGAACCACAAGAAGATCCACATATTGCAGATCAGGCTGGTGAAGAGCCTGAACCACAAGAGCTAGGTGAAAGCTCTAGTGAGGATGAGCATGCCCCACCACCCATTGTGAGGAGATCCATGAGGGCTACCAGAGAGTCCTATACTAAGGCTGTGCAGGTGGAGGCTCGGTTCAAGTAGGAGCACGCAATGGTCGATGAAATTGTGTCACTTGAGGAAAAACAGAACTTGTGAGCTGATCAGGTTGTCTGTAGGGAAGAAACCATGAAGAAGCGGGTCTATAGGATCAAGGATAATCCAGTGGATGCTGAAAAATTGAGGCTCGGTGCGGCCTCAGTAGGCCTCTCAGACTGATAAAGAGGCTGGTCGGTGCACTAAGAGAACTTGTCGAGAAAGTTGAGCATTCGGAGGTTTTGGTCTCCAAGCGGCAGATTGTTGGGTATGGAGACCAAATGAGGAGAAGGAAGAAGCAAAACGGGAAGACGAGGAAGAAGGGGAGAGACGAAGAAGTGAGACGCCACCAGCGTCTCCGGGGCGTCACCAGCGTCTTTAGACGCCGCCAGTGCCAAGTGTCAACACCACCAACTCCTCAAATGTGAAGGAAGGAGGAGGCGCCAGCAGGGCCTGGTGAGGGACCACTAGCGCCCCATCTCGAGACAAGAGACGCTAGCCACGTCTCGGTCAGCGCTGGCAGCGCCTTTGTTCGTCATACAATTCTCGCTTCGACACAAACGCTACGCGTGGGACGCTAGGTGTGCCCCTCACAAAAGCACTGATATTGAGGGCGCTACCCGCGCCTCACAGATGTACCGATACTGAGGGCGTTACCCGTAACTCACAGATGCTACCAGCGTCTCCTTGGGCCGAGGAGGGCCCATGCTTTCCTTTTTTGAGCGGCGGTTTTCTAGGTTATGTAACATAGGCTTTCCTTGTACTTCTAGTATATATTTGGCTCGAGTTTCTCCTTATGATGTATCCCAGAGAGTGTCCTGGTATCCTGAATCCGATTGGGATCAAGTGAGATAGAGAGAAACACAACCTGTGTAATTGTAATCCTCATATTACTAGTGCATCGATTCCGTGGTTTTTTCCACGTTAAACCTTTGGTGTCAATTTTTGATTTCATTTCCGCTATTATTTCCTATTGTTTGTGATTGTTTGAGTGATCTTCGATCCTAATAGATGCCTTGAGAGAAGGTCTTTTTGATGGATGTTTTCCTTACCATTTAAAAAAATGCCATAAACATACATATCTCACTTTAAAATTATGGTGTTACATCTATGACACAATAACTACATATCCCTTGCTAGCTAGTAGCTAAACTAGTATTTCATTAATCAATTTAATTTGTTTAGAGATCATTTCAAAAGTATAAAAGTATATTAAGTATGTTGAATTCATAGAAGATAAGTTTAAGGGTCAACATAATGACCTAACTTGCACAAAGTTAGGATCCACACGAGTCATGTTAGTGTGAAGAAAATAAGGAAATTCAGGATATGTCCAACACGAACCGTGTTGGCCCTAACACGAATAGTGTCAAGTTTGACATGAGTTGTGTCAGTTGTCTAGATTGAAATTAATGACCCAACAACTATTTTTAATCCAGGGTAATCAATGGCTAATCACATATTATCATGTGATGTTTGAACCAAATAGCTATATTTCTAATATAGCATCTGATTAAATCCATCATAATGACATTAACCCTAGTTAACTACCCTCTTTAAGGTCCTTGACTAACCTTAGGGTATGCCCCTATATGACTAAGGATATTCTAGCTTTTTGCAACTTGTAAGATGCATCAAGTAGTATCAAGATACATCGAGCACATCTTTTTCTAGTGTTTCCATAGAGAATTATTCTTCATATAGGCGAGAAATGTACAATTCCAAGTTGTGCTACAAGTACATAGCAAAAAATTGCTCCGGGGTACCATACATTCCCTAAAAGTGACTATTTGGGGACCACATTATTTTTTTTACTCTTTGGGGACCAGATTGTTGTCAAAAGTTGCTGGTTGGGTATTTTCCGACCAAAAGTTATGAAAATCCAGTGAAGTCAGCCGGAGTCAACACAAAAAACGGTTTAGGTAGCTGAAGTGACAAAAATACCCCTATTTGGCTCCAATTTTTGTCTTTAAAACTGAATTAACTCCTCCCAACTACTTCCCCCTCCTTGAAATTATAAAACTGATTAAGACCACCTTGAAATTTGACTAAAATCTAACTTGTACTTTAATTTTTATTAATTACATTTGTATTATGTAATATGTAAATATTCAAAAGTTCAGACCAGAAAACAAGAATCACCAAGCTGAATCATGAATCGCTCAACCAAAGTCCAGCGTCTATCTTGACATACTCACCCATAAAATCCCCATATTCATTAACAGTCCTCAATCTCACACATTCATCAAACATATTCGACGCAATCTAATACCCAATATGACTGATTTCACAATTGGGTTTATCTGGATTCACCAACTTGCTCAGCCTCCCCACCACCCTCACCTTCTCCGCTGCCATCTCTCCGCCGAGGAGCACCACCGAGACGCTGGAGTCGGCGAGTTCCGCGGCCTGATCGGCTTCGAATCGACGATCTGTTTGGAGATCTTGTATTTGGTGTTGAGGGGGTTGGCGGTGGTGATTAGGGCTCCGAGGGACATGACCGAGAGGTAGACAACGTGGCCCTTTTTGATCCCCATGGCGGAGAGGGAGTGGGAGAGGGATTTCCACGGCGGACCACAGGGCGGCGTAGGTGAGGGTCTCGCCAGTGGAGGCATCGATGAAAGTGGTGGTGTTGCAGTGGGGACGGGCGGCGATGAAGGTTGTGATGTCGATGTAGGGGTTCGATGGGAAGTGGAATGGAGTGGCGCTTGCTGTGGAAGGTGGTTGTCGCGGCGGAGCAACCACTTCTCAGGTCCACCACGGCGGCGGAGGTGGTGGTGGATGCAACAGTGGTGGAGTGTGCCATGGGTGGCTGAGAAGGGTGAAATTGAGGGGATGAGAATGAATGAAAGTGAAGAAGAAGAACAATAAAGATTTCAGCAAGGAAATAAAAAGGGCAAATTTGACTTTTCAATTAATAGTCAAGGGTTATTTCTGACTTTTTATTGATTCCGGCTGTTTTGGTCGGAAAATACCCAACCAGCAACTTTTGACAACAATCTGGTCCCCAAAGAGTAAAAAAAATAATGTGGTCCCCAAATAGTCACTTTTAGGGAATGTATGGCACCCGGAGCAATTTTTTGAAGTACATAGACTAAGGTTTATTATCTCTTTGAACATTTATAATATAATAAATAGTTCTTAAGGAAAATGAGCGTGTCAATCACTCCTTAGTAGTATCCAAACAATTCTAGAATAAGATGAAATGACTACAAAATTTCATAGTTTTTGTGTGCATGGCCAACAAAGCAGGCATAAATTACTGAGTAAAAATCAAACAAAGGTAATAGCTCAAGTTGATCAGGCTCGCTATACTCAGGCGGCCATGTTTACACACAGATCTAATTAAGCCGTAGGATTGCTACCAGAGCAATCAACTAATACCTCTTGTTTCCAAAAAAAAAAATAAAAAAATGCATGAACCAAAACGAGAATGTAAGGCAATCCATGGAGATGCGAGTTTGTTATTGGGCGTAGAAGGCGACGAAGGAGAAGAGTGTTGCTCCAATGATTGTTCCGATGGCAGGGAAAACAGCAGCTGGGGATCCACTGTGATGTTCTTCACCAGCTGGGCTTTCACTTGAAGATGAAGATGATGATCCTTCTGATGATGATGATGATGATGATGATGATGATTCTCCTCCTTTTCCTTTTCCACCTTCTTGTGAGCTCTTTGGTGCAGCAGTTTCATTTGCATTACCATGATGAGCAGGTGCAGGTGCAGGTGCCTTGGCATGCTCATCACCCTTGGCATGTTCATCCTTCTTTGGAGCCTCATCATGTTTGTCAGCAGCCATTGTCATGTTTATGCAGATGGATGCAATGACAAGGACAACAAGACATGCCTTCTTCATCTCCATTGTATATGAATATGCCTCTTGATTATTGAGTGAATGAGTTATTAGTGAGTGAGTGAGTGAGTCAGGTGTTAGTGTGTTTATTATTGATTATTGTTGTTAGTAAACAAATGGAACAAGAAAAGAAGAAGAAGAAGATGAGTTTGTTTGATTGATGGGTTTAAGGTTGGAGTAGTGAGGAGTATAAATATGGAGTGTTGGGATGTTATTTTTAGGAAGGATATGTTGTTGATTTGCTTCCGTTTAGGATGGAAGGAGTGTTGCTTAGTCAAACACTTGATCTGGTGATTCCTGTTTTTGCTCCCCTATGCACGGATCATACGTAACACTTTTCTGTATTTGCACTAAACCATCGAAAACACTTGTGAGAAATCAAATACTGGTGTTAGCCCCGGTAGAAATTTGGGTTCGGGTTGGTTCAAATCGGTCAAAGTTAAAATTCGGATGAGAAATTGATGTTCGGATTCCTTCTATGTTCGGTCATTGGGTTAAACAATGATTAGTAACTAAATTCGTCATGATTGGGTTCGGAAAATAGAAAGAAACATATTTGTCCAAATATTCGATCAAGATCGAGTTTGGACAAAATTAGATTTTTTCCGGGTCGCACAATTTTGATGGGGCTAAATTCAGGTCATGGTCGGATTCAAACAATAGAGAAAAGAAAAATATTTGTATGATTATTCTAACGAGTTCAAATATTCGGGTCGAACGAAATTTTACCTGCGCGAACTGGTAATTAGTCCATAGACAGAAATTGCAGGGTGAGACTAGGAAGTTTGGCAGGATACAAGGTTTTTCTATGACAACAAATCATGCTAAAATGACTTTTTAATATAAATATGATACGCAAATTCTAGGGTGAGACCGTATCATGTAAAATTATGGTGAAACATACTCCTTTCAATTTGAGGGTGACTTTTTTAACATTTCATTATGATTAATTTAAATTATATTAAAATTATGATATTTGAATATGAATATGAACAAGCTAAGGGCTCTATTCATGTATTTGGCCTTGCAATATCCATTAATTAAGGTGGTGAAGCTCATAAGATCAGGCGGGCAACCTTTCTCGACCATCAAATCCATTAGCTTGGATGCCTCGTCCATTCTACCACACAGACAATATCCATGCAGCAATGCATTGTAGGTAATGATATTTGGGGACCCACCTCTTTCAATCATCAGATTGACTATACCTTGTGCTTCATCAACCATCCCCTTTTTGCAAAGCATATCGACCCAGCTTGGAACCCCAGCTTGAGAATTTGTTCCAACAATTTCACAGCTTGGTCCAACTTATGAGTACGAATGAGACCATTGATCAAGGTATTGAAGATGACAACATTTGTTGGGTAGCCAAGCTTAAGACATTTTCCAACAAGGGAGAAGCCAAAATCAACACGACCCAAGTTGCAGTAGCAATTAGCAAGAATGCCTATGGAAACCATATCAGGGCGGACACCAGATAACTCCAATTTCTTAGAGAGAGAAATGACGGTGGAGAAATTAAGTTGGGGTTTGATCTTAATCATAGCAGTAAGTAGCTGATTGAAGACAACAATAGAAGGAAGAGGACGGAGATAGATCATTTGATGGAAAAGAGAAATGGGAAGATTGATGTCGGGAAACCCTAAAATGCACTGTTGTCGAACAGAATCGAGGAACTATTGGGGATCGTTGATATTGATAGAGTGAGAAGAATTAGGATTAACAGAATAATTTCGGAACAGAAATAATTGAAAAGGGGGAAGAAGGAGAAGGAGTTTACCATGGAAGAGGTCTGAAGTTGCAGTTATATTCTTCATCATCTTCTTCTTCTCTCTCTGGTTCATTTTTTTTTTCGATAAGGTAGGGTGGTAGCCCAATATTATTCCACTGCAAAGTCTCAGAAAGCAAAGGCCCATTACAAGCCTAATGACCCAATGAAAAAGGTCCCTGAAAATGGAAAGCTACAAACACTAATTGAGCAGTACAAAAACATGGCAACCGAATAAAATCAAAACTTGAAAGCCCTTCATTCTTCACACTGCCTGTCACAAAATACTCACCCCCGCCATAGCCAACACAGAGCACGACCAATGCCAATTCTCAGCAAAAGATTCTAGGGATTTGATTGAAATTCCTCACCAACTGATCTTCTGAATATGGTAGATGCTCCTTCCATACTGATGCCCACATTATTACCCTTCTCTTGATAGAGTCTTTCACCATGTTCAGATCTGGACTCTTCCTATCAAAGACAACTTCATTTCTATGCTTCCATAAGGTCCAAATTGCTGCAAAGCCACTTGCAATCCAAATTTTCTTTGTTACTTTGTTAGATGTCTTTGTATCAATCCACTGCTTAAACCACATCCTGAGTAAATCACCTTGCATTGTGTTTTGACCCAAACTTTGTGCCAAATCCTGCCAAACAGTACCAGCAAAGCCACACCAGATGAATAAATGGTCTATGTCCTCCCCTTGTTGATGACAGATTGGACAGAAATCCTTCTAGCAATATCACAATGATCAGGGCTGTTTAGGAGTGCTTTTGCGTCTATCTTTTTCAATTCATTTTCCAACACCTTGATCTTAGCATTAACATTGCCAAAAACTTCTCTGCTCCAGGTTTTTAGCGGCTGCTTCATCGCCTTAAGCCGCTTATGAACCGGCATATTAGCCTTTAAGGACCACACCTTTTTGAACTCCTCGGTAAAGGATGGTAGATCCAACCAAACATCTTGAATTCTGAAGGGGATCGGGCCCCATTCTAGTTCGGACGTCTTAAGCAGTACTGGGAAATGATCTGATAAGTGTCTATCACCACAAAAGGCCTTGATCATTTGAAACTTTGTTATCAGCCGAAAGTCAATCATAATTCGATCAATTCGACTCGCAGCATTTGATCTCATGTAAGTAAACTGCTGATTAATTGGTATATCCTGCACCCCCATCTCTTGAATAAACTCTGAGAAATCTCTCATCCCTGCTGTGAAACCCGAACCGTTTCTTCTTTCTTCTGGACAAACTACTTCGTTAAAATCACCCATAAGTATTACAGGATGAGTGATTGCATTTTTTAGCTCCTTTAGTAGTGCCCAAAATTCTCGCCTTGCTTCAGAATCATTCGGTGCATACACCAACAATATGGCACAGTCAAATTCCTCCGTCTTGAATCTTCCTTCAATGCATATCCATCTTTCACCTTTTTGCGTGTTAGTGCACTGAAATTCCTCCAAATCCCACATGATAATTAAGCCACCAGACCTTCCTTGCGCCCGAATGTGTTCACATCCAATGTCTCCACTCCCCCAACACTTTCTGATGTCCTTATGATCAAAGACCGCATGCTTTGACTCCACAATTCCCATAATCATGAGTTGTTCCTTGTGCGTTATATCTTTGATGTACTTCTTCTTACCCGCTGTTCCAATGCCCCGCACATTCCAGACCCCTATCCTCATTTTAGTACCTCCGCTTCCTATCACTCCTTTTGCTCTTCTTCGATTTCCTTTTACTTGCACTTCTCTCCTCTTTATTCCTGATGATCTCCTCTTCTATTGATTTACTGGCTTCCTCAAAATCATCTAGCAACCTGAACCCAATATCATCTCCTACAATGATTCTTCGAGCTCTCACTTTTTCCCTGATATCATCAGAGTTGAGTTCTTCAAGCTGTTGCGTTTCAATTTCCAGTTCACCTACATCCTTTGCCTTAATCAGATTTTCACTTTCCTCAATTTGAACCGAGTGTAAATCAAGGCTACCATCTTCAGCACTTGCCTGTTGTTCGCGCCACTCAGACTCGTTGTTTTCAGCAGCACCTTCTTGAGCCACCACACCATCTTCGAGGTTTGAGCGTCCCAAGGCTTTAAGTACTTTTCCTTCAAGGTTGTCCACTTGCATTGCCAAATCTCTTAACTCTTCGTTTTCCAGGTTTCTTATTAAATGCTGCTTGGAAAAACCAGCCTTGCTATGTTCCAGAAGTAATGAGTGTTGCCTTTTTTCAAGATTCTTTGTCCCCTCGTTTTCTGCTCCAACAGATTGAGGCGACCGCTGGCCTTCACTCTGTAACTCCTGATTCTCTCGGATCAATCCTGTGCTACCATGGCAGTCTAACCCTTCTTCTTCGCTATCTTCACCATCATCATCATCATCGCTGCATCCAGGAATGCCATTATTAACGCCGGACTTGAGCATTGAGGTCGGGATATGGACAAAGGAATAAGCTTCTTTAATGTAAACTCTATACGAACAGTCTTCCACTGTTAACAGCACCGACCCATCAATTCTATCCAACACCTTAGTCACAATCTGTATCCTCATGTTTTCAAAATGCTCGGCCTTGCTTATGTCCTGTCCGAGGCTAACTATGCTGCCCCACCTCTTTACACACTTTTGGAAGTTATTCAGCTTCCATGCATGGGGTGGCACACCATGTACATCAACCCATACCCTTCTTTCTTCACAAATTTCATATTTTGACCATTTTCGTATAACCTCAAACCACACTTCAAGGTCCCCAAGATTGTTAATCAATTCCTCAACTTCCTCTTCTGAATTCAGTGTTATTATAAATTTGGAGCCACTTACTGCAGTTACTTTCGAGATTGGCCCAATGGCCTGCATAATGGTCGATGTCATGGTTGTTAGGTCTCTTTGATGCGGACTTGTGCATATTAGGCTTCTTGCGAGCCATTCCATCGCCTCCTCATTCACTTCACCTTCAACCTTTTCTCCAAGAATCTCCGTCTCATTCATACTAATCAATTCTTCACTTGTTTTCAGTCCCTTTCTTCTCCACACTTGCTTTACTCTCAGACTTCTTGCTCCCCTTCTTCTTTTGGCCCTCTGTACTAAAATTTTTCGTCCTCTAACAACCTTCTGATTCATCCTCCTAATGCTCTCCTCCATTTTCTCTCTATTCCAAAAGTGAACAAAACCATATCTTCCTCTCACACCACGCCTCCGAGGTATTACCACTTCCTTGACACTACCAATTCTACTGAAAATACCCTTCAAGCCATGTCTATCTAGCTCATCAGGCAGATTACCAACATAGATGGCAAACTCCTCCTTCCCCACTGACAGAGTTTTCCTGTTTTCCCCTGGAGTACCCATTTGCACTCCTCTCTCTCTGATTCATTCGCATACTTTTTTTTATTTACTTCCTCTTCCTCCTTTAATCTGTTGGATATTCTTTTTTTGGGGCATTTCATTTGTTGGTGATTATAATTTAGATTGATACTTAGAATTCTACATTTTCCAATTTCACTATAGAAATTAATATTCTTTGAATTTTGAAAGAATGTAGAAACAAGGATAATTTTTTTATACTCTGCTTGGAAGGAGAGTTAAAATAGAGAGTAGAGGTTCATAGGAGTACAGAGAGTGAGGGTATGGGAAGGTTCATAAGAGTAAATTGCTTACCCCTACTTGAGAGAACAATTTGAAGAGTTCATAAAATTAATTGACATATTTCCCCTTTCACATTATATGTAATTCAATATAATACCTATACATTTGCTCTAATACTCATTCTCTTTCTTATGATTTAGTTAGGGTGAAGGGTAATATGGTGAGAGAGAGATGTGTGTGTGTGTGTGAGTGAGAGAGAGACAAAGAGAGAGAGAGAGAGAGAGAGATGTGTGTGTGTCTGTAAGAGAGAAAAAGAGTGATGTGTGTGTATGTAAGTGAGAGAGAGAGAGAGAGAGAGAGAGATATGGATATGTGTGTGTTATGAATCTTATGATTCAATTAGGGTGAAAGGGTAATATGATCATTTTTTATTGTATGTATGTTATAATTTTATCAAACCTCTTTACACCCCAAATTAGGGTGTTAAAAAATTAAGGGTTAAGAGGGGTAAAGGGAGTAAATCCCACTCCCTCTTACTCTCCCTTACCCTTTCCCACTCTCTTCCCAAGCATGTAGGGTTAGGGGTAGACATAGGAGGGGGACGAAGTGAGTTGTGTGATTAACTTGAGTCAGAAAAATAAATTTTCTTAGGGTTGAACTTCGAAAAATAGTTTACATGGGGGGAATGATTTTTCAGGAAAATAATTTTCCCCATTTTCTATTCCCCACACGTCAAAAAATGAAAAATTCATTTTCCAAAAAATGGTTTTCATTCATACCAAACACACTAAAATAATTTTTTTTAAAAAATGAACTGAAACTAGCAAAGAAAGCTCATCAGGCAAATTTGCCACATAACACATCTGCACATATTTACATTCACATAGATGTACTTAGAATATTTCATAATTTCTAGATACAACATCTTTGCAGTTAAATATAGGCCTGGAGAAGATATCAAAGTTGGAGTACATTTACCCTACCTGACATTTGTGGTAATAATTATTACACATCTGACATTTGTGAAATAATTTTTACCTTACCTGACATAAATTTGCCTAAATTTAGTCCCTCAAACTCCTCAAAAGATGGACCCCCACATTCAAAGTCGTCGTTGTTTGGACATGTCAAAGTAGTTTCAGGAGTTTCGTTGTCTTTTTGAACCACGACAGCCCTGCTTAACAGAAAGCTTAAGTGCAATCTTGAACATGACAACAACAGCTCGCACTGACTTCCATCTACGACTAATTGCACATCTGGTTCCAAGAACATCTGTTCCAAGACGTCAATCGAGTTAGCAACACAGTTTTCCATACCCGAGTTTGATCTTTAAAACTTCATAGATTGACATATTATATGCTCAGATAAGGCTGGGTTAGTTTCAGCTATTCTGTTTGAAGAACAAGGTCATCTTCTTCTGCTTCTTCCTCGGGGCTCCAGAATCTTGCTCCTGAACTGATATCATGAACATAATAGCCGCTTTTGTCACGTTACATGCAGCCTTGAGCTTACCAGTAATTCGACTGTTGCTTGATGTTGAAGCCTCAAGGTGGTGCACGCCGCTTTCATCTGGCAGCGGAGTTAAACTCGCCCAGATTTCATCCAAATCAAATTGATCAGTAACTAAATCTTGAATTGCATGTGTGTACTGCATGTTTACACATTCAATACTGGGTATGGATGCAGGTATTGCTGAGACTAAGGCGTGATTGTCTGACATGAGAGTTTTTCGTAGCTCAGAACGTTTCTTGTATGCGTTACACCTTAGGTCATTGACCAGTTCCTGCAAAATGAATGAGACCATCCGGGCTTCAATCATATGAAAATAATCTTGACTTGGCTTACTTTCTCTGCATATAAGGAAGATACGAAATTACCTTCTGGGAGTCACCAAGTATTTCATAAGGTTGAGTTCTCAGACCCTTGAATGTAACACTTAAAATGTTGAACACGCAATCTAACATCAGATCGACCCCTTGTGTTTCATCGTGGTATTTGTAACAGTCTTTGGTTAGTGGCCATGATTCAGCATGCTTGATCGTCTCTGAGAACTTACCCTCCGGAATACGAAGGATCTGATTTTGACAAACAACAGCAGAAGCGGTTTTTATGCAGTTATCAATACGGAAAGGTTTAAACAAAGAAAGGGGAATAGTTTCAGTCTTCACCTCTTGCAGTGCCTTTGCATCAGTGTTGTGTAATTGCAAGAAATCCCTCACTGTATGAACCTGCATTGTTGCCAATTTTTTGGCATTTTTGTCGCCTATGTTTCTCAAACGACATAGACTATCCTCCAAAGACGGCTTTTGTGCATAGGCTGCACCAAGACGGCGAAATTCCCAATCAGCTATAAACCAACACAGAAAATACACACATTACAATTCAAAGGAATTAGAAAAACCCACATATAAGGCGTCTTTCTTTCACTTTGAAAGCTATTTTGCCAACTCCTCTTGCTTCACCACCCACAAATTCAGCCCCTAACCTGAAGGTTCCGCTTCTCATCGATTTAGAATTATCAGTGAAAATAATAACATCCGAGATACAAGCAACCCCTTTGCTAAGAGTGATCACAGGTTCACCCTTTAACAGCGGTCCCTTGTCTTTCCTCGGTTGGACCTTATTTTTTTCAAAATCTTCTTTTGAACAAACAGCTCTATCGTCCATCTCAAAGTCCCCGTTGAGAACAAGAAGCCCAACCTTTGCAGAAGACTCAGGGCCAACTTCAACTCTGTTTCCTGAGCTATCACACAGCTCCACCATGAGTGGATCACCTGCAGGTTGCACCTTTGTGTAGGTGTAGAGTGTGTCAGGCATATTCCCCACAAACTGCAGTCGCATGCTCCTTGATGTAGATGACTCTGTGTCTTCGGATGCTGATCTGTAACGATTACCAACCCCGAATGGTTAAATTAGAAGGGTCACTCTCGTATTCAGATTTAAGACTAACCCACCAAAATATGCCATTAAGTACGATGTGAACCACACCTTAAGCCCGAGGAATGGATCACTTTCTTCATTTCTTCAACCTGTTGGCAAACAAGCTCAATTATCAGCCAGGGGAAAAAGTATAAGGTACAAGGAGTACAAACAGGTGACATGATGTGAGACATCACAGCAATGGACTATTTGAAACCATGAAAAGGATCCATCTCTAAGTGCTACAAAAGATCGGAAAGAATGTAACTGTAATACCATTATTGGTACTAGAGCCTCGAACTCTTGAGCACATTGTCCACGCACTGCTTTAACCTAAGAAGCCAAAAACATGAACCCTCTATGATTAAAGAATGTCAGTTAGCTAAGATAAGCTTGGGTACTCGGGTTTTAATGACATTCTACCTAATAATAGCATTGACCCATCTCAATTCAGGCACAAGATTAGTAATGGATCTCAAAATTTATGCCCTATATAACATCTAAACAATCGGGTTTACATCGTCTTAGGGGATCATATCATATCAATAAGTTGACAAACAATATCAAATCAAATCACTTGTGGGGGAGCTATTGAATTACCATCTCTGGGATAAAGGCACTAAACTGTTGGGCACATTGGAAGCGGACGACTTCAACCTAATGAGGGAAAAAAAGAGTGAATTTAAAGATCATCAGAAAAAGAGAACTCAAACAAACAAACAAAAAGTGCAGGAGTATGTGATGAAACAGTACCAGCTCTGAGATTAAGGGTTGGATTGCTGTCTTAACTGCTTCTCCAACCTGTGGATAATATTGACAGCAATCAGATACTCAACTATCAAAACAGTTTAGACCCTTTTTACCTAGAAAAGCAGTAAGATTAAGTTAAGCTACAAATTGAATAACAAAGATTAGACTAACCTCATGCCTAATTTGAATATTGGGACATCTGTAAAACACCCAGAAACAATAAAATGTACATCAGAATTACAGTACTGTATATATCACAGCATTTAAGACATGAAGACACAGCAAAATTCTGAAAATTGAAACAAGTGACTAACCCTAAGACCTGAGGTTGGTCATTTGCTTGAGCAGTAAACCAGAAGTTCTGACTCTTCTCCCAGCCACCATAATTTCCTCCCATTTCCATTCCCCCTTTTCCTTTTTTTTTCTTTTCAGAAGAGAATTAAACACAACCAAATTTTCCTGAAGACTGAGTTTTGTTTCAGTGGATCTGAGTTGCAAACTGTTAGGGTTGCAGCCTTATATAGAGGAAGTTTTAGAAGATTTGGAAAACTCATGGAAATGTAGATTGGTTTACTATATGGAAGAAGAATGTTCTGATGATAATGACAAGCTTTAGACTTTGAAGCACACCAAATAAAAAGGAAAATGAAAATGGGTTGTTGACAAATCTCCACCCCCCCCCCCCCCCAAAAAAAACAATCCAAAGAAAATGAATAAGAAAGATTGATAGAATAGTAAATTATTTATTGATTATGCAACAAGATTAAATGGTTGACATTACATGGTCAACATCCAACACTGTGAGATTGAAGAGAATGATCAGGGATGGCAATGGGTGAAATCAAATCTCGCATGAGTCCCGATTGCAGGAAAAATCACTGCGACGAGGATGGGGATGGAGATGAGACAAAAACTTTCCCCGTCCCCGCCCTCGTTTCCCCGTTTAGGAAAGTTACCCACCACATATTCCTCATCCCCGTTCTCGATTTCTTTTAAAATATATAAATACCCTTCCTACATTAAATTTATATGTATAATTTCGGGAAATTTGTAATTTTCGTTAATCAAAAACTTTAAGCGCATATAAATAATTTATTCTCTCTAACCATAATTCTTCATTCTCTCCCCATAGTTGTCTTAGTTTTGGTCTTAGTTTCATCCCATTCCCAGTTGGGCCCCGCTAGGTTTGGGTACCCGCTGGGGATGGGGATGGGGAAGATTCCCCCCCCCCAACAGGTAATAGGGTGGGGGTGGGGACGGGGTGCCCGTGTGGGGATGGGGACAGGGAATATACCCCCAACACCCGCCCCGTTGTCATCCCTAAGAATGATTAAGCAGAGATGACTTTGGATACCTCACACTTTGCCCAAGCTAATCCTTATTCAATTAGTTCTATAATAGCTAATGGAGGATATCATGCCATAATTGGTTACTTGATATTAACCTAAAATCACATCAAGCTTAGTTAAACCAGTTTGAAAGTGTCTCTTTAGTTTTATTACTGGTAACTGATAGCATGAACTTGTTAGATTAACCAACCATAAAATTAAAGTTCACAAATAACGAACTTGTTAAACCAAAGATACCATAACTTAGCTACTAAACCCCATTTTCCTCACTCAATAGGAGGGGTTTATGGACCATGACTGCCAAAAATGAAAAGCCTACATCAGAAAACTACCTACAGATAAATATTGCTGGCAAATCACTTAACCAATTTTAGATTCATAATCTGAAGAGTTGCAGCCTGTTCAACATTCGCTACTACGATCCTTACAACCAGATATTAAATTTTCAACAAAAAAAAAAAAAAACAAGATACTGTGCATAAACCTTAGGAAGATCTAGTTGCAGATAGCTTGAGGCATTCACTCTGACATCTCCGAAGGCAAATGTCATTCCAGTTGGGGACATGATGCTGGTTGACACAGACGGTGCGAGCACAGGCATCTGAGCAAGCGTCGAGCTCGGAGACCCCACACACTGTGACACAGGTATCGGGGATCGGGTCCTTGGAGAAGGCCCCCACTTTCTTCAACATCCTTTTCGAAGTGCAAACTCTTTCACAAACAAAGATGTCGTCCGATGTTTTTTCCCTGCCACGGGCGCTCTTTATTCTTTGCTCCTCATCTCGCCTCTTCTTGATTCTCCAAGCTTGCCCTGCAACCACCGCTGGAATAGCTGCCCCCAAAAGGGACCACCATACCTCCACCATAATAAGTGCTTGCTTGCTTTCGCTGCAGAAACTGTTTCCTTGGTGTATGTCGTTTTACTCAAGTGTGGAGTTTTACCTACATGACCACAAATACAGCCTTAGCAACACAACTGACATATCAATCTGTGGCCTTCAAGGTGGAGGTGTGTAGACCTGACAATTGGGTCATTCAGGTCGGGTTCAGGTTAAGACCCATTTGGGTTGGGTCAGTTTGGATTTGGGTAAGGTCATTTCCGAATCGGGTTGATCTGGGATTGCTTTATTTTTGTTACATAAGATTATCATTAACGAAGAACTTCTGTAAAAGATAAATTCAGATCAGGTTAGCTCAGGTGGGGCCTCATTGGATTCAGGTAAATTAGTTTCGGTATTTTCGGGTCTGCATGGGAGTTTGCCTCAAAAACAGCAAAAACATGAGGCATCAACCCCCCCCCCCCCCACCCCCAAAAAAAAAACAAAAAAATGATAAAACATTCCTGCATTCACTAATTCAAGCCTTGATTGGACGCTGCATTGGTTTAATACAACCAAAGAAAATGCTGGTCCAGCAAATTTTTTTTTTCCATAAACTTGGAACAATGTATCTCGTCAGTAGATTTTGTAAATCCAATTTAAACATGGAGAAGGGAAAACACAGCTGTTTCAGAGAATAACCCTAACTATGTTCTCATTTCCCCTCTCATCTTCTTTTTACCATACTAAAACTGAAGTAATTCCCATTTCCTTTTTGCAATTCTGCAACAAATTATATATCCACTTGGCTACTGTTGTGTGTTGAAAAACTTTATTATTTGCTCATCCATACTAGCACATAGTGTTAGGTGAATTTATAACTTATAACAGATCATGAGACCTACTTCCAACAACTATATTCTTCAGTAACACTCATCAACTTGATCTATATCCATATACTTTGAAAGGAATTCCAGCTTCATTTCTATTCAACATCCATTCTGTAGTATTAGCCAATAGAAAAGCTGAAGGAAACATATAGAACAACGAGCCCAAAATGAGGAGGAAAAGGACCTCTTGAAGATACAGGGCATAGAAAGTCTATGACACCACATAGTTTGGTCACATTCAAAAAAAAAGCACACAAGATAAACCAGTAACATCTACGGATCTCAGTAGTAGATATTACAGAAGCAACTACTAAAGAGCAGGGCAGGAGGTACAAAAGAGCTTAATTCAAGAACACTCCCAACTTGAAAGTTGATCCAAAGGGACCGTTACCATTTCGCAGGGCCTGGAACGATCATTTTGAATAACACCCAAAATACACTGAAAGCTTATTCAAACCCTTACTTTTAGTCCCTGAAATTGCATAATCATAGGTCCATCATTCAATAATTCACTGAACCATTCACCATTATCTTACCCGTTGCTCTTCATGATTTCTTTCCGAATCCACAAATTTGACAAACTGGAACCGGTAGCCTATTGTGAGTCCACACACTAACTCTACATTCCACTTCTTATGAGGTTAGAACAGCCTTTAGTAATGGTATCTTATTCTTCAATTATTTGGCTTTCATCAATAACAGTACAGAATAGGGTCGAATGAAATTCATCCTCCTCCTACACAGCCTTGGTGGCCATATAAACTTCAGATAAGACAACATGTCAGCCAACATACAGAGATTTTTCAAATCATAACTAATAGTTTAGCTACATATTATTACTATTTTAGATTGAAGTTTTTATGGGAGATTATAAACACCCTTTAACAATGGCATCTTAAATGGACAGCTTCTACAAAGAATGATAATAAAACGCAGTGTATTTCACCCTTCTGTTCAACAATGGCAGCCACATGAACCAAAATCCACAGAAAACACCTCCACCTGATCCTATGCGTATACTAACCCAATTCCTTCACCTTCCACATCTCAATCAATCGAAGTCCAATTCCTAATCTGAGTAAAAACCCAAACAGAAAATTCACCATGAAAAAGGCAACAAAGAAAAACCCTACATCAAGCAGGAAACAACGATAAACCTAATGGCATTCCCCCCAAAATTGCCTAGAAAAGAGACAAATTAGAGAGAAAAGGAGGTACCTTGAGCCTTGAACACTGGATAAACCAAGGAATTGCCTCAATTCCGGAGGGATAAACCCTAGACAAAAGGACGAAAGAGGGAAGATGACGGAGAGAGTGTCTACAACAAATATATGCAAAGAAAAGAAAAACTGATATTTGAGTACCCGAATCCAGTTTAATCAAATTCAAAATTCATTTTTTTCTCTAATTATATACTCCCTCCCATATTAATTGATATATTTTAAAAATTTTCACGTTTAACTAAAAAAAACTATCCACATAACTAAATAATATTATTTTCCAAGGTATTTTTTCGGATATTAAGGTATAAGTTGTGAGAGAACGTAAATTAGTTTTGGTTGATTGAAAAAATAAAAGGTTAATATAATTATTAAAGTTAAAATAATGAAATTAGGTGCTGAGAAATGAAAAGTGACAATTATTTTGAAACAAAAAAAAGTTAGTTTAAGTGTCAATTAATATGGAACGGAGGGAGTATAAAAATATTATTTAAACATAATATATATTATATGCACTTAAAATTTTTAAAAATTATTGGAAAGTGATTAATATTTTAAAAGAAATTAATTGTTTAGGGACAATATCTTTTTAATATAGGGTTTTTGGATGATAATATACCTACCTTTGGGGGTATTGGATTGTAATATATCAACCTTTACTATTGGACAACAATATCCCTGACCTTTATATCTAGGTGACATTATTATACCAACAGTAACTAAGGAGGTGGTAAACCAGTTTTCATGCGCGCTAACATAGCTAGCGAAGGGAAAAAAATTGTCCTAAGCCAATAACCTCATTAGCCCCTTAGTTTTTCTTACTAACACACATTACAAGACATTGGTTGGTTGTGTTTCACGTCCGTATGAAGACCAGTTCCCCATCCCGTTAGTCACTGTGTTAAGGCCTATTTTTTTTAACGTGGGTTAGTAAGAAAAACGGAGGGGTTAACGGGGTTATTGGGCAAGGGCCGGTTATTTTCCCTCCGTATACCAAGTGAAAATAGAGACCAGTTAACCAGTCACCACCCTCTTAGTCACTGTTGGTATAATAATATCACCTAAGTATAAAGGTCGGGGATATTATTGTCCAATAACAAAGATCGGTATATTACAATCCAATACCCCCAAAGGTCAGTATATTGTCATCCAATATCCCTTTAATATATTGTATTTGCATTTTTAATTGGTTTGAAGAAGACAATCCTATCAATTTTGACCAGAATATGATAAAATTGCATGACAAAATAAAAGTATCCAAGTTCGTCCACGGGTCCCTAAAGCCAAACTGAGTATGCCGTCTCATTTACCCTCATTTGTCCTTGTTGATGCTGAGCGAACTTTACAAACCCCATATGTACAAATTTGACTATTTCGTTTGGTGGTGATGGCGTTCTTGGGTCATGTGATGATTGTTTTACTTCTCCTTTGCGTTCTTATAAGGATGCCCTTTGTGATCATGCTCCTATTGATAGTGAAAACACAGTTTCGATCAAATCTGTGTTTGATGTCTCTCATGTTCTTGAAGATTCTGTCTTGATTCTTTCAAAGGTCGGTACTAGGAGTAAAAGGAGAGGAAAGATTGTGTTGAATTTTAAAAGGAGGTTGGTTTTGGATGCGTCTCGGAAGTCTAAATCGACATCTTTTAAATCTTCGCGGAAGTTGAAGGTCATTGAGGATGCTAGAGCGACAATTGATCGAAATAAAACTATGGTGGAAAAGGTTTGTGGGCTAAATGTTATTCCATCCAATACGAAGTGATTTGTTTTTTGGTTCTTTGGGTGGTTTTCTAGCTGTTTTTAGATGTCTTTTCGTGTTCTTCTGGCTGAAGTTTTTGCTTTTGCTGTTTGTTTTGGTGGTTTGCCTCTACTGTTTTTGTTATTTTAACGGATATTTTGTAACATCTTTGATGCTTTATAGCCTGTTTGACTTCCAACGATCCAAAAAATAAAAAATAAAAAAATTTGTTGCTTAATGCCTCTAAGCTCTCTCATTCACTCTTCTCATATGCTAATGCTTCCAAAAACGACTAACAGGTCCCTACATTTTGATGTAATTATTTTAAGGACCCTATATTTTGACAAATTATTATGGGATGACATTATCTTTGCGGTAATTATTTATTGGGGACATTCCGACCAATTTTTCAGTTTAAAAATGCGTGAAACAATGATTTTTATACTTAGTGTTGTTTTAATTGAAGTCAACTATCATTTTAGACCTTAATATTTATGGTTAGTCAAAGATATGTAACCCTAATCAACAATAAATACTGTAATTAATGTTTTGTTCGCCGGAAAATAAATCAAAATGTCCCTCAAAAATAATTACAATAAAAATAATATCACTCTACAATTATTTATCAAAATACAGTACCCTAAAAATAATATGAGGATCCCTTACTAGTTTTTGTGTAATGCTTCCCTCCCTCATTTCCCTCCAATCAAACAACCCCGAATCTCCCTTTCTCACTTTGCTTTGTTAATTCATTCTCTACTCAAGTAGATTTCATCCAAGAAATTTTGAACCCGTTAACTCGGCCATGGAAGGACTGTTAAGCTTTCATTTCATCATCTTGTCTCACTCTCGTGTGTTGTGTAACTTGGTCGGGCATAACTTGTGTTTGTATTTGGTATCTTAAGAGAGATTAAGCAGAAGATGAAGTCTAAAATTGGAGTCGGAGCTTCCATGGTTTCCACAGCCTCATCCTTCTTCCATGGTAATCTTCGTCCTTTTCACCCCTTTTCTCTTTCTCATTTCACCTTTCCTACCAGAATCCCCCATTTCTGCAACTTCCAATTTCGATTTCTTTGCCCTAATTACTCCAATTTCGCTGCTAAATCGGACGACCGCCTTTTGTTCCTCAATTCCGTTAGAAACGAATGCAAGCTAGGGTTTTCCGACGTTAAACGCCCACTCATTCTCTTCCACCAAATGATCTCTTTGAGCGCTCTTCCTTCAATACTCGATTTCAGCGTGCTTTTTGCTGCCATGATTAAGATCAAACCCCGGCATAATTTCTCCACCGTCATTTCTCTCTCGAAACAACTTGAGTTGTGTGGTGTTCCCCCTGATTTGTATTCCATTAGCATTCTTGTTAATTGCTACTGCAACTTGGGTCGTGTTGATCTTGGGTTCTCTCTTCTTGGCAAACTTCTGAAGCTTGGGTACCCTCTCAATGTTGTCATCTTCAATACCCTTATCAATGGTTTTGTTCATATTGGTAGGTTGGATCAATCTGCCGAGTTGTTGGATAAAATGGTTGAGTTAGGGTTCGAACCCGATATGTTTAGCTACAATTCTATGGTTAAGGGCCTTTGCAGAAGGGGGGACAATGTGGGTGCTCTCAAATTGCTGAAGAAGATGGACAAGGGCATTTGCAAGCCTGATGATTTTACTTATAATACTATCATTGATAGCCTTTGTAAAGATAGATTGTTGAGCGAGGCGCTTGAGATTTTCGCCCACATGAAAAGCAAGGGCATTCCACCAGATGTGGTTACTTATACTGCCTTGATTCGAGGAATGTGCAACATGGGTCGGTGGAAGCAAGCCAAGGAATTGTTGTCTGAGATGCTGTGGAACAACATAGCTCCTGATATTATCACGTACAACACCTTGGTTGACATGTTGTGTAAAGAAGGGATGGTTGATGATGCACGTGTGACGATTGATTTAATGATTGAAAAAGGCGGGACTCCAGATATCATTACCTACAATGCTCTGCTGGATGGATATTGTTTGTGTGGTAGAATGAACGAAGCATCCAAGCTAATGGATTTGATGGTGGAAAAAGGTTGCACGCCTGATACTGTGAGTTTCAGCACCTTTATCAATGGATATTGCAAGGCGAAAAACATCGACAAAGCCCTTAAGTTGTTCCGAGAAATTCCCCTTAAAGGACCGTCCCCAGATGTTGTTACCTATAATACTCTCATAGATGGATTGTGTAAGAGCAAAAGACTCCATTTGGCTCTGCAACTTTTCAGGGAAATGCAAGCCCATGAAATTGTGCCAGATGTTGTCACATATGCTGCATTGATTGATGGCCTAGGCGCTAACAGGCAAGTTAGTGAAGCAATTGACATGGTTAGGGAGATGGAGAATAAAGGAATGGTTCCTAATGTTGCCATATACGGTTCCCTAATGGATGCTTTGTGTGAGTCTGGACAACTTGAAGAAGCAATGAATGTCTTCTCTAATCTCCAATCCAACGGGTTGCAACCGAACTGCATTGTATACACTATAATGATCAAGGGGTTTTGTGAAAACAACCTGATGAATGAAGCTGTGGAGTGGCTACAAAGAATGGAGAAAGATGGTTGTCCCCCTGACGAATGGACCTACAATACAATTATTAGGGGATTCATACTCAATGATGACATATCAAATGCTGTATATTATCATGACGCCATGGTTAAGAAGGGGTTTGATGCTGATGTTGAAACTCTCTCATTGCTCACACGCCACCTACCTTATGATTCATCAAAGGAACTGCTTAAGAAGTTCATCTCGTAACTTGAGAACTGAAGTTAAGGTGAGTTCTTTGGGCACTGTCACTTTGATTACAAACATTTTGATTAAGGTATCTCGTTTCCCACTATATGCTTGAATTTGATGTGAATTTAGGCCTTCTGTTGACAATGATTTAGTAAAACCTTTGGGAGAAAGGTGAACTAGGTGTATGTATTCTTAACATCAGCCTCCAAAAAGAGTGGTTCCTAATGTTGCCATAGTTACCACTTACCAGCCTCCAAAAACTGTTTTTAGAAAACAATTATTAGCTTCTAAAAAAATGACTGTTTGACCTAGTTTGTGTGTTTTAAGCCCAAAAACTAGGCCGAACAAACACTACATCCGGTTGAGTTTCAGAGTTTGAGCCAGAAACCCATCAAAGAGCAACTGAGTAAGAGTGTCAACCACGGTGTCATTGTCAATGTTGTTTTCCAATCTGAGTACACTTCTTGTTGTCTTTCTTAAACCAATCTTCATCTTCATCTTCATCTTGACCATCACATTTATCCTAGCTTCCCAAGGCAGAGCAGAAAACTCGAATCTGTTCATAGAGTACATTGGAGCCATGTTCAACTACATCAAATTCAGCACATCCCCATCAACCCCGATGTCCAATTCGACTTCCTCCTGTCGTTGGTCATCGACTACACGACCTCGACATCGCCCCCCTCCCCGACCAACGGCCGGTTCGATGTCTTCTGGGACTCGGCCAACCTGTCCCCCTCCCAAGTGGCCTCCATCAAGCGGAACCGCCCGAATGTGAGGGTGGGACTGAGCCTAGGAAGGTTCAGCATCGACAACGAGCCTGTCTACTTCCAACCAACCACCGCAGACTCGTGGGTCTCCCACGCTGTCACTTCTCTGACCAAAATCACCCGACAGTACCATCTGGATGGGATCGACATCGACTATGAGAACTTCACGGCCCCACCAGAGGTGTTTGCGGAGTGCATTGGATGACTCATATCCGATCTGAAGAGCAGGAGGGTGGTGAAATTCGTGTCGATCGCTCCATTCAGGTCGAAGCACATTATCTGGCTCTGTGGAATAGCTACGGGGATGTCTTCCAGTTCTACGGGTAATGTCATAAATGTACGTGTGTCGTAAATGTATTAAGTGTTCATTTACCGGCCTTTAAGTTGATTGATTGTATGACGGTGATCTTGTGCAATTTATTATGTGCACGCGGAGCATGTGCTCACATTTTACTATTGTTCATGCACATATATTATTATGACTGTTCACTTGCAAATATTTGGAGCACATTGAGCACATGCTCTGGGTGCATGTATATATATTGGTGATCTTGTAAATCTAACTGTCCATAACTGTCGATTCCTATGTCACACTCATTAAGAATATACCAACTCCGAAAAGCGACATAGCATACAACTATGAATTCCTATATCATACATTCATACTAGGAATATTTACACCTAATAGAAGCATGGGAGATAATTCTCCAGCTGCTGTCATTCAGAACATACAAATATAGAAGCTAGTGAAAATAGAACACACCAAATTCACTGAAAAGTGAGTGGAAGTATCCTATATTTTGTGGAAACTATTTTTAGATCCCATTGTTCTAGAATATATTTTCAAGTACCCCATAATTTATGTTAACAAGTGTTAGAGGACAAATTCGGCAATTTGAAAATGTTTTTGGCAAGGTTTTGATGGGAAATTGCTTGAAGGTGTTTACTGTCAACTAACGTCAACCCTAAAAAAATGAGGGTATTTCAGTAGTATAGTTAACCTTGCTAGAAACAAATTCAAATCACTAGATTTGCGCCCTAACAATTGCTAACTTAAATTAAGGGATACTTTTAAGGGGAAATTGGATTCTAATAATCCCTACTTTTGTAAATTGGATGGCAATAATCCCTACTTTCAATTTGTATTCTGGTGGTCCAAAAAAAAAATAAAATTGTATTGTAGTGGTACCAAATCCATCACCACATTCTTTTTATTTTTCTCATGCCTACCCCATATTGTTTTTGTTTTTTTCGTTCCTGCCCCCAGATAGGTAATGAAGTGTAGTTGCTAAAACATTTTTTAAATTATTTTTTTGAGATTCCGAGTAATTATTATGATTTTTTAAAAATAATAAAATTCAAAAAATCATAAAAAATTCAAAAAAATTCAAAAAAATTGGGAGAAGTGCTGTAAATTCATTAAAAATCGTGTTAAAGTGTTATACAAAGTTTTGAATCAAATGCAACAGAAAATCTATGATATTTAGGGTATACTCTCGATTATGTCCCACTACAATACAATTTTTTTTTTTTTGACCACCAGAATACAAATTTAAAGTAGGGATTATTGCCATCCAATTTGTAAAAGTAGGGATTATTAGAATCCAATTTCCCTACTTTTAAGTATATTCTAGAAACATGAAATCCTTCTCTGATACCTTGCCATAACTATATACATCCGTGTCCAATTGCAGAGATCTGATCAGTCAAGCCTTGGCCTTTTGGCAGCTCGAGCACCTTCTTTAACTGAACCCTTGAATGCAGCCTTGAATTTGACAGCGGCTCGAATTCTGAACCAATTAACACTGTAACGTCTTGTCCCCAGCTCTGCAGTTCCCTGGGTTGCTGTATGTGTAACAATGCCATCAAAAATCAAGTTAGTTAATGTGACACTGCAATCTATAAGTTTCTTTTTTGTTTCGTATGTATGTTGATAAGGGCCCTAAATGAAGGATAGTCTTACAGTTACACAGATATCGTAACATATGAAACATAACAGCGCGTTTTGTCACATGTTATCATGCAGCTGAATAGATATTATCATGTTGCTTTGAACTTACCGGATGAATTTGAAGCATAGAGCTCGGTCCTTTCCTCTGACATCAATATCGAACCAGACAACCACTGGCTAATGTCAAAAGATGCTGTTGAGTCGTCCCAGTTGTTGAGTCTGGCAGAGTTTTGCACACAGCTATGGTTGTCAATTACCTTTTCACCTGGATGAATATGTCCCCACATAAAGAAGCACACTCAAATTAAGAACTCATCTTTTCACAAGCATATTCGGGCCAAGTGAAGACATAGAAACAAACATGTTTTTCTAATGAGAATGCTATTTTGATTAAACCACAAGTATTTCAAGGGAAGCCTCGAAGTAAACCCGTTTCCATACCTTGGACTTCCACGGCAGCATTTGTGCATGGGATAGTCACAGGTTGGATATTGAGTGGCTGTGGGATCGGATCGGTCCCTAGACAAATCCTTTGAAGTTCCTTTCGCTTTGTATATGCATGGGCCCTTAATTTATTAACCTGGTCCTGCAAAGGGAATTCAGAACAAGCTAAGATGTCGGTCCTAAACCTTGATTGATATTACTTTTGTCAACAACAATCTAACAGGATCAATCCTGAGGAATCATCATTATTCATCTGGATGTACATAATCAACAGATGGAAGTAATTAATGCTTGGTGATTTAGATCTTAATGACGTTTGACATTGACAAAGACATTGCTTAGAGTACTCTACCTTCTGACAATCATCAAGAAACTCATAGGCTTGAGTTGCTTGATCCTTGAAAGTAACATTTGTAATTTTGAAGACACAATCCAAAACAAGAGTAACCCCTGCAGTGTGATCAGAGTATGTGTAACCCTCCTCTGCAAATTGCCATTTTTCAGTACTTTTGACAGTTGCTGACAACTTACTGTCCGAAATGCGGGTAATCTGAGTTCGACAAGAATACAATATCATTAGGGAAATTAACAGAAGAAAAATTCACTCATGTTAAAGATGGAATCATAGGATGGCATTGGCATCACTATCTTCACCAAAGGAAGGTCCTGCTCACCTCTTGCAGTTTCTTGCGATTCGTGTAATACAACTGTAGGAAATCCCGTACTGTGTGAATTTCCTCTGTCGCCAATTTTTTAGCGAGTTTGTCTCCTATGTTTTTCAAGTGACATGTATTGTCATCTAACGACAGCGGCCCCCCATGAGCTGATACAGAAAGAAAAAAATGGCCAATCAGTTGAGTTTATGAATGAAGCAGTGAGATGTATTCTAAAGCATGTCAAAATAGAGAGACTCACACATTCTTATGCGGCGTTCTTTCACCTTGAAAGCCTTTTCAGTCACTGCTTCCTTTGCTTCCCCATTAACAAGTTCAGCCCCTAATCTGAAGGTTCCATTTCTCATTGAACTCGAGTTGTCAGTGAGAATAATGTCAGTGATATCAGCAACCCCTTCTCTAAGACGGATCTCGTACTTCCCCTTCAACAGTGGTCCCTTGTCTTTCCTCGGGCTTACCACATTTTTCTTGAAATCTTCCTTTGTCCAATCATCTCCGGGAGCAACATCGAAGTCCCCATTTAGAACTGCCAGCTTAACTTTAGCGCAGCTTTGAGGGCCATCTTGTACTATTTTCCCAGAGCTGTCGCACAACTTCACCTTAAGGCGAGCACCCTCTTCTTGTATGTTGGTGTGGGTGTGGAGTTCGTCGGGAAAACTTCCCTCGAAACATAATTGCAGGTCCCTTGGAGTCGGTGACTCAGCCTGATCAGGCAATGATCTGTGACAGAATGACATTCATCAACCTCAGATGGTTAAACTGGAAAGTTTGTCTCGACTTCGAGACCAACCCACCAATTCCGAATCTTATCCATGATGGATGCAGAACTTTGAACTACTACTAGCTTGGAGGACGAAAACTCCGCAGGGCGGCAAGTTTAGATCAAGACATCATAAACAACAACAATAATAGAGCCCAGTATAGTCCCACTAACACTGGGTTTGAGAGGATCCAGATGTAAGCCGTGTTTCCCCATGCACGCGCGTGCATGAGGAGGTTGATTATGGCAGATCCAGAAAACCGATTTGAAAACAAAAAGGACCATACCTTAGGCCGGATGAACTGACCATTTTCCTCATTTCTTCAACCTGTTTTGAAGCATATGACCACATATATCAGCCATCCAAAAAAGAAGAGGGGAACATTGAGATAACAACATGAAAGTTACTCATATGATGTGGAATATAGTTTCAACAGATCTCCATTATTTGAACCTTTAAGTGAAAAAACAGAATTCAAATATCACTTGTACTAGTATATATCATGGTTAAAAAGAACTCAGACAATAAAAGGTATCTACTGACTTACAAGTCCCTCCAATTGTGATATTAAGGGCTGTAGTGTCTTCTGCACTGCTTCAGTGAACTGTGGATATTGACAATGCCAATTTCAACAGTTTGATATGCTCAACCAAATACAAGTGCATATCATGAAAAAAGGATTCAAACAAAGTACAAATATACATCAACCTACCATTTGTGAGATTAAAGGCTGCAATGTTGCTTGGACTGCTCCTGCAAACTGTGGACATTGACGATAATGAAGTCGATAATTTGATAACCTCAAATAACCAAGCACATAACAAGATCAAGATAAAGTACAATCTCAAGTATAGATATCATCATATCAACATACCAATGTTTCGAATGGGGTATGATGCAATGCTGTCTGTGTTGCTTCAATAAACTGCACATGTTGACAATGACAAGCTCAATGGTTTGAATCCATTTATATGCTTCATTTCACACGAAACAAGGGACGGGGGAAAACAAGCATGAGTAACAAATTAAAGGGCATGTTTTACACTAACCTCCTGCTCAATTTGCAGATTGGAGCCTCTGGAAAAAATCCAAACAAAGCCCAAAAAGAAAGCAACAATCCCACCAAAAATCAGTAATTAAATCAGTCCAAATGCCTATCAGGATAAGTATGCAGTATATTACAAGTACCCAAGACATAAGCAAGTGCGATAATCATTCCCATAAGATTCTTTTGACCCTGTTTTAAGTTCAGTTTGGTTTAGAATTTTGAAAGCTTTTAGATGTCTCCGGTTCTCAATATGGTAAGAGTTAGAAAGTGAATCAAACCTTGAAGTTGAAGGCAGCGATGAACTCTTCATCATGCTCAGCAGTTCTTGGACCTGTTCACAGAAATGTTGTTAATTACACTAAACGAATTCGAGAAGAGAAGCACAAGTAAACATATTGAACAAAACCCCAACAAGTTGTAATTACTTCATACTAGGAGGCAAAAACTGTTAAGACTTAAGAGTATAAAACCATCATTTGGCCAACAACTATCAACTTAAGCTCCCGGGAACAGATCCAGTGGAGGCGGGGTGGGGCCAGAGCCAGATTTAAGCAAAAGGTCTCAGATTCGAATCTCAGCAACCCAAGTTTATTTGCACAAGGTTAAGGGGCCTTTGCAACCTCCACGCTTCAAGTCCAAAGAGCATTCGCATAGAGTATAAAACCATTATTAGCCTACAACTATCAACTTAAGTTGTTGGTGTTATCTAATCAACATGGATTTGATTGGAGTACAAAATATGAAAATGAAGCTAAGAAGATGATGCAAGCTATCACTATCAAGCCTGGACTTGAAAACACAAGGCAAAAGCACTACCCTTTCCATCTGTTTCTAGATAATCAATCAATCATGGCCATCAATTTCATAACAAGGGCATCTTGACAATAGCTAAAGTCAAGTCAACAAAAGCAAATGAAAAAGGAAAGACAGTCAGACAGAAAGCCATTAGAATCATCAAAAAGAATTCAAGAATCACAGGAATATGCAAACATCATGACTGTGAGACAAAGATTTCACTGATAACTTACAGAAACAATAAATTCAACAGTTAAACAACAGTGAGCCCATTAATGATGTATGATTTCTTCTCTATTTGCTTTTCTAAATCTAACCCAGAAATGTTTTAAGAATGAAGAAACAAAAAAGTTGCGAGCAGAAATCTACTAACCTGGTTCACCATCTGGGGAGTTGGAGCACTTCATCATAGTCACACATACACCAAAAAAAAAAAAGTTATGATTTCATGATTATGAAAACATAAATAAGCCACAATAATAATGATGAACTAGAATCAACTCGAAAAAATAAGAAAGAAAGTCAATTAATTACTCTGGCGATTGAAACTGCTGATTTTCCAGGGAAGAACAGAATAAATCCTGATTTCCATCAAACCAACCTGCAGGAATTTCCATTTTCTTTTGGGAATAAATTGAAATTTCAGAAAATTACTCAGCAAATCTAATGCTCTCGACTGGGGAGTGAAGGCGTGTAATTAATTGACTTTTGAAGACGAGGGAAAGTCATGAAACGTCATGGAAATGTACATGGATCTTAGTTTATGTTTATCGACATTAAATCTTTTTTACTGGAAAATTTATACGACGCGTTTGGATTTGAATTTTGTTGATTAGTTCAATAACAGATAGAGACAAAAATATTTTACTTTTACTTCATCTGTCCCTAAATAATTTCCATAATTATCTATTAGACTAAATTTTTATCACTAGTTACTCAAAAATTACAATGAGTCACAATATAAAGTTAATATCATTGTAATTTTTAGTACAATATTTTTCTGATGACGATAATTTCATATTGTAACTCATTGCAATTTATGAGTAATCAACGGTCAAAATTTAGTCTAATGAACAATTATTTAGAGATAGAGGTAGTATTAGTTTTATATAAATTAGCTAGTTAGAAATTATTACATCAAAATACTTTTTTTATTAGATTAAACCTTTTTTTTTGGATTTACCTGTCACTTTATTCAACATTTAATTAGATAAAATTGTTGAAATTATTATATAAATACTTAATTTTTAAAATTAGTTAATTTTTTGAAACTATTAGTTTAATGTAGTACTAGTAATGTTTTTTCAATATTACTTGATATTATATATATGTAATAGGAAAACTGAATTCAAATAATTCCAACTTTTGGCAATTGAACAGTAATTTAATCCATACATTATTTTTGTACACCAGTAATTCAAAAACAAAAAAATAAGATTGTATTTTTTTTGTACCAAATCTACCCCATAGTTTACTTTAGGGTATTTTAAAATTTCATATTTTTCTAATTGTTTTCATTGTTGCCTTTAAAAAAGGTTATGAAATGTAGTTATTAAAAGATTTTTTAGATTTTATTTTGAGAATCCATATAATTATTATGGTTTTTTTAAGGAATAAAAAGATCAATCACAAAAATTAGAAAAAATCAAAAAAAATTTGGGATAAAGATGGTAAATTGACTAAAAATCGTGGGAAGTGTTGTACTAGATCTGGAGAGCAAATGCAAGTCAAAATCTATAATATTTAGGGTATCCACTCGATGGTAGTCCAAAAAATACAATTTTACTTATTTTTTTTGAGACTGTTAGCCTACAAAAACAAAGTAAGGATCATAATTATCATCAAATTGTCAAAAGTTGAGAGCAAGTCAAAATCTATAATATTTAGGGTATCCACTCGATGGTAGTCCAAAAAATACAATTTTACTTATTTTTTTTGAGACTGTTAGCCTACAAAAACAAAGTAAGGATCATAATTATCATCAAATTGTCAAAAGTTGAGAATATTAGAATCCAATTTTCCTTTAAAATAATGATGGGTATATTCAATGGTTTATAAATACCTTTCAAGTTCTTCTAATTATCTTTTGATAATATTGAGAAATTAAAATAAATAATTATTTTAATCATATATTTAGCATGTTCTTAAATTAAGCACTTTAGATTCCTTTTCTAGTGATGGTAATATTTATGGTTGTACTAAATATTATAAGTTTCAAATTTGCTTAGGGAATATCCAAAAATGCCCAATTTCAACATGTAGACATGGATTTTTATTAAAAAAAGTTCATTTTCATATATTTATTGATGAGATTCATTTTTGTTCTCCCTTAACTACTTTCTCCATTTCTTGATGTCTGTCACACAAAATTATAATTTTATAAAAGGTTTTTTTAAGTAAATCTAATGATAGTAGTTTTAAATGATAAATCATTATATGTTGTCGTACTCCAGATAGTGTGGTTGCCGTATGCACATGGAGCTAGCTAGGTCTTGCACATAGTCTGATGTTAATGTCCTTTCGAATTAAGCCGGCAACAACTTGACTGTTTGAATTGAACGATCATAAAACAATAAGTACACACAAAAAAAAAGAAGAAAAAAACAGATAAAGTAAACCTACAACAAGGGATTCACCAATATAACATGTCAACAATCACAATTTTCATTAACTGACTCAAATGGATTAATTAATATTCTAACATAATTAACACAAAGAAATTACAAGATTTGATTTTTCCCTTAATAGCGATGACCCAGATTATTCTCATATATGACCTGAAATCATCGAATCAAGTTATATTAGGCTTAAGCTTCTTCTCTCGAAGATTACATACACTCTAATTGCACAAGATAGGACTTTCTCGAGATCTGCATCAAATTTGACATTGATAACTTGATAGAAATTCAAATACTTGTATTAAATTAGGCATGCTAGTGTTGAATCACTAATTTAAGTTAGGGATTTAGCCCCACGGAATTAATGGAGAAAAAAAAACCCTAAACCACTGAATATAACAGACGACAAGAGATTAAATAAACAATACTTGTAATTAATTTGCAATAATCAAGCTAATTCGATCTTCAAATCTAATACATTAGAGAAATTGTGTTTGGAGTTTAGAGTTGGGAGAAAGCTACCCTAAAAACCCTAGAAAGCTTTAAGAAAATATAAGATGAGAGATACTTCCTCCTTTCCATATCAATTGTCATATTTGAAAATCGTGTAGTCAAATTTTAAAAATTTTGACCATAAATTTCTCAGTATATACAATGAGTTGCTATATAAAATTACCACCATTAGATTCGTAACGAAAAATTATATCATAAAAGTATAATATTGCAATTGTTAATAACATATATTATGCAAGAAATTATCCATCAAAGAGTGACATATGAGACCGTGAAAGTCAAAATTATGACAATTAATATGGAATGGAGGGAGTAACTATTATTTTTGACTAATTAAAATGCTAAATTTCGCAGTCATAGGTCGCGCATGGCCTTGTGGGCGGAGCACGGGTGTTCATGCGCCATGTCTGCTGGTTTATGCCTGATCCTACACTGGTGCACGACTGGATGTGCGGGACTAGGAAACCTCAAAATCTTCCCGTATGTTGTGCTAGCTTGCGCGATTGCTTGTGTATATCTCTTTTGGGATCTTTCACATCTCGTTCTCATCCCAACTTTTCCGTGACTTCCACATCTAACATCAATGATCACAAAACCCGCAAATCGCCCAAAATTCGCCCACGATTAACAAGATTGATAACTTTTAGTCACAACAAGAAAATATGAGGTAAACCAAGCTCAAATTGATGCAAAATGGATCAAATAATCTCAAAACAAAGCCAGAAAACCAAGATTTAAAACGGTAAAACTAGGGTTTATCAATTGTATGTGTTGAATAATTCATAGCTGAAGTTTTCAAAGTTAATTAAAATTTCAGCGTGAAAATATTTAAAAATGAACGGAGTATATTTTATGAGTGATAATTACCAAAGCACTAGCTCATATTTTTTCAGTACTATACAGATTAACTATTTAGTGAATTAATTGAAGTTGAGATTTCACATAACACACAGAACAACTGTTTTTTTATGTTTATAAGTTATAGTCGATCCATCGTCCAAGATCCCTTAGAAAAGGCTTATAATTCCTCCAAATTTAGAAGTTCTACTATTAGAGTTCCAATGAGTTTATGTTAGGAGTACTTTTTTAATTGTAATAGGAATCTAAGTCTTTGGATATGTTTTACTAAGAGTTTTCCTTTTAGCGTATTAGAGTCCTTTTGTGTTTATGTTAGGAGTCTTTTTCTAATTGTAATAGCAAACTAAGTCCTTGAATGTGTTTTACTAGAATCTTCCTTTTATCATATTAGCATTCATCGTCAATGTATAAATAGGGTGTCTTTCACATCTTTTCATAACAGGAAATCAGAGAGAACAATATTTGTTCCTCTAATATCTTTTTCTTTTATTTATTTTTTTCTTCATGGTATCAGAGTCAGGTTGAAGGAGAGGTTGCATGTGGCCAGGATTATTTACAACATGATTCAATTGACGATGAGAGACCGAGAAATAATTCAGAACCTCCGTGGTTGATTGATAGTGGCGCTTCTTCTCACATGACTGGTGATGTAACACTAATAAGAGATATTGAGAATATTCAACCTGTGGTAGTTGAGTTACCCAATGGTGCGAAAACGGTCGTCGACAAGCCGGAACAAATTTCTCTGATAGACAAATTACAGCTGCATCGAACACTTTTTGTTCCCTCTTTAAATTGCAACCTTATCTCTGGTCATTGTTTATGTAAGGATTCAAATTACATAGTCACATTTGATGAAAATTATTATATTCTGCATGACCGCACCTTGAGGATTCTAATTGGTACAGACAAACAGTGTGACATGGTCTACTTCTACAACGATCATCAAGGAGGTACCAAATGTTGTCCGTACTGGCAGACTATGACATCAAAGATTGGGGAATCGTTCAAAGGAAATACTGCATCTTTTTGATAAATCCTTACAAGGTACCAGTTTAACTATGGATAGTGATGATACTTGTGATATTTGTTTCAGGGCCAAACAGACTGGGAACTCGTTTGCTGTTAGTGAAAGTAAAGCTAAAGGCTTGTTTGATATCATTCACATTGATATATGGGTCCATATCGAGTTTCAGCCTCGTGCGGTGCACAGTATTTTCTCACTATTGTGTATGATTTTAATATTTTCTCACTATTGTGGATGATTTTCTCACTATTTTCTCATTCACATTGATATATGGGGTCCATATTGAGTTTCATTCACATTGATATATGGGGTCTATATCGAGTTTCAGCCTCGTTTGCTGTTAGTAGAAGTGTTTGCGGTGCACAACATTAAGGTAATAAGAAGTGACAATGGTTTAGAGTTTAAGTCAAGAACCATGAAAGAATTTTATGCCGAAAAGGGGATTTTGCACCAAACTAGCTGGGCAGAGACACCTCAACTAAATGGTAGAGTTGAGAGAAAACATAGACATATCTTAAATATTGCTCGAGCCCAACTTTTTCAAGCCAACCTACCAATAGATTTTTGGGGTGAATGTGTTAGAACAACGACCTACTTAATAAACCAAACACCAAGCAAACTGCTGAAAGGGAAATCCCTGTATGAGTTGATATTTGGTGTAAAACCCAACTATGATCACATTAAGGTATTTGGATGCTTGTGTTATGCTCAAACTAGAACAACTGATAAATTCTCCTAGCAACCGCAAGTGTATTTTTGTCGGATACCCTCTTGAAAGAAAAGGTTGGACTTTATATGATCTTGAGAATCATGAATTCTTTATAAGTGGGGATGTGAAATTCATCGAAGAGATTTTTCTTTTAATGGGATACCCACTCAAGACCAAGACAAAAATCCCATGGTACTTATTTAGAGTGAAAACAAACTTTTTGAAGATGATGTAGGTAATGTAGCAGCAAGCAAAAATGATTTGGCCTAATTAGAAAATCTAATGAGAAAAATGGACCAGGATGGAAAAAATGTTGTTGGTCTACTATTGGTCTTAAGGGGAGATGTGTCTCACGAGCTTACACCAGGAGTTTCAGAAAGTTATGAACAACATGATGGAGGTAGTTCTGTATTTGTACTTGAATCTGGGCCTAGGCAAGAAGAAAATCAAGGAGTGGACTAGGCAATTGATAATACACAACCTTCTTCCTCACAACATCAACTGGGTTCAGCAGAAAATAATCTTAACCAAACTCAGCAACATCAGCTCGCTACCCCAGATACTAAGCGTTCTGAACGGATCAAACGTCGGGCGACCAAGTTGAATGATTACATTTGCTACAACACCAATATTATGCACCCCGTCTCAGCTGCTTCACCTCGTCAAAAGGTATCCCCAGGTAAGCCCTATCCTTTACATCATTATGTGAGTTGTGTCGATTTATCTCCTTCACATAAAAATTATTTGCCAAGAATATGAAGGTCTATGAACCTAAATTTTTCCATGAAGTCGTCAAAGATAGTAGGTGGTAAGATGCTATGATCGAAGAGGTAGAAGCTTTACATAAAACCGATACTTAGGATATTGTTGATCTCCCCGCCGGAAAGAAACCGATTGAATGTAAATGGGTCTATCGAGTCAAATACAATGTGGATGGATCCATTCAAAGATACAAGGCTAGACTAGTCATTCGCGGAAATCATTAGAAGAAGGTATCGATTACAATGAAACTTTTGTACTAGTTCCTAAGATGACAAGTGTTCGGTGTTTTCTTTCTGTTGTTATTGATAAAGGTTGGGATCTACACCAGTTAGATGTAAACAACGCATTTTTACATGGTGATCTTGATGAAGAGGTGTACATGAAGTTGCTGCCAGGTTATAATGCCTCTACACAAAATAAAGTCTGCAGATTAAAAAAGTCACTTTATGGATTAAAGCAAGCGCCTAGAAAATGGTTTGCGAAGCAGTTCTCCAAGCCTTGTGAGTATGGATTTGTGAAATCTTATGTCGAGTATTCCTTATTCACATATCAAAAGGAAGGAGTTTTTATGGTAATTCTTGTTTACGCTGATGACATTATTCTTGCTACTAATAATGTTCAAGAATACCAAAAGTTCAAGACTTATTTGGATGAGTGCTTTATCATTAAGGATCACAGCCTTCTAAAGTATTTCTTGGGTATTGAGGTAGCCCGAGGACAACGAGTCCTCTTCCTTTGTTAACATAAGTAAGCTTTGAAGATAGTGGATGAACGTGGCCTCTTAGGTGCCAAACCTGCAACCTTTCCTATAGAGCAGAATCATAAGCTTGCCCTTGCTCAAGGAAAGATCTATAAGATCCAACCTTATATAGAAGACTTGTAGGAAGATTGACCTATTTGACTATAACCAGGCAGACCTCACATATGTCATTCATATTCTTTCTCAGTTCATGCAGAACCCAAAGGAAGAACATCTGGAAGTAGCAAAGAGGGTGGTTCGTTATATTAAAGGTTCACCTGGACAAGGAATATTTTTGCCAAAGGAATCAAACATGCAGCTAGTCCCTATTGTGATACAGATTGGGGAGTCTGCCCAACTACAAGAAGATCTCTCACAGGGTACTTCATTACTTTAGGAAGAGCCCTTGTGTCCTGGAGGACCAAGAAGCAAACTACCGTATCTCGCTCGTCCGAAGAAGCGGAATATCGGTCAATGGCAGTTGCTACTTGTGAGCTCATTTGGCTAAAGTCTTTCTTAACTGCCTTATGCTTTTCGCCTATACAACCCATGAAATTGTTTTGTGACAATCAAGCATCGCTACATATTGCTACCAATCCAGTCTATCATGAGCTAACCAAACATATAAAGATTGACGGTCATTTTATACGGGAGAAAGTTAAAGATGGACAACTTCTTCTATTCAAGATAAACACCAAGCACCAACCTGTAGATATTTTCACAAAAGCACTTGGCAGATACCAGTTCCAGTATTTAGTGTCCAAGTTGGGCATTATCGACCCCTATGCTCCAACTCGAGGGGGAGTAAGTCCCAATGAATTTATGTTAGGAGTCCTTTTCTAATTGTAATAGGAATTTAAGTCTTTGAATGTATTTTATTAGGAGTCTTCCTTTTAGACGTATTAGAGTCCTTTTGTGTTTAGTTAGAAATCTTTTTCTAATAACAATAGAAAATTTTAGGTAGCCTAATTCGAACAAATAAAAAAGGGTAAAAATAGTTACTGCATTTTTTTTTTGTTGAAAAATAAACTACTGTCGGCCATGAAGATTGCTACCACTACATTAATAGGGAAGATCTCCGAGAATTGTTGCCAGAAAATTCATGGATGTTGGATGGAAATTACAGAATCTTTCATTTTAATTAATTAATTTTCTGTTTTTTCATTGATGAAACAAAATATCAACCACAAATTCAAATAGAAGCCAATATGCAATAGCACCACAGCAGCCTAGCAGGTATGGTCGGTGAACATGGAGAATTGGAGGGTTATTTGAGGATATGGCCGTGTGGGGTACGTAGGGTTGAATCTTCTTATGATAGTGTATATAGGTATTGTTTTTTTGTTAGGTCGGATATAACTCTTTTAACTTATTTAACTTATTCTAATTAATCCGAATTTATCCAAACCTAACACAATTCTCCAAAAAAGCATTAACTCTAAAAACATAATTCCACAAAAAAACATCATAACTTATGCTAACTTATCCATCTAAACTTGAAAATAACCTAACCAAAGAACATGGCTTACTACGCGGTTATGTGAAGTACTTGAATTGCACCCTACAAATTAAATATTGAAGTTCTTTTATGTATAGAAAAGGGCCACTTTATTTTTTTTTTAAAACTCACATATAGAAAGATAATACTATATCTCCGTATCATAATATTTGTCTTTTTTATAAATTGTATAGTTAAATTAAAAAAATTGATAATAAATTTCTCAACATATATAATGATTTGTTAAATAAAATTACTACCATGAGATTATTAATAAAAAATACTATCCTAAAAATATACTAATATTTCAATTGATAATAAAATGTCTTATAAGAAATTATAAATAAAAAAATGATATTGAAAAATGTAATAATCAATAAAAAGGACCAATAATATGGAACAAGAGTACACATACTGCGTCATGACTCACAACTGTGGCTAATCCCTACCCATCAACCCATTAAATTAATTTTACAGTATAATTAAAAGTAAATATTAAGGTTTGATTTTTCTACTCTAAGTTTATCCCCTTTAAGATTTTAATTAACTGTGTGTGTTTTTGAAGAAATAAGATTTGGTAATATGAAGATTATTAATTAGGAAACCGACTATATAATTAAGATAAATGTCTCTTTTACTGGGGTTGGATTACTTGCAAGTTGTAACTTTTATTTAAATCAGTTACCCCGTTCGTAGATTGCGATGCGGTACCACACCGCACCGTACTCTTCCACCACACTTCGCCACACCACACTACAATTATTATCAATATATCTTTTCATTTTTCTCTCTCCACACTTTTCTCCTCTAATTTTTACATTTTCTCTCATAACCTACCCCACCTACCATAACTTTCACCACAACTCACCATATTTTTTCAAATTCCACCATACCGCACCGCAACCGCAACCGCACCGTATAAAATAACATAGCCTTGTCATAATAAGCAGTAAATGATATGCAATCATCATAAATTAAGTGGCCATGCCATTTCTATATTTGTTGATGATATATGTGCCATGTTTGGCTAAACAAAATGCATGAATGGAGGGAGGGAATAGTTTGTTTCCCCATTTCTATATTTGCCGATTAAACATATTCAAATTAAGAAAAGGGAGGCAAACGTGGCTGGTTACTCCTGTTTCTTAACTTTCTTTACTGCTTATTATGATAACTGATTTAAATTAAATATCTTTATATTTGCGCATTTCCTTTTCGTAACAATTTCATCACATATGGCCAACCTTAATCGTACACGTTACCGGCCATGACGTCAAGCAATGCAAGTCTTACCGGCCTGTCTTTACAATTTGGCAGGCCTTGTTCTTTGAATTGGTTGAAATTATATTTGAATGGATTAGATTGGATTGGATTTTTTTTTTAAGGAATTATGTTTTTTTAGAGAGAATGTTTTTTAGGGAATTGTGTAAGGTTTGGATTAGATTGGATTGGATTGGATTGGATTGGATTTGTTAGAGATACCAATCCAAAGATTCTAAATTACTGTGTTAAGCTATATTAAGTTACTCCCCCTGTTTTTATTTATTTGTCATTTAAAAAATTATATTAAAATCTTTTACTGTTAATATCTTTAATTTGCATAATGATTCATCATACAAAATTGTCATTAAATTTATAATAAAAAAATACTATTAAAAAAGTATAATATTATATTTTTTGTAAAAGATTTATATTATAAATTATTGATTAAAGATTGATACTGAAAACCGTAAATAACAGATAAAAAAGAAAGGAAGGAGTATAAATTACAGTAATCACATGATAAAAGTTTTTTTGTCCAACATAGCTTCATATAGTAATTAATAACTACTATTTTTTTGTAAATAATTTATAAACTTGAGTTTATTTTCAGTCTATTGCCTTAGCCTTTTTATATTTTATATTTTATACTATTATTATTATTATTATTATTTTTAGTTTGTAAACTTTATTTAAATTCAAGCCTATTTTCAATATATTCCCTTAGCCTTCTTTTTTTATTATTATTTTTAGATAATTATCGGGCATCTAACTCTATACATTAATTATTATATTTGGGTAAATGCAAGTTAACTACATGCAAACCATTGATGTTATTATTCATTATAATTAATTTAGTTCATGGCAAGACCTTTAACTCCCTTGTATAATTACTGAAATAAAACAAAAGTTCATATAGTCACATCTGTGTTTTAACCCATTGATGATAACATAACTTAAATATGTCGGTTGTTCATTTTTGAATTGTATTGTATTTTATATGATATATTTCAGTAGAAATTCGAAACAAAATATTTAGTTTCTATCAATGAAGTATATAATTTATAATTTATTTAAATATGTATTGTACTTTTCTAAAACAAGAAATTGACTAACTAAATTAAATTCAAATTTAATTTGATTATCATGTAATGTAGGGAATTTTTATTTATCATTATAATATTAAATTTTATTTTTTTAACGTATGCTGATCATACTACTATTGTTAAAAGTTGACAACTTATGATACTCATCATTCTCAGAAATCCAAACTCTATTTTTAGAGGTGAAAAAAAGGAAAGATACTACTGTCAACTATACTCCCACAAACAAAACTAGTATAGACTGATGCATGGGGAAAAATTGGATTCTAATAATCCCTACTTTCACCAATTGAATGACAGTGATCAGACTTTCACTTCAGATTCTGGTCCAAAAAAAAATAAAATTGGATTGTAGTGGGATATTTTCAAGAGAATCATAGATTTTGTGTTGCATTTGATTCAAAACTTAGTATAACACTTTTATTATTTTTTTTCATTTTTTTATTATTTTTTACGATTTTTTCACTTTTATTATTTTTAAAAAATCATAATAATTAGTCGGAGTCTCAAAAAAATAATTTAAAAAATGTTTTAGAAACTACAATTCATTAACTTTCTAGGGGTAGGAACGAAAAAAACAAAAACAATATAGTGTAGGAATGAAAAAAATAAGAAGAATGTGGAAGTGAATTTGGTACCACTACAATCCAATTTTATTTATTTTTTTGGACCACCAGAATACAAAGTGAAAGTACGGTCCACCATTGTCCAATTGGTGAAAGTAGGGATTATTAGAATTCAATTATCCGATGCATGGGAACTTTCCCTTGTTGGAACCCCTGATTAATTGACAGAGTTTCCTTGTTTTCCACGCAGCTCGAATCTTACTCCAAAAATTGCTTTTGGGCTTGGCCATCTGTGAAGTACTTGCGCCATGCAGATTACTGTATGTTTCCAGACCTGATTGATCAGTAACAGTAAAAAACTCCGAGGTTGCAGGAAACCCGCCCAGTGACTCCATCATATATTCTAGTGAGAAATCGCTCCGTATATCGCAGTTTTCCATAAGTTCTTCCATTGTCGGACCATTGGCATCAGTGCTAGTATTGTCCAGAATATGTGTCATCTGCCCAGTTCCGATGCCACAGGAAGAACATCCCATTTCCACCACTGGTTGAACTACATCGTAGTTACACATATCAGTTAAATATATAATCCACGAACTAAATTGTTGGGTTTTATGGCTCAAAATCTAGTTTGATCCCACAATTATTTGTTTCCTAGTTGTATTAGGATATTATTTAGCTTTCTTTATTATGTTAGGTTTCCTAATTATATTAGATTCTAAATCTAATTGGAGTGGGAGTCAGTTAGGTTTATAGGAAGTTTTTCTTATAATAAATATAGGTTATTATCAACCTATACACCTACGGCATACGACAAACACACACAACATTCCTGATTTGGGATCTCTCTTAACCCCTTGTGATCGTGTGGTTGATCCCCTTGCGTTATATAGTCCCTTGGGATCTGTCTTGGGTTTCCACGTAAATCGTGTGTCTTTATACCCTCTATCTTTTAATTACTAATCTTGTTATATTTCTTTTCAATTTATAAATCCTGATAATTTTATCTTCCGCTGCAAATACTAGGTTACCCTATATTTTACCTCGATCCTAACGACTGGTATCAGAGTCTCACAAGGGTATCTGAACCAGGTCTAACATAAATATTTGTGTTTAACACATACATACCTTGATTTGCAGCAGCAGAGAATGCAACATTGCATACAGGAACAGTGTTGCTCTGATTTGTGTGGTTGTTGCCTAGGAGGAATTTTGTGATCTGCTTAGCAAGTATCTTCCAACATTTAGGTGAATTAAGGATCTGTAATTTCAGAAATCCAATGGCAAATGTCAGATATTTAATTCAGAATTACTGTAATAAAATGAGCATTAAGAAGCAGAAAGTTGTCAGACTTTGCAGAGTGAGGAAGGGTCTTTCTGATATTCTTGTACCAAATCTTCCACTTTGTAGATCTTATTGTCATTCAGCCTTTTGTGGATTTTCTTATCTTTTAACACTCCCTCCAAATGCCACACTTCATGCTGCAGAGTAGGAACACTGTTTTTCTGATAGGCTGCAAAACAGAACATCAGACAACTAAAACATCCCCAAATCCTTGAAAGTTTCCACAAGGAAGATATTGTCAAACCAAAAGCTTAAGCTGATAGTTAAAGGTCCAATAGTGGTTTCATATTCTACCAGACATGACCCAAACCCACCAAAATTTCCAAAAGAGGACTAAAAACAAAACTGACATGGGTCAACCCAAACCCGACCTGAATGACCCGATTGTCACGTCTTTAGGCTATTATCAAAAGACCCACCAATTGATCAGATGATATAAAGGAGAAAGACAAAAGATTTATACCCTCTCCACGGCGATGTAGTACTTTGAAAGGAGGAGTTACAGCTTCCCTGACCCGGTCTTGTTCCGACACAATCTTAGCTCCCAGCCTGAACATCTTGGGCTTGACCCAACTCGAGTTGTCAGAGAATCGGATCTGCTTGACCGTGGCACTTCCATTGTCCAACACAACTACGTGCTCGCCAACCAACAAGGGACCTTTATCAACCCTTTGACAGACAATACTATCGTCAAACTGCTTCTGTGTCCAATTTTCAATCCTAAAATCGCCATGAAGAACAACAATTTCGACTCTTGCTGAAGAAAGGGGATCATCTGTTACTACCACACCTGATACTGCATCAACAAGCACTATTTTTAGAGGTGATGAGGATCCTTCAGATTCGATGTCGGTCCAAGTATGGAGCTTCTTGGGTAACAGGCCCTCAAATTTCAGGGTCAACTTTCTGGAATTAGATGGCTCTGCCTCATTTCTGTATCAGGTTCAAGAATACAAGCTTATCACATGGTTGAATGGTTGATAGGTAAATCATGGACAAAACCACAACAAATTATCATATACATCAAGATTTGTGGTTAAAGTTGATTGACTCAGTTAAAATTTACAGTGTCACACACGCCAAAACTCCATAGAATCACTAGAAACTTTAGTACTTTTAAAAGGACAGATAATCTCAATGATATATAAGCAAAAGTTTTCACTAAGGATTGAGGAAAAGAGACCTGTACTGTAATAATATTGCAATGATCAACAGTTGATGATGACATAAATTTCTTTAAATTGATCATCAACCTTATAGAGAAAAAACTGACCTTGAGATTGATAGGTAGTGATGCTGGATAGCTGACTCCGCTGCTGCTTGCACCTACCATAAGTTTCCAAAGGATGGAAGAACATTCAAACAAGATGGGAATTCTGGTCTAAAAGGAATGTAAAAAGGAATTCATAGGTAACTAGTAGACGGGATAAAATTGACGTTGACTCACACCTAAAAGTGTCTATACCAGTTGACCCATAATAGGGATGACAGTGGGTCCTGATCCAACCCAGACCCGGTCAGACAAGACCCGTTTTAACGAGTCTCGGTCCAAAAATTTTGGATCCAATGGGTTTGGGTCTGAAAATAGTTTGACAGGTCCAGGGTCTGGGCACGGACCCTCGGACCCATAATAATTTAAACATATATAAATTTTTTTTAAAAAAAAAGTGTATAAAAGAGTTGGACTCATTAAGAACCCTTGGACTCGCTGACCCACTGGGTATGGGTCTGGGTTTTACGGACCGATCGGGTCTCAAGTTAGGTCTGAATCCAAAAAATTTAGGCGGGTCCGAGTCCGCTGGGACCCGACCCATTGCCACCCCTACCCAAAATCAAGCAACTTGAAAGTGACCTAACTCGAACCTAAGCTAGCAACACAAACTAGACCTGAACGAACAACCCAATTGCCCATCATATCGATCTTCAAAAGATTCACCCAAAGGCAACATGGAAGCAGTAATAACAAGAACATGAACGCAGCAGGAGTACCCCTGGTCGAAGTATATTCTCCAGCAGGGCAGGGTTCCTCTGAATCAATTCATCTAATTTGAACGTGCAACACCTGGTGACCAAATAGTACTTAAGCCCATTAGAATTTAGAGGCAAAAAATGGCAATAAGAACAGGGCAACAACAGCACAAAATTCACATGTATTTTTAGAAAACTTAAACTTAAACCAAAGTAGTAGTACCATGAGGATATTGATTTAGATAACTCGTTTCGCTGTTGCTTCCTCTGAATCTGAAACTCCGGATTTTCGCTGCTCTCCTTGTCGCTCAAACATCTCTTGTTTACCATCGAATCAAAGAGTTTCCGGTACTGTTTTCTGCGAAGAAAACTTTAGTTTCTAGACGAAGCGGAATGAAATAATCAAAGCAAAAAAAAATGATTAGGGTGTAATACCTAGCTAGGATGTCTGTCTTATACATGGAGACAGATAAGGTGAAGAAATGTGGGGTAAGTGGCGAGGAAATGTTCATGAAGCTGCCATGTAACTGTCTAAGAAGACATGGATTACTAGGGGTGAGCAAAAATTCTGGGAATCCCAGTCCCGTCCCGCTCCCGTCAAATCCGGTCCCAAAATCTCATTCCCGGTGGGAGCGGGACCGGGAGTGAGAATAAAATTGAAGTCCCGGTCATCAACGGGACCGGGAGTGGGACTTAACCTCATTTCCCTCCCGATTTCCGGTTATATATATATATATATATATCAAATTAAGTGACTTCATGATGAATAATAAACTTATTTAATTTAATTTGTGTTCATTTTTTATATTTATTTTATTTATTACTATTTCGAACTTAGCATATTTTATTTTCGGAAAGAAAACGTTTTATATATTGTGTAAATTTTAATCCGGGAAAAAGTGACTATGTAAACAAATCGACACCCATAAATGTGAAATTAAAGAAAATTAATTTGTATAATTTTTGTTTGTTTTTATGGAAATAAATCAAATAATGGGTGGAAAAATATTAGTAAATCGGGACTAAAAAATTCCCGGTTGATTTCCCGGTCCCGGTGGGAGCGGGAGCGGGAGCAAATCTTTGCTCCCGGTCACAACCGGGAGCAGGAGTGGGAGCGGGAGCGGCAGCAAAGTTTTGCTCCCGATCACAACCGGGACCGGGACCTCCAAAAATTACCGGGATCCCGGTCCCGCTCACCCCTATGGATTACTGGAGGTTCGTCAAAGTCAATAAGCTCATTCTTTCCCCAACATACGTATCATTTTTTCTAGTTAAATCTGTCTTTTATTTTACGAAAAACGATATGAGTCTTGGGGCAAGACACATTTTAAGTGATTTGCCCAATCATTAAACTATACTATTAAAATAATGATATGACTGAATTCTATGACTTTAATATCACATATAAATTACATAAAATTATATTTTTATTCATTATTTTTATATTTTAAAAATTATTAAAATAAACTTAACGGAAGGGTTTGATTCGATTAGGGTGTAATTTGTGGTCATTGGCACAACCTACGCATCCCAAGCTTTTTATAATTGATAATTAACACTTACTATTAAAAAAATAATATTAAAAAGCATAAGACATACCAATTTCATGAAAAGTAAGACACATAAAGATTCTCTTGGGCAAGACTTATTCACTCTATTTTATACTATCTACGTCCCAAAATATTTGTTCATTTTACTAAATTTTGACCATTAATTAATCACAAATTACAATGAATTACACTATGAAATTATCTCTATTAGAAATATATCTTATCAAAAATTATAATAATATTAATTTTATATTATAATTTATGAGTAATCAACAATCAAAACTTAATTAAATGCACAAATATTATGGAATGAGATAGTACTCCCTCTGTTCTTTTTTATCTGTCATTTACAATTTTCAGTGTCAATCTTTAATCAATAATTTCTAATATAAATTTTTATAAAAATTATAATATAATATATTTTTAATAGTATTTTTTATTATAAATCTAATGATATTAATTTTGTATAATAAATTATCATACAAATTAAAATGTTAGCAGTCAAATTTTTTAACACAGTTTTCTAGATAATAGTTAAATAAAAAACAGAGATAATATTTAAAAAACTACTATTCCTCGTTATAGCATGCAATCATGTCCCTTTCTGTCCAAAGCGTAAAAAGAGTAAAGACCAAGAAACCGGCGCTTACATTAAATCATGTCAATCAAGCATGTCCACAGATTTTCTCACGTGTTTTCCCTTTTTGTCCTTACCAACGCACGAAGTTTCCATTAAATCATGTCACTACTCCCCTCTTTTTAATTTGTTTTCCTTTAATTTTTCCCCATTTTGAAAAGAAAAGTTATTTTTTATTTGCTTTTGAATTTTGATGAATTAAAAAAAAAAAAGGAAACGTTATGCTTAGAGTACGAGTGATGGATGCCAGAGTTTTTATTAATTTAAAGCTTCAATTTTAGCGTTGATCAAGGTTTATCAAAATCAGTGCGTCTCGAAAAAAAATTTCATTTGATCGGAATTCAATTTTGGCATTGACTGAATTGGTCAGACATAATATTTCTATTTTTCTATTGTTTAAATCTGATTTAGAACTGAATTTAGTTCCATCCAAATTGCGCAAACCGAAAAAAGATGGTCCGGACATCAATTTCTCATCCGAATTTCGACATTGACCGAATTTGACTGACTTGAAATTTTGTCAGCGCCAATCAATCTGTCATCCTAGCTTTAATAAATTAGCCTTGTTATTTTGCCAATCTAAATATTTGATTTAATTACATATTCACATTTTAGTAAAACACGATAAAATTACATTGAGACCTCAATTGGAGTTTTTCTTCTCTAATACTCCATCTGCTTCATATTAAATCATTACCTTGATTTACATATCAATCAAATGTTAAAATTTTATATCATTAATTTTTCAACATATACTATATTCTATTATGTGAAAATACTATCATTAGATTCATAAAAAAAATATTATCATAAGAATATAACAACGTAATTTTTTTTAAAAAAATATGTTATAAGAAAATTTCAGTCAAAGAAAAATATTAAGAATCTTATAAAATTTATTAGGCAACAATTAATTTGAAACAGAGAGAAACTTATTCTAATTTTGATTCCTGTGTAAAACAAAGAATAAAAGTGTGCATGTTATGATGGGCCACAGAATTAAAGTGTGGATATTATGATGGGAGACAGAATATCATTGGTTGCTTAAATAAATATTGATATCATCATATTTGCTCACCAGATCTTATTGATGATGATTGATTTTCTATATAAAAAAAAGTGGGTACTTTGTTAGATTCAAACAATTCTATTTTTGGTTCATGAAATGTTGATTAAAGGTGATGGGCATGACATCAATCTAAACTTTGATGGAGTTTGTTTGATTTGTTAGTACAAATATATAAGAAAAACACCAATATCATGTCACTTTATTGCTAAATTAAAATTGTTAAAGTTTGATATTATTCTACTAAAATAATATTAGTAGGGGATTTAGGTGTTATGATTAGGTATAATCAATACACTATTGTATTCATTTGATTTATAAAAATTCTACAATTTTTATCTTAAATTATACTTAATTATTTTCTTTTTTACCAGTGGTGGTCATGGCCAACCTTAACTTAAACCCAAATCCACTGATAAATAAAATACCCACTTAAGTTTGAATTATAATCATCATTATATTGATCAAAACTTGGATTGTTTTATATACTGTTACTACTTATAATTGAGATTATTGAAATTTAAAAACTCAAGATTCTTTAGTGAGGGCCTACTTTTTAATAATAATTTAAACATGAAAAAGTGATGATATAAATTTATAGTGGCTGACATTCCCATCACAATCTGAGCAGTGACATTATTAAATTTGCCCAACTTTTCTCTGAATGAATTATTGGCTATGGTTTTTTTTTCTTGGGGGGGGGGGGGGTTATGTCTATTTTATCTGTTAAAACCATAAAAGAGTAGTTCATGTTTTAATTAAATTCAAGATGAGAGGATACATATTCCATTTTTATTAGCTAGCATAGAGAGAAGGAAAATGCAGGGAAGTGGAAGAGAGAAATGAAAAGAAATTTGATAGAAACTGCAGTTATATATGATCTCTTCCCTAAAGTCTTGTTTTTCGATTTTGGAGTGATCAAATTCCATTTTAACTTCCTTGATCTTTATTTTGTGGCTCTCATGAGCTTCAGTGGACCTCTTTATTCAATTCTTAAGTTATTATATATGGAGTATATATAATCAAACTCCCCAACGAAAACGTAGTACTTAAGAAAAGGGTATCAGGGTAACCATAGTTTCCAGTGTAATTCCTGCTCACTTTCCTTCTACTTTTTTTTTTTTTTGGTTCTAGGCCGGGACACTTCCTTTCTACTCTCAATGAGCTTTTATAAATCATAAAACAAAATGCAAACTGTTATAAAATAATATATTTATTTATGAATGTCCATTAATATCTCTTAGGTGGTTAGGGTTTAGGAAGATTTTTCTCATGTGATCTCACTATGTAATTAGTATAAATACCCCTTGTGGTTTATGAATAAAAGATCGTTCATTCTCCTCTCTCAATCTCTCTGTGTCTCTATTGGTCTTCTCTATTATTCTCTCTATATTGTGTTCATCTATTATTGTTTCCATCCACTAGTTGATTTCTCTAACCCCATTACTAATTAGTAATTAGTAATTTCAGTAATTAGGATGTTATAAAAATCTACATAAGAAGAGAGGGGAAGGAAGAAAGGTAGAAACATGACGCGTGAGAAGAGTAGCTAAAGCATCCAACGATGGCAACAGAAGAGAACTCCACATAGAAACGTTTCTTCAGTCCTCTCTCTCTGTGATGTAATTGGATAAAGGCCCTGTTTGGCAAAAGTTGATAGGTTGATTCGTTAGGTGATTGTTGTTAATTTGTTGTATTGGTGATTGTATTGGTACATTTGGAAAAGTTGTGATTGATAAAGTTAGCTGATTCTAAAAAATTTTTTGCTAAAATTCCATTTATACCCTTTATCACTAATATGATAAAGTTGGCTGTTTGGATGGCATATGGTGTAAATTTAGACAACTTTTGGACAAAATGGTCTTTTCCACAATCAGCCATTTACAATAGGCTACTCCCCTCACCCTATTGAAAAATGGCTTATTGGGACCAATAAGCTAATAGAATGAGCTGTTTACCAAACACCCCAATAGCCTATTTCACCCCCTAATAAGCCAACTTTTGCAATAGGCTAATGAATAGGCTGTTTACCAAACAGGGCCAAAGTCAGATAGAGATGACGATTCATGAGTAATATTTATTTCTTTTTTAATTCCCGCCACGGAAAATACAATACATCTCTTGTTTCTTATACTCAATGCAGTACTGTTCAATTTTTATTTTTTTATTTTATACATTGGTAAGTCGGGCCAAGGAAATTGTGGTGACTAGGTAAATTGTTCATTATTAGAATTGGTTTTCATTTTCTTTTATGGTATATTCATGGGTAAATTGTACTTTGAGAAAAAGTATAACAATATAAATTATAAACAATATTCAATTCCATTTTACTTCCAAGTACGGCTTGGACAAGTTTAGATAAGTTGAGAGAGTTATATCCAACCTAACCAAAAAAACATAGCCTAAATAAATTTATAAGTGCCTAATAATATGTCAATTGTCATGTAGTTATGAAATAGCTTGTGCTTTTAAAGTTTTTAAAACTTCAATATAAGTTACTTATAATTTCATTTGTGAGTGGCAAAAATTATGATTTCTTTATTCGTCATTTAGGCATCGTTCTTTTATGCGTTAACGCACCCAAACGCAACGCAACATAATGCAAATTATCATCACTTTTTATCCATTTCCAACGCAACTAAACATAACGCAACGCACAAAAGAACGATGCCTAAGTGTCATTCTCAATTTGCATTGTTATTCAATTTAGCTATAGTAATAAAGGTTTTTTAAAATAAGATTGGCATAGATTGCTTTCAAAGAGTTAAGGGAAGATAATACTTATCAAAATGTTGTAGATGAACAAGAGAAAGCAATAAAAGATGATTCAACAATCTTTCAATTGTTTGAATCACCAAATCTTCACAAATACCACAAACCCTAGGTTAATCTCTCACTAAACTCTCTCTAAAATCCACTAATTACAAGCTGGAAAAATGTCTAAGTCTATCCCTAGATGCCCCTCGATGCCCCCTAAAACTCAGCTAAGGAGTCTATTTATACAAAACATAAAAACCTCCCCAAAACGCAGCGCACAAGCCGGATAAGTTGCGCAGAATCAGGATCAGAGTGCGGTCCCACCACCGCTGGTGCATCTTCCGCTGGACCGGAGTGTGCGACCAGCGAAGAAGTGGTGGCGATTTTTTTTATCCTCGAGAGACCGTGGCTATGGTCCTCCAATATCGTAGCTGCGGTCTTGCTCGGCCAGCCATTGATTATAAAAGGGAGAGTTTCTCCCACTTTTGTTGTCATTGTGAAGGCAGCTTGGTTACTTGCCTATGTGTATGTAGTTAAATTAGTGGGCTGACTGTAAAGCTGGCCCAATTCACTCATTACTCAATATATACATGTGTTTCGCTTACATCGTCTCTATCTCGCACAGTCCCATTATTCTAAGGGTTAAAGATGGAACTTTACTATTTACCACTTCATCTAAGGGTTTACACGTATATTAAACAATGAGTACAAGTGTCTATCTACAATGGTAATTTTCATGTATGATTCTATATACGTGGCTTTCTCTAATATATCTTCCTTTTTTTCCCTCTTTTTATCTCTCTCTTTTGCTTCTTATTATTAGATTAGATATTTTGCGTGATAATCTCTCAATTTCACTATTTATGTCAGGTTATTTTTTGTTTCCTATTTATTTGATCACCTGCCAAAGACTGAGTTTTATTGAGAACTTCCATTCCTTTAAAACTTTTCTATATTCTTTTCAATCTCCATTCGTTAATTAATTCCTATAATTTAAATCTTTTTTATCCAATTTACGAGTTGCTATGTTTTTACTTTGATTTTGCAGGTTTTAGTCAACTGGATCATTACAAGAATGAAACAATTGGTTGATACTGGATCAAAAATTATGTTCTTCCATCGCCATTTGCTGCTAATTCAGATCGAAAACTAGGTGAATTTGCAATCACCAAGTTAAAGGCTTTGTTCAGTAACAACGTTTTCAATAGCTTATAGCGTTTTGACTGATTAAAAACGCTATTTTATCAAATTTTAGGGGTTCAGTATAGGAGCGTTTAGAATTAACGTATAACGTTAGATTAGTGGAAAAAGTAGATTTGGTTGACGTTACCAATTGTAACGTCAAGGAATTGAAGGTAGCGTTTGATAATAGCGATTCCACATCTACCCTTGTGCTCCTTCTCACTGAGAATGAGGGCCACATTTGTCTGTCTCAATAGAGACTTTTTTTAATTGAACAATGCAAACTTGACAAGTGTAAACCCACTATACAATAATAATAATAATAATAATAATTGCTCTGTTCAAAAAAATTATCTCAATTTATTTTGACAGTCTTCAATGTAACATTTTGGCCATTAACTTTTCACATTTTATCTTAATAAGATTTGTAAATTATATTGAAATAAAAATCTTTTGCGTGACAAATTTAATAATGGTAGTTCAATATATAATTTGATAAAGTAACAGTCAAAATTAAAAATTTTCAACTTCATTAGTGATACGCCGCAAGTGCACGGGTGTACGTGTAGCAAATATCAAGGTCGATCCCACAGGGACTTTGCTAACTACACACCAAACTAGCTTCCTATGTGATTGCTAAATCGGTCGGGTTTTTTATTTAGGTTAACTATTTCTATTTCTAATCACTAAAAAGGACAAAACCAACAAATATTCACACAATTTACTTGGATTATCAATATGGGAAAAGCGTTCAGGGGATAAAACCTAAGTAACTCTATGAATCAAACAAGTGGATTGAACATGTATGTCACTAATTTGGTACATTTTAGGGTCGATAATCGCATAATGTATTCCGTAGAGAGCTTTTGGCAATGAAACAGATTGCTTAGTAAAATTGATCTATTGGACTCTTTATTGCGTCAATTTTATCTAAGTTAAATATCAAATTATCCAATGACCCCTAGTTACAAAGTCTTCTATCTCTAGTTCACTTCATAAACCAGTTTAATCCTAAGGGCTCCGATTATCGAATTTCTCCGTTCGGTACTTCATTCAACAATCTAATTCCATATTCTTGGTGGCCAGTTAAAAACAATGACAAACATAATCAAAGGTTAAATAAAATGCATTCAAACTAGATAAACAAACTTGTTCAATCCAACAAAACTTAATCCATAAGAGAAACTAATAAGGGTTTATCCCCTAAACTTATGAAACTACTCACTATTCATGTTCGATTCACTAAGCATAACAAATTCTACTCTAGAAAGCATGGAAACTATAAGAAAGAGAAATAAACCGAGTTGGATTTCAATCCTTGCTTGAATGTCGATCCGCGGGGACTTTTGCTCCTCCACTTCTCTCCAATGCTTGAGAACCAATCTTCCAAAACTCAACCAATCTCTCTATCTTCACAATGGATGAATGTGGATGGAAATATGGATGAAAGGATGGATGAATATGATGATGAGGATGATGATGAGTAGTAGTCAATGCCAGCAAAAACCACCGGATACATCAATTATATAGCATTAAGAGCAACCGAAACGCCATTTTTGCATTAAACAGGAGCAACACGGGTGGTTCCAAGCCAACACGGACCGTGCTAGGGTCAACACGGGTCGTGTTGAACTGACACGGACCGTGTTGGTCACTGGAATCAAATTCTCGACTTTCTGGAGGCTGAAACGACCCGTGTTGGGTCTTTTCACACCCGTGTTGGTATCTGCCGGTATCCAATGTGTTCTTGGGCTTGAGCTTGGGCCTTGGGGGTGGATTTATTCTTCAATTGTGATCCTCTTGGACTCCATACACTTGATTTTAAGCTTGATTTCTTCACTTAAACACCAATTTCCTACAAAATTATACCAAACTCCAACCAAGCATAAAATAGAGAATTCAAGTATAAAAATAATACATTCATATTAATAATTACTCAAATTAGCTCTAAATTACCCAAGATCACATATATATAAAATACACTTATCAAATCCCCCCATGCTTACACCTTGCTTGTCCCTAAGCAAGGCTAATACTCACAAACAAAAAGGAAAACAATGAAAAGAACGAAAATAGAAAATAAACGGGACAAAATGACTCAAATCAAAAGGAAAAAGTTTCAAGGTAAAATTGAAATTTTATTTACAAATCTCCTCTGGAAAGCATTGATAAGACATTCAATTAATCCAACTTAATCAAGCATAGCCCAAGTATGAACGAAAGTCTATCTACAAGAGAAAATGAAACCATAAAAAGTATTACAAAAACCATACCTATCAAGATCAAACTAATCACCCACCTGATCACAAATGAAACAAGCAAGCACACAATAATGGATGAAACTAGGAAATTGAGAGCAACCTCACTTTAGGAAATGTGGAAACACTCCTCTCATGTGTTTGAAAAGTAATATTCAATGAAGGTGCACTCAATACTCATCGCATAACAACACTCTACCATAAGCTTGCAAATAATCTCAATTCTCTACCGCTAAAATGCAAGGTACTAATGATAATCAAGAGGACTTTTTAAAAGGGTTGTAATGGGGTTAAGGCTAAGGGTAATGAGTGGAAATATATTTGGGAAAGTGGTGCTAAAAGCCAAAGCTTGGAGCATAAACCTCACCAAATTTACACAATTAAGAACTCTCACACCTTATATTCACAATAGAACACCCCAAAATCAAGTAGAAATTTGCCTCAACTCAAGGAAAAATAAACTTACACACTTGCTTTTTTTTTTTCATTTTTCATTTTTTTTTCTGATTTTTTTTTTTCTTCTTCTTTTTTTTTTTCAATTTCATTCCATAATCAAAGATATATACACCAATGAGGCAAACTTCCTAACTCATCCCATATTAAGCTATAATTGGGAGCAATCTCATGATATTCAACTTCACAACATCCCCAACAAAACCAAACGACAAAAAAAAACACCATAATCAACCCAACTTTCACACTCTAACACTCCAAGCAATGGCTTAAAGGTAAGAAACTATATATACGGCCGTGGCTAAGTATATAGGTAATCAAAAGAAAGAGTGTACAAGGCTAAAAGAGGGGTTAAAGGCGGATATTCACAAATAAAGGGTGGCTATTTGGCTTTGTAGCTAAAATATATACAAAAGAATGCCTCTATCACATTATCAATGTACAAGCAAAAATGCAGTTTCAAAGAGATACATCGCAAGTTCTAGAGAATGAAAGCTATGGATGAGTCACACATGGGAAATATGAGACTAATAAAAATGATTAGTCATTTAAGGCTTTGTGGTCTCACGGGTAAAAGCTCTCAAATAAACTGATAAGTGCATTATTTGCACTTATTTTTAGGTATTTTAGAAGCATAATCATGGTGATTTTTGGCTAAAAAGGTGTTTAATCTTCCCCAATTCTCTATTTACACTTGGTCTTTGCGTTTTTGGCATTGATTCTCAGGTTTAGGGCCAAAAAGGTGATTTTTGGAGCAAATTTGGTAAGGCCAAGGGTACCACGGGCATCAACTACTGTTGATGAGACCGTGGTAAAAATTTCAGCAAGAAACGAGTAGAAGAAGACAAATAGCGCCAACCTCGGCCGCGTGGTGACGACCACGACCGTGGTCGAGCTGTTTTCACTTGGCGATTATTTTCATGGATATAACCAGGGAAAAGAAGGGGAGCGCGGTTATCACTTATTCTGGGCAGAAAAGAGAGACTTGGAGAGAGGAATTATTCACCAAAAAACACCTTCATTCATCAAGAATCAATTCGAAAGCATTGAAGATTTGGAATTCGAGAAGGAGCATGCAACACTCTTGTGAAGTTCTTGAGAAAATCCTACGAATTTCTCCCTAGTGTTTGCTTTACTCTTCTCACTTTCTCTTCTTTAATTCTAGAATTGATTACCATGTTTAGAACGTATTTCTTGTTTTCAATGAATACTTGTGAGTAGATTTCGTTCTTTCTAGGGTTTTATGAACCATCAATATGGAGTTTGATTAGAAATGTTTTAGTTTGTACTTGAATTCTCAATTGAATCAATAGAAGGTTGCGTTTTCTTGCTTACGAATGTTCTTAAGGCCTTGGATGTTTGTAATTCATAAATTAACCTAAGAAGTACCGAAAGGTGAATTGGGGGAATTTGACCACCAACCCTTCTACCTAGGCCTACGAAAGTTGAAAAAGGAGTAGTAGACTAGGGAATCATTAGGTAACCCGACTTTGCTTAGACCTTGAATTCTGTTTAACCTGAAAAGCAGACGAAAGTTGTTGATTAGGTTAGTCAGGATAATTCTATTTAGCATCGAAAGGGCGATAGAATTTAGAGGTTATCGATTCTTGATTCGTTTGAGTTATTTTCTTGTGCTTGCTTTAATCTGGATTTCAGACCCCGTTGTTAGGTGAGTAAAACCCTAGAAGTCTTCATCCATCGAATTACCTCGAGTTAATCCTTTCTAGTCCACTTTAGTTTTAGTTAGTTCATTAGAAGTCATAAACAATTCATCAACCCGATTGGCTTAGCAATCAAGTAGAGGGATAGTTCACTGAGTTACTAGACCAAGTCCCTGTGGGATCGACCTTGACATTGCTACAATAGTACCGTGCGCCATGCCCCATCAAGTTTTTGGCGCATTGCCGGACTTTTGTCCCTAGTAGCCATTAAGCGAAGACTCTTAGATTGACTAAGCTGTTTTTTTTATTATTTTATTTTCTTTCTTTTTCTTTCCTTTACTTGTGATTGATTGTGTCTCATTTCTTGTTTTGCTAGGTACTCTTGGTGTATGCAAAAATCTCCGGAATTTGAGTTCGATCCCGAGATTGAACGCACTTTCCGTTCTCGGAGAAAGAGGCTGCGAACAGAGAAAGCTAGCAAGAAGAGGAGTCTGTATCACAATCGAAAATGGTCGGTAGAGAAGCACAACCGAAGACATTGGAACAATACATGGCCCCAAATGTCACACATCCTCCCACGGCCATCAACCCTCCCAACATCGCCAACAATGATTTTGAGTTGAAGAATTCCTTGATTAATCTGGTCAAAGCTTCGCCATTTCGTGGTCACCCTAGTGAGGACCCCAACCGACACCTCCGTATCTTTCGCCAGGCGTGCGATACGTTCAAAGCGAACGGGGCTTCACCGGATGCAATCAAGCTGCGGTTGTTTCCGTTTTCCTTGGAGGACCGAGCATGGGAGTGGCTAGACTCTCTTCCGCCGAACTCCATCACCACTTTTGATCAGATGGCGAGCGCATTTCTTAACAAATATTTCCCGCCAAGTAAGCTGACAAGCCTCCGCAACCAAATATCCACCTTCGTCCAAGAGCCGGATGAGAACCTGTACGAGGCTTGGGAACGGTTCAAGGATCTACTTCGCCGGTGTCCACATCATGGTCTTGAGCCATGGGTGCCCATCCATGCCTTCTACAATGGAGTGGATGATCAGTTGAGGGCGATGATTCTCGCAGCAGCTGGGGGGAACATCATGAACAAAGCGGTCGATGACCTCTATTCTTTGATCGAGCAAATGGCGTCCAACAGTCACCAATGGTCCAAGCCCCGTTCCTCGAGAACGGGAGGTAAGTATGATGTCGATGCCATTTCTGTTTTGACTGCTAAAATAGATGTTGTGACTCAGAAGATAGACCGTTTGCATGTAAATTCCAATTCTCCCCTACCGTGTGCTTCTTGTAATTCATTTGAGCATGAGACCTTGTTTTGTCCTGTTGGGTTAGCTAGTCCCGAGACCTCGGACCAGACCAATTATATTGGAAACCCAAGACAGAACTTTGACCCATACTCTAATGTCTACAACCCGGGATTTAGATCTCATCCTAATTTTTCCTATCGGAATAACAATCCCACGGGACCGCACCAACAACAACAGACCCAAAGACCACCTGGTTTCCAAAGACAACAAGCCCAACCCCAACCCCAGCCTCGACAAACCCAAGAGCCTGACTGGAAGGCATTGGTGGAACGTATGGTTGTGTCCCAAAATCAGCAAGAAGAGACTATCAAGCTTTTAGTTGATAGAGTTGACGATTGGCCACTCACAACAAAATGCTTGAATCTCGGTGCTAGTCGAGCTAATACTTCCACCACTCCTCCAGAAAGCTCCTAGCCAACCTGCGAACCCAAAGGATCAATGCAATGCCATAACCTTAAGAAGCGGAACGCGATTGGCGGGCCTAGCGGTGTGAGTGATGAGCATGTTGTTGTTGATGTGCATGATGATGTTCTTGAGAATGTAGTTGATGTTGAGAATGTTGTGAATGATGTGAATGCTGATGTGAGTAATGATGTGCATGAAGAGGTAAATGTGCCTCCTAAAGAACCTGTGATTGATGTTGATGTGCAAGTTGAGAAAGAAGTTTCTAAGGATGCAACAAGAGTTCCCCAAAGAGTTTACACTCCACCCTTACCTTTCCCTCAAAGATTGGCTAAGGCTAAAAGTGATAAGCAATTCGGGAAGTTCTTGGAGGTCCTCAAGAAACTTCATATTAACATTCCATTCACCGATGCCTGTCTCAAATGCCTTCCTACGCTAAATTTTTGAAGGAAATTTTGACAAACAAGAGGAAGTTGGAAGAGCATGAGACAGTGGCATTGACGGAACAGTGTAGTGCCGTGCTCCAAAATAAGCTTCCCCCGAAGCTTAAGGATCCCGGTAGCTTCACCATTCCTTGTGAAGTTGGAAAGATTTCCATAGACCGTGCATTATGTGATCTTGGTTCTAGTGTGAGTCTTATGCCCCTCTCTTTGTCCCAAAAGCTTGGTATGGGTGAACTAAAGCCCACTACCATTTCCCTCCAGTTGGCCGATCGATCGGTCAAGTTTCCCATAGGAATTTTAGAGGATGTCCCTATTAAGTTGGGTAGCTTCTTTGTTCCTGTTGACTTTGTTATCCTAGAGATGGAGGAAGACACCCATACCCCCATTATTCTTGGTAGACCTTTCATGGCTACGGCTGGGTGTTGCATTGATGTGAAAAATGGTAGGATGTCCTTTAGTATAGGAGGTGAAAAAGCTGAGTTTAATTTGTTTGAAGCTGCTAAATTCCCTGCATTTTCTGATGATTGCTTTAGAGTGGATATCATTGATTCCATTCTTAGGGAAGATAGCACTAACATTCGTTCTCACGATCCTCTTGAGCTTTGTTTGTTGTCTAACAGTAAAACCCAGGATCACGATCCCGAGGTTGCCCATTGTGTGAAGCTCTTGCAGTATCCCCGAAGTTCCACCAATTTGGAAACGGTGGAGGCACTAGAGGTTGAAAGCAAAAGCGAGCAAGCTTCGAGCGAGAAGGAAGCACCAAAGGTAGAACTGAAACCTCTCCCTTCTTCCCTAAGGTATGAATTTCTTGGCCCCGATTCTTCTTATCCTGTGATTGTGAATGCAAACTTGAATGATGCTGAGATTGATTCATTGTTGAGAGTCCTTAGGTCGCATCGTAAGGCCATTGGCTATACCATAGATGACCTTAAAGGAATTAGTCCCTCATTTTGCATGCATAGGATTTTGATGGAAGATGATTATAAACCCACCATTCAAAGTCAAAGAAGGTTAAACCCTTACATGAAAGAGGTGGTGAAAAAAGAGGTCTTGAAATTACTTGATGCTGGGATTATCTACCCTATTTCTGATAGTGAGTGGGTAAGCCCGGTGCATGTTGTGCCTAAGAAAGGGGGGATGACTGTGGTGAAAAATGAGAATAATGAGTTGATTCCTACCAGATCAAGCGGGTGGAGGATGTGTATTGATTACGTAAGTTGAATGATGCCACCAGAAAGACCATTTCCCTCTCCCCTTCATTGACCAAATGCTTGAAAGACTGGCGAATAATTCATTCTTTTGTTATCTAGATGGGTATTCCGGGTTTTTCCAAATCCCTATCCACCCTAGTGATCAGGAAAAGACCACCTTTAGATGTCCTTACGGTACATTTGCCTATAGGAGAATGCCATTTGGGTTGTGTAATGCACCCGCTACTTTTCAACGATGCATGATGGCTATTTTCTCTGATTTTATTGAGGACATTACGGAGGTGTTTATGGATGATTTTTCAGTCTATGGAAATTCTTTTGATCATTGTTTGAGAAATCTTGCTAAAGTGTTGTCTCGATGTGAAGAAGTGAATTTGGTTTTGAATTGGGAGAAGTGCCATTTCATGGTACAAGAGGGTGTAATCCTTGGTCATGTTGTGTCAAGCAAAGGCATTGAGGTTGACAGAGCAAAGGTTGAGGTGGTTGAAAAATTACCACCTCCAACTTAAGTATGGTGTTAAGAGTTTTCTTGACACGTTGGTTTCTACCGACGTTCATAAAAGATTTTTCAAAATTGCTAGACCTCTCACCCGATTGCTTATCAAAGATGTGCCTTTTGAATTTGATGATGTTTGCTTGAGTGCTTTCAACAGTTGAAAGAAGCTTTGATTATCGCACCTATTATGCAAGCCCGATTGAGTTTACCGTTTGAAGTGATGTGTGATGCGAGTGATTACGCATTGGGGGCTGTTTTAGGGCAAAGAAGAGATGGCAAGCCTTTCTCCATCTACTATGCGAGCCGAACTCTGGATGAGGCTCAAGTCAACTACGCCACCACAGAGAAGGAGTTCTTGGCGGTCGTTTTCGCCTTGGAGAAGTTTCGACCATATTTGATCAACTCCAAGGTGATTGTGTTCACCGATCATGCCGCCATTAGACACCTCATGAAGAAGTCGGACTCTAAACCTCGGCTCATTCGTTGGGTGTTATTACTCCAAGAGTTCGATTTGGAAATTCGGGACAAGCCCGGATTGCAAAACGTGGTGGCCAATCATCTCTCTCGATTGGAGGATGTTCCGAAGGAGAAGCTCCCTATTGATGATTCTTTTCCGGAAGAGAAGCTCATGGCCGTGTGTACCCCATTCATTCCATGGTATGCTGACTACGTCAATTATCTTGTGTGTGGAGTGTTGCCACCGGACTTATCATATCAACAAAAGAAGAGGTTCCTATTCGAGGTGAAGAGCTTTGTTTGGGAAGAACCACTTCTTTTCAAGCTATGTGTCGATGGGGTTTATCGGAGATGCATTCCGGAGGAAGAAGTTCAAGGGGTGCTACATCATTGCCATTCCACGACCTATGGTGGACATTTCGGCCCCGATAAAACCGCTTCCAAGGTCTTGCAAGCCGGCTTCTATTGGCCGACCCTCACCAAGGATGCAAGGGAGTATGTGCTAGCATGTGATCGTTGTCAACGGATGGGTAACATTTCCAAGAGGCACGAGATTCCCCAAAGCGGAATTCTTGAGGTTGAGCTCTTCGACGTGTGGGGGATAGACTTTATGGGTCCTTTCCCTCCATCTCACAAGAACCTCTACATCCTTGTTGCTGTGGATTACGTATCCAAATGGGTGGAGGCGATTGCATCTCCGACAAATGACTCAAGGGTCGTCATCAAATTCCTCAAGAAGAACATTTTCGCTCGATTTGGCACTCCTAGAGCCTTATTGAGCGATAACGGCACCCATTTTCGTAACCGGCCGCTAGAAACTCTCCTGAAGAAGTACGGGGTGTTCCATAGGGTGGCAACACCTTACCATCCTCAAACAAGCGGGCAAGTAGAGCTTTCGAATAGGGAGTTGAAGAGCATTCTCGAGAAGATGGTTAACCGATCTCGAAAGGATTGGTCATTGAAGCTTGACGACGCCTTGTGGGCGTACCGCACGGCGTTCAAAACTCCCCTCGGCACCACTCCATTCCGATTGGTGTATGGGAAGCCATGTCATTTGCCCGTGGAGTTGGAACATCGAGCATTTTGGGCTGTCCGAACTCTGAATTTTGATGCAAAGGCAACCGGTGAGAAGCGAATGCTTCAATTGCAAGAATTGGAGGAATTGAGGTTGCAAGCTTATGAGAGTTCGAGGATCTACAAGGAAAGGACCAAGAAGTGGCATGACAAGTTCATCTTGCCAAAGAGGTTTAAGGCAGAGACATGGTCCTTTGTTTAACTCGAGATTGAGATTGTTTCCGAAAGTGAAATCCGGTGGTCCGGGCCATTCCAAGTTATGAAAGCATATCCCCATGGAGCTGTGGAATTTTGGAGTGAGTCTACCGGCACATTCAAGGTCAACGGGCAGCGACTTAAGCCTTACATCACAGGCCAAATTGAGGAGAAGGCCGCATGTTATGTCCTCGCCAATCCCGTATGACTTGAGGTATGTATCGTCTAGCTTAAGACGTTAAATTAGCGCTTCTTGGGAGGCAACCCAAGCCTTTTAATTCCTTTTCTTTCCCTCTCATTTTTTTCGTCTTTGATAGGAGTTTATCTTTCTTTCTTTTCTTTTTCCTTCCCCTTTCCTAGTTTTTTTCTTATTTTCCGTAGTTCATTTCATTTTCGTTTTGTTTCTTTTCTTTGATTTTTCTCTTGTTTTAACCGTGTTTCTCTTTTGTATAGTGTGAATTTTTGTGAGTATTTGTGAGTAAAAAAAAAAAAAAAGAGAGTTTGAGGGAGTGTAAGAGTGAGATTGAGCAAGGAAATTAGCATGGAGGAGTTGGTTTCTAGGGGGTTTTGATGGTTTAATGAGTGAAAAATGTTTGAGTTAGAAAGAATGAAGAAACATGGGAGTTTGAGGGAGTTTTGCAAGAAAAGAATTGAGAAAAACTGAGTGAAAAGATAAAAAAAAAAAATTGAATTCTGCAAGAAGGCATTTCAAAACCATTTCATACTGAAGTTCCAGGGCCAACTCCTCCGCCTGAGGTTCTCGACTCGATCGGTAGCCGCACAATCCATCCCCACAATTTCCTCCCAAAATTCCAATTTCCAGAGCCAACCTTGGTCTACCCGAGGTTCTGACCTCGGACCGTGGTGGCTGGAAATTTGTTTAACCTGAAAAAAAAAAAAAAATTCGCAAAACTCCCAGAACCAGTGCCAACCACGGTTTGCCCGAGGTTCTGACCTCGGACCGTGGTGGCTGGAATTCTGCTAAAAAAAATTTTTCATGCGAAACCCCAAGCGAACCAGCGCCAACCACGGGCTGCCCGTGGTGGCAGCCACGGACCGTGGCGGTTGGTCTGCGCAGGGTTTCGCTCGTTTTTCCCCCTTTTCTCACCCAATTCATTCATTCTTCCTCCTTCTTTCACCTATTTTCGAACCCTAACTCCTTCAACCTTTTTCCTCTTCTCCCCCACGCACCACAGCACCCAACCCACATCCGACCACCACCTTCGAACCCCACATCCACTCATTCACCCACCACATCCACCAATTCGAACCCTAACCACCACATTCACCTTCACCCTTCATTCTCATTTTTCCACAAATCACCATTGTTGGAGCTTCAAGTTGCAAATGGCACCCAAAAAGAGAAGAACTAATTCTGCAGGGACCTCCAACGAACCAAATCCGAGGGAGCTTCGTGCTCAACGAGCCGCAAACCGCGCTGCTATGGAGCAAGGTAATGATCCTATCCCTTTTCAGTTCAATAGCCCAATACAAACTGCTAATTACTTGCGTTTGAGATCCCATGGTTTTGTTGCTACTCGTTATGTTGATGATGCTTTGTTGCAATCCATGGGTGTTTTGGATGACATTAAATGGTTGTTTGCTAGAGGGGGGATGGGTGATTACCTAAACATCAAAGAACCTTCCTATTCGGACTTGACTTTGGAGTTTTTGAGTACCCTATACACCGAGGTTCAAAATGGGCGTAATTGCCAAGAGGGGGTCATTAGGTTCCGTTTGCGTGGCCAAGACTATCAATTGAATTTGAGTACCTTTAATAGCATTTTCCACCTCCCGCGTCCCCTTGATGTTAGTGAGCGTCGTGTGCCTCCAAGGTATGACCCGGATTCTTTCTGGGAAATGATCACCGGGGAGCAACATTTCGACTCTAGTCGGTCTAAGGCGACCGAAATCAGAAACCCCGTGATTAGGTTAGCTCAACGCATCTTCGCGACGAGCTTTTTCACAAGGGATGATAGCATGAATATGCCTCGGGTAGTGGAGTTATTCTTCATGAAGAATATGTATGAGGGTAGGCAGATGGACCCCGGCTCTTTCTTAATTACACATCTTTAAGAGATAGCTAATAGGAAAAAGGGTAAGATCACCTGCGGGGGGATCGTCACGAGGATTGCAAAATCTCTCGGAGTCATGCCAAATGAGGAGTTTAGGATTCCCGGGTCTGAGAGGCTTGACCATAGCGCTTTGACCACCATGCTCTTCATTGTTTCTAGGGGTGGTAACATTTACTGGAGGTACCCAAATCGGCAGCTTATGCAGTTGCCCAATGTGGCCCGAACGACTATCCAAAATCGAGCCAACTTCTCCTTCCTACCGGGAGGGGATGGAGACCCGGTTCCCCTAGATCTTATCGCGTATGATCCTGAGTCCGACCATGACGAACCCCAATCCCCTCACTCACCTGGCCCTTCCTCCTCCCACACTTTCAACATGGATGATGTTTCGACTGCACTTCGCGAGATCCGTGACGAGCAAACCTCCCTTAGGGAGTATGTCCGATCGGAGCACATTGAGCTTCGGGGCATGATTGCGTCGCAAAACCAACATTTGACTAGCATGAGCGAGTGTTTATCCGCAATGCGTGGTTGGTTTGAGAGCCATGGCGCCGATCCACCCTTACCCTCCGCCCCCTCCTGATGCATGATGTTTGCTCATTAACTTTTCCTTCCCCCCTATGATTGTTTGCTTCTGTTTAGCATTGAGGACAATGCTGTGTCCTAGCATGGAGGGGTTGGTTAGTCTTATGTGACTTGGTTGTCTTGTTGACTTGGTTGCTATGATTCGATGATTGGTGATAATTTTTGGGAGAATGACTTGTGTATATGCATTTGTACATATTTTTGCATCATGCATATAGCTTGCATAACATTTAGCATATAGTGGTGTTTCATTAGTCTAGGTGTGTCCTTTCTTTCTTTTATTTTTCTTGTTTTTCTTCATAGGTAACAACTTAAGCATGTAGTTTGCATTTAGTTTAATTGCATTTAGTTCATCTAGTTAAAAATAGAAAAAAAAATATAAAGAAAAATCAAAAAAATTAGAAAAATCATGCAAAAAGAAAAAAAATATTAGAATAGCCTTAGGATTAGGTTAGGTAAGCCTCCGGTGATGATTGTAAGCCAGCTAGTATTTCTTGTAGCTTTGTTTAGCCTTTGCGTAGCCCGTAAGTGATTCAAAGATTTGAAAAGAAATTTCGAAAACATCTTGATTTGGGGTTACATCTTGATAGTGAAGATTTATTGCACTTCTTAACCCTTTGATGTGAGCTTAGCATTTGTATGTTTATGATCTTTGATTGGTTATTGAGCACGAACCCGTGAGACCACTAAGCCAAAATGACTAATCATTTTCATTAGTCTCATATTTCCATGTGTGACTCAACCTTGGTTGTGATCTCTAGAACTTGCTTTTCATCTCTTTGAAACTGCACTTTGCATCATGCATTGACAACATGATTGAGGCATTCATTCGCACTTATTGTAGCTACAATACCGAATAGCCACCCTATTCATGTAATTCTCCGCCTTTAACCCTTCTTCTAGCCTTTGATTACTCCGTTTCCTTGGAATAACCTGAAATTATAAGCCTTGGCCAATTACATATCTTCCTACCTTAAGCCATTGCTTGGAGTATATTGAGTGTGGTTGATGGGGTTAATTGTGAATACATTCGCAAAATAGTGTGTTGGGAAAGTAATGAATAGGAAGTGTTGGGATTTTTCTCACTTATGTAGCATCAATGTAGTGGCTATGTTAGCAAAACCCGCCAAGTTTTGTAATTAATTTTGTATATGATTTTCACTTGCTAACCACTTGCTTCGAAAAAAAAAGAGAGAGAACATTTCAATAGCAATTAGAAAATAAAAAAAAAAGAAAATAAAAAGAGAAAAAAAAAGGGAGCACAAGTGTGATGGCAAGTGAGGAGTTTATTAATGAGGCGGTTTCTAATAAATGTTTCGGGATTGTTGTGATTGTTTATGGGCGAGTAAGGTTCAATGACATTGAATGAGGTTGGAAAAGTATAACTCCAAGCTTGGTTTCAAGCTCCACTTATCCAAATATTTTCCGTCCCTTACCATTAACCTTAGCCCCGTTACAGCCCTTTCAAAGACCTCTTAATTGTCATTTGCATTTTGCATATAGCGGTAGAGAATTGAGATGATCATCAAGCATATGGTAGATTATTTCTTAGGCTAGAGTATTGAGAGAACCAAACATTGACTTCATTTTGAAAACACATGAGGGGAGTGCTTCCACATTCCCAAAAGTGAGGATTGCTCTCAACCGTTTTAGTTTCATACTCATACATGTGTTCTCTCGCTAATTCGGTGACGGAAGGGTGACTAATTTGATCTTAATGGTGTGATTCCCCTAAATCCTTTTCGAAAATCTCCCTCTATCTTGTGCTAAAATGTTTTAAATCGCTTTAGGGTTGTGTTTTGGTTGGACAAAGTTGCTTGAGAGTTCTGCTAATGCTTACCTGAGGGGGCTTGTGCATAGGATGCTCGAGTCTCTCTTTTTTTTTTCTTCTTTTGAGTCCGTTTTTCCTAGTTTTGAGTCTAGTACTTGCTTGGGGACAAGCAAGGTTTTAGCATGGAAGGGTTGATAAGTGCATTATTTGCACTTATTTTTAGGTATTTTAGAAGCATAATCATGGTGATTTTTGGCTAAAAAGGTGTTTAATCTTCCCCAATTCTCTATTTACACTTGGTCTTTGCGTTTTTGGCATTGATTCTCAGGTTTAGGGCCAAAAAGGTGATTTTTGGAGCAAATTTGGTAAGGCCAAGGGTACCACGGGCATCAACTACTGTTGATGAGATCGTGGTAAAAATTTCAGCAAGAAACGAGCAGAAAACAGTGACAAGCCAACTCGGCTGCCGTGGTGACACCCACGACCGTGGTCGAGCTGTTTCTCCACTGGCAGCTTATTTTGCGGATATAACCAGGGAAAAGAAGGGGAGCGCGGTTATCACTTGTTCTGGGCAGGAAAGAGAGACTTGGAGAGAGGAATTCTTCACCAAAAAACACCTTCATTCATCAAGAATCAATTCGAAAGCATTGAAGATTTGGAATTCGAGAAGGAGCATGCAACACTCTTGTGAAGTTCTTGAGAAAATCCTACGAATTTCTCCCTAGTGTTTGCTTTACTCTTCTCACTTTCTCTTCTTTAATTCTAGAATTGATTACCATGTTTAGAACGTATTTCTTGTTTTCAATGAATACTTGTGAGTAGATTTCGTTCTTTCTAGGATTTTATGAACCATCAATATGGAGTTTGATTAGAAATGTTTTAGTTTGTACTTGAATTCTCAATTGAATCAATAGAAGGTTGCGTTTTTCTTGCTTACGAATGTTCTTAAGGCCTTGGATGTTTGTAATTCATAAATTAACCTAAGAAGTACCGAAAGGTGAATTAGGGGAATTTGACCACCAACCCTTCTACCTAGGCCTACGAAAGTTGAAAAAGGAGTAGTAGACTAGGGAATCATTAGGTAACCAGACTTTGCTTAGACCTTGAATTCTGTTTAACACAAAAGCGCATTTAAAGTTGTTGATTAGGTTAGTCAGGATAATTCTATTTAGCATCGAAAGGGCGATAGAATTTAGAGGTTATCGATTCTTGATTCGTTTGAGTTATTTTCTTGTGCTTGCTTTAATCTGGCTTTCAGACCCCGTTGTTAGGTGAGTAAAACCCTAGAAGTCTTCATCCATCGAATTACCTCGAGTTAATCCTTTCTAGTCCACTTTAGTTTTAGTTAGTTCATTAGAAGTCATAAACAATTCATCAACCCGATTGGCTTAGCAATCAAGTAGAGGGATAGTTCACTGAGTTACTAGACCAAGTCCCTGTGGGATCGACCTTGACATTGCTACAATAGTACCCGTGCGCTTGCGGCCCTGTCATAAACCTAGTTCAAACAGATGTGTATGTGCTAAACTCATTCCAAAAGATCTCAAAAGAGCAATCAATCTTCACTATCAAAGTACAATTCTAAACTTTCTATGTTTTCACAACTCTTTTCAAAACTTTAATTCACAAAAGGGCTATGCAAGACTAAATCAAATCAAAAGAAAACGTATCTAGCTTTAATTCATCACCGGAGAATTTTATTCACTAAGCTTAACCTATCCTAATTTTTCTCCTTTTTTTTCTTTTTATTTCAAATTTTTTAATTTGTTTTCAATTTTTCTGATTTTTTTGTTATTATTTTAGTTTTTCAAAAACTAAAATCAAAAGTCAAATGAAAAACTAGAAAAGAAGGAACTAAAAACTAAGAAAAAGAAAGAAATAAAATCTAATATGAAACTAACTAATGCAATTTTAAGTGGATGTAAAATATTTACAATGATAGCTAAAAATTAGAAAAATCAAAAAGAAAAACTAAACTAAACAAAAGAAAACTAAAGAAACAAAACTAAACCTAAAACTAAAATAAAAACTAGCAAAATCTAAAAGAAAACATCAAAAAAAATAAAAATAAACAACAATAAAATCATATACACAAAGATGAGGACTCTAAATTTTCAAATTAATCCCCCCCCCCCCCATGCTTGGACAAAGCATTGTCCTCAATGCATGAGTCAAGAAGAAACGAGCACGAGGGGTAAAAACAAGTCAATCACTACGGTGGTGGAGGAGGAGGTGGGTAAGGATATTGGGGAGGGCAGTTCAACTGCCAATCGCGCATCGCTTGCATCATCTCAAACATGCGAGCTTGCTCGGCAGCTTGGGCGGCATTGGTTTGGTCAAGAAGGTCGAGCCTCTCAAAAAGCTGAGTTTGGTTTTGTAAAATTTGGTTCGAAGTGGTGCGAAAATAACCAAACTCATTTTCACAATAAGTGCGAAGAGAGGCATGGTCCGCACGCAAAGAATTAAAATTATCTTGGAAATCAAAAGCAGCGGCGGGACCTTCATCATCATCCCCACCATCCTCGTGATGAGGAGGTGAAGGAACTTGGGCGGGAATAGGGTTAGGTGGAGGGATGGGCGCGTTAGGAAGAAAAAGAATGTTCGGGAGCTCTTGAATGGTAAGGTTCGGATGAGGAAGCCTCATCAATTCATTGTTAGGATACACCCACCAGACTTCTTCCCCTCTTAACTTGCACATTTTCATGTCTCTAATAGCCCGACCATCTAAAGTCATTGGGCCCTCTACCCTATCTCGCTCGTGACGAGCCGGATCCCATCCAAAGTGCCTAGCCAAAATTGTGAGCAACCCACCAACAACAATATCACCTTTTGTGTGAGATGTGATGCGGGCTAAATGCGTGGCAAAAAGAGCGGCGGGGTTAACCTCGGGTCGTGCATAATACATACCCCAAACCGTGTAAAATTCAGCTTGAGCCGCAACATTCATACTATCCCCCCGACCAAATAACCCACAAGCAAGGATGCGCTGCGTGTACCGGAACACGGGGTTCCGTATGTGCGTGCACTTAGACCTACTCGGGTGGTAGTCATTCCTAGTTGTGGTAAACTGCCAAAATTCATTAGCGTTCCATTCGGCTAAAGGGGGCACATCTCGTGTGGCGACATCGTGGACAACTGGTAAACGAAAGATCTCAGCAAATTGGGCGAGAGTCAATCGATGTTCCTCTTCATCTATACTAAAGGAAATCCTACCCTCTTGTGTTCTAAGATTTACATCAAAGTGCTAAGCACCTCTAGGGTAAGGTTCCGATAGGTGGGCTCTCTCATCCTAGCGAAATCTAACATCCCCTTCCGATTTAAAAGCCATTGTACATCATCTAGCATGCCAGTGGTTTGTAAAAACGGCTCATTCATGTAACGAGTAGGGATTATGTTTCGCTTAGACAAAGCAAGGTAACGCTCGAATTGAACACCTTCTAAATTGAAAGGGTTATTACCTCGCGTTTGCCGGGAGGACGAACCCGCTTTGCCCTTGCCTTTGTCTCCATTGTCCCCTTTTCGCTTCTTTGATGCTTGCTCCTCACCACGCGAAGTCCTGACCATCTTTTATACAAAATATACAAGCTAAAAAGTTAGTAAAATGCAAGGGTAACAAAAGAAAAACTAAGCAAAACGAAGAAACCTTAAACCTAAACTAATTCTAAACTGATGTACATAAGACTCAAAGCAAACCAAACTCTAAGGTTTTATATTTTGTTTTTTTTTTATTTTTTTTTTTTGGTATTTTCAAGACCTTTAAACTCTTAAACACTACTAATGAAACTTAGTTAGACTACGCTAGGCACTTAACATATACAAAGACACATACAAGAAATTAAGCTAGCTAGTTAATCCAACACTTCAATGTATACAACATTAGACAACACTAAAACACTTCAGAAGTAAAGACTAAACTAAAGTAAACTAACTAAACTAAGTTAAGACCTTAACAACTAAAGTAAACTAAAATTAGAAAACAAAAGCCAAAATAAACTAATGTAAACAACTAAATTAAGATAAGAAAATAACTAATTTACACTCTAAAACAGAAAATCAAAACTAAAAGAAGCAAAAGTAACAAACTAAGAAAAAGAAAGAAAGAAAAACAAAGAAGCAACATTTAAACAAGAAAAGCACACTTCAAAAAGCTTGAAACATAACAATGGTGGACAACAATGAAGATTCACATAGTATACACAAAAATTAAAACTAAAAACGAAAATATAAAACGAAAATAAACTAAAGAAAACAAAGAAATTAGAAAAACCAAACCTTTATACACTTGAAGGAGAAGAAAAGAGCTTGAAAGTTTTTGAAAATGGAGGGAGTTTTGGTTATGGAGGTGGAATGGGATGAAAAAGGTATGAAAGGAATGAGGATGAAATTGGTGGGATTTGAAAGAGGAAAGAAAAAGATGAAGAATGGAAGAAAAATGGAGTGATTTGGGTGAGATTTGAAGGAGATGGAGCAAAAAGAGTGATGGAGGAATAAGGTTATGGCTATGGAGGTTGAGGGAGATGGAAGAAGAAGAATGAGTGAGAGAGGGAGTAAAGTGAGGACTTTAAATGGGGCCAAAACGGATGAAGAAAAGGAAGTGTAAAAACAGGGCAACAAAACGGGCTAAAAAAACCCGTGTTGCTGAGATTCGGGGGTCAACACGGATCGTGTTGCCCTAACACGGTCCGTGTTGACCCGTGTTCAAAAATTTCTCCTCTCTGGACGGCAACACGGACCGTGCCAGGTCCAGCACGACCCGTGTTGGCCCTGTTTTTTGCCTTCTTCGCCTAGGTTCGAATTCTCTTGGCACCTCTTTCCCCTTTTTTTTTTCTCTTTTCTCTTCACTCACTCACCCTCATCTTTTTCTTTTATTTCCTCCCTCTATTTCTCACCTCTTTTGTTTCTTGATTTTCCAAAATTTTCTTGTTTTTCCTCTCCCCTTTTTTTTTTTGTTTCTTTTCAAATTTTCCCCTTTTTTTCTCTCTTTTTTTATCTTCCTAAAACTAAAAACCTCAAAAAGGAAAAATAAAATATAAACCTTAGAAAAAATCCTAGAAAAAGAAGGAAAGTTAGAAAAAATCAAAATAAAAGGAAGAAAAATAAGGAAAAATTATAGAAAATCCTAAAAAAAAATAAAATAAAATAAAAATAAAATCGAAACAAAAAAAAAAAGCTTGGGTTGCCTCCCAAGAAGCGCTTGTTTATTGTCCTAAGCTAGACATAGTACCTCTTAAACCACACCGGGGGTGGTTAGGGCGATGTTACCTCCTTGTTCTATAAATTGACCAACAAAATAGGGCTTGAGTCTTTGCCCATTGACCTTAAATGCGCCCTTTTGCTCATCCCAAACCTCCACCGCACCATGGGGAAAAACTTTCAACACCCGGAAAGGGCCCGACCAACGGGACTTCAACTTACCCGGAAAAAGTTTTAACCTAGAGTTAAAGAGAAGAACCATATATCCTTCGGCAAACCTCTTCTTCATGATGTGCTTATCATGCCAATGCTTTGTTCTCTCCTTGTAAATCCGGGAACTCTCATAAGCCTCCAATCTCAACTCATCCAATTCGTGAAGTTGCAACATTCTTCTTTCTCCCACCAACTTTTGATCGAAGTTAAGCGTTTGGATGGCCCAATATGCCTTGTGCTCCATCTCAACCGGCAAATGACATGACTTTCCGAAGACTAACCGGTATGGAGTAGTGCCCAAAGGTGTCTTGAATGCGGTCCGGTAAGCCCATAATGCGTCATCGAGCTTGAGTGACCAATCCTTCCTCGATCTACTAACCGTCTTCTCCAAGATACTCTTCACCTCCCGGTTGGAAAGCTCAACTTGGCCACTAGTTTGAGGGTGATAAGGAGTAGCGACCTTATGTGTAACCCCATACTTAGCCAAAAGAGCATCTAAGGGCTTGTTGCAAAAGTGAATGCCATTGTCACTCAATAAAGCCCTTGGAGTTCCAAACCTTGTGAAAATATTCTTCTTGAGGAACTTGATCACCACCTTGGAGTCATTAGTAGGGGTAGCAACGGCCTCCACCCACTTAGAAACATAATCTACCGCAACCAAGATGTAGAGATTGTTATGGGAAGGGGGAAAGCGACCCATGAAGTCAATCCCCCACACATTAAATAGCTCCACTTCCAAAATACCCTTTTGAGGCATCTCGTTCCGCTTTGAAATACTCCCCGTCCTTTGGCACTTATCACATGAAAGTACAAAATTCCTTATATCTTTGGATAGGGTTGGCCAATAGAATCCGGCTTGTAGTACCTTGGCAATGGTCTTGTCCGTACTAAAATGGCCGCCACATGTTGTTGAATGGCAATGGTGAAGCACACTGCACACCTCATCTTCCGGTAAGCACCTTCTATAAACCCCATCACCACATAGCTTGTAGAGGAGGGGCTCCTCCCACACGTATCTCTTCACATCCGAGAAGAACTTCTTCCTTTGTTGGTATGACATATCCGGGGGCAAAGCACCACACACAATGTAGTTCACAAAATCCGCATACCAAGGAGTGACTTGATGGGCAAGAGCGAAGAGTTGCTCATGGGGGAAAGAGTCATCGATCGGGAGATCATCATCACCATTAGGGGTCTCAAATTGCAACCTAGAAAGGTGGTCCGCCACAACATTTTGCAAACCGGGTTTGTCACGGATCTCAATATCGAACTCTTGGAGTAACAAAACCCATCGAATGAGTTGGGGCTTCGAATCTGCCTTCGCCATGAGATGTCGAATCTCTGCATGATCCGTGTAGACAATCACCTTCGAATTGATGAGATAGGAACGAAACTTGTCTAGAGCAAAGACTATCGCCAAAAATTCCTTCTCGGTAGTAGCATAGTTGACTTGGGCCCCATCCAACGTTCTACTAGCATAGTAGATAACATAGGGCTTGTTGTCCTTCCTTTGCCCCAAAACAGCCCCTACCGCATAGTCACTTGCATCACACATTACTTCGAAGGGTAAGGACCAATCCGGAGCTTGAACTATAGGGGCGGTAACCAAAGCTTTCTTTAACCTGTCAAAAGCACTCAAACACTCCTCATTAAATGCAAAGGGCACATCCTTGATGAGCAAATGAGTGAGAGGTTTTGCAATTTTAGAAAAATCTTTTATGAACCGCCGGTAAAAACCAACGTGTCCAAGAAAACTCCTCACACTTTTTACCGAAGTAGGTGGTGGCAATTTTTCAATCACCTCCACCTTTGCTCTATCAACTTCAATGCCCTTAGAAGAAATCACATGACCTAGCACAACTCCTTCTTGTACCATAAAATGACATTTTTCCCAATTTAAAACCAAATTGACATCTTCACATCTTTTTAGCACTTTTGTAAGATTATGTAAACAATGATCAAATGAAGTGCCATAAACAGAGAAGTCATCCATAAAAACCTCCATAATGTCCTCAATAAATTCAGAAAAAATGGCCATCATGCATCTTTGAAAAGTAGCGGGTGCATTACACAACCCGAAAGGCATTCTCCTATATGCAAATGTTCCATAAGGACACGTGAAGGTGGTCTTTTCTTGGTCATTGGGGTGAATAGGGATTTGGAAAATCCCCGAATATCCATCAAGATAACAAAAATAGGAGTTTTTAGCAAGTCTCTCAAGCATTTGGTCAACAAATGGGAGTGGAAAATGGTCTTTTCGGGTGGCTTTATTCAATTTCCTATAATCAATGCACATTCGCCAACCCGTGACAGTTCTAGTGGGAATTAATTCATTTTTCTCATTTTTAACCACTGTCATCCCCCCTTTCTTAGGCACAACATGAACCGGACTCACCCACTCACTATCGGAGATAGGGTAGATTATTCCGGCTTTCAACAACTTCAAGACCTCTTTCTTAACAACCTCTTTCATATTAGGGTTAAGTCTCCTTTGGCGCTCTCTAGAAGGTTTAAAATTATCCTCCATGAGGATGCGATGCATGCAAAATGAAGGATGAATACCCCTAAGGTCATCTATAGTGTATCCTATGGCCTTTTTATGCAATCTCAAAACTTCTAACAAAGAAGAAATTTCAGATTCACTTAAATTCGCATTCACAATCACAGGATATGTAGAATTTGGGCCAAGGAACTCATACCGCAATGAAGAAGGTAGAGGTTTCATTTCAACTTCGGGAGCTTCCTTCTCAACTTGCTTTGGCTCCTCATCGATCTCGAGCTCTTCCTTCTTTTCAAACCCCGGAGGGATTTGAGGGGTAACCTCCAACAGTTTAGCACAAATAGCTACCTCAGGGCAATCATCCTGCAAAGATCCATCAACCAACAAACATAGCTCAAGTGGATCACTTGACTTGGGGTTAGATTCAAATTCCCTCACTAATCCTTCAATAGAATCAATGAAATTGCAATCATCGGAAATAGAAGAAAATTTGCAAGCATTGTTCACATTAAACTCAATCTTATCATCCCCCATTTCAAAAGTCATTTTACCATTTTTCACATCCACACAACATCCCGAAGTGGCCATGAAAGGCCTCCCAAGAATGATAGGGGTGCGCAAATCCTCATCCATGTCAAGCACAACAAAATCCACAGGCACAAATATGTCTCCCACCTTGATAGGGACATCCTCAAGAATACCCATTGGGTATTTCACAGAACGATCAGCTAGTTGCAAAGACATGGAAGTGGGTTTCAACTCTCCCATTCCTAGTTTTTCAGACAATGAAAAAGGCATCAAATTCACACTAGACCCTAAATCACACAAGGCACGATCAATGAACACATTACCCACAACACATGAAATAGTGAAGCTCCCGGGATCCTTAAGCTTAGGTGGAAGCTTATTTTGAATCACGGCGCTACAATGATCACTTAAAGCCATTGTCTCGTGTCCCTCTAGCTTTCTTTTGTTTGATAAAATCTCTTTTAAAAATTTAGCATAAGTGGGCATTTGAGACAACGCCTCGGTGAAGGGTATGCTTATTTCAAGTTTCTTAATGACTTCCAAAAATTTCCCAAATTGTTTGTCAAGTGTTGCCTTAGCCATTCTTTGTGGGAATGGCAAAGGTGGTTTATAAATCCTTTGGGAGATGTCTTGGGAATCATTAAGATTCTCCTTATCATTTTGCACATGCACATCAATCAAAGTCTCATTAGAGGGAATAGATTCCTCCTCATTCACAACAACATTTTCAGCATCTTTCCCAGCACTATTCACAACAACACCAGGCACATCAATCACAACATGCTCAATCTTAGTTCCCTTAGGTTCCCCCAATTGAGTCCCACTTCGCAAAGTTATGGCTTGGAATTGAGCATTAGGGTTAGGGACAGGTTGTCCAGGAAGTGAACCCGGAGGAGGGGAAGAAGCACTAGCTTGGGTGGCGAGTTGAGTTTCAAGCATATGGTTATGGGTAGCCAACAATTCTACTCTAGTGGCCAAAGCTTTTATAACCTCATCTTGCCTCTTTTGGTGCTCAAATTGCCTTTGTTGGGATTGAATGAGGTTTCCTAACATGGCTTCTACGTTCTTTAGGTCTGGAGATGAAGATTGTCCTTGTCCTTGGTGAGGTCTTTGTCCTTGTCCTTGTTGGGCACCCAAGTGGTTATTTTTTCGGTAAGAAAAATTTGGATGGTTTCTCAAACCGGGGTGGTAAGCATTCGGGTTTCCAATGTAATTGGCTTGTTCATTAAGATCTCCACTACCCATCCCATTAGGACAAAACAAAGTCTCATGCTCATTCGAATGACAAGAAGCACATTGAACTTGAGGGGGAGGGGTAGCTTTTACATTCATTTTATCCATCTTCTCAGTTATAGCATCTAATTTTGCAGATAAAAGAGTGATAGCATCTACCTCATACTTACCCCCCGTTCGTGCGGAACGGGGTTTAGACCATTGTTAGCTATTCAAAGACATTTGCTCGATGAGTTCATGGAGCTCTTCCACGGTCTTGCTCATGATATCACCTCCCGCTGCTGCCAAGATGTTGGCCCTCAAATTGTCATCCACTCCGTTATAGAACGCTTGAATTGGCACACATGGTTCGAAACCATGTTGGGGGCATTGCCTCAAGAGGTCCTTGAACCTCTCCCACGCATCGTAGAAGCTCTCTCCCGGTTCTTGTGCGAATGTGGAAATTTGGTTCCGTAAGCTTGTCAACTTGCTAGGCGGAAAGTATTTCGCCACGAATGCACAAGCAAGTTGGTCAAAGGTCGTGAAAGGGGTAGTCGCCGGTAGGGAATCCAACCATTCCCAAGCCTTCCCTCCTAGTGAGAAGGGGAAAAGCCGGAGTTTGATTGCGTCCTCCGTCGCTCCATTCGCCTTGAACGTCTCACAAGCTTGCCGAAAGATGCGAAGATGCCGGTTGGGTCTTCATTGGGAAGGCCATGGAAAGGTGAGGCCTTCACCAAGTTGATGAGGGAGCTCTTCAACTCAAAGTCATGTGCGTCCACTCCCGGTGCGTTGATGGCGGTGGGTTGATTCGCGACTGGGGGAGTCACGCATTGCCCAAAAGTACGTCTCGGTAGGACTATCTTCGGTTCTTCCTCGGCTTCTTCTTGCCCCCTTCTTGCTTCCTCTATTCGCTGCCGCTTCCGCCTCGCACGGAAGGTTCTTTCTATCTCCGGATCAAACTCGAATAGCGATGCCTTTTGCATACACCGATTGAAAACCTTGCAAGAGACAAAAACAAGAACAACCAAGGAAGATCAAACAGGAAAAATAAAAGAAAATGATCTAGTCAATCTAAGGATATTCGTTCGGTGGCGGCTAGGGACAAAGTCCTCGGCAACGGCGCCAAAAACTTGATACACCGCAAGTGCACGGGTGTACGTGTAGCAAATATCAAGGTCGATCCCACAGGGACTTTGCTAACTACACACCAAACTAGCTTCCTATGTGATTGCTAAATCGGTCGGGTTTTTGATTTAGGTTAACTATTTCTATTTCTAATCACTAAAAAGGACAAAACCAACAAATATTCACACAATTTACTTGGATTATCAATATGGGAAAAGCGTTCAGGGGATAAAACCTAAGTAACTCTGTGAATCAAACAAGTGGATTGAACATGTATGTCACTAATTTGGTACATTTTAGGGTCGATAATCGCATAATGTATTCCGTAGCGAGCTTTTGGCAATGAAACGGATTGCTTAGTAAAATTGATCTATTGGACTCTTTATTGCGTCAATTTTATCTAAGTTAAATATCAAATTATCCAATGACCCCTAGTTACAAAGTCTTCTATCTCTAGTTCACTTCATAAACCAGTTTAATCCTAAGGGCTCCGATTATCGAATTTCTCCGTTCGGTACTTCATTCAACAATCTAATTCCATATTATTGGTGGCCAGTCAAAAACAATGACAAACATAATCAAAGGTTAAATAAAATGCATTCAAACTAGATAAACAAACTTGTTCAATCCAACAAAACTTAATCCATAAGAGAAACTAATAAGGGTTTATCCCCTAAACTTATGAAACTACTCACTACTCATGTTCGATTCACTAAGCATAACAAATTCTACTCTAGAAAGCATGGAAACTATAAGAAAGAGAAATAAACCGAGTTTGATTTCAATCCTTGCTTGAATGTCGATCCGCGGGGACTTTTGCTCCTCCACTTCTCTCCAATGCTTGAGAACCAATCTTCCAAAACTCAACCAATCTCTCTATCTTCACAATGGATGAATGTGGATGGAAATATGGATGAAAGGATGGATGAATATGATGATGAGGATGATGATGAGTAGTAGTCAATGCCAGCAAAAACCACCGGATACATCAATTATATAGCATTAAGAGCAACCGAAACGCCATTTTTGCATTAAACAGGAGCAACACGGGTGGTTCCAAGCCAACACGAACCGTGCTAGGGTCAACACGGGTCGTGTTGAACTGACACAGACCGTGTTGGTCACTGGAATCAAATTCTCGACTTTCTGGAGGCTGAAACGACCCGTGTTGGGTCTTTTCACACCCGTGTTGGTATCTGCCGTTATCCAATGTGTTCTTGGGCTTGAGCTTGGGCCTTGGGGGTGGATTTATTCTTCAATTGTGATCCTCTTGGACTCCATACACTTGATTTTAAGCTTGATTTCTTCACTTAAACACCAATTTCCTACAAAATTATACCAAACTCCAACCAAGCATAAAATAGAGAATTCAAGTATAAAAATAATACATTCATATTAATAATTACTCAAATTAGCTCTAAATTACCCAAGATCACATATATATAAAATACACTTATCAATTAGTCAAACATGGACAATTTTTTTGGGATGGATGGAATAATCATAATAATAATAATAATAATAATAATAATGATAATAATAATAATAATAACTTGTCCTTTTTAGTCATTTCACACTAATAAGCTACTTCAACCTCTTATTTTACCCAATACATTTTTTACAAACAATTACTTTAACAGCTATCCGCTATCCGTTAATATACATCAGCTATCCGCTACCTAAACCTCTATTCGCTACGTAAACAGTTATCTGCTACTCAATCCGCTCTTTTTGCCGAACAGAGCCAAAGGTGGCTTTCGATTTGTGGTAGGTATTCCACAACTTTAGTTTAATTGATATATGAATTAGATATATTTAGAAAAGGAGATAAGGGAGATTAATAAAAATAACAAGGAAGGTGAGAAAGAGAAAATGGAGGTTAATTAAGTAAAGGAGATAGGGGACATTAATAAGAATAACAGGGAAGATGAGAAAGAAAAAATGGAGGTTAATTAAGTATCTATATCTCTGTAAAAAAAAATAAAGGAGCATGAAGGATTAATGGAATTATGGTGCTAGGTTAAAACGATGGAAGCTCACTGCTCAAGAGTTTTATTTATAGACATGGAAGAAATTTAATGCTTCCTCTATCTCTAATTACTAGTGGGGGTGGCCCGTGCAAGGCACGGGCAATGACTTTGATAATTATAATTGGGGGCCTTTTTTCTTTTTACCTTAATTGTAAACCATGACATCTGGACAAAGAAATTGATAACCAAATATATGACATATATATTAAACTTACAACAAAGTTATTTAGTACATTATTTACATATATATATATATATATATATATATATATATATATATATATATATATATATATATATATATATAATGGCCTGATATGTAAGGAACACCATCAAAATTCTTGACAGCTTTTTTGGTAGCTACCTTTCTAACAAAAAGTAAACCCCATTTTTATGCAAGAAAGGGAAACTGCATACGAAGATGCATACTACGGCTAAGAGGAAGTCATTATTTACAAGTGGAAAGGTAGTGTTAGCAAGTCATTACTTAAGTGGCAGCTGCCTTCTTGTAAACGGATATGATGGAAAACTTGATTGTTGTTTCACCCCGATATTGACGTTGGCTGGCTTTCACAGTGAACACATGTTCTTCTGAAGGAGAAGAATTCAGAAAGTACTTGTGGTCCAATATACCATCCTGTACAAAAGCAACATTCATGGTAAAACACAAGTAACATGAATCAGTAAAAGTGAGTTAAAGATGAAACTAAAGATAAGCACCTAAAATCAAAAGATAATAAGACACGGGATAAGTTGCTAGTCTGAGCTTAAAAAATAATATAATAACAGAAACGTGAAGTAGTTTACTCCTATTAAATGCAGAAGCTAAGCAAATAAGAGTTTCAGGAGTATAATTAGGTAGAGGTTAAAACAACAATACTGGATGAATATAAGTATTGAATAAGTTATACCTCATTTGTATGTTCCATTAAGGTGATGGCATCTACTGAAAAGAGCTTCTCTGCTTTTGGGCCAAATATAACTGCCGTTATTGAACCTGATTGATCTTCAAGTTGGATTTCAATACGGCAGCCGTGTAGAAATAAAAATTTAGTGATTGAAAGGGAAGGTGTAAAAAAAGGTTATGTACTACTGACATAAGTAGAAGGATGTGTAAGATTACCTAGGAGTGGCAACAACTTGTTTTTGACAGCGGCTACAATTTACCGGTGCTCCATATTTGCCTGTTACTGCTCTCTGACATAAGTTGCAGCTCATATACCAGAAGTTTTGTTCTAGGTCAACAATCGATGCTGTGGCTTCGATTTTAAACAGTTGACCCTGTGCAAGTAATTAGCATAAATAAGTAAATTGTTACATTTTTCTTAAGAACAGTGCTAAACTATTATTAAATAGAGTAGATATTGTTATTATACCTCGTCTGGATATTCTGGAATGTCCACTATTTGCAATGGTCTTGAAGAATTGCTAGGTGTGGACGTTGTTGCAGAAGATAAATACAACTGTTTAACCATGATGTCTTTGAGAACCTCTTCATTTTGTAGAACCCTGTGTGTCATTATTGAGTTATTTCCTTGGATAATTGTTTCAAAAAGTAGCGTTGCGCAGTTTCTTACCAGGACCGTAAAGTAATAACTTGAGGTATGTCTGGATTTATGAGAAATGTTGATGATGATCTTGTAGATAATGAAATACCTAAGTAGGAGACAAAATAAAAAATGAAAGGTATGCAAATATTAGTGTTTTGACGTCAATAAATTGCTGAATATAAAGAATAAAGTGGCTTACCATTGTGTGCCGCTACTTTTAAACGCTTGGCCCAAATAATTGGCCATTCATTGACGTGATTTGCGATATATTCTGCTTCATTTGGTACGAAATGATCCCACATAGTTAATAGTATTGGCTTTAACCTATTAATGTTAGCATGCTCATCAGTAACGATGATTGTCATAAAAAAAATGAAAATAAAAGACAAATACTGGGAAGTTACCCAATCTTAATCAAATAAATAGGCCCCCGAATGCAAAAAATGTTTGTTAATTAGTACTCAAACGACTCTGATCTGAAGTTGAATACGTGGCAAATGACATGGATCTATGCTATATCATAGTAGTATATGGCAAGGAAATAACAATTTTTATGCAGTGACCATTATTGTCAGTTGCATCACCTAAAACCATGACTTAACTAAAAGGAATAGGTAGTCACAAGGTGTAAATGAAAGAAAAAAATTTATATTAACAAAGTGGTAAAGCGCTTGACAAATGAGAGACTATGTACGTATATATACATACTCTTGATCAACGATGATGAACTCCTGAGCACTGACTTGTTGCCCTGCTTCTTTCTCTACCAGCTTTTGTGGAAAGCAACCCACGACTACAGCTAACACATCTAGAATATAGGAAATGTGTTAGGTAGAGCTCAACAGGGCACGTAGTTATTAATATTATAATTTGTACAAAAAATTGCTTACCGACATCTAATTTAGTGTTTTTGTATTGATGAAGTTCATTGAAGTTTATGAAGCTCATGGGAGTTGGAATGCAACTGTATTTGTCATGAGCAACTTCTGACACTGTAGTCTGTGAATTGATAATCCATTGATAATTATGTTCCACTATTTTGAACTTTGGTTCTATAGGCTGGACGACAACTTTTCTGATAGAGTACTCATGAAGTAGCTTTATGTCATCATCAAATAGTGGAATATCTGTTCCAAATATTGATGCTTGTACCTTTGTGCCCTTGAAAACACATACAAAATATGATTAGTTAGTAAAGATGAATTGGAGATTAATTACTAAAGATGAATAAGAAAATCTAATTTAATCGACAATTAATTTGTGATTAAAGTAATTAATTAACTAAACTAACTTCTTTGTCCATGAGCACCAGTCTCTGAAACTTTTTGTTCTTGTCTTTAGTAGGACGTGGATATGACTTTTCTAACACTTTCACTTTTGCAGCCCAATGTTTTCTTGTTCTTGGAGTAACATCCTTGATATTCACATCATCAACAGATGGTGCCATATTCTGTTGATTGTTTCAAAGTATGTCAGTATCTTGTAAAAGGAAGCACATGGTTTATATAGTAAAGGATATGTGAAGTGAAGAAACAAGGATGACACAAAGGGATTGCTTACCTCCAGAAAACAAAGAGTCAGCACTCCTTATTCTTTTACGTAAGCTGCTACTTGTCCTGTGCTATTTGTCCTCCTATTTGATATTTAATTTATAGATAGATGTATAGTTTTATCGATAAAGGAATACTAATAAATATAATTGAATAGCAGCAAATTTAGACAAGTGGCTAAAAAATATAGAGCCATGTGGCAGAATAGGTAGAAGACATTTTTTTAAAAAGTGGCCAGTTTGCATGTGTACATATATGGTAAAAGAGGAGGTCCACTACGGTATTGACACACACACACATACACACACAAACACACACACACACACATATATATATATATATAATATGGCAGAATATTATTTACTATAAAAGTAGGTCTACAGTCCATTATGATAATGACATACATATATATGTATGTATGTATGTATCTATATATATATATATATATATATATATATGATGGTTAGAAAGTATCTAAAATTATCTAACATTGAGTTATTAATAATAATATTCATTCAACGGAAGAATCCATGATATTGTCATAAGAGAGAAGTGCTTTGAAAGGATGCTAGTCATTCAAATTAAATAATGATAAACACAAGTATTTTCGGGCATGATTTAATTACATTTGTGAATAACCTGTTTGCAATTAATCAATATTTCTACATGCAAAAACTTAAAAGAAAAGGAAGAATTTTATGTTGCCTGTGATGTTGCTCCATTTTGATATGGCTTGCTTTTTAACAATAGAGGTGTACATAGAAAAATTAGCAAAGGAAACATAGAGGCAAAGCAAGAAACTTGAGAAATGACCTATTGTTATTGGAACATGCAGTACTGCGAACAACTAAATAATAGAGACTTGTAAAAGGCATATCTTTGTGAATGGCGAACTTAAAAGAAGGAAAAACAGGGATACCTTTGACGCAAATTATAATCTTGAAAATGAGGACTCCGGCTGCCTCTGCAGCTGTTGTTACAATCCATAACAAATTAACCTTTTTTTTCTGTGTTGAGTATAACTCCCATTGCTTCTGCATCTTGTAATAATGCAAATAGATAACCCATTAAATTCCCACGAATGCAACACAATAGATCTGTATATTTGGATGTGGAAATGCTCAAGTATAAAAAATAGGAAAGAAGGTTAAATCATCAAAAAAGAAAAAGAAAAAAGAAAGAACCGGCAACTGACATTTGCAAGAGTTATGAAGATGTGGCTTGTGCTTTAGCAAATTCTTCAACACCTTATACGTGTTCCCATGCTTGTATTCACACAAGTAAATATATTGGTTGTTAATCTTCCTTCATTAATTCAAGAACACAGTAGGTCAATAATTAAATGAAATTGTTTTTTTAGTTTGGGGGGTGGGAGGGGGGAGAAAGAATTACTTGAGGGGAGCAATACCATCAATGAGCTGGAGTGGGACGATTTCATGCTGCAATCAATAATCAAGTATATCTCAATTAGGAAGGAAGCTCCAACTTCATGGTTGCTCTCTTCTATTCCTACAGAAAAGGCATTGTTAAAGGAGGATTCTCAGAACGGATCCATTAGATAATTTGATCAAGAAACTGGGTCAAAGGCAATAACGGACACCATGAAATTAATAGGGTCTAACTATACTTAGTTTTAAAGGCGGAGAAGTATATTTAAAAGCAAACGAACCAAAGTAAGAATGTATCCTATGAAACCAAAAAGTAAAGAATTGAAACATATGTTCAACAGGGAACTTAAGTACTGGCAGCAGAAAACCCCTCAGTAAAGAAAATAAATTAAGAAATTGAAGGGAAAAGTTACGACAAGAGCCAGAAATTGGGCAAACAAGGAGCGACTCAGAATCTAAGCTAGAATGATGCGAAGGTATAGCAAATGCTCAGATCAAACTATACTTTTATTCAGAACTCAAAAGAAAACCCAATAAGATGGGCAAGTTAACTTAAAACAGAGAAACGTCAAACTCTGCCTGAATTCACCCACATAAAATTCTAAATCACATAGCACAAATTCAACATGAGTAACTAACAATACTGCTAGAGAATCAAGAAGACAGAACATTTGAATGACAGAACTGTCATTAATCAGATGATTAAAGGAAAAAGGTAATAGATGTAACAATAACTTACAGATATAGGAAGTATGTAGGTATAAAAGTCATTTAGAACATCAGTTTGAGGTGGTTACTTTGTTTGCTGCTAAGAGTATTTCTTGGTAAACTATGTTCTTGGTGAAATTCTTGTTTGAATATTGCGGCAAAGGTTTTATGAGAACTTTGATTGATTCTGCTTTTTTGGCTCGAGATAAGGCAACATACAATTGACCATGAGAAAATACATGTTGTGGCAAATAAATACCCACTCGCTCTAAAGTCTGTCCTTGTGCTTTATTTATTGTCATAGCAAAGCATAATCTTATAGGAAATTGAGTTCTTTTGAGTGGAATAGGAAATTTTTCTGAGTCTGAAGGTTCTAGTGGTATTCTTGGGAGAAATACTCTTTCTCCGCGATGATATCCCACTGCAATCTTGCAGTCAATAATATTTTTATCAAATCTTCGACATATTAGACGCGTTCCATTACATAAACCTTTAGTGGGATCAATATTTCTCAGTAGTATGACAGGGCAATTTTTTTTCAATAGTAAAGTATGTGGAGGAAGTCCATTTGGTGTTAGACTATTTATAAAATCTTCATGTTCACCTTGTTGAGCAGGGTCTTTAGTTGCGTCAAAACTATAATATATTTTCTCCTCTCCAGGGAATTTTTTAATCAACAGCTCGTTAATTTCATCAACGTAATCATTTTTGGTGTTAATATTGCAGAAGAAGTCAAATTTTGTGGATTAGTAGCAAGAATATCTAAGTTAGGAAACGTGCTTTCTGTTAACATATTTATAGATATCGTGTCATCGATATATGGTATTATTATGTCAGGAGGAAGCTCAATCAAATCATCGATAATACTTTTTTCAGTTCCATTTCCAATACGTAATAGGTAATTACTGAAAGTAGGATCATCTATGGCTCTCATATTTTTTGTTAGCTTTAGTTTTTGTAAATGATGCCAAATGTCGGATTTGACTAAACTTCCATTAATTTGTTCGTCTTTGGTTTTTTTGGGATTTACGGGTAGAACTTGACGGAAATCTCCTCCAAATACAATTACCTTACCTCCAAATGGTAAATGTGAATCCATTATATCTTGAAGTGTTATGTCAAGTGTTTCAATTAGTTGTCTCTTTGCCATTGAAGCTTCGTCCCATATAATAAGTTTAGCACTTTGTAAAAGTTTGGCGATGCCACTTTCTTTAGTAATATTACAAATTGAGTTGTCGCTAACATTTATTGGTAGCTTGAATCTAGAATGTGCTGTTCTACCAAGTGGAAGATTTGAAGCAGCTATGCCAGAACTCGCAGTAGCCAATGCAACATATCCCCTTGATCGAACAGCAGCAAGTAAAGCACAGTATAAATATGTTTTTCCAGTCCCTCCTGGACCATCAATAAAGAATGATCCTTGCTTTTCTGAAAGTACTTTGTCCATGATTGTGTCATACGCACTTTTTTGTTCTGAATTTAACATATTTATGGATAAAAGATCTTGTTCTGAGACAACTACGTTTAATTCATCAGTAATTTCTTTTGATAATTCATTGTATTCATTTAAATTTATATTTTCATTCAGAAGGTCATAGCTAGTTATATGTTTTCCCATAGATTCGACTATAGAACAAACACTCTGCAAAGCTTTTGCTCTTATGTTGTTTTTGGTAAGGTTAGGCATTTTTGCATAATCTTCGGTTAAAGATTGTTCATACTTTTTCCATAACCTTTTCGGGTCATTAGGTGCACAATAAACTAAAATTGTGGCGAATAATAATCGTAATGTGTAAGGCATTTGATAATTTGATGCTTCATCTAAACTTTGGTGAAGGTAATTATCAGATGCTAGTAATCCTCGTAATAGTGCAGCTTCTCTATATGATGTTGTTGTAACTCCATTAACAGTTTTTAAGTTTTCAAAGGATGTCGGGCCTTTTACATGATTAAGAAGCAATCGTAAATAGTATCTTTCACCTTCAGTTGGATAAGCGGCCACGATTCTTCCAATTACATCTTTTTTCTTTCTTGGATACCAAACTTTGTCTTTTTTGTCCCAAACGAATTTCTCAGGGAAGTTTTTATAAAGATAGCTTCTTGCATTTGGGTTGGTTTTATTCATTTGAAAATATTCTGTTAGTGATGTCTTTGATAATAACTCATCATTGATAACACCTGAAAGGTCATTAGTGTCTTTGAATGTAATATATTGTTGATTTTCTAAGTGCAACTGCAAACTTTGTACAGAAGGAAATATTTCATTCAAGCAAAACCTATAAATTCTCCACATGGCTTTAGGAGGAGATATCCATCTTCCACTTTGAAAATTGGTAATTTCATCAATGCCATTTGAGTCATTTTGGGAGAGTATATGGAAAGCTATTCGATCATGACCTTTGTATATATATTTGTATAAGTATTTAACAGCATTGACAGTCGAGCATATTTCTACATTAATATGACAATCAAACAAGGCAAGTAAATAAGGATTATACGGTACTACCCATCTGTTATCTAAGGTAGCTTTACGTACTTGTACATTACGTCCATTATCACGTCGTCTGTATTTTGGATATGAATTTTTCCCATGAGTAGTACTGAGGCAAAATTCTTTAGGGTATTTGTTTTTACAACCTTTAGTTTTTTTGTTCATGCAGACATTATCTTCTTTTAGAGCTCCACATGGTCCATGCATCATATGTTTCACAACAGTTGTGTATAGATGTAGATTATCATTTTTGTCCGGTATTTCGGCAGAGACAATGTTATCATATTGTTCTGGAGAAGTGAATTTGTAGGAAGGTTTCAATATTATTAAAAAATGAACATGAGGTAAACCTCTTTTTTGAAATTCAACTACATAAACATAAGCAGCAATTGGACCAAAAATTTGGTTCTTAAGAAGTTCATATTTTAGTTGTTGCAACTTTGAGTGGAATATTCTAGCAATGAGGTCGGGTCTATCTTGCGGTTCTTCACCAGGTAGCAATTGACTTTTTATTTCTGGCCAATTTGGATTACAAGTCATTGTTAAAAATATATCAGGCTTCCCAAATCATTGTACTAAAGACATTGCATCAATGTATCTTTTTCTCATATCTCTTGGACCACCAATGAATGATGCAGGTAGAACTATTCTCTTGCCTACTTTAGATGCATGTGTTTCACCACTGGCTATGCTGTCAATAATTCCTTTATAAAGATCAGCTCTTATTTGAAGTTGATTATTTCGAAAATAATCTAACCTAGAAGTTTCTAGTTTAATATACATATCAACAACGTACTGTTGAAGAAGACGCTTTGCATGTAGTATAATAATTTTACTGTGTGGTCTTATTTGTAATTTGTAACAATAGTATTCTCTACGAGAAACATTTTTTCTCTTTGTTTCTTTACTTCTTTGCTGCATAACTACATAAGTTAGAAAAGAAAAAATATTACCATGGAGCCCTAGCCAAGTAAGATAAAGCACAAGATCTAGAAAAAGCTAGTTACCTTGTGCCTCCTGTTGAAGGAGATTTTCTGCTGAAGTCATTTCATGCGCATCATTTGTTAATTGATCCTTATAGGACAAATTCTTTTTAGAGATTCCTCTTTTTTTATCCCCTCATGCCATCCAATATCTCCATGTGGAAATAACAACGGATATTGTAAAGGATCATAGCACCCATAATAGTATTGCACTTTATGGCTGAAGCCAGCATGATTATAAACTATAATGTCTCTTTCGTTTACTTGTTCAGTTCCGTCATTTTCAAGCCATATTGCTCCAACTTGAGAAGCTGTAGGGTTATTATAAACTCGCTGATCTAAATTAGGATCTTCTCTTAAAACTATTTTATGAGTATCTATTTCAGGTATATTTTGAAGTGTTCGAAAGAAGGAAGCATATGGATTTATCTTTAATATATTAATAAGTTTTTGTAATATAATTGCATCTAGTTTCGTTGATAGATTCATGCGGTTTTGAACTTCATGTTCGGTATCATAGAAGTATAATTGTAGATATGAGGGGGGAGAATCATTAGGCATTAATTCATTGATAAAATGATATACTTGTCCTTGAACACGAAAGGTGTAAATGCCTTTATTTCTTTTGCAAAGAAGTTTATCATACTTAACTCCAAAAGAGGTAAAAGCAAACGTGTTATTATAAGTTCGAATATATGTTTGAAATTGTTTTGCAATCTTTGAGGATGATGTGTATAAATAATATAATTCATCAGGTACCTCATTGGAGACTAATAAAATTTGACCGTCACAACAACAAAAGCCTTTAGGTTCACCGTGGAATCTCTTAGCTCCACAATGCTTGCATGGTCTAACAGGGGGTAATGTTTTTGATCTTTTAGGAATATTGTTTAAACGATTGATAATCTCAGAATGTGTCCTTTTTCTGCTTTTGTTATTCGATGTTTGTTTCCGTGTAGGGGGATTAGAGTCGGAAATCTCAAATGATGTTGAACCTACGAAGTAGGAAAAAAATATAGTCGTCGCTTTTGCTAATATTAAATAATGAAGTATAAAAAGAAACACAATGAACAGATTGCAAGTTGAATGCGTTACCTATTTCAAAAGAACTATAATAGCTAATGTGAGCTTTTCCTTTGCTGTTGTCATTCTCAGAAGAACTCTTCATTTCTTTTCCTTAAAGAGATAAAAGTTTGTTAACATTTACCTAAAAAGTAAAATAAAAAACTATTGTAAAGATAACATTAGTCATTAATTACCTTCTCGTTGAGGCTCTTATATGTGAATAGATGAGCTTCCAGTCTTCAGATGTGATTTTCCTATGTTGGTGGGTGTGTGTAATTGTTCCATTGAAGATTGATGGGCAGGAGTAATTCTGATAGCAACTTTTGTTTTATTTTGCTGATATGAATCTCTCCTTTTTTTTCGTATTGCCTCTTTTCTTTCATCTGAGAGGGTAGAATACCGAGATTTTTTATTAGAAGGCATGTTGGTGGTTAATTTCTTTTGCTGATATAACTCTCTTCGTCTTTTACAAATAGCCTGTTTTTGTTCTAAAGGTAATGTAGAATACCAATTTCTTTTGTTACGTGTGTAAGTTTTATTCTCCAAAAATTGAGGATTATTATGTATGATAGGCGCCAACGAAACAAACGAAACACCTAATAAAAAAGCGAACATGTAGGTAGACCAAGTTGTAGGTAAACATAAAAGAATGCAGGGATGGTCGACATTATTAACATACCTGATGTTGCTGTGTGGCGTTTGTAATTTTTGTCAGTTATTTCAGATGATGTTGAACCTGTAAAGCGGGAAAATCTAGCTGCTCATGTCGAATAATGAAGTATAAAAAGAAACACCAAATGAAAAAACAAACAGATAGGTAGGCAAAGTTGTAGCGAAACACAGAAAAGGCATAAATGGTGGACATTACTAACAAACCTGATGGTACTGTGTCGCTTGTGTGGGTTTGGTGAGTTTCCATTGCCGTTGATGGCTTATTTCCAGAGTTCTTGATAGTCTCTTGATTAGATTTGTCCATCAGTAGTTGCGCTCGTAACTTATTATCTGTGTAAGTTTTGACAGATACAATGTATGATTAACAAAAGGTTGACTGGAAATGTAACCTCAGTTGGATGAAATCATAACGAAAGTGAAAGGGTTGAAGCAAAATAAATTAACTCGACCAAATTCCTCACAGCTATCAATTCCCCTAAGAAAAGCCAGCCTACGGATAAAAAAAAAATTAGTAAAAGGAAGATGGACACACTGTCATGACTAACCAGCTATAAAGAAAGAGAGGGGACTGAGAAGAGGGCACTCAAAAAATGGTATAGGTGGATGAGGACAAGGATGCAACATAAAAAAGCAAAGTGTAGGACTGCCATGGTTGAACAATCCCTGATCCACAATCTCACCTAGGCAAATTGCAGGGCTTGCTTTTGGATAGACAAAGTTGCAGAGAACATGGTTGACCAAAAAGAATTCGAGGTGTAATGTTGCCTGTCAGTTTGACATATGTTTTCAGCCTCTTTATCACAGTATAGAATTACATTTTTTTTTAGATCAGCACTTTTTTTTATAGAATTACTATGAGCATGTTAGAATAGTATTCATTGAACTCTAAGCACCTAAAGTGTTTATAGGAAAGCACTAAACTTTGCAAGATGTGCAGAATGTTTGTATCCATCATTCTATCAGACTACCTTCCCTGTCATGTGCTACACATATATAAGATGCGAAGCTTTACCCTAAGTATCAATTTTATCATGTCAGACTTTATTTTTTATTAGTGGCAGCCCTTGACTTCAGCGTATGTCCATTATTTACATATAACCAATGTCTAGAACAACAACATTGATATCCTCCTTGATGTATTAGGTCAAGCATTTGATCGAACACTTGGTAAGCAGCAGCATAAAGAAGCAAACATTAATATATATTAGTGAAACTCAGTCAAGCATTTTGTTAGACAGTTGGCGGGCATGACAGTAAACCCACTTGAGATCAGTAACAATCAGCAACAATTTAGCACAAAACGAAAACGCTGACCAAATCTAAGTGAAAATAGCAATCAAATAATGATTTCGAAAGTACTCAGAGATTGAAACTGAAAATGGAGAGCTTACATACAGACTATCATTAAGCTCAGTTAAGTATAGCATTTCATCAAACACTTAGTAAGCATTAACATGAACAACCAAACATCAGTGTAAATTAGTCAAATTCAGTCAAGCAACTGTTGACTTATGTGGTGCTTCGAATTTGGTCGACAGTACAGGGCCAACTATGACGGTGGAACTAAAAGCAAGCAGGGGCAGGAGGTGTAATTGAAAGCAAGCAAGGTGGTTGCAAAAAAACCCTAATTCAAATGAAAAACTGAAAGGCGGTTGCAAAAAACGCGTATACTGCATGAATCAATAACATGAATCAATACGAAAATGCAATTAAATGCTTCAATGAGATTAATGACAGATTTATGCAGTTAAATACCTGGGGCGTCGATTGGAAAGCGTTTTTAAGTAGCTGTTGACTTATGCGGTTCTCCGAATTCGGTCGACAGTACAAGCTAAACTATGGCGGTGTAACTAAAACCAACCACGAGTAGAAGGTGTAACTGGAAGCAGCAAGCAAAGCGGAGAAGGGAAAATTGAGGGAAGTAGAAAGCAAGAAGAGATGGTGGAAACGATGGGGACAACAGGGACGGGGGGGACAGGAAACCCTAAAATCAGTAGAAAAGAAGGGAATAGACGGCAGTGAGAATAGGAGATGTGTAGCAAGGAAATGAAAAAAATAAAGGGAAAAATTAAGCAAGCATACAGGCTGCAAACGAAACAACACAGGTGTTATATTCTTTTCTTCTTTAGTAAAGGATTATATCACTTATTAATTTTGTTGTCCTCACTCATTTGTCTCTTTTAGATTCTCAATAATAATTTTATTATTTTTATTCTTAATAAGTGACTTTAGAATTAATAACTAAGCAATAACTAAGGACGCTTATAACATTTTAATGAATTTTTACCTAATTTTCATGAAACTTTTTGTGTTGCATTGATTTCTTCACTTCTTTCCAAAGTGACGAATAAAAAAAGAATGAAGAAAGTAGTATCTTTACGTTACATTATCCACAAATTATACAATATATGGTAGATCATTGACGTATAACTAAAATATGTCATTTTTTAAGTGCTGAATTTTTAAAACAATCAATAATTTTTTATATAATAATCTTCTAGATAGGTATTCTAAAAAGTACAATATACCAACTATTCGATGTACGCAAATTCTAATATAAAACTGTCTCACGTAAACATATTGTGAGACGGACCTCTTATAAGATGTCATTTTTAATATTTTTCTATGACTAATAAGTGATATTAGAATGATTTTTTAATATGAATATGACTAATAATTAATCAAGCGATGACTTTTATAAAAGTCACCTCAAACAAATTAATAGTCACCCATATATTAATAAAAAGTCAGCAGAAAGTTATACGTCTCATGGTAAGTTGATGGTAGAACGGTCTCGCATAAGACTTACCGTTCAATATATGTGGTAATTTATAATATAAAAATATATTATTATTAAATTTATAATTAAAAATACTTTCAAATAAATTTAATGTTAAAATCTTTGATAAATGTCATGCTGAAATTTTAAGATCGCTATAATATTTGACATCCTAGAAAAATTAAAATCGAAATTTTATATCACATTTTTTCAACGGACATATGGAAGTGGGTAAGTAAAATAAGGTAAATATGAGTAAGTGCCTATTTGGTTTAGCTATTTTAGGCCTCGTTCTTTTATACGACTGGCTGCTGTGTGGTGCAGTGCAATGCGATGTGGTGGAAATGTGGTAGAAATGTGGTGGGTTGGGAAAAATTGTGGGGGATTGTGGTGGGCTGGGGAAAGTTGTAGTGGGACGTTGTGGTAGAATGTGAAAAGTTTAACTTTTAATAAAAAGATAAATTAAATTAGAAAAAGTAGATTGTGGTGGGTTGTGATAGATTGTGGTGGATTGTGGTGGGTTGTGGTGAAATATGGAAAGTTGCGATGTGGTGTGGCATCGCGGCCTGCCAGCTGCATAAAAGAACGATGCCTTAGAGCTTTTAAACATCAAAAGCTGAAATTATACCAAACATGGAAAATACGCAAAATAACTTTCAAAAAGTTTGGGTAATTTATAATAAAATAGGTAACGAATTATTTAAGTAAGTTTGAGTAATTTGTATATAAATAGGTAATAAACTATTGTAGAAGTGAGACTATTTTTATAAAAAAAAAAGTAGGGTTGCCTATAATGAAAGATATATCCTAACTTTGTTTCACAAATAACAATTACTCCCTCCGTTTCAAATTAATTGACGAAATTGGAGATTTTCCACAAACCAATATTTAACTATAATAACTACTAAACATCAATTCTATTTGACTTTTCTCTCTCTAACAAATAATGTAAAGTAATTGATTTAAATACCGAAAATAGAAAAGTGACAATTATTTTGAAATAAAATAAGATAATTAAAGTTTCAATTAATATAAAACGAAGGGAGTATAATTTTAAAAATACAAAAATCTACCCGGTCCGTAGGACGGGTAGTCTTACTAGTTTTCCTAATTCCTACACTTTCTCATGTTTTTCTGTTTTGTCCTTAATTACCAACTTAGGAAGTTTCCATTCATATGCATCTCAAAAGTCAATCATGATTAATACATGCTTTATTTCATATTAATTGTCATAATTTTTATTTTTATATTTTTCAATGTCATTCTTAAATTGATAATTTTTACATAATATATAGTTAAGAATTACAATATTATACTTTTATGATGATATTTTTCGTTATGAATTGGATGATGGTAATCTTTAGGGGCAGCAAAAATTTGACCGATCCGAATGACCGAATTTGACTGACCCCAAAAAATTGGGTTTCAGACAGGGTTTTTTGACCGAATTCAAAATTCGGTCATGACCCAATTTAAATTGGGTTTTTGTCTCAAAATAATCCGAAGTCAGAGGTTAGTGGCTGAAAATAATCCAAACTAACTTTTTGGTTGAAAATAATCCGAACTTTTCACCTATTTACTTTGACTAAACTAGAATTGAATTCTAATGTCGCAAAACTGACTTAACACCCTCAAAAATTTCAAAGATGCAGTGGGTTAATATTTGGTTTAATCCGTTTATATTATTTTCAGTTGAGTCCGAACTTTTCAAGGTTACCAAGTCAGTTTTGCGACGTCGGAATTCAATTTTGGTTTAGTCGGAGTGAATAGGTGAAAAGTTCGGATTATTTTCAACCAAAAAGTTACTCCCTCCTTCCCATATTATCTGTGACTTTAACTAATTTTTTTCCCATAATATCTGTCACTTTATAATTCTAATAACATATTAATTACAAATTTATCAAATTAACCTTATTAATTGCATCTTTTTCTTCCATTTTTCTTTTTTATTCACCATTTTATTCAATATTTTCACTTTTCCAATGAGCTAAATTAATGTTGAAGGGTGTTTTTTTTTAATTTTTGAAATTATGTCTAATGTGACAAATAATATGGGAATGAGGGAGTAGTTTAGATTATTTTCAGTCAATCACCTCTGACTTTGAATTATTTTGAGCCAAAAACGCATTTAAATTCAGGTCAGGTTCAGGTTTTGGTATTCAAATTCGGGTTGACCTAATTTTGGTTAATATTCATATTCGGTCAACCCGAACCCGGGTTGATCGAATCCGAGATAGTGTTAATAATTCACCTAAAGAGACTCAAATTTCATATTCGGTCAAGTTCGGTCATTCGGCAAATTCGGTCAACTGGTCATATTTGGTCAAAAAATTTAGTATTCAATTAATTTTTAGTTTTGACAAAAAATTAAATTTGGTCATTCGGGTTCGGTCTGGTCGTGTTGTCTGAAATAAAATTCGGTCAGGGACTGGGTTTGGGGTGTTTGACCGAATACCCGAATTGAACGAACCAGTTAAGACCCGGACCCGAATTTTTGTTACTACTGATAATTTTATATGACAACTTATTGTATACATTGAGAAATTTATGGTCAAAATCTTAAAATTTGACTGTACGATTTATAAAGACGGCAATTAATTATATGGAACGGAAGAAATACTCTCCTCTTTTTAATTTGTTTTCTTTTTTCCCCATTTTAAAAAATAAAAGTTATTTTTATTTGCTTTTGGATACTTGTGTAAAGCGAAGAAAAAGTGTGCATATTATGATGCGGCACGCAATCAAAGTGTGCATATGATATCATGATGGTACGTACACATATGTAACATCATTGGTTAATCATTGGTTGCTTAAATAAATATAGACTTGATTAGATTTGCCTATCATATCTATTATCATTGATTTATAAAAAAAATGTGTTGTTAGATATTAAATAAATTCTATTTTTGGTCTCTAAGACGTTGGATAATCGACATGACACCAATCTAAATTTCGATGGTGCTAAATTTCAGTAAAACTATTACGAAATTTGTTCAATTTGCTAATATATGGAGAGAACAAAATCAGCATCATATCACTTTAATTTATTAATGAGTTAAAAAGGTTAAAATTTGGTGTTATTCTGTTGAAATAAAATATTCACTTGAATTTGACTTGTAATTAATTTAATTATAATATAGAAGACTTGGATTATTTGACTTTAGTAGGACCTATAATTGAAATTATTAAAATTTAAAAACTTAAAGTTCTTTACTATTGGCCCGGTTGGGCGTACTTTTTAATAAATTAATTAAACATAACAAAACAATAATATAAATTTATAATAGCCGACATTCCTATCACAATCTGGGCGGTAACTTTATTGTATTCATCTAACTTTTCTCTGAATGAATCATTGGATATAACTTTACTACAGCTATGTTTATTTACCTGTAAAAATCATAAAAGACTTGAGGGTAATCTTAATTTCCGATTTTTATTATCATGAAGAGAAGGAAAATACCAGGAATTGGAAGAGAAAATGAAATGAAATTTGATTGAAATTACAGTTGATGTCTTCCCTAGACTCTTGTTTTTCGATTTTAGAGTGATCAATTCCATTTTAACTTCCTTGATCTTTATTTTGTGGCTCTCATGAGCTTAAGTGGACCTCCTTATTCAATTCTTAAGTTAATATATTATATGGAGTTTATATAATCAAACTCCCCGATTAAAACGTATTGCTTAAGAAAAATCGTAATTTCCAGTGTAATTCCTACTCACTTTCCTCCTCCTCCTCCTCCTTCTAGCCTTCTAGGGACACTTTCCTTCTACTTTCAATTACCCCTCCGTTTCATTATTAATTGACACCATGACTAAATTTTGACCGTTAATTATTCACAAATTATAATGAGTTACACTATGAAATTACCTTCATTAGAAAAATATTTTACTAAACATTACAATTGAGGTAATTCCATATTGTAACTCATTGTAATTTGTGAGTAATTAACGGTCAAAATTTAGTTAAAGTATCAATTAATATGAAACGGAGGGAGTATTGTATAAATCAGAAAATAAAATGCAAACCACACCCTTAGCTAAGATCATTAATGTATCATATTGTCAAAACTTGATGCTACAAGAATTAATCTAAGGATTTTTGTGGAACTACAGGTGTGCCAAATTTATGGGTAAAAGGTAATTTGATAAAAGTTAAATTTTGATAACTTTTAATAATTTTTGGTAAATTTTGGTAACTTTTGTCAAAAATTTACCCTAATATTTCAAAATTAATTTTCTTATATTTTTTTAACTTTGGTAATTTTTGGTAAGTTTTGGCAAATTTAGATAGAAAGTAGTAAATTCAATTTATCTATAAATTTGACAGGCCTTAAGTTATTATTTTTTTTGTTTCTGGTAATATTTATAAGGCCATTTTTTTTTGTACAGTGCTGTAACACAATGTAAAATATGGTTCCACAAAAACTTATGAAATAATCATAATATATATATATGAGATTTTTATTAAAAAATTGCCATAAAAAATTTGGACATTTTCTTTTCTTTCTATTTTGTGCTAGTATCGAAAATTAATAATTTTTTAGTTTTGCTAAAGAATATAATGCTAAGTTGCAAACATTATTAATAACAATTCTTAGAGAAATATTAATTTTTTATCAAGTCAAAACAGTAATTATAATAAATATATTAGAACACAATGTCTGGCTCTAAAGTAGCCCGTCTTGTAGTGGAGTAGCATTTCTGAGAAGCAAGCAATGGAAGTTTTGACCTTTCAAAACCAATGTATTACTTTCTTTTATTTGAATACCCTTGGTTTATGTGTATTGGTGTCCTTGGGTATAAAGGATGAGTAGGGTATGAATAGTAGAAATATTATTATTTTAATGGGTTTTGGAATATACTATTGGTAATGGTATCTTTGGAATTAGAGGATGAGGTGAAGGATGAGTGGGGTAGAAAGTAATATTTTATTGTATTATGGGACCCACTTGTAGAGAATAATTATTTTCAATAATAATTGATTTAATTGAATTGTTTTTTATAAATAAAATATTAAGATGTAATTAGGAATTAGAAATTTTTTTTACAATAATTATTTTTATATAAATAAAATATTTTCTTTATTGATTTATTTATAATATTTTTTATTAAGTTTTTTATAAATAGAATATTTTTTTATTGATTTTTTTATTATAAATGATTAAATTGAATTTTTTTCTATAAATAAATAAGCTAGTATTCAAACATTAAACCCTAACATTAATATAAAATGCAACAAACGTCAAGGTTAATATAAAATACAATAAACAAAATAAAAATGCAACATTAAAATTATGATTAAACACACACAACAATAAATGAAAATAGTATTTAATAAAAGTACATAAAATAGTAAGTACGACATAAATAAAATTAATACAACTTAATTATGGATAGCAGAGATGGTTTGATTAGTTCTGATTGTACGTAGCTCCGTAACGGTTCCATATTTGATTAACCAACGCATTTTGGAGGCGCAGACCTTCCTGTCTATCAGTAGTCTTAAGTTTCTCTTTCAACCATTCTTCGAAAACTCTGGGTCGACCAATGGTAGGTATTGTAAATTCTGTTTCTTCTAACGGTATATCATATTGTGGTGTGCCGAAGCTGTAGTTGAACGCGTCTCGCTCATCCTCGACGATCATGTTATGGAGTATGACACACGCCCTCATAACTTTTTTCATTGTTTTGACTTCCCAAAACCGAGTCAAGTCGAACTATAGCGAATCGAGCCTTCAAGATCCCAAAAGCTCGTTCAACATCTTTTCTAGCTGCTTCTTGATGAGTTGCAAATAACTTGTGTTTTGGCTGCTGTGGTTTTGATATGGATTTGACTAGAGTGGGCCTGTACGGATAAATACCATCAGTAAGGTAATATCCATAATTAAAATGTTCACCGCCAGCAGTGAATTGAACTTCCGGTGAGCGACCTTCGAGTAAATCGTCAAACAATGGCGACTGCTCAAGCACAGTTATGTCATTGTTCGACCCAACAGCGCCAAAGAACGCATGCCATATCCAAGTGTCGTACGACGCAACTGCTTCTAGCACCACGATTGGTAGCCACCTTGGTATTGACCTTGCCACGCAACTGGACATTTGTCCCACTCCCAATGCATGCAATCAATACTTCCAAGCATGCCTGGGAAACCACGTTGTTCAGCCACGCGTAGGAGACGAAGCATATCCGTTTCGTTTGGTTTCCGCAAGTATTGAGGCCCAAAACATTGTTTGACACCCTTACAAAATTTGTTGATGCAGTCAAGAATAGTTCTTACCCCCATACGAAAGTACTCGTCCAACGAGTCCGCGCATGCTCCGTAAGCTAATGCCCGCAAAGCAACGGTGCATTTTGCAAGGGGGGATGGTCCTAATTTCCCAGTCGCGTCTCTCCTTTGAGTGAAGTATTGGAAACATTCCGTTAAGGTGTTGACAATGTGGAGGAACAAGTGTCGACACATTCTGAACCGTCGCCGAAATAATTCATCAGTGTACACAGGACTTGGTGAGAAGTAGTCCATGTACAAGCGGTTATTTGCTTCTTCATGGTCACGGTGGATGTGTCTCCGGCATTGACGTGTAGGAGGTGACGATGGGAGACTACTCGGGTTCCAGTTAGGATAATACCCTTGCATCAACAATAGTCCCCTCTGGAAACTCGAACCAGAGGCGGCCTCCTCTTCAATGGTCTCGTCAATAGCTGCATCAAGCTCACGATCGAGATCATTATCAAATGGATTGTAAGGCGTTTGATGACTTTCGAATGGATTGTAAGACATTTTGTTGTAACTAGCTTTAGTCTAGTTTTTGAATAAGTGTCTTCAAAGTGTTTGTGGTTGGTGCAAGATGTATTCTTTAACTCCAGTATATATATACAAATGGGAGCAGTTTTAGGTGAAATTATTTGAAAGACTGAATTATTGTGATAAATCTGTATAATTGATTACATTTCAGGATGAATTGACAACTCAATGCTCCATGAATTGACAACACAATCCATTAATGCCAAGTTTGTGGTGGTTTGAATCCTTTTCAGACAGATTTGACAACTCAATGCTCCATTAATGCCAAGTTTGTGTTGGTTTGAATCCTTTTCAAACAGATTTGACAACACAATGCTCCATTAATGCCAAGTTTATGTTGGTTTGAATCCTTTTCAGACAGATTTGACAACACAATGCTCCATTAATGCCAAGTTTGTGTTGGTTTGAATTCTTTTCAGACAGATTTGACAACACAATGCTCCATTAATGCCAAGTTTGTGTTGGTCTGAATCCTTTTCAGACAGATTTGACAACACAATTCTCCATGAATTGACAACACAACGCTCCATTAATGTAAACTTTTTGGTAGGTATGAATCTTTTTCAGACAGATTTGACAACACAATGCTCCATGAATCGACAACACACTTCTCCATTAATTATCCCGAAATTGATTAAAAACAACAACGAGGACATAATTAAAAACATATTGAAGTAAAGGGTTACAAGCAATGCAAACACCATACATAATTAAAGAACAAGGAAATGAACAGGATAAAAAGGACAAAAAAGTCATCCCTGCTTCATTATTCGTTTCTGAATAATCGCTCCCATGCCAATTTTCGGAGTTTCACGAAGTTTTCTCGTTCTTCGTCGTCCACAATATGTGAGATATCCATATTAATGGTTTGCATATCCAACTCTCTCTGCTTAATCTTCGCATAATTCCTCTGCTCCTCCAACTGTTGCGCCTTCAACTCTACCAGCCTTGTAAGTGTATCCTCCCTTTTATCATCATGATGTGACAATAAACTCAGTTGTTCAAGAACAACGGGCGGTGGATCATTGTTGTATGAAGCTGAAGCCTTGCCTTTGCCCTTCGCTTTCCTTTTTGAAGCATCCCTTCCAGGTGGTCGGCTGGTAGGAGTCTGGGTTGTAGTTTGATCTTCCTCGTCCTCCTCAATTCGAACAAAATTTGAATTCGAACCGGAACTTGTGTACGCTCCACTTGCTGTATTCTTCGTTCTTTTTGTGGACTGTTGCGTTTTTTGATCTATGTTAATCTCGTGCATCTTCCATTTTTCCTCATTGCGCAGTAGTTGGCAACACTTTTCAAGCGTGAAATTCTTCCCATGTTTCGCTTTGTATGCCTCTTTTGCGAGGTTGATTAAATCAGATTCACTGTAGCCACTCGGATCGCGACGTGCGACACTTGCGTACGCGGAGCAGAAGCTCGTCACAGGCACCTTGATCCTCTTCCACCGGGCCATCATGGATGATACAGTCCTCCCTTCTGGCCACTGAACATCCAAGCGTAGCGCTTTTGCTTGGCAAAAGTAATCATACATCCGTTTCTCAAAGGTTTCTCTCTTCTGGCCCGTACCGACTATTGGATCCTTGCTCACATTTAACCATGCGCTGATGATAATTTCATCCTCCAAATCTGTCCACTCTGCTGCTTCTTTTCTGGCCCTTGAGGGTCGTGTTGGAGTGGCCTCGTTTCTATTAATTTCATTGTCGTCGTCTTGAACATCAACGGTTGACTTTGAGATCCAAGTCGAACCACATCATTCCCATCGTCGGTCAGCATCCCAATGAACGACCTCGATGGAGGAGGGATATATGTGGGGTGGTTTGGTTGGGAAAAATTTTATAGGTTCGAAGGCTGAGAGAGATTATGGTAGTAATCGGCGTTTAAATCGTAATGATAATAACTACCATATTGAGGATAATCATTTTGAGGAGGAGGAGGTTGTTGGAACCTCTGAGAATTGGGTTGGCTATTCTCAGATCTCCTGTCCATTTTGCTGATACAAGGGAAATTTTTTAACAGTTAATAAGATGAATTGAGTAGAATATTTGAGGATAAGTATTTGTTTTTTCAGAGAATCAAAGAAAAAAGAAGGAAAAAGTTAGATGCTTTGACTGATCAGAATTTGTATTGATTAGGAAGCAGAAGGGTATTATCTGACATTGCGGAGTAAGGACTGATCTTTCTGACATTGCTGTACCAAATCCTTTACTCTGTAGATTTGATTGTCTTTCAGCATTTTGTGGGTTTTCCCATCTCTTGATATCCCCTTCAAATGCCACACTTCATGTTCCAGAGAAGGGTTACTATCTTTCTCATACGCTGCACAACACAACATATCGACAAACATTGTCAGGGTCTGTAAGTTTTGGTAAATTTTGGTAACTATCGACAAAATATCACCTCTAGATTTTACCTTGTCCACGGTGATGCAGTACTCTGAAAGGAGATGTTACAGCCTCCCTAACTTGTTCTTCCTGTAACGCCTTTGGATCAATCTGCGCGCCCAATCTGAACATTTTACTGCTCACCCAGCTTGAATTGTCACTGAAACTTAAACCCTTTACAAAACCAGTCCCGTTTTGCAAAGCGATAATACACTCACCAACACCGGCCAACAAAGGAGGTTTATTAAGCCTTTGACGGACAACATTATCACTGAACTCCTTGGGTGTCCAATCCTCAACGTTAAAATCCCCCTGAAGAACCACAATTTTCACTTTTGCTGATGAAAGGGGACCAAATGTTACCACCTCCCCTGATGCAGTATCAAGAAGCTGTATCTTAAGAGGTGAAGAGGACCCTTTAGTTGATATGTTATTTCCTGTGAAGAAAGTCTTAGGCAATTGGTCCACAAATTCCAGCTTAAACTTTCTAGATTTGGATGGACCACCCCCATTTGGTGATGACCTGTGACATATCAGTTAACAACAGTTGAGAATGACACAAATTTCTTCGACTCAACTTAATTAGTTTCGAGGATGAACTCACCATAGGATTAGATGCTTCTGAACAGCTTTCTCAGCCTCCTCGCGTACCTATTCAAACGACAACAACAAATTCAAAAACTTGCATTGGATAACATATTGATTTGAAGAGACAAGTGTTATACCGATTGTCGAAATGCATTCTCGAATATGGCAGCAGCACATTTCTGGGACGGCCCATCTTTCAACCAACACCTGGTGGAAAAACTGTAAACTTATCAGACACAGAAAACTGTCATATACCCATACAAAATGCACAGAAATTGTAACAAAAAAGAAGCTAAGAAAACAAACCATGGTACTGTGGGCCTAAATCTCTGATTTCTGTGATCCTGAGATTCTGGGTTTTCTGCTTCCTCGTAGGGAGCAAGAGCTCTCTTTTGGGCCATTGAATCAAGAAGGATATTTTTTGGTAAGATGAATTGAGTAGAATTTTTTTTTGGATATGTTGGTTATGGCAACCCGCATAAATGACACCTTCAATCATACTCATTCGTTAGGCATATTATTTAAGCTTTTTTGTAAATATAAAAAGTAATTGATAAAAGTATATATATATATATACATATATATATATATAGATCTATAGACGCTGAATTTTATCATTCTATTCAGCTTTGTAAATATTGTAATTTATTTTAAGTTTCTTTTTAGTTTAGGAAAATGCCAAGAATTTTGAAATGCAAAAAAGATGAAGAAATGAAGGAAAAACCCCCCAAAAAAACCATCACAAAAAAAGCCCAATCCAAACAGCCCAAAAAAGTAAAGCCTGGCACGCGGCCCAAAGCAGGCCTGCAACCCGGATATGGGCATACCTGCAGGTATTCTGTCGGGTCGGGGTTGCCTCGGGAAGTGTGCTGACCTCGGGAAGCGGGCCCACCTCGGAAAGCGTGCACTGGTCTCCCAGATACCAAAGATACCGGCCGGGTCGGGTTGACTTCGGAAGCGTCGACCTCGGGAAGCATGCAACTGGGCTTCTCCTAAGCCCGATACCGCAGTATTTGGTAGTCGGGCCCGACCGGTTTACCTCGAAGCGTCTTGACCTAGGAACGCAGCGGTGGCGCCTCAAAGCCCAAAGATGCTTGCGATTGTGGCGAGTTACGCGACCCAGGACGCCTCCAGCCACCTCGGGAAGCGTGCCACGACCTAATTTTTCGCACAGCTGGGCCCGATACCAGCAGGTATCGCTGCCTCGGTCCCGGGTTCGAATCTTCTTGTTTGCAGTTTTTTTTTTATTTTCCTTTATTTCTTTTGTTTCTTTTTTCTGTTTTCTGCTTATTTCGTAGAGTAAATAAAATTTCCAACTAAAAAGTGTATCTTCAAAAAAAAAGAGTTTAAGCAATACCCTTTTTCCGGGCCGCTGAATCACAATACCTGCAGGTGTTGCTACAGTGAGTCGTCCCGGGCCCAATCCCGAGACTCTCTGCGTGCTGTCTTCTTTTATTTCTTCTGTTTTCTTTTTTCTTTCTTTTTTCGTTTTTCCGTTTATTTCTTTGAATAAATAAAAATTTCGAAGAAAAAAGAGTTTATTTAAATTTTAGTTTTAATTTATTTAAACGGAAATTCAAGCGAATCTTCTAAAAGAAAAGACACCCCTTTCGACTCGCCGTTTACCGCGAGGGACACCAACGGGGATTTTCCCGGGTCCCACAAGATCACATGAACATGAGCCTTATATGAGCATGTGAGCATCAAAACAATTCTGGCAGACATCAAGTATTATTTTCATGGACATCAAAAATGAATGGTGGACATAAAGTTGGATATTTGATGTCCATGAAAATAATACTTGATATCCGTCAGAAATGCTTTGATACTCACATTCTCATATAAGGCTCATACTCATGTGATCTATTCCATATATATATATATATATATATATATATATATATATATATATATATATATATATATATATATATAAGAAAATTGGATTCTAGTAATCCCGACTTTCATGAATTGGACAATAATAATCCATATTATCAATTTGGATTCTGGTCGTCCAAAAAAATATAAAATTGGATTGAAGTGGTACCAAATCTACTTCCACATTATTTTTATTTTTATCATTCCTACCCTATACTGTTTTTGTTGTTTTCGTTCCTGCCTCCAAAAAGGTAATGAATTGTAGTTACTAAAACAATTTTTAAATTATTTTTTTGAGACTCCAAGCAATTATTATGATTTTTTAAAAGGAATAAAAGTGAAAAAATCGTAAAAAAAATTGAAAAAATTTGGGAGAAACGTCGTTAATTCATTAAAAATCATGGTAAAGTGTTATACTAAGTTTTGAATCAAATGCAACACAAAATCTATGATATTTAGAGTATACTTTCGATGATGCTCCACTACAATCCAATTTTATTTTATTTTGGACCACCAAAATCCAAATTGATAGTAGAGATTATTATTGTCCAATTCGTAAAAGTCATGATTATTAGAATTCAATTTTCATATATATATATATATATATATATATATATATATATATATATATATATATATATATATATATATATATATATATATATAGGGAAATTAGATTCTAATAATCCCTACTTTTACAAATTGGATGACAATAATCCCTACTTTCAATTTGTATTCTGGTAGTCAAAAAAATAAATAAATAAAATTATATTGTAGTGGTACCAAATCCATCACCACATTCTTTTTATTTTTTTCATGCCTACCCCATATTGTTTTTGTTTTTTCGTTCCTACCCCCAGATAGGTAATGAAGTGTAATTGCTAAAACATTTTTTAAATTATTTTTTTGAGATTTCGAACAACTACTATGATTTTTTAAAAAGAATAAAATTGAAAAAATCATAAAAAATAGAAAAAAAAATTCAAAAAAATTGGGAGAAGTGCTCTAAATTCGTTAAAAATCGTGGTAAAGTGTTATACAAAGTTTTGAATCAAATGCAACACAATATCTATGATATTTAGGGTATACTCTCGATTATGTTCCACTAGAATACAATTTTATTTTTTTTTTGGACCACCAGAATACAAATTTAAAGTAGGGATTATTGCCATCCAATTTGTAAAAGTAGGGATTATTAGAATCCAATTTCCCTATATATATATATATATATATATATATATATATATATATATATATATATATATAATTCAACTATATTATTTTATTTAAACTTAATATATAATAATATAAACTTTTATATTCTTTGTTTTTTATGCGGTGTGGTGCGGTCATTACCAATATATAACTTCACTTTTCTGTCTCCTCACTTTTTTCATCTACTTTTCACATTTTCTCTCATTATCTACCATATCAATCGGACTTTCCACAAATTTTACCATACTATTCCAACACTACCACACATTTTTACAATTTCACCGGGTTGTACTATTTCTGTATCATACCAACTCCACTCAAGAATAAGGCATCAGACAAAACTTTTAAAAATATCTTATCACAAAACCGATATCATTTTTGTTTAGGAATAATATCGACAACTGCTGAAGCCCAAAGCTGTCCTTTCCCCTGCATTTTAATTGGTTCCTTTGCTCTTTTTTTCTTCTGTTTTTTTTTTAATCTTTTCTTGTCTTTCTCTTAAAAAGATTTTTAAAAAAATAATGAGTTGGAAATTATTGGGATCATTTAGAAGCAGATGTATATTAAAAAGATATATTCAAAAATATATAAAAATATCTTATGGAGAAAAACTTCGGAAGTATAAACAAAGAATATTGTTTAGAAAATTTCAGGAATAAGTGTTCCGACATAATTGTTATATATAATATATTTAAGTACTGATAAGTGGTGATAAATGTTGATTATTATTAATAAAAGTTAATTATTAGTTATGACAATGTAACAAAAAATATATGAGCATTATAAGTGTGTCTGTATACAGGTGTTTACAAATATTAACATGAGTTATTAATATATTTAATTTTTATTTAACTACAATAATCATACTAAAAGGTTTCAAGTTTTAGGTTTGAAGATAACTTTGGATATATCTTCTTTTCAAAACTTCAACCATCATTTGAGATATTTTCATATAGTACGTAAGTAAAAGGTTTCAAGTTCAAATCTCGACATTTTTTGTACAAGGTGAAGGAGATAATGTTAGAGTATATAATCATTATTGGACCTTCGACTTTCGACCTTCGACTATCGATTTACTTTTTTTTATTAAAAAGGTTCCACAAATAGTTAGAATATCCACTTTCGATCAATTCCACCCTATTCTAGCCAGAAAACTTTCTAAGAAAGACCTAGGGTGTTTCCTTGAATTAGAACTTTAGAAGTTATTTTCTTTTACCTTATTATGACAAACTTTTTGGAGTTTATCTCATCACCTTTTGGCTATCATCCAGGTTTCTTTAATGTGTGTTAAAGAGTAAAGACTCTCTGCATGTTTAAATATTTGTCATCATCATTGTTTTCTTTGCTGTTGCTAACATTATATATATTAACTATCACTTTTGTTAATACATCATTGAAAATATATACATATAATTATACTCTTGTAAAATATATTTCGATATGAATGTAAAAAGTTGGCTATAACAAGAATATTAGGAATGTGATATAGGGGTTTTGTGGTATTTTAGAAAAATAATATATTTTTATTTTGTTATTGTTTTGGATAAGGGGTCTCCTTGGTTATATAAGCCATTTTATGAAGTATGTAGAGACAATCAATCTATGAAATATATCTCAGTTTATCCCTCTAATTCTCTCTTCTCCTTTTTAAACTCATTCTCCTTCAATTCCTACTCTACATCTAAACCTTAGTGTAGAATTCTCGAGAGGTATACTTCATTTCTATCAACCCTCTCCTGATTACCTACCTCATAATGCAAGGAGTATTAAATTTATCTTCTTTTGAGTAATTTTAGGGTGTTAATCTAATAATGATTCATGAAAAGTTGAATGATACTCCATACTACTATCTACTTCTAGCGATGCTAAGCAAAATTAGCATATATTCCTCGTTTTAGGGTAGATTATGTACGCTACACATGTAAAAGTACACTTCGTAGGATGTTTCGTTGAATGGCAGCCATTTTCCTTTTTGTACTTTAATCATACTTTATCTTCCATTTTAGTTCGACAAATGGAATGTTAATAATGAATATTCCATTCTTTTAGAGCACTAAATGACAAATTAATTCAATTAATCTTTCTTAATCCAAAAAAGTACAATTATTCTTCCTATATGGTTCACACAATCAAGCTTTCTTGCGAGGAAAAAAAATAAAGTAGAACTGAGATTTCAATAGGATTTAGGTGGCTGTGTTTTTTCCCCTCAAACATATTACTTCAATGGGATTTTTCCCTCTAATATTTTTCAATATGAAAATGATCGATAAACATCTTAACACAAGATGACCCTTAACCATCTTACATTTCTTCTAAATCACTAATAGAGTGAAATGTAAGTATATTTAAATCATTCTAAAGGTATGTTTCATCATTTTCAGAGTTACTACAATTTATAAATAATTTAAAAATAATTATTTATTTATATTTATTTTATAAATATAAAACTATGTATAAAATATGAATTTTCTATTATGATTGATAAAATTAGGCTATTATTATATTTTCTCACCTACCTAATAAGTATTATATTATTATAATTGATAAATATATATAATTATTAAAAAATATTAATAAAAGTTACAAAAATGTGAAATATGAATAACTCAAGATGGTTAAGGAATCATCTTGAGTCAAGATGGTTATCATGGTCCATGAAAATATTCCCGATTATAGATGCAAATGTAATACGTGTGTAACTAAAATACCTTTATAATAAGATTTTCATGTAATTAAAAATACAAATTATGAAGTGATAAAATATTATCAGTCTCCTTTTGTCACAATTTTGCGTTCGAATGCATTAATAAATATTATTACTATTTTCTTTACTCTCTTATATCTTATTATTAACAATCTATATATTTACATTATAACATAAGAAATTATTAGTTTTGAAAGCTTTGAAGGTAATATGACAAATCACACCGCGTAGGAATTATAAAGCAGTTTAAGCTAATGTGACTATATAATAGAATAGACACGTACTAGACCCATGCGGTGCTCGGGGCGCAAATAAATCTCATGTATTATTGAAAATATTACCGATGTTATATTTAAATAAAGAAAGAAAAAAACAACAATGAAAAATAAAAGGAATAATGCATATGAAAAAAAAAAGGAAAGAATGAAGAGTCGTCAATGTAGGCATACAGATATTAATACATTCACATTAATATTTACATGACTTTTATAAAAAAAAAATTAAATATAATGAATTATAGATTTCCCAAAATATCCTCATGGTAACCTACATATTTCTATCTTCACCATTTGTACCAAAAAATACACACGCGCGCACGCGCGAGCGCACACATATATATATATATATGATTTGGTCGGCATGCATAGTACCTTCCGGAGAGGCCAAGGCAACTTCCAAACAATTACTTTGACACTTCATAGTTTGTGCTCAATCTATCTTCTAGTAACATGATTCAGCTAAGTTCAGTTTTAGATTTTTTTTTTATTAATTTTTTTTATATTTTGAACTGGGTAAGAGAATATAAGAAATTAAAGAAACCCTTCTGTCAAGGCAGCTCCCTAAGTTATCAGAATATAAAATAGAAGAAAGATCGAGGAATAGGCTACTATATATCCCAGATGGTAGTACGTGGCATTTAAACTATAACGTTGATTAGCCACACAGTCTGCTGCAAAATTAGCTTCCCAATAGATGTGTCAAAGTGAGTACTCATTGAGTTGAATAAGAAGATTTTTGATGTCTCTAACAATCATGTCAATCTACCATGGTTAGGGGTGGATACTAGGCCGTTTTGGGTCGGGTCAGGGTCGACCCATTAGTCATGTAGGACCGGGTTGGGTCAAGATTGACCCTTCATAGTAATGGGTCGGGTTAGAGATTTTTAGTAAAAATAAGGGTCGTCCCGTTTGACCCTAAAGTTAAAATTAAATGTATTTATACAAAAAAAGTAATTATACTAATTATTATTTAATGTGGAGTATTAATAATATATTTAAATAAGGTTAGCATTTAAAAATAATAGGAAAAACTATTTATTTTGAGTAATCGTAGGTCAATCCGCAGTCGATTCACGGCGACTTTAACTTGTTAATAGTAGAACCTTCACCGACGCTTCGACAACCTCTTATTTTTAGGGTCAGGCCTCTTGACCCTATGGGGCCCCGACCCATTGCCCACCCTTAACCACGGGGTTTGAATAGATCCTTGAATAGTTTGGATAAAATTCAGACTATCCCCTTCAATCTAAACTCTCAAGGAGCCTGTGAGAATAGTTTGTTGGATACTAAACCAAAGTGCTAGAGCTTCAGTAAAAATAGATTGTGAGCAAATAGGAGCAGTTCCTGCTTTGATTAGATTGCCGAAGTGGTCCCGGATGATGAAACCTGCTGCTGCACCTTGATTGCCTTTGCTTAGAACACCATTTTTTTATTTTTTATTTTTTTTGTCAATCTATCAGTTCCACAATTCAGGACAAATTCATACCAAAGTGACTGGTACCAAACAACACAAAATTACTGGTAAAAAATGATTGCTAAACTTTCATCAAATAGGACCTAGCATAATCATATGAAGGTAAGATCTTACATATTCTATTCATACAACAAGATGACCCACATTTGTTTCACTAAAAAACAAAGGCTACCGCGTGTACGTACGTAGTGGTTCATATACTAAAATACCTAGAAACAGCTACTTTGGGGGTGTTTGTTGCTCGGCTTTTTGAATAGCTTTTTTGAGAAAATGGTTTTTCGGAGGGTTGTTAGCTATTTGAGGTTTGACTAGTCAATATGTCAATTTGGAGTGTTTGGTAGGTTGGCGGATTCAATTAGCTTTTTGGCCCCAAAAAACCAATTTGTAAAAAGCTACTATGAGTAGCTTTTTGTAAATAGTTGTTAGCTTTTTATATTTTAAATTACCGTATTGACCAACTAATTCACAAAAATTACAAAAACTGCCATCAAAATAATTTAGGTTTAGGTTTTTAATATCTTATAGGGTTTTAGGATACCTCTTCTACTGCCTGTATTCACTCTTCTGCCGCGTGTCTTCACTCTTCTCCAAGCACGCTAATTTATTTGCGTTTTTTTTTTAATCTCGGGGCACGTCGTTACGTAATTTTAGTAGTCTTCATTCATTTGCATTTCTTATCCTTTTGGATAATGAGATTTATGTATAATGATACTTGTGTTCAAAATCTCCTAGCTTATTTGTTTTTCCTATTAATTTGAATAAGAGACTCATATTGTCATTATGGTTTATGTTGACAATGTAGTTACTAATTGATTATACATATACTTATTGTTCAAAATAGTGTAATTTCTACAAATAAATTATAAAATATCTACCTTAAATTGTAAAAGTACATTGGAATTAAAAAAACTAAAAATGAATATAAATCATAATGTTAAACCTAAAAATGAATTACATATGGAAAAAAAACCTAAAAATGAATTTAAAAAATCATAATGTTAAAAAAAACTAAAAAATAAAGTCAACGGCACCATTGGAAATCAGGAGAAAAGTCGTCCTACAAACATCTAATTCTACCAAACACTCTTTTATGCAAACAGCTAATACAAATCGACAAAACAACCAACAAAAGCATAAAAGTCAAACAAACAAAAGCAGTAACAATTTAAAAGCAAATGCAATGACGACACTAAACGCCCCCTTTGAAAATTGCGAATAAGATAGAATTTAAGGACCCAAGCTACACTTGCTAACTACGTCTCTACACACTAATACATACGTTCCTATGGGAGGGACCAATTCAACCTCTCTGGTCAAGAACTCGAGCTGAAACCGGCCTATATGTAACTACATCTCTACACACTAAACATTTAGGGGTCACATTTCGGTCAATTTTTGGCCCAAAATGGCGCAAAGCGGTGGATTTTATGTTTAAGCGTGTTTTAAATTGAAAATTATACTGAACTCTAACATATACAAGTAAATATGTTAACCTAATAAACACGCCTAAACATAAAAACTCACTATTTCGTGTCATTTTTGGCCGAAAATTGGCCGGAATGTCACCCTAAATATTTACATCAAAAATAATGTCACCAAACAATTATTTATCATAAAATAGGGTCTTTAAAATTATTACACCAAAATATGAGACCCCTTTAATCATTTTTTGCAAGATAAATTAATAAAGATTATTTAGAAAACTTTAGGGATAAATATTCCAACAAAGTTATTGTATATAATTAAATATGGATAAGTATTGATTAGTAATGAATGTTATTGCATCCTTCCTATATTATCTATCATGAATTAATTATTTTATGGTTTTTAATATTTTACAGTTTTTTTACTAGTGGCTTTAACTATAACTTCCGCTTTATTTATAGGTCTGAGTAACATACGACTTATTTGAAATTAATTGAATGAACAACTCAAGAAATCGTTTTGTGGATTTTGTATATTTCTTAGCTCTTTACCGCGTTAATTGATATTTTTTGTTATTGAGATTCATGGGCGATTCATATTAATATTTAGGGAGATATATTACCTTTTCCTTTTTTCAAATGAATTGAAATGATTGAAGTTTTTCTATTTGGAATCGTCTTAGGTCTAATTCCTATTACTTTAATTGGTTGGATTATTCGTAACCGCATATTTATTTATCTTTGATTAAACTTTTCGTATAAATATTTTATCAAAAAATCTACAATATTATATTCTTCCAATAATATTTTTTCGTTATCAATTAAGTAATAATACTTTTATTATAATAGAACATTATATATCTTGAAAAACTAACTGTCAAAAATTTTAAATTTGACTTACATGTATATCTAAAAGTGATAGATAAAAAAAGTCCTTGAATTACTACTTTAGAAGTTATATATTTTCTTTCATCTTAATGACAAACTTTTTGGAGATTATCTGGTTACCTTTTGGCAATCATCAAGGTTTCTCTAATATTTGTCATCATCATTGTTTTCTTTGCTGCTGCTAATATTATATATCAACTACTCTCTCTGTTTTATATTAATTGTCCACTTAATTAATTTATTTTTTTCCAAATTAATTATCACTTTACATTTTTTAATATCTAACTAACTAGCTTTTATTTTTAATCATTAGTTATATATCACTTTTCCCCTCACAATCTCCTTTCCATATCACTTTCATCATGGCACTTCTTCCTCCCAAACCTCCCTTTTACTAGCTTTTCTCTCACTAAAACCTTCCACCTTGGTATCTGTATTTTAGCACTATAGGACGATTATTTCATAACGGAGGGAGTATCACTTTTGTTAATAGATCATTGAAAAAATATATACATATAATTAATTATACTCTTGTAAAATATATTTCAATATGAATGTAAAAGGTTGGCTACAATTACAACAAATATTAGAAATGTAAGGAGTATAAATATAATTCATCTCCTTTGAGTAATTTTAGGTTGTTAATTTAATAGTAAAAGTTTCATGAAAAGTTCAATGGTACTACTAGTACTATACTACTAGGCATGCTAAGCAAAATTAGCAAATATTCCTGGTTTTAGGGTAGATTAATTAAGTACGCTAACAAAAGTACACTTCATCCTTCATTTTTAGTTCCACAAAGGGAATGTCAATAATGAATATTCCATACTTTTAGAGCACTCAATGACAAATTAATTCAATTAATCTTTCTTAATTAACAAAACAATAATTATTCTTCCTATACGCAATTAATCTTTTTCACGAAGGAAAAAAAAAATCAAGTTGAACTGGGGTTTCAGTAATATCTTTCAACTCCAATTTTAGTTCCCGGTTATAGATGCAAATATAATATGTATGTAACTAAACTACCATTAAAGCACCCGTAATGGTGAACATGAATTATATAATTTAAAAATACTGGTGTAACTGAAGTATATATACTTAATGGATGAGGTAGAAGCAGTATAGTTCACCAGAAGAGTTATAGACTCTTCATATTAACTTGTTTCTAATAGTGAGCGTGAGTTTGATTAAAATATTTTTAAAAAAGTGTATGGCCTCACATTTAATCATTTAAACATACTACAATAGAAATTAAAAAAGAAAAAAAATGTCAAGAATCTCGTGTTCGTCCTCGCGCGGTGAGCCGGAGTTCAAGTTTTTCTCACCGCCGACACTCATCCTTGCTGCTGGACTATTTTTTTCGTCCTCACCTATGCCACGTCAGTACCATCTCACTCTCAAACTCGCTCTTACGAACGTTCTTATAATAAAATTTTTATGTAATTAACAATACAAATTATGAGGTGACAAAATATATATTGTTAGTCTCCTTTTGTCACAATTTTGCATTCGAATGCATTAATAGATATTAATACTATTTTCTTTACTCTCTTATATCATATTATTTATTTAGAGTCAACAATCTATATGTTTACATTTAACATAAGAAATTTATTAAATTTTTTGAAAACTTTGAAGGTAATATGACAAATCACACCACCTAGGAATTATAAAGTAGTTTGAGCTAGGGGATTATACAATTGACAAATATACCTTCATTTTTTTTTAATCTGACTTTTAATTGATTTTTCTTGTTTCAAATTATCTGTCACTTTACAATTTTAATGACCAATTAATTACAATTTTTCTTATTTTACCCATAATATTTATTGAATAAAAACCTAAAAGTTAATTTTATTGAGGACATTTATGTAATTTTACTACTAACCACCGCATAATTTTCTATGATATTGATTTTCCATGATATTGCTCAGCATGCCTAGTACCATCTCTATCTTCTAGTAATATGATTCAGCTAAGGTCAGTTTTAGATTGCCTTTGCTTAGAACACCAAATTTTTGTTGTCAATCTATTCAGTTCCACAATTCAGGAGAAATTCATACCAAAGTGAATGGTACCAAACAACACAAAATTACTGGTAAAAAATGATTGCTAAACTTTCATCAAATAGGACTTAGCATAATCATATGAAGGTAAGATCTTACAGACTCTAATCATACAACAAGAAGACCCACATTTGTTACACTCAAAAACAAATCCTACCGCGTGTACGTAGGTAGTGTTTCATATGCTAAAATGTCATAGAAACAGCTACTTTGGAAATTGCAACTGAGACACAATTTAAGGACCCAAACGACACTCGCTAACTACATCTCTACACACTAATACATACGTTCCTACGGGAGGGACCAATTCAACCTCTCCAATCAGGAACTCGAGATGAAACCAGCCTATATATAACTCGGTAGTCATTCGTTGAATGGGAACTTCCCCTTCTTCAAAGCAGAATCATCATACTTGACAAGCACTTTCCACTTAGCTCGAAGCTTGCTCCAACCACCTTTGGAGCAGCAAGCCCTCTCTGATGTACTTGCACCCAGATTAGCAATCGAGGAAAGTATTTGGATAGGAGAACCGCCATTAGAACCAAAAAAGAAGGCATTGCCATCTTCCCCAATCGGTTGAGAAATGGGGACCCAGTTTGAGGTTGGAAAATCGAACATGTCCTGCACAAATGATGGAGCGCCGAGGGAAGATGATGGTGCCATGTATTCTAGAGGCATGTTTTGTCCATCATCACATGATGATCCATTGAAGAAACCCCCTGTTATGGGATTCGTGCCGATGAACATGTCTTGATTCAGAGCCATGGACTGACCAAGTTCATGGTTAGTTCCAATTCCACAAGTATCTGGTTCATCTGCATGGTTGAATATCTACATCGGTTAATATTAATTCTAAGAAATAAACCAAGAGAATGCAAACTGAATGGAGTCGACCCAGCAAATGACTGCTTGATTAGGTGCTAATTTCAAAAATTATAACATATTTAACAGTTTAATGTAGTACCTTGGTTTGCTTCAGGGGCAGAAACATGATGCAGCTGCAGAGTTGGAACAGTAGTTGGGCTGATTGGTTCGGTGCAGATGAAATTCGGTGCTAAAACATTCAGATTTGTGCACACGTCGTTTGAGAAACACATGGTGATTTGCTGAACAATTGTCTCCCACAATTTATGCTTGACACCCAGGACCTATAATTTCACAGATTCAACTTGAGTCAGATAAACCATTCATAATACTGCATGGAGTAATTAATTTAGGCATTGTTGTCATTTCCATGAAGCAGAAAGTTATCTCACCTCGCGGAGTAAGGATTGATCTGTGCTGTATATCTGTAGGACATCCCTAACTTTGTAGATTTGATGGTCAGCCAACCTTTTACAGATTTTCCCGTCTTTTGCAATGCCCCTCAAACGCCACACGTCATCTTCCAAAGCTGGGACAACATGTTTCTGATAAGCTGCAACACAACATATCCAACAGACTATCATCACCGAATTTTTGAAAAACTCTGAAAGGTCTGATATTCTATAAAGCAAATTAAAGGATCGAGGGTAAAACACTAACACTCTCCACGACGGTCCTTCACTTCAAAAGGGCTACTTACAGCTTCCCTCACTTGTTTGCCCATCTTTGGTTCAATTTTCGCCCCCAGCCTAAACATTTTGGTTCTCTCCCAACTGGAGTTGTCTGTGAAGGAGATCCCGTTGATATAACCAATGCCGTTATACAAAGAAATGACACGTTCACGTTCTCCAACCAACAGGGGCCTTTTACCGACCCTTGCAGGGACGATGTTGTCACTGAACTGCTTCTCTGTCCAATCCTCGAGCAGTTCAGCCTTAAAATGACCATGAAGAGCCACAAGTTCGACTTTTGCTGAAGCGAGGGGCCCATCTTTTATCAAACGCCCTGAAAATGCATCAAGGAGCACTACTTTAAGGGGTAAAGGCCCCTCGGGTTCTATGCTGTTTCCAGTATAGAGTCGATGAGGAAACTGGCCCTCAAACTGCAGCTTGAACTTTCTGGATTCAGATAGCTCGGCCTCGTTTGGTAGTGACCTGTGAAACATCAGGCTAAAAACCTAAGCCAATAATATGATTGGCCAGAATTATATCCAAGACTATGCTATAACCATAGCAAGTATGTAAATAGACTAATAGGTAGAGCCAAAAAGTATTGAACAAAGAATGATGTGTGTGCCTTCCCAAATCTACCTTGACTTCTGGAAATAGGTTTCCGAGCCCAAGTATCTGGTCCCAACTCTCTGAAACTCGATACTTCAATTTATAGTTGATGGGTTAGTGTCCCAAAATAACTCAAATACTCTTGACTCATTATTTGACAGGTTTCCTAGACTCGTTCACTCCAAGTTGTTGGTTGTTATAAGCAAGTTAGTTGCTATCCTAATTGTGCTTAGGCTAATTTCCTAATTATATTAGATTTCGTAAATCTAATTATACGTGGAGTGGCAATCAAGGTAGATTTATAAAGTTAATCACCATAAATAGAGGGTTTTATCATCTTGTTGAGTGTGGCTGATGTGTATGCCTTCAATACGAGAGTCCCCACGGGAGAGGTGCAGTGTTCTTACCACATCTTCTACTAGAGCGATTTATAACCCACTTTGATCTTTTCCAAAGACTAGAAAGTCTTGATATCTTTGTGTCCTCTTTTATAGCAAATATTGGTTGGCACTTGGCACACATGGTTTTTCTAGATTTGGGTTACATGTTAAACATTGTGCCTCTCCCATATTGTCTTTGTTCTTGCACAACTATTAACCTCGACAATTTTCAGAATCATCCTATATTTCCTTCTACTGCAAGCCTGCTGTAATTTTCAACCGCACACGTAGTATCAAAGTTGAACTTGATCCTATCAGTAATATTGAGATCGTACACCCAGTTAAAGTTGATTGGTTATGTGAAAGTATGATGTCCCACATACACCTAAAACCTCTTAACAGCAAACCTAAAAGGTTAAAACTTCATTACTTTACGATAGACAAATAAACTCGAACAACTAGCAAGCTACATATATCAACCGCCAATGAAAACAAACACAATTGCGAACAAAATAAAAAGATCAACACAGTTGATGAATCGTGCGATCTGTCAAATCAGAATACCATGAAAAAGGAACTGACCCCGGGATTGATTGGAAGTGACGCACAATAGCCTTCTCGGCCTCCTCACGGACCTATTCATATCATAACAGCACGTTTAGAATGTTTTACACATAAAAGTTTGAATGACAACAGAGCCAAACTCTGTCAAATCATTGGTATGAAACCTCTAGTAATTAAAGACAACAAGAAGTTGAATCAAACTCTGTCAAATCATTGGTATGAAACCTCTAGCAATTCAAAGACAACAAGAAGTTCATTCGCCACCTTTACCATCACATCAGATGCTGTTCAAAGCAAAGCAATTGTGTCCACAAACAGCTTCCAAACAAAGAACTGATGGCTACTATCGTTCTAGCCATGGATTACAGCTATACATTTGAAAGGGACTAAGAAGGAGGATAAGATGGGTGATGTAACCTTATTCAAAGTTGGGAATTTTCATGAAAATTTGTCTCCTAAACCATTTACCACTGGTCCACTTGAGTTTTGTTCTCTTACAACACATGTCAGGAAAGTGTCCTAAAATCGCCCAATTTCTTGACCGCATTATCTTTTGATTTCTAATCGTATTAGGACATATTGGGTTTCTTAACTGTAGATTTTAAATCTATTTGGAATGGGTCAAGTAGGTTTAGAGGGAGTTCCTCCGTAAAAATAGAGGGTTTTGTTCACCTTATTTGTTGTGGCCAAGTCTAGGGGCACTTCCCATGGGAGGAGGCTTATGTATTTAGAAATTCAGTATTTCGTATTCCCTTTGGATACTGTCTTCGTGCAGATCTCAGCATGAGATCATTCGCTGCAATTTCTACCAATATATTTGTGTTTGTGCCACCCAAAGTTTTTCCGGATTGGGTTTCCATGTAAAAATTTGTGTCATTTTATCTTGCACTCTTTTATTTTTCTCAATATCTAGTAGCCATCTTATTTTTGCTACCATTTAATGTAATTGCTCTTAATATCAACCCTAACAGCACATACAAGTGATACAACTGAACAACAGCAGTCTTCTCTCTTACAGTTTTTATTCTATCTGAGATTCGTAATTCGCAGAACCCTAGTTCATGAATCCATGCCCACTTCCATACAATTGAAAAACTCATTTCTGAGCCATTTTTAGACTTCTGGTACAGCAAATGCATCAAAAAACCTTTTCTATCTCACTTGTTACAAGGCATTATCTTTAAATTTGCCAAAAAAACATATCCATATCCCAGCAAAACACTTTAGGCATCAAACAACAAAACCCAAACCACACAAAAATAGAATAACTAAATAAATAAGAAAAAAAAAACCCCACCAACAAAAAGTACTCTACTGCTACAAGGGGTCCAAGATTTTGATTTGGTCAGGTGTTAATCATTCAAACCAGGAATGAGAATAAGTATCCAGTCTTTTTCCTCAAACAATGGTCCAACATGGAAATTAGAAAGTAGCTCAAAGTAGAATAGACATTGACAATTGACAAAACTTAAAGCAGCTGAGCTTTAGGAAAGCAGAAAATGAAAGATTCATACCACTTTTCGCAGACTACTTTCCAGGTGAGCAGAATACTTTGTCAGCCACTCGTCTTTGAACAAACACCTGGTGTGCATAATCAAAAAGACCCATTTCAGATCCAAATCAAGCACAAAATGCCCAAAATTAAGCAAATCAAACGCAAAAATTCCCAGATACTTACTTGGTGAACTTCAATCGATGGTTTTTCTGATGGGTCTCCTGAAATTCTGGGTTTTCATCCACACTTTCAGCAGCCAAACCCCTCTTAACTGCCATCCAAAGATTCGAACCTTTTTTTCTGAAAATGAAGGTTTTGACAGAAGATAGAGAGATACCCAGATGATTAGAGTAACTAAAAGCAGCCATTAATGTCGTTTTTATAGATGAAATTGAACAGAGAGAAAGAATGAGGGGAGATGATTTGGGAAGTAACCGCGTAGAAATTTTCATGAAGCTGCTACTGCTGCTAACCAAAGTGCCAAAAAGTCAAGAAACTAATTGTTTTAATGTTAGATGGTGATGGACTTCCGAGATTTTCTTGGTCTTTTCTAGTGTTAGTGCAAGGTTGAAGATGTGCTTTTTCTCTTTGTCTAATGGATTGAGATTTGTTTAATTCAGAGTAATTAATTTAATCAAGTGTGAGATAGAATATGTCGAAGAATCAATGGAGATTTAGTTCAAAGCTCCAAAGATTATGCCGCTAAGCATGCTTGAAAAAATTCTTTGGTCAAGATTATGTAGTTTGCGATTTCCCCTTTCCCGTCTCAATCAGAAGTCTCGAATGATCCTTCATGTTTCTCCTATTTTTTGCAATTGGTAGTTTCAAGTGGATGTGAGACTCAAATGGAGCATGAGCAGTGTAGATGTGATGGTTATTGCAATGAATCTTCTATAAAGCTACACTTACGGAGGAAATTAGCGGCATCGGGGATAGAACTCTTACTTATGTTGACATTTGATTGCAACTTTTAATAGCAAATATTTTTTGTCGCCCGTGACTTGCACGACATTGCTACTAGTGTGTGTACATGCATGTGTGTAAATGAAAACATATTCTTTTAAACTTTATTTCGCACATTTTGTAAAGAACAAAAACCGTAGTGAGTGAAGTTAAAATTTGTAAGAGTTTATTTTGCTCTTATTATTTATGAATGATATCACAATTTAATTGTTTCAACTTAAAAGTAGGAAAATTTGAAAAATTAAATCAAACCGAAGAGTTTAAAAAATGCGTATTGAGCAAAAACACAACAAAAAAAATTGAACCCACGACCCAAGTGCATGACTTCTAAGGCACAACCAATAGACCAAGACCAATTTGTGTGCTGTTATTCTCAGGTTAGTAATTAATTATTTGTGTATTTTATTATATATAACGCACTTTGATTGAAAAGATTCTTTTTTATAGGAGATTGGAAAGATTTTCAAAGATTATTAAGAATATAAAATATTTGTTTGTGATTACATTACCAAAATTAATATATTGTAATAATAATAATAATAAAATTATTTATTCACATCAATGGTTGAGATTATTTTATCTATCATCAACGACTAATATTTAATTTAACTACGGTAGTTGAAAAAAAAGTTGACTACCACAGACCTTCCCAATTTTTATATGATGAATTTGTTAAAAAAATTGATAATTTGAAAACTATATCGATGAATTTTGTAATAGTATTGATATTTAGGATCTATAATACATTCAATAAATAATGATGAGCTTTTGTAAAATTTAATATTGAAATGGAGATTGATATGTAAAATCTAAAGTGTATCATATAATAATTAATATGTAGTTTTGGCGAACGAACTTATCAAAATGACAGTCTTGACGATATTGAAATGGAGATTGACCGAAGGGTTGTGATCATTGGCAATGATATATGCCCACGAGTCCTCGATGACCCATCAAGTTCATTTCATTGATTTTGCATCATAGTTGCGGTGTAATGGTTTCGTTTGACTTCGGTGCACGTGAAAGTTTTTGTGTTATTTTGTTTAGCAGTTTGGTTGTAATATTTTTCTTTTGGTGGTGGTTGTTTGGTGCTTGATTGTGGTTTGTTATATTCTATGAACCTTTCAGCCTTTTGGTTACTAATAATCGAAAAAAAATAATTGATATGTAGTTAGGTCAGTATATTAATATATACCTAGTTTAGTTTAATATTGGCAAATGGCAATGCATCTTTTTAACTTGGTTTATGGTTACTCCTTTCTTCTCATTATCTTTGATTCAATTTTAATGAGGGAAAAACTCCATTTATAGTCATATTACAAAACGCATTAGATCCAATTTGTCGGTTAGACGTTCAATTAGATGATTCGTTCAGAATGTGCAAACTCAGATCGAGAATCTCTATTTTTCATTGGGCCAGTCAACCAGGATTATCAAAATAAGTCCAAGAAATTCATGAGACTTTCCAGAACCTCACAACATTTATAGTATTGCAAGTCAAGAGTCATTGTCTTAAGTGATTGTATCTTAAACCCCTTCAAATGATACCCATCATAGAAAGGGCAATTCACAAGACACCAACCGGGAGCTTGCCTTTAGTGCAAGTCAAGAGTCAAAGTAACGAAGCTTTGACCAAGGGCATAATCTCAATTCTTCCGGCTCATCCACAATTCAGATTTCTCCTGAAACATGTTGACATTGATACTAAAGAGGAACGGTAGCTAAGGATCGGTGGTGAAACCCACTCTTTGACCAAGGGTAGAAGTTGAATCTCTTACGGGACAAAAAAGATGGCAACACATTACCTCATCATGGACAAATAAAGACCCCAACAATAGGATAAAAATATGGCAAAAGTATATAAAAAAAACATCATCGACAATAAAATAACCAATCGACAAACTACAAAAGTCATTCATTATAGACAAGGGAAATAAAGGCAACCCGGGAGGAAAGATAAATAAAGCTTAAAATTAATTCAAGCTGGGGAAATATGGCAATTATCCTTGCAAAGAGCTAGATAGTGCGACCAACAACTCCATAAGGGAATGTTGAGTTGTCCCACATCGGTTTTTGACACCCATATTGTGGTGTTTATAATGACAGGTGCTTCAACCTCTAAAAAGCTTTTGGGGTGCGCTCATCAATCAATTATTTCAGAATTCTAAAGAAAGCAATTAAACATTATTATGAACAAGTAGCTCGACACAAAAAGCATAGAGCAATCAATTTAGTCCCACACTTGACCTTCTTTATGATCTTTAATATGACCTGCAAAGGATTAAGCACAACTATCTTTGAGTCCCCTCATCCAATGTGCAATGTTGTCACAATTATCTTATTTATAGCCATGTTGATTGTTGTACGATCAACCCTCTTAAAAACACATATCTTTCACATGCTCCAACTTCAATTGATGTTCCTCTATCTTTTTTTATCATTGTTTCTTCAATTATAGTCTTTAGGCATAAGATTCAGACTTGCATTTGAAATTTTGTGATGTTCCTCTATCTTCTTTTTTTTTTTTTTTTTTTTTTTGAGGAAGGATGACACCCTTAATTCTCTTTCAGATGCTTCAGTGGTCGTTATAGATAGGACAAAGGAGATTATATATATGCTAAAAGAGTTTAACAGAGTTTTCCGTTAGAAGAAGACTTTGAATCCAACTCTACCCTTGGCCATCCTCTGACGGTTTTGTAAGGCAAGACATTTTGTGAATAATAATCTAGGCGCACTTATTCATTGCTTGTTGATAACTTACTGTAAGGCTCAGATACCCTTGTGAGATTCTGATACCACTTGTTAGGAAAAAATATAAGAGTAGGGTAGCAGCGGAAGCAAAATAAATCAAATTGAGATGACGGAAATTACGACAAAATTCAGGAACAAAATAAGAAGAGCGATAAAAGAACACAACCACAAGGTTTACGTGGGAAACCGAAGAACTCAGAGAAAAACCCACGGACGGCAACAGCCAGAAAAACAATCCACTATGAGAAAGGAGGAGTACAACCCGATCACTATCACAGGGCGTGATGTGATCTACAACAGAGGAGATTACTATCACAATCTCTCTCTGGATACAATTGGGATCCAAAAATATTGGTGAGACCTTTTTCCCTCTCAATATTTTCTCCCTCTCTGACTCTCTATAACTCGATCATTGTTCGCCGTACTCGACGACGCCAAACGCCATGCGCCACGCGCCCTACACCGGGCCGTGAAATAAAGTGAAGAATATTTAACCCTATTTATAGGAAAAACTCCCTATAAACCTAACTTGACTCCCACTCCAATTAGATTTAGAATCTAATACAATTAGGAAACCTAACATAATAACGAAACCTAATTAATATCCTAATACAATTAAGAAACAAATAATTGTGAGATCAAAAGATTAGGTGATTTTAGGACACATTTCTAACACTTACAAAAGACTATAAGCATCTCTCAATTTTCAAGCCTATTATCTAATTTTGATGAGATGATAAATGCTTATATTCCTTAGAAGGTGGGCCACACAAGTGGGTAAAACATATGGCTTTACCTGATTTGATTCCAAATTAACTTGATGGTCTTTAGATCATGAATCAACCAAGCGGACAAATTGTTGAAGGCAATACATCACAAATTTCTTGGTCAAAATTCAAAGAAAAAGAAAGGTTGCCTTCAAAATCATGAAAGGTTAATCCCATATTAATAAGCAAGTTGGCTTGGAAATGAGTTCAAAGACCTAAAAGTGTCCCAAGTAAAAACACAACATCCCCTCGTAAACATGTTTTAGTTGACAGCCCTATTGATGATGTAGACTCATATATAAAAGTAAAACAATATTATCGTTGTAGTGATTACTCATACTCGAGAATAGAGGGGTCTGGGGGCTCAATCTATTGATAGCATGTTGAGGTGTCCCACATCGGCCTTTGACACCCATATTGTGGTGTTTATAATGGGCAGGTCATGCCTTAACCTCCTAGGCTTTGAATTGAATTGGCCAGTTCATTATTTCACATAGCAGCAGGATTGTTACTTGCCTGTGAAAATTAAATGGAGAAAATCATTTCTTGTGGAAAAATTGTTAAAAATGGAATTTTCAAAGCTTCCAAAGGAGATAAAGAGGAGCTTAACTAATTCTTTTGTTAGATTTGGGAATGCCCTGAAAATGGATCATCCAGTTGATGAAAAAAAGAAGAAACATAAATCTACAAAGAAGGGGATAAAAGTAGGAATGAGAATTTCAAGTCGTAATGGATTACAACCTTGCTAAGATTGTTGTAAGGGAAACATTTGCAATAAAGTTGGCCTAAAAGTCATAGGTGACAAACCCTAGCTATGAGAAAATTACAATGAATTTGACGAAGGAAATGGAGATGACAAAACAATCATGATTTTCTTGTATATTATATTTGGGTTGATTTCAACTATTAACATGTAATCTCGTTTAACTTTATTTACACCGTGTTCTTTTCTGCGGTTGGCAAACTGCGGTGCCACAGCCTACCGCAATTTGCCACAACCCACCATATTTTACCGCAAATCATTACTTTGCACTCTCCTCACTTTTTTCTCTCCTCACTTTTCTCCTCTACTTTTTACATTATCTCTCCTCACCTACCCCGCATACTAATAACCTACCACAATTCCACCACACCCCACCACAATTTCACCACACCTCACCACACCATTCCGCAAAATACCACATAAAAAAATAAGGACTAAGTTGATAACTAATTAATAAGCTTATCATTATGTTTAGACTTAGTGAGTGTCTTTTCACATTTACTTTAGGCTATTTTGAGTTATGCCCAACTAATAAAAAAAATGCAAGTCTTATTTTAATTTATTCCTAAAAGAAAGGAAAAGATACCTATAGTAAACTAAGGAATATTCTTCCATCCCCTAAACAAATGGTTGGAAAGTTCAAAAAAAGCAACTCAAAGGAAATGAATAAAGTAATTTCTAATAGGATGCATTTATAGTTGGAAAGTTCAAAAAAAGCAACTCAAAGGAAATGAATAAAGTAATTTCTAATAGGATGCATTTATAGTGATTGTCAATTATGACAACCACCGTAAGTAAAATAAATCTTATTCGTACATGTGACAAGTTTTACCTTGACCATTAGCTTTCTTATTTAATATAAATTATAAAATATATATTTTTTAATTTTAGTTTATTTAAAAAAATTTAAAATAAATATTTTTCAAAATATGCTTATTTACTAGGCAAAAATTTAGATTTAACATATTTAAATTTTAAAAAATTTCGGAAAATTTATTTTAATTAAGAAAATATATTTTATAATGTTGTACTAAATTAAAAAAAATGAATGGCGAAGATAAAAATTGACACATGTATGGATAATTATCATTTTCATTATGGTGGTTGTCATGGTTGACAATCACTATAAGTTTTTCCATTTCTAATATATCATAATGTTTTGATACATTTTATGAGTGTAAAATGATGACTTGATTACCTTCTTAAGTAAAATTTGAGGACAAGTGTAGCTAACTACGTACTTGACCCAATTAGTTTATTAATTCAAAGTTAATACATATATTTGTTAATTAATGAACCAAATCAATGTCATGTGACACTAATCCTAGTGTATGACACATCATCCATTGGCAACATCCTCCCTCAATTTTTCTTTCCTAGTTAAGAATTCTATATATATAATAGGAGGATGCATGCATAGATGAGTCCAAATGGTGGATTTTGATGTAGTTGATGGATCATGCCAGTTGTAAATACTTACCTTTGATTTATGGACATTGTTGGTGATTGAGGAGATAATTAAAAGCCTTGTAGTATAACCTGTTTATCCAATCATGTACAATTTACTTATTCTTATTAAAATTTATCCAAATTTATCTAAAATTTCAAACAAATCCAATTTACGTATAGAAAAATATATAGTGGTTGTCAATCATGACAGTCACCACAATGAAAATACGTTTCATCCTGACATCTGTTAGCTTTTATCTTTATTGTGTCATTTTTTTTATTTAGTACATCATTATAAAATATATTTTCTTAATTTTAAAAAAAATTATGAAATTTTTTTAAACTAAATATTTTAACACTAAATTTTAGCCTAATAAACAAGCACATTTTAAAAAAATATTTTTTTAAAATATTTTTAAATAAAATAAAATTTAAAAGATATTTTATAATTTTATGTTAAGTAAAAAATTAACAATTAAGATAAAACTTGACACATATATGAGTAAAATTCATTTTACATATGGTAATTATTATGATTGACAAATTATAATAAATAGGGTTTTTGGCTCAAAATAATCTGAAGTCGGAGGTCATTGACTGAAAATAATCCAAACTCACTTTTTGGCTGAAAATAATACAAACTTTTAACATATGTACTCGGACTAAATCGAAATCGATTTCCGGCGTCGGAATACTGACTGGGCAGCCTGAGCACGTATTTCTTTAATTGATTTTGGTTTTGAATTTATCTTGTTGGGTTCTACATAACCGATCAACAAGATTCGACTACGGAAATCGATTTGCCTCTATCGAAGTAAATAGGTTTAAAGTTTGGATTATTTTCAGCCAAAAAGTGAGTTTGAATTATTTTCAGCCAATAACCTCTGATTTCGGATTATTTTGAACCAAAAACCCTAAATTCATTTACACATTATCTACTGCTACCCGCTTTTACCAAATATATCCAAATTTATTTGACTGTTCGTTATGCAACTTTACCATATATACCCCCAAAAAAGCTGATCTAATCAAACATCTTATTAGAAAGTTGTCCTTTTGTTTATCAAAAAAAAAAAAAAAGTTGTCCTTTTCTTATTTTGACAATTCTGTATATTTCACAAATAAACTGACAGGCCGTTGGATATAATATAATATATGACCAGACAACAAAACATTGTTAAATGATTTATTAAAATTAAAATAAACAGATGCATGACGCACCAATAATTACGTGGCCACAGAACAACTTTGTAAATTAATGAATTTAGTTGAGTTAAATACATAAAGGTTAAAGCAGTTAATTAGTTAGTTGGAAGATGGGGAATATAATGTTTTTATGTGGTTAACTAATTAATGAATTAATTATATAAAGGCTAAACCAGTTAGTTGGTAGGAAAATGGGGAATATAATGTTTTTATGTTACTGTCACACAGTATAATAATTTTTTAACAATTTGTAATATATATTTTTAAGATTATATTTTTTAAAGAATCTACCAACATAAATTTTATATAACAAATAATCGTATAAATTTATAGTCAAAATTTTTAAATTCCAATTGCACAATTTTCAAAAATCACAATTAAAATAGAACGGACGAAATGCTACATGTGTTCCTTATTGAATGTCACCAAAATTGACTCTAATGTACCTAGAATTCAATATACCTAGAAAATTGGATAAAGAAATTGGACTTGAACAAATATACAATTTCACTAGTAAGAATAAAGGATAATATTTTAAAAAGTAATCATTCATTAATTAAGGTAGATGAGTATTTTAATTATTGGAATCGTAAAATTGACAAAATAAAAAAGGGACAAAATAGGAAATTTGACACAGATATAATGACGGAGGTGGTACTTGGTATAATGTTTGCACAAAAATGTCAATCAACTTTTCATTTTAGTTAAAAATATCACTGATCTTAAAAAAACTATCAAAAATACATCAACTTTCCACAAAAGTAAAAAATATTACTCAACTTTTAAAAAATCAAAAATACTATAAAAGGTAATAGTAATATTTTTTTTATTTTTTAAGAAAATTGCTCGACATTTTTTATATTTTTCTAAAAAATTGAATGATGTTAATGATTTTTTTTTTTAAATCAATAATATTCTTTTAAAAAATGAACAGTTGAGTAACATTTTTATCGAAACACTGTATGTATGTACTGGGCGGCCCAAAATCAGAGTCTGCCCGAGTGCCCGAAGAAGTCCTTACTGCCCAAGCAAACCCGTAGTAGGTGGGGGCCCATCGTCCACGTGGTCAATGTGCAAGTCGCCTTCTGCTCTTCTCATACTGTCCCGCTACTCGTTCATTCGTCTGTCGTCAATCTAAATGAATCCTCCTACTCATATTTCATTGGTTCCAATCCTCTTTCCACCTATCACATAATAATAATAATAATAATAATAATAATAATAATATAATTGTCATCATCATCATCATAATAAAATAATAATTTTGGAGGTACCTTTTGTCAAATTTCCTATCTTGTCCCTCCAAAAATTTCATAAATTTTACAAAGGCTCACGCCGGTTTGTTTATGTAGCCTGCTTTCCCCAAATTAAAATTACACAATGTCGAATTTCCTATCATTTTTGAAAAGTCTTAGCCGCCATAGTCTCATGATCATCATGAGACATTTTCAACATATTCGTAACCTTTGTCGCTCAGCGTGCCTCCTCGTCCAAGCTATTCAAGGAGAAATCTACATCTTTCATTGATCTTTTAGCATCACTATCAACCGCATCTTCATTGTTGGACTTGCAACTTCGAGAAAGCTTCTTCATCCCTTTAACCTGACTTGAACCACAAGAACCGACCCTACACAATGCTCTGTTGACCAACCGCCATTTTGAGTTCCCATTAAGTTTACATTCCTATTTTGCCGGTCCTTTACTTTGAAGGCCCAATGAAAAGTGTCCTCAAGAACCCGAGGTGAAGAAAAAACCACCTCATCATTTGCTTTACCACCAAACGGCTCACTAAAAGTGCGCTCATTATTAGAAAAAGCCACCTTATGAGGACCATCCTTACCGACCACATCAGGATCCCTCAAAAGAACATCTTTATAAGATGACTTAAGTATAACCTTAAGAACAACCCGAGGAATAAATGGATCGGTGATGGTAACTGATCCATCGGACGTAGGAGAGTTCACACAACCATCATCAAAGCTTTCATGCCAACATGTTTAACGTTACGAACCCAAATCCAATTGTCAGAGTTCCACCTAGAAAAAGGAACTGATCCTTGTTTTTAGAAGAATTTTGTCCAAACAACACTCAAAGCATACCCGTTAAACATCCAACCATTCAACGCAATGATAGCATTAGAAACCACTTTTTTTTTATAATCTTTCAAATGAACAAAACCATACCTCTTACCATTTCTCCCCACCTCTGAGAATGTAGGCATCAACAGCAGCACCAAATTTCACAAAAAGGTTTATCAAAGAAGCATTGTCTACCTCAACCGACAAGTTGTCTACAAACAAAGAGTATATGCTACCACCCCAAACACTATCACCAAAGGGCCTCACATGCTTATCAGAAGGGGATGAGACACAACAGTCAATGGGAAAGTTGCAGAAGATCGATCATATGCAATGGTTTTAGAAGCCCTAACAGAACAACCAATTCTTTGAGCACAAAACAAATTTCGCTAGCCTGAGAAAGGGCGGCCAAAAAGACCACATCCATAACTTCAGCACTAAAGGAGAGGGAGGAAAAAATGGAGGCTACCTCATCCTCTAATTCATTACACCTGGATGTAATAGAGATATTGATATTTGCCCTGAAAAACTACACAGTGACACGAACAAGGCACTGTTAAAACGAAGAGCGTGAAACCTCTTCGACCAGCAAAAACCCTACTAGAGACAAACCACAGACAGACAGCCACAACCTCCCGCGACCAACAACCCGAACCGTCAAAAAACGTTCGCGACGAACACCGCTAAAGAGTAGCGACGAACACGAATGAAGTATTGAATGTTATACCTGGGCACCGCAAATCAACCATAACCGACTACCACCGGCAAATACTACACCCCCTCCCGGCCGTCAAGCCGGCAATGTCGATGCACCCTAGTGCGGCGCAAGAGGAGAGATTTAGGGTATTCTTTTTTTGGGAGAGAGGAGAGAGAGGCGCTTCACCTTGCTCAAAACAAAATCTCAAGTAGTGACATTTGGTAATATATAGGATAGTTTGCTCCTCAAACTCCCCAAACTCTGAGAAAGCATTCCATACGAGGCTAGTTGTGATTATACGTACATAAAGTAGATATGAATGGAATTATGGAAGGAGGTAGTGTAAATTTTGGTTAGTTGCTAATAACTAACATTGGTGAGGCTCAGTTAGTTTTTAACATTTTAAACTTAGACTAGATATGTATATGAAAAAACAAAGATCCATGAATATAACTGCAAGGACAAGATTGAACTCAAATGATCCAAGTGCAGAATCATAACCCAGAAAAATTTCAGATATGAATATATGACCCTCATAACATCCAGGAAGCTCCAAGAAGAAAGAAACTAACATAGTACAGACCACACACCATATAGGACTTAGAAGATTCAGACATCTGCTGACCAACATACTCTCTGTACATGACCTCTATTACAAGCCAATATTACAAACTGGGTTTATTCAGATCTTACAAAAACCCACCTTCCACTCATATGAAGAAAATGTATACCTAAACACGACCACGACCCGCTTTATGGGTGCTTCTACATGACACTATCATCCCCTACTTTAATGTCTTAACTAATGGAAGAAGAACGGGGTCTTGGCTCTTCTTCTGGCAACATCTCGCCTGACGATTTTCCACATCAAAGCGGCTCTTAACTTACACCAGCCCGCCCTGCGTCTTCTGTTGCCCGGGTTGCCCGCTTTGAACGTTGGACTTTGCCGGGAGAGAATATCTGTGATTGTGGGAGTGGCACCGGTTGTCAGAAGCCCGTTGAGAGTTGTGATTTGAGAATAAGACGGCTCCCCGGATTGATGTTTTGGGTTGAATGTCGAAACTGGGCAGCTTTGGTACCAATTGAAGCCGGTTTGGGAGGGTTCTGGGGTAAAAGTAGGGGCGGAAGGATCACTTGACCAGAGAGCAGCTGGTGCAAACATCTGTAGTGGTTGTTCACTTTGAGCAGTCGAATCATCGCCCTGTAAAAATACATCTTCAGCTTTGCAGGGGTAAGATGCCGAATCTGAGAGATTGAATTCTGGCTGATGCTCCAGTCCACCTGCAGTAACCCGTGAAATTAGAACCGAGATAAATGATATCTACAAAGAGCTGAAATATTTGATTCAACAATCCCTCATCACGGTCACTTGAGGAAAATGCTTTTTATCAGCAGGATTCAGAACAATACAATTAGGGCTTTCTTTCAATTGTCACGTAGTTTTTGTACCTTGATTAACAACAGAGAGACCATCATGGCATACGTCTAGATTGGCACCCGGGAATGGTAAACCGAGTGATGTAATAGATGAATCCAAAGGAGGTGTGGCTGATGAACCATGAATTAGAACAAGTTCATTCTGATTCATGAATGCTACTTTCTTCAACTCATCCACCAAAGCCTGACAAAGAATTAATCACCACAGTTAGACTATGAATTACTGCAGTTGTCATGACAGAACAGAAAGCAGATTAGGTCGATATGCATAAACTATTAACCTTTTGGCGCACATCAAGAGCATCAGGCTGATAAATTTGGCTATCAAACCTCACAGAAATGACTTTGCAGACACAATTGAAGAAGAGCTCAATCTTCTCTGCTGCATGAAAGTAGCTGTATATTGTGTTGTCCAGATGGCATTCATTAGCATGCTTCACCATCGTTTCCCACGCCTTATTAGCAACCCCTTTGCCCAGAACCTGCAATAATAACAACAGGGTATCAGTTAATTCAGAATTTGATAGGAATGCACAGTCTGAAGCATCATAACTAGAAAACTTCATACAAAACAGTCTGCTTACATCACGCAGCGAAGATGGGTCGACGTGATAGTGTATTAGAAAATCCTTTACGGTATTGATTCCGATCGCCTCCAACTTTTTGTGCGACGCACCCATTTTTGATATTTTCTTCAGGCGCCACACTGGATCATCCAAGGATGGTCTATCGTGTTTCTGATAGGCTGCAAAAATCAAATTATCCGTCATTCTTGATGATTTACAACTCAAGTTTTCCCGAAAAGGGTGGTCAGCTAATACACATAAGTTGACTGGCAATCGAATACAATAAACGCATAATTTTCCCTATGATTGTGTTCAATTAGTTACAAGTAGTATTCTGCAATCAAGCAGTTCAGATCAAATCACTGTAGGCAAGAAAAGAAAGACTTACATTCTCCACGATGGTCCAGTACCACAAAAGCTTCACTGACAGCCTCCTTAATTCCAGTGACACAGGAAACACTTGGCACTGCTCTAATGCCCAAGCGGAACTTTCTACTTCTGACCCAGCTTGAATTATCAGTGAAGACGACATTCTCTATCATCCCGATGCCATTGGCAAGTGAAAAGGAAAGGTCTCCTACTAACAATGGCCGTTTACCTTCCCTTTCACGAACAATGCTTTGGCTGAACTCAGTCTCGGTCCAATCATCTTGCCCATTGGCTGCGAAATCCGCACTGAGAACAAAAACCTCAACCTTTATTGAGGACAGTGGACCGTGCTGGATCAATCGCTTGGACCTCGCATCAACTAGCATTATTTGCAGAAATGCGTGCTCTGCATCTCGGACAATAGTATTTGTAAAAAGGGTAGGCGGGAATCTGTTGATGAAACATAGCTGCAGGTCTCTTGAGGAAGAGGCACCAGGCTGGTGAACAAGAGAATGTCTGCGCACCAAAACTTTGACTATCATTTGCTGGATTGTAGAATACTACATCGAATTGGTGGAAACAAACAAGTTTCCTACAGATCATATTCTATGCATCTTAAGTATAGCAATTTTCACCTCCAATACCTGTGCTGTATTGCATATAGCCATATAAATATGATACATCTAAGTTCACTTTGTAATGACATTTAAGAGGAGATATTTGTTGCAGTCACAGTTCAAATTGACAGTTAGACATCTAATAAAACCAGCCAATCCATTTCGAGGTGAACCATGAACAAGTAATAACTTAGTTTTCAATTCTTATGTGATAAATGCTAGGAGCCATAAGTGGATATATCAAAGAACAGGAGGAAGAGAATACCTAGAAGATGATGGCAGAGAGACAAGAAGTGAATTCAGCTCCTCTTTCACCTGTATGCACACAAGTAGAGGCATTAGAAGTTTTGGATTAGACCTGTTCATCAATCTGGTCGGCAACTTTGCTTTCACAGTGGGACTTCAACCATTTAAGGATAAATAACATGAAACATAGACATCATTGTACAACCCCAGAATCAGCAACTAATCAAACATAGTCTAATGGAGCTTCAAGATTGCTAAAATTGCCTCAGAACCCAAAACTTAACTACAAGTTTAGTGAAAACAAAACCAACACCTCAGAAAACTAATCAAACAGATTAAACTAAGGCTTAAAGGAGGATATCGAACAGAATTACCATACCACTCTGCGAAGAGTTGGCTCCAGGATAGCAGATATCTTTGTAGCAAATTCTTGCAGAGATAAATCTTTCAGTACATGGTTCACAACTCTGCACAAACATCACATAAATGAATCAAACAACACATAACAACAAGTCAACGACAACAGAAGCAACAAGATCAACAGCAGCAGCAACAACTAGGCTAAGCTCGCTTTAGTGCAGCTAACTATTGAGTATCGAGACAGCACGAAAATCAACAGATGATAATACTAACAAAAAGTGCACCTAAAGACAACATTCATAGTACACTTACTTTTGAAATTTGATTTTCGGGTTTCGTGGTTGATTGGACATAGGTGAATCGTTACCCTCCTCATCATCAAATTGCCTTTTAAGTATCATCACAACAGCCTAAATTGTCCCTCAGAAAGATATGAGTGGTGAGGTAAGTAAACAAAACTACCAGCCGTTGCATGGTCTTATAGCCAAAAAAAGATGACAAATCAGTTCCCATGAAAGCGCGTAGAAACTTCATATTATACTAAAACTGAAGTTTTCAAAAATTCTAAAAGTCAAGCAAAGAACTCATAAATAACAAACACCAAAAAGTAGTAGAAATGTAGAATACTATCAAAAGGTACACATGTTCTCAGCAAAGATAGATTAGTGGTCCACCAAGTGTATACTACTACTACTTTTATGGGCTTATGGCTGTTTTTGTAAACAAACTTATATTATATAAAACATCTTATCAGGGTTACCATTTTACCATGCATCATCATTTTTTTTTGTTTTTTATTTGATAGGTTAGCAATAACATGAAATGTGCATTGACAAGAAAGAAAGACAGGCAAAATCAGCCATAAAAGTTAAATGATACATCAAACAAACGCGTTGAGACCTTAGATTTGAGACTTGAATGAAAACAACTTCACGAGTCAATACATAGGACAATTTTTCACACGTTATCACAAACAGTTTGGAAGTGATAGATTCTGGCATACTAAAAGATAAACAAATTGAAATCCCGATCACAAAATTCAGCTACATAGAGTATACTGTACCCTAGTGTACAATACAAACATAAAGAAAGAAACTTTGCTGCGACCCAGAAAAGATGTAGTAGTTAATTAGTTAATTGGCTTAAAAAGGAATAAAAATTAACTTGACATTAGCATATTTCATAGAAATAAACATTGAATACAGTCTCAACAGTCAATTCTTAAGTACTGTATATCAGAATATGCGGTTCGCATGTTCTAACTCTGCTTTGCTGAATCTGGGGAGCTAAATTTCCACAATAGAAAACCTTTGCAAAAGCGACGAGGAAGGTGGGTGGTAATTGCACAGGAAATTGTGATCGAGCTTCATCTTTTTATGCCAACAAAAAAAGCGATGAGGATTGCATAAAAATTTGGACGGAATTTCATCTAAATTTCAATTTGAACCGTACAGCGACTGGACCTAGGAATCCCAATCGAAGTCATCAAGTCAATGCATGCAGATTCGAAATCGAAATTAGGAAAAACGAAAACCCTAATTTCGGAAAATCAAAGGAAGCATCATCTAACCTGGATAGTGGTCGACACAGAAAAATGTAGTCATTTTCACTGTCTGTATCAACTTAAACCCTCAAAATTTTGTAGGTCTTGTTTCTTCCCGCGTAAAATTGAGTCATGGTAAATAGAATTAGCCGAATTTTTTTCGCTTTTTCCGTACTCTGTTGTTCTTCTCCCCGTGTTTGTAGTCCGCCATTGGAGTCAACTTAGGTTTTGTGGCGCTTAATTTGTGTGCGAGTTGGAGAACAAAATTGGGGAGTGGTTGGAGCTTGGAAGAGAGATCGTAATTTCGATCGAATTTCAGTGAATTTTCGATCTCCATTGCTGCGAAATCTTCCTTTCGTAGCAATTAGCCAATAGCAATCCTCGTACTCTTTGTCAGTTATCAACAGTTTTTTCTTTCTTTCTTTTCTTTTTTTTTTAAGGGACATTAAGGTTTTTCATAAAGCAATAATAGATTAATAGAAAGACAGAATGGTAAATTTGAAGGATAAATATTAAATGTTATTTTGTTTTGATATTGTTTTGTTTTGCTTTGATGAATGTTGTATTTTGATGTCTTGCTGGTTGTTCTATGCATAGGTATTCAACTTTTGTTGCAATTTGCAAGACCTTTTGTACTTTGAATTATAAAAAAGAAAAAAGGATTCTCAACTATAATATAATGATCTTGGAGTGCTAAGTAGTTTACCCATTCTTATTTATTGTACTTTATTTTAATAATTTTGTTTGTTATATTAAACATATTTCTATGTAATTTATATTAAATGTTTTTATTTAATTTTTAAAAAAATTAAAAATAGAAAAATTGATGATATGATATATTTGGACTGTTTTTACCTATTTTTTTAGGAAAATTGGATTCTAATAATCCATACTTTCACCAATTGGACAATGGTGGACCGTACTTTCACTTTGTATTCTGGTAGTCCAAAATAAAATAAAATTGGATTGTAGTGGGATATTTTCGAGGGAATCATAGATTTTGTCTTGCATTTGATTCAAAACTTAGTATAACACTTTACAATGATTTTTAATGAACTTACAACGTTTCTCCCAATTTTTTTTCATTTTTTTACTATTTTTTACGATTTTTTCACTTTTATTATTTTCAAAAAAATCATATTAATTATTCGGAGTCTCAAAAAAATAATTTAAAAAATGTTTTAGAAACTACAATTCATTAACTTTCTAGGGGCAGGAACGAAAAAAACAAAAACAATAGTGTAGGAATGAAAAAAATAAGAAGAATGTGGAGGTGAATTTGGTACCACTACAATCCAATTTTATTTTTTTTTTACCACCAGAACATAAAGTGAAAGTACGGTCCACCATTGTCCAATTGGTGAAAGTACGGATTATTAGAATCCAATTATCCTTTTTTTTTTTAACCAATCTTACTTACTTCACCTTGTCTTACTTACCCACCCCTTTACTTACCTTTCCAAAGAAGATTGTCTAACTATCATTGTTCCCAATTTTATAAAATCGAAATTAATATATACTAATCAAAGTGACATGTTATAACAAGCAATCTTATTTATTGAGCTATAAATTTTATATAAAATTTAATACTATTTTTGAAAGATTCTAACATAACTAAATTTTATTCAACTAGCATAGTTGAAAAGTACGTATAACTAGCTTTGAGATTAACTTAATGAATCAAATTCAATATTGTAATCAAAGTTAATCAATATTGTAACTAGTTTTGAGGTTAACTTAATAGTTAATCATATTTATTGAGAATAAATTTTTAATGGATAATATTTACTTTAAACAAGTTTATGGTATACTACTGTCATAGTTGAAAAAAAAAATCAACTATGATAAAATTTCCATATAAATAATGCTAGTACAAACTTTGATTATCCTTTTTAGACACTTTAGAAATTCAAATCATATTTAAACATAAACAAGATAAAATCTATGAAATTTAAATTCTAGCATGCATATATTCATTTTCCCTTCAAATATTGTATTATTATTCTAGTAAAACGTTTATAAATTTAATAATCCTTTAAGTTAAAGGCTAAGAAATTACGTAAAAAGTTATGCATATGTTGATGAAAATAATATCCTCAGGCCAATATTGTATAATTGATAGTCAAATTTAAAAGTGGTATTATTCACATCCACAACTCCACACCCTTTAAATATTCTATTATTCACATCAACAGTTCCACATCCTTTAAGTAATCCTTTATCTTAAGTTCTTAACATTTAGTGTTCAAAAAAAAAAAGTTCTTGACATTTACTCCTATTTTCGCATGAGACAATGTGTTTCAAAGGTTTATAATAGTTGATGGAGCTTTTTTATTGATACTTTATTAAAATTCTTCTATGCTTTAGCCTATAGGTTTATTGGCATTTTGTTACATATTTTTGTAGCATATTTGCATAATATCTTTTATAAAGCTTTTATAATATATATGTAATTTTTTGGTATGTTTGTCATATATTTAATATGAAACATTTATCTTTCTCAAGTAATTTTTTGGTATGTTTCTTCTAGAAGCATATACAAACTTTTAGATGTTCTTTCTTTTTCCATTATATGAAATTTGTTTTATTTCCTTTTCAAGTATAGAAATGTCAAATTTAAAATAGATTGATGGGCGAATTCGTATAATATTCGACTTAAACAGTTATATATTTCCAACATGTTAAGAAATTTATTTGATAATTGTTGTTATTCTTTAATCTTTATCATGACATAGCTTGACTTTTTCAATGATAAAAGAATGTAATAAACTAGAGAATTGGAGATCACAAATTTGAAGCAACATCTTTGAATTCCTATTATATTACCATTTATGGAGCTGTCTCATGATCACTTATCATATCACCAAGAGACAATAATCAATTGATTTTTTTTTTCCTGTGATATAATGAGGATTGATTATTTTATGTCCAATCTCACACTAACATATGAATCTATTCTATCCTCTAAAATAGGCTTTAGACACTTTTAGGTAAAGACCAGTGACTTAGGAATTGTCATATTGTTATTATGTAAGGTGAAATGAGAATGGGAGGAATTTGAGGTAAAAGTTAGTGACTATCAATAAGACTTTGATGTGATGTGATATATTGTTCGTATATTTGAAATGATTACTGCTGGTTAAATTTAGATTAACACGGGATATAAAAGTTATGAAAACGATAACGAGACAATTGTTCCAAAAAATGCTATAGAGCTACAAAGTTACGGTGATTATGGAATAGTAATATTAATTTTCCGCGTGATTAAACGATTTTAGTAAGGTTTGAGGACTTTTAACGGATATTGATATCTCTCAGTAACACTATGTCCTTACTTGAGTGTACAAACACACAAATCCTCCAGATTCATGGGGTTGCGAGTTATTTACATAAGTCGGGATTTACTATTTACGTAAATTGGCGAGTCCCCAAAAGAAAAAAAAAGTATGCATGTGTATTACCAGATTATAAAGCGAAATCGGCACTTGTAGAATTCCAAGTAAAATTCAAGTCTTTATGAGAGTTTATTAACAATATGTCAATAGCATTTCACTATTTTAGATCTTTAGTGGGATCCATTCGTCTATACTCCATGTCATCTTATTATTTTAGCGTGTTTGGTTCTTTTTAAGAAATATATTTTTGAAGAAATTTTTTTTAAGAAAAAATATTTTATAATGTTTGGTTTTCATTTGAAATTATGCGAAAGTTTAAAGGAAAATTTATTAAAAATGTCTAAATTATCTTTATTTAACATGGTGGACTGCCCATAAAAAAAAATGGTGGACTGCTAGGTAGGGATGGCAACGAGGCGGATCGGGGACGGGGAGTATATCCCCGTCCCCATCCCCATCTCCGTGGATTCCCCATCCCCAACGGGGATTTTTTAAAGTTATCCAAAATCTAACGGAATTTTAATCAGACTTTATTTTTAATCGGACCCAGTTTTTAACCTGTTCAAAATATAACGTATTTAACTTGCTCAAACAATAATACATCAAAATCAAACAATAATACATCAACAAATGTTTTTCGGAAAAAATACAATAATACATCCTCCTCAAGTGTGAATCAGAGTAGCATACATCCTCCTCAAGTTTAATGACAAGCATAAAGTAAACTAAACAACAATTACTATTTTATCATTGCTATTAATATATATATTGAATTAGAATAAAAATTATTTGATAATTTTAAAATTATCGGGGATGAAAATTCGGGGATGGAGAGGGGAAAATGAGGACGGGGATGGGAAAATTTTGTCCCCATCCCCGAGCAGATTTTGAAAAATCATCCCCATCCCCGACTCCAATAAGGGTGGGGATATTTCCCCAGAGTGGGGCGGGTCCCAGCGGGTTCACGAATTCCCCACGCCATCCCTACTGCTGGGTTTTGGTCCATCTAACGAGAGAGACAACTGCGCCGCGAACAGACTTCTAACAGCAAGATCAAACACTCAGTAACCGTCAAAACCTAATTTTCAAAAATCATAAACCCTAAACACTCATATCCTCAGATCATTTGAAACCCAGAAACACAATGACTATCCATCTCCATCCCTCAAATCTCTTTGCTTCAATTGACATGGGAAGTCATTCATTCAAGCTCCTAATTGTTCATTTCGATCCAAAAACTTCGAAATTCACCACTGTTCTCCGTCGATCACATCCCGTCGTAATTGGGCTCGATTCAACATCACCATCATCTTCATCGCCGCCCTTGATTTCCCCTGATTCCCAAATGCGGGCAATCGAAGTTCTGACAAATTTCAAGAACATTATATCCTCCCATAATGTCCGCTGCAATCGAGTTGTTGCAACTTCAGCCATCAGAGAGGCTGGAAACGGGACTGAGTTTGTAAACAAGGTGAGACAAAATCTAGGGTTTGATTTCGAGGTGAATGTGTTATCTGGGGTTGAAGAAGCTAAGTTAAGTTATCTGGGTGTGATTCAGTTTTTCCCGGTTGGTGATAAGAGGGTTTTGACTGTGGATATCGGAGGTGGGTCGACTGAGTTTGTTATTGGGGATCATGGTGAGGTTGTTTTTGCGGAGTCATTGAAGTTAGGGCATGTGACACTAACCCAGAAATTCAGGGAGGGGAATTTAATGGGTTTGAGGGATTATGTCAAGGAGCAAATTGAAGCATCTGGGTTGGTTGATAAAGTGAATAATTTAGGGTTTGAGGTTGCGATAGGATCATCTGGGACAATTCGGGCTGTGATGAAGGCGATACAGTCCAAATATGGCAGCAATCAAAGGGAGAATTTGAGGTGTTTGGAGGAGGATAAGAAACGGAAGTTGTGGTGGTTTAGTGTGGAGGAGTTGAGTGTTCTTGTGGAGATATTATGTGGTGAGAGTCAGAATGAGAGGGTCCGAAGAGACGGGTTTTTCGGAAAGAGGTCGGAGTATATTGTGGCTGGTGTGGTTTTATTGGAAGAGATTTTCGAGTTGCTCGGGATAAAAGAGATGCATGTTTCTGGGTATGCATTGGCAGAGGGTGTAGTAGCTGAGATGATCTCTGATTCTGAAGCTTGTGTTGCTTGTCATTTGAATGGCAACACAAAATGGAAATCAGTAGTGAGGCTTGCCATGAGTTTCAATGGAATGGACAGGATGAATTCCAGTGTTCAGTGTCGTCTTATTGCTAAGGTATGGCTGCTTGGAGGTCTTAATGATAGCACAACATACTTTCTATGTTAGATTTTATGTTCTAATGTTTAATTTGACAATTGTTGTTGGTTGAACATGACAGCATCTATTTGAAAGCCTGAGGAAGTACAAGGAGGTTGATGACAGGCAAAGTGCAACTGGGTTCTTTCTGAATGATCAGGATCTTGAATATCTGGAAGCTGCTTGTATGCTTCATAATATAGGTCTATATCTTGGGAAGAAAGGTTATCATAAACAATCTTATAGTTTCATCATGGTTGGATTTCTTCACCCCTGCCTTAGTTTAGCGGAACAGTTATCGTGACTCGCTAACTTGTAAAGTTCGAACATACCTTCTCGGTCACTTGTTAATCTATATTTGTTCCTTTGTTCGACATTTTTCTGCAGGATTATGACCAACTAAATGGTTACACTGTGGATGAGATACAGGTATCGAAATGACACCCTTTTCACCTTTGGATGTTGCATGTTTAGTAACTTAGTTGCATCCTGATAGTGACCATCTGATGAATGTGATGATATATTGCAGTTGATAGCACTGCTGGTTAAGCATCATAGGAAAAAGTTCATTAGATATGATCATAGTTCTCTAAATGGCTTTGCAGGAGAGGTAACAGATGACTCATTTTAAGAATTGTATGTTTTCTTAATTAATGCAAAAACAGTGAATGACTCTTCAGTGTTGTCTCTTGAAACTGATGAGCAGAAAATCGCAATTATTTGCTCCATTCTGCGTCTGTCAGTAATCTTTCGGAAGTTAGAGCTCAAAGAGATTAACCTGCGCCACTCTCTAGAAGGCTTCATGCTGGTGAGTCTAATGTTTCCATGTTCACAAATCACCATCCATGGAACAATATATGATGAACTAGGCGGTTTCCTCTTCGAACGTGAGATTTAAATCTGTTTTGGTTGGTTGGTTTATTCATTTTACCAGAAAAAGAAAAAACATTAGATTGCCGTATAGAATCACGAAACTTGCATATATAATTTGTTAGGCACATGTTCATTATCGGTGGACAAATCAATGTTTAACCTCTTGTATGCAGGCTTTGATAAGGGAGGATGACCAACCTCTACTTCTTGATAAGGGCTTAACAACCAAGGATGTTGAGAGAAAATTAAGGAAAGAAGCGCAACACTTTGAACTGGTAATGACTTTCTCATTCTGCAAACACGAACAAAAGTAATGAAACAATTTGTTTGAAAATCTGTTTCTCTGTAGGCCTTTCATCAGAAATTGCTGGTTACTGAGACAGGCTGTTCAGAGTCATCAGCAGGTAATGAGTAACGATGTTCGCGGAATGCTCACAAATGACAATTTGACCATTCACAGTGATCCTTAAGCAAGCGTTGTCTATAATCACTCGGCATATCGATCAAGCTGGTGAAATTTCGCAAAGCTTGAAATTTTGCCCCTCTACCAGAATAGAAGCTGGTGTATATGGTCTTGCAAGTCATGGGAATTCATCTCATGACGTCCAACGAGGAAGGTCACTATGATGCCAAATGAACTACTAGCTCATTGGCGCGTCTAGACCTGTCAATTCGGGCAGGTTCGGTATGCCCCATATTCTGGGTTTGTTATATTTTAGGTTTGAAAACCCGGGTCGGTTTCGGGTCGGGTCAGCCAGGACTAGGCGCGTCTATAGGTGTGTACTCTTCTCAAGTATTGTCTTTCTGTAGAGATCAATTTTCTTGTTGATATTCTGCAAATTTTGACACTTAACAACAGAACTGGGATTGCTTTTGGCTGGTGTTATGACAGAATACCCATATTTCTGATTTGTATTGCAGTAGGTCGATATGCATGAATCAAAGTGCTTTTGCTCATGAACACTACTATCCTTCTAAATTTTAACTATGATGGCTTATGATTCCTCTTTCTGGGCCTTCAATAATCAGTGCATTTGAGTCTTAGTAGAAAAAAAGGTAGTCAACTAGTCAAGTCATTCCAACCAAGAAAAGTAGGGAAAAAAAAGAAGATATGGAAGTTTTTGGACTTTGAAGAAGAAATCCATATCCATATCCAGAACCTGAAAGTGGATGTACTTGAATACATCAAAAGTCGTCCTGTCAAACATTTGGGTCCGGTTCAACATCCAAAGTAGTCCTGTCAAACATTTGGGTGCAGTTCAAAGTTTTGGTTGTTCAAACTGATCAATGCATAAATTGACGTTTGATACTTAGTTTTTCTTGGTTGGTTTTGGGTCTGAGTTTTTCATTCAACCCGCCAATGTTAAAATTCGAATGATAAGTCTATGGGCCATGGCCATCCTCGTTTTGACCTAATTTTGCCAATAATAATAAAAACAAAAATGATGAGTCTTGGAAAAATACACTTTTTAAGGCCTCGTTCTTTTATCCGGCTGGCTGTGGTGTGGTGCGGAAAAAATGTGGTGGATTGTGGTGAGTTGGGAAAAGTCGTAGTGGATTGTGGTGGGTTGGGAAAAGTGATGGTGGGTTGTGGTGGAATATAAAAAATTTAAATTTTAATAAAAAGATAAATTAAATTAGAAAAAGTAGATTGTGGTGGGTTGTGGTGGAATATGGAAAGTTGCGGTACGGTGTGGCACTACAGCTGCCAGCCGCATAAAAGAATAGGGTAAGTGTCTTACCCTACCATAAAACCATATTATTATGTTTTAAAGTGACATAAAATGATGTAATTGAATTCAAAGCTACACTATCACATATAAATTGAATAAAATTATTTATCCATTATTTTTTATATTTACAAAAAAACGCCTAAAATATGTTTAACAGATGAGGTTGATTGGATTAGAGTGTCATTTGATCTCGTTGGCGTAGCCAAAGCATCCATTTTAGAATTGATAATTAACCTTAATTTTGAAAAAATTCAGAGTCAGAAATCACAATAAATACATATTTGGTGCATGAAGGACAAGGTACTTAAAAAACATTGTCTTGGGTAACATTCGTTCGTATCATCACCCTAATAAAAAAATCCGAATCTACTCCTATTAATCATCCCAACCAAATATGTTCTCATAGGTTTTGGGTAAATTTCTTTTTTCTCTTGACAAAAGTTTTCTAAAGGCATAGCTTGTGTTTTAAAAAGGAGAAACAACATAGGTGCTAGTTATAATGCATTTCATTCACTTTGGACAAAATTCTCATAACTTGGTTTGATGATGGCCTGCTGCATTAATATGAATAACATTTCAAGGAAACATAGAAAATGTGTAAAGGGTACCAAACATCATGAATGATGGTGGAAGCCATAATAATTCACATAAACCTTAATTTGTAAAGGTATAAAAAAATTGAAAAATCATAAACTTTAATTATGACTAAAGCTCTAAAAAATTGAAAATATATATAATAAAAATTATTTTCCGTTGCTTAAACTTTTTTGTAATATTAAAATGGGCGAAATCCTATCACCATACAATAATATAAAGTGAATTTAAATTGAACATGTTTAAATAATTTTTTCTTTAGCCTAAATCAAGGGAATTGAAACCATATGATTAGGAGCCCAAAAAACAGTTTAGATTTTGTTGGCTACAGTTAAAACTGTTGGAAAGATATAGACCTAACTGTTCTAACTTCCATGTCTAGGTTGTTGAACTCCTAAATTTAGGTTTATCCTTGAAATTTTCAACTTGCATGATGAATAGTGAAACAAAATATCCAACCCTCTACACAATCATCTCTTCTAAATTCCCTTTTCCACCCTGTAATTTCCACTTTTGCCCCTTGATCCACCTCAATGCCATGAGGATCCATGAGAATATAAACAAATGGAGTTGGGAAGGAGTAGGATGTGCAACAATGGAGGACTTTAGAGCATCTCAATCTCATGGATACTCTTACCAAGGTGAAAGGAATAATTTTGGAAGGGTTCAGCTCGATGGGATCGACGAAACCACAGGTGTCGACGAGATGTATGTAGCCAGGTCACGAAGGCCCAGGCGTGGCCCACCAACTGCCACGGAAGTTGGTAAGACAAGGTCGAGCTCATTATCTTCAACAACCTCGACGTCGATGTTATCGTTTACAGGATGCTTTAAAGACCCTGAAGTACAAAGAAAAGCAAGAGTTGCAAAGTATAACAGTTACACCGTACAAGGCAAGGTGAAGAACTCGTTGAAGAAAAGTTGTTGTTGGATCAAAAGGAAATTCTCCGTTATTCTACTTGGCAGCTAGGAGATCGAGCCTCATTTATGTACCACAAAAACAAAACAAGGTTCTTAGTTCTAAAAGCATCAACGTCAATGAGATGGAAGGAGTATTTGGTTGCGGTTGTTTATGTATATTCCAATCCTTTATACCAATAAATGATGTTTGAGTTATATATATATATATCCAATTACTATGTATGAGAAATGTATTCAAGTTTTCCTTGAGACTGTAGGATGATACAACAACACAAGTCAACCTCAGTATGGTCCCACTAATGTGGGGTCTAAGAGAATTTACATGTAGGCAATCTTCCCTCCATACACAAAAATGCATGAAGAGACTAATTCCTGCGGACCCAGGCTGTAGGATGATGAAATGAACAAAAATCATGGTAGAAAACAGAAATGGCATGGTTGATGGGGATGTGGTAGCAATATATAATGTGTATGGTTGGCATAAATGGGGCAATTCTTGTCATTGAAGTACAATAAATAGGGTGGTCAGACTGTATGCATATGGCTGTATATGTATATATGCAGTCAATAATGTGGGCTGAATAATGGTATTGATGAATCCACAATTTTGGATGTTGATATATATCCACACCTTATGAGCAAGTTTGGTGGAGAGAATGTGTCATGTTCTTAAGACAAGCACATGCTATGTATCATTGATTCATTCAGGCATAGTACTTCAGTTTTGTGACATCATTTGGAGTTTTTTTTTTCTTTTTTCGAAATGGGTAAATACATGAAAAGAAATTAAACTAATATAGACCATGTTCTTTTATGTGGTGGGTAAAGTGTGGTAATGATATGACATGGTAAAAATGTGGATAATGTGGTATGATGTGGTACAGTGTGGTAAATTGTGATAAAATTTGTTGTAAGAGCGGTTCGTATGGAAGGTGAACAGAGAGAAAATTGCGCAGAGAGAAAGTTGAGGTTGTGGTAAAGTTTGGTATAGTATGGTGATATGTGATGGTTTGTAGTTAGTATGGTAAATTGTGGTAGTTGTGCTATTGCGGTATGATACCACACAAAAAAACAGAGCCATAATTCTTCTCATGCAACCTTTTTTCTATTAACATTTTTTTTAGCACCATTTTTTGGTTAACATTGTCGGTAAATAAAGTAAGATAAAAAGGACAATATATGTTATATACATCTAGAGTTTATACATATCTTCAATTTAACAATTTAAAATTTGCAAATGCTAATTATTTGGAACATAAATTCCATAATGAGTGGAACATATTTTTATTAAGGGTGAGAGAAATTAAATTTACGTGCGGACCATGAAGTAATATTTGATGCAAAGTATTTTTGGGTATATTTTAGTTTGGATAAGCCTAAATTTAGGTCTAAAATCGGTTACCTACTTCTCAATTTGGTGTAAGAATTCTTCCCACTCGTACACCATTTGTGACATCTAAAAGATCAGCTACAATATAATTTAAAAAATGAATTAATCGTGATATTAAATCTATTCTTTTGAAGATCCCCTCTCATGGCTAATTTTTTTTTTGTCAATTTGGCCAATCTTAAAATTTAGCCAAATAGTTTAGGATTGTATCGGATTTTCAGGTAGGAGTGTAAAACTGAACTCTTATTCGAATCAAACAATTTTTTATGCTTTGTTTTAATGTTGGAAAAATTTTATCAAATCTGAATTTGCTCAACTCGAAAAATATCCAATTTTGATAATGACTGAATTGCTACTATATTTGGAGTGGAGTTTCAGACAGAGTGTTTCCCCCCTTTTAATTGTTTGAACCCGATTTTGACTCGAATTCAACTCCGTCCAAAATTGTACGATCCATTCCAACCTAAAATAAAACCGGACCCAAACATCAATTTCTCATCCGAATTTTGACGTTAACCGAAGTTCAACGATCCGAACCACCAATACCCGAATTTTTGCAAACCTTAATTTGTTATATAAATTGTAACCAATGTCAATTGGGACTTTGCCTAGTGGCAAACTTCCCACCCATTCATCCCCTCCCTCCAGGGTTCGATTCTTGTAGCGAACATTTCTATTTACCAAGATGAAGGAGTGTTGAATGGAAGATGTGTTCCCTGTTTAGGGAACCTAATGTAAAAAAAAAAAAAAGGAAAAAATTGTAACCAATCAAGAAAAAGGAAAAAGCCCAAATTGAAGACTATCAATGACACGTAACAGAATTGACAGGGGGACAGGGGGGTATATAAATGTGCTCTGATGGATCTGTTGACTGCATTCTTCAGACTCACTCCAGCCTATCAAAAAACCCAGAAAAACAATAAAAATTGAAACAATTCATTAATTAATTAATACTCTCCCCTACCCAGAATAAATAATTACTCACCCTTTACATTTTCATGGCTAAAAATTTGAAAAAGCAGAAAAAAAAGCAGTAGTTGTAGTAACGGCGCTTAGCAAAGCCATCCAAATTCCAAAATCATCGGGCCAATTTCTTGCCAAACTTTGCGTGAATTCATTCATTTTGACGCTTCTTTACTGCTGCTACTACTACTACCTCAGTTGGGGTTGCTGCTGATGTAAACTACTTCTCTCTTTCCTCTAAAAAAGGTACCCTTTTCTCTCTCTCCTGAAGAACCCTAATTTCCCATCTTACTTTGTGTTCTTTGATGGATGGGTGAGCTAATGCTGGGTTTTTGCTTCAACTTTTGTAGAAATGGGTGATTTTTACTTCGAGGTTTGGACTGATTTTGGGGTACTAGTGAAGTTTTCTGATGTTTTTGAGAAATGGGTACTTTGAATCTTTGAGTTTTCTGCTCCAAAAGTTTGCCCTTCTGGGAGTTTGTTGATGGAAATCAAAGCAATGTAGCTTGTGTATAGGTTTTCTGCTGCTTCTTTTCTTTGAGCTTTTTAATCCTTTAGTTTTACTTTTGAGAAGTTCTTTGTTGTAGTTAGGGTTCCGGTGTGGAGTCAATTTGGGATTTTGATTGGGTTTTAGCTGCAGGTTAATGTGTTCTGGGGCGTTTTTGAGTATATGTGAAGTGGGTTATTTGTAGTTTGTAGTTTGGAATTTGCTTTGTTGGGTGTGGAGTAAAATGTTCTGGTTGTTAAATCTGAATGTTGTTTACATGGATTATTAGTGAGCTTCTTTCTGATCGATTCTCAAGTTGGAATCTTGCTATGAATGAATGGATGATGAGAACCTAAATTATTGCAGACAGCTTTCTTGGGAAGTTTGCATCTTTAGCTAATGTGAGGACTGTTGTGAGTGAGAGATGGCGACCGAGAAGAAACGTTCAAAAGGGCGCTTCCTCTACTTGTTTGATTGGAACTCTAAATCCAAGAAGAAATTATTCTCGAATAAGTCTGAATCGTCTGGTATATTCGCAGCTTCCTCGTTCACATTGTTGATTCTGTCTCTTTCAAGTGTTCCATTTTTCTGTGCTGTTTCTTTACCTGTCTGTTTTCTGTATGTTTTGAATGCACAGAAGTATCTAATCAGGGGAAGGAAAGCAATGACAATTTGGTGATTCCTCAGTATCTCTTGGTGGGTTTATTCATTGATCTTCTCTCTCTCTTTCTCATAGACATACAAGAAATGGTCTTATGCACATGAATGAACCCACATTTGAAAATCGCAGGCTCTTTTCAATATGTATATTTTGTTGGCATTTACTATGTGGTGATACCCTGATATTTGTTTATGTAGAGTGGGGTGCAGGAGAATGAAGATCGGTCTTCTTTCAGAGAAAGCGGTGACTATAGTTGCACATCATCAATAAACGGTGATGAGCTATATGGAACAAGAGCCCCAGGGCTGGTTGCCCGCCTCATGGGATTGGACTCCATGCCTTCCACTTCGTGTGATGCATTATATGACACTCGAGCTCTTAACAGTTCTTATTATTCTGCTGGTGCTGATGCATTTCAACATGAGCACCACATTCTGGACTATGGCTATGTACCTAACAAAGGGCGGCGCTTCCCTTGGAGCTCGATGGATTCCAAAATCAACCGGGTTCAGGGTCCCCCGATTGAGAGGTTTCAGACAGAGGTATTGCCTCCAAAATCAGCCAAACCGATTTCAATCACCCACCATAAACTACTGTCTCCAATCAAGAGTCCCGGGTTTGTTCCTACGAAAGATGCTGCTTACATAATGGAGGCGGCTGCAAGGATTATCGATACTTCTCCCCATCCGTCCGGCAGGGTCAATATCCCATCCCTCAGTTCTCCGTCATCGTCATTCAGGCTTCAGGATCTAAAGGAAAAGATGGATGCTGCTCAGAGATCATCCAGAATTTCCGAGCTCTCCAAAACCCCAAAAAAGTCTGCCGTGGAGCAAATGAGGGGCGGGTCATCTGACAAGTCTAGTAATAGGTCTCTCTTCAAGACTAATATGGGTTCAGAGATGAGCAGCTCACAGAAAATGAAAAATAAGGGGAAGTCGGTTTCTGTGCCTGTTCGAGACAAAGGCAAAATACGTAGAACTGAGGGTTTAATATATAGTGACAACAGGAGTCGACAGAGGGAAACTAAACAAGATAAGCTGAAACCTAAGCACCCAAGTGTACAAAAGGCCAGAGAGAGCAGGAGTTCTATGAACAAGCCTTCTAGCGTGCTCAGACCGAACAGTGATAAGCAGAATACTGTGGCCAACAGGGATAAACAGACTTCGAAACCGACCTTCTCAGACCAACAGCCTAGAAAGATTGCTCCAGGGAGTAATGGTGCGGGTCCTAGTAAAATTGTAAGCCGGGTTTTTGTGAATGTGGAAAATCGATCAAAGAAGGTGGACACTGCTACAAATGGAATCGGTAAAAGAGCTCTTTCCAATGGTGTAAGTGAAAAGAGGCCTTCATTGAATAAAACGAAAAGTTTCTCCAGAATTAAGCAGTCTGCTGTTCCACAGAATGTGCCTGATAACAGTGAGGAAAGATCTGTAGAAGAAGACTGTCTTTCAAGTCAAAGCAACTCTGGGAAAGACCTCGATGTCATTTCATTTACGTTTACATCTCCCATCAAAAAATCAGGAAGTGTATCCTTGTCTCCTAGCAAGAGCACCGGAGACGACTATCACCAACTTGGTGCTGAATCTGCTGATTCTTCTCACGTGAACCGTCGAGTTCACGAGACAAGTTCAGTTTCACCGACTTTGGGTCTGAACGTCATTGATAGCGGCTCTTTGAGTCATCTTTTGGATCAGAAGCTCAAGGAGTTAACGGAAAAAATTGTGTCCCGCTCTGACTCAGTGACGGCAAGTTTTGATACTGACTCTGTATCTTGTTTGCTTGAATCAAATCCTTCATATGACGTTGCTCGTGTTGCTACAATGGAATACAAAGAACGGGCTGGTAAAGGTCGAGCATGTACTGCATCTGATGATGATGGTCACTTGTCGTTTGTTTCTAAATCTGACCAGAAAAATAAGGTATCTTCTTCATTTATGCTTCTCTTTCCGTTTGACTTTTTCAGTGATTGATTTATTATTGCCCAGAAGGGCTGCATAGCATCGGGTGCTTTGGGATTCAAGCACTACTGGTTTTGTTAAATTAAATCATAGTTTTCTAGATTGCATCAATGCTAATATGCATAATGATCATTCGAAATGCAAGCTTGTTGCTTTTGGGTGTTACTACCGAGCAAAATTTGTTTAGGGTGCTGTTGCTTGCCTCTTCGTTTTGCTGCTTTTTGAAAATTACCCATTTTCAGTTATCAATGTTTTCTACTTGTCCATGTTCTCTGATGTCTGGAATCTGCATGAGTGTGACCGAGGGAGAGCATGGAGGGGATTGTGTGTACTATTTGAGTGAACCATTCTTGTCATTGATGCCATGCTAGGCAGTAGGCACTTGGGCAGGGTCATCAGCCTGTACCGACCTTTCAGTCAATGTTAGGTTTAGGCAGAGATTTGAAAAGGCGCATCTTGCAAATATGCATTAAATATTTAAACTCTTGATTGTGTCTCCAAAAATCAAAAAATGGTTTTATTTCCTCTGCCCTTCCGCTTCTGATAAACTCATCTAGCTGTTATGTTTGTCTTGAAAAACAAAATAACCTGAAGAGGTTCATACCTTGGCATCCTTATTACCCGAATCCTGTATCTCAGATTGAAATTCCATGTTGGACAGCCAAAGTTCTAACACACTTGACCTTCATCTTAAACTAAGAAGCTGTAATTTCTTGGGAATCTAGCATCATTTTGGGTTTCTCATAGGCTTTTACCACGAGATCTTCATGACCTGGAAGGGTGTTTTATATCTCTATTAAACATTTTCATGCATGTATTGGCTTCACCGCTAGAAGATTTTGAATGCTAACCTCAAAAACGAGTATTATGATGGCGTGCGAACGGTCTAGATAGTGTTGTTGGTCTGAACTGTTCTAGAAAATCCTAACCTTTTTAATTGGCTAGTGGGAGCATACCACTTTTGTTAAACAACTTCTCAAACTTTCTGTCTTGAAACTCCTGCGTTCATGTATTTTATTATGGGCGTCCAAGAAGGATGTCACCACATCGTGTTGAAGAGCTTGCAGCATGTTATCATGGACATTCCTAAGATTTTCAATACCATAATGGCCTCAGGGTACTTTCTTAAAGGATAATTCTACCACTCAGCGAAATTAGGTGTTATAGTGATGCATAATACCTTGTAATCGATTTGGACTGTACAAATGGTCCAATGTGGCAGAAAGTTTGAATGCTTAGAACGGGCACATAGTCATCATTTGGCATCATGTTGGTCTTCTTTTGAGGAATCCTGAATATCATGTAAGCTTTCACTATGATGTACCTAGAACTTCTGAATCGTCTAAGATGTATCGTCGTGCAGTATAATTATCCTATGCTGCAAAATTCAGACGTTGTAGTGGTATGCAATGCCCTCAAAATTACATAGAATGTACCTATAATGCTGTAGACAGTAGAACATTTGTGTTCCTCAGATGAATGAGTTTTCCAATACATCTTTCATGCTACCATCCACTGTCCTGCTCAATGTTGACAAACACTCTTACCATTTGGTCGTGGACCCTTTTAGTCTTTTCAATGTGTAAATTCGTAATTTTCATTTGTTTTTTTTTTGTATTAGCTCCCTCTATACTCGAGACCTCCAATATTCTGCTAATCTCCCTGTATTTGTTGTTTCAGAAACTTGAAGATGGTGATGAGCTTGCTACTAGTAGTAGCATCAACGAATGTGAAGCAAGCAGAGAATCCGATCTCAACATCTCGGTTCCTGAATGTTCTATCTCGAGCAGTTGTGTGTCTTCAAGTACCACAAGCAATTTTACTTTCGGTAATGCTTTGTCCTCTTTATATTCTGTTGCTTACATAATTTTACCAACAGTGAAAATGGCTAGATGAGTGAGATTCGGCTACTGATAACATATAGATTTATGGGCAGCTTAAGATTTACTCTGTAATATGATCAGACCTATGTCGTGTGTGTACTGCAGGCTATGATCAGGAAGCGATAAGTGCCAACTCTACAGAAAGTATCCATCCTAAAGACGACGAAAGTGACTTTGCAGATTCAGCATCTCATTGGGAGGTAGAATACATCAGATACACCCTTCACTACGCAGGATTGAAGAGATTCTGGTTGGACAAACATCACAAGATCATTGATCCCGCTGTCTTTGACCTGCTGGAAAATCTGATAAACACGTCAGGCAGAAACGCAGAACTATGCTCCAAACTGGACCGGCGAATCCTGTTTGACTGCACTGCTGAAATTGTAACGTCAAAGTACGAACGGGTTTTCCTTGGGAGCCACAAAGCGTGGGCTACATGGGAAATGCTGCTTCGTAATGATTGCTTGACAGAAGACGTGTACAAGCAGATTTCTGGGTTGCAAAGTATGGCGACATTGATGGTAGATGAGGTTGTTGACAGGGACATGAGTTGTTGGTGTGGGAGATGGCTGGATTTCGAGACCGAGTCTTTAGAAGAGGGGATTGATGTTGAGGAGCATATAGTGGCCTGTTTGGTTGATGAACTGGTTGATGATTTGTGTATACAGAGCTTTTCTAGATAAGTAGTTTAGTCCTCTCTAACCCCCCCTTCTACATTCTAACACTAACTTGTGTTGTTTAAAGGAGAAGTCATCTTGTTGATCTCACATTTTCCCCAGTTGTCATCTTGTTGAAGTACTTAATTCTTTGAAACAAAATGAATGCTTGAGAAAATGCCATATTGCTGCTTTTGTCTCTTTTGTTTATTTTATCGAAAAAAGGTGCAATTGAGGTTAACAAGGCCCTATTCTTTTCCATAGTTGGTTGGTTGTGAACCATACTGTACCATACTTTTCAAATTTTCATCACAATTCACCATAACATACCGTTTCTCTTTTTATTAAAACTTTTCATCACAACCCACCTACTACCTAAAAAGAGTAATTATATTAAAACTTAAAATAAATTGGTATTTTTCCAATTTCAAATTAAAATATCATTTCTCTTTTCTATTTTTTTAACTTAAAAATACCAATTTATTTTTTTTAATTTCAAATTAAAATATACCAGCCCACCTAATATAATTTCAACTACAATCTACCACAATCTACCCTACTTTCAAAATTCCACCACACTGTACCGCATTACACCGCAACCAACCACATAAGGGAATGAATCCTAGGTGATGTTTATCCATTATCATACCAAGAATGTAGTGTTCCAGTGAGATGAGAACTGGAGGTTTATTATTTCAGCAATATATTCAATAAAAAAACGCATGCCATGTGTCCATTTTGATAGAATCTCAACTTCTTAACTCTTATAATAAAAAAGTATTCTGTTTGACTCATAAGAATTTGCTTTCTTAAACTTTATCAGAATGTGTGATTTTCGTTGAAATTCATGACTATTAAGCTATAAACAAAATTTTATTCATTAGTTATTTCTATAATTTAAGTTGAAATATTGACAATAATCTATCGTTATTAGAAGATAATCGTATTTTATTATGTATTTGTACACAAAATATCACATAGAGACAACTCTTCTAAAAGTGAAAACGGAAAAAAAGGTCATAATCGTTACTCGTTGAATTGACACAAAATCGAAATACACCGCTTGTATTATATCAAAATTCAAAATATTCTTGACCTATATTTATTTGAATTCGATATATGTTTTACCTGTAACCCATCCGCCCATTCGAATGGTAGCCTAGTTGCAGTTGATATTTTACCCGCTTTAGCCAGTTGACATTTTTAACCTCTTCTACATATAAGAGTGACGGTGCGCTTAGGTTTAAAAATTGGTGGCAATTTTGGTATTTTAGAGCATAGTGAAAATTTTGTTACGAATTTGGCAGTTGCAGGTACTTCATTTGAAACTCATTTTCAACGAATCCTACTTACAGAGGTCTGTTAATGGCGGACTAGGGTTTTCATTTTCTGACACAAACTTCATTTCAGAGTCATTTTCAACTGCTCCAACATACAGAGGTCTGTTAATGGCGGACTGCTGCTCGCGATTATTTTCTTTTATCTACAACCTACTTCTGCTTCTCACATTTTTAGTACTTCCTTGCCTATCAACCAAACTAGGGTTTTCATTTTCAAACTTCCAGAAAATATCAGAGCCAGAAAGATGAGGTCTCCAATTGGAGTTGCAGCTTCAAGCTTCTTCCATTTCCATCCTGGTAATCTTCTTCCTTCTTCCTCTTTTTCTCTCGCTCTTCCCCCTTTCTATTCCCCCAATTTCCCATTTCTGTTCCGTAATTACTCTCTCCATTCGAAATCTTCTCACGATGACCCCCAATTATTCCTCGATTCTGTTCGACAACAGTGCAAGCTAGGGTTTTCCGACATCAATCTTCCCATTTCTCTTTTCCATCAAATGATCTCTCTCCGTCCTCTTCCTTCTATTGTTGTCTTCAGTCAGCTACTTACTGCTATGATTAAGATCAAAACCCAACATAATTTCTCCACCGTCATTTCTCTCTCTAAGAAATTGGAGCTGTTTGGTGTCCGCCCTGATATGCATTCCATCGGCATTCTTGCTAATTGCTACTGCAACTTGGGTCGTGTTGATTTTGGCTTCTCCCTTGTTGGAAAATGTCTTAAGCTTGGCTACCCAACAAATGTTGTAATCTTCAATACCTTGATCAATGGTCTCATTCATACTCATAAGTTGGACCAAGCTGTGAAATTGTTGGAACAAATTCTCAAGCTGGGTCGATATGCTTTGCAAAAAGGGGATGGTTGATGAAGCACAAGGTATAGTCAATCTGATGATTGAAAGAGGTGGGTCCCCAAATATCATTACCTACAATGCATTGCTGCATGGATATTGTCTGTGTGGTAGAATGGACGAGGCATCCAAGCTAATGGATTTGATGGTCGAGAAAGGTTGCCCGCCTGATATTATGAGCTTCACCACCTTAATTAATGGATATTGCAAGGCCAAAAACATGAATAGAGCCCTTAGCTTGTTCCGAGAATTGCCATTTATGGGACTGACACCTAATGTGGTCACATGTAACACTCTCATACATGGGTTGTGTAAAAGCAAATGACTTGACCGGGCTCGTCAGTTGTTGAAGGAAATAGAAATCTGTGGAGTTACACCAAACAGCGTCACTTATGCTGCATTGCTTGATGCGTTGTGTGGAAGTGGACAGTTTGACGAGGCAATCAAAATATTGACGGAGATGGAGGATAAAGGAGTGGCCCCTGATGTTGTCATATACAACATTCTCTTGGACGCCTTATGCAAGACTGGGCAGCTTAAAGCTGCACAGCATCTTTTCTCTCATCTCCAGTCCAAAGGACTGCAACCAGATTGCATAACATACAATATACTGATCAAAGGTTTCTGCAAAAGAAGGCTGATGAGTGAAGCTAAACAATTACTTTGCAGTATGCAGGAAAATGGTTGCTCACCTGATGAGGGCACTTATAATACAATTATTAGGGGATTCATTGCTATCAAAGACGTAGCAAGTGCTTTACACTATAGTGACATTATGGTTAATAAGGGGTTTGAAGCTGATGTTGCCACACTGTCATTGGTTCCGTGATCTTTTGTCCGATGATCGATTGAGTGATTCATCAAAGGAATTACTCTGGAGATTCCTATCCTAACTTGAAGTTTTGGTGCTACCATATGAGGGCGAATTGGGCATCAGAAAATCAGTTTCTTCATTCTGTGAGAACATTATAGATTTATATTTTTTTTGAAGGAACTTATGTCTTCTATTTTCCAGATGTTGAATGCATTTTATTAGTGGCCATTGGAGCAGCTTCCGTTTGCCGACTAGATTATGGTTCTTCTGGAAACGACCTCATGATTTATTATAATTGAGAATGTGTACGATGATCCCCGGAAAGCACCTCATGGAGAGTTGTTTAGTTTCCTTTCTTTGAATGCTTCTCTCAGTAGAACATGAGTCAGAGCTGGGTACTTGTTCCTATTTTAACTGTGGTCACGTATGTTAATGAGTGTATAAAAGTTCTTCGTCAATGACTGTATAATAATACATGGTGAACTTTACCAAACAAAATCAATCCGATTGATGTTATTAGTATTGTTTTTAGTTTCCTGCGTAAACGGAATGATCCAATTGATCGTAGTTGATTGATTACGGCAAATTTGTGTGAGCCAAAAATTGTTTGAAATTGGCTAAAATACTATCCTATTCCTATTTCCTATCTAAGGAAACAATATGTTTTTTCTGAGGTAAGCTTAGCATAAATTTAGTGTGGGATGTATATATTTGTAGTTTTTTGATAACATTTTTTTATAGATATAAACGTGACTAATGTCATTAATAATTAATCCAAAATCATACCAGATTATTAATCACATTGGTAAGTCTCATGTAAAACTGTTTTTGCTTAAATTTATTGTGAGATGTAAAATACAACTATTATATGTTGACATTTTTTTATGAACAAATGAGTAACTAATAATTCATTTGGGGTGACTCTTATAGGTCATTCATTGATAAATTATTAGTCACATTCATATTCAAATATCATAATTCTAATATAATTTAAATTTAATCATAATGAAATGTTAAAAAAGTCACCCTCAAATTGAAAGGAGTATGTTTCACCATAGTTTTACATGATACGGTCTCACCCTAGAATTTGCGTATCATATTTATATTAAAAAGTCATTTTAGCATGATTTGTTGTCATAGAAAAACCTTGTATCCTGCCAAACTTCCTAGTCTCACCCTGCAATTTCTGTCTATGGACTAATTACCAGTTCGCGCAGGTAAAATTTCGTTCGACCCGAATATTTGAACTCGTTAGAATAATCATACAAATATTTTTCTTTTCTCTATTGTTTGAATCCGACCATGACCTGAATTTAGCCCCATCAAAATTGTGCGACCCGGAAAAAATCTAATTTTGTCCAAACTCGATCTTGATCGAATATTTGGACAAATATGTTTCTTTTTTCTATTTTCTGAACCCAATCATGACTTGAATTTAGTTCTGCCCGAATTGTTTAACCCAGCCGACCCGAACATAGAAGGAATCCGAACATCAATTTCTCATCCGAATTTTAACTTTGACCGATTTGAACCAACCCGAACCCAAATTTCTACCGGGGCTAACACCAGTATTTGATTTCTCACAAGTGTTTTCGATGGTTTAGTGCAAATACAGAAAAGTGTTACGTATGATCCGTGCATAGGGGAGCAAAAACAGGAATCACCAGATCAAGTGTTTGACTAAGCAACACTCCTTCCATCCTAAACGGAAGCAAATCAACAACATATCCTTCCTAAAAATAACATCCCAACACTCCATATTTATACTCCTCACTACTCCAACCTTAAACCCATCAATCAAACAAACTCATCTTCTTCTTCTTCTTTTCTTGTTCCATTTGTTTACTAACAACAATAATCAATAATAAACACACTAACACCTGACTCACTCACTCACTCACTAATAACTCATTCACTCAATAATCAAGAGGCATATTCATATACAATGGAGATGAAGAAGGCATGTCTTGTTGTCCTTGTCATTGCATCCATCTGCATAAACATGACAATGGCTGCTGACAAACATGATGAGGCTCCAAAGAAGGATGAACATGCCAAGGGTGATGAGCATGCCAAGGCACCTGCACCTGCACCTGCTCATCATGGTAATGCAAATGAAACTGCTGCACCAAAGAGCTCACAAGAAGGTGGAAAAGGAAAAGGAGGAGAATCATCATCATCATCATCATCATCATCATCAGAAGGATCATCATCTTCATCTTCAAGTGAAAGCCCAGCTGGTGAAGAACATCACAGTGGATCCCCAGCTGCTGTTTTCCCTGCCATCGGAACAATCATTGGAGCAACACTCTTCTCCTTCGTCGCCTTCTACGCCCAATAACAAACTCGCATCTCCATGGATTGCCTTACATTCTCGTTTTGAATTGGTTCATGCATTTTTCTTTTTTGTTGAAACAAGAGGCATTAGTTGATTGCTATGGTAGCAAACCTAGGGCATAGTTACAACTCGAGCTATCATCTTGTTTGATTTTTTAGTCTGTAACTTGTGCTTGTTCTGCTGCCCATGCACATAAAAACTATGAAATTTTTTTGAGTCTTTCCATCTATTCTATGTCCAAGTCTTTCCTCTCATTCTTCAAACATTTTGCACTCTGCATTCAGCATGTCAAGATCAAGAATTACTACAGATTTTTTGGACCAAACCAACATCTAACTTAGCATCATTCAACATTCAAAGTCTCCAAAAGCTCGAACTACAACCACTATCCAACTACCAAGACAAGGATCAACCTCAACTAGTTCAACAACTTGTGCTCTTCAAATCAAATACCACAATAGTATTCTTAATCTAGTCCATCGATCAAGATAAAGCTTTTGAGCCCTCTCATCCACGTATCTGAAGAATCGTAGTCCACAGTCTTTATTCAAAAGACTCGACCATCAATCATCTCCAGCTACCAAGCGCCAAGGAGACCACCACTTAAGCCCTTTAACATGCCCATGCAAGAACTCCTACATTATTCTTTAGCTAGATTAACCTCAACTGTCAGGATAAAATAACAATACCCTCGACCCATAAAATTGCGAGGAGATTAAATTAGAGGACTACATTATTATATTTGATACTGATAAACTTTCACAAAAACTATAATACAAATTAAATGTGTTCATTTTTCTTGTCTTTGTTTTTTAAACTTGAAATTTGTATTTATACACTCATTAATATACGTGAGTTCAGGCCCTCCCCATGGTTTTGCTGGCTTTACAATTACAAATAGTCTGTCGTTCATCTTCTACATGATCCTAACGTCGATTGTTTTCTGACACTGTGTTAGGAAAGTGTCCTAAAATCACCAAATCTCTTGATCTCACAATTATTTGTTTCCTAATTGTATTAGGATATTATTTAAGTTTCCTTATTGTGTTGGGTTTCCTAATTGTATTAGATTCTAAATCTATTTGGAGTGGGAGTCAAGTTAGGTTATAGGGAGTTCTCCCTATAAATAGGGTGCATGTTTCTCCACCAAAAACACATCGATAAACACAGAGAGCTAGAGAGAGAGAAAATATTGAGAGAGAAAATATTGTGTTGAGAGATTGTTATTGTAATCTCCTTTGTGGATCGTATCACATCCTGTGATAGTGATGAGGTTGTACTCCTCCTTTCTCATAGTGGATTATTTTCTGGCTGTCGCCGTCCGTGGGTTTTTCTCCGAGTTCTTCGGTTTCCCACGTAATTCTGGTGTTTGATTTTATCGCTTTTTTTCGTTCCTAAATTTTGTTGTAATATCCGTCATCTCGTTTTCGATTCTATTATTCGCTTCCGCTGTTACCTTGCTACTCACTTTTCTCTAACAAGTGGTATCAGAGCAAGGTGGAGATGACTTCAATTATGAAGTGCGATATTTCAAAATTTGATGGAACGAGAAGTTTTACTATGTGGAGACTACAGATGAAGGCGGTCCTGATTCAGCACGGGTTATGGGATGTGATTGAGTATCCCGAAACGAAGACTGATGCGATAATGAGCGATGATGAATTCAAACAACTTCAGAAGGATATCAAGGGGAATCTGACTCCAAGGGAGTGGAAGAAGCTTGAAGATAAGACTCTGGCAGGGATTCAGCTGTGCTTGACGGAGCACATTCAGAGAGAGGTGATGCATATCGAGAAACCTCGGGTGCTCTGGACCAAACTGGAAGAGTTGTGCATGTCGAAGAGTCGTGCAAACAAGTACCGAATGAAGGAGAAATTCTACAGGCTGAAGATGCCCCAAGGTACTTCTATTCAGGCACATCTTAGTGGATTTGATTCTATTTTTACTGAATTGGAATCAATGGATATAAAACACACTGATGAGGATAAGGCTTTTCATTTAATTATGTCCCTACCTGCATCACATAATCAATTCAAAGAAATCATGTTGCATGGGAATCGTGGTGACCTTAACCTTAGTGAAGTAAAGGCTAGTTTACTATCTAAGGAGAAACTTGATATCGATGGTGATGACCAGGGTGGTGATGCTATGGTTGTAAGGGGTAGAAATACTGAACGTAAGGGAAACGGGTTTATAGGGAGGTCTAAACACCGTTCAAAGTCTAGGAATCCTCACAAGAATAAGAAGTGTAACTACTGTAGTAAGATGCGGCATATAGAGAGAGACTGTTGGGCAAAACAGAGAGACCAGAAGCAGGAGAGTAAGAATAATCACACCAAACCTGGTACCTCAAACTGTGTAGAGTCCGAGTCAGATGGCGATAGGTTTGTAGTTACGGATGATGCCTTGGCTACCACATCGAGTAGGATAGCTAGAGATGAGTGGGTTCTTGACACGGTGTGCACCTATCATATGTGTCCTCATAAGGACTCGTTCGAGTCTTATGAGAGTGTTGACACCGGGGTCGTAGTCATGGGTAACGACACAGCCTACAAGGTTGCAGGAATCGGTAGCATCAAAATCAAGACTCATGATGGCATCGTTAGAACTCTCAAGGAGGTTCGTCATATCCCTAACATGACTCGAAATTTAATTTCTTTGGGTACTCTTGAAGCTAACGACTGCAGGTACAAAGGAGAAGATGATGTTTTGAAAGTGTGCAAGGGTTCCATGGTTCTTATGAAGGGAATCAGGAAGGGCAGTCTATACATCCTGCAGGGTCTACTGATGCGAGGATCTGCAGTGGCGATCCTAAATCTTGATGAGTCCGACAAAGACAAAATTGTGGCACATGAGACTAGGCCACAGGCGAGAAGAGAATGTCAATGTTGAAAGAAGGGATACCTTGAACGCGCAAAGATCGGCAAGTTGGAGTTTTGCGATCACCGTGTCTACGGAAATGTAAGAGGGTTAGCTTTTCAAGGGCTAAACATACAACAGCAGGGATCCTTGATTATATTCATTCAGATTTGTGGGGTCCTGCTAGAGTGCCATCATTGGGTGGCAAGCGCTACATGTTGACATTCGTGGATGACTTCTCGAGGAAGACTTGGGTTTATTTCCTGCGGCACAAGAATGAGACATTCTCATATTTAAAGAAGTTCAAAGCTTTGGAGAACTGACAGCAGAAAATCAAGAAACTCAGGACTGACAATAGGTTGGAGTTTGTTGATTCTAAATTTACTGAATTCTGCGAGGAGCATGGGATTACGAGGCATCGAACCTTGGTGGGTAAGCCTTAGCAAAACGGGGTAGCCGAGAGAATCAACAGGACACTCCTGGAGAAAGCCCGCTGCATGCTCTCGAATGCAGGGCTTTGGAAGAACAAATCGTTCTGGGCAGAGGTGATATCTATCGTCACACTGCTGAGCAGATCACCCCACGCCTCTATCGAATACGATTCCAGAGGAAGTATGGACAGTAATCGATTAATTATTCTAATTTGAGAATTTTGGATGTCTGTATATGTCCATGTGAATGATGGGAAGTCCTCTCTGTATCGTTAAATGCTTGTTTCTAGGTTACGGGTCTGAGTCTAAGGGATATAGAATGTGGTGTCCTGATTTGATGAAAGTTATTCAGTCTAGAGATGTAACCTTTAATGAAACTTCTATGTTATCTGGAATGGAATCTACTGGTACTTCTGATGATGCAGGAAATCAGGAGAAGGATGCAGGAAGAATGGTGTTCGAGGTAGAGCAGGCTCAAGGTGGAGCTGCTGGAACCTGCAATTAGGAGATAACTACTGATGTTCCTGAACCAACTCAGGTTGATGAGCCCGAGATTGAGACGAATGTTCCTCAGGTGGAGGAACAACCATGCATTGCTAGAGATCGTCCCAGGAGGGAGATCAGGAGACCAGCGCGATATACTGAAGAAGATGATGCTATGATTGCTTATGCGCTAAGTGTTGCGGAGGAGACTCCTGAAGGTGCTGAACCTTCTACCTATCAGGAGGCCATCTCTTGTCCGAATGCCTCAAATTGGATAGGAGCTATGCAAGAGGAGATGGAGAGTCTGCAGAAAAATCATACATGGGAGCTATGTGAGTTGCCAGCTCTGCTGAAGTGGGTGTACAAGAGAAAGGAAGGTATCCCCGGTGTAGAAAGTGCAAGGTGGAAGGCCGATTGGTGGTAAGGGGTTGCAACCGTAAAAGAAGGAATCGACTACAACGAAGTATTCTCGCCAGTCGTGAGGCATACGTCGATCCGCACCTTGCTTGCCTTTGTTGCTCTATTTGATTTGGAGTTGGAGCAACTTGATGTCAAGACAGCTTTCCTCCATGGCGAGTTGGAGGAGGAAATATATATGAGGCAGCCAAAGGGTTTCATTGTTCCTGGTAAAGAGGAACAGGTACGCAGATTAAGGAAGTCCTTGTATGGACTTAAACAGGCACCCAGGAAGTGGTACAAAAGGTTTGATACCTTTATGGTAGGGCAAGGGTACACAAGAAGTCACTATGATAATTGTGTGTACTACAGGAAATTTGAAGAAAGGTCTTTCATTTATTTATTATTGTATGTGGATGACATGTTGATTGCCTCCAGGGACATGTCACTAATAAAGAAGCTGAAATCTCAACTCAACCAGGAGTTTGAGATGAAAGACCTCGGAGCGGCGAAGAAGATTTTGGGTATGGAGATCCAAAGGGATAGAAAGGCAGGGAAGTTGTTCCTGTCTCAGAAGAAATATCTGGAGAAGGTGTTGAACAGATTCAACATGAGAAAGCAGAAGCGCTTTGACTCCTTTAGCTGCACACTTCAAGTTGTCTGGTGAGAACTGTCCTAAATCTGATATGGAGGTAAGGAGGATGTCTAATATTCCCTATGCTAGTGCAGTTGGTAGTTTGATATATGTTATGGTATGTACTAGACCTGACCTGTCCCACGCAGTTAGTGTGGTGAGTAGATATATGCAGAATCTAGGGAAGGAGCATTGGGAAGGGGTGAAGTGGATCCTTCGCTATGTGAAGGGTACTTTGGAGAATGTATGATAGAGGTAGTGCTGCAACGTCTGATGTTGCAGGTTATGTTGATGCTGATTATGGTGGAGATCTGGATAGGAGACGCTCAATTTCAGGGTATGTGTTCGTGACAAGGCCGCAAGCGCACGGGTACTATTGTAGCAATGTCAAGGTCGATCCCACAGGGACTCAATCAGCAGCACGGAAAACTAATCTCTATCACGATTGCTAAGCTAATCAGATTTGGGTTTTGGAAAAGGTTTAACAATTAATTAAACTAATAAATCAGAAAAAAATAAATCAAAGGTTCTATCAAGAGAGAAAAGACTTCCAGGGAGATGCTAACCTAACAGCGAGTTCGATTACTAAAACCTAGCCTGCACAATTATACATTCAAGAATGAATCAAGAATCGACAACCTCTGAATTCTATTGCCCTTTCGATGCTAAATAGAATTATTCTAAACAACCTAATCAACAACTTTCGTGTGCCTTTTAGGTTAAACAGAATTGAAGGTCTTAAAAGTCAGGTTATCTAATGATTCCCTAGTTTACTACTCCTTTTTCAACTTTCATAAGCGTAGGTAGACAGGTTGGTAGTCAGATTACCCTAATTCACCTTTCAGTACTTCTCAGGTTAATCTTAAACTTACAAATATTCAAGGCCTTAAGAATACTCATAAACATGGAAAACACAACCTTCTATTGATTCTAATCAAGAATTCATGCACAAACTAATAACAAACAATCAAACTACATTGCTTTGGGTTGCAAAACCCTAGAATTCAGATAAACTACTCACTCATATTCAATGAAAACACAAAACAAGTTCCAAACATCTTAATGGAATCTCAAAACTAAGAAGGAAATTGAAAAGAAAGAATATAATTGCGAAGAATACAACCCGTCGAGTCTTTCGATCCCGGGGTAGAAACCTTCTCCGCGAACGTCCCTCCTCTCTTTCTTTACGAATCTTGATCTTGGTTTCTCTTGAATCGATTTGGTCTTGAATCTTGATGGTAGGGAAGAAGAGTAGAATGGAAGTATTAGGGCTTTCTTTCTCTCTTGGGTGAAGGGTGGATGGATGAATGGGTGATAGAATAATGTATGATGGATGAATGGTGTGTGAACGAATGATAACTGTTGCTGCCTTCCTTGCGACGCACGGTCACGACCCAGTCGGTGGCAACCACGGACCGTGGCTTTCACCACGGCCAGGCCATGGTATGCGCCCGACGCCGTTCTCGCTCTTTCCTTCGCAAAATCAAGTCCAAGGGATGGGCTCAACGGATCAATCTCCTTTTCTCTCTTGTTCATTGGCCCGCTAGAATGGGCTGCTGAATCAATTCCATGAGATGCCCCACTTCTCCTCCATTTGATTGGGTAATTAGGCCACATAAATGCTCCCACCGAATAGAATGAAATGGCCAAATCGAGTGGTATCAATTGTCTTCCTTCTGATTGGGCCGCATAAATTGTGAATGAATGATAATTAATTGATCCACCTCCACTAGTCTTTGGTATGATTGGGCCACCTGATTGTTAATCAAAGCCCACTTCTCTTCTTTGGTGTGGGACGATTGAACCAATGAATGAATTGTCCCACCTCTCTTTCTTATCATTGGGCCGTGAAGTCAAGGTGATGGCTGCCGGATGAAGACTAATTGACGGCCCAAAATAATGTTGTTGCTGCTGGACCATGGCAAGTACCACGGGCTTGGTCATTTTGCGCTCTTTTCCATCCCAAATTTACACCATGGTCTGGGTATATCATGTAAATGCCCGTGGTGTCTTCACTCTTGCCTGAAGTTGAGAGAAAGTTGGTGTTTTGGCCTCAAAACCTACAAATTCACATAAAAAACAACAACACCAAGTGTAGTAGGGAAATTGGAATAAAAATCAAGGTTCACACACAAAATTATCCCTAATTCACTATTGAAAACCCCCAAAAACATAGTCATGAAACGCAGTTATCAGTTCGTCATGTGTAGAGGAGCAATATCTTGAAAAGCTTCACTTCAATCTATAGCAGCCCTGTCTACTATAGAGGCTGAATATATTGCTGCAACGGAAGGAGTGAAGGAGGCCATCTGGTTGAGGGGATTGGTCATGGAGCTTGGAGTACCACAGGGCGAGACTGTGGTTTATTCTGACAGTCAGAGTGCTATACATCTGACAAAGAATGACACTTATCATTCAAAGACCAAGCATATAAGCGTCAGGTATCACTTCATCAGAGATACAGTTGCTGCAGGAGAGATCGTGGTGAAGAAGATTCATACTTCTGATAATCCTGCAGACATGTTAACCAAGCCTCTATCTATAGCTAAATTCGAACATTGTTTGCACTTAGTTGGTGTTCTAAGCATGTGAGAGCCCTGCGGGGCCACGCCCTGCGGAAGGGCGTGTTGATGGCGACAATCAAGATGTTTATCTGGACCGATGATTCGTTGATTTTAGTCCAAGGTGGAGTTTGTTAGGAAAGTGTCCTAAAATCATCAAATCTCTTGATCTCACAATTATTTGTTTCCTAATTGTATTAGGATATTATTTATGTATCCTTATTGTGTTGGGTTTCCTAATTATATTAGATTCTAAATCTATTTGGAGTGGGAGTCAAGTTAAATTATAGGGAGTTCTCCCTATAAATAGGGTGCATGTTTCTCACCAAAAACACATCGATAAACACAGAGAGCTAGAGAGAGAGAAAATATTGAGAGAGAAAGGGGTCTCACCAATATTTTCCCCAGTGTATCCTGAGAGATTGTGAGTTGAGTGTTGAGAGATTGTTATTGTAATCTCCATTGTGGATCGTATCACACCCTGTGATAGTGATCAGGTTGTACTCCTCCTTTCTCATAGTGGATTATTTTCTGGCTGTCGCCGTCCGTGGGTTTTTCTCCGAGTTCTTCGGTTTCCCACGTAATTCTGGTGTTTGATTTTATCACTTTTTTTTTGTTCCTAAATTTTGTTATAATATCCGTCATCTCGTTTTCGATTCTATTATTCACTTCCGTTGTTACCTTGCTACTCACTTTTCTCTAACACATTGTAATGCGTGAGTCATCAAATCATTGATAAAGTTTTGTTCAAAATTGGTTGAAATACTAGTCTAGCTAGGGATATGTTGTTCTAGTGTAGGACCCTGAGAGGTGTCACCATAAATTCATCGATTCATCGCGAGACATATACTTAATTGTGACGATCTTTTAATTGATATATAGGTGACTTAGGTTTTTTTCAATTGGTTTTGTTTTTGATTTTCAAAAGATTTTTTGAGTCCGTTGGAAACAACCTCTTTGTGCATTGTCTTGCATAGAGAGGATATTGCATACATTTGGATCCTCATACACGTTGCTTTAGTTTCTTTTTGATTGAAATACTATAAGAGCTACTCACTACTCAAAATGACATTACAAGCATCTTCAACTAGTGTTGGGTTTTGTGGCCCATTGGATCCTCCTAGAGTCCAAAATCGGCTAGGAAAAGAGGAGGCGCAGGCTGCATCCCGTGAGGCGTAACTCACACCTCAAACAGAGAAGGCAACACAAGGCACCAATGAGGCTCTAACTGCGTCGAAGTGTCGAGGCACCACCTGCGCCGAAGTTCGTCGCAACCAGCGTCTCAAGGACACCGCCCACGTCTCGACCCTACTTCACACATCCGCGTTAGTTTCTCCTCAAGCGATGTGGGTTATTAATATTTTAACCTAGTTTCTTTCCTAGACATCATATATATTGTATCAGATATTTTAGAAAGAAAAATATTGAGAGAGATAGAATTTCACCGATATTTTTCCAGAGACTTCAATCATTGTTATTCCTAGCGAGATTGTGAGTTGAAAGATTGTATTGTAATCTCATTGTTGATCATATCACACCCTATGATAGGGATCGATTTGTGCTCCTCCTTTTTTTTCTCATAGTGGATTATTTCTAGTTATCGACGTCCGTGGGTTTTCCTCCGAATTCTTCAGTTTCCACATAAAAACTGGTGTTCATTTTTATCGCTTAATTTTGTTCCTAAATTTTGTTGTAATCTTTGTCATCTGATCTTTTGCTTCCATTGTAACAGCAATTAACAATCATTTTCTCTGAAAACCCTCACAATTGGTATTAGAACCAGGTTGATATATGGCTCCAATTAGGAAGTGCGATATTCCAAAATTTGATGGAGCGAGGAGTTTCACGATTGGGGACTGCAGAAGAAGGTGGTCCTGAGTCAGCACGAGTTACGAGATGTGATCGAGTATCCCGACACAAAAACTGATGAAACGATGAGTGTTGAAGACTTCAAGAAATTCCTAGAAGAGATCAAGGATAACCTAAGTGCGAGAGAGCAGAAGAAGTTGGAAGATAAAACTTTGGCCGAGATTCACCTGTGTTCGGTAGAGCACACTTAGAGAGAGGTCATGCATATTGAGGAATTAACCTCAGAAGCTTTGGGCCAAACTGGAAGAGTTGTGCATGTCGAAGAATCTTTCCAACAAGTACCAAATGAAGAAGAAACTCTAGAGGCTATGAATGCCTATAGGTACCTCTATGTAAGCACAACTTAGTGAATTTGGTTTTATTATTACTGAGTTAGAATCAATGGATGTGAAACACACTGATGAGGATAAGGCTTTACATTTGATTTTGTCCCTACCTGTGTCACACAAACAATTTAAGGAGATCATGTTCTATGAGAACCGTGGTGTCCTTAACCTTAGTGAAGTAAAAGCTAGTTTGCTGTCTGAGGAGAAGTTTGATAATGCGGGTGATGACCAGGCTAGTGAGGCTTGGATTGTAAGGGGAATGGGCAATTATCGCAAGGGAAATTGGTCTAGAGGGAAGTTTAAACATCGTTCAAAGTCTAGGAATTCTCACAGAAATAAGAAGTGTAATTACTGTGGCAAGAAGAATCATATATAGAGTGAGTGTAAGGCGAAAGAGAGTGACCATAAGCAGAGTAGTAAGGATAACCACACCAAACTTGGTACCTCAAACTGTGTTGAGTCTGAGTTAGATGTAAAGGGGTTTATAGTTATGGATGATGCTTTGGCTACAACATCGAGTAGGATAACTAGAGATGAGTGGGTTCTTGAAACTGGGTGTATCTACCACATGTGTCCTTATAAGGATTGGTTTGAGTTCTATGAGAGTATTGATACTAGCGTAGTGGTTAAGGGTAATGACATAACCTGTAGGTTATAGGGATTGGGAGCATCAGGATTAGAACCCATGATGGTGTGGTAGAACCTTGAAAGAGGTTCGTCATATTCCTAACATAACTCCCAATTTGATTTCTTTGGGTACTCTTGAGGCTAATGGTTGTAGGTACAAAGGAGAAGATGGTGTCCTGATCAAAGTGTGTAGAGGTTCCATCAGTGGCGGATCCAGGATTCAAAGTCAGTGGTGTCAGATAATTTCCTTTAAAAAATTAAACACAAATAAATGCTAAAATAAACCCTAATTTAATCATATTGATTTAATCACAAAAATCTAATTTATAAATTTCAACTAAATATGATAACAAATTCAATCAAGAGGAAATAGTATAATTTGATTTATAAGTGTACGAACAATAGTTTAATAAAATTTGACACATACAAGTGATACAACAAGCAATTAAGTGAATTAACAAATTCTAATTTAATCACATTGACTTAATCACATAAATCTAATATTGCAACCAAGTATGAGAATAAATTCAGTAAAGAGGAAAGAGTAACTTGAGAAAAGAATAATAGAGTGACTTACATAAATTGCAATTCAATAATGGAGTTAGGGTTAGAGAGATTGAAGGGATTGCTTTGTAGGTGTGAGTGAAAAAAAATGGTTTGCGTTAAATTGTCAATAGTCGACATCGGCACTGCTAAGTATTTATATCTATATGCCGCCTTGTAATTTAAAAACACCGAAATAGATAAAAAGGGACAAGCGCCAGGGATTGAACTCGTGACCAACATGACAGGAGTGTTCCTAATTCTCGCACATGTAGTTACCAACAAGCTACACAGTCTTTTGTGATTTTATTTGGTGTCAAACAGTATATAATCTAAATATTTTTCCTTTTTTCTAAACAGAATTTTTTTAAAAAATATTTTAGTGGTGTCAATTGACACCACTCCTCTCTATGTGGATCTGCCCCTAGGTTCCATGGTTCTTATGAAGGGAATCAAGAATGACAATCTATACATCTTGCAAGGGTCTACTGACAGGAACTGCAACAACAGTTTCTAACATTGATGAGGCCAACAGCACAAAATTGTGGCATATGAGATTGGGTCACTTGGGAGAGAAGATGATGTCAATACTAAGCAGGAAAAGGTTATCTTGGGGGCGCACATATTGCTAAGCTGGAATTTTTTGACCACTGTGTTTATGGAAAACAGAAGAGGGTTAGTTTCTCTAGGGCTATGCATACAATTGTAGGGATCATTGACTACATTCACTCATCTTTGTGGGGTCCTGCTAGAGTGTCATCTTTGAGTATCAAGCACTACATATTGACGTTCGTGGATGACTTCTCAAGAAAGACCTGGGTCTACTCCCTATGGCACAAAAATGAGACATTCTCATACTTCAAGAAGTTCAAAACTTTGTTAGAGAGAACCAAACTGGCATGAAGATTAAGAAACTCAAGACAAACAATGAGTTAGAGTTTGTTAATTATGAGTTTACTGAGTTCTACAAGGATCATGGGATAGCTAGGTATCATGGAATTTCTCCTCTTTTTTTTAAAAAAAATATTGATTAATAGTTTATTTAAATTGATTCTAATAAAATTCCTGGTTTCTTAAATTATTAGTCACATTATTCATAGAAAAATGAACTTTGGAAGAAAAACCAATTAGGCATAACTTGTTAATCCTAGTCAAGAAGAGCAAAAATAGGAAAGCAGATAGATCCGATACCCTCGTTGCTGTGTCTGATGAAACAATACATATTCATTCATTCCATCCTAAGCGGAAGCCAATCAAATCTCCACCATATAATATCCTGGTCAGATCTTCAGAAGTTGCTGAAAACTGAAATCTCATCTGATGACCTCCTAAAAATAACATCCCAACACTCCATATTTATACTCCCCACTACTCCACCATTACAACCCAACTCATCATCTTCTTCTTCTTCTTCTGCTTTCTTACAAACAAACAACTAACACTCTATATTCACTCATTCTCTACAACAGAGTTAGCCAAAAAATGGAGATGAACAAGGCATTTCTTGTTGCCCTCCTTGTTGCATCCATCTGCATAAACATGGCTATGGCTGATGATAAACATGAGGCTCCCAAGAAGGATGAGCATGCCAAGGCACCTGCACCTGCTCACCATGGGAATGCCAATGAAACTGCTGCACCAAACAACTCACAAGAAGGTGGAAAGGGAAAAGGAGGAGAATCATCATCATCATCATCATCATCATCATCAGAAGGATCATCTTCAAGTGAAAGCCCAGCTGGTAGCAAAGAACATAGCAATGCCTCCCCAGCTGCCATCTTCCCCGCCATCGGAACACTCATCGGAGCAACTCTCTTCTCCTTCGTCGCCACCTTCTACGCACAATAAATCACATTTTCTTCATCATCTTACATTCTCGTTTTGATTCATGCATTTTTTTTAAAGGAAAACAAGAGGCATTAATTAATTGCTCCGATCCATTGATCTGGGAGCAAACGGCTTAATTAGATCGATCTGTGTATAAGTGTGCATGAGAGAGTGAGTGAGTAGTTAGCCTGATCGATCAACTCGATCTAGCTAGCTAGCTGTGAGCTTAATTGTTTGATCTTGGTCTGCTACGCATGCACACCCAAAAGCTATGAATGTTTTTTTATCATTCTAATTCTATTTATATGCAAGTTTTATAATTTTCTAAACAGGATGAATTCAATGTGTTCATGGTTTATGTATTACTTGAGATAGAATAAGCAGGATTAATTCATTGATACAATGTTTTGATTTATAAGTACAAATGAAGAGATAGGGCTTGGGTACACCCCGGCCCCCAAGCCAAACAAGTTCATCCCCTAGAGGAATAAGGTGATGATAAGAGTTTTGCCTTAAGATATTTTTTTTGTCTTAGTCTTACATTTCATCAAATTGATATTTCTTATGGTTTTTGACATTATTTTTTTAATAGTAAGTATTTATTATCAATTATAAAAAGCTTGAAATGCGTAGACCGCGTCAATGAGCACAAATGATACTCTGATATGATTAACCCTTTCCATTGAGCTTATTTTAAGCTTTTTTTTAAAATATAAAAAATAACATATAAAAGTATATATAACTTTATACAATTTATATGTGATATTATAGTTATAAAATTCAATCATATCATTTAATTTCATTTTAATACATAATAATATAATTTTAATGTTAGAGTAAGATAAGCTATAGAGTTCTCATCCCTTTTGACATAACACCAGTTATTAGAGTTTTCATCCCTTTTGACATAACACCGGTTATTAAAATTAAAATCTGCTACTAAAAAAACCAGGTTAAAACACAGTATACCACCCTCACATTGATCATGATGTTGTTGAAGGACAAATAAGATTTTATGGAGCTTGCATGAAGGCAGCTACATTATTAGCGTTGTTGGTTGATAAACGTCACTCAGCAAACAATTAAATAACTCGTATTTATTTAAAATAAAGTTTCAAGATAACAAGGGGTTATGATCAGCCTAAGAAAAAAAATTTCTAATTGAATCGAACTCCTATTAGATGTAAGAGTCTATCAGCCAGCTCATTATCTTCTTGCACTAAGTAAGAAGGTCCTGGCATTGGGCAGGCAGCCGAAGCCCAATGCAAGGGTCTTCTCACTTACTACAAGAAGATTGGTATGTATGTATGTATATATGTAGGGGGTGGGCATAACCGATTAACCGCAAATGTGGTTAATCATGTCTAGATTTTGTAAACCTAAACATAAACCGCTTTATGTGATTAACCGCAAACTGGTTAAGCGCAAGTGAAACTTGGAAATTCAAACCAAACTGAAACTATCGGTTAACCGCATTGAGAACATTGTTAACCGCTTTTTGGATTTGATTTACGGTTAACAGCCGGTTTTTGGAGATTTGAAGTAACAACAATGGAAAATAATTAACACTCTACTTTGAAATTTTACATTTCGGTAGTAAGTTAATCAAAACCGATTAACCGTGCCTAAGCGCTTCCCGAAAATGCAAAATCTTAACATAAACCGGCTAAATCGGTTTGGTTAACCTAAACTGCATTTTTTTAAAAACCGAAACGGTTAACCGGTTTTACCGATTTGGTTTTTGTGATTTGATTTTCAGTTTTGATTTTTCACGCCCACCTCTATATGTATGTATGTATGTATGTATGTATGTATGTGTTACCGGTTTGGTTTTTATGGTTTTACGGTTTGATTTTTGGTTTCGGTTTTTCACGCCTACCCCTGTATGTATGTATGTATGTATGTATGTATGTATGTATGTATGTATGTTGTATATGTGTGTGTAATCAAATGTGATGAATTAGGTCCTGCATGTTTTTTTGTGTGGTGGATTATTTGTCGTTATGATGTGGTAAGATAAAATGTGGTTGGTGCGATGAGATGTAGTTATTTGTTTTTAAATTTGTTGTAAGATGATAAGTGTGGTAAGTTGGTGAATGAGTCCCAAAAGAGGTGAAAGATAGTAAGAGAAGTTACGAAACAAAAATTATAGTTATTGTCATAAAATGTGGTTGGTGTTGGTGTCCCAAAAAAGGTGAAAAAAAGTGAAGAAAGAGAAACTTATGATTGCGGTAAAATGCGGTTAGTGTGTTAAAATATGGTTAGTGTGATATGGTATCACCAAAAAAAAATAGAGTCTTAACAATTTTATCTTTATCAAAGAAAAAGATTATTTATTATTTGACTTTAATGGTAAAAGAAATAATAGCAATGAATCTCTAGAAATTAATAAAATGCAAAAATTATAACATTTTATCTAAATTTACATCATATTAAATTATATCATGCTTAATACTCAATTATATAGGTAATGTAGATATTAATTCTACTAATCAATTGATCATCACTAATTAACATTGTTTAACGCTGATCAAAACTCAACAACAATCGCCAACAATAAACTTATCATGAAAAGAACAAAGCCTCAAAATTTAAAGTACGCATACTTTACAATCAGTGTTCTCAAACCCTTGTTCTTTTAGTGGATATGTAAAAATTGGATAAGTAAGATTTGGTAGGTTTGAGTAGATTTGTGTAGTTTATGTAGAAATATGGAGAATTAGGTAATGAATTGTTTTAAAAATAGAAAAGTAACGTGGGTTTATAAAGAAAAAAAATAGAATTGGTTTGGAGTAAGTGCCTAACAATCGACACTTTAGGAGTTTATGTTTCATCTTTTTAGAGGAGTTTCTCCGCTTTTATGACCCATAATAAATTCGACAGAAAAAAATGGATGAGTTAGGGAGATTTAGAGTATACGTAAGGCCAGACCCTATTCTTTTGCGCGGTTTCACATTACACATGTCATATTTTTTCACACTTACCAAAATCTTTCCATGTCGTATCATATCATTCCACACTTTACGTCATCAATCACAACTTTTTCCCTCCTCACTATTTTTCTCTGCTTTTCACATTCTCTTTTCTCACATACCACATCAACCATTCTTACCACAAATTTTACCATATTTTACCATACCATACCATACCATACTTTCCACAACATTAACATTCTATACCATTTACTGCACATAGTTTGTCGCACAAAAAACAAAAACAGGGCCTAAATTTCTTAACAAATGAGTTTTGTTTTACGCTAGTCTAATTAATAATAAGAAGTTTTCAATTATGGTAATTGAAAAAGAAAATCAACTAAAATAAAATTCCAACTATAATAACTACTTGAGAAACAACAAAAATCGGTGTCTACAACTTGATGAATAACTACTTACAACTATAATTCCACTTGAGAAACAACAAAAATATGCAATTTGTGATAAATATAGGGATATTCGATGACAATATACTGACCTTTGGGGTTATTGAATTGTAATATACCAACCTTTACTATTGGACAATAATATCCCTGACCTTTATACTTAGGTGAGATTGTTATACCAACAGCGACTAAGGGGGTGGAGACTGGTTAATTGGTCTCGATTCTGACGTGATAGGCGGAGGGAAAATAACCGACCCTTGCCCAATAACCTCATTATCCCCTCCGTTTTTCTCACTAATCCATGTTAAAAAAATCGAAATTCTAACCAAAGTCTTATGATGTGGGTAAGTGTGAAAAACTAAGGGGTTAATGAGGTTATTGGCTTGGGACAATTTTTTTTCCCTTCGCCAGCCATGTTAGTGCGAATGGAAACTAATTTATCACCTCCTTAGTTACTATTGGTATAATAATGTCACCTAGGTATAAAGGTCAGGCATATTGTTGTCCAATAGTAAAGGTTAGAATATTACAATCCAACACCCCAAAGGTTGGTATATTATCATCCAAAAATCCATAAATATATAAGATACATGATACATACCACAAAAGATTCTCAAGGGAAAAGATATATCATGACTTGTGGTTGTGATGACCCATTTAAAAAACAACCAATAATCGAATTTAGGTACTTTGAATATTTTCACATATAGCAATTTGGGCAAGGATTTTAGCCTCACCTGGTCAAAATTGGTGTCTACAACTTGATATTATTTGCCCTTCTCAAACCAAACCCACCACACATTTTATAATCATTATTATGCTTGAAATTATTATAAGAATCTTTTTTTTTTCTCTCTAAAAATGGGTGGTGGCTCATTCCCCACAAGATGCAGCAGACAAACCAAATTTATCAAGCACAGAGGAAGATGATGTCGTTATTTTCAAGTGTCGGCCCCAACCCCCGAGGAGCCAACAAAATGCTAAACATGGTCAACTCTCTCCATGTAGGAGTAGCAGTATAAACAAGTACATGACTAAGTAACATAGAGCAACGCCTTTTGGAAAAAGTAATAAGTTTTCTCTCAATAAGTCTGTTATTGCCAAAACTACTTCATTTTACAAGAAACTAGTGGATACTTGCATTGAAGCAAAAAAGAAACTAGAGCATATGGAGGTTGACATCATACCTCCAGTCAAAAAGAGACTCTTTATAGGAAAACGATGTAATAAAGATTCAACTTGTACTTACGGTTGTGTGAAGAAAACTATCGTGTGTACACATGTTTTTATCATTTTGAATGATATGGAATATTTTGAGGAAAAAAATGGGTGGCAGGGGCATAAAGTATTTTACTGTATTATCCAATGTGGAATTTAAGAATAATTCAAAAATTTTAAAGCAGGCCATTGAAGGTGCAAGTTGCACATTGATACTACATAGAGTTGTCCTTTACTCAAATGATTTATGTGATTATGTCTGATCAAATTTGACAACCCAATTCATTGTAATCGCAATTAGGCCACCCTAATCACTCAACCAAGATATTTTGGAAGAATATATGCATAGGAGAAGACTAGTTATTTACTAATGAATGATTTTTTTTCTTGGGGTAATAAAACTTGAAAAAAAAATTTATCATCCTGAGTTATTAGTAAATACAATAGAAAATATATTAATATGCATATAATTCATGTTTTTGCAATTGGATGTCATTTGTCAAAAATCATCATTTTGGATCTTACACTTTAGTTACACAGGATTAAGTCATGGCATTATTTTAACTATTTAGAAAATAATTCAATTTACTTAAAGATTCAAAGCTCAATAACCTCCCTTCAAAAAAAATCTCAATGGTACCAAATTCTTATGCATTGGATTAAGGTCATATTTCTTTATGTGACAAATTAAGTGCAGTAAATGATATGATATGACAATATTGTAGAAAATATAACATGATATAATCAAATATGATAAAATTTGTGATAAAACTAAATAATGTACGTAATATCTTAAGGGTGAAATAAAATAGTTGGGCGAGGGGAAAAAGAAAGAGAAGAAAGCATCTAGTCTAGAGAGAAGGTAAGGAGAGCAAAAAACACACATGGGACAATCATCATTGTGTTTAATCAACAAATAATCCAAACAAAATGAGTCGACCAAGAATTTATCAACTTGGCCGGGTGGGTCCCTTTCGTTTATATTCCATTAATTTTATTTTCCAAATATAACAAGTTCCAGAACCTCCTTATGTGCCACGTCACACCTGTCCCTTTTCAAACTTTATCTACTTGTAGTTACTATATTAATATTAATATCAATTTAATCAAGAAGCATCGTCTCCAATCTCCATGATTGGCACTACTATATACCCCCCCCACCCTAATTATTTCCCCAATATTCGAATCCCGTCATCCCCTAGTAATAATAATAAACATACTCCGTAATATACAAAACCCAAATGTATCCATAACTACGGCTGCATACACACTTTTTAATTTATCCTCACTTCCATTCCATATTAGTCTATGTTCTTTTATGTGGTATTCTGCGACATGACGCAGTATGATGTGGTGAAATTATAACGGGTTATGATGTAATTATGACGAGTTATTAATATGTTGTGGTAAATTTTTTGTATTATATATATAAATATTGTATTGATAATTGTGAAAATGTAATTTATGGTAGGTTGTGGTGAATTATGATAGAATGGTATTTCGTGGTGGGTTGTGTAATGCAGTGGTATGTGCCATGATTCTGCCATGCAGAAAAAAACAGGGCCTTAATTGTCTATTTACCTCATTAATTTCTCAATATATAGAATTTTCGAATATACAAAAGTATTATAATTAGATTCACAACAACAAAATACTATAATATAATTATGAAAATATACTACAAAAAATTCTTAATCAAAGATAACAATTAATATGAAACAGAGAATACACTATAAGCCATGTTCTTTTCGACCCTATCGGTAATTACTTCATTATTCTTTATTTACCATACATTTCCATAAATAATTAAAATAAAAAGAAGTCTACATATGTAATAAACAATAAGAATGATGTAACATGACCTACCTTCCATCAACATTTTACTAAGTTTACTACAAAGCAGCTAATGAAATTGATATAAAAGAATCCAGTATATAGGCAGTATGATCTTATGTCACTCTGTATAATCTAATCTTTCATTCTTCTCAAAAGAGCATTACATCATATATCATATAAATAACAAAACAAGATACATATGAATATATGATAGTAATTGAAGAACCTGCTGATATTGCTTTGCACCAAAATAAGTGAAAAAAAAAAGCTTCTAAAATTGCAAATGGAGAATTGAGAAAGAAAGTAACTTGATTGAAGGGTCCAACAATGTACTTCAAATTTTTAAAAAAAGAAAAAGAGAAAAGGTCCAAAGAGCCCCCACAAATTTTGCCCAGTAAGAATGAATGAGATTTGGCGCCTGCTACCCTAATCATATATTTTCCCACGAAACTTTGGTTAGAAATTACAACTAGACAGGGGGAAAGGTTGAAACAACCGAAACGTCACCGTTTTCAGCACCGAGAGGTGGTGCATGAGCTGCTACGCTTGGATGCACCGTGGCCTTTGGAGCTCCCGCCACGTGGCCTCTTCGCCGCCGTCGGATTGGCGTTGAAGTCAAAGCACATCCCATCTCCACCGACCATGTCCACGAACATCTTCTGCAGGTCCTCTAGACTGTCCGGCTGTATTTCACCACAAAATATCATCCACTCGTGACGTCTTTCCATTTTTACCCCTCATCCGATTAATATCTCCTCAGAATTCCAGAAAATATCGAATTTCATCGTAATTTAATGAGAAATTAAATTGGATTATTAGATCTTTTTTCGCAGACGCAAAAATTGATCACACATTGACATTTCACATTATTACCCCTACGAAAAGTTCAAATAACGCCCCCACCACCAGGAAATTTCATAATTTGCAAATATCAAAATTAAAGATATTTTTGTGGATGGGAAAAAAAGGAAGTAGATTACCTCTCCCCTCACATTATCCATCATGGAAAGCATCTCTTGCATGAAATCGCAGAAACCCTGTTTCATAATTTCATCAAAATTAGGGAATTAATCAATAATTACACCGCTAAGATGAGAGTCCAAAATTCTAAATATCCCAAAATTCAAGATATTTCGAGGTATATATATGTATACGCAGTATAGAAAAAAAGGGATATTTTGAGGTATTCTGAATCAAACGACGTCGTTTGATCACTAATTGGAAACATACTAATTGCAAAATTAAAAAGAAAGATATTTGAGGTATTCTGATTCAAAACGATGTCGTGTGATCGCTAGTTGGAAACATACTAATTGCCAAATTGATACGAAAGATATTTTGAGGTAGTCTGAATCAAAACGACGTCATCATGATGACTAAATACAAACATACTACCCAATTTCCAAATTAAACGCGTCGTTTTGGTACCAATTACGCAAAAAATAGAAGAACGAAAGTGGAGAGAAAGATGCTAACTTGATCTTCTTCTTCGGTAGGATCGTAAAATCCAGCATCGTACATTGACCTCTTCCCTTGATCGGACAACACTGATGATTTTTCCAGAACAAATCAAAGTTACAGATGAACAACGAGGAACAATTTCCAAGTTTCCGATTAATTAAAAAAAAAAAAAGAGAAACCTGAATATGCTTCTTGGATTTGCTGGAATCGGCGCTTGGCTTCGCCGGCGACGGAGGGATTCGACGTCCACCTATCCGGATGCCATTTCTTCAGCAAATTCAATCCAACAAAACCAAATCAAACAGGTCCAAAATCAAAGAATCCACAGCGTAATTACGTAACCAAGGAGGAGAACAAAAAATAAATTGGAAAAGCTCACTGGTAACAATGGAGGAGTAGTAGTAGGAGGAGAGAGAGAGTACAAGAGCAAGTTTGCGGTATGCGGAACGAATATCAGAGAAGGAGGCATCCTTACGAACTCCAAGAACAGAGTAATAGCAAGAAGAGGTTCCGCCATTAGATCTTCCTCCTCTCTCCATCTTCGACCTCAAACTCAACCCTAGAAATCAAACACTCTCGGGTTGTTTAGGGTTTCTGAATTTAGGGTTTCTGAATTGGGGGGTCAGATCATAGTAGAGGGAAATCGTCTGGATCTTTTGTGGGAGAGATAGAGATAGAAGGAATTTGGGGATATTTGTGTAGAGAGAGAAAGAGAAGAGAGGGATGAGGGGGGTGAAAATATCTGAGGGGCGGGGGTTTCTCTCTCTAAACTCTTTCTCTCTCTAAGTTCAGGGGAGGGGAGGTTCTGACGACGAGGGAAAGTTCCAGAGATTTCAGAGGGAGGAAGGTGGAGAAGGAAGGGGAAGGGAGGGGGAGAAGATATTTTTGAGATGGGGGTTGTGGAAATGGGGCTGGGGGTGGAGTTATTTACGGTCGAATGCCATCTGACTTTCCACGTGGATTTGGATTAACTTTTTTGGAAAAATACGGTAGGACTTGGGGGAGGAGGGTTTGGTGGTTTGGTTAGGTCGCGTGTTCTAAACGGAATGGCCATGGGTGGTCTTGTGTGTCCTGGGCCTAATATGCGGTCCAACGAAATTGGACTTGTCCTTCTGAATTGGGCTGAGATGAGCTATTAGAAGCCCAGTAATTGTTAATTGGGCCTGTAGACCTATCAATTTTTTACCCGACGCTAATTCATTCGAAAATTCCGAGTTTTGAACATAATTTTCTCGACCCAAACCCGAAATAACTGTAAGTTAGTGGGTCAAATCTGACCCGTCCATTTTGACTCGAAAATTTATGTTTTAAGTTCAACTTTATTAAAATTTGCGACTTTTCGTTGTTGGAATTCATGACTATTAAACTATAATCACAACTCATTCATCTGTTATTTATGTAATTTAAGTTGAAACATTTACAATAATCTGTCGTTACTAGAAGACAATCGTATTTTATTATATATATTGTACAAAAAATAGTATTTAAAAATAAATTTCTTTAAAGAAAAAGCGGGAAAAGGTTGTAGTCATAATGAGTTAGGTTGACCCAAAACTGAAATACACCATCCATATGTACCTGAACCCGAAATACGTTCGACTTCTATTTACCCGAATTTGATATACGTCGGACCCACCTGCCCACCCGAATTAACAACTCTAGTTGTGGTGAAATTTTTGGCTAGAACGACTAATGTGGCTGATGAAAAGTGAGAAAAGTGAGTAGAGAGGATTATTTTATGGTTGTTGTGATGAAGTACGCTATGATATAGTAAGATACGTTACTTTGTGGACAATATGGTGAATTATGGTAAATACGATATGGCACCATGGAAGGGGGGGAGGGGGCTGAATTGGGCTGAGATGAGCTATTAGAAGCCCAGTAATCATCAATTGGGCCTACCATGAATCATTAATTGTGCCCAATTATTGTTGGGCTTGAGTGATATAGTGGGCCACACAAACAAGTCCTTGAGCCCCAATCTCTCTCTAGAAACTGGTAGTTTTCTCTCCCTCCTCCCTCCAATCTTATTTAGACTTTCCCCCAAATTTCTCGAACCCCCATCATCACCATCATCTTCTCCTCTCTCTCTCTCTCTCTCTCTCTCTCTCTCTCTCTGATAATTTCTTCACTTAATCCTAATCCCAACTCAATTTAAACCCTAATTATCTCCCCTAATCAGTACTATAATCAATAAAATTCTGATCATCATCAATCATCAATCATGATGAACGAATCAAAGAGGTTCTGCGTTGAATGCAAAGCAACCAAAACACCCATGTGGAGAAGCGGCCCTCTTGGTCCTAGGGTACGATCATCATCATCATCACGATCAATCAATCAATAAGCTCTTTTGTTTTTGTGATGATCAAGTTTCCTGATGAAGTTTTTTCCTTTCTCTGTGCAGTCATTGTGCAATGCTTGTGGGATTAGGTACAGGAAGAGGAAGATCATGGAAGATTATCAGAAACCCAGTTCAGACATCAGAAAAGAGAAGTTATCCTCTGCTGCAAGCACCACCAAACCCGCTGATGATCATCATGTAAATGAGGAATTTAGCAATCATCTGGGTCATCAGCTGATCATACCCACATCATCATCATCATCTTCAAATTCAAAGTTGATGGTGAGAGAGAATAACAGAAGCAGTAAAAGCAAGAGGAAATTGGGTGAGGTTGAAGAAGCAGCTGTTCTACTCATGTCTCCATCTTGTGGCTCTGTTTTTGCATAAACCCAAGTAGTAATTAAATTTGGGGGGCATGATTAATCACCAATTAATGAAGTTAATTAAGCCCTTTTGATGATTAAAGTCACACCCTTTTTGCCCTTTTGGATTGGGTAAGTTAAGTTGTGTGTGTGGGAAGGTTTGATTGAGTGTATGACTTGGGCTTTGTTTCTTTTGGTGGTTGGTGAATGAGACAGGGGAAGTTGATCTTTGGGTTTATCCTTTCTCCTATAATTTTTTTATGATTAGGGGTTTGGTTTGTTTGATAAATAAAAATAATAATGGGGGAAGAATATTGTGGAAAGAAAAGGGCAAAATGGTCATTGGGTGGAGAACACATTGAGAATAAAATGGTGGGGGCTTTAAGCTTTGAAAGGGGGTTAATTGTGATTAGTGCTTTTGTTAGTTGAACCCTCTTTTGGTGATTAATGAGGGGCCAAGCCCTGAATTTGTACATACACTTGTCCTCCTATACTATATATGTACATGCACAAAATGGAATTTAATTTGGTATATTTTTCTTACAAATAAACTTCTTATATGATGCCCCTGGTAATATTAGTTTTTAATTGATAATTTCTTATATACATAGTATCGGCGCTTGCAATATTATATCATTCGTATGCAGATGATATGATGCTAATTTTCATTATCAATGTAATGGTGCCATGTTGCTAATTCGATAACTATTTTTGTTTTTTAAGTAGGACTAAATTACTTATAGGAGTTCAATTTTTGGTTACTATAAAAATATTCTTTTTTAAGTGAAAATTATGGAGTTGACTGATCTTATTCATTATTAGAGCATTCACATTGCTATACACTTAATTTGGGGATTTAAGGTCGCCACAACATCATAATAATGGTAAAGTACATATTTATAATATCATATATACAATGATGGCTTTTAATCGAAGTTTTTACGAGATTATTATCTCGATATAGAAAGAGTTTCGCATTTCATATTACTCTTGTTTTCTATTTATAGCTCTCAATTTATTATAATAAGTGGGTCCAACAATTACGTTGTGGATTAAAGGTATTTGATTTTTAAGAACAAGTATTAGTTAAGATGCACATCTTATTAAAGTTAGAGATCTTAAGCCGGTTTAACAAAGTTATATTCTCTAGATCCCTTCTTAAAAAACCCCTCATGGTAAATGTTTAGTAGTTGTTTTTTTATGATTAAAAGTCATTAAAGGTAAAATACATTAAAGATCGATGCTATAAAGATCCACAAATATCAAAACAACAAAGATAGTGGGTATATTTTTTGGATTGGTTGGAATCACTTTTAGATGGATTAGATTTGATTTGATTGGATAAGTTGTAATACTTTTTTGGAAAATTGTGTTTTTAGAGAGATACTTTTTTGGGGAATTGTGTAAGGTTTGGATTGGATTGGATTGGATTGGAAAGGAAAGAATTACCAATCCAAATAATAGGGCCTTCGTATCTTTGTTGTTTTGATATTTGTGGATCTTTATAACAAAGGCTTAAAAAATAAAGTAAGACAAAACCACAACAATTAAAGTCAAACAACCAAAAACAAAACCTTAAAAAATACACAATATAAACAACATCGTTGAACCACCCCAAAGAAAGAAACAAAGCAAAGGTTTCACTTCTTCTTGACATATATAATCTTCAAACTACAAACTTTTCTTAATGTCCTCTCACGAGTAAGAATCGCTTCATCATCCTTGAAATTAATTATCAAAGTTTATTGTTGATTATTCATGATATAGGCCATGTTCTTTTTCATGGTTGACAAATCATGCATGATCACAAAGATACCACAAATCATTACTTTTCTCTCTCCTCACTTTTCTCCTCTACTTTTTACATTTTCTCTCCTCACCTACCTCACATACCAATAACCTACCACAATTCCACCACACCCACCACAATTCCACCACACCCCACCACATCATACCGTAAAATACCGCAAAAAAGAACAGGGCCATAGAAGTTTGGTGAGCGGATCTCTTTAATTAATTATCATTCACTAAAGAAAAGTTGATATGATAAAAACATATATTATTTAACACATTGTTACATATATTGTCAAGTCAATGATCAAAATTTTTAAATTTTAATGATACATAACTTTCAAAATAATAATCATTTTAACATTAATTTAGTATTTATTTATTTATTTATTTATTTACATTTTCTCATTATAAAGGACGTTGTGACCAAGTATGGTAGATAGCCAAAACTAAAACAATTTACAAACAAATGAAAAACTATGAATTTCACATAACAATAACTGCATAGAAAACATCATCTAAAATTGTCATGCTGGTCTAAAGGAATTGAGTCGAAAACTCTTACAAAAGTGAAAAGTATCATGTAATCTTACAAGAACATTTGTATATAGAAATGTATTTTATATTATATAAGTTTCTTTACGGAAAAAAAAGAAGAAACATAATATATAAACATTAATTTGTGACGTTTGAGTCATTGAGTGTCCCCTAACAAGTTTGGTAATACTCTATTTTTAAGCTGAGTCACAATTGAAGCAGACAAAGTTTTAAATTATTATCCAAGTACAAGTCAACACTCAACATATAATGTCTTTTTTAAATACTACTACTTTTCTTTTCTTTTTTCTGTAAAATAAAGGTCAAATATAATATATTTCCTAATTCAAATATTGAAACATTTTTCTTCATCATGTCTAAATGAAATGATAGTTTTTCTTTTCTTTTTCTTTCATGGTGCGTTTGGTTGTTTCCCGAAAAAGACTTTTTAAGGAAAAACTTTCTCGGGAAAGAATTTCCCTAACCCCCCTTGGAAAACTTTTTGCTGAGTTTGTGAGGGAAATTATGGGTCCCACATCAAAACTTTCCTGAAAAAGTTTCTCAACCATACATGGGAAAGTTTTTTAACTTGAAAAAGTTGACAAACTTTCCCGGAAAAGTTTCTCAACCAAATGCCCCATCAGGCAAAGAGAAAAATAGTTGTTACTCTTTCTGATTCTTTGCTAGGATGAAAAGCTCTAAGTTGATTATTTACATTTATCCTTTCTCTTATCATTTTTATTTTTATTTTTTTTATAGTTAGGGGTTTGGTACTTTGGTTTGTTTGATAAATAACAATGGGGAACAATATTGTTGAAAGAAAAGGGTAAAATGGTCATTGGGTAGAGAAGAAGTCGAGGATAAAATAGTGGGGCTTTTAAGCTTTGAAGTAGGGATGGCAGTGGGGCGGGTAGTCCCCGTACCCACCAAGGCCCCGGCCCGCACCGTTCTAGGGAAAAATCCCTGCTCCCGATAGGGATATGGGGATGAGGATGGGGCAAAGAATTAAATCCCCGCACGGGGACGGGGCGGGGATGGGGACAAAAATTTAATTTCCCCGTCTCCCCGCTCAAAAAAATTACCCACCACATATTCCCCAACCCCGTCTTCAATTTCTTTTAAGATACAAAAATACCCTTCCTATTTTAAATTTATATGTATAATTTCGAGCAATTTATAATTTTAGTTAATCAAAAACTTTAAACATATATAAATAATTTATTCTCTCCTATCATAATTCCTCATTCTCACTCGATAATTGCCTTCGTTCTGGTTTTAATCTCATCTCCGTCGGGGGCCCGCTGGGTTTGGGTACCCACTAGGGATGGGGATGGGGATGGGGGAAGATTTCCCTCCTGCAACGGATAATGGAGCGGAGATGGGGGTGGGGTGCCCGTGTGGGGATGGAGATGAGGAATATACCCCCACACCCGCCTCGCCCCAATGTCATCCCTACTTTGAAGGCTCTTATTTGGTCTTGTTAGTTGAAGTTGTTATAAAGCCATTTCTCATTTATGTGATATGTAAGAAGTGTCCGTTTTGACCTAAGAAAATTAAACAAGTTGGAAAAAAAATCTCGTAGAAAAAAAAATTAGGAGGAATTTTAAAAAATTAGGAGGATTTTTTAGGTTAAACAAGGCCCCAAAGTTTTGACCTAAGAAAATTTTTCTTGTTAGTTGAAGTGGTTATAAAGCCATTTCTATTGTTTAGTTTAAGAAAAATTTTAAAAGAAAAAAATTGATTTTCCATTTAACTTTCTTTTCTTTGTTTATAATTAGTTTGAGGAAAAATGCATGAAAAAATAAAATTTGCATGAAAACTTGTAAATGTCAAGCTTTTTTCTTTTAGATTTTATGATGTGAATTGGGAGAGAGAGAGAGAGAGAAGAGATTTAGAGACAGAAAAGAGAGAAGAGTTAGAGACACAATGAAGAGAGAGAGAGAGAGAGAGAGAGAGAGAGAGAGAGAGCCGTGAGAGTTGAAGGAGAGAAATATTGACTTCTGTATTCAAAATTTTTCTTTCAACTTTTCTCTTATTTTTTAAGGAAAATGTGTTTAGAGTGCGTTTGTTTAGTCAAAAACCCCCGAGAAATGGTCAATTTTCCCGAGTTGACTTATTTTCCCCATGTTTGGTTGTACATTGATCTCAGGAAAGTTTTTACAAGGGCCCACCATTTGCAAGGTTTTCCTAGGGAAAATTTCCCTTAGGGGGTTAAGGGAAATTTTTCCCGAGGAAATATTTCCAATGGAAAACCTTTCAGGGAAACTTTTCCCCGTGAAAAATTTACCTAGGAATCTTAACAAACACACCCTTATTCTTTTTTACCTCAAATTTTCCATACAGTTTTCCAACTATTTTTTTTCCATTTTTTATCTTCAATCCAAACAAAAGAAACATTCTTATTTTCCAAATAATTTTTTTCCATATTATTTTTCTAGATCCAAACGGACCCTTAGAAAATGATAAGTTACAAACTTACAATAATCGGAAGACTTCTATGATCTCCAAAAACCATAGTATATTGTCTTCGAATATAAATTAATATATATATTATTATTCTCTGAATAATCAATAGAAGTTGGTATATATTATTATTCTCTGAATAATCAGACAGATCTACATAACTGCTAATCTTAGTTTCTAATCATGCTTAATCTAGATTTGTTAAGCATATATAATTACTAGTATTCTTTGTTGTTCATTGATCTACATTGCTGCTGTGCCTGTGTCCAAATATCAAGGTCAAGAATTCAAGATTAGATCAAGGGAATATTCCTGTGAACATATGCTTTTTTACATCTTACAATTTCTCTGTATTTTTTTTTCTTCATTTTATATATTTTCTTGGATGAGGATAAGGGATTATATACGACTCTTTGAGTGGTCAACCAAACTGCAAACATGAAAAAAATGGTATTAGTCTTTCTGTATTTTTGAGAAACATATATCGGGGTCTTGATTTAAGATGGTCAATAATTATTTTGAATTTTATATAAGTATATTTAAAATCTTATAAATATATATTTCATTACTTTGAAGGTTATTACGACTTATAAACTATATAAAAATAATTATTTATTTATATTTTTACATAAATATAAAGTTAAACATAAATTGTGCATTCTATAGTTGATAAAATTAACCTAACATTTATATTATTTGACATAGCTAATAAGTATTATACCCTTATAGTTGATAAATACATATAATTACTAGAGAAAATATTATTAAAAGTTACAAAATCACGAATTACGAACAATTCAAGATGATCATGAAAGATATATATCATTGTCCAATTGATAAATTACGGTGTGAAATGATGAAATTTGAACTTTTATTACCGCATTAAATTATTAAATGTTGATATAATGCGGTTACATCTAATCGAATGAACACATGAAATAATCATCTTGCTATGTTTTCACACATTATTCTTTTTAAATATAAAACTCACATTAATAACTTTAGGTACCATTTAAATTAGAATGTAGTAGTATATTTCATTTGTCTGGGTAAAGGCGGAGGAGGAGAAATAAAATTATGGTGGTTTAGTGTTCTGTAATCAAAATCGTTATTTCATTATGTCAAGAATTTTGTTTGGGTTAATTGGATTAAACTTCAAGGAAGGGCTAAAATTAACTTTGATATATCTAAAAGTCAAGGTATAGCTATGAGTGATTTTATTATTAGAGACTTTGGGGCTAGTTCATTTAGGCATTTTCTTTTAATTTAGGCGGTGGTTCAATTCTGGTCATGGAAGCTACTGCTATACATGGTGGAGTCAGGGATGCTATGCTTGCTGGATATAGGAATGTTAGATAGAAGAGGATAATTTTGTTCTTATCAATGTAGTCAAGGGTATGTTTTATGTCCATTGAAAAATTTCTACGTTGGTCCAAGATACTTGAGCATATATAGAGATTTGTAGTGATGTTTATGTTTCTCACACCTTTCGTTAAGGGAATAAAGTTGTGGATTGGCTAACAAGATATAAGCTTTCTATATAAAATGCTACTGTTTGTAATGCTAGTTTTCATAGGGAGTTATCTTTGATTGTGTTTGAGGATGCTCTAGGCAGATCCTTTGAGAGAATATCATCGAACATTTTTTTTTGTTTAACGTTGTTAAAAAAATCAAAATCGTTAACTTTAATTAATGTTCTATGGTTCTAACTTCGAATGTAAAAAGCTTATTATGTTTTCAACAAAAAGTTATTTTGTTGATTAACTACTAAAGATTGTCAACAATTGAGCATCTAAAAACATCTTCGATTAGACTGTCAACAAGGTGAGTATCTGTGAGTTCTGTAGAAAGAATTAGAGCCAAATGGCCGATAATGGTAGCGAAGGCCCAAGCAACTCTCAAAGCCATTAAGCTAGCAAGGAGGTTCAACTCGAACAAGATTATGGTCGAATCAGATTGTCTATCGCTTGTTCACAGTGTCAATAGGGTTGCAATTCACTTTAGTGATTTTGTTATAATTTTGTATGACTTGATTTTTTTAGTAAGAACTTTGAATCTTGTGAGTAGTTTCATGTCAAGAGGGATGGAAACTTTTTCGCCCATCACCTTGCTATGTTCATACCTATTGAGGAGGAGCAGATTTGGCTGGGGATTGTTCCTGGGAGTGTGTACATATTTCAGGAGTTTCAATCCTGCTGTGCTCCTAGTTAAGTCCTGGTTCAAGAGAGAATGAGACCTGGAGTGGGATCAAAAATAAAGTCTCGGTCAAAATCGAGAGCGCGAGCGAGACTTAACCTCAATTCCTGCTCCCAATTCCTAGTTACTTAAAATTATGTACATAAAAAAATATTATACACACATACACATTATTTAGTATTGTTTCAAACTTGTATTTTTCAGGGGAAAAAAATTAGGCATGTGTTAAACATTATATAATTTTAATTTGTATAATTATGGGGAAAAAGTTTGTAAACTTTGAGAAAATTTTTGTTATTTATATTGTTTATACATTGAACTAATCGGTGCAAAAGGTTAAATCATGGGATTGAAATTTTCCGGTTAATTTGTCAACCCCAATGAGACCAGCATCGGGAGTAACATTTTGCTCTTGATCACAACCGGATGCGGGAGTAGGACCTCAAAAGATAGTCGAGTTCCGGATCCCGCTCACTGCTAGTTGTTTCTACGCCAATTTGATCTCGCTATGTACTAATGAATTCTTTATCAATTTAAACTCTGTTTCGATTTGTTGTAAAAAAAAAAAGTAATAATCCGTAGTTACAATTGTATTTAATTTTTTTTAATAAGAGAAATAGTTTTTTTTTATAGGAAAGCAGATGGCTTTTATTCCATGTTCAAGGCGATATTACAAACATTTTCCACTAACTGATCGATAATAGGTTTACGACCCATGTTCTACCCATAATCTCGACTCATGTTCAACCCATAATCTAGTAGAGAGACTAATAGAATGTAAATGATTAAGGACATGAGCAACCTTATTTCCCGACTTCTTAACAAATGAAAATTCAGAATAAAGCCTGTCAAATTCATGGATAACTCCAGTTTATCAAAATTTACCGGTTTTTGCCTAAATTTACAAAAAATTACCAAAATTTATCAAAAATTACCAAAGGTAAAAAACAAAAAAAAAACTAATTTTGATATATGAACGTAAATTGCCAAAAGTTACCAAAAATTGCCAAAAGCTACCAAAAATTATCAAAATTTAACTCTTACCCTATTAATTTTTACCCATGAATGTGACAGGAGAGAAGTATTTTTTACTTCATATTTTGTTTTTTTTTTATTGAACATATTTTACTTGTGTCTTCATCTTGTAAGTAAAAGAGGAAAAAGGGAAAAGGGGGTAAATAGGAAATGGACCCGAATGAAACGGAGCGAGCTCGTGATCCGATTTTGGAGGGAGAAGTCCGTCTGCCATTTCCATCTTCTTCATCCTCTCTCTCTCTCTCTCTCTCTCTCTCTCTCTTTTCTCTATTTCTCTCTCACATGTTTTCTTCCTCCCCGAAAGCTTTGCTTGCCCCGACTAACTACCCTCTCTCTCTCTCTCTCTCTCTCTCTCTCTCTATATATATATATATATATATATATAGATATTTCAAACAAATTCTAACCACCTTCTTGCACGCTTCACCAAATGCCCTTTCTCCTTCTCGTCAACCCCCAGGTATCTTCACTTTCTCTCTTTCTTTTCCATCTCTTTTCTCCCTTCATTCTTTCTTTCTATTTCAATTGCTTCATTCAACACTTTGCTTGTGTCATTCCATCAAATTCGAACTGGGTTTTCTTCGTTTTTGTGTTCTGCCAACTGGGTATGGATTAAGATTGGTTTTTTCGTTGATTTGAATGCGAACGCAGTTCATGATTGTTGTTTTGGACATGGGTATTCACGCTTTTGCTTCGTTGATGCACATTCATTTGGTTGTCATTGCTTCTAATTTACGGCTATGCTTCTTTGTTTTGTTCGCCATTCGAGGAAGAAATGGATTGATTTTTCGAATTGATGTCATAAAAATCTGTCACTTTTTTTTAAATTTTTTTTTTATCATGGGTGCGTTTGGTCCATCAAAAACCCTGGGAAAATGGTTATTTTGATCAGAAAAACTATACGGAGGCCCCACCATTTCACGGAAATCTTTACCATAGAAAACTTCCCACGGAAAAATTACTCTGGTTCCTGCCAAACGCTCCCTATTACTCTTTTTTGGTTTAGGGGGAGGTGGGGGTTGTATTTTTGACTCTTCCGTACATTGTGTTCTGAATTTCACATCAAGTGGTTCAATTGATGGGGTGATTCAATATTCAATCTTTCTGATCAAATTTCAGTTGTAAAGAGATTATCTGGATATTATGGCTATTTGATTTTCCTGGATTTGAACTTCTAAGATATTTTGCTTTCTTCATAATATCTTTGGTGTTATATGACTACTAAAATACTGACTGATCCTTGCATTGTCTGCAACTAGACCTGTCAGTTTGGGTGGGTCGGGTTGGGTCGGGTTCGGTATGCCCCGTATTCCGAGTTTGTTATATTTTAGGTTTGAAAACCGGGTCAGTCTTGGGTCGGGTTCGATATGCCCCGTATTCCGGGTTTGTTATATTTTAGGTTTGAAAAACCGGGTCAGTCTCAGGTCGGGTCAGCTTTTGCCAGGACTATCTGCAACTCACAGTCTCTTGTAGCTCCTTGTAATGGATTTTAATGCTTTATGTGTGTTTAGGAATCTATCTGCAACTCATGATCTCACTTAGTCATGTGTATTTATTCCTGATTGATTGAGGGTGCAATGAATGAGAATGGTTATTGTAAGTTGGTGCATAAGATCTCTCCTCGTCCATAATCAATTTGGCGATTTTTGAACATTGTGTTACATCAGATGAAAGGAAAATGTTCTGTTCGATTGTATCTACTCTGATGTTCATGAGTCATGACAATCTTGATATTCTGCAATGCTTTCATCATCTTATGTGACTTATTGTTTGGTAAGCTGAGTTTGTTAGTTGCATCCATCATGAGGATGTTTGTAACAACCATCTAACTCGTCGAATACGTCTGTTGAATTGTTCAACAGGGTCTACATTTTTGGTATTGTGCTTGTTACGTGACTTGTTCGATTATTTAGACAACACACTTGCCATATTCAAGAGGTAGTGTGGGATGAACAAATTCATAGGGATGCCTATTATTTGGACTCGAAATCGACCTAGAACTTGTGCATCTAGTTCCTAGGGTGTCTTCTTGAGAATTACGCACTTTGGAGCTTCCTCCAAGAGTTTGAGAACCCTGTTTGAAGAACTTTGCTTTGTCTCCATTCCCATTTCTCCGTCACTAATTGTTCGCCTTTTTTTACTAAGGGCGTTTTGAAGGGGAAGATAAAAAGGAATAGGAGAATAGTTTAGTACTGTAATTCATATGTAATGTTTGGTTTGAATGAGAAAGAATGGAAAGTGAAAGATCAATTTTCACTTGTTTAGGCAACCCTTTATATCTTCTAGACATCTCCATATGTCAACATATTGTCGATTTTTTTGGCATGGTAACAATGGCAAGATTATTAAGTGCCTTTCCCATCTGTTCTTTTCCTTTCCTATTCTGGGATCCTTCACATTCGTAAACATATGCTTTCAGAATTTATGTGATTGATAAATTCGTGTTGATTTACTGTGTACTGCCTGCGTCAGAAACTCAGTACATTTTGAAACTGAATTCTTTGCAAATCGCTTAGCGTATACCTGTCACGACGATACTTACTCCCCTCTCGGTTGTTGTATCAGGTCTGAGCGATGAACTTGTGAGGTAGAATATCTTCACTCTCCCGAGCTTTTATCGTTGGAATTATAAGTCCAGATGAGAACACATCCAATGTACTTCTCGATATTACGAGCTCCTAGATGCAATGTATACTCTCTAGTTAATACATGGTGGGAGGGCGTTGACAGCTTCAGCGGAAAATACAAACAAGGGTACAATTTTAGGTTTCTGGGTTCCAGTGTTTGTGCGCAAGGAGGAAACAGTAGAAGGTGGACTAGAAGATCCATAAATACAGGTAGTGACGGAAGAAGCAGCGACACTTTGAGCAGTGCAGCCAACATTAATCATGGAATAGCTGAAAAGTTGGTCTTTTCGGGAAGCACGAAATTGACGGTAAACAGAACAGAGAGCAGCAGCAAATCTGAACCCCTGGAAGTTGAGTACGCTGACATTCGACAGCAGATAGCTGAGAACAAGGATTTGGTCAAACGCGTGACGTTCATCGTGTTTGATCTTGAGACAACTGGGTTCAACAGAGAAAGTGAAAGGATAATTGAGATTGCGCTTCAGGATCTTCTTGGCGGTGAAAACAGCACCTTCCACACACTGATTAATCCTGAATGTGGTGTGCCGAATGCTCATATCCATGGGATCACCACCAGCATGGTCAGAAGACCCGGTGTTCCCAGGTATTCCAGCATGTTCTGAGCTTAACTCACCCGTGTATAAGACCTGGTTAAACTGACCCGACTAGGATGACCCGCCTGAGCCTGACCTTAAAATGTCAGAATGAACCGAAATGACCTACCAGACCCGACTTGCCCAAATTTACTTTTCAATGTTCATATTCAGTATTCACAAGCCAAGCTTACCTTACCCGACTAAAAGTAAAGTGACCCGAAATCAATCTAAGCCGAAAATGATCCAACTTGAACCTAATTGACCTAACCAGACCCGACTTGCCCAAATTTACCTTTCAATGTTCATATTCAGTATTCACAAGCCAAGCTTACCTTACCCGACTAAAAGTAAACTGACCCGAAATCAATCTAACCCGAAAATGACCCAACTTGAACCTAATTGACCTGACCCGACTCGTCCCGAATGACCCAATTGCAAGTTGTTCTTGAATAGTGACTTGGAAGTTTGTCAGAAACTGTATCCAATCAGATCTTGTTGATGATCTTGTTGTTCTGGTTGAACTCGCTGAATGTAGGATGCACGAGCTGATTCCGATCTTGCTCAAGTACGTCAGAAGCCGTCAGAAGCCAGGGGGATACGTGGTTTTCGTAGCTCACAACGCTCGGTCCTTTGACGTCCGATTCTTGGTGAACGAATTCAAGCGATGCTCCACGGAAATCCCATCGAACTGGCTGTTTCTGGACACCCTTCCTCTTGCGCGGGAAATACTGAAATCTGGAGGTATTTGTTTTGATTCTTCCTCTTATTAAACACCGGGGTGAAGTTTGTGAGCTAATGTTTGTTGTTGTAAACAGGAATGAAACGGGGTGAAAAGAAGCCAAAGATAACGCTGCAAGCACTTCGCGAGCATTATGGAATACAGTTAGTAGGATCGGCTCACAGAGCCATGTCAGACGTGCATTCTTTGTCGCTGGTTCTGCAGAGGATGACATTTGATCTGAAGCTTCCGATCGCCGGACTCGTGCAGAGGGCATTTACAGTCAGTGAATTGAAGATGGAAAAGGACTCCAGCTAGTCTACCTACTTACATTCTTTTTCTTTATTCTGGGAACTTGTATTCCTTGTATTTGTATCACCCATTGTTGTATTTATTCGGTGCTATATATTTTACTGTAACTCTGGTTCTAACGAATTATTCGAAACCTTAATAGGAATCTGAATGATCAATCACTTAGTTTGCAAAACATGCCTTCAAATGTCACTGTGTGAAAATTAGTGTAAAACTAACACAGTTTGAATTGCCATTGATAACCGGTTTCAGAAATTGTAATCACCAAACAGATGCAAAGCCAAATCCATTCAGACAAACAATTGATCAATAAGTTTGTAGTTACAGAAATTCCCTCCCCAAAAGCAAATGTATCTGCAAACTACATATTTGATTGTATTGAACGAATATGAATAAATCCGGACAATCTAGCTGCAGCTGTGAAATCTTGGCTCCCGGCTTTTCCATGACACTGTCAGATCTTCGTTTTTCCCGCTTTGACCTCTCAAGCTCTTGGATTTGTGAAGGTGAATCTGTCAAAATGCCGGTGTGAATTTGCATAGCCAGAAAAGCTCCAAAACCATCCCGAAAAGCACTAAAATGATCTACGTTTTTCACTAATACCTGCAACAACATAATAAAACACATAGCATAACAACATCAGGGAATTCATGAACGTATGCCTGACTTTCACTAACACTAACAATACACTCTGATAAGATATTGCGACATCACTCAAGATGACACCAATTTTGCGAACAAAGGTAGCATGTCTTGAAGCTAAACAAGGAGACTTTTGTCCAGATTAAAGTTAAACGATCAACTTAGTTACCAACTACGTAGTATTTCATTACAAACTTACAATCCGTAAAACTTTTCACCATGTGTACAACCAGATGACAACCTAAGTACTGACATACTTGATCATAGATACGAGGTCATTTATTCAGACCTTGGTGGCCTAGTTACTATGTTTCATGGAGCATTTTGTCGATCTGGACTTGCAAACAAGTTCAGATTCAAAATCACCAAATAATTAAAATTCAAAGACCCAAACAGAAATCACCAAAGAAATGAAAAATCGCACCTGGGTCCTTCTCAGACAGAAAGAAGATCCAAATGGTGGCGGTGGTGAGCGAATCGTGTTGATGGCAGTTCGAGAGTGATTGCCGATTAGGGTTTCTTGGGTTAGGGTTACGATCGTTAAAGCCCGTTGCGCCCCGAGGTCTTGATGGGACTTTCTTTCACTCCAAATGTATGAAGATATATTATGTCACAAATTTAGTTATTCATCAAAAACCATACTCCATCTTCCATCATCCAGCACCATTTCCTCCAACTTATGTAGAGTGTCAAAAATTTGCTCTCTGCATGGATGGAAATCATCTTCTACTCCGAATGTATGAAGAGTATAATCTACCTCTATTGCACTATAACCTACTGGCCTCCGAATATTCTTCTCTCTCATGGCTCTCCGCAACCGTGCTGCATCTTCATACCGCCCTGCATCTTCATACATCTTCACCAAGATGAGATACCGGCCTGCATTTTGAGGGTCCAAATCAAACAGTTTTTTTGCTGCTGCTTCTGCAACCTCAATGTTACCATGTATCCTGCAAGCGCCAAGTAAAGCACCATATGCATCCTTCCCGGCTTTTAGTGGCATAGTGTCGATAAATTCCATAGCCTTGTCAATCAGTCCAGCTCGACTGTATAGATCAATCATGCAAGCATAATGTTCGTGGGTGCCTTCAACTCCATATTCCTCCATCTTCTTAAATATCTCAATCCCTTCTGATAACATCCCTGCATGGCTACATGCAGATAGCAGACACAAGAATATAAGACCGTCAGGACGTAAACCAGTTCCCAGAAGTTCGGAGAACAACTTGAGGGCTTCGTCAGCATATCCATGTGTTCCGTAAGCCCTAATCATTGTGTTCCAAACCACAATGTTTTTATCAGACACCTGGTCGAAAATCTGTTTTGCACTCTTCAAACGCCCACTATTTGCATACATCATTATAAGGCCGCTTCCCAAGGCCACATCAAGTTCCCAGCAAGATTTTGTGATACAAGAATGAATCCACAACCCCTCTTTTATGGCTGACTCTTGAGCACAAGCTGGGAGAATACCCACAAAAGTTGCATGGTCCGGCAAAATCATTCCATCATTTAGCATGACACGGAAGAGACCAAGTGCCTCATGGGGAAGTCTATTAGCAACGTAGGCCGAAATCATCGAATTCCAACTAACAATGTCTTTTTGCGACATCCCATCAAACGCCCTTCTAGCGGAGTCAACCGCCTGGCACTTACCATAAAAGGCCACAAGAGCATTACAAACAAACACATCCGAATCAAACCCGTATTTCACTATCCGTCCGTGAATGCCCTGACCCTTGTTGATGTGTTTCATTCCTCCACAAGCCTTGAGCACATATGGATATGTATATCGGTTGGCAGAAACACCGGCTGCCATCATCGCATCAAAGCAGCCTAAGGCCTCCTTGAAGGACACATCTTTGGTACATCCTTGGATTACCCTATTCCATAAGATAACATCTCTCTCAGACAATCTATACACCTCCCGTACATATTCCATTCTCGACAATATATTCGCCCACTAGCTTTGCAGTTAGAAACTAGAATCAGTGCACAATTTACACAAGTTTAGACCATGTTCGCACTAAGAAACTAGAACCGGTGCATCAATCAAAACCAAAACCAATACTCCAAAATCATGCCCACGCGAGATATGGAGGGGTCAGGTCAGGTGTAGCAACCTTACCCCTAAATTTTGCAATTTAGAGAGACTGCTTCAAATTGACCCAAGAATCTGAAATCGGTACATATGCCATGAACATGATTCCAAGAGACTGGTTCCAATTTCGAATCAGGACATCAATAATTCCATTAAATTCAGCATTGACAACAGATTGGACAAGGCCAGGCAGATAAATCCACATGCAAGTATTCCCATAAACATGAACACAACCATGCCATGAGCACATAATTTAGACCTGGCAATTGGGTCATTCGGGTCGGGTTCAGGTTGCACCCATCTCGGTTGCGTTGATACCGGTGAACAAGGTTCTGGTTGTGTTGGATTTGGGTAGCATTAGCAAAAATTTGGGTCCGGTAAATTCGGGACGGACAAATTCGGTGAATGTCAAAATTCGGATAAGAAATTCATGTTCGGACCCAGTTTTATTTCGGTCGGACAATTCAGACAAAGCTAGAATCGGGTTCGGACAATAGAAAAAAGAGAAATTTTATGTCGGAATATTCGGTCACTTCGGTCAATATCAAAACTCGGACGAAAAATTTATGTCCAGACCCTGTTTTTTCCGGGTCGGACAATTCGAGTATTCCGGGTCAGACAAAATTTTGCCTGCTCTAGATTTAGGTTAGGCCGGGTTGATTTCGGGTCACTTTATTTTTTGTCGGATAACATTATCTCTAACAAATGAACAACTTTGGAGAATCGCATCACGTTGGGTCACCATTTCGACTTAATATTTTTGGCATTTTTGGGTCAGTTTTGCCAGGTTGAGCAATGAGCATATATGAACAATTAACTCGGGTCAGAATGCCAACTGATACAGTGTTCTATCTAACATGGGACTTGTTATAAATGTCTTAATGTATGGATAGAACTTACAGTCTATGGACAGAGATTCAGTGTTTCAATAAAACTAGGGCTCAACTTTGTTCAATGCATTAGGATTAATAACAACAACAGCAGGCGGCAGCAGCAAGAAATAAAGCAAAGAGAATAGAAATGTTGAAGCATGGGTACATACCTGAGACTGAGATAGAGATGGAGGGATATTGAAACTAGGGTTTTGGTGAAAGTTGAATCTCTGAAGAGGATGATGGGAAGAGGAAGCTAAGATTCTCTGATAGAGAGGAAGCCCCGATCTGATGGCCATGGAAATCAACTGGAAAACCCTAACACCACCTTCGCCGGCGAAACTCGGTGCTGATATGGAGGCGACGTCGACGGAGGGACGGCAGTGGCGGTGGCGGTGGCGGCGGCGGCGAGCGAAGGAGAAGACCAGCAGCCCCGGGAGTTTTGGTGGGTTTATTTTTGCTTATGGTAATTGAGGATGTGAACGACGTCGTATTGGGAGACAAATTATGGAGTGCTACTGTTAATTAATTGGACTTGAGCTCAGATGGGCTTTTATGCATATATCATATCATCCTTCATTTTTTCACTTTCTACTTCAACCATATAACGGCTAGGCTATTTTTTTGGTTTTGTATTTGTCATTTATAAATATTCCAATTTATAAATCAATGTTTTGCTTGCACCGTTGACAAAATTTCCAATATTTTTTTCTGAATCCACTTGATCGAATATTTAAACACAATATTTTTCCTTTTCTATTTCCGAACCTTGTTTTACAAGAATTTTGTTCCGTTAGAATTGTTCAACTTGGTCTGACCCAAGAAAAACCATGTCCGAACTACAATCATCTCCCAAAAGCAAAAAGACTAATGATGCTCTTGTTGAGAGTCGAACTCAAGACCTCCCGCTTACTAAACGGGTGCTCTAACCAACTGAGCTACAAGAGCTTTTGATTAAACTGCCAACCAGAATTTATATAAACATATTATGTTTGAGATTTTAATGTTTGGATGAAAATTGAGAACATATGGAGTTTGAGAAGAAAAATAGTATACAAATAATTGATAACTGTAAAACATAGTGGCAATTGGAAATATAGATTTATAAAAATGGTTTTAGCAGCATAAAATTGCCCTTTATAATATTTCATCATAACCAGCATTGGCAAGTATATCAACATATGAAGGATGATACGCCTTCTATTATGCATATGAAATAAGACAACTCCTGTATTCAATTGTCAAATTAGGGCTATATGTGTGTCCCTCTTCACAACTCAACATATTACCCAAAAAAAAATTAACCTTTTGTGTCCATCAAAATTACAACAAAATGAATCAATAATCATGGCTAGGAGATCTAGATGTAGACAGTCTTACCTCGACAAACATTACTGTCTGTAAGGAGACCGATTACAACAAAAAGAATGAGTTAACAAGATATCAGGGAAAATTTTCCCAAGTAATCAATGTGTCTTTTCAACCGATACAGTATTGTACAACAGATTTAGAACAAAATTTCCTTGAAAATAAGGAGAACCAACATGACGAAGCACATTACGATGAGAATCGTTGCACATTTCACCATTCCCCCGCTCCTCTGACTTCTTTCTGCCTGTAAATTCAGCTATGTATTAGTTGATCGCAGTAGGCCAGCCAGCATAAACTCAGACTCAAATGTTTGATTAATTGTGATAAGAAAGATAACCTTTTGTAACTGTTTAAAGCCCTCCTCAACACTTGCTGCTACATTCTGGATGTTATAATCTATTCTATCAATGATTGTACCCTGCAAATAGGAAACGAAATGAAGATCTGAATGATTATATGAGAAACTCGTCTACTGGGGAAAAAAAGGTACTGCTGCTAACCTGGTCTATCACGAGCACTGAGAGATCTTTCATGATTTGGGCAAGCTCATTCACGGACTGCACAACCTATCGAGAGAAAATGAAAGCAAAAACCAGATAATATATACATGCATTAGTAACCCTCTAAAGAAAGTAGGAGTATATCTATATGCCAAATTCAATACCCAAAATTCCTGCTGTCAAACAGGGTGCCGGTCTAATGAACCAGTCTTAAATCTTACCCTGAATTTTTTTTTAAAAAAATCCGGAGATTAAATCTTACTCCTGATTAAAAGGTTCAGAGAGCATGGTTCTGATAGACCAAAAGTTTTAAAATCATTCACCACCCAATACTCCATGGAAAAGAAGTTGAAGAGGTTTAGAGAGGCGTTTTGCTTAAGTCTAATACACATCTAAGATGAATAAACAAATCCTTTTCCGGGTATCTAGATTATGGATATAGAGTCTATCTATATGCATATAACTAAAATTGGAGAATAGACAATAAATTCCACTAACTATTGATAGCCTCAGAAATAGCCTGTGTAAATCCAAAGCAGAATGTAGAAATGCATTGGAGCAACACTTTGATGCGTACCTGTTGAATCTCTTGCTCCCTTTCTTTTGTTAGTGCTTCACTTTTCTTTATTGTAGTCAGCTGATACTCGTTAAATGCCTAAGGAACATAATCATGAAAAATGTTACCTACTGCCTAGATATCCCTGTGAAGATCAGTTTGTTTTACCAGTAACAAAATCCTAAATAACATAAGAACGAACAGAAGTAAAATCTCAGTACCATATCATCAAAACCATCATCTTCCACTTGTAATCTGTTGCCTTTTACATTCATTTCAAAGTCAACTCCATCTGGACCCTGGACAGGACAAGAACATCCTCAGTATACAAATTGCCAACTCAAAAAGTGTAAAGGTGTGCCTTTGCCCTTCAGATAGAAAATGGTGCTCGAATAGAAAATTATTTCATTAGTTGCAAATTAGCAAGTAACAAAAATGATTGAAACATTCAAAAGCAAGTATTGATAAGAAGCCCGTTATCATTCCCTGACCACATTTGAAAGAAAAATGGTTTAATGGGTGGAAATGAATAAAGTAAATTTATATCAGTAGTTAGTACCTCTTTCTGTTGTCGAAGGCGCTTTAAATATGCTGATTGTTTCTTTCGAAGCTCCATTGACAAACTTTGAAGTTCGGTTGCAAGTGAACGCTACAAAACCAACATCCATGCTCAAGTGTGGAGCACAAATAGACCTTCTGATTGGATAATGCATAACAGTTTAACAGGGTAATCGCATAAAGGAGATATAAACTAACCATAAATAAAATCTTGAGTCCTAAACATTCTTGACTGACGTTCGCCAGAGAAAGATAGCAACATATTGGGATATGATTAGGGCAAACAATGAAATATCTTCCAGAGATGCAAATGGGAGAAAAAGATAAAAGGAAAGATACACTCTATACATATACAATCCGACACTCTCTAGCAATCTAAGCATGATCTAATAATATTCTAAGCATCTAGTCTGAAAATTGGATTATAATCCTAGGAGTACCATGCTCTTGTACTCCTGAATGAGTTTTATGAGCATATGAGTATAATTTTATGAGCTCACATGTATAAATTTATGGACATATAGTTTTTTTGTTCTTTGATCATATACTACCTCCGTCCCATATTGTTTGTCCATCTAACTATATTTAAAAGTCCAATGGTCATGGGAAATGGGGTGAAAAATGTGTAATGTACCAAAATTGCCCTTACTTTTCTCATGTGAAGAAAAATCAAAAAGAAACAAAAGAGTATTATTAGGGGTATAATAGGAATTACAATCATTGGAATTATAAAATGGACAAACATTTTGGGACAAGGGAGTTAGGTAGATGAACAAACAATTTGGGACAGAGGTAGTACATATTTGTAATTTGGGTTCATAATTCGTACACGACCATATATTTATAACTTATGACTTTACAATTTTCATTTTACGAGCATGTGTACACTTGTTAGTTTTACGAGTATCCTCATAAATTTATGTAGGTCTGTCCATAAAGTTATACACATGCTCATAAAATTATGCACTAGGAGTACAAGAGCATGGTGCTCCCGGGAGTATAATCCTAATTCTGCGTCTATTCAGTGTTCTCAAGCCACCTAGACATGATTCGATAAAATTCTAAGCATCTATGTAGCAGTTGAGTGGCATTCACTTAGCTAATCCAAAGTTACTTTTGAGTGATGGACCAGTGGCCGTATGTGCTTTCAAGTTTCAATGTTACAAATTGCATGGTCCAAAATTCTAACGCTTAGAAAAATGCTATCGAGGAAGCATATTTCCTCAGAACATCCTCCCAACCCATAATTATGTGTAATCCAGATGAGGTCCCCCCCCCCCCCCCCCACCACCAAAAAAAAAAATCTTCTTCCAAATAATACGAAGAAAAGGGGGAAGAAAAGGAAAGAAAGGAACAAATAACTTCTTGTGAAAGGAAAAAAAATATATCAACATTTTTCGCCTTACAACAATATCAATATTTTTGTAAGAGTTTAAAACCGCCACTGGACCTTCAACTATTAGCTAAGCTTTTGGTTGAAACGTTTCCACCTTCCACATGATATCAGAACTAGCCTGAGCGCGAGGTCTCATGTTTGGTTCTCAGCAGCCCCCATGTTTATTTGCAAAGGTTTAAAACCATCATCAGGCCTTCAACTATTATCTTAAGCTTTTGGTTGAGATGATTTCACGATATTCACATACTACGCACACATATTTCCAATAGCAATGATAGTGCACCTTATCGACGACAAAACACACACAATCCATACTCTAGCAAAGTCATAGATTGGCATACCTGCACATTCTTCCTGACATTTGAATCCTCTGATGGTCCACCAACAGAAAGCCTTTGCAGTTTCTTTTCTGATCTCTTTATTAGATCTGTTATCTCATGTGTTAGGGACTCGATTCTGTGATGATCCTCTTTATCATCTCCAAATGATGGCATCAATGCTTTTGCATGGGCCTTTGTCAGCTCCTCCATCTTCAAACGCGCACGCTGCACATTGGATGCCACATCTTCGGACAAATCTACCCACTCCGGTGGGAGACCCAATGCCACTGAACCGTTACTGCCTCAACAGAAATTCAACAGAAGTGTAAGACCTATTTTGCCAAGTATATGTTGCAGAAAGCTCAGCTTATCAGGATCAAAAGTGTGCATATTGGTATGTGAATTTGGTAGCTTTAATCAAGCAAATGTGCATCAACAGAAGTTCAACAGAACACTAAGATCTATTATGCCAAGTATATGTTACAGAAAGCTTAGCTTAGCCGGATCAAAAGCGTGCCTATTGGTATGTGAATCTGGTATCTTTAATGGAGCAAATGAGCATCTTTATAAGTGTCCTGAAATACAGTTTCCATAACCCAGTTGAGTTATATCTTTTAAAAAGTTACCCAATTGAGTTACACCTAGAAAAGTCCATAACCCAGTTGGAATAATAGTATAACTCGCAATACCTAAAAAAAGAATCATCTCTTTTGAACAACGATTCAATAGCATATGGTGTACTCAGATAGTGGCATAACGCCAGCAAAAATTCGGGTCCAGGTAAATTTAGGTCGAACAAATTCAGACAATGTCACATGTCCGGACCCCATTTTATTTCAGGTCAGACAATTCAGACGAAGCTAAATTCGGTCGAAATCGGGTTCAAGGCAATAAAAAAAGAAATTTTATGTCCAAATATTTCGGTCAGTATCAAAATTCGGGCGGAATATCTATGTCCAGACCCAGGTTTTTTCCGGAGTGACAAGATTTTGGCAGCTCTATACTCAGACAATTGTACACACTCTTCAGATTACTATTCAGACACTATGATCCATTGATCCTACATGTATAATGGACTTATTCATTAATGTTTTAAAATTTGCAGCAAAACCATAATCAATCTTCATCAAAATACAATGAATCAGCCCCTACATTCCAAATTCTCCATCATTTCACCGATTAATTCAACAAATTTACAACATGAAATCCCCTAAACATCCCCCCTCAAAAAAAAACCTCAGATTTTGGACAAACCTGGAAATGGCGGGATCTTGAGTACTAAGAGGAGCATAAGAACGAGGAGCATTAGGATGAATCAGAGAAACAGCAGCCAATTCAATCCCATTCCGGGACGACGTCGTGGCAGCCGTCGGAGACCGTACAGTCTTCAACGCATCTCTGTACTTCCTAAACACGATCGTCCTGTTCCTCGTCGCCATTGATCCCAAATTTCCCCCCAATCTCACTGCATTACAATGCGCGGAACTTTCTAGATCAGATTAATCAAGAAACCCTAAAATCCCCCCCCCCTCTCTCTCTCTCTAGACAGAGAAAGAGGGTTCTGGATGGAGAATTTCAACAAAGGAGAGATTTCAGCTCGAATAAAACTCCATTGATGAATGTCGTTGAGCAATGCCTTCGTGGTCAAATGCAGGTGAGAAATTCGGTCGGAAATTGGAGTTACTATAAGAGTGGATCTGACCAAATGATAAAAGCTAGATCAGCCGGAGAGAGAGAATTCGAACGCCGGTGGAAGAGAGAGGGGATGGTCGTCGGATAATTTTCTCCGGCGACCGGAAGGGCGGGAGATTGGAAAGTAGTTGGATTTCGGTTGCTTTGTTATTACTGCTTGACTTTGTTTAGTTCGTTGATTAAGGGTTGACAAAGAAAATACATCTACCTACTTCATTTCTTAATGTATTATTTTCAGTAGTAACACATTATTTTATTTTTTTTTTGAAAATTTTATTATAGTCGATTTTTTTTTACAATTACCGGAGTTGAAAGTTTATTATTATTAATTTTTTTAAAATTGATCTCATTCATTAAAAAAATTTAATTCTTAGTAAATATAATTAACTATAGCCACATAACCACATTATATGTTATTTAGATGCTTTTATTTATCTTCTTCCCCACATTGTTAGAGAATGTGCAATGCACTTTGTGAATTCTATAATCTCTATCTTCCAACTCACCCCCTCTCTTCTACATGACACCCTTTCGCTCCATTTTGTTTCTGGTTTCCATGGGTTGTGGAATACTATACAATTTGTGCAATCTTTGGAATGAGAGTTGTCGTATGATGTATAGGCAAGGCACTAGTCTTGCATAAGAAGACACAAAAAGAGTTTCTATCAATTAATCAAGATTTGAAAGCTCATATGTAGCATAGTTAGGTAGCACTAATGGATAACCAATACGGGAAGGACGAGGGTTCAATGGGTTTAGTAATTAAATTACCTCAATATGTACACCCCCTTTAAAAAGAGTTTTTTTTTTTTCCATTCTTGTCACCAACCTTATGACTCTCTTTCTCTCTCCTCAATAAATTTCCATAAAATCTTTGATATTTTTCGTCGAAAACACCCTCTTTCTAAAATAAGAAAGGTCTACACTACACTCCGACAAATAAATCCATAAAAGCGCTAATATGCAAAACTTTCATTTCATTGATCCTCAACTAATTAGGCCCTGTTCTTTTATGCGGTATTTTGCGGAATGGTGTGGTGAAGTATGGTGGAATTGTGGTGGGGTGTGGTGGAATTGTGGTAGGTTATTGGTATGTAAGGTAGGTGAGGAGATAGAATGTAAAAAGTAGAAGAGAAAAGTAAAAAGAGAGAAAAGTGAGGAGAGAGAAAAGTAATGATTTGCGGTAAAATATGGTGGGTTGTGGCAAATTGCGGTAGGCTGTGGCACTGCAGTTTGTCAACCGCAGAAAAGAACAGGGCCTAAATTTTCTCCCACAAACTGAGGTCATCTCCGTTGCCTTGCAATGAAAGCTCGACCAATCAAGTTCTCTCCCACAAACCTTATTTAAACTTTTCTGGTTTATCTGACCCAAAAGAATCAAATATGAGACAACAATATTATCTCCAACTTTCAATATTGATTGATCTAATCGATTGAACTCAAATTGTGCTAGAGCTACTCACAATTTTGTGAAGTGCTTAAGTTTTTATCCAGATTTAATCCATGAAAAGATATTTTAAAATTTTTTAATCTAAACCTAATTATAATCTAAACCTAAACTTACCTAATTTATCAGATCTAAAAGAAATTAAAATAAAAAAAATAACTTGATATAAAACATCAATATTATATCCAATGATATTGACCATTTAACTCCACCTCAAACTTGCGATGGTGGTCTTCAGTAACACTTTGCATATCAAAATTAGGAGATGAGATGAGATAAGATTTTGGAAGGATCTATGGTATCAACAAACCATACCGAGGATTTTCATGTGTTGCGTAGTGAATCATCACAAAAGAAACAGATGGTGGGGGAGATGGGATGGTTTGAAGGGAATGAATGGCGTTGGTACTTGACATGGCGTAGGAGTTGACATTGCAAGAGGTGGAGATGGAGTATATATTAATCTCTATACTATAAAGAATTCAACCAAAGAAGAGAGAAAGAGACCAGGTTTGCTAGACAAGACAAGAAGTATATTTGGTGAAATCCTTGATTAAAAGGAGACATTGCATACGGAGTTGTGCAAGTAGACTCAATTGTTTGTAGAGTACGGAAGAAACTAGTCCTACCTAGGTTGGAAAGTTTGGCATGGATAACACTGCTGGGAAAATAAAATACAAGGACATTTTTGAAGAGAAAGAGAATCATACAAGAAAAGGAAGACAACTGCCCTTTTGTGATGTAGTTTGAGAAGGCATATACCAAATTTTGTGCAAGTGCAACTTTTCTTGGAAAGTTTGGGAGGAGACTGCGAGCAACCTTGGACACACACACACAAACAATCAAGTAGACACAATTCGAATCATGTGTGAGGGGTGGATGAACATACACTTTACAAACAAAATTAGGAAGAAGATTTGAGTAATCTTCATGGTTTGCAATTGTGTGGCTCCTGTGAAATCATAGGAACAAAATCCTCTTTGAGCACCAAGAGAAGAATTCAAAAGAGGTGTTGAACGTTGTAAAACAGAGGGTAATCAATTAGTGAGTATAGGGCAAGATCTATCATACATTTCGCAAATTTTAGTCACCAATTTCAGTGCAATCACACAAATTTTTGCATGATATAGATGGGCAAGGAAGAAGAAGAGAACCATAACAAAGAGGAAACAAGAAAAAGGCGAGGATGGAGAAAATGAATGAAGCTTAGATTAAATGAGTGGAGTATCGTAACATAAACCATTGATGACACAAAAAAGCCAAAACCATGATGGAAACAAATGAATAGGAATAAACGACAAAAGCATGACATAAGTCATAATCTAGTGACAGTTTTGTCTTGTTTATAGCACAATAGTTAATAATCCCTCTATTATCAATTTTGCAAAAATATGCACTGAATTGACATATATTTGTTTGTCATTATAGGACCATTCTACATCCTTATACTCTTTAACACTTTTTATTTAATAAATAAATTAGCCTAGAACATCCTACTTATAATAAAAAAAAACTTCCAACTCAAACTTGTGTGAGGACTAATCACAAATTGATCAACCCACCCTCTTCACAATTTTTCTTCCTGTTTTTTTTTTTTGAGAGATAACTTTTCATTTTAAAAGTAACAAAAAGGGGAATTGATATTTTTTATTACGAAAAATAAAAAAGGAAAAGAATAAAAATGTGTATAAGAAAGGCGTTGTTTTGTTCCCGTCATTACATTCACTCACATACATTGTCCGAACCAACTCCCTCGCTCCTCTTCCCACCGCGACCGCCGCTACGGCCACCGTCACCGCCGGCGACCTCCGTTTCTCTGAAATTCGACATCAGAATCAAACATTTTTGAGCTCACTCACACAAATTCAATCCCAAATCTATCTCCTAATTGCTTGTTGGTGATTCACAATCAATCATTGCGCTGAACTCCTCCTTTGTGTCCGCCGATCTTCAATTTCACAGCTGCAGTCTCCGATTATGAACATGGACGGTGATTCATTGGGTGCTCGATTAAATCTCATCTCTAAGCGTTACGAATCTGCTATGCAAACTCTATCAGGTAATTCTCATACAAATACGGATAATTGAGTTTCGAAAACCTAGTTTTTTTTTGTGCTGGAGTTAGTGTTATCGAGTGATTTTGCTTTGTTAGGGATTCCGGATGTGTTTTTGGGATTCGAAGAAATTGATGAAGATGATGATATAAGAGAGGAGTTTCCATGCCCGTTTTGTCCGGATTATTTCGACATCGTTGGACTGTGCTGCCACATTGACGACGAACATCATACCGGGGCTGGAAATGGGGTAATTAATTTATGTTTTCTATGTATTCAGCTGCTTTTTCGTTGTTTATGAGGTGAAAATTAGAATCTTTTAAGGTATCCATATCAGTTTTGCTTGATTGCCAAGAATGTCAATATTTGAGTATCATAACCTAGTGGAAACCAGAAAAATATGCTATATTCGTAGTACTATTTGATATGAATATTCCAGGAATCTAGAGGAATCTAGATAATCCTGGAGTGACTAATTGATTACTCCACTAAAATGTGAAGATTATGAAGGTTTTGCATCTGGGCGATGTCTGTTAATAAGTTCGAAGTTTGCATATGGGAACGTTTTGAGAAACAACAGATACTAACTTTGTGGGGCCTAACGAAACTCCACGTCATGTGGCGCCCATCTCACATGTCTAAGATGTTGATTGACTTGTATTGCTAGATTAGAGACATGGTCTTTACTTGACGTTGAAGAAAGCGCGAATGCTATAGAAAGATAATGATCCTATCTTTTTTTAATGCATGATGGTGTAAGGACATGCATGGATTTGTTAGTAGTCGTGCAAGGATATACGGACAGAATCCGTGAGATTTTTCAACTTTTGTTGCAATTCTGTGGTTCCTTCCTTTTTCCTGATATTAGTCAGTGGTGAACAATGATGTTTGTGGGCTAGTTGAGTTGTCTTTATGCTAATAGTAGGATAGAGTTTTCGGGACTATCGCCAATATGTTTCAGGCTAGGTAATTGTGGGCCATTACAGCATGCAACTTTAGTGCTCTAGATGTCAAATACGTAGAATCGCCATAATTGGGATTCAGGATATGCAATATGCGGACTTTTAGAACTTAACTTGGCGTTTGGGTTGTAATCTCAATAAATAATATCATTTCCGTTTCGTATATTATTGTATCAAAAAGAAATTAATATTACTTTCAGAGCTTTGAGCTTAATGATAAGGGAAAACTTCCAAAGAGAACTGAAATACTGTAGTTGGTGACGAGCTTTGAAGAAATTATGGGGATTTTGGACATGGGATCTGATAAGCCCTCATTTAATATAAAGGGAGTTCATCGATGATCTCTGAGCGACAGGCGCATGCCAACTTTATGAGTATGTTAATGGCGCTTGTTTTAGGATACATGTTTAAATTTGTGCTACTCCGACTCTTCATTTTGCTGTTGTACGTGTGTTAGATCCTTGTCACTTGAACATGGGTACGACACTCTACACATCAAATTTCAATGGAAATCTTCAAATATTTTTGAAATAGCCGAGTCTGATGCCTGCATTCTGTCTCCACTCTCCATATGAGGCTACTGAACCTGTGTCTGGGTAACATATGTTTAAAGACGGAATCTAGGATACATTGATCGAAATATGCAGTATAAATAAACAAATAAATATGAAATAACCGTTGTACATAACTTCATGAGTAATTATCGAAGAATGGGAAACTATTATCACTGTTGAAGGTCTCACTTCTTCCCCTCTCATTATATACATGGTCCTAAATGGTGTACATTGTACAATGACTTCAGGGTATGTTTGTATAGCTGTTTTAGAAAGGGAGATAAGGGCCACACTGTTGTAGAAAGGGAGACAGTGACTGCAATTTAATATATCGAAAAAAAATATTTTCGAGGACATTGCTGGATTAATGGTAAGCTGGCTGCAGAAAAGTGAGAATTGTGGTGGAAGGGAATGATGGCGGTGAGGGTATTAGATTCAACTTTCTCTAGAAACCCTATTGTTGAGACAGGGATGCTTAGTGTGTTATGAATGTGCCGGGCATAATATTGTGCACTCTGCCTGGACCATGAATCTTAGTTTGAAAAAGCTCAAGGTACTCAAAAGTACAAAGGATCTTGGAGCTAGGGCGTGGTCTTCTGAACTCGAGGCTGGCACACTGATGCTAATGCTTAAAAATCGTTCCCAAACAATATATTTGTAGACAATAAATGACAGGTGACATCAAAGAAGTGGTTAGACTTTATTATAACTATAAAAATGGCACATACTTTGAATACTTTTTGGGGGAAGAGGGGTATAGAGGGGGATAAAAGAGTGACAAAGAGAGATAGAGAGAAGGGAAGAGAGAGATATTAGAGAAATAGAAAAAAAGAAAGAAAAATAAGTGGGGGTCGATGTCAGTGCGAGTCAAAAGTTTTTGACCCTTGGTTTGAAGTACCAAAAAGCGCAGGCTTTTCCTATTGAGGCGCAACAGTTTGGACTTTGGCTTTTCTAAGCTTATGCCGCACCTTAGGCACACTTCTTTAAAATAAACCATGAATTAAATGTTGCAGCATTGCCTACAAATTGTAGATGTTGCCTCCATGTTAGTCCTTGGCGTCCAATCTGTTCTTCACGAAGGGTGGAGTTCCTTTTCTTTTTATTTTTTTACTTGTGGTAATGTTTGAAAAACTCCCTTCCCTTGCTAAAGAGAACCAAAAACTAAAGCCAATACTCCAAAATCCTACCTTGGCGAGGCATGGAGGGGTTGGATATAGCAGTCTTACCCCTAAATTTTGCAATTTAGAGAGACCGGTTCCAATTGACCCAAGATTTAGAAGTCGTTCGCTACCTGCTAAAGAGCTACAATATATTTCATTTTCAGCTCAAAATAGTAAATCTTTGCGACATACTACGGTCACCATAGGAAGTGGTAATGACTGTAGCTACGACAAGCCTGTATTGTTTTTTGCGTAAATAGGGTTTAGAGGACTTTGTTAACAAGCAAAAGTTTCTTTTCTTTTTCTTTCTTTCTTTTTTTGAATGTAACATTAAATAGGGTTTAGAGGACTTCGTTAACATGCAAAGGTTTCTTTTCTTTTTCTTTTTTCTTTTTTTGAATGTAACATGAAGGATTTTATGTATTTTCAAAAGTTTCCTCTTTAAATGCTATAAAAAGCTCACAGATGTTGGAGCTATGTACTAAAAAAGGAAATGCATATGAGTGAAGAGGAGGAATGTTATCTGTAAATAGATGGGTAATTGGTGCGAAGATAAAACTGAAAGACTCAATATGGTGAAGATAAAGCTAAAAGGAGAAACTAAAAGTAGGGACAAACAAGTGAAGGAGACATCCTATATATAGTCAATAATGTGAATCGTGGATCACAACAATGCATATTAAAGGTTCTGTCCTCTTATATAGGTGCATTTGGAGCTAAGTCTTGTGTAGAAGCCTTGCTTAAGTTCCTACACTGAAAGTAATTTCTATTAGTGGTTATTCCCATTTGTGCGTCTCGACAATTATCTCTCAAAGGAGCTCAAAAAAGCTACAATGTAATTTTAAGCCTTCATTTTCCATCTAAATTGGCCAATTATATGATACCGCACACTTGGTTTCCATATCGTCATTATACTCAATCTTACCAAGCAACAATGGATGGTCATTACCATCTTTATCGCTTCTGTTCATTTCTTTCCATTCAAGACGGTGTGCTTTTCAATGTTATTTTTGCTTCAATAGGTTGAAGTTAAGTGTCCGTTAACTATTGCATTTAACTGTTTAACTTACTAGTGTGAAGTATCATGTCTTGAAAATTTTGGTGATTGGTGTTTTGGAAGTTTGAGCTATCAAAATTGACTAGAGGCTCTTAAATAAGATGACCATGAGATTTCCCGATGTTTTTGTCTTAGACTCCACGTCTAAATGGGTCTGCTTCTGGACTCTCTAATTTATCTTCTGTAACTGTTGTCTATCTGCAGGTATGTCCAGTTTGTGACGTGAGAGTGGGAGTTGATATGGTCGCACACATCACTTTGCAACATGGGAACCTATTTAAGATATCCTTTTTGTACTCAGTTACGGAATAATCTTTGTGGGATCAAATAACAGTTTCTTGTTTTCTGTCTGATTATAACTGAGTGGTGCCCTCTAAGCTCTAGCTCCCTACAAATGGGATGTTCACCAAAAGACAGGGAAGGATTGTCCTAGAAAAAGACTGTTCTGTTACTTAAGGAAATATAACCCTAGAAACATGGAATTTGCTCTGGGCCCTCCAGTTAATTTATCCTAAGGAAGAGGGAACTGTTTTTCTGAACTTCCTCTAGGAAATTACCAGTATCATAGTCTTTACTTGCCAATAACACTATTCTTCTGAGTGGTTTTTGTACTTTTAAATACAAAATGTGAATTTTGTCTACTCTTGGCAGGTAAATAGTAGTTTTTGTCTCCTACCATATAGAAATGTGTTTTGCAATACCGAATGTACTGATGACCTTAAATGGAAGTTTTCTTCTGTAAAGATGGCGGATGATCCATGGTTTTTGAATTCCTTTACTCTAGCTTACGTGCAGCGCAAGAGGAAATCGCGTAAAGGTGGATCCCATTCGACTCTCTCATTCTTGAGGAAAGAACTGCGGGAAGGAAATTTGCAGTCCCTCTTTGGGACTTCTTCCTGTCTAGTATCATCATCGAATACAGCTCCTGATCCCTTGTTGTCATCTTTTATGTCAATGGCTGATGATGTACTGAATTCACAGTTTCAGTCCTCAGCTGATGCAAGCTCTGCAAAGGAAGGCAAGGAAGAGAAAATACTAGAGAGGTAATCATGCTATTTCTTCTATGTTATCCGTTTAACATGCATTTTCTGCTTAACATGATGCTCTATTTACTGCAATAACAGAGTTTTAATTGTTGGGTAACTGACAATGATATCTAGTGTGTGAGACAATTGATCCATTGTTTGGACTTCATGAATGAGGTGTAGACATAATTGTCATATCAAATGTCAGAAGCACGGATCAAGCATGAGCAAGTTAGTTTTAACAGATTGCTGGTACTTGCCTTGCTTGAAAAGCTATATGCATGAATCCTTCTGAAGTGACTAATTGCTGTATGCTGTGTTGGCAACCTAGAAAATGCGAGTTATGTGACCATGTTAATGCTTGAGTGCATAGGATTCTAGTTGGATTATTGTACTGTAAACGAGGACTACAGGCTACGTATTCTGATGACAGGCAGGCGCAGGAAAGTTGACAATATACAAGCTTGATCATGATACACAATGTCAATTGTTTAGCTTCCATGAATACCCACATCCTCCCTGGTCCATTTATGGTTAGGGAATAGGGATTGATGTTCTGTTGGACACGCACTGGTGAGGGTTTTGCAAGTGTGATCTATTTCCTTTTACAGGTTCAATTCTAGGAAATCAGTTGTCCAGTATTCACTGCGGTCATTATTTGTGTATCCCTGAGTCGGTTAACACATTCAATTACTGTGTGATGGTCATTGCACAATTCAATGTGCACTGACTAGTTACAAGGCATTTATAGATCAAAATAGTGCCTTGTATGGAAATTGAAGCTTGCAACTTTCAATCTATTTTGATGTCCCCTTCTTTTACATCAGTTCCCTCTAATGGTGTTGGTGATGCTTCCCCTGCTCCTTCCTCCTCTGCCCTCTCTTATAATTTTCTCGCCTTGTTAATATTTGTGTGTGGCTATGTGCACTCTCCTCTGTGTGTGTATGTGTTTGTGGGTGTTTTTTTTGTTATTTTGGGGGTTTGCAACTCTGCACATCCCACATAAATACATAATATCGCAAAAATGCAGTCGTTGTCAAGAACATGTGGACAAAATATTGAAAAAGCATAATGTCGTAATGGCATGGAGGCCAAAATAGAATTACAAGTATTATTTGACTGAGCAGTAACTTGTGTTAGCAGGACTATACAGGGGATTGTGGTCGTTGTATTTGACTGAGCGTCAAATCCTGAGACCTCATAGAATCTAAAATCTAAAATGATCAAACCATATTGAGTTGTTACGTGATTAAGCACTGTCTGTGGCCTACCATATGAGTTGTAACATGTCACGGCACTCGCCTCTTTCCTTTGGGGTTTAATTTTTTTTTTTTTTTGGGGGCTGGAATCCAACATAGAATAAAATAAATAGATGAGTACTACAAAGTTGAGGGAACTATTTCAGAGTTGAAATCATGGATACAGAGCTATATTATATGCTGTTGTAGTTTGTGCTCCAAATAGGGTCATTGTTCATTTGCGTATATTAAGTTTTTCACTCTGAATAGTGTAATTGTTCACTTGCAGATACCTTGGAGCATAAGCTCTAGATGCATGTAATATATGACTGGGTTGGTCTATGATGATCTGAGTTTGTAATGCATCGGATTCAATAGTTTGCAAAAGGCCAAAAGCTTTCATGGGCTGTATTCATACCTTGCTTTTTTGTACTGTCCCTCCACTTGAACCCTGCCCTTTTTTGTATTTGTTCCTCCATTTGATTTTTTTCCTTTTTGCTCTTTTTGTGTGTGTGTGTGTGTGTGTGTGTGTGTGTGTGTTGGGGGGGGGGGGGGGACCTTCTGCTAGTTATTCAGGGAAAAAAAGTACGGTGGAGCTAGTAACTAAATTGGATTTGCAAGAGTGTTACTTTCAGGAGCAATACAGAATTCAGTCAAAAGAAGCCCAAAAGCAGGAAACAGCTTGTACTGTTTACAGAACACTATAACACTTTATTAATTGGAGCACTATCCCTTTCATTTCCACTCAAATCTCTTGGATGTTGCAACTAATCACTTATAGTTCTGTTGTAACAATATGCAACCTAGAACTATTTTTTAGCTGAAAACCCTAAACTCAAGACATCTTTTATGCAAAAAATGCTCTTAGATCATGGATTCAAAATTCAGTTTTGGGCGCAGCATGGAAAATCGCTCAAAAACGCATGCAGTTGCGTTCGCTTGTTGCGGGGCGCAAATACAGTTGGCCAAACTCCAAAACCATTCATATGCAGTCCGATACATTCTGAATCCATGCACATCATGGTCTCCATTCCCTCTGCAGCACACAAACTAAAAATTGTTTGTGCGTAACTTACAATTCGTTTGGTTTCTTTATACAAGTGAAAGCTTTACCTGCAAAAATATTGGGCACAGCAAACTTATGTGATCTGCAGGAAAAATATTGAGTAGTGATCTTATATAATTGCTGTTTTGTTGAAGGTTGGTCCATGTTTTCCGTCTGATTGTGATCTATGAGTAATTTGTTGTCTGTTAGACGTCGTATTCAGTGTTTGAATGAAAACTGATATGTTTCACCGGTGACAGGAATATGCAGTCACCCCCTTTATCAATCAAGGATCAGGAAGAGAGAACAAGAAGATCTGGATTTGTTCAAGGTTTGCTGTTCTCCACCATTTTCGAAGACAAGTTATGAACATAAACAATGTGATGGATCCCTCCTCCTGGATTTGAGCAAATGGAGGGTGCTGCTGTGTTTGTAGTGAAAATGCAAATGTGTATGAAATGGATTCCTAGAATAATGTTTAGGAATAAATGTAATTTATAACAAGTATTGAATGTAGCTGTATGTTCTTCTGACAATGTAATCTCTGTTGTAGTTTTCACAATCTTTGGGTAATACATCATGAAAAATGAACAAAAAATATTGATCCTCTGCACACCCTCCCCCCCCCCCCCCCCCCAAAAAAAAAAAACCCCAAACCTCTTTGTTTGGCTTCTTTTTTTCACTTAATTTGCTGCAGATAAAGGCATCATCCTCTTCATTCCCATACTCCCAATTGGTCCTGGTAAAAATTTGGGTCCGGTAAATTTGTGTGGGTCATGTTTAGTCAATGTCAAAATCCGGACAAGAAATTGATGTCTAGACCTGGTTTCTTTGGGTTGGCCAATTCGGACCGAGCTAAATTCGGATCAAAATTGGGTTCGGAAAATAGAGAGAAATTGTGTGTCTTAATATTCCTCAATTTTATCAATGTCAAAATCAGGTTCGGATCAAACGTGGTGTTTTTCAAGTCAGACAAATTCAGGTCGAACAAAATCTTGCCGGTGCTCCTCCTAATGTAGGACCCACTTTCACAGGATCAGAGGAGACCGGAATGTAAAAATGTAGGCAGTCTTATCCAATCAAAACCTGAAGATCAATATTACTTTGACCATGTTCATGCTCAACATGGCTCTCTGAGCCTGGTTTCATTATTTCCCTGCTCAACATACTTCATGAATGGATCTTTCTTTGGACCTCCAACAATGTTTTTACTATTTTTTTTTTTATTGAATCAACAATGTTTTCAGTATCTTAATTGACTATAATTTTGGCTTTAATTAGTTACTGTTTCTTGACTGGAAATTTCAACCAGAGCTTGCTAAGGTTGAAAAAAACTGCAAGTATGCTAAACAGAGTAAAAACCAAAACATGAAATTTTAAATGAGAACATTGGCTTCAGTTAAATTACATTACCAACATCTACTGTAAGAATACATATTAGTTAAGAAAAAAAAAAAATTCTTCCCAAGATATAAAAATACACAATTTTCTAAAGGCCTGGGACACTCACAGCAGAGATTGATCTCCAGTTTGGAAGAATTATTTCTACCAACATACAAATGAAGAGAATCCTACCCTAATCCCAATTTGAGAAAATACCAAAAAAAAAAAAACATGGGGGAAAAAAGAAACTATTCAAAAAAAAAAAAAAAAAAACTCCCCAACCAGGCCACCCTGTCTAGTAAAGATGAATCATCATCAATGTCTAAAATGCAGCCAATGTGGCCCTAATGTTGTGTCCATCATCCTCTTGACAACATCTTTGGCAAAATTCTCGAAACAAGTCAAGCAACAACCATCGATTGGACTCGTCTCAACATTCGCCACCCTCTCGACGTCGTGCAGACAGAATGGAAGGCGTATGTCGTAGGTGTCTAGCCTTCGGGGTTGTAGCCCGTATGCCACCATAATACACTCCGCTGATCTCCTCAAAATGTCTCTGTAAATCTCGTTATCTGCAACCGAATAAGCGAATGAATGATGGAAACTTTTCAATTGTAAACAAAGCAGCCATGTTTACCCTCGATCGAAGTTTAGGGCAGGTACTCAACCTAGTGCAATGGGCATGAACACTTCAATTTTCAGTCAAAGATGTCTGTTTATTCTGCCGGTAAGTTTGAGTCCGGTAAATATTAGCTTGACTAACTGTTCTTTACGTGGGTAAAGTAAAGGTTAGATAAAATAAGGTTAACGGTAAATATTGGTAATTTTGGCTAAACACCCACATTTTCTACTTTTCACCAAACATGACCAATATTTACCCTGATATTAGTGATATGCATAACTTTATTTTACCTAGCCTTACCTTACTCACATAAAGAACATGGCAATTGGGTAAATTTGTAATCGCAACTTACCCAAACTTACCAAAAGTTACCAGACTTTTAGCATGCCTGTGAAATAAACAGACAAAGACAAACTCTTTGTAACAGTCGAGTTTGACGTAGCAAGAAGCTAGCACCTTGTTAGATAGTTAGATAACAGAAATCCTATAACAGATTTGGCTAACCAGAGTAACATTTTGCTGAACATAAATAAGCTGTCATGGTCTGAAACAGGATTTCTCTTCTTCGTTGCCTTCAGTGTATAAAAAAGAAAAGGAGGTGGCGAGAAGTATGATGGGTTTTGCCCTAAAAATATCAAGACTCAAAAGCATCGAATCACACGTTTACGGATTTATCCATCGAGCACACACAGCAAGTGAAATTCATCCACATCAGAAAGTCCATGGTGACAACTTTCTCCACAGTATATGAAAACATTAATGTCAAGCAAGAAATTGATAATGACCCACAATTCCACCGAAAGTCAAATCAAATCACATGCGATTATTGCTAACTACGATCTATACAATAAATGCAATGAAAACGAAACAAACTTACCCAAGTTGATGTCTTGAGACAGGCTCTTCAGTTGTCTCTCCACTATCGAAGGCACCCGTTGCTTGATCATATTAGCACGATGGTCTTGACCCGGGTGGTCAAGTGAAGAATCCCCACAGAAATCAGGCCCAAAACTTGATCTACTACTGGTGCACGGGCGGAGTTGCTCGTTTCTTGATATCTGGGTCCCACCAACACCCAAATCAATACCATCCAATCCATTCCACTGCGCGTGGCTATAAGCGGACCCACCAATAGAACTCGAGGCTTGACCCACGGGTCCCAACAGCTCGCCAAGCCTTCCAGGAATAGGGCCCCTATTTTCGATCCCATAAGGCGGAGTTTCCTGCAACCGATCTAAATGATGGGCATTACGCGAAGTTCCCACATCTCGAACTCCACCATGTTGGAAACTTGAATTGAATCCAACACCGAGCAAAGAGCGCAGATTATCAAAATCCGCTCCCAGAGACATATGGTTCAGTCTATTATAGATAAGTCTGTGTATCCTATGCTGCATCCTCCTTCTCGTGAATACCGTATTACCGCCCCCCATCCCTGAAGCCGGGGAACTCGTTTGAAAATTTCCACCCGAATACCTTGGAGAAAGGAACCCGTTTCCTTGACTCGGGGGTGTTTCGGGTATTGTAACGTTTAGGTCTATCTCGGCCATGTTTTCATAAGTAGATGAAGTATCGCCACCACTGGTCCTTTGCTCGGGAACGACATCTAGGGTTTGAGGGTGTGACGACCCAAGAGCACCCGGTCTGCAACCATCGCAGTACCAATTGCCTTCGGGGACTTCTCGCCCTAGACCGACACAATAAGTGTGAGCGGGTGAATCACAGAGATCGCACAGTAGCATGAGGGCATCATCACCACCTTGGTGACACTCAGTACAGATGACATTTTCATAAGGGTTGAGAAAGTCTCTAAGTTCCTCTTCCGAAGGTTGATATACCTGTGTGCAACAGCATTGGTTAGGCTGCATAAATGAACTCATCGAAATGCGTATTAATGTATTCAGGAATAATAATATTAGATATGTTTTATGATATATTATAGTTTCTTATAATAATTAGAACTATAGGTGTTAGTTTGATTAGGAATATTATGTTAGCTTCCTATTTCCATTAGGTTTTTTAGGGTATGTTCTTTTAGAGGTGAGGTAAGGTTAGGTAAATTTGGGTAAATCTGGTTGATTTAGGTAAGCTTCAATAAAACTAATGGAAAGAATGGGTAAATTTAAGTATGGTTAAAATGGGTAAAAAAAAAAATGGGTATCTACCTTGGGAAGGTTGTTTACTTCAAAACAAGGGCTTTGCTGGCCTTTTTTTTAAGGGATATTACACTCTACATTGATTATTGAGTACTGAATATTATGAACTATTATTGATTACGCCCAGGGACGCTAATCTTTTCTTGAATCCAGCACGAGGATGCTGAATGTTTGTCTTTAGTCTTTATTTATTTTCCAGTTCTCTATCATGAACACCCGAAGGGCTGTGTAACGCTCCACAAACTAGTAAAAGAAAACTGTAACCTTTGTCCTATGACATTAAAAACATGAAAAAGATAAAAGACAGTAAGTACCTGGTCACGCTCTGGAACCGGTATCACCACATTTCTCAGATCGAACCCTTTGACACATCTCGCAGGCTTGCTTATTGTGACAAACCTCTGCTTGCAAAGCGGGCAACGAGATTCCACCTTTGACCACTCCATAATGCAAGCAAAACAGAAATAATGGCTGCAACAGTTGAGTGTCCCACGGATCGTGTTCTTTCCCTCTTCTGTCAAGCAAATACCACACACCGGCTTTCCAACATCATTCATTTTCTCCTCGGCCTTCTCTTTACCCTTTTTCACAGGAGCTTTTCTCGGCTCACACGGCACTTCTTCTTCCTGGGTTTTCCTTGAGCTCCTTAAGTTTGTTGCCAAACTCCTACAAAACTCGTTGGCTTCTCTGACCTGTTCCCGTTCTTCCTCAGATATAGTGAACTCATAGTCGTTTGATTTAGCGCAAGAGTCGGAATCCGACACAATCATTGCTCTGTTGCTTCTATGAACACCGGGTTTCTTCCTACTCCTGTCCCTCAAAGTAGGACCCTTCTCAACAAAATCATCATCATCATCATCATCAACATCATCATCATCATCATCTCCACGAGGCGGCTTTGCCTTCCTTCTAAGGCTCTTACTAGCCTTTCTACGTTTCTTCTTAACAGGCTTTCTCGCGGCCTTGGCGCTTGTTTTTCTCCCCCGTTTTTGGCCGGACTTTCTCCTCGTCGACAAAGTCCGCCCTCTTCTTTTGGCGGTCCGCCTTGGCGGACGGAGCTCTTCTTCCTCCTCCTCCAAAGAGTCGATCTCATAATCATCCAGTGTAAACTCCTCCTCATCAGAAGCAGAACTCCTCCTCACCAACGAACCCCTCCCTCTTTTTTTGGTCCTCTTCTTTGCCGGGGGAAACTCTTCTTCCTCCTCCTCCTCCAGAGAGTCAACCTCATCGGGTGTAAATTCATCATCAGAAGTGACCTCATAATCATCATCATCCTCATCATCATCATCACTACGCACAATTTTTCGTCTCTTGTTTCCCCTTTTGATCCCGTTTTTCTTAGGTTTTGTGGGTGTCTTTGGAGCCGTTGACTTCACTCTCCACTCTTCTTCCCCATCATCATCTTCATCCTCCTCCTGTTCCCCATCAAAGTAACTTCCTTCTTCCGAACCATCTCCATCTCCAACCAAGGATTCCAACTCCTCAGATTGTTCCTCTACTTCATCCACCTCCACAACATAATCCTCATCCGAATCCTCGGAATCCTTGCTTTTCACATGATCATTCTGACTGTTACCGCGTTTCATGCCACTCCTCACTCCCCTCCCCATCTGGAAGTTGCCAAAGATTGCGAAGCAAGCTCAATTTCAATCAGGGAAACATCTATCAATGGCTAAACACAACTAACATGAAGCGATCACAACAAAATCAAAACAATTACAAATCCGAACCCTCCAATTTAACGTCGGACTGAACCAAGTCGAAACTTCCACCTAAATCACATCGGAAGTCCTGCCAACAAAAGATCATGCATATAACTCTCAACACTGCTAACAATACAAGATTTGATTAATTATTCAAAGAAAATCTCCAATTTCCATATAATCAGATCTAATCCATTAGTGATCATCTATTAAGCTCAATTAATAAAATTGATGGCTAAATTGGCAACAGATCATCAATCAGCCCTAACAACCCAATTATGCAATCAAACTAAGCAGGCAGAAGCCTAAAAGGAGATCTAAATTCCAAAACAGAAACCCAAGATCAAATCCTACCAAATTCAGCAAAGATACAGCTAAAAAGCCCTAGATCACTCAAACACAATCATTTGCTTCATTTCTAAGCTTAGTTCATGCAACCTAATTCTCTTCAACAAGCAAACACCTCAAATTAATCACAATTTCAGCACCCCATCAACCCTAAATTGAAACCCAGAATGCACAATTCTCATCTCTAGACATGCAAAGGTTTAAACAATCATGTAACCAAACATCAAATGATGGAGGACATACAACAAATCTGCATCAATCCTAAGCTCAATCAAAGATAAAAGATAAAATTGACCATACCAAACTCAAATTCAAGGCCAAACCCTTTACTAATCTATTCAAATTCAACTTGCCCAGAAGGTTGAATCCAACCAAAAACCCAGAAAATTCCACTAACCCAACAACAAAAACCAACAACCCAGAAAACAAAAACCTCAATTAAACATAACAGAAAACAAAATACACCAAAATATGAAAAGGGGATGATACAAATCCAGAACCCATGTAGGGCTCAAATGAAAGGGCCCCAAAAAATAAAAATCTCTGATTTAAATGCTTTTTAAATAGGGAAATTAGGAGATAAAAATTGACATTTTGAGGAGAGAGAAAATTTGGGTACCTGAGAGAGAGAGAGAGAGGAGATAGAAAGCAACGAACCAAAGCCGAAGAAGAGAGAGAGAGAAATTTTTTTCGTTTCAGAGAAAAAAAAAATTATAGGAGAATTGTTCGTCACCTTTTTTATATGGGCAGTTTTTTTATTTTAATAATTATTTTATTTATTTTTGGTTCCGCCGGTAATTAATTTCCATAGGCAGTATGAAATGGAAACCAACAATGTTTTTAATTTTTTACTTTTTCCGGCGCCGTTACTATTACTACACACGTTGTCATAATGTTGCTACTTGCTAGTGAATGACCAAATTGCCCCCTTAGGAGGATCAAATTTTCATATTGTACCCTTGTAGTTTCCTTTTTTCTTTTTTTTGTGTTTTGTTCTGAATTTGATTGACCTTTTTCCTTTTGAAAATTAGAGCAAATGTGAAATATGTAGTGGTTTTCTTTATACAAATTTGTGGTTTATGATTTTCTTTATATAATAAATTGTGATTTGAAGTTGTAATTCATAATTTTTTTTCATGCTTCTATGGGTATGGTATATGGAGATTGAATATATTGCTATCAAGATGGAATAGTTTAATATAATTGATATTAGTCTGTCATCGATCGACATAGTACTCGAAAAATGAATAAATGATATATATTATCTTCTAACAAACTAATCCGTAGTATGAGCATAAAGTTATTTATATTTATTGGCATCAGCTGACAGCAACCAATTGAGCTGACAACCTGTTAACTGGCGCGTTTTAAAAGTATATTTCTCTTTTTGAAACGTAACTGACATGTTTTAGTTAACTTGCCAAATCTTGTGTGCTTTCAAATGCCTATTCTTTCAAAAATTTAATTCTTTTATGTGTATGGTATAAAGATGTAACGACCCGCCCTAAACCCGTATTAATTAAGGTCTTAATCTCAGTGATTAACGAAATTACGCTGTTCAAATTTTTCTTTCTTTTACGTTAATATGGTTATTACTGTTATTATTATTATTTATTTTTATGCGCGACAGGTCTCGAGTAAGTCAATGGTTAAACGGGTTGATTTTATGTTATCTTGAATTTAAAGTTATTATTACGAGTTTATGAATACTTTTATGATAAGTTTTATAATTTATTTTATCGTTCTCAATTTTACGCTTGTAACCGAAGAAAGTTATATTAATTTTAATTTCCGTTTCTTTTACGATTTATATTACCCAACCTTCCTAAGTACATTTTATTGCTCAATTCATTTTATTAATATGTCCTACCAATTTATTTTATGTGGTTTAGTATTAGTTAATTTTACCCAATTTATTCCCAAGTAATTTTATTTAATTTATGCTAAACTATTTTATCAAGTTTTATGTTGATTAATTTTATCTAGTTTATTACCAATTACCTTATCTAGCTAATTTTAATGATACCTTAGTTAGCCTAATTACTAATTAGAAGAATGGTTTAAGTAGTGTTTTAATTTAATTAAGGGAGTATATTTATATATACAAGGGGGGAGTAATAAGGCCTTCTACTTCATTTTATTTACAAATCAGAAATTCATCTCACCTCAACCCTCCTCCCCCTTTCTCCTCTGCCCAGCCCAGGCAGCCCTGTCCGGGCGTTTTCCGGCGACCGGCCGGCGGCCAGCCGGCGGCCCAGGGGTGGCCGAGCCACCCTCCTTCCCTCCTCTCTTGTTTCCTTCTCCAATTTCTCTCTCAAGTGGTATATATTCAAAACCCTAACTCTATTCTTTATGTTCTAATCTGAAATTTCACTTCTAATTTGTGTAATTCTTGTTGTTCTTCATCTCTTTTATGTTTTTAAGCATGAATTTATGTTGTGGTTAAGTTAGGTTAATTAGGGTTTAAGTTTTGGGTTGAATGCATGTAAATTTTGGGTGTTCTTGAAGAGTTCTTGATAGATTTATGGTGGATGATGATTCTATCTTTGTGCATGTGAGTTTGTTGAAGGAATATTGAATTTTGGGACTGATTGTAAGTATTGGTTATGTTAATTATGTGATTTTGTGCTTAAATGATATGAATTGGTGAGAATTTGGGGAAGGAGTGCTAGTACAAGCATTGTTTCAAGTAGCATGATTTAATCCATGGTTGCATGTGAGATTTATGATGTTATTTGAGTAAGTTTTGAATGTTCATTTCTGGAAATATGATGAATGTTAGCTAATTTGAAGTTTAGTTGTGAATTGGTATGATTTAGAAGCTTAAACAAACATTAGAAGTGGGATTAAGGGCATTAAAGTTTCTGTTTGGGAATCTGATTTTTACAGAGGATGAAAAGTATGAATTTTGCCCGGATTTTTACTGGAAATGATAGCCCAAGTGATTATCTAACTCTAGGCTTTGGAATTTCGAGAATCCGATATGTATAGCCCGAGATACGAGCAAAACCGTGAAGGGGTACTGTTATATACGTTTTCTGGAGTCAGTATCTAAATGCTACTTTTTCGTCCATTTGGAGACCTTGTTGGTTCTTGTGATAAACATAAAAGTTTTAGGTTACTCTTTAAGTTTTCCGGAAAGATAAGATTTGCGCTCATACGATATCGGGAGTGAAAGATATGAGGCCGTGTTTAAGGGCTGTCAATTTAGTTTTCTGCCCAGAATATTATTTCCAATTTCTGACTTTGGGGCCATAATTCAATCATTAAGGAGTTCTAATCAATGGGCGAATTGTATGTCAATGTTAGGATAATCAAGATATGTATTTTAGGTTGCAAGTATGATCATTTGGTGAGGATGATTTTCTCCTAAAGGTGTAATTGTCATTAGTAAGTCATGGTTATACTATTGAAGAACTAAAAGAGTTATTATCACATATTGATGTTTGGTTTAGAATTCGGGATGCTTGTCTAGCCTAAGGCTTCTTTGATCTCTAAATAGTCTCAAGAAATAATCTTCTTCTAAGTACTTAACTCTAGTTCATCGTTTCAAATGCTCCCGAAATTAATATTTCATGCTCATAATTGTCTTCCTTGTCGCTTGACGACATTCCCAAATAAAGTCAAAGAACTCGTTAATCCTCATTTTAGCCTTCCATTTCTTGAGTTTCATACTCCATCCATGTTATTGTCCAAGTCTACTCTTCAATTCACAAGCTTTCCATCGATTATTTACGAGCCTCTATATGAGTTTCATATCGGAAGTTCAAACCATAGGATTTGTTTTTATGTGCCGACAAACCAGCTTCTGTCCGGGCTACTTTTCGAGCCCTTCCTTTCATTTTTAGCCTTCGGACCAGTTGACAAAGTTGTAGGGCGTGATTTTCCCTTTCCGAAAAGTACTCGTTTGCAAAAATCTGAGTTTCCTAGCTCAAGTTATCACCAAATCTTTGATTGATCAAAAACTGAAATTTCTATTTTTCTCATCCCTTTTAAGTTATCAAGTTTTAGTTATTTTAATCCCAGCTTGTAAATTTCAAGGACTTTATTAAAGTTCTCAATTTTCTTATGCTCTTATTATAGTTTCCAAGTCGCCCAAACCGTCCCAAGCTCGAGGCACGTCGCTAGATCTTTCTACTACCCAAGGTACGCAAATTGTCCAACTTTTCGCTCCTTATCATCATTTAATGTTTTCATGGTTATTTTAAGTTGTGCTTTAATGTTTATGTTACGGTTTTAAAGGGTCCCATTTTTTATGTTTTCTTTGTGCTAGTTACTTATAGGTGCTAGCTCTCTTTTTATGCATGATACTCCTGATCAGAGTGTCGGACTGGCGATGTCGATCGCTCGTGATCACCCAATCCAAACTTCGATCGGTTTGGGCATGCGCGTATGTGAGATGCATTGCATCGATCGTAAGGGATCAAATACTTATGTTTTAGTACCTATCTTACCTTTCATGTACCTTACCTTTTACGTTGATGAATCAAGTTATTTTATTCTTGTTTATCCCTTTCCCCGTTTTTAAAATGAATTTAAATGCCGGCACTAAAACCGTTTTCGAACGGTTTGACGTGTTGGAGGTTTACGTACTGAGTGTTTCCCCACTCATTTTTGCGTATGTTTTAATGTTTTGTTTTAGGTGGTCCGAGCTCTCCGGTTAAAGGCAAGGATAAGCAAAAGTAGGAGTTTTCCCAACCAAGGTAGTCTTAAAGGGTGGTTTTGGCCAACATCGGTGGTCTTCTTGGTGCCAGAGATTGATTCATATGGGAGGAAGTTTAATATATATATATTTCTTGATGGATGTATAAAGCTTAATATATATATATGTTTTTAGTGATTGTTTATGTATGGGTTTAAGTGTAGCGTTCATTTGGGTGATTCATGTATAGTTTGGTGGTTCGTGTGCCTTGTCCCGAGTGGGGACGGCGGTAATGCCTCATGTATAGGTTTAATTGATGGTTTAAGTTAATCTTGTGGTTAAGGGTGTTGGGGTGTTACAAAAGATAATATTGAATGTATTGCTATGAAGATGAAATAATTTATTACAAATTGATATTAGTTTGTAATCGATCAACATGGTACTCGAAAAATGATATACATCAACTTCTAACAAATTAATCCGTAATATGAGTATAAAGTTATTTACATTTATTGGCGTCGGCTGACAACAACTAATTAAGCTGTTAGCCTGTTAATTGGCCATTTTAAGCGTGTATTTCTCTTTTTGAAACGTGATCGACATGATTTTGCTTAACTTGCCAAATATCATGTTGCTTTCAACTTGCTAGTTGCGTGTCAATTTGAACATAATAAGTTGAAATAGTTCTTTGAGTTGATAATATGTCATATATAAATTGTAATTCTAATGAATCATTTGTCATTGTTGTCCAGTTTTAGAATGTGGTTTACTCCTTAGTAATAAGCTTATGAGTTTTGCAGAAAACTTACATCTTTTCTCAATAAGATTCGGCTATTGTTTCAAAAATTTGACTTTAACCTCATTTTGTAAATCTTGTACCAAAATAAATATACAAAATTATTAGATAAAAAAGGTTAGGTGCAATATATCATGAATAGCTCATTACATGACCTCCTCACGAAGGGGGAAAAACCAACAAAACAAAAGCCTCATGACTTGAATAAGTTTAAATCTCATTATCAAAAAAAAAAAAATAGCTTCAAAAAGTAGACACCTAATTAGATCATAGATCACATTCAAATTTCATATTTTCTACCAAGATTTAATTCTCTTATCTCTATGGTATAAAGATGGAATGTATTGCTATAAGGGTGAAATAATTTGTTACAAAGTGATATTAGTTTGTAGTTGATCAACACAACACTCGAAACAAAGATATTTATCATGTTTTAACATGCTAATCCGTAATATATGCAAAGTTATTTACATTTATTGGTGCCAGTTGACAACAACCACAATTGAACTGTCAGTCTGTTAACTGGTGCGTTTCAAGAGTATATTTCTCTTTTTGAAACGTGATTGTCATGTTTTGCTTAGCTTGCCAAATCTCGTGTGATTTCAACTTGCTAGTTGCATGTTGATTTGCAAAGTTATTTATATTTATTGGTGTCAACTGACAACAATTAATTGACATGTCAACCTGTTAGCTAGCGCGTTTTAAGAGCATATTTCTCTTTTCTAAATGTGATTGGCATGTTCTGCTTAACCTGTCAAATCTCTAGTTACTTTCAACTTTATAATTGAGTGTTAATTTGAACCAAATAAGTAAGATTTCTAAGTAAAAAACAAGTCTTATGTACATAAGAATTGTAATTTCTAATAGCTCAATCATCATGATTCTTCAATTTTAGAATGTTTTACTGCTTGGTAATAAGTTCATCAGTTTTAAAGAGAAACTTGCATCTTTTCTCAGTAATATCTAGCTACTGTTTCAAAACTTTTGATTTTATTTATTTCATAAACTTAAAAAGACAGAAAAAATTAAATAGTAAAAGCTTATACAAATTATATAATGAATATATAGGTCATGACATAAATAATTAAATTTAAATCTTAATACACCAAAACCATAATAACAAATTTGCCATTATAGTCTTTGAACCCTGTACCTTTATTCTTGCAATTCTTCAGAGTTCAGTGCCATTTAACAAAGGCCATTTGGGCCCAATATGTTTGATGGGTTGTGCCTTGATATACAACTCAAAGCCCATGATAAGAATTAAACAATTTTTTTTTTTTGAAAAATTATTTGTGTCCTACACTCTTCCTATAACCTTATTTCTATGTGGGGGGGGGGGGGGGTTTGTCATTTTGTTTGTCTTTTTCATATTCAAATTGGGTAATGGGTCAAATTACAATATCAGTATCGAGAAATATTACTAAGTCAAACATTCCAATAAATTCGGACGCGTGAGTTTACTCTTTCCTCTTTCTTAATCAACACGAAGATAGTAACCATTCATTCAAACTAGTTAATAAGGTACGTACCATGCTTCAAATATTGTCACAACCTTAAAATGCATCTTAAAGACTCACATTCACACGAATTCATAAAACTAACTAATATAAACACTATACCACACTATATCGATAAGTTTTTAAAGACTTGCATTCACACGTATTCATAAAACTAGCTAATATAAACGCTATACTACACTATATCGACCAATTTTAGACTTTTTGCAGTCCAAACGGATCCTTAGAGTACATCACACGTACTATAATCCGCTTTCTTCTTCAATTTCATGACAGCAAACGACATCCCAGATCTTGAATTCTGAATGTCATCTGCAGAAGATCGTTGATCGAGAGATTCAAATCGAACACAATCCTCTTCAGAACCTCTGACAAGCAATGCACATCTGACATTGCACTGTGTGCTGAACCTGTCAACTGAATTCCATAGTACTCCCTAAGTGCTTGTAGTGACACTCTCCAACCCATTTGTGAACCTACAAATCAATCAGAAGTTATTAGTTAGTGAAACCACCTTGTTTAAGGACAAACTGAAATAAGTACAAAGAAGAAGATATATATGTACATTGCTAAAAATATGTATATTACCGACCACTTTTTCTAACCAATTTATGGTTGAAAGAACTAACCGTTTTAGTAACCATATCATATTTTTCTAATTTTTCAACTATTTTTCTACTTTTAAGTGGGAAAAACAGTTGGAAATTTCAACCACTTTTGTTAAACTGGTGAGAAATTTTTCCTACCAATCATTTTCCTACTGTTTGAAAATGGGCTGGAAAACGGTTGGTAATTAAACTGTTTTTCCAACTATTTTCAAATAGTAGAAAAAAGGATGGTAGGAAAAGTTTCCCATCAATTTATCTGAGTAGGAAAAGTGGCTGGAATTTCCAACCCTTTTTCCTACATAAAATTTGCAAAATAGTTAAAAAAATTTAAATTGGTTGGAAATCATTGATTGGTAATATATATATTTTTAGTAATGGTAATAATGCATGCTGCCATGCATATGTTATATGTAACATAACCTGCATTTTTCATTGCTTGGTAGGCAAGAGGAAGAGTGTCAAGAAACAGCCAGTTTGAAGGGATCGGAGTCGAACATCGTCTGAACTCGTTAGCGAGGAAAGGTACATCGAAACTTCGAGCATTATGAGCTACCCAAACCACGTATCCTCCGGGCTTCTGGCGGCTTCTGACAAACCGGAGCATGTTTGGTATCAACCGTTGCATCCTATGTCAGGACCGAACATGTTAATTAAGATTTTAGTACGACAATGTACTCCTTCCATTTCATAGCAATACTCATTTCGGTGTATGTGCAGGCGAATTTTAAAAACATTGACTATTAAATTTCTCAACATAAAATTAGCTATTTTGTAAAATTGTTATCACTATATTCAAACTCTTCATGCACTCCCATACATTTACTGCAAATGATATTAATCCTCCAATCCTGGATTATTGTATAATGCAAAAGCAAGCAAGCAAGAGTTATACATATGAACTAGTGTTAATGCCCGGGTTAATTTTGATTATTAGGCATAGTAGTAGTTAGACTCGACAAAACTAACCATAAACCCAAATCGAAAAAAGGGGACCCGGATGGGGGGTTGTCAGATCTTGACCCCGAGCCCGAAGAAAACCCAATGCGAAACTGATCTGAATCAGAATCAGGAAAGTAACCCAATTAAGATTCACACCCAAATGACACCAAATCGAACTAGAACCCAATGTAAAAGGACTTCATCCAAACCAACCCGAATAAGACTCCCCTGAAGGCAAGCCGGAATAAGAATCCGACCCCGGCCCAAACCGAAATTGGTTGACACGTTGTAAACTCGAATCGACCTTCACCCGAACCCGAATAAGTCCGATGGAACTATAAATAAAATTTCTAGCTTGCCAACAAAAATTAAGTACATTTGGAGCTAGCCGTATCGGAAATTTTGATTACCAAATGAGCTTGGCTCACATGGTATTGTGGATTGCCTTTCAACTTGAAGGTGGTGGGATCAAGTCTCACTACTTGCAAAATTCCTTATACGTGTGGAATTTTGCAGGGCTTTCAACCAAACTTTCTTGGACCTGAGTTGCCCCCTCCCCTTGACCCACTAAGCCTTACTAGGCAAGCCTTGAGATAGGAGCCTAGTGGGATGGGTCGAACTTTGCCTTGTTCTTTTCTGCGGTTGGCAAATTGCGGTGCCACAGCCCACCGCAGTCTGCCACAACCCGCCACAAAATACCATTCTACCACAACCCACCACAAATTACATTATCACAATTACCAATACAATACTTATATATATATACAAAAGGCCCACCACAATTTCACCGCAGAATACCGTGTAAAAGAACAGGGTTACTAGTGTTTGCTCTTTTGGGTTGAAAAAATAGGGCTAAAAGTTGGAAGGACAATTCCAACCTTGATGAACCGGCCCTCCGAAATTATTAATGTTGAATTTGTTATAGTTCGTGGGTATTGTGTGATTAAATTATACAAATTGGTCCTCTATTTGCCACACATATTGAGCATATTTGGAGGCAACATTTTCATATGTTTTCAATATCAGTCATCATTTTTTTATTATCATCAAATTAAATGATATTTTTGTTCCAATTTTTTTGTCTCTTCTTCTCCTTCTCTTTTACATTCGAGTAACTTGGGCAGTATCTCTCCCGTTGCTCGAGTCACTTGAGCGCTTCAGTGATATTTATGATTTATAATGAATTATGTGGATTTGGAGTGAGTTTATTTTTCTTTCATTTAGTCTTGAATTTTCCTTATATATTTTTATTTGAATATATATACATAGATATTTATAGATGATATTGTGGAGTAAATTTAATTGTGATGAAAAATGAAGAGGCTTTATATATACCTTGGAACATGAGGTCTATTGACCATGTTGTTAGTAATCCCATGGATATAAGAATTTGTGACTGGACAACCTGGATTTACCAGTGAGTAAAACCTACTCTCTCCACCACCACCACCATTCATGTCCATAATTGCCATCTCTATGATCCTGTTGTCAATCCCATCAAGTCCAGTTGTCTCTAGATCAAACACCAGAAAAGTTACTGGAGGATCATCATCATCACCATCATCATCATCATCTTCATCTGAACCATAACAACAAATTTCTTCACCCCTGTAAGAAACCATAGCATCATCATCACTATACTCATCATCTTCATCTGAACCATCATCATCATCATCCTCATCCTCTGAATCATAACAGCTTTCTTCATCATCATCATCATCATCATCTGAATATGAATCAGAACCATACATGGACATGTAGTACTGATCTGAATCAGAGAACTCCATGATTGATCTCCTCCTTTTGTGGGTGTTTCTGAAGTAGAGAGTTTTTAGTGTTTTGAAGATAAGGTTTTAGAAGCATAGGTTAAGTATGAAGTTTCACCAATTATATCATTCCAGGTATATAGGGTGGATTAAATGCAAATATTTGCACTAGATTTTGTCACATGGAAATAACCCCACTACTAAAAAGAAAGAAGAAGAAAAAGACAAGCAAAGAAAAGAAAAGTTATGTTGTCTCCTACATTATTGAATGCCAAATAGTGAACCTGCTGTGCATGCTTTCTTACTCTTGGAGTTTTTAAGTTGTTTTATATATACAACTTTATGCTCAAAATTGCAAAAATTTACTTCCATCTTATTTTCTTCATTTTTTACCCGAAAACTTATGATTATTATCATCATTATTATACTTATAAATTATAATACTTATTTCTTCTTAATCTTCCTACTATTGTTGTTGTTGTTTGTTAATACTAATAATTTTTATTATATTTGTATTATTGTCATTATATTTGTTATTGGTCGTCAGTTGTCGCTATAATTGTTTACCAAAACAATAAAAATTGAAATTCGATTTTGTTCAAATTCTTGACCTAATTGATTGAGTTCTAGATTCTAATTCTATATTTAACCTTTTGAATTTCTAATTCGAGGCCGATTTTATTCACCAGCCTGGTGTTTTAATTTATTATTTTGCTCCTTTTCTTTTTCTTTGTTCATTTTCAAAGTGGATAGCAGATCAAACTAATCTAGTTTTATTCCTGTAGGTGGAAGTGGAAAGATCAATAATATATAATCTCAACTCAAATTTATGATAACAATATCGAGAAACAAAACCAAAACAACTCTTAGCGTCCAACTTACGATAACAATACCCAGAATTATCACTTCAGTGATAAATGGTAGGTATATCGTAAATGTTATTTTTACCTGGAAGCTTATCAAGCAGCTATTAACAATTTCTATCGGGGCATGAAGCGTCTGTGTCGTTCGCCTGCAGCAAGCGACTATCGTCAACATATTCAGGTCGGGGATGCGATCGTTGACGATGGAGGAGCTGGCGACAGATTCATCTACAGTTGGGGTTGAGCAGGCATAGAGTTTACTTCTAATTTTTTTTTTTTATTTTTTTTATTTTGCTATTTAACGGCAGTTTAGGGACTACGCCTACGGAATGGATTATTTTTGTTATTAAGCCTACTATTTGAAATAGGTAAAAAAGGTGTCTACTATTTGGAATACCCAATAATTAGTGCCTACCATTAGGAATTTCCATTATTATTATTATTATTATTATTATTATTATTATTATTATTATTATTATTATTATTATTATTATTATTATTAGGGTTTTTGGACGTTAATATACTGCACTTAGAGACAGTAGAGTGATACTTTCTGGTTTTTATTTTTAAAATAAAATGTAGATTGAAAATTAAAAAAAAGTTGAAAATAGGAAAAAAAATATAATTTTCTACGTTGTAATTGACCAATTCCTCTACAATCATTCTTGTAGCTCTGTTTTGTGGGACCCACAATGATTTCTATTATAATATATAGATTATTATGGTTTTTGGAAGCTAATATACTGAACTTAGAGACAGTAGAGTGATACTTTCTGTTTTTTTAATTTTTAAAATAAAATCTGGATTGAAAATAAAAAAATAGAAAATAGAAAAAAAAAATATATAATTTTCTACGTTGTGATGGACCAATTCCTCTACAATCACTCCTGTGACTCTATTTCGTGGGACCCACAATGATTTTTATTATAATATATAGATTATAGGCATCACCAAAATAATTAGTGTTTCTTGCACCAAAATAATTTAATTCATTGTCCAAAGCAGTCAAGTATTAGTGATATTTCTGGTTTTTTTAATTTTAAAATAAAATCTGGATTGAAAATAAAAAAATTGAAAATAGAAAAAAAATGTAATTTTTTACGTTGTAATTGACCAATTTCCCTACAATCACTCCCGTGGCTCTATTTCGTGGCACTCACAATGATTTTTATTATAATATATTATTATTATTATTATTATTATGTGTTTGGACGCTAATATACTGAACTTAGAGACAGTAGAGTGATAATTTTTGTTTTTTTATTTTTAAAATAAAATCCGGATTGAAAGTAAAAAAATAGAAAATAGAAAAAAATATATAATTTTCTACGTTGTGATTGGCCAATTCCCCTATTATTACTCTCGTGGCTCTATTTTGTGGGACTCACAATGATTTCTATAATAATATATATAGATTTAAGTCAAAATGCAAAAAATGAAGAAAAAATTGTTTACATTATATATCCAATATATTTTGTATCAAATATATTTTATATCATATCATACTTATGATTTGTTTGTATTTAATTTTACTATTTAAATTTTAAATTTTGCTAATTAGTTATAGAGTTTTCAATTATTCATCTTAAAATTTTGACCCCTCTAAATTATTCGATTCGCCTTTGGGGTCTCTTTCACCTTTCATTGAGATCCTATGGGATTTGCGGGTACTGGACATCTCCGATAACAATTTTTACGTGTGATTCCATATACCTATTCGTCTTTGACCCAACTCGAGGAGTGGACATTTCCGACAATCATTTGTTTGGCCCGATCCCCCAATTTCTAAGCAAACTTCATAGATTGGTCTGAGCTAACTTTAGCAAGAACGTGTTCCCGGGCCCCATGCTACCAGTGTGGAACGTGAGTTGAGAACCAACATATGACAGAGTGCCAACCTCACGCCGAAGTCGGACAACATCTTTCGTTAATATCGGAAATTCTGGCGCCACTTGCTTTGTTATCCGTGGGGAGTGTTTATTTGTGCAAAACCTCCAACTGTTGCACCGACATTTCTTCCCATTCCAACTGAGAGTGGGAGAGGAGACAGAGGCATTCTCGGCTCCGGCCCCAGATAGAGCTCAACATCCAATTGGAGCAGCAGAATGGCAACAGCGAGGACATTAGTACCACTGCGGAGCCGTATTTGTAGTGGCTCCAATACGTTGTGATTGTATTCAATTTAAATTTTTCATGTAACTCCAATGTATAGGGCTCAAATAGATTGTTATAAGCAAAAGGTGACCTTAATGGGACCGAACGGAAAGAAGGTAGTGCATTGGAGTGATAGGCATCTTCAGAGTGTGCGGATCATCTCTGCCCTCAAGGCCCAGAGGTTGTTGGGTCAAGGTTGTGAAGGATTTCTATGCAATGTAATCGACACCAAGGTAGAAGAGCTTACGATTGAGAATATCCCGGTAGTGCGGGAGTACTCTGATGTATTTCCGGAGGAGATCCCGGGTCTGCCTCCAATCAGGGAGGTAGATTTCTGCATCGATTTGGAGCCCGGGGCCGCACCTGTTTCAAAAGCTCCATATCGCATGGCGCCGCATGGTGAAGGAGTTGAAGACTCGGCTAGACGAGCCGCTAGAAAGGGGTATATCCGACCCAGCACGTCACCATGGGGAGCACCCGTACTGTTCGTGAAGAAGAAAGATGGTAGCATGAGGTTGTGCATCGATTACCGGGAGTTGAACAAGATTACCGTCAAAAATCGTTATCCCCTACCTCGTATTGATGATCTTTTCGATCAGTTGCGAGGAGCAACAACGTTTTCTAAGATAGACACAGGTCGAGTTATCACCAGTTAAGAATCCGCGAAGAAGATATCTCTAAAACCGCGTTCCGAACTCGGTATGGCCATTATGAGTTCGTGGTAATGCCTTTTGGGCTTACAAATGCCCCAGCCGCCTTCATGGATTTGATGAACAGAGTGTTCGAGCCGTTCCTGGATAAGTTTGTAGTGGTGTTCATCGACGACATATTGGTATATTCAGGAACACGAGAGGAGCATGCGAATCATCTGAGAGAAGTATTGACGACTTTACGGAACAACAAGCTTTATGCGAAGCTTAAGAAGTGTGAGTTTTGGTTGGAACAAGTAGCTTTCTTAGGACATGTGGTGTCCAAGGAAGGAGTAGCAGTAGACCCCCAAAAGGTGGAGGCCATCACCAAGTGGCCGACACCGAAGAATGCCACAGAGGTTAGGAGTTTTCTGGGTTTGGCAGGGTATTATAGGAAATTCGTTCAGGATTTCTCAAAAATTGCTAATCCGCTGACCAACCTGACTCGGAAGTCATTAAAGTTCACGTGGTCAGAAAAATGTGAGCAAGCATTCCAGGAGTTGAAGAAGAGGCTTACCTCGGTCCCTATTCTTGCTTTACCTCAAGGGAACGAAGGTTTTGTTATCTGCAGTGACGCATCACATGGTGGATTGGGTTGTGTGCTCATGCAGGAGGGAAAGGTGATTGCATATGCATCCAGGCAACTGAAGACGCATGAGAAGAATTACCCCACTCATGATGCAGGTTAGCGTGATGGTTTTGCATTAAAGATTTGGAGGCACTATCTTTATGGAGTACACTGCGAGATATTCACAGACCATCAGAGTTTGAAGTACCTTTTCACACAGAAGGAGCTGAACCTCAGGCAGACAAGATGGTTGGAGTTTCTGAAGGATTACGATGTGAATTTCAGATATCATCCCGGAAAGGCAAATGTAGTGGCTGATGCCCTGAGTAGAAGACCGTATCCTGCTATAAACCACTTGATGATGGTACCGCACGAGTTGTGCGAGGAGTTTAGGAGATTGGAGATTAATGCGGTAACACCTGGGAGGAAAGCTGTATTAAATGCCATGGAGTTGCAACCTACCCTCATGGAAGAGATCAAGAGGACCCAGGAGCTGGATTTGCAGCTCGCAAAGATACGGGAGGAAGTTTTGTAGGGGAAAGCCCCTGGCTTTGTAATCCACGAAGACGGTACATTACGATTTCATAACCGCATCTGTGTACCCAATATGGAAGAGCTGAAAAGGAGAATTCTAGAAGAGGGACACAATACGCCATATTCTGTACACCCAGGAGGAAATAAGCTTTACAAGGACCTGAAACAGATGTTCTGGTGGAGTAATATGAAACAAGAGGTGGCAGACTTTATGGCAAAGTGCCTTACATGCCAGCAAGTCAAGGCAGAACATCAACGACCAACTGGACTTCTGCAACCGTTAGACGTCCCTGAATGGAAATGGGACTCGATATCAATGGATTTTGTGATAGGACTACCAAGGACCAGGCGGAAACACAATGCAATATGGGTGATTGTAGATCGTTTGACCAACTCAGCTCATTTCCTAGCCATCGCCAACAACTGGTCCCTAGATCAGCTAGCTCAAGCCTATGTAAAGGAGATTGTAAGGTTACACGGAGTACCCAGTTCTATAGTCTCAGACAGAGACACTAGGTTCCAGTCTGGTTCTGGAAAAAGTTACAAGAGGCGTTTGGTACAAAGCTCAAGTTCAGTACCGCATTTCACCCAGCTACTGATGGGCAAACCGAGAGGACTATTCAAACCCTCGAAGATATGCTGCGAGCATGCGCATTAGATTTCAAAGACTCGTGGGATGACGAGTTGACTCTTATTGAGTGCTCCTACAACAACAGTTATCACGCCAGTATTGGGATGTCACCCTTTGAAGCCTTATATGGGAGGAGATGTAGGACTCCCCTATGTTGGCAAGGCATCGATGAAGCTCTAACGATCGGACCGGACCTAATACAGGCCACTACTCAGAAGGTTCGAATCATTCAAGACAAGATGAAGGCGTATGAGAAAGTCGACAAAGAGCTATCTTGTGAGGAGAAGGCCCTAGAGTTGAAGTGGGAGAATACGTGTTTTTACGGGTGTCACCTACGAAAGGAGTTATGAGATTCGGCGATCGAAGTTGACACCAAGATTCATCGGGCCATACCCAATTTTGGAACGCATTGGGGAAGTTGCCTACAAGCTACAGCTACCGGGAGAACTTCCAAGAGTGCACAATGTCTTCCATGTGTCACAACTCAGGAAATATGTCCCAGACCCAACTCATGTGATTGATCTTGAGCCGCTTCAGCTACAAGAAGATTTGAGCTATGAAGAACAACCGCTAGAAATATTAGATCGAAGAGAAAAACAACTTCGAAGGAAAGTAGTTCCCTTGGTAAAAGTACGATGGGCAAATCATACCACAACGGAAGCAACCTGGGAGACAGAAGACGAAATGAGGAAGAAGTACCCTCACTTGTTCCAAGCCTAAGGCGCGTCAAGTTTCGGGGACGAAACTTCTTTTAAGAAGGTAATGTTGTAAAACCCCGAAAAATCCAAAGATGTTGACCGTGACGTCGTTAATAAATTAGGTTTGACTTCGTGAATAATTATTATTCGTTTGTGTTTATTTATGCTAACGCTTGAGCTCGTAGAACCGTTGAGGGGCTAACAAGGGTAGAATAGTAATTTCCGCTGGTTAATATGATTATGTGATTAATTACGTGAATATTATTTGCTATGTGATTATGTGATTATTAGTATTAATATTATTATTACTATTAATATTATTACTAGTTGTTTTTAGAAAAGAAAAATCATATTTTCTTATTGGGTTGGATTAGGAGTGGGATTAGTATAGTTGGGCCTTTATTAGACTAATTGGGCCTAGATAAGTGTTTCATATAAAACCCTCCCTCCTCTCAAAAACCCTAATAACAAACTCAAACCCTAGCCTCTCCCCCCTCTCTCTCCCTCCTTTCTCTCTCTCCTCTGCCGCCCCAGCCACAGCGGCGCCGGCCACCGGCAGCCACCGCAACCCCCGGCAACCACCTTTTCCGTCTCTCTCTCTTTCTCTCTCTTCTCCCTTGTCTTCGCACGCCTTGCTCGCGCCACCGCACCACCAGGCCGCCACCGTCAGACCCTGCCGCCATCGCCAGACCGCTGCCGCCGGGACACACCACCACCATCGTCCCCCGTGTCTCTCTTTCTCCCTCTCGATATCTTGCTCTCAGCCTTGCTGTCGCGCGCACCGCCACCTACACCGGTCGTCGTCATCGCCGCTGGAGTCGCAGCCGTCACCGGCGTCGCCAGTCGACCACCACGCACACCTTGTCACCGTCGAGCTCGCCGGAAACCGCCAACCTTTTACGTAAAACCCTATTTTCTTGTAACAACCTATTCTTCTTTATCTTATTTTCTGATATTTTTTTTTGTATTATTATTATTTTTATTATTATTATTATTATTAATCCTTGTTTTAAATCTTGTAATTTGGGTAGATAGGGTGTAAACTTTATTAAGTTGTTATTTGTAATTAATTTGTTCTTGTATTGTATTATTTATTTGTAATTTTTGTATCAAGTATTATGTGTAATTTTATGTTCTAATTTGGTGTATTAGGGTTGTAATAGTGGTAGTGAAATTATTAATATTGGATTATATGAGATGCCTTGTTTTCATGAGGATCATGTTAGGGTTTTAGATGACACTATTATTGTATGCACGAATTAAAAAGTTTAATTACCGAGATTAATTCTTGATTTGTTAGTTAAGTATTCTTATGTTCTTTATAATTTATTCACATATTCTTTAAAACCTTTCTTGATTCTTGATTAAGAAATCGTACTTTATAATTATTCATGTTGTAATTAAAGGGTCTTGAAGTAGTATGTTTTAGATTTCATGTGTAGGATAATGTTATTAATGTTTCATGTGTTATATTTTGGCATTAGTGATAGGGAATTTGATGTTTGGACTTTAGATGGTTTAAACTAATTACCTTGGACCTTAGTTACTATTTTAAGCCCAAACTAGGACCCCGGGACCAAATGGTGAAAGTCAGAACCGAAATTATAAATTAAATAAGAACCGGGATAGGGACAGTTTTGTTAGTGCCTAAAGATCGGGTCACCACGATTAGTATAGTTGTCCTTTAATCGAACCCTTTGGACTGGAGGTTCCCCTAGATGTTAGCTTTCATAGGAATTTTGCGGAACGGACTTTTGAGTTGTATAGCTTGAGTTATAGTCGTTTTACCAGAACCTGTCGGAACTGGACCAGTTGGAAGTTTTGGTACTTTTAGAGTCTTTCGAGGCTGATATAGGCTTAGTCGTCAACTTAAGAGTTTTAGTAGACATCCCGAGGTTTCCGAAAAGTCCAGAACCAGACCCATAGGATGTCAGGAAGTCGAGTTGTGACCCGTTTTATGTGAACGTTATAATCTGTCCTCTGTTTGCTTTTATTTATGAAAAATTGTTGAGTAAATGTTATGTGTGAACTTGTTCCTTGAATGTGTTAAGTGTAAACCATAAATGATAGGAATCTAAGAGTTCCTAGGGGATGGGTTAGGTAGTTGATAGTTAATACTAACTTCGTTAGAACGCGTTTTGATTAGATAATTATTCTTACTCTAGGCCGAGTTAGTGCGAGACGTTAGTGAGCTCAAGTGTGTTCTTCTTTTTGCTGTGCTGTGAAGTATATCAGGTAATGTCTATGCTCTAATCCCCATCGGGATGCTCTTTAAATGTGTTTTAATGTTTTCTAATCTGTTTTGAGAATTGCATCCCGAAAGGGGACTTTTGTGGAAATGTGACCATCTGTTTTGGATAACTGTTTGTAATTGTTTATGCTTTGATTTTATTAAGTTGAGAAATTGGATGGTCTTTTATTAGTGGTTTTATTATTGGTTTTGATAAACCTGGGTTGGGTTTGACTTGAGAGTTGTGAGCTGAGTTTGAATAAGACACTAATAATTCAAAGTGGAAATATAAAGCGGGTTGTTGTTTTGATGCCTTTAACATGCTAATATTCATGCGGGTGATAACCCCGAGATCAGGATTCGATGCCTGTATGGGTTATGTGCCAGGAGATCAGGGTTTCATCCCTGATATAGGATAGAGGTTATGATGCCCTTGATGGGCGACTGTTTGATGCCTTTGAGAGGCTAATATTCATGCGGGTGATAACCCCGACATCAGGATTCGATGCCTGTATGGGTTATGTGCCAGGAGATCAGGGTTTCATCCCTGATATAGGATAGAGGTTATGATGCCCTTGATGGGCGATTGATTGATGCCTTTGAGAGGCTAATATTCATGCGGGTGATAACCCCGAGATCAGGATTTGATGCCTGTATGGGTTATGTGCCAGGAGATCAGGGTTGCATCCCTGATATAGGATAGTTGTTATGATGCCTTTGGTAGGCGATGTTCTTTTTGGGATTTGATATCCCGCCCGCGACTTAAAATATGGATTGAATGGGTTGAGGAAAACAGTTAAGGGTTAAAGGTTTGAGAAATGGTTTGACTTGTTCCCTCTCCCCAAAATGAATTGAGATGAACTTAAACTGTTTTAAACGCTAGGGGTAGACATTATTGAGATTTTCCCCCTCATTTTTGAAATGTTTTGTTTTCAGGTGAAGATCGAATCTTTGGGACGAATTAGAAGTGAGGACGATGAGTCTAGAAGTCCTTGAATCTTTTTATTTTGTTTTCGTTATGATATCTTCAAGTTTTGTTTTGAGTTGTTAGTAGTTACCGTTAGCAGACAGTTGTGTTTTCCTTTCTCGCCTTGTGTTCCTTCGGGAATACGGCAGTGACGCCCAAACTAAATTTGAAGTCTTCCGCTAAGTTTTGTCTGTTAACGTTAGTTTGACTTTGACTTTCTATAATCAAATTTCCGGGGCGTTACAGAATGGTATCAGAGCTCTGGGTTGCGACCTAGTAGCTCCTCAGAGTCCTTTAGGTTTAGATGGACCCTAGGAAGCTAAGTTCGGAGCGATGAGTGTAGGATGGGAAAAAAAGGATTCATGCTTTCTAAAGTTGCGTGGTTATGAATATAATGTTCTCTGTGTTGCTAATATGTTTTGATTATGTAGGATGGCACAACGCACACACTGTCACCAGCACCCCACGCCGTGCTTTCACCGCTACACACCCATTCCTCCTGGTGGGTACTTGGAAACCCACATGCTGAACTTCTACGATGAGATCAACCGATACACCAAGGACGTCCCGAACTCTTGTTTGCGTGGCAATGAGGAAGCTCAGGCCAACGCTTTTCTACTCACCTTACGAGACGATCCCTGGTGGGGCCACACTATGCCGTCGTTGCTGCCACCCCTGCTTCCGGAGGAGGGGTACCCACACCTGTGCTGTTGGTGTCAGAGGTACCGGGTAGAGCCGGGGCATCGAATCCCGGAGGTCTTTTCTAGGATCGCCCGGATTGGGATGCGCCGAGTAGAGAGGGTCCAGGTGAACCCAGCTCCTGCACCAGCTGAGGATCATGAGGATGACCCTGAAGAGGATCCGGAGGAGGATCCCACCGAGGACAGCACCCAGGATCCCGAGCCCGAGGTAACCTCTAGGGTCACGGCTGCACTCGCCGTCGAGCCCGAGCATGAGATTCCGCCCGAGGAGGAGGATGAGGTGGACCGGGGGACAGGAGGAGACCCCGAGGAGGGCTCGGGGGGTGAGACGAGTGATCCTGAGTGGACTCCAGTTTCAGCGAGGAAGAACCCTCGATGAAGGAGGATCATCTGAGTGGGATGGCTATGATGTGTTGAGTATTAGTGTATAGTTGTTACGTTTGTACTTTTGTTGAACTGTGATATGACCTGAATATTAACATGTTGTTTCTTTGGAAAATTGTCCCGATGGAGAATATTGTACATATGATTACATTGGTGTATAGAAATACTGTTTTGTGACCTTTCAATGTGTGATGAAAATTCATGAAATAAAGTGATGACTTAAGAAATTACTTGGTGAAATAGAATTACAATTTCGTATTGTTTAGCACCCTAATTAACAGAAGCAACATTTGTGCTTATGGAATGGTAAAGAGGCAATGCAAGGCCAAGTTAGGGCAATGGGTTTCTGAGCTTTGTATTCCGAGTGGAATATGTCTCTCATGTAATTGCACTAATTGGGCATATATATTGTCCATAGTTTTTTGTGTTTACGAAATAAATGATTGTGTAACTTTTGTGTTTCTCTAGAGGTTTTTGCCCCCTTTTGGGATTAATTATGTGGGTGTTATTCTAAATTTCTCATTTTAACTCTAGGAATTCGTCTATCCAAAAAAAAAATGTTTTATAAAGGAATGTGAAAAAGCAGGACTCATTACTCATGTACTTAGGTTTCTAGCTTCTTTTACTGCACAAAGTAACGTGTCAAACTAGGGTTAACTATGGCCCCGTTTGGTAAAGACTTATTGTCTGATAACTATTTAAATTGACCGCTTATTATTGACTGTTTGGATTGACTGTATGTATTAGTTGTTTGGAAAATGTGTGTTTGTTAGAGTTAACTATTTTTGCAAAAGTATTCGTCAAAATTCCATTTATATCCTTTATATCTAAATAAGCCAACTTTTGTACTACACTATGCGATAAGTCGTTTATTAAACAGGGCCTACGCCTAATTTGGACTTTGAATAATTCGCATAATTTTGTAAACTTTTAATGGATCATGTCAAACTTAAATAGTGTATTTTTCATTCTTTTTGCCAGAAGTTCAACTTTGATCGACATTTTCCGCCCCTGGGTTTAGCATGTTTTGTTTTGTCTTAGGTGTAGAGTATATGTATTAAAAATGTTAGAAAGTTGTGATTGTGTTCAATTTAAATTTTCCATGTAACTCCAATGTTCAGCATAAATATGTAAGATCAGTAATTGTAGTGACTTGTTTCTAAATATTCGAATGGTGGACACTCTGTCTAATTAGCAATATCCTTGTACTTTCGAACAGTTTCACTCCTTAGGAAGTGCCCTAAAAATGTCAAGAGGGGCCATATGGCTCTGAAACTTGACATAAGCAAGGCCTATGACCTGTTGGAAAAAAATGGGTAATGAACGGTCACATGGAAGATGGGGGATCACTTGGGTGGCTAGGAGTCGAGGGCTACCCCGTCTCCCCTTAAGACATATTTACTAGACCGTGAAAAGACTCAAGGGTAAAACCTAACTTCTTGTAAGCAAAGTTACAAGATTTCTCAAGGACTCTCAAGAATGTTGTTGCAGTTCAACACCTTAGGAGTGTGTTGAAACTCTTTAGAATAGAAAAGATGATGATTGAGGGTGTGTATGAATGAGCAATTCATCCACCTTTTATACTGATATTTGGAGTCATCAAGAGGGTCAAACTTGCCATAAACATAGAGCATAATCCTTGGGATATGTTTGAATACCATTGATGAGAAATCATGACTGATTTCTCTGTCAAATTATATCCCAAAATCAGCTCTATTGTAATTTAACCCGAGGCATAAATCGTGGGATTTCAAATCAATCCTGACTGGATTTCAACACGACCCGTGTTGGATCAACACGATCCATGTTTACCTCAACACGGTCCGTGTTGATCCACACAGTCCGTGTTGATTCAGTGCACAATTTTTGTGCTTTTTGGACTCCAACACGGGTCGTGTCATGCCATACATGATCTGTGTTGGGCCCCTTTTTCTTATTAAGCTTACTTTTCGACCTCCCGATCGATCCTATGCTTATAACTTATACTTTATGCCTCTTAACTCTTGAAATACTCCAACAATTCCCCGCCATTTTAAGAGTTCCACTTGAAATAGCCCGGGACCCCTGACTTGGGTAAAAAATTACCCCCACCATACATGGCACCTCCTAGAGAGAGATTCAACACCCAAGAAATCAAGGAGTTGTTATGCGTCATGAAAGTGCCTTTCGACTTGAACTTTCACTTAATGTACATAAATTCAATTAGTCCGGATGCATAAGTAGACAAATCTTTGAACTTTACATCCTTATTTAACTAATTGGATACATAACACACATACAACCCAAAACCTTGCTTAAAAATAAAGACAATATTTCAACCGGCCATGTGTCCCATACCCTCTCTGAAGACAATCAAGCCCAGCCCTAGGCTATCTGAAGCGGCCCACTTCACGTCCACGCATAGGGAGACTTTTACGCGCCCGTAATAGAACTCCCCATCTCATAGATTCAAAGTCCGTTAATGAGTCATAGACTCAAACCTCCTGAACATTACGGTCCTTGAGCATCACTTGATCTTGGGATGAGTCATAGAATTGATGCTCCAATTGTCCTACAAGGTCGTCGACTATTGAACTCAAGACTTGAGAATATATGTCAAGTATGAGTTGGAGCTCCGTTGTTGACAATTTATAAGTGGGATTTACTCCCATCCCGAATTTCAAGGATAACTAGAGAACCTTGTGACCTTGAAAGAACTTGATCATGATACCTTTGAGCGCCCTCTTTAACTAAGATCACTAGATAAATACATATCTTTCCATGATCTTACTTATCATGATCATATTTTAAACTTAACATTTCTTTCCTTAATCATAGTTGTGATTACACCATCACACTATAGGATTAGGTAAGAAATACTTTACCACTTATCATAATACGACTCAACCATTGCGTTATAAGCTTTGGTAAACTTTAAATATTGAGTTCATATTTGAACTTACAAAACGAATGTTCTAGTAGGCGACAAACCTTTGAACGATACATTCTTTTGTAGTGCCAAAATCTCATGAATTCAAACATTATCCAAATAACATGGATAATCCTCGTAATGTTTATAAAGACATTACTATAACCTTATCCAAGATATTGGACTACTTGTATAGTTACTATAAAAGAAATGCTTACAAGATCAAAATTTCTTTTGATTTTTCGCATTCTTATCACTATGTCTTTATCCAAGTACCTTGGATTACATAGCCACTACTTATACCTTAGAACAACCTTATAAATCAAATTAACATTTGATTTTCATGTTCTTCGCATAACTATATCCAAATAACTTTTTGGATTTCATAGTTAAAACTTATCGCCTTAGAACCTTATAAATGAAACTAAGATTTGATTTTCATGTTCTTTGAATAACTATATCCAAATAACTTTGGATTTCATAGTTATAGCCTTTGTATAAATCAAAATGGTATTTGATTTTCCATGAAAGAAATCTCTTCCAACTTAAACTTGAAGAACCACTTAAATTTCATGGAAATTAGATTCCATCTTATGTGTAACCTAAAACGTTACACTTTCAACCATTTGCTACGAAGCTTGAATACCATAAACTTGAATACCATATGTAATGAAACTTCTATGTGCAATTGTGCATTTGTGAATGCTTTCTTACTCTTGAGTTGTTAAGTTTTATATATATATATATATATATATATATATATATATATATATATATATATATATATATATATATATATATATATATATAAAACTTTATGCTCAAAATTGCAAAAGTTATGTTCCTATTTTTTTTCATTTTTGACTGGAAAACTTATGATTATTATTATTATTATTATCATTATTATACTTATAAATTATAATACTTATTTCTTCTATCTTCCTAGCTACTATTATTGTTGTTGTTGTTGTTTGTTTGTTAGTACTGATATTTCTTTTATTATATCAATATAGTATATTATTGTAATTGTATTTGTTATTAATGGTCACTATAATTGTTTACCAAAATAATAAATATTGGAATTTGATTTTGCTCCAATTCTTGACCCAATATATTGAGTTCTAGGTTCTAATTCAATTCCTAACCTTTTGAGTTTTTAATTCGAGGCCGATTTCATTCCTAAATTCTCACCCATTAGGCTTAAGCCTGGTGTTTTAATTTATTATTTTACGTCTTTCCTTTTTCTTTGTTCATTTTCAAAGTGGATAGCAGATCAAACTAACCTAGTTTTATCCCCGTAGATGGAAGTGGAAAGATCAATATATATAATCTCAACTCAAATTTATGATAACAATATCGGGAAGGAAAAAAACAACAACTCTTGGTCGAGCTTACACTAACAATATCTAGAAATATCACTTACTGGTCAAACACCCAACCACCTATAAACTTCAGTGATAAATGTTAAGTATCGTAAATGTTATTTTTGGTAAGTTTCTGTAATTTTCGGTAAATTATGGTAATTTTTGATAAATTTTCACCTCATCCACTTACAATCCAACTTTACAGGTTTCGGCAAATCAGTTTACTCCTTACTCTTTCTTGATCAACCCCTGGTAACAACCATTCAAACTAGGTAAAGGTATCATGCTTCAATGTCCACACACACATAAATTATGCTCACAGGTTCACAAAACTAGCCAGTACTAATGCAATTCTACACTATATTGATCAGTCATGGTACACATCAAGCATACTTCACTCCCATTTCTTCTTCAGTTTCGCGACAGTTAGATCTTTAACTGTGAATGTCCTCTGCACGAGATCAGCAGTCGAAAGGTTCAGATCGAACGCAATCCTCTGCAGAACCTCTGACAAAGAGTGCACGTCTGACATCGCGCTGTGTGCTGAACCTGTCAATCCGATTCCATAATGCTCCCTAAGCAATAATGTCCTAAGCGTTTGCAAACCTACTAATTAATCAATCACAACTTATTTGCAACATAAATTAAGAATGGAGCTCAGTAAGAAAGTGCATGCTGTCATATGTAATGTAACCTGTATGTTTCATTGCTTCGCGCGCAAGAGGAAGTGTGTCGAGAAACAGCCAGTTTGAAGGGATTGAAGCTGAACATCGCTTGAACTCGTTGGCTAGGAAAGGCACATCAAAAGATCGAGCGTTGTGTGCTACTAAAGTCGTGTATCCTTTAGGCTTCTGACGGCTTCTGACAAACCGAAGCAGGTTTGGTATCAGCCCCTGCATTCTATGTCAGAATCGAACGTTTTACGCTATGATTTGCAACAGAGGCTAACTGTCAAAATCTGAAGTCTTTTACTAATCTAAAAGTATGCAATATGGGCAAATCAGAAGATGTGCACATACAAACAGGTGCATGTCAGATGACAATTTGTATCAGATTCTTCTGTAATACATGCATACATAACCAAGCAAACAACAGTTATACATGTAAATAAATATATATCATCTTCTAGACTATATATGATCAAATGGGGGAAAGAAAAACTACCTTGGAACATCAGGTCTATTGACCATGATTGAAGTAATGCCATGGATATCGGAATTTGTGACGGGGCGATCAGTTCGAATACCAGAAAAGTAACGGGGCGATCAGTTCGCTTCTTCTGAACAGGTTTACTGCTCTTCTTCTGGGTATTCTTCTTCTGAGGAGGTTTACTGCTCTTTTTTGTGATCTTTTTCTGAACAGGTTTGCTGCACTTTTTGCTGATGTTTTTCTTCTGAACAGCTGATTTACTGCTGTTTTTGCCAGTAATCTTCTTCTGAACAGCTGATTTACTGCTGTTTTTGACAGTAATCTTCTTCTGAACAGCTGGTTTACTGCTCTTCTTAGTAATCTTCTTCTGAAGAGGTTTCCTAATCACATCCTTTTAAACACCTGTTTTTGATCTTCCTCTTTGTTTCTTGGTTCTCTTTATCCTTGTCAGTATAACCACCTCCTCTTCTTCTGAATAAGAAACTTCACTCTCATCACCATAGTAGTAGTATTCGCATCCCGAATCATCTTCATCTTCATCTGAATCATCATCATCATCATCTTCATCTTCATCATCATCATCATCATCATCATCATCATCATCATCATCATCTGAATCATCACAACTTTCTGAATCATCATCAGAATCCTCATAAGATTGCTCATCTGAATCAGAATCAGAATCATACATGGAATAATCTGAATCAGTGAGTTCCACAGCTGATGTCCACCTCCCCATCTGGGTGTTTGTTTCTCAAGCAGATAATTTTCTGTGTTTTGAAGAAGATGGTTTTCAAGTATATGTTTAAGTATGAAGAAGATGGTTTTCAAGTATATGCTTAAGTATGAAGATTCACCAATTATGTCTGTCCATGTATATCTGGGGGATTAACCCTACTTCCACAGAGAAGTAAAAAAGACAAGGGAAAAAAGCTATGTACTCTCCTAAATTATTGAATGGCAAACAGTAAAATCTGTTCATGTTTTGTTTTTGTTGAGTTTGGAAAGGTATCAGATTAATTAGTTTGCTGATTACTGAATTTTCATTCTGATCAACATAGCCGTAATGTATTAGTATGATTTTGTTGAGAACCAAAGATGAATGCATCAGTAATTAACCCGCTTAAACTAATCACCTGAGTAAGTAGTTTAATAATTAATATTTGGCTAACCCTCCTACTAGGCTTGACAAAAATCCGAGTCCAGATAATTCTAGGTTAAGTCAAATTGGTCTTTAGGTCGAAAACGGTATTACTTGAACCCTGATTGGTAAGCAATTCCGACACTAAAATTATACCGAATCCGGATGTATAATGTTTAAATTATATATTAAGGCAAGTTCATGAATTTGGTATTGGAATGACCGACTAGGGTCCGATATCTGAATTATACATTATCCGAAACGGCTGAACACAAATTTTTCCCCGAAATTCGGACGACCCAAATCCGGTTTTCATCACCCATAGCCAACTCGGTTAACCGAATAATGACGATCGGTTGAACTATTTTTAAATTAAGAAGAATTTTTGATGTTTTTTCATATCAGACAAAAAAGTTGCATTCTCGAACCCATCAAATTTTTACCGGCTCTGCCTCCAACAAAGTGGTGAGGCAGGAGAATTTTACATACAAACCATTATCCATATTTTTGTTTAAAGAAGGGCTATACATAGATTATAGTTATCAACTGGGTTTTCTGGAGTTTGGGATGCGGAGAGGGAGGATTGAAGAAGATAAAGAAGTAAAAATGATATTTGAAATTTTTAGAGAGAGAAAAAGTTCGTATTATTCAGAGCAATATATGTAAAAGTTCGTATTATTTTTTAAGTCAACGTGGATGACGTGGCAAGGTCAAAACAACCAGGTGCGTGCCTCCGCCGTCACGTCAAATCGCCACCGAGTTAAGTTCAACTGCTTCGGTGCAACAGTGAAATAGTCAAAGTCAGATTATTAATCACGAAATCAAAAATTCGTATTATTAAGTGTTTTAGGTAGCGGATAGAGGTTTATGTAGCGGATAACGGTTTAAGCAGCGGATAGCGGTTTAAGTAGCGGATAGCGGATGACTGTTCAAATGAAAATTGTGTTCGGTAAATTTAGCAGTTGAATTAACAGATTATAGTGAATTGACATAAAAGGATATGAATAATTTTGAAAGATAAAATTTTCAAAGGGTATCTTTTGACCGAAAAATATGAAACGCTATACTCCAAACACTAAACGTTAACTTTATTAGCGTTTCACAAAACGCTCCTCAAAACGTTAAACGCTACTCAAAACGCTAGCTTACCGAACACTAATATTTACGCAATTAGAGTTTTGACTTGGTCAAAACGCTAAACGCTGCCCCAAATGCTATTGACGAACACAGCCTAAGTTTTATACGGCCAAAAGTTCATATTAATAGAATCCAATTTCCCAAAAAAAAAGCTTTTTGCCTATTCACCAGAGAAGGATAATACATAAATTAGGATGATTCTTGTACATTGTTCACGAGTTTAATAAAATGTATCAGGTTTCAATTTTCAGATATAATTAGTTTGGTTTCTTTCTTAAGTTGATCATATTTTTTACTTTCATGTCTAATAATTAGAGTTATACTTGAGTCATTCTTCTATGAATGGGAATTGAAAGCTAGGAATGGTCGTGTTCTCCTTCTCTCAATTTCGATTTTCTAGGTTTATGAAATCCTTGGAAATTTCAAAAAGGATCGAGGATCCAAACATATACTAGAGCAGTATCAACAAACATTTAAGTTTTAAGACAAGATTACGTAGACAATTTTGTTTTGAGGAATATTCAAACAAACTAAAACAACCCATAAAATATCATTAAGATATTTAAATTATTAAAAAAAAAGGAAAAGAAAATACTACGTGGCTAAAGGTTGTGGTGTTGGATAGATTCTGGTTGCTCAAATATATGCCACAGAATGACAGAATAACACACAGCCAAAAGAAAACCTGCCAATATTTTTGCATTATCTTCAGGATGTTGATAATTTGATTTCAACTTCTCCTTTTTATGGTTCGTGTGTATTGTTGAAAAATCCTCTAAAATTAGCTCCCTTTCTTTCATATTAATTATCTTCTTTCAAAATTATACAATCAAATTTTAAAAATTTTGACTATAAACTTAAAATTTTTTATTATAAATTTCTAAATATATATAATGAGTTATTATATAAATTTACTGTCATTAAATTTGTAACAAAAAATACTATTACAATGATTAATATAATATTATATAAAAATTTATTAATTAAACAATAATATTGGAGATTATAACAATTAAAATTATGATAATTAATATCCAAAAAAATTTTATAATCCCTAATCAAACAAACTGTGAGACACAAACAATCCTTTTTTTTTTTCTTTTATTCATTTTTTTTAAAAAAAACCCTCTTTGGCTTCATTTCACCTCCACATCCTTCTACCTCGAAAATTATCCGCCATTTTTCTTCTTCTTCTGCTACCCTTCCATGGGCTAAGCTTTTCCCTGCGAGAGTTAGAGAGAATTCTCAAGCAAACCCTTCGAGCTTTCTCTCTCTAACCATATCATCTCTTCGTTTCTCTCTCTAACCATGGAAATGGCGGCCAAACTTCACTGTGTGGACCTCCGCTCAACTTTCATCTACAATCTTCCCCCTCACCCTTCTCCATTTTCCGCCATTAAAGCTTCGAGCTTCACTCTGAAATGCTCGAAACCCTCTCACCTTCCATCTTCTAGGGTTCGTCTGTCCCAAATTTGCTCCAAATTATCAACCCTAGCAGTCGAAACATCCGACCCAGATGCCCAAACAACCGCCCAGAATCGCGAAGACATCGAATCTCTCTTTTCAAAGACAGATTCTTCATCATTCGATCAGAAGAGGGGAAACAAGCAGTCAAATTCCGGGGCTTCAAGTGTTTCTTCCGGGGTTAGGTTGGAAAACATCAGTAAAACTTACAAGGGGGTTACTGTGTTGAAGGATGTTACTTGGGAGGTGAAAAAGGGTGAAAAAGTAGGTTTGGTGGGGGTAAATGGAGCAGGAAAAACTACCCAGTTGAGGATTATTGCAGGATTAGAAGACCCAGATTCTGGAAATGTGATTAAAGCTAAGGAGAACATGAAGATTGCATTTTTGAGCCAGGAATTTGAGGTTGCATTGAGTAGGACAGTGAAGGAGGAGTTCATGAATGCATTCAAGGAAGAGATGGAGGTGGCTGAGAAGTTGGAGAAAGTGCAGAAGGCTATTGAGGCTTCTGTGGATGATTTGGAGTTGATGGGGAGGCTTTTGGATGAGTTTGATTTGTTGCAGAAGAGGGCTCAAGCTGTGGATTTGGACCAGGTGGATGCTAAGATTAGTAAGTTGATGCCTGAGCTCGGTTTCGGGCCCGAGGATTCGGATAGGCTTGTGGCTTCCTTCAGTGGTGGGTGGCAGATGAGGATGTGTCTTGGGAAGATCTTGCTTCAGGTATAATATTTTCGAATGAACAATCATAATGCGAGTTAACAATCATAATAATCAGAGTGAATATGTGGGTGAACAATCGTAGAATCTGTCTATGTGGAGCACATGCTCCGGGTGCACCTAATAAATTGCAGTGTTTGTATGTGTGTTTATGTTGTGGATGAATTGCTCTGAATTGTGTTAGGAATTTGCAATCTTGCTGGTTTTTGGTGTTGGTATTCATTTGGTTTGGTTTGGAATTGTGTCATTTGTTTGCTTGTGTGTGTTGCTTAGGGCTGTCGAAAATTTGGGTTTGGGTTATTACGGGTCCGGATGGATCCCACAGAAGTTGATACCTGATGCCTGGTTTCTTTGGGTATTTCCCGGGTCGGACAAGCCTAAATCCGGGTCAATATTGGGTTCGATCGATAGAAAAATAGAAAAATATTGTGTCTGGATTTGACCGTACCTGGCTTTTTCCAGGTTGGACTAAACCCGGTTTTTGGGTCAGAGAGTTTTGTTGACAGCACTAGTTTTGCCTTTGTTAGAGCTTATACTGATGCTTTGTTGCTTATGAGTTGTCATAATACTGCAAAATCCCAGAATATTATGTAGGGATCGGAGACCTAAATTTTGCTATTAAGAGAGATGGGTTTCAATTGCTCTAATATTTAAAAATCATTCGCTATCTACTACTCCATGGAAAAGACTAATGAGGCATATTGTGTTAGTCCATTATAATATAAGTTGGTGGAAAAGTTCCTTTACCAATTATCCAGATTATGGCATGAGGAAATTTCTTTTCAAAAGTGACAACAACGACAACCGAGCTCAATATAATCCCACCATGCACAAGAGTACATGAAGAAGTTGATTCTGGCGGACCCAAAAAACCTTCTTTTCAAACGAGTGAATTTCATATTTTGTGTGTGCGTACTTAGGTGATATGATGGAAGTGTACAACTGATAGGCTAAGATATTAAGCCTCTTTCTGGGGAGGAATATATTTGGATTATAAGTCCTTCTATGTATATCTTCAAATGGCTTCTTGGAGATAGCCTTCGACAATGTATATATTCCGGAAGAACTGAAAAAAATATGTCCAGCGTTGATAACTATTCTGTCCAAGTATCCTGTCCTCTTCCTTGATGTTTTTATTTTATAATTTGATTGGTATGTCTCGTATCATTTCAGGATCCAGATCTATTGCTTTTGGATGAACCTACAAACCACCTTGATCTTGACACAATCGAGTGGCTTGAAGGGTACCTTAACCAGTTGGATGTGCCTATGGTGATCATATCCCATGACAGGGCTTTCCTTGACCAGCTATGTAACAAGATTGTCGAGACTGAAATGGGAGTTTCTCGGACATTTGAAGGAAATTACTCAAACTACTTGATGTCGAAGGCAGCTTGGATCGAGTCTCAGTTGGCTGCATGGGAGAAACAACAGAAGGAAATCGAGCAGACAAAGGACATCATCAACCGTGTTGGTGCTGGAGTAAGTGCTGGACGCGCTTCTACTGCAGAGAAGGTATTAGCACATATAATCTCAATGTTCAATTTATTCGTAGCATAGTTATCGGGAAACAAGCGTTCCGGAGTCAAAACTAGACTAAATTTGTCCAAAAATTAGCAATCCAGGTTCCGGAATAACGACCCAGGAAGCGTTTCTGGTAACTATGATTCATAGACAACGTTATTGCATTGGTTCATTGACTGTCATAGGTGTGTTTGTATGAAATCTAAATGCTCTTGTTAAAAGTGACTAAATCTCATGGAGTTTGTGATGAAACACATACACACTCTCTTGGTTTCACTAGGATTGTGTATAACTTCATATTTCTTCCGTTTCTGATCCTTCAGTTTAAATTTGAATCTGAAATTGTAGAATGAACCATTTTTGTGCGCTTTTTGGTCGTTCTGTGGACTCGCTTATTTATCTCTTTTCCCCCCATGATTTCTTGGGTGCAGAAATTAGAAAGGCTTCAAGAGGAGGAGCTGGTTGAGAAGCCTTTCATCCGGAAGCAAATGAAGATCAGGTTCCCTGAGCGTGGGAGGAGTGGAAAGACTGTTGTGACGATCAAGAACATGGACTTTAACTATGGTGATAATGTGAGTTAAACTGCCTTCCATCATATGCGAGTTGTTATTAGGTATTCCCTGGTCTGTCTAAATTATCAGCCTTGTGATAACTTTGCTGTTGGTACGCCAGGTGCTGTTTAAGGATGCAAATCTAACAATTCAGCGAGGGGAGAAAATCGCCATTATTGGCCCTAACGGGTGTGGAAAAAGTACATTATTAAAACTGATTATGGGCATGGAGAAACCTACCGCTGGTGAAGTTATTCTCGGGGAGCACAACGTCCTTCCAAATTATTTTGAGCAGAATCAGGTAAATTACTATCAGTTTAGCAATCAACAAACACCTTATTCAAATTATCTAAAATTTGCCCCTCATTTTGTGTTTTTGCCTGACTATGCCGATATTGATTCTGTAATATGTTCCTAGGCTGAAGCGCTAGATTTGAACAAGACGGTTCTCGAGACAGTAGAGGAAGTTGCAGAGGATTGGAGACTTGATGACATAAAGGGTCTGCTGGGACGTTGCAATTTCAAGTCTGAAATGCTTGATAGGAAAGTCGCCCTTTTGAGTGGTGGAGAGAAGGTAGATTACTTATCCAAACATTAATCAATACGTCATGTTGTATCCTCATTATGCAAGTTCATGAATATTTTTCTACTTGTTTAGGCGCGTTTGGCATTCTGCAAGTTCATGGTAAAGCCATCAACTTTGTTGGTTCTTGATGAGCCCACGAACCATTTGGATATCCCTTCAAAAGAGATGCTCGAGGTTGGTCTCCGGTTGAATTTACTTCATGCACTGCACTCCTTATAAAATTATAGCTACGTTGTAGCAGCGAAACTTATTTGGACTGCCTTTCTTGTTCAGGAAGCAATCCAAGAATATGAGGGTACCGTGATTACTGTTTCCCATGATCGGTACTTCATAAAGCAAATAGTTAACAGAGTAATCGAGGTTAAGGATGGATACTTGCAAGATTACGTTGGTGACTACGATGTAAGTCATGCTTCTTTAGTTCTGTCTGGTCTTTTGTGCTCCGAATTTTTGGTGGTCGTCTGAAAATGTTTGTATTTGAAAATGTAATGTGCAGTATTATTTGGAGAAGAACCTCGATGCAAGGCAGAGGGAGTTGGAACGCGAGGCAGAGCTTGATGAGAAGAATTCCAAAGTAAAAGCCAAATCCAAGATGTCAAAGGTAAGCTATCAGCAACGATCACCTACCTACCTATGAACCTCAGCAAAATAAGGTCTAGTTAGATGCATGCAACTATGCTTCTGGCAAAGCAGAGGGAAAGAGACCCTTTCTGACCCATACGAGCTTTTCGAGAAAGTGTTAATGAGCTAAAAACATTTGCCCTTAGCTCAAGAGGCATGGGTGCCTTTCCCAATGGGTTTTATTGGAAGTATTCTTCTTCTTGCGTTTGGTTGTCCGGGAAAGTTAGTCAACTTTTCCAAGTTGACAAAGTTTCCTGTGTTTGGTTGTCTCTAATGGATGGGAAAGTTTTAATATGAGACGCAGTATTTTACTCTCAAGCCCAGTAAACATTTTCCCGCTTACGAATTGTCTTTCTTTACCTGGAAAATCTTTCCCAAGAAACTACTGAACGCGGGAAAATGTTTGGGAGACAAGAAAACAAGGCCTTGGCTAGGCTTCGGTCCAGGACCCCCCCCCCCACCCCCTTTCCGGGAAAAAAACCCCACAAAAGAGAAAAAAAAGAAAACCTGGATAGTGTTTTTGTGATAGATTTGATTGAGCTGAGATCGATTGTTTAACAGGCTGAGAAGGAAGCACGGAAGAAGCAGAAAATGCAGGCGTTTCAGCAAGCAAAGGCAAAATCAAAGGGGTTGAAGAATGCAAAGAGGTGGAACTGAGGTTGGGTGGACTTCCCCTTGGTGTTTTTGACAAAGGCCCTTCCACCATCCCGACCATTGTTTCAGCATGCAGCAGTCTTGCTTTCAGAAAGGCAGTCTTTGGATCATTGTTCATAAGAGTATCAATTACGGTACAAGTTAAGGGGGTAAATCGCAAACTGAAACAGGAGGTTGTAGTCCTAGAGACTCGAGCTTCCAAAGTCGAAAACCATGCAGTTGTAATAGTAGTCACAATTTTAGCAGCTTGTAAATAACAATTTCCTAGACCGTGTTCCCTCTTCATACTCTCTTCTATCTATAAGCTAACATTTGGAAGTATAGGTACCCAGTTACAACATATTCATTGATTACTCTGCAAACAAGTTGTTCATGCTGATTAATGTTGTAAATTTCCAACATGTTTATTCTCTAATTGTTGGTACTCTGCAAACAAGTTTTCCTTGCTTTTACTATTACATGTCATGTGTCATCAATCAGCAGTTGTTTCTGTATTTGATTATCTTGAAGCACTAAGAAGTGGAAAGAAAGCAAATAATGACTCTTTTACAGAAATCCTGATGGCCACAAATGCTTGATTAACAGCAAAAGGCCACAGTTACACTGCTCTGCTTGATTTGCCTTGCTTGACCGACATTCACGCTCTCATCTGATGTCTTCTGGACAGATTTCTGATTTGTCAGAAACCGCGTATATTTATATGCAATGTGTCGAAGTTTGAAGACATCTTTACAACTTCAGTCTGAATGTCACTGATAGTATACACAATCACGAATGTTTTCTGACAAATCACCCAAAATGAGAGATCGAAACATCTTCTGCATTCCTGTTTTCTCGCTATCTTCACATTTCTTTTCTGATTCTGAATATCTTTACATTGCGATAGAATTTAATGCCTCGTTTGGCACACTAGACAATCCAAAAGCAGGGAATTAATCATCAAGCTACTGATATATGACATTATCTGGAAGTCATTACAAAGGGGCTCACCTAAAATCAATGGCGGTCGACAGGGGGTATGAACATTAGTTCAGGAAGTGACTCAAACACACATGGGCTGTATTCAAAAGTCTGATTAATTGATTTTTCTCCTTTGCCCAATTTTTCTAATTGATCATTTCACAAAACATGAATGGACTGATGAACAATGATTTCCCTCCATAATCTTATCTTATATTATCATATATCATGCTTTTTTGTGACCCTTTCTTATGCCTTTAGAATGCATTATTTCAACCCGAAAAAAATACATATGTTAGAAGATCTGATCTCCTCTTTAACCTTCCGCCGTTGCTTAAAATATGACACCAGAAGTTGCTGTCATCATTCATCCTTGTATTTATACATCTAATGATGCTTTTGTTAACCCCTTTCGACTAATTATATTCACTAATCCTATGACTAGTGAATTCACGGCTGAATTAGGTCGAGTGGACCCGCGATTAATTTTAATAATGGTGTGATTAACATTTCATTTTTGTGATTAGTGGGAGGACATTCTGATCTAAGCCTTAGATTATGGTGATGAGTTCTTTGTGGGCTCTTTAGGGAGTTGTTTTAAATCTTGTTAAGTACATGTTTTTGGGTACCTAAAAGTGCGTTCATCTGGACATCTTCCTGAATTGTTTATAATCTTGCTTGTAGGAAGCTGTCAACTTTAATGTCAAGGACAGCTTGGACTCATGTTGCCATCATAATTCCTCCATTTCTTTACATTTCTTCTTCTTCTTCTTTTGTGGGTTCATTCTAACCGACGAACCCCAACTGACAATGTGGGTCCTGCTTCTGCAAGGTCTAAGGAGATCTAGATATAAACAGTCCTAATTACCTGACTGACACTGTGGTCCCATTTTTATAGGGTTTTGAGGAAATCCAGATATAAGTAGTGTTACTGACGAGCGTAAATTTTGATGTTGTTGGGGGGGGGGGGGGGTAGTTTGGGTTGTAGTATGAGTATAAGTTGTCTTACTTACCTGACTGATAGTGTGGGTCCCACTTTTACAGGGTCTGAGGAGATCCAGATTTAAACAGTCTTACTGACGTGAGCAAATGTCGATATTGTTGGGTGGGGGGGGGGGTTGTGGCTGCATGTGGTTTAGGATGTAGTATGAGTATAAGTCGTCTTACTTACCCGAATGATAGTGTGGGTCCCACTTTTACAGGGTTTGAGGAGATTCAGATATAAACAATCTTACTGACATGGGTAAATGTTGATATTGTGGGGGGGGGGGGGGGGGATGGTTGCATGTGGTTTGGGATGTAGTATGAGTATAAGCCGTCTTACTTACCTGACTGATAGTGTGGGTGCCATTTTATAGAGTCTGAGGAGATCTAGATGTAAATAGTTTTACTGACGTGAGTAAATATCGATATTGTGGGTGCATTTTATGGATGCATGTGGTCTGAGATGTAGTATGAGTATAAGCCGTCTTACTTACCTAACTGACAATGTAGGTCCCACTTTTACAGGGTATGTGGAGATTCAGATATAACCAGTTTTAGTGCCGTGAGTAAATGTTGATTTGTGGGGGGATTTTACTGGTTGCATGTGGTTGGGGATGTAGTATGAGTGGTGTGGGTGGTAGGGTTGAACCAACTCAGAGCTCCACTTTGAGTGCAGGGGAAGGGGTCATGAGTCCCTTAAATTATGCACAAATATGGACCAGGAAAAATTAAAGGGGGGAAAAGAAGTTTGAAAGGTCTCAAGATAACCTGCCTATTTGGGAAAGAGATGCATCTATCATGTATCAATCAACAACCATTGTCCAATGACATAACATTGGAAGTACACCAATGTTTTTTGTAGGATCCATCAAAGTATCCAAAATTCAAGCTTCTTTTTCTTAGTTGTCCAGGTTTTGTATGAAACCATCTTTTAATAAATTTATCACGATATGTATTTTTTGTGACGAGCTTTTTATTACTCATATAGGATGATTATAATAAAAATATTTTTTGACAAATTATTAGTTGTAGTTGTGTTAGAAAATTATTCAAATATAACTTATTAGACACTATATTTTTTCTTGTTTCTTATATCCAGCCATTTTCTAATTTCAACTCTCATAGTTATCAAGATTTATAACATTGGAGATACTTTTAGGAGAATTAGAATATGGATCCTTGACTTATATACCATAGTAATCATGAATTCAAGATGAAAATAGAAACTGAATCAAGAGAAGCTAGAGATATACACAAATATTACTAAATTTTGCTTGGATCATTTATAATACATCCAATCAATTGTTTTGTTCTACACTTATTTTCATCCAAATAAATCAATGTCATGTAATTAAAATAAGTTGGATCCACCAGTGATTGAAACTCTCTCTTTCTTTCTGTCTTTGTGTACATAGATAGACTAGGCAATAGGAAGCGCCTACAGAATTTTGTCCGACTTGAATATTCAACTTTGTCCGATTCAGAAGACAATAAAATTTAATTTAGTCAGAACCTGATTTTGAGGTTGACCGAATATTTGGACACAATATTCACTTTTCTCTATTGTCTTAATCCGATTTTGACCCAAAATTCTTTCCGTCTGAACTGTCCAACCTGGAAAAAGGTGATCCAAACATCAATTTCTCATCTGAATTTTGACATAGACTGAATTTGGCCAACCCAAATTTATCTGGACCCCGACTTTTGCAATAGGCATATACAGTAAGAATTTAGCTATTTTGTCCTCTAACAAAAGGGAAAAAAATAGTGTTAAGATTATTTGTGAGTTGTTGGATGGTCAGTCAAGTGGTCAACCAAAGTTGAGTAGAGGGAAGGGGGGCTGGAATTGTGGCATTTGATACATCAAAGTACTTAATGTCACTATTAAAATGTACTCTAAATCATTTGCTACCAACCACACTTCAATCCATTCATTTCCCTCTTTTTTGGGGTTTTTTTTTTCTTTAATTGCTTTATTGATGAGAGTCCCACTTAGTTTTATTTAAAGTAAACAAGTAAAATAATTAGAATTGTATAAATAATTTATATATGTAACTATTCATCATTTATGTAAATTAATACATTTTCTTTGAGAATAATTAATCGGTTATATATAGGGCTAAATATATTTTTGACCTATTTAAATTAAACGACCTTATTATGTTTATTATTCCATATTAATTGCTGATAACTAGCAATTTTGTAACAATAATAATAATATAAAAAAATGACTCATAATTCAAATATAATTTGTACTGTTAGTTGAAATATTTCTCTATCAAAATTAACTCTATTTATATTAATAGATTATTCCTATGTAAAAAGTGGATCTTTTTTCCTCATCATTTTAATGAACAAATACACATAAAATTTGGTGCACTTATGAAAATTTGAGTTCAATTTTATTTTGAGCAACATGTTTGTACCTCTTTGCATCAAATTCCATTATAAATGTTGGTATTACTACCTCCGTCTCTTTTTAATTGTCCAATTAACTAATTCCCCTGTTCCTTTTTATTTGTCCAATTACCTAACATTTACATTTCTAATAACTATAATTCTCATTCTATCCCTTGTAAATATATTTTTTGCGAGGATATTTTCAAGGACATTTTGGACAATGTACAAAATTTTTGCCCAATTCCTTATATTTTTTGGTTTCATAAAAGTAGTTTCAAAGATAATTAATCAGGGACAGAGGTAGTACTTAATAATATTCAAATATTTATATATTTTAATTTCTTTTAGGGAAAAAAATATTATTATTAATGAAATTTATAGGGGGGGGCAGTGGGACCTATTGGCGGGCACGTCTAAGCTCTCCCGCCGGCATGCTTTTTCGCACGTTAAATTAATTAACCTTCGATGGGGCCCACCCTTGCCTTTCTTTGTGGGTCCATTCCTTTTTTATTTTTCCTTTTTTTCTCTCTCATCAATTTTGGTGTAGGCTTAAAGGGAAACAACAAAAAATACCTAATTAAAATTTCATATCCGAACCTAGCTAGCTTCGGATTGTTGCTACCTAACTTTTGAAGTCTTCAATTTTGGAGGGAAACTTTTATCTCTCTCTTATAATATAGATGGTTCTTTATATTTATTTATTGTTAATTAATTTGCTATGCAAGATCTCAAGCTATAAGACTGTACTCCCTTCGTCCCATATTAATCATCGTCTTTAGAAATTGTACAGTCAAATTTTAAAATTTTTGACCATAAATTTTGCAATATATACAATGAATTGCTATATAAAATTAACATCATTAGATTCGTAATGAAAAATACTATCATAAAGATATAATATTGTCATTGTTAATAATATATTATGTAAGAAATTATCATTCAGAGAGTGAAATTGAAAACTGTGAAAGTCAAAATTATGACAATTAATATGAAACAGAGGAAGTAGCAAATTATACTGGACATCGTGGTGGACTTACCTAGATACAATACATATATTAAAATTGATCAATTTTTTTTGTAATGAATTTGTGTAAAAAAATTTGATAATTTAAAAGACTTGATCAATGAATTTTGCATTAATATTGATAAATTTATGATGAATCTTATAATAAATATTGATGAATTTTTATTAAAATTTAACACCTTGGTTGACCAAGGTAGGTACTACAAATAAGACTGTAGTTCAGTGTGTATAATTAATATTTATTCATTATTATTATTTGTTGATTTAAACACGGATGAATTTTTGTATGGTGCTTTAAAAAGTATAATAGGTTGTATTATTTCAAATAATGAATACAAGTTTATAGTCATTTTCATATTAGTAACTTTATATAAGATAATATGGTTTGAGAAAAAAGAAAGAAAATTGTTAGTGTAGTGCTAGTACAACAACTTGCAATATTGTTTTCAAAGCATCTCTACACATTAGCTTATTGTAGGTTAAAATATTAGAAGTTATTTAGGTTATAATTATTATAGTTCATCTAATCACTTTATAATAAGAATAATTAAAAAAAATTCTAAGATTATTATCTATCACTCTCATACATATAAATATATTTGCTTCAATCACCTCAAAGTTCATGATACTTTGAATTAATATTAGATGATCTTAATTGATGACATAATAAGAATAATATGAACCTTAATTAGAAGAATGGGAGTTATCTAATCATGGTTTCATGTGTTAATTGTGCCTTTGAAATAAAGCAAAGCTTTATTATAAGAATTAATGCATGGATTAACAATCTTGGCAATGGAAGGTTGGGATGAAAAGGTGCATGCAAATTGGGGATGTCCCATTTGATTAGGGCACTCCTTTTGCCCTACAAATTATATCAATCTAACTTGGGGTAGGTTTCATTCACATATGAGATTATTAGATCATGTTAAGATCATATGGTATGGATGCATTGGATCATATCTAGATTTACTTTTATTAGATCACACTAATCACTAAAGGCAACAAAGATGATAAAATATAACAAAAATGATAAATGTCTTGGGTGCAAGACACATATTATGTATCTTGTCATTATAGAAAATCTATATATTTGTAAATTAAATTGGAAAAAAGTTACATGATTGGCTTCTATAAGTATAATAATATATATAAATTGTATAAAATCACACTTTTATCTTTATTTTTAAAAATTTACAAGAAGGCGTCTAAAATATCCCCAACGGATGGGGTTCATTCATTAGGGTGTCAATTTTAATTGTTGGCGTAGCCAACATATTCCAAGCTTCTTATAATTGATAATTAATAGTATCTGTCAAAAAAAATTAGAGTTAAAAATGATAAAAAGTATTGATTTTATAAGGAGCAAGATACTTAAGAAGTGTCTTGCCCCAAGACACGTATCATCACCCGTATTCGAAAATGATAAATTTTGGGTTTTTGGCACCAAATAATCTCTACTTTTGAGTTTTGATTAGGATTTATGAATAATTCAAACTGACTTTTTGATCATGAATGGTCCAAATTTTTGACGTAATTTCTATTACTGAACCTTTTATCTATTTCAGACATTAAATTTGTACTTTTGGTTGCTGAAAATAGACAAAAAATTTAATGATAGAAATAGGCAAACGTTTGGACTATTGATGGTGAAAGAGTCAGTTTGAATTATTATCTGTCAAGGCCCCAAAAGTAGGGATTATTTGAGGATAAAAACCCAAATAATTTTTTCTCCTCTCTCTTTACATTTAAAAATAAATACTCTTTATTTTAAAAGAAAGCTCTTGAACTTTATATAATTAATTAAAGCAAATATTGATTTATTTATTTCTCGAAGTTTTAATTAATTTCACTTAAAACAAAGTAATCAAGATTGATATGATATCGGTGGAATCAAGTGTTATGGAGAAGTGCATGTACATTGTTCATGATTTGTTATGATAATCTTTCTTGAACATTTTTTAAGGAGGCATAACTAAGTATATACATTCAATAAATTAAATTTAAAGTAATACTGAAAAATTCTTAATTATTTCAATGATACAATAAACATTAAAATGTTATTAATATAGTTCACTAATTAGAATAATGAGTTGTTCACTTGTTCCTACTTAGCTTCCTAGTAAACAAATTAAAGCTTAATCAACAACAGAAAAACACCAAGTATAGTCCAGCTAATGTGAGGTTTGAAGGAACTGATAGGTAGACAATTTATCCACCTTCCATGGAAGTCCATGAAGAAATTGATTTCGACAAGCCCAAGGGCCGAAACCTTTTGAAAAGCAAAAACAAAACCATTTAGAAAACGATATGGAAAACAATTTGGGAAAAGAGAATAGGAAAACAGAAGGAACGCGACTTTATACCCAAGTTCTAGTGATACATACGCAGTTCACCAAATGAACTCTGGGAAGACACACGCACAAAAATAGGTACAAGAAACACACAAACAAGTCACGAAAATATATCCTAATAACAACCTACCGACAATTAATATATATTGATAATAAATACAATAATCTCATTCTACTTTGTGTTATAAGCATATTCATATGTCATTTCAATTACTATTTATATGTGAGTCCCAAATCCCAATTGTGGAAACATAATATCTTGAATGATAATTTTTGATCATTTTACTTTTGCAATATCATGTATCAAGTTGAGGAAGTGCAATTTGCCATTAAAGTAAGTATCACTTCAATCAAAGATGATAAAGCACAAACTAAGGCTTTAGGTTTAGACAAGACAACTACTCAGTCGGTTATAATTTATTTATGACATTCTAAATGTAACTTTTACTATTTTTTTCTCTAATAATTAATTTTATGTTCTCCATCTCTATTTACAGTATAAACCATTTTTTCTTTAAATTAAAGCAATTAAGTAATTTTATTCCTTTTCCCCTTAAATTTATGATTTGTATTGATATCTCTCCATTTACTCAAATTGACAAACAAATAGCTAGGAACGGAGGGAGTACTCCACTTTAACTATCATTTTAAGAATATTATAAATTTATTTTTATAAAAATATTGTTTAATGCAAATCAAATAATAATAATTTCACATAATATGTCATTGTATATATCAAAAGTTAGTGATCTAAATGTTTTCAAATTCAATAGCAACCTCCTAATGAAACACGTTTGAACGTCATCTGGGAGATCCAGATGTAGGAAGTCTTTCCCCTATGAATTGAAGTTTTAAGCTCAGTAAAGATTTTCCCAAGAAGAAAAAGCCGGGCAACTTTTTTTTTTATTTATTTTAACACGGGTAAAAGATGTTACAAAGTAAGTTGGTATCACCCTTATACCTAGGCTTTTTCCTAAGTTGTCTTCATACAAAATCAAAGAAAGATCCAAAGTTGGGCAAGCAATGATCCCAAACAACAAAAGATTTGTAAATTGGTTTCAGTTAGCCATCTAGTCAGCTGCCTGTTAATTTGCATCTCGATAAATAAGATTGATAGTGTACTATTCCAAGTGACTCATGCATAAGGTTTTTAATACCTTATATAATCATGTCAAATTTACCATGGAGTTTTGATTTGACCTTGAATAGCTTGAATGAAGATGTGGCTATCCCCTTCTATATATTTGGACTTTGGAATGCCCAACTTGAATAGTATGCTTGAGATCAAACCTAAGAGAAAGTGATTTTGTCAAGAGGATAAAATCAGTGTATATCGCCACGAATCCTACTTTCTTAAGATGACCACGTTGAAACAAAACAACTGATTCATGTCTATTAAGACCTTGTTCTTTTCTGCGGTTGGCAAACTGCAGTGCCACAGCCTACCGCAATTTGCCACAACCCACCACATTTTACCGCAAATCATTACTTTTCTCTCTCCTCACTTTTCTCCTCTACTTTTTACATTATCTCTCCTCACTTACCCCACATACCAATAACCTACCACAATTCCACCACAATTCCACTACACCTCACCACACCATTCTGCAAAATACCGCATAAAAGAACAGGGCCTAAAGACAACCAAAATTTAACTTAATCCAATTGAAACATGGTTGTTTATTCCCATATCAGACGTGGATGTTCATCCTGCTTGGAGATTGAGTACTTCACCAAGGAATGGTTGTTCAGAGGTTGGTGATAGGAGAACCTTCCGAAAACCTCCTCTTGACTCTAATGAAAACCTTGTTCGTGTTGAAGATATCATTGTTGAAAACACTTTTGTTACGCTTCTTCCACATGCTCAAGACGAGGTAGGTAACTCTTAAAATTTCATTGAGTGTGAGAGAAATCATTAAGATCGAGCTTAAATAACTAGGTTACCTTTTACTATCCATGGGCCATCTAATGCTAGATGTTAGCCATCTATGGGATCGACCAACTCCTGAGACTCTAGCGACAAACACTGAAAGATAAGGTTAGCCATCTAATGCTAGAGAATCATTAAGAGTTTGCTTCAAAAATTTATATTGGGTGCATTTGGTTGGTAAAAAATTCTAGGGAAATGGTCAATTTTTCAGGTTGACTTATTTTCCCCGTATTTGGATGTAGCTTGATCCTGGGAAAAATTTCACGGGAGTCCCACCATTTCTTACATTTTCCAAAGGAAAATTTCCCTTATGGGGGCCTAAGCTAGGGAAATTTTTCCCGAAAAAATCTTTCCCATGGAAAACTTCCCTTGAGAATTTTAACTTTGAAATTTTAATTTCCAAGATCTTTTAACTTTGAAAATTTGAAGCTTATATATGATTCCATGAGTTAGATAGGAGCACATTATGATGAAGCAACATGGAGAAGGGCTTTTCTTGCGCATCACTTCATAAGATTCATGTTTCATAGTAATTAATTACTTTCTCCATATATTACCCTTTTGGTAGTATATTATAATTGTTAATTAATTAGTTACGAGTTACTAATTCAGCATTCAAAATTAGAGCTTCTTAATTACTCCCTCCGTTCCATATTAATTGTCATAATTTTGACTTTCACGGTCTTCAATATTACTCTTTGATTGATAATTTCTTACATAATATATTATTAAACAATTACAATTTTATACTTTTATGATAGTATTTTTCGTCACGAATCTAATGGTGGTAATTTTATATAGCAACTCATTGTATATATTGAGAAATTTATGGTTAAAATTTTTGAACTTTGACTGCACAATTTCCGATGATGACAGTTAATATAGAACGGAGGTAGTAGTTACGTTCATATCATACCTGCTCTTATTGTAATTAAATATGCTCAATATATAGTATCTGTTTTAAAAAATTAAGTTTCTTCAAGTTTTTTAAGGAAGGTTGGTGATCATGCATGATTACGATGGACATATCATAGCATTAAACATATTTATTTAAAAAACTAAGTTTCGTCAAGTTTTTTGGACGTGTAAAGAAAGAAGAGAGGATCGTCATGTCATAAATTATATATAATGCAAGGTCAAACATATAGGTATTCTCATGAAAATGTCTTGGACGAACAATTAAACATGTAATTTTGTGCGAACTAAATGGTCAACTTAATTGAGTTAATTAGCTTTATTATATTCTCTCCTTTTCATTTTATCTGTCACATATTACATGTTTAGTGTATTTTAATGTCTTTTTTAATTAATAATTTTACGGATAATATCTTATCAAAAAGTTGCAATATTATATCCAAATAATAGTAATTTTTTGTTACTAATATAGTAATGACAGTTTTGTATATTAAAATATTTTATATATTGGGAAATTTAATTTTCAAAATTTAACTCATATGTATATTTAGGTGATAAATTAAATGGAAATGAGATATATCATTGATGTCTAAAATTAATTTAGAAAAAGAGAAACTAAGTAACCTTTTTTTTTATAAAAGTACACAATATTAACGAAAATAGTCATATACAGAAAGTAGTTTTATAAAATATAGTTTTTGATGTAGACTATTTTGTCAAAAAAGTTTTAAATTGATTTAAGTATTGTTTATTAATTAAAATTAACTGTCTAATGTCTATAATTGTTATTTCAAATAAAACGCGCGCAACATATTTCATTATATGTTTAATAATCAAAACATTTTCACCATCTTGCTTTTCATAGGCTTATTGGCTTCCATATATGATGATTGATGAGTGATGAAGTTAACTATATTGTAACACATTGATATTTGCCTCCAAAATTCAATCCAATCCAACTCGAAAATCTAACACAACAAAACAAATAAACATAAGATTCATATACGGAGTATAAGGATTACTCAATTAAACTAATAATATAAAGTTGCATGGGCCAATATTAAATCATCCTAAATCTATGATTAATAAGAAGTGAGATTCTAAAATAAAGAAACTCCGAGGAGAATAAATCTGTATTTTAATGCATCGGAAAAGGTTTTCGATTTTAGAAGACTCAAATATATTTTTTTCCTTGATTTTTTTCATGAAAAGACACAACTGTGTTCTATAATCAAAATCACCTTTTTCAGGAAACCGCGTATCTGCCCTGAAAAGATAAGCTTAATTATCTGACAGATACTTCTTCCTGAAACTGATGACATATCAAACAGATAATTTTTTCTAAAACTTACGACCTTTCACACGTAATTTTGCTAAGAGTTCATATCTTTTTATCGTAACATTTTACATTAATTTTTATATTAAAAAAATCAAAGTTATAGCTTTTCATACATGACTTTCAAAATCAGTAGCAATAATTCAGTTTTTTTTTTTCCAAAATCAAAGTTACACCTTTTCATAAGTATTCTTAATTAAACCACTAATATAAAGTTGCATGGAGCAATACCATTAGGTAAATTATCCTATAAACCATGACTAATAAGAAGTGAGATTGTAAAACAAAAGGATTTGGAGGAGAATAAATCCGTATTTTAATGCATCAATTCTAGAGATTCGAATATACTTTTCTTCCTTGATTTTTTTCATGAAAAAACACAAGTGTCTTGTAATCATAATCACCTTTTTCAAAAGTCACGTATCTACCTAGAAAAGATCAGCTTAACTATCTGACACATACTTCTTCCTGAAACTTATATAGAAGTTAGTTTTATCAAATATAGTTATCTTGTTTATCATTATAGTAAAATTTAGTTATCTCACATATATAGTCTTTGCAACTTTTTCAATTAAAGTAGACTACTTTATTTAAAAAGTTTTAAATTTAAATATTATTTGTTAAAAATTAAGTACTCCCTCCGTTCTTTTTTATTTGTCATTTACGGTTTTCTATATCAATTTTTAATCAATAATTTTTAATATATAATTTTTATAAAAAAATATAATATTATACTTTTTTAATAGTATATTTTATTACGAATCTAATGACATCAATTTTATATGATGAATCATTATACAAATTAAAATATTAACAATCAAGGTTTTTTAACACAATTTTCTAAACGACAGATAAATAAAAACCGGAGGGAGGATATATATTTGTTATTTCAACTTTAATGAGCAAACCACACTATTCATCTTATTTCAACTAATCAACTTATTTTCACAATCTTGCTTTTTATAAGGCCTATTGGTTTCCATGGTGAATGACAGTGGCGAATCCAGAAATAAAATATAGCGGATTCAAATTTAAATATAAAAGTTAAAACAATTAATCGGAGAATTTACAATTCTCTTTCGGATAGCTATTATTTTCTTTTGGATAACTGTCCTCATTTAGCTGTTTTGCCTTGAAATCAACGTACTAATACTCCCTTCATCCCAAAATTCTTCTCCAATTTGGCGCGCTCGTCCGTTGCTTATTCGTTTGCTTTTTTTTTTTTGGAACTTTGACAAGAAGGCTTTACTTTGAAAGCTTGATAAGTTTAAAGTTATGATTGTTGATTTACCAAAATATATATGACAACTTAAAGTATAACAATCTACCATTATTAAATTTGTGATAGAAAATATTTATACCTAAACATACCATTACAAGTTTTGATAGGATAAAACTCGAAAACTTTATGGTCAAAATACTGCTTTGAAGACTGTGCAAAGTCAAACAGATAAATTCTGTCAACCCAAAAGAACATGGCCTGAATCAACTAATCAAAGCAAATAGACTAACATTTCTAAGAATTATGACTACATAATCATACTTAAACTAACTCAAATTAAAAAGGGAAAAAATTACACTAAAATTCAAAGAGAATCGATAATAACAACGCTTACGAAAATAAAGTAAAGAAAATACATTCATTTGGATTCGAACACGCGACCTATGACCATAAAAAGCCAAATAAGACTAAGTAATTACACGTATGGATGGCAATGGGTCGGAGGCGAATCAGAGGTAGGTACCTCCACCTTCGCTTCAACTAATAATCGGAGGTGGAGGTCCACCTCCAAATCCGATTAATCGGAGGTGGGAAAACCTCCAAATCCAAACTTAATCAGAGGTCCTAATCGCTGACCAGTTTAGCTATCAGAATTTATAGATTCACTATCGTGTTTGCTTCTTAATATAAAGAAATATTACACAAATTTTCAAAAAAAAAAAACTTGAAGATTTTTTTAAGCGGGGTCACTTGACCTCACGTGAACTCACCCTAAATCCGCCTCTGATATTAACTAGATTGTCACACATTGATATTTTTGCCTCCAAAATCCACTCCAATTCAACTCCAAAATCTAACATAACAAAATAAATATATATAAGATTCATAAATTTACTCAATTAAACTATTACTATAAAGTTGTATGTGCCAATACTAAATAATCTTAAATCCATGACTAAGGCCCTGGTCTTTTCAGTGGTATTTTGCGGAATGGTGTGGTATGGTGTGGTAGGTGTGGTGGAATTATGGTAGGTTATTGATATTTAGGGTAGGTGATGAGAGAGAATGTAAAAAGTAGAGGAGAAAAGTGAGGAGAGAGAAAAGTAATGATTTGTGGTAAAGTGTGGTGAGTTGTGGCAAACCGCGGTATGCTGTGGCACCGCAGTTTGCCAACCGCAGAAAAGAACAGGGCCTAATAAGAAGTAAGATTCTAAAATGAAAGGATTCTGATAAGAATAAATTAAATTTGTATTTTAATTTTTAATGCATCAGAAATGGTTTCTCAGTCTAGAAGACTCATATATACTTTTCTTCCTTAATTTTTTTTTTCATGAAAACACATAGTTGTCCTGTAATCAGAATCATCTTTCTCAGGAAACCGCGTATCTGCCCAGAAAAGATAATCTTAATTAATTATCTGACAGATACTTCTTTCTAAAACTTATAACCCATCAGACAGATACTTCTTTCTAAAACTCACAACCATTCACACGTAATTTTGCTAAGAGTTCATGTCCTTTTATCGTAACATTTCAACATCATTTTTTTACATTAAAAAATCAAAGTTATACCTTTTCATACATCAGTCTTCCAAAATCAATGGTAATAATTCAGTTTTTAATTTGGTCATACAATAATAATTTAAAGTGATGGGAAACTGGTTTATTCCCTCCGTTTCATATTAATTGTCATAACTTTGATTTTTACGTTCTCTGATATTACTTTTTAATTGATAATTTCTTAAATAATACTCCCTCCGTTCCATATTAATTGTCATAGTTTTGACTTTCACGGTCTCCAATATCATTCTTTGATTGATAATTTCTTACATAATATGTTATTAACAATTACAATATTATACTTATATGATAGTATTTTTCATTACGAATCAAATGGTGGTAATTTTATCTAGCAACTCATTGTATATATTGAGAAATTCACGGTCAAAATCTTTCAAGTTTGACTGCACAATTTCCAAAGACGACAGTTAATATGGAACGGATGGAGTATATTATTAAAAATTGTAATATTATACTTTTATGATAATACTTTTCGTTACGAATCTAAAATAGTAATTTTAAAATACTACCTCCATCCCAAATTATTTGTCCACTATTTCATTTTTGGATGTCCCAAAAATATGTCCACTTTCCTAAAATGGAAACTTTTATTTTATTGAAATTACTAAAATACCCTTGATTTGAATTTTAAAAGTAATTAAATATGAGATGGAAAAGTATAAATAGAAGTTTTGAATTCAAAATTAAGGGTATTATTAATATTTTATTGCTAATTGAGATTAAGTTGTTGATTTTTTTTAAAATGCGTGCTAAATCAAAGGGGACAAATATTGTGGGACGGAGGGAGTAATATGTTACTAACTCATGGTATACATTGAAAAATTTATCGTGAAAATTTTTAAAATTTGATTGTGCGATTATCAAAGAGGACAATTAATACAAAACAGAAAGATTAAAAAATAAAAAAGGACACGTGGCAGATGGAGAAGAGAGAGAAAGAGATAAAAATAGACTTTTTGTGAGTTTTTTTTTATTACCAAAAAAGATTTGCAGGGTTTCAGGTGGTCCGAAGCGGGTGGTTCGGAGGCAGTTTTTTTTTGGGCACAGCCAAACTAGAGAGAGAAACAAGAGAGAGAAAGAAAGAAACTCAGAGAGAGAGAGAGAGAGAGAGAGAGAGAGAGAGAGAGAGAGAGACGGGGGGAAGAAAGTAAGAGAGAAAGGTTTGACAATGGCGGATTGGGATTATTCAAGTTTAAGTAAAAGATTAAACAAAAATTAAACAAATAATAATTTTCCCATCTCTTTTCGCCCTTCTTTATAAACCTTCTCCTTCCCCATTCCCCTGTCTCTCTCATCATCATCAAACAAAACCCAAAAAAAAAAAAAAAAAACACATTCATTCATTCATCTTTGTGTCTCCCAAACCCATTTGATCATCATCAAACAAACTTCAACATTCTCTCTCATTCTTGCATCGATTTGTGAACTGGGTTTTTGAAAAATCTATCTGGGTGTGTGTCAAATTTGAATGGTCTGACCAAAAAATTCGAGTTCTTGAATTGAGACGCATTTCCGGTTTTCTTTCTGTAAGTGTGTATCAATGGCGGGAGAGGGAACGACGTCGTCTCCTGCTGCTTCAGTGGTTGTGGAAGATGGTCATTGGCAAAATGGGAAGCGGTTGAGCGACATTGATTTGGCTTCGAGAAAAGCAGAGGAGGCTTGTATGATCCTCTTCTTCTTTCTGAGTTTTCTCTCTGCATTTGTTTTCTTGCACTTTGGTACTTATTTTGTCATTGATAATGTGGGAACTTGTTAAAAATCATTCATAATCTGGGTATGTAATTGAGATTGTGGACAATAATCAATTAACATTGAGTCAAATGTTGGGTTTATGCTTGTTGAATGGATGATCATCTCTTACCCTAGATGTTTTGCATTTGGGATTTGGGATTTTGTGTTTGATGTGTTTTGTTTATGGGTTTTGGATTGTGTCATGTTTTGTTGTTCAGTCTGATCATCACAATGGACATGTCTGAATGAATGAATGAATGAATGAATGAATGAATGAATGAATGAATGAATGATGACTTTTTCATCTTTTTCTGCGTTTTGGGTGTGAATTATCTTATGATGATGAGTTTGGGTGATTTTCGACATGTTTATCTGACAAGGGTCACATTGAATTTTGTAGCACTAAGGCGATACGAGGCGACAGAATGGTTAAGAAAGATGGTTGGAGTTGTATGTTCTAGGGATTTGCCCTCTGAACCTTCTGAAGAAGATTTCAGATTAGGGTTGAGAAGTGGTATAATCCTTTGCACTGCGATCAACAAGATTCAACCCGGCATCATCCCAAAGGTACTCAGTAAAACAAGTAGGGAAAAACAACCCATTACAAAATTGACAATTTCTGATCACTTTGATTACTGTTTGTTTGATTGATTGTAGGTGGTTGAGACTCCAAATGACACAGTGGTTGTCGCCGATGGAGCGGCTTTAATGGCATACCAATACTTCGAGAATTTGAGGAACTTCCTGGTTGCTGTTGAAGAATTGGGGCTTCCTACTTTTGAGGCATCTGACTTAGAACAGGTTGTTGGAAACTTCATTCTCTAGTCTTTTGCAAATGATGAACAACCCTTGTTTTCGAAGCAAAATATTAACTTCCTCCTCTTTCGAATGATGTGATCAGGGTGGGAAGACGGCGAGGGTAGTGAACTGTGTTCTGGCATTGAAATCATTCAGTGACTGGAAAGTAGCCGGCGGATGTGGTTCGTGGAAACTCACTGGAAGCATAAAATCACCCTCCAGTGGGAAGACATTTGTTAAGAAGAACGCGGACCGTCTGTTGAGTGCAGTTCCCAGCATTTCTTCTGGTAGTGAGAGGTCCCTAGATGTTTTCGCCCATGAACAATTTGGCGAACTTGGTCTTGATCTTACTGATATGGTGAACAAACATTACATTTTTCATGTGAAGTTTTAGGGGTTTAATTTGCATTTTTTGGGGTTGAACTAACAAGTCATTATCGCTTTGTGTTCAGTGGAATTCTCGTTCCTTAGGTAATATGATTCGGTCCCTCATTGTGGATAAGAAACCGGAAGAAATACCGGGTGTAAGTGCTTAATTTTGCCCTTGTTCTGTGACATTTGATTCCTGTGAAAGTTCTTCATCGTAACGCTTAACCTACTGATTTCAGATTGTTGAGTCTGTACTGAACAAATTTATGGAGGATTGTGAACGCCGACTAGCACATCAAATTGAAGAAGTAAGTAGCTGCGACATTTTCTTTTTGTTTTAACAGGCATAAACTTGTAATTTATGTTTTCTAACCGTAATCTCCTATGTGACAGCTGAAGAATACTCAAGAAACAATGTCCATGTCAGGGCAGAACACAACTCCTACAGAATCTCCCAAGGCAGACTCACAGGTACACTTGTAAACACAACTAAACATGCTATTGTATTTTTTTCCCTGACAATGTATGTAATATTTGACAAACATGTTTCAGAGTGTCGGAAACACTGCACCTGACGAAGCAAGTGAGGCAGGACATTTCAGCGAAGGAGAAGAAGAAGTCAAGAGTCAGGAGTATGTTATTGTTCCTCCACCCGAAACAAGTGACCACCTCAAGAAACAGGAGATGATTGTTGAACGACAAAAGAGAGAAATCGAGGTAAAATGTTGGAAACCATGCTGTTCTTGAATGAGGCTTGTTTTGCTTTGGAGGTTGTATCTGACATTGTCGGTTACTTCCAGGCATTGAAACATACCATCCATGCTACAAAGGAAAGTATGCAATTGCTTCGAATGAAGTATTATGAGGATTTCAACTATCTAGGTACACTATATGACACAATTTTCACCATGTCGGATGAAAAACTTTGATGGGTCATACTGACATTCGGTCCGCATATTTTCCCTTCAGGGAAGCAACTTCAGACTCTTACCCACGCTGCAGTCGGATACAAGAAAGTTTTGGAAGAAAACCGTAAGTTGTACAATCAAGTGCAAGACCTCAAAGGTAACTTTCGCATTACTTTGTTAGGTTTAAATGCTCCCTGTTGGACCTATGCAAATAAACCGAGATGTATCTTCAACTGTAGGAAATATTAGGGTATACTGTCGAGTACGCCCATTCTTGCCAGGGCAAGCCAGTGGTTCTACTGTAGTGGATCACATAGAAGAAGGGAATATCAGCATTTTCACTCCAACAAAGAATGGCAAAGAGGCGAAGAAATCCTTCAATTTTAACAAAGTGTTTGGACCTACTGCTACTCAAGGTTGGTCCAATGACTTTATTTGTTGTTACATCCTATAGAGCATTTTCTGAATTGCATTTTTCTGCAGCTGAGGTGTTTGGGGACATGCAGCCTCTTGTTCGGTCTGTGCTTGATGGATACAATGTCTGCATATTCGCATATGGACAAACAGGATCAGGGAAAACCCATACCATGGTACAAATAAACTGCTGTTTACAATCACTGAATTGTTTTCGTGGTATTCTATGATCATGTTGAAGACTCTGACTCCTTTGGTTAATGCAGACTGGACCGAACAACCCTACTCCGGAGACCTATGGTGTGAACTACAGAGCATTGAACGACTTGTTCCTCATCACGCAACAGAGAAAAGAAACCATTTGCTACGAAGTTTCTGTTCAGATGATGGAGATCTACAACGAGCAAGTTAGAGATCTCCTAGCCACCGATGGCTCAAACAAAAGATATCCTTTTACATGCTTATGTTGGATGATTGTTTGCTGGTTTTCGCCTTGATTGTTAGGCATCCCTATATGTAACATAACAAGTTGAAGTTTTCCTTAACTAGTGCATACGTTAGAAATCAGGAACAATGCAGTGAATGGGATCAATGTCCCTGATGCAAACAGACTGCCCGTCTCAACAACGTCCGATGTGATCAGTCTGATGAACCTTGGACACAAGAATCGCGCAGTGAGCTCCACTGCCATGAATGATCGTAGTAGTCGTTCTCACAGGTTAGGTTATAACACTTATGTTTTGAGATTATACTCTCTATGTATGTATGTATGTATGTATGTATGTAATGACTAACTTGATATATATGCATGAATGGTTTCGTTTCAGCTGCATGACAGTACATGTTCAAGGGAAAGACCTAACATCAGGAAGTGTTCTACGCGGGTGCATGCATCTGGTTGATCTTGCTGGGAGTGAAAGGGTGGACAAATCAGAGGTGACAGGGGACAGATTGAAGGAAGCCCAACACATCAACAAGTCGTTGGCCGCACTCGGGGATGTCATTGCTTCTCTCGCCTCGAAAAGCGCTCATGTCCCCTACAGGAACAGCAAGCTCACACAGTTGCTTCAGGACTCACTTGGTACATATTTCTTCTCACAAAACCACATATCAAAATCACAACTTCTGGTTTTCGTAATGTTGTTTTTGTAATGTGTCAGGAGGACAAGCGAAGACGTTGATGTTTGTGCACATCAGCCCGGAAGTAGATGCCCTGGGAGAGACCATCAGTACTCTCAAATTCGCTGAGCGCGTGTCAACCATAGAGCTCGGTGCTGCCAAGGCAAACAAGGACTCTTCAGGAGATGTCAGAGAACTGAAAGAACAGGTTCTTAATCAGTCATTATGTCGAGTAATTAATGTAATGTCTTGTTTGGATGACTGTTAATAGTTTTCTCATGGCATTCTTTCGTTCAGATTGCTAATCTGAAGGCGGCATTGGCCAGAAAGGAAGAAGAAGTGGAGCATCTTTCAAGATCAGTATCAGGCACCCCTGAAACTCTGAGTGTCAAGTCTGCTACAAGCACTGCATCTTCCCCTGTACATCCTATCTTACGCGCAGCAGCAGCAACAGCGAAAGAAACCTCCAGTAGTCGTAGAGCCTCGACTGAGGATATCCCTAGCACCAAGGTACAATTCTATCATGACTTTCGGTTTTCATCTAATGGTGCGTTTGGTAGAATCCTGGGAACATTTCCCTAGGAAAAACTTTCCTAGCAAAGTGTTTAGAGTTTTGTACACTTTTTCTGATGAAGGTGAAATCGAGCAGCACAATAGCGAAGAAAGGAAGAAGGCGAAGCCTGGACCCTAATGAGCTGCTGACAGAGAGGCAGCAGCAGTTTGGAGGGGAGAAGAAGGAATGGATGGGGAAGCAGGATAGAGGAGTTGGTAGGCCAAGGTCTTCAGGGCATGAAACATTGCATCATAAGGATAAAAGACAAGATAATGATAGTGAAAATAGTAATGTACAGATTAGTAGGTATGATGACCCAACACACCCAGATGTGATCGACGAGCTCGAGACTGCAACCAGTGACTCATCTGAGCCAGATGTTCATCAACTCCACCACCTTCTCCCCAAGGTGTCTAATGCCTTGATGGGTTCAAAGATCAGGAAACCTATTGTCAAAACCATGGACAAAAAGTATGCTTCTTTCCCCCCACATCTTATTTTATGATCATTTTATTCATTGTTGTATGCTTTTTCCTGCTTTTTTCCCCATCTTATGATCAACTTATACATTGAATGAATGTGTCTACTTGAAGAACAATCTAAAAGTGGGTCCCATGTTCAAACCAGCAAAAGCGGGACCTATGTTGGGAAAAACCCACAAATCTGCAAAAGCGGGACCCATGTTGGGAGTTGTTGTAATATACGCATTGTGAACTGATGTGTATGATGTTTTTGCATGAACAGGAGTTTGATCCCATCAGAACCATCACGGAGAGTGGCCAATGGGACGACGCCACATGTAAGCAGGACAGGGGGGCCAGCAGGGCACACGAAGAGAAAAACGGGCAACACAAAGTCAAGTGAAGCAAAAACAACATCCTGAGAAGAAGATGATGGTTTGTTTGTTTAAGTTTTTATGGGACAAGAGGCAAATGCAAATGGTACTTACTACTACTACTACTAGTAGTAGTTGTTGTGTTGTTTGGATGGTAAGACATTTTGGTGGTGGAGATGTAGAAAAAGGTTGGGATTTGAATTCATTCATGGGATTGATTGGATTTGTTGTTTGTCCAACTGGGTGTGTTTGGTTTGGTTTGGTTTATTTGGTTTGTTAATTTCTCTAAAGAAAGAGAAATGACTAATAGGGAAAAATAGTACACCATGCATATATGCACCCTCATCTCATGTCCTCCCTTTTGGGCCAATATACCAACAGATGTTATGAAGGGAACTCAAAGCAAAATGAATGAATTTGGTTGTACATTTTTTTTAACAAAAGTGGTGCTAGCTTTGATTTTCCTAACTTTTGGAGTACTGGTCGATAATAATATCAATAATTTTATTGGGTACAAACATTATCAATTATTGACCTATTTTTCAACAATAATATTTCACCGAGTTGTTGATATCTGACACATATAGGAAATTGACAGCTATGAAGCAAACCCAATCAGAACGAGTGCTTAACTTCATGTTTATATACTCCCTCATTTCATATTATTTATCACAATCCCTGTTTTGTTATTATATATTCCTTCATTTTAACGGTTTTGTATTATTGCTTAACTTCGTGTTTATAAACTCCCTCATTTCATTCATATTATTTATCACAATCCCTATTTTGTATTTATATATTCCTTCATTTTCATATTATTTACTGCACATTAACGGTTTTGTATTTATATATTCCTTCATTATATTAAAATTTTATAATAGTATAGTATTCTTCATTACGAATTTAATGATAGTTCTTTTGAATATAAAATTATAACCTCACATAATATTATATTAAATATTTACAATAAAGTGGACTGCTCTAATTTCCATATTTGAACCCGTCCCTGTTTATGTTAATCAATTGACATGCGCAGTCTTGGAATTTTGGGTACGTAATGTTTACAATTTATTTATTTATTTTTGGAAAGCAGTGAGATAGAAAGAGATAGATAATGATAATTTTGGGTACGTAATGTTTACAATTTATTTATTTATTTTTGGAAAGCAGTGAGATAGAAAGAGATAGATAATGATACTTTTTGTTTGTTTTTGCATAAATTACGTTGATTGATTGTGATGATATTGAGAGTCCAAAATCCACCAATTTATTATTATTATCATCATCATCATTCATCAACATCACAATTCATGCGTTACAGTTTGTATTTTCGACTGCCACAAAATTAGTAGAAAACCATACTGCCAATATCATTCACAAATTAAAATATATTTATGAATAATTATAAAATTTAGTAATGATTATTAGATTTTAAAATCTCCAACCTTGGGGTTTGTTTATCAAAATACCCCGAACTTCAGATTTAACATGAATAAACAACCACTACATTGTAAAAAAACTCGAATTTAATTGATGTTAATTCAGTATTGGGATGCTAATAAATACCAACTCCGAAGTTTGGGATATTCATATCAAAACTAAAGTTTGGGATATTCTGATAAATAAGACCCAAAGTTGGGGATTTTAAAACCTAATAATCAATTGTAAAATATTTGTAATTAAACTACGTAAAACCAACTGCTTTGCGCCATTTTTGGTCAAAAATTAGTTAAAATGTCCCTCCTAAATATTTACATCAAAAATGATGTCACCCCACATTTATTTGTCATAATATAGGGCCCTTAAAATTATTACACCAAAATATGAGGCCCCTTTGGTCGTTTTTTTTTTTAAATTAAAGTAGTGTTAGCGAAAATGTAGTTTATTTATTAGCACTTCACAAAAAAAGAAGAAGAAGAAGAAAAAGATAGATTATAGAGTTGGCAAAAGTTTATCCGACCCGGATTATCGAATTATCCAACTCGAAAAAACCGGGTCTGGACATAGATTTTTCATCTGAATTTTGATATTGATCGAATTAACCGAATATTTGGACATAAAATTTCTCTTTTTTCTATTGTCCAAACCTGATTTTAGCTTCGTCCGAATTGTCCAACCCAAAATAAAACCAGGTTCGGACATATGAATTTTTCATCCGAATTTCGACATTATTCGAATTTGTCCAACCAGAATTTACCCGGACTCGAATTTTTGCCGGTGCTAAGATAGAATAACACAAACATTGGGAGAATTCATTAGTTTCCTTGCATATAAATATAAAACTAAATAAGAATGTATATATTACTTTGACTAAAAAGAGTATTTGCACAATACTTTGAATAGTAGTTAACAAGATCAAATACGGACTACAACCGTAGTAGTATAAATTATTAAATTACTGGTTATTACTACCTCCGTCCTTAAATAATTGTCTACTCCCTCATTCCCATATTATCTGTCACTTTAACTAACTTTTTTTCCATAATATCTGTCACTTTATAATTTCAATAACACATTAATTACTAATTTATCAAATTCACCTTATTAATTACTACCTCCGTCCCATATTGTTTGTCCATTCAACTATATTTAAAAGTCCAATGGTTATGGGAAATGGGGTGAAAGATGTGTAATGTATCAAAATTGCCCTTACTTTTTCTCATGTGAAGAAAAATAAAAAAGAAATAAAAGAGTATTTATTAGGGGTATAATAGGAATTACAATCATTGGAATTATAAAATGGACAAACATTTTGGGAAGGGAGTTAGGTAGATAGACAAACAATTTGGGACGGAGGTAGTACATCTTTTTCTTCAATTTTCTCTTTTATTCACATTTTTTCCTTTTTATTCACCATTTTATTCAACATTTTTCACATTTCCAATGAAGTAAATTAATTTAGAGTGGAAGTTTTTTTGGTTTTGTAAATCATGTCTAAAGGGACAAATAATATGGGAAGGAGGGAGTATTTGACTAAACTTTGACCGATGATTCCTCATAAATTGCAATAAGTTACAATATGAAATTATTATCATTAGAAAGATATAATACTAAAAATTACAATAACATTAATTTTATATTGTAACTCATTGAAATTTGTGAATAATCAACAGTCAATGTTTAGTCAAATGAACAATTATTTTGGGACGGAGGTAGTATAATTTAACAGTAATTAATAAGTAGGCTTGACTTAATTAACGACAATTTTCTTATATTTACTTTTAAGCAATTTTAGGTTACTCTTTACAGATAATCAGGCTAAAAAGTCTACCAGTGTATTTTCGCACAAAAAGACAGCAAAATATTACAACTGTAACTGTCAAAACCTCTAAGCAACAGCTAGCATGAAATTATGAAAATCATAATTATTCCTTGATTAATGGCAGCATGACACCATCCATCAACATCCAATCCAAATATTGCTAAAATGTTGGTCTTGAGCAGCTAACAAAATTGTGACCGACACGAATATCTGAATTTATCCGATCCAGAAAAAATTGGGTTTAATTATAGATTTTTCGTTCAAATTTTGATATTGAACGAATATTTGGACATAATATTTCTCATTCTTTCATTATCAGAACTCAATCTTGACCCGTATTGTTTGATACGATTACCCGAGTTTGTTCGATCCGGAAAACTCCTGGTTTGATCATAGGTTTTTTGTCCGAATTTTGATATTGATCAAATTGATCGAATATTCGTACACAATATTTCTCATTTTTTTAATTGTAAGAACCCGATCTTGACCCAGATTTAGTTCCCTCCAAATTGCCCGGTCCGATAAAAGCGGGTCCGAACATCAATTTATTGACTAGAATTTGACATTGGCCAATCTGAATTGACTTAGACCCGAATTTTTGTCAGCGCTAGTCTTGAGGACTTCATTATAGAGGGCCCTTTGGTCTCATTAGAAGAAATATGAGGGGGAAAGCTTTATGGAAGCTTTTGGCAGGGTTAAGTCAATCTCAAAAGAACCTTCTAGAAATTCAAAAAAAATTAAGGATATTGATGTGAAGATAACATGTATGACTGTAATAATTAGCAGTGTGTGGTAATACTGGTATGTTGATCAAAGTTAACAGAGTTGTAGACTTATAGTTGTGTCCCTGTGGAGCATTTCAAGAAGAATGAGAAACAAGAAAAAGTAGACAAAATGGTCAATCCATTTTAGAACAACTTGTGGTTTTGTAGAATTTTGATCTTGTGATGAACTTTGTTTGTATCTCATTAAGACATCGTGAGTTTTATTGTTTTATGGTATCTTTCATGTTGTTATATATTCCTTCCATTTCTGTTTAACTAATTCTTTACTTTTTTATAATATCTGTCATTTTACAATTCTAATACAATATTAATGACAATTTTCTAAATTTACCTCTTACTTTTTTCATTATCAATACAACTATATAATAAAAATAGAAATTTATCTATGACTTTTATCATTTTCAATATAATTATCATTCTCAATACTATTTTCTTAAAATCTTCTCAAAACTCAAATATGACAATTATTGAAGAAAGGAGGGAGTATGCTATTATTTTAAAGGGTTATGTAGCATCTTTAATTTGATGCAAACTCTCAACCTTTTAAAGTTTTCAATAGTTGAAAACTTTTAAAGTGCAAAAAAAGAAATATATATATATATATATATTGTTGAAATTCTTGGGTATGTTTGGAATTAAATTTATGAACACATAATATTCCATATGTTCTTCCCAGTTATATTGAGTATAATTTATAAGGTTTTACTATTTTATTTTAACAACATTTTGAATAATATACTTTAAAAAATTATAAGATTATCTTTGAAGGCTTTTTTTCATTATAAATTTTGATAATATTCAATTCATAAATCATCTAAATGATTATTATGGGTCTGTCAAATTCATGGATAAATTGAGTTTACCAGTTTTTACCTAAATTTATCAAAAAATATCATAACTTACCAAAAACTATCAAAGTTTAAAAAAATAAAAAATTAATATATTAGCTTAAATTTGATAAAAATGACAAAAATTTACCAAAATTTAATTTTTAACCAACTGTTTTTTACTCATAAACTTGACACATCCTAAGTCAATTTCTTCATAAGGACCGCCACAAAGCACCATAAATATTAAAAATTGATGTCTAAAATTCTCAAATTTTAACTACACATGACTTAAAGCAACAAATAAATAATTTGGAACATAGATAATGATAATTATGTGGAAATGACATGTAATGATTTACATTGGATCAAATATGGAAGAAGAAAACCCATTTCATTCCCCTTGAAATTAAGGGGATTATTTTTTTCTATCTGTAGCTGATTACAACTAATCTTAGGACCTTAACCACGTCTTAATCAATTGACTTTTGCCTCTCTCTCTCTCTCTCTCTCTCTCTCTCTCTCTCTCTCTAGATTTTTTCTCTCCCAATCACATCACAGCAAGATCACCTCCATCTCTCTCTCTCTCTCTCTCTCTCTCTCTCTCTGTATTTCTTTCTCTCTTCAAATTTGTGTGTTTGTGTCTGGCAATGTCGCATTCTATCTAGGGCTTTCTGCCCCTCGTTCTTCTCGCTCTATTTCTTCTATTTCTCTCACACCCATTTCACTTCCACACTTTCGCAATGACCCCTTTTCCTTAGAACCCTAGATTACTCAATTCATTCTTCAATGCTACACTCTCACTCTTGATCTGTGAGTTTTCGCTCTCTGTTTCTGGTTTCAATTTTCTCATCTTCCGCATTATGGATTTGATGCTTGGTTTTGCATTTTCCAGTTAATTGTAGTTCTGGGTACTGTTCAGTTTTCGGTATTTGATTGAAAGTTGTTGTCTTGGGATTTAGGGATTCCGATCTTTGGGGCATTAGGGTTTGTGCTACTTCCCCACATTTTGTTCTGCTGAATTGTAATGCTAATCGTAGTTTTGGGTTAATTTTGAGATGATTCGTGGTCGAATTGGGGGAAATGACTTCCAATTTATATTCTCAATCGTTGAAATCAAGGTTGTTTGCCACCTAATTGTTTTGGATTGATTTTACTTGATGCTAAATGCCATTCTTTTTGTGTAATTCATGCTTCAGTAGAGACAATTTTGTGCAATTACTGTTTGCATTTGCTTGTAATTAGTGCTTGACTCCCAGATTTTGTGGAGAAGTTGTGATTTGATTGACAGCTACATTGTTGTTTTCTATATGATTAGGTTGTGAAAGAGAGAAGAATTAAGAGATGTTGAAACCTAGCTTAAAATGAGTCAGACAGAAGTAACCCAAGTTAAGCCCTCTCTTGTTCCTCTTGGAACATTGATTGGTCGCGAGCTTAGGTCTGAGAAGGTTGAGAAGCCGATCATTAGGTATGGGCAAGCGGCATTGGCCAAGAAAGGGGAGGACTACTTCCTGATAAAACCCGATTGCCAAAGAATTCCCGGGGACCCTTCAACATCTTTTTCTGTTTTTGCGGTAATCTCTTGAATTTGGGATTTAGTAGTTACGATTTGGTTGGTTCAATAGAGACTAGAGACTCTAAAATTTGAGTTTTGTGTGTAGATTTTCGATGGTCATAATGGGATATCAGCAGCTATATTCGCCAAGGAGAATTTGTTGAACAATGTTTTGAGTGCGATTCCTCAAGGTGCTAGTCGGGATGAATGGCTTCAGGCGCTCCCCAGAGCATTGGTTGCTGGGTTTGTGAAAACCGATATTGAGTTTCAGCAGAAAGGTTTGTTTGGCTGTCTTTACAGTGTGTTGCATTGCATTAGATGCTAAGAAATCTGGTTAGGCTTTCTTAGTTATCGTGTTGGGTTGTGTTTTACAGGTGAAAGTTCCGGAACAACGGTCACTTTTGTTGTGATTGATGGGTGGACCGTGACTGTTGCATCTGTTGGGGATTCTAGATGCATACTGGAATCACAGGGTGGCGTAGTTTCTCTCTTGACCGTCGATCATCGTTTGGAGGAAAATGTTGAAGAGAGGGAACGCGTGACAGCTAGCGGGGGCGAGGTTGGGAGGCTAAATGTTTTCGGAGGAAACGAGGTAAAACAATTGTTTTTGTCTCTAGCAATCATAACCTAGTACTGATTAAACCAAAACCAATAGTCCGAAATCTCATCTAGGTGCAAGGTATGGAGGGGTTGGATGCAACTACCCCGAGGTTTTACAATTTAGAAGACCGGTTCCAATTGACCCAAGATTTAGAAATCTTCGCTACCTACAACTCCATAGAAAAGAAGCATAGGAGGTTTAATGAGGCATTTTACTTTAGTCTATTACAGTTTAAGTTGAAAAACATAATCTTTTTCAACTATCTAGATTAAGGACATAAACTGGTACAGATTGAGGATAATATTTGAAAGTTCATAAATCATATACCTGGTGATGATGTACTCCTATGTTTTTTCAGGTCGGTCCACTGCGCTGCTGGCCAGGAGGATTATGTCTGTCTAGGTCTATCGGTGATACGGATGTAGGAGAGTTCATTGTCCCTGTACCACATGTTAAGCAAGTAAAGGTAAATCATTACTTACTCATTCTTGAGTCATGCTTGTCATTTTAATCATAAGCTTTGCTGAAAGAGAATTGACGATGCCGAGCGGCTTCAGCTATCTGATGCTGGAGGGAGACTTATCATTGCTTCGGACGGTATCTGGGATGCTTTATCTTCTGAAGCAGCTGCAAAAGCTTGTCAGGGTCTTTCCGCTGATCTTGCTGCAAAACTTGTTGTGAAGGTGAGCCGGTTGAATGACTAATTTTATGACTAAAGTCAATCGAGGCAATTTTCGCCTGACTCTGTTGGAAAACTGTGAACAGGAAGCTTTGAGGTCAAGGGGTCTTAAGGATGATACAACCTGCTTAGTTGTTGACATTATTCCCTCTGTCCACCCCGTCTTGCCACCTAGTCCTACGCCTCAGAAGAAGCACAACGTCCTGAGCTCGCTTTTTGGAAGGAGATCTCGAAATTCTTCAAGCAAAAAGCTTTCCGCAGTTGGAGCTGTGGAGGAGCTGTTCGAAGAGGGTTCCGCTATGCTTGCTGAAAGGTTTGTCTGTTATACACTTTATCTTCATCTATGATACTCGCGTAATTCAGTAACTTTGTTCGCTTTAGTTTTTTCTTAATATGGGGCACCAACTTTAAGGTTACTAGCGCTTGAATCATGCTAAAGCTTTTATGCAAGTTTCTCTTGTATATTTTTGTCATAATAATCATCCAAGAACTCTCAGGTATTATGAACAAAATCAGACATCATGTCTTCCACATTAGATTTTATCACCATTAGCTTCACAAGGGAAGTCATACATGTGAATCTGATCTTGTATTAATCATTGGTTCTTTGACCATTAGTTTCTCAACATAGGCAATGATCTATTACATGAACTACTACCATTAGATTCGTAACGAGAAATGGTACTATAAGAATACAATATGATAACTTTTGGTAAAATATTATGTCGAAAGTTATCATTTACCGAAAGACACGGGCAGATTGCATAAAAAGTCAATCAGTGATTGACAAAATGGGATGAACATGAGTGAATACTATATTTAAAAATGGTTGGAGGAAAGTGATTCTGTGTTTTAGTCAATAATGTTAGGTTTTAATGTTCTAGGTTATAATCATTCATCTTTCCTGCATATAAAGACAACAACTTGGTGGTCCTCCTTGGATATTTATTTTATTTTTTGCAGTTGTGGTGGGATGAAGTAGCTAAATTATCACTACACTCCTTGTTTCAATGTCATTGTCTTGGGATAAAAGGGGGGAAACCAGTGGACATAGTCCCTCCTTTAATCTTATATTCTGGAATTTTCTGATTTTTTTTTCCTTTCGAGATATAACTCAAGATTTCAGATTGTTCTCAATGCATCAGAAGCATTTTTTATGGTTCATAATTGCTGTCTTATGGTGATATTAGAACCGTTTGTTGGCAAATCGTAATGTTTTTTTTGCCGGTGAAATCTGTGACGACAATGCAGGCTAGGCATGGATTTAACCATGAACCCAGAATCGGGTCATCTAAAATGTGCAATCTGCCAAGAAGTTGAACTCCAAACAAGTGATGAACTCTCAGCATCAAAGCCATGGGAAGGGCCCTTCCTTTGCACCAAATGCCATATTAAGAAAGACGCCATGGAAGGAAAGAGGCCCAGCAAAACCACCATTACCACCTAACAATTCTATCCGACGATGTTGTGATCAATTAATTGTCAAGATATTCTTTTCTTTATTTGTTGATTTTTAGTCCGGGTTGAGTGTTGCAGTGTGTGTGGTGTAGATGTGTGTAAGAAATGTCGAAAGTTACATGGGGTTGTCTTCGTCCGTTGTTAACTGGTCTTCTGAGTGTCAGAAATACGAATTTTCTGCTGCAGTTTGGACCCACTGACGAACGGCTGTGGTTATATGGTGATCATCTTGTACCTGTATGCAAATGCATTAGATTGGTTTCTGACGGCGTTTGTATGGGATGTAAATATGCAAGTTAATGATTCCTTGTGCTGTAATTTTTGTTGATTTTTGCATTGCTCTAAGTCTAAATCTTCACTAGATAGTGAAGTGAGGTACTCTAAATTCAAATTCCTGTGGACATGATGGGGGGTGTTTGATTGTTGGCTTTTTCGTTCAAGTGAGGATTCTGACTGTCAAAGTTATCTAACTATTGTCTGGTAAATAGTTTTTCATAATGGTTAAACTCGAAAAGTCATCTTCTAAAAGACTTTTGTATTACTATTTTCATGAATATTGCTATTGTATCTTGATTTTAATTAGTTAATTATTTTTTTGAAACTTATTTATCTATAACCTTGTAATAATATTTAATGAAAAACTAATTTCATATGAAGCTCAATATTTTTTCTTAAAATTTACTCTATTAATTGATCATGAAACTCTTTTATTCTTGAAACTCACTTTTGATTAACTTTGTAAATATAAAATAACTTAAAATAACTTCGAGATGGACAACATTTCATTTCAATTGTTCTCATGAAATTTAAAAATACAAACACCCATTTAGAATTATAATCTTACTAAATATATAATGTTTAACAAAAAAAGGCAAACTAGAAATAAAAATACTACTTGAGGACAATATAAATAAATTTTCATTATGATACAATAATTTAAATCAAGTTACTCAAACTAAACCACATTATTAAACCCTAACCACTTCATTCTTGGCAGAGCCTAGCATAGTTTCTCTTTCACAATTCTTCCATCAAGTCTAATATGAGTTGTACGTGAGCTTTCTCATCGTGAACTCTACCTATTTGTTGTAAGTATCCCAATACGGATGGCGTCCACGTTGAAGATTAGTGGTGGGGGTAGATTTAGCAAGTTCCTCGTATCCAAAACTGAGACCATATGTGTCAAGTTCATCCTTAACAATTATGTTGTGGAGTAAAATACGAGTTAACATGATTGGTGTACAGTCATCCTTCTCAAGCAATCGAGTAAGGCCACATACTATGCCAAAACGAGCTTGTAAAACACCAAGGCTCGCTCGACGTCTTTCATGCAGGACTCTTGACGTTGAGCGGTCAATTTTTGTTTCGGACCTAGTGAGGCGGAAATTGTTTTTACGAAGGTAGCACATTTGGGATAAATTTCATCCCCTCGATAATAGCCTATTTTGTATTGTGTTTTGTTTAGAACATACTCGTATTTTGGAGTCCTATCTCAGAGGTACACTAACCCAACGGCTTCATAATGGACGGGGTAAGGGATGTCAACACCCTATATAGGACTCACACCTTCCATTCAACATACTCCCCCATCCTAGTAAACAAGAATGCTTCCCCCAAGAATCGAAACATAGAGGGAGCGGATGGAAGGGTGAGGAGCTTGCCACTAAGGCAAGCCCCAATCGACTGATTCGAGAATAATTGTCGACATTTTGTAAAGTGCTTTTTGAAATGATTGCCTCCAGCCCACCGGGTAATTTTTCCAAGTCCAATGCATGTAATCAACGGTCCCCAACATACCGAGAAAACCACGAGCTTCAACCACTTGTAATAGTCAATTCACATCAACCTAAAGGTTGGCCTTCTTTAATATGTACTCAGGTCCAAATATCTCAACAATCCCCTCGGTGAATCTCCTCAAGCACTCCAAAGAAGCGGTCTCGCTAATCTTCAAGTATTTATCAACACAGACGGCAGATATTTTGTATGTCAACTGTCGAATGACCGATTTTGTACACTTAGTTAGCGGTGTTAAGCCACGTCGGCCAACAACATTATACCTCAACTTAAGTAGTCATATTGAGCCTCAAGGGCATTAATTACACGGAGGAATAAAGGCTTCCGCATTCTAAACCTACGATATAGTTCTTCTGTGTACATGGGCTTTTCAGCAAAATAATCACGCACGAGGCGATCGTGAGCTTCATCTTGATCGTGAGCTGAAGAATAATTACTTTCTTTCTTTTGTCTACTCTGCAAGGTACACGGCTTTCTTTTGTATCTCAAGAGCTGGTGCGAAGGATGAAGTCTTCATCTCGTCTCTCACCCCACCGTTTCATCTCAGTAGCCATATATTCTCTTTCAGTATCAATCTTAGGGAGTTCTTGGGTCATTAAATTCACCCCGTCTATATTTTTTTTTCCCTTTTCTCTTTGTACAGTTTCTCCTAATAGATCATTCTAGTCGTGAGCTAATGGATTCCTCTTCAGTGTGGGCTTCATTGGTTGTGGTGGTGCCGAGTGTGTTGGGATTAGGGGTGTTGGGCTTGGAAGAGTCACTATAACCTTCCCCCCCCCCCCCCCCCCAACACACTCATTGACCTTGGATCACTTTGACAACCCCTCTTTTGATTGAACTCCACGGAACTCCTTTGCATGTAACTTCTCAGCTTCTTCTCTGAAGTTAGGGATCACTTTGAATCGTTCCAACTTCCAACCAACTCATATATTTGAAAGAGAATCCATTTTTCTTAGCATAAAGCTCTTGGGTTTTTATTCATAATGTCGGTCTCAATTACCCCACTTACCTGAACATACAAATCAAGAAATGTCCCAAGTGCCTATTAACATGATGGGGATTGTTGGCTTTCTAGCTCAAATGAGGATTCTAACTGTCAAAACTGTCTGGTAAACAATTGTTCATAATTGTTAAACTCGAAAAGTCATTTTACAGAAGACTAAAATGAGTGGCCCTACGCCGTTAGTTACTTCATCAGTTGACTCAAATAGCTAAATAGGAAATTCAAACAGCTAACACATAATAGCCAATAACAAACATTTGTTCGCCGAATGGTGTCAGTACACAATTGATGCCTGAAAACACAATATATAACAATCATGAAGCTGGTCAGATCTCCAGCCAACTGATGCATCATCATAATAGTTTGCAAATTGCTTATGGGGTGGGAGGGCATATCGGTAGATGCTACTGTTAGTGTTACATTCGTATACTCGCCAACAATGTGCCAAAAACTGACAGACAAGAGAAGGTTCCTAATAATATACACTAATCTAAACTTTAACACATTCCGAGTACAATCGGCTAAACTGAAGAGAAATATTACAAGAATGCACCCCCTCTAGGCTCTAACCAACCATACTTGTGTCTAAACACTACGAATTCCATCCACGACTGCTGAGAAAACACACAAAACCTAAACAAGTGTAGACTGATGTAGTAATGCACAGAATTAAAGAATTTTGGACAAGTCATGTACAGACAAGAACACCTACCATCTTTGAATTCAGACAGCAGCAGTTTCAACTTGTGGCAGATGATGAAGCTGTCCTACCATTTACCATGCCGTTGTCAACCGGTGGGGTAACTCCCCACTTCCCTTCCGACTCTGTTGGCTCTATCACTTTTACGGCTCCATCAGTTAACCCCACCGCAAACTGGTTCGGCTCCTGTGGGTGGGCTGCTACTACTACTGGGTATACCGGTTGGCTCCTGCAAAATGGACAAGGATGATATTAGACAAGAGAGGTGGCTCTTCACAATAAAACCCGAGATTGGCTAGAATCGACAAAGTTCAAGGTGTTTATGTTGGTTTTGGCACTTTATTGTCTATGCATCGTATCCATCCCTAGAGAAGAATTCAAACATGCATACATACAACACCACCTCCCTGTGTGGGTCCGGCTTGCCGGAGACTGGCAAGATCTAGATGTAAGCGGTATTATCTCTAACACATATAGCTATGTGTAGATATATCAATTCCAAAAGACCAATAAAACTTACCCATTCAGCTGAGCTTGTGATAGGTATGCGGCAGGTGCAATCCGGCATCTGAGTTTCAATGTATCGGCATCGAAGACGCCGATATTCCCATCGACAAAGGTAGCATAGATTAGCATGCTGTTGCATGAGTATGCTGCATAGGATATCGGTGCTGGCAACACATCTTGGGGAACCCACTGCAACAGAGGAATGAAGACGAGGATATTACGACAGATGATCAACAGAAACCATATTCAGTTTGAGGCTAGAAAAGATAACAGTAGCACGAATATTTGATTTACCTGTCGAATGCATTCCATCTTGGAGGCATCGTATATTGCTAACTGTGTTTCATGGAAGACCAACAAGCGGGTTTGATCCGAGTGGAACTGGACTCTAGTATCACCCACAGCTGCTTTTCCAGCGGGAAGTTGTATCGGAACTGATCTCCTCTTATCCCATGTGTCGATGCTCCAGAGACAGAGCTGCATAAATAATCTACCAATCAAGAAAATGGAAGAAGCCATTCTACAATTCCATACTAAGTCTTTCATAATCTTATGATAAACAATGTATCAGAATTCAGAAGGGTCTATACTTGAGCATCAGCGCCAGATGAAACCAGGATGTTAAGAACAGTTGAAAAGGCTAGACCGCTTATGCGCTTCTGGTGCCCTTTCAGCTTCGATTTCACCTGAAGAGAAATGATGTTGAAGATCAATATAAAAGATCCCGGAGAAAATGGATAGAGAAACAGAAACAGAAACAGAAACAGAAACAGAAACAGAAACAGAAACAGAAACGTCTGCATCAGAAGCACTTGCCTCATCTACCCTAACATTGTAGATGTGGATTGTTGAGTCTTCCATTCCGATGGCTATGATGTTGTTGTCTAGGGGATGGAATGCAAGGAAAGTTGATGCAGGTGGTGGAGGCATGAATGTTGTCATGACCTGGATTACGATAAACACGATTGTATAGCCCATGATAAGTATATATCCCAAAAAAAACATCACATCTGACACAATAAAAAAAATCCTCCATACTGAGCCAAGTGCTCTGGTAGTATGGGAGTTGGAGGTTTATCTCCCCACCAAGGTTTGAATCTTGATGGCCACAATTTCCTGGGTGAATATTGTGGTGCTTTTTGGGCCTCCTTAGCGGCCTGCTTTTAAGGCTAAGCCTCAGTTGGGCATAGAACGGTGCTCGGGTGACCCCATGCCCTATTTGTTAGCCAGCCCATCATGGTTTACCCCTATAGAGGAGGCCCGGTGGATGTGATGTTTACCCTTGTAAAAAGTAAAAGAAAACGTTCCGATAAATACCTTGAATGTCATCATGTTAAACAATGAGACCTTTCCACCGGCAGCAGACATTACATAAGAGTCATTCTTTGAAAGCGCAATGCACGGTACAGCTTCATCGAGGTTTACACCTGCGACATCATTAGTCATAAGAAGACCACTATTCGGTTGCCAGTGCTGAGGGACGACGTTGGCAGTGGCCTGTTAAGTTAACAAACACAATAGTCTCAGAACACATCGGCTGAAAGAATCTGTTCTACGTAAAAGACGAATTGAGAGTCTTTCCAAATCCATTACCTTTCCACTAGGGTTTTGCTCATTCCTACTCCATTTCCATAATTTTTGGATACCATTTGATCCAAGTGCCAAAATACCAACACCATTGTTGGTGTAAAGAAGCCGAGCAACCTACACATTGAACAGATTATTAAAGATGAAGGCAGGTAAATAATGCAGATAGTTGTAGCAGAGGATCCTTCAACAAACCTTATTAGAACTGTCTGCGCTTTCGGGTAAAGTCACTAGCCTGCATTGTACAGGCTCCACAATTTCAGCCAACTGCCAGGGTTTAATCTTTTCAGTAGCATCCTCAATTGCCCTGGCCTTTTCCATGGTTCTAGGCACTATATCAACTCCACTCTGAAGAAAGTACGCGATTGACCCGTTAACGCACAAATTAAGAAGTTCTTCCTTACAAAACATATTGAACGCGGATAACAGGATATCAAATATACACAATTATTATCCAACTAACGGAGTTCCGTGAAATTTTACCTTGATTGCGGCAGCTTCAATAGGAGGCCTTAGTGCTTCAAAAGATGGGGCTTCCACTGTTCTCAGATTTCTGAGTCCAGCAGGAGTGGCAAGTATTTTGAACCCGTTATCTGCTGTAGATACAGCTAGAAGGTTCCCTTCCTTGTTGAACCTCAAGCGTGGAAGACTCTGAAACACAAATTTTAAAAATAAATAAATAAAAGTCAGCAGCCATCTTTGGACACCCGTCGTCTTTCTGCGTGTTTATTTAGAGACACTAACCGGAAGCCCTCCATCTGCATCTGTGTGAGTAAGAAGACTGACATTATCCATATCCCAGAACTTAATCTGATGGTCCTCCCCAGCTGCCAAAAAGTGATTCTGTGTAGTGTCGAATTGCACAACACCATTTGACTTCCTCCTGAATCCAGAATATGTCCTTTTGATTGCACCTTCACTTTCGTTCCACTCGACGAGGAACGATTCTCCCTCCTTACTGGTTCCACAGGAAAATAATCTGCAACAACATACACAATCATATCCAGTATCATACTTAACACCAGAACCCTACGACATAACTACCTGTCAAGAACAAATATAAAAAAACTACAACATTTTTGTGTGTTAATGAACTTCTGTGATGACCTACCTACTACCATCTGCACTGTAAAGCATCGTAGTGCAGTAATGTCCGGGAGCATCATAGTCAACTTTAGAGCCTGTGTTGTCATACAACCAAGCTTTGATCTTCCCGTCAGTTGCCGTTGAGAAGATGAACTGTTAAGAAATGAGAGCATAATTAACATTATGATATAACTACAACTTGAACGAAATCTTTAGCAGTTCATTAGAGAAGCAAAAAAAAAGAAGAATTGTGCACACACACATATCTCCTAATATCATTAACAGAATGCAATCTGAAATCCCAACCACAGTACCTGGATGTTCTCTTTGTGATGAGGACAAATGGAATAAACAGGTGCTTCATGACCTTCAAGAGTAAATAGCTTTCTCCCTGATAGATCCCACACCTGTACGATAACAAGAATTAGGAGTTAGAACTAAGGACTTACATCAAATATGTAAGTACACCAGATTTCGAAGCAAAAGAGACTCAAATTCCTTCTCACCTTGATCAACTTGTCATCTCCACATGTTAGAATGCAAAGCTGCTTGTTCGGATAAGCAAAAGCTATATCATTTACCACACCAGCATGGGCATCAACCTGCCCTTACAATACAATGAAAGTAAGGCTTGATGTTAGAAATTAGAAGTTGTTCACATTTAAATGTTGCAAAAGCAAGCAGTCAAACTCTCAATCACCTCCAGATGTTGTCGAAGATCATTGGGTCCGGTGTAAGCATATATGTGAATCAAATGCTTCGTGAATGCAGCTCCTGCACCAACCAGATACAAATGAGGAATGCATATGGAAAACAATCAAACAACCAACAGTGTAAGTTCCAGGAAACCTACCCACATAATTGCCATCTGGGCTCCATGCTACACGACTGACTGATATCACATCTTTCACATAGGCAGCCTGTAAAGAATTTACAATCATTAAACCCTACGGTTTGTACTCGTCTATATGGAATTGGAGTGGTCACCAAACCATTACAAACCCTTTACAAATTGCTTATAAATCCCTGTTTTAAATGCACAGTACACACAACTAACAATAAAAGATTAGCAGAAGCTGATAAAATAACCTGGAATTGTAAAGAACAAGCGGACATGTCCCAAATTTTGAAAGGCTTTGAGACCAACTTTTCACGTTGTCCAACATCCCAAAGAGTAATCTCGCCGCTAGCAGAACCAACTGTTGAAAGTGCATGTTAGAAAAAGAACCAAAATGATTCACAAATAGAGCTACACAATGAAAAGCAATACATACCAAGTAGCAATGTGCTATGAGAAGGGTGGAAATCCATGCTAGTGACAGCAGACCCTTGGTGTAAAGTAAAAGCCACAGTTCGTGGCAAGTCATCCAGTGACCATGAAGGTTGATGGCGAGGTTTTGTATAGCTCACCTGGAAGCAAAGCCAAGCAAGCAAAGAAACAATCTCAACAACAAATGCAGCGGCAAGCAAGGTTCTCAAAATTGCACAAAAGTTATTCAACGCCCACAATATATTCTCGAGACAGCATTGAGAACATTACCTCCTCAACAGATTGCGCGGGACGCAGACGTTTCATCAGTAGTTCATGATCCGGGTTCTGATAATCAAGCATCCCAAGTGTAGGTGGTGTTCTTGGACGTTTAACAATTGGAACTGTCGAAAAGAAAAGAACGTCACTCCAATGGGTGAAAAACAAGAACAGGCGACATCAAGGTAATGTGTTTGTGACAGATAACGAAAGTTGATAACTTTAAAACATGCCCTTGTCCTAGCATCGAGAGAGGAGTTATCAAGATTCAATTTGTTATGCAAGAGATGGTGTACTGTTAAGAACTTCTATATGACATAAGGATGCTCTTAAACTTAATATGGTATGTGCTCTTTCAACCATCCACAACCACCCATCCTCCATTACAAACTCATAAATCTGATTTGAAACTATCAGAAACAATGAAACTTGATTGAACACAAACCTTGATTTGGAGGGACAGGAATGGATGATGCAGTCACTACAGCTGCTTGAACAGATGATGATGGAGCAGGATTTGCCATCCATCCAGCCAAGGCATTAGCACTAGCTGCTGCTGCAGCTGCCGCCGGTTGAAAGGGCTGCACAGAATAATTGGAGTAAGATACCATGATGCTACACATTAATGCACGGTGATAGATAACAGAATATGGACCAGGAATTTAAATAGCAAAGGATTCTAGGCAACATACACCATGAGGTCCAAGTGGTGTATAAGCAGCAGGCTTTGCAACTGCTGCAACTGGAAGAGTAACTGGAGGAGGTGCAACAGCCCCGTTTGGAGGCGTGCAAGTATGATCGGTGAACAATGTCTTAATGTCTGGGTTTGGTCTGGGATTCTTACAGAGTTGATGCTGCCAATTCAAACTGCCACAACCAAACACTCACTAGATCAGTTAGCAAACATAAAGATTAGTTGTAACACTACTGGTGTAACGTAAGATGAAATGGAGTAAACTTTGCTATATTGTCAAACAGCCTACTATAACAAGGGCCTGATGAAATAACTGGTTTGGCAGAAAATCCAAAATCCAGAGGAAGACGAACAGGAAGCAGATTGATGCCCAACTTTTGACCACTAGCTCCCCATGCATGAAACATTACCTGAGAACTAGACTTGTAGTTTCAAGATGGAATACAGCAGTGATAACATCTTATAAGAGTAATCTGGAGAAGATTTTCTTAGCTAATTCCTAGTACCCTCTTCCTTAAGTTGAACTACGAAAAATGACGGGGAATTTCATCCAGGAAATAAACCGCCGGTATTTTCAAAATGGGCCATATTGCTGAAATCACCATGAGCCATATATCCAATGAACAGGTCCTTCCATAAGTACTCTCTACATTTTCTCACTTCCAAACACAGAACAACCTGCCAGTTAACAAACTTTACCTTTGATTAATTAAAGTGCGCAGTCTTGACGACCTCAAGGTAGGAAACACAAGCTTGTCACGGAAAAGTGGGTTTGCTTCAATAAGCTTTTTAAGCTCCACCAACATGATGTTACGCGCTGTTTTGGTATCACCATACTTAGAGAGCTGCTCATTTTCCCTGTAACACACACAAAAAGTCCTTATCAGAATCATCTCAGAGATCATATAAATCTGATCGCCTGCTCAGCCTCAATTAAGAACAAAATGCTCAACCATCACAATAGCCTAGGCGATCATTAGCGAAAGGCACAGGACTTTCTCAAACTGATCATTCTCCCCTTCGTCTCAAATGTCTCATTACTGGTTGATACTTGGTAGTACACACCACTTGACAGAACAAAACACGGCACTATATATAATGTCAAAACTATAAAGAAATGAAAAGACTCCAACTTAATTGAGAGTACTTTCCAAACTTATAAGTACAAATAACTTCACATATATCATTCAAACTTTGCCTTCAACCACTCACACTATTGCCTAAGCAACAACCATACAATTCGAGTTCTTTTCGTTCTCCATTGCTCTACATATTCCATCTCTAAACACATTAATAATGCATGGCAGCTATACCAAATACTGAAGCACACCTGAAATTGTTAAGGGTCAGAAGCTGAGTAATTTCCTTGTACAGCTCCTCATTGAAAGTTGAGAACACCTTCAAATCAGTTACAAGTATCTCGACCGCTTTCGCCTTGTCTTGCCTAACCAAAACATGAACAAACAACCACAGTTAAACACCAAATAGGCAAATATATACCAAAATATGAACAGAAACAATGTACCCAGAAGCAGAGGGATATAGAATCATACTTATCCAAGGCTTCCAAATACTTTTGCTTTCTAATTTCAAAGAATATCTTCATTGAATATCTGTTGTCATCCACTTTGGTAAACCCAGATAAGTACTTTTCAACTTCATCCCATTCACCAGCCTGAACTTTCTCCTCAAAGTACTTCATGTTGAAGAAAAACCCAGATTCTTGTTCCAGCCTACCACAAACAACAAATATTCAAAATTACTCAAACACAACTCAAAATCAACATCAGACATGAAAAAATTATCCAAAAATGACATATTTACCCCTCCAAAAAAATTATAAAAAGGAATCAAGTCTAGCACTATACCAAATCTATCAAAAAATTATGTCCTTCAGAGAAAAAAAAAATTGCACGCATACGAGTTAGTTTCTTTTTCCTCTGATTTTCTCAGTACCCAAATCCAGACAACAAGCAAAAAAAAAATCAAAAAAAAGTGAGGGAAAAGCAGAGGATATATTCGAGCAACTTACTTATGAACAGACTCCTTAAATTTCTCTTCCTCAAGAAACTGAAGTATTAGAAACACCAATTCCCTGCTCAACGACGACATCTCTAATCCCTAATCCACCCAATCCCTGAACAATAACCCTCTCCCAAAACCCTAAAAATCAGCTTGGACGAAACAGATCAAAACTCCAATTAAGCTGACAGATCAGAGCGACGAACTCCAATCAGGCAACAAATCGACTCCAGGCAGCGTCACGGGTAGCATTAACAGCTCGGAAATTCTAGGGTTTGCGATGTTAGGTTGGGAAAAGGGGGGAAGGGGGCTCCGATTTCGAGGATTTCTAGGGTTTGCAAAGCTTGAAAATGAAGGCTGCGGATGGAGAGAGAGAGAGAGAAAGAGAGAAAGAAGGGAAGATAGATAAAGGTGTGAGAAAGAGGGGGGACTACGTACATACATATATGCATCAAGTGATTGGACAAAAATGTCACTCCTCTTCTTATTTTACTCCTTCCGTTTTTTATCCATTATCATAATTTTGATTTTCACAGTCTTTAACATCAATCTTTGATTAATATTTTTTTGCATACTATGTTATTAATAATTGTAATATTATAATTTTATAATAGTATTTTTCGTTATAGATTTAATGATGGTAGTTTTATATAACAACTCATTGTATATATTGCGAAACTTATAGTCAAAAATTTTGAAATTGGACAGCACAATTTACAAATACAACTAATATGAAACTGAGGAAGTAGTTAAAAATGTCACCGATTATTAAAAACTGTCATTAATATACCCGACTTTCCATAAAAATCAAACATATCACTTAATTTCTCGAAAAACAAAAATACTATAAAATACAACAGTACCCTTTTCTTTTTTAAAAATAAATGAAATTTTTTACTTTTTAAAAAAAATTAAATGTCATTAATAACAATTTTTAAACAGGAATAACATTTTTACATCACTAAAATTAAAAAAAAGAGTCTCATTCTTATACAAGTACTCTATATGACCATATGCATTTGCAAAGAGGGTTATAAGTACACGTACTTATCATGATAAGCAGACAGGGGTGGAGTGATAACTGATAAGAGGTATAATTGCGTGTGGTAATAGGAAAGGCAAAGGCGGAATCGAAAGCAAAGACTCAAATGGAGTTGAATATTCGTAGTTAACGTCCGAGTTTCCCACCGACTCGTACGAATATAGAGCATACCGCGAGATCTCAGATCTGTGGGTGTTTCGTGAGTATCTCGCGAGATTTTGGGGATTTTGCGTTATTTTGGGTGGTTTCTTGAAGTTAACGCAGTTTTGCTTAGTGTAGTTGCAGAAATAAGAGCGTTTTGTAGTTTCAAAGTTGCTGAAAAGGAAGTGACTCGCATAAATGGACTGATAGGACAGCGTGGAAGGAGGGTTGGAGTGGGTGTGGGGGTCGCTCTCTTTGAATTTTTCATTTTCATTTTTTTCCACACATGGTGTGCCACCATTGGTTGTCACTTATCACCAACGTCCTCGCAAATAAAGGTGGTCTTTTACCAACAATGATAATCCATACTTTCCATATTAACCCGTCAAATTCATGGGTAAATTGCATTTATTCAAATTTACCAGTTTTTATCAAAATTTACTAAAATTTACTAAAAATTATCAAATTTAAAAAAATAAAAAAAATTTGATTTTGACATATTGGCATCAATTTGCCAAAAGTTACCAGAATTTACAAAAAGTTACCAAAAATTACCAAAAGTTACCAAAATTTAACTTTTACCCAACTATTTTTTACCCATGAATTTGACAGGGCCTAACTGTTGTTTTTTTAAATATACAGACAAATTTTAAAATTTTTACAATATGTTTCTTAATATATAATGAGTTGTTATATAAAATTATTATTATTATATTGGTAATGAAAAAATACTACTATCATACAAATATAATATTACAATTATTAAAAACATACTCTCTCCGTTCTTTTTTATCTGTCATTTACGGTTTTCAGTACTAAACTTTAATCAATAATCTCCAATATAAATTTTTTATAAAAAACTATAATATTATACTTTTTTAATAGTATTTTTATTGCGAATCTAATGACATCAAGTTTATATAATAAATCATTATACAAATTAAGATATTAACTGTCAAAATTTTTGCCACAATTTCCTAGGCGACGGATAAAACAAAACGAAGGTAGTATTATGTAAGAAACTATCAATTAAAGAGAAACGTTGGAGATTGTAAAAGTCAAAATTATGACAATTAATATACAACATATGGATTATCACCAACATCCTAGCAAATAAAGGTGGTTTTTCCTAACAATATTACTCCTTTCGTCCTAGTTAGTTTGTCCCATTTACTCCCCCTATTCCATATTAATTATCATCATTCGGAAAATTGTACAATCAAATATTAAAATTTTTATCATAAATTTCTCAATGTATATAATGGTATTTTACACAAGATTACTACTGTTAGATTCGTAACGAAAAACACTATCATAAATTTATAATACTGTAATTGTTGGTAAAATATTACACAAGAAATTATCAATCAAAGAGTGATGTTGGATATCATGACATTCAAATATATGACAATTAATATGAAATATAGAGAATACCTTTGCACAGTGTTCAAAACATAACTTTGACTCTTATCTGGTTCACGTTTTATCTTAACGTTACTTGTAATATCATATTTAAATAAAAATAATTTTCATTATAAATTTGATAGTGAGAGTCTTGTATAATAATTTAATATATAATTTGATAAATTAATGATCAAAATTCAAAATTTTTAACTTTTAGTCAAACGTGGGCAATTTATTTGGGACGAAGGGAGTATTTGGAGCTTCTTTGACAAACTGTTGTTTTATCCATTAGTTATTTATATTTGTAACGCCCCGGTCCCTTCCGGGTCGCGGACATTATCGATAACTATTTTAAGGACCGTTGATTACCCCACAAGTCACCACAAGTTTTTCCAACATGTTTCATTCTTACTCATACGCTGTCTAGGAAAAACTTCCCAGGATGTCATAGCCAAACGACAAACACGCTTAACTTAGGAATTTTCAATGGATAAACGACCTTAAAATAAGGTGTATGTACCTTGATTATATAAGTAGTCTTTTTAATCTCTTTAACCCACAATACATAACCATATAGCCGGGGTGTTATACCCACACTACTCATACTTCCTTACTTATCTTACAAAAATATATATTTATAAATTATATATTTAATAAATAATAAATAATGTGATGGACATGACTTTCCTTACAATATTTTATTAAAAATTATAAAATATATATTTGAAAATTCATATACTTGAATGATGTTATGGGACTAACCTTCCTGAACACTATATACTCATCAATACTTACACAAATTTTCTCACTTTTATCACTTTACTCGATTGCTGTTAGACCTGTTTAAAGCTCAGGTTGGATCAGAAGTCATATGACCCTCAACCAGGACTCAACCCAACCCGGACTTCGTGTTGGGGTTTCCTGACCCTGACACTATAGGTCGTGTGTCGAGTGATGGGTCAACTAACTCTAAAATCTGAAATTTAATAATTACCATTTTGTCATTTTTCATTAAAAAAATTCTCAAATTTAAAATTTCAACATATACATCGACTAACAAAATTCCAAATTCAAAACAAAAAAATTCAACATCAAGGTATATAAGTTATTACAAACTCTAAATATTTCATTAATTTTTTTAACAAAACTGTATATTATGTGTTCATTTACCCGATCATCAGGTTGGTTGGGTCAATGCATCTCCGGTCTGAACCCAGTCCTAATTAGTAGGTACCCGTAGCTTTCGGGTTGGGTCGGGTCGGGTCGGGTCTGCCAGAAAAATAAAAACCTTAACCCAAACCTTGTAAATTTTCGGATTGGACAGATCGCAAGAGAGTGATAAGGTCTAATTGTCATAGCTATCACCCACAAAGATGTAAAAAACAAGGAAGAAAGAGAGAGGGGGTCAAAGGCTCAAAGATAAGCCATCGTTTAACGCCTGATTGATTAGTTAGGAAAAGCCTATGACTAATTCAAACTTAATCTCTCATTAATTATCCTTTCACGATTAATCACCAATTTATCGCCATCGTATCATCTCGTTCAAAAGTTCACGTATCGTATCTCATTTCCGTTTTCACGTGACTTTCACTTTCTCCTTTTTGTTTTTCTTTTTCCTTTTTCTCTTTATTGGGAGGGAGTGTTGTGGGTGTGCGTCACTTCAGCTTCTCTCTCCTGGCCCAGACAAGCCAATTGCCAGCTGTCATGTCAGTGGGTCCCACTCAAGTCTGGTTAGATGTACGAAGCCTGTACACTCCTAGTAAATGCTTCAGCGTCTGACCAACACGCGCCATCTTTTCTTTTTCGTTTTTTTGTTTGTTTGTTTTCTTTTTCATTTTTTTGTTTGTTTGTTTGTTTTATCTCGCACTAATAAAATATTGTCTGATTTGAATATTTGGATTTTTCTAATTCGAAAAAGAAAAAAATGTGGTGTGATCCAGATCTAATTTTGACATTAGTTGAATGTACTAAATATTCAGATACAATATTTTTTTATTTTTCTATGGTCCAAATATGATTTTGACCCAAATTTTGTTCCATATGAATTATATGACCTGAAAAATTGAATTTGAATATTTTATTATTTGAAAATACTACAATTAAGTTCGTAGTGAAAAATACTATTAAAAGAGTACAATATTATAATTTTTTGATAATATGAGAAATTTTCAGTCAAAGAAAAACATTAAAGGTTGTGTAACCGTTATTAAACAGTTATTGTGAAACAAAGAGAGCATCTCACAATTTTCTCTTTCCTCATTTTTCAACTTTATTTTTCACATTCTCTGTCATCATGCTTTTAAAAAATTTAATCATATCATTCCACATTTTATCGTATTTTTCACAATTTTACTATAACACATAATTTTCGCACCACATCGATATTAAAAAAACAAGGCCTGAACCTAAACCCAAATTTCCACCGTTGCAAGTTGAGGTCATTTTCAAAGGATGAATGGTAGTAGGGGTTTGCCTACATTGGCAATTGGAGAAGAAGGGGGATTTTGTTCAACGTCATAATAATTGTCATGGTTACATCACCTACTTAAAGAAACACCCAACATGACGTTGAACTATGAACTACCCCATATTTGGCCTTCCCTCTATTTTAATTATTTTTTTTAAAATTACCTTCTCCATTTTATATTAATTGTTGTTTTTGAAAATCATACAATCAAATTTTAAAAATTTTGACCATAAATTTTTTAATATATACAATGAATTGTTATATAAAATTACCATTATCATATTCGTAACGAAAAATTCTATCATAAAAATATAATATTGCAATTGTTAATTACATATTATATAAAAAATATCAATTAAATAGTGAAATCAAAAACTGTACAAATAAAAAAAATATGATAATTAATATGAACTAGAGGGAGGAGATAATAAGAGTAGACCATGATGTTACATGCTTTCATCCTGCTATCATGATCAATTACGTAGTTAAGTTTTGCTTGTTTATTTGTAAGCGCAGACGCACCAATACATTTGTTTTGGAGGTCATGTCTATGACCATAAAAGTTACGCCTGTGACCTCCCTGTTTGGTTGACTTGTTTAAAGGTCAAAACGATTGTGTTTTGGTCATTGAATTGCATGAAGATCTTAGTTTCGCTTACCTTTTTCTTTGCATGAGAAAAATTAATAAAATATAGCTAAGTGGGAAAAAAATTGCATCGAAATCATAAAATGATGGGTACTATGGAAAAGAAAAGATAATTAAGTAATAACTACCATGACACGATGGCAGTACTATATTCTTATGTTCATTTATTTTTGTTTTTCTGAAAAACAAAAAGGCACACAATGGTCGGTCAATTTGAGCGGACAGGTCGGTTTCGGTACATGTTAGTTTCAAGTTTATTTATATTTAAAGTTTGAAATTTTCAGACCTAACCTAAAACTTTCAAGCGAATTTGGATCATTTTTTAATCTGATCAAATTTTGTCGACTCTGCCGGTGGGTTTGTCAGTTGAATGAATGGGAGTAGTCTGTTGAGGACCAAATTGGACCATGATAGGTGTCAACGTAAGCGTGAGACACACGCGTGTGATTGGGAAGTGGGGAAATAGCTCTGTTGGCCAGATTGGGAGAAGGTAACGTACTCACGTATGGACCGCACGTTGTTCCCCATAAAGTATGAACACTTCCAAATTACAACTACAAACCCAATTTTGTTTCTCCTTTATATTTTTCTTCAAATTGCTGAATGCCCATTTTTTGGTTTTTTCTTTTTATGCAAATATTGTATTATACCCCCTCCATTCCATGTTTAGTCCCCTATGTTTTATGCGGTAACTTACGGTACCGCACCGCACCACACTGCACTATTTAATATTATATCACACTTCACCATATTTTACCACAATTTACTACAATCATTACCAAAATATCTTCTTATTTTTTTTCTTCTCACTTTTATCCTCTACTTTTTGCATTTTCTTTTCACATACCCCACCTACCACAACTCCCACTACAACCTACCACACTTTTTCAAATTTCACCGCACCGCACCGCACCACACCATTACCATACCACACTACACCGTATAAAAGAATGGAGCCTTTGACTATTAATAATAAAAAAAAACAGAGCCTTAATCGTCGTCTTTAATAACGGTGCAGTCAAATTTAAATTTTTTTCAATATATATAATCAATATTTATATAAAATTATTATAATTATATTTGTAACAAAAAATACTATTATAACAATATAATATTATAATTATTAATAAAAATTATATGATAGAATTATCAAGTATAAAACTAGTAAAGAATGCCACAGGGCCACAAGGGTTAAAATAACAATTTTGTAAGATAGGTTGGGTTTAGTGGTATACGTTAAATTAGTTATATATAATTTATAAGTAATATCATATTCAATTTTTTCAGGTACAATTTACAATAATTTAATTTTCATGCTATTATTTACCTTAAGAGGAAAGAGTTTGGGAAGGGGGAGAGAGAAAAATTAGGGAGGAATATATGTTTTAGGTGACATGGCAGCACATGTGGATGTCCAGCCAAAATAAAAAATCAAGCAGGACAATCTGATGAGCTATTCAGACAATTCATTGAGTCGGTTTCACCAATTCCTTTATATTTTGGTGCACTGTGATACAAATTTAAAATATAACTTGTCGCAATCTCAACTTTTAAAATATAGTGCATTATAATCTAATTTTCTTTTATTTGAAAGTTTTTAATTAATAATTAACATTAATGTTCAAATAACTTGTGGAGGACTTACCATACCTAGACTTTCGGTATATGGTATAATTTTTGTATTTAGCATAAATACATGTTAAACCATTTTAAAACCAGTTTAACTAAATTATATAGTCTCAATAAGATATTATCCACAACTGCAAGCTAAGAGTGCGCACACACACATATATATCTTTTTTACTTCCGCAAACTTTTCAGTTTCTTGATTTTTCGATTAGTTCTCCAAATGTTTGACTTTTAGATTCAAAATTTTCTCTCAACTTTATTTACATTTTCAATGGATTTTTTTTGTTCTTTCTTAGTCCAAACTTCCATACATTTTTCCAATTATTTTTTCCCCATTTTTTTCAATCCAAGCAAAGGAAATTGTGGAACCATATCAACCAAAAACTTAACCTGATGGTTGAAAGTCCAATGATGGTTATATATTCTAACACGCCCCTTCACGCGAATACCTTTTGGACTTGAAGCGTGGATGCTGCAAAAGTTCCCCATTTACCTTACACAAATACACATGGGGGCCGCTAAGATTCAAATCATAGACCACTTAGTCTGGCTCTGATACTATGTAGAACCATCTCAATAAAAATTTTAAACTGATGGTTGAAGGTCCCATGATAGTTTAACAGAAACATTCTCATTTTCCAAATTTTTTCTTTCTACCCATTTTTCTGCATGGTTTTTGAAAGGTTATTCCATGGATGCACAGGAATTAATGCCTACATTTGGATCCTGAAACCGCATTTAAATGTGATTCTTTAAAAATTTGTTCTTTTTATTATTGTTGTATAAAAATATTAAATTCAATTATTTGGAAAATTGACAGATGCCTATTTTCATCAATTGTGTTTCTATTTCTAACTAATGAGGTCACAACCAACCATCCAAGTGACAATCACTCTCATTTTTTTATGTTGAATGAAATTTCAAATTTTATGTTGACGTTGATTAGGAAGGGGATTACCTAAATTCCAAATCTAAGACACCTAACTTTCTCCATAGTTTCCAAAAAAAAAAAAAAAAAACTTTCTCCATATTAATTAATTTATTAATTGTTTATTTAATCGTTACATAGTCTAGAGAGGTCAAAAAATTTCAACATCAACCAACCACCACTACTCTACGTAAATATCATTAATTCCTTGTCCATATTGCATGCATTTTCCGTGGAGAGAGTATCAGCCTTTGCTATAATATAATAACGATAATTTACTCCACGTTAAAATATAAATTGAATAAAACAAATAAGGGATATATAGGTGGGGGCCTAAGTAGAAATAACATTATTTATAGTTTTATACAATGCAATCAATCCATAATTTTAGGCATGTAAAAAAAATGTCGATATGAAAAAAAAGGTATGATCGTACAATTTCTGTCCCAATGTTCATATTGACTGATTTGATTGAAAATTCGAACACAATAATTTTCTATTTTCTATTGTCTAAATCTGGTGTAGTCTCAAATTTATGCTTGTTCGATCAAAGTCCGGCCCGAAAAATATTCCAAAAACTAGGTGTTGGACATCAAATTTTCATTCGATGTCTGATTCTTCTGAACCTAAATTGATTTGGATCAGAACTTTTGACAACCCTGTATAATCTTTTCGACACGATTTACAATTAATACTTGACAAGTAGCCAATATAATTGAATTACGATTATGTTTGGTGAAAATGATAAAATAGTTGCTACAGATCAGATTATCCATCAACTATCAGTTTGACATATTATTGTAAATCGTTATTTAGGCCATCAACCTAGGCAGCAAAGACTTTTTTTTAAAAAAATTTATGTCTTTTGTTTATAATTTATGTTAATAATAATTAGTTTATGAAATTTACCATTAATAAGTAATGACCACTTATTTTCTTTTTATTTTATTTCTTGTTCTCGTCTGATTAATTGTATTGTCTTTGGGTTTTACAATTAATCATTCTATTTTTTTCAGAGTTTTTAAAACAATGAAAAGTTTTTCCAAATTATTTTGTAGGTCTCTTGAACTTGATCCCTCTACTAGTGGCTATGTATGTTAAAATAAGATGATCACATATGAATCTCCCCGAATCATTCTATGCAGGACAAAGTTATTAATTCATCCTTCCATTTTATTTGTCATGTATTAAATGTTATATGTTATCTAATGTCCTTTAATAATAACTTTTGTTAGGATCGGATTCAGATCTGTTGTCAGTTGTTAGTCATTTGGATGAATAGAGTAATATATGCAACGGAAGGAGATACAGGATGATTATGGAATCGATGATAATAATAGAGAGGCAAGAATAGAGATATATGGGTGAGACAATAATTTACGTGGGAAACCGAAGAACTCGGAGAAAACCCACGGGCGACAACCAATATCCACTAGTAGAAAAATGAGATATTACAAGAGGTAAAATTTATGTGAACTCTCATAGACTCTCGCAACTTAGGGATGTGTAGGGTGGAGATGTGGAAATAACACCGTACCTCCCTCATGGGAGTTTTGAAGGCACTCATATCTACTACATTGGCCGTTTCTGCCGTTTGTTTGTTTTTTTTTTTCCCAAAGGAGACCAAGAACAACAAACAACAAAACAAACGACAAATAAAATAGAAAAACAACCCTGACTCTAACTGTAATAACCCACCCCAAAATCATGTTTAATTATCTATTAATCACTGTAATTATTCAAATCGCGTTACAAATTTTTCGCGTTTACCTTTATTTATCTATTTATTTATTTATTGATATCGGTGTCAAGTCTCGCGCAGGAGATGGCTAAGGTGCCGGACTATCGGCTTAAAAGTTTACTTTACACATTTATTCAATAAGTTAAAGTATTTCAGATTATACGTTTTACGTTATAAATTTATTTAACGAGAAACGGTTATTATTTATCCGCCCCGATTTCTATATATTTTACCGTCCCAATTTTAATTTATTTAATTTCATTCCCCTTATATTGTTTCAAGTGGTAATTTTACTCATTTTATCCTATTTTAATCCAAGTCCTAATTTATGTTACCCAAAGTGTTACCAATTTATTACCAATTAATTTTATTTAGTACAAACTAATAATTTTAACCTAATACACTTACTACTATTTTATTTAAAGTATGGATTCAGATTTAATTTGATTCCTAGTTGTTTTAGCTAATTGGAGGGAGTATATAGCAGTAATTTAGTAGAGGGGGTTTATTTCCTCATCATTTTAATTCAAGCACACCCATCTCTTTTTCTCTCTCTACCTTCCCTCTCCCTCCTTGCTCTGCTGACTGCCGTGCCCGACCAGAGCCACCACCGGTGGTTTCCGCCACCGAGCAAAGACGCCACCGGAGTCGCCGGCCGTCCACCCCTCTCCTCCCTCTCTTGTGTTTTTCATCCATTTTCACCCTGAAGGGTACTCTCTAAAACCCTCAATTCAATTTATTTCAAACCTAATCTGAAATTCCATGTTTAATCTGTGTTTCTTTTATAAATTCTATCTCTTTTATTCTCTAAATTCATGAATTCAAGTGTATAATTGGTTTGGTTAAGTTAGGATTTGAGTTTGGAGTATGTGCATGTGTATTTGGATGAGTTCTTGAGGTTTTCTTGTTAAATTCTTGATGGATGTTGTTATAATCTTGATGCATGTGAATTTCTTGATAAGTTGCTGAGTGATAAGGGCTGGTTATATATGCTAAGATTATTATTTAGGTGTTATCATGTTTGATTTGGGTGAATTGTTGAGTTTTTGGTGCAAGAGTTCAAGAACAAGTCCTTTATGTTGAGGTTATGTTTAATCCATGGTTGCATGTGGGATTTGAGCTCTTTGATGAGTTAGCTTTCAAGGTTTAATTCTGAAAATATAGTGGATTATAGCCAAGTGAAGTTTGGTTGAGAATTAGTACGAATAAAGGGCTAAAAGTAGCATTAGAGCTGAATTTAAGAACAAATTAGGCTCTGTTTCAATTCTGGAAATTTACAGCAGTGTAAAAGTGGGATTTTTGCCCAGATTTCTACTCCATTTGATAGCTTAAGGTGTTAGCAAACCATAGGCTTTGGAATTTCTAATTTCCGACATGTATAGCCCGAGTTATGACCAAAACCGTGAAGGTATAATTTTATATACGAATTCTGAGTCAGTGTTTTGGGGGCTGTTTTTCGTCCCTTTAGAGACCTCTTTGGTTTTTATGGTAAACATGAAAGTTTTAGGCCTCGTTGCAAGCTTTCCGGAAAGGTATGGTTTGTTTTTATACGATGTCGGGAGTATGAGATATGGGCCCGGGAAGAAGGGCTGTCTACTTGAAGTTTCTGCCCAGTTTACCCTTTATAAAATTCCATCTTTAAGGCCTTAAACCAAGTCAATAGGGGACTTTAAGCACTGATAAGTTATGGTTATATGTTATAATCTTAGGTTAAAGTCTTAGGGGGGGGGGGGAAGTATGGTTTTGGAAGCCTAAGTATGTCCTAAGGTCTTTTAGCCAAGAGTGGTGATTTAAACACAAGTTATACATATATCTCCCAATGAGTGTTAGTTTAAGAGTTCAATATCTTTGAGTTGGTCAAGATTTTATCTAGCTAGTGACTTCCAAGTTCTAAATAACTCTCAAGTTAAGTTCCTCTAAGTTCTCAACTCAAAATTTATTCCTCAAACTCCATTATTCATTCTTCTTTCATCAATCGTATCATCGACATCGTTTTCTCTAAATAAGTCTAGAGGAACCCTTTTAATCTCATATTCACCTTCAATCTTTGGTTCTTATACTTCATTAATCTAAGCTATCTTTCCAAGGTCCAAGTGCCCTTCTTTGATTTCACCTTTCTACATTAATTTCTCTATGTAATTTCATTCCGGAATTCCTAATTTATTCTACTCTAGCCTCTGTCCGGGCCCATTTTGGAGCCCTTCCGCTCGTTTTTAGCCTCTAGTTCTGTTGACAAAGTTGTAGATTATGATTTTCTCTATTCCGAGATGTACTCGTTTGCCTCATTCCGTTTTTCCTAACTCAAGTTATGCTATAAACTTTATTTTTATATAACCTGAAATTTTCTTCCTAAATTATTTCATTTATATTTTACTAAGTTTCTAAACTTGTGAATCTAATTTAGAACCTTATTCGGTTCTTCATTTCTACTTATTCTTATCTTAGTTGACAAGTTTCAAAAGCCATCTCCAAGCCATACGCCAAGGTCTCTAGCGTCTCAAGGTACGCGAATTGTCCAGCTTTTACGATCTAAATTATAGTCATAATTCATTCAATTTATGCCATGTCAAGTTTTATGGTTTACAATGACTTTATATTTAACAGTGGACCCGCATTCTATGCTTATTCTTACATCCATGTTTTAGCACTCCTGATCAGAGTGCCTTGACCTGGCCAGTGTCGACTGCTTGACAGTCACTTATTCCAAGTTTAGATCAACTTGGGCATACGCGTGTGTGAGGTGCTTGCACCGATCGTAAGGGTTCCACCTAATTTCTATTTTCATTGATTTATGTTATGCATATGTTTATGTTCATGTCATGCAAGTCCTATTTTACTACCCTTCCCTTGTTTTCAAAATGAATTTAAATCAGACCAAAACCGCTTTGAGCGGTTTACGCGGCCGGAGATTCTTGATCTTGAGTGTTTCCCCACTCACCCTTTTTGCAATGTTTTAATGTTTTGTTTTAGAAGGTTCGAGCTCCCAGGGCAAGGACAAGTCGGTTGCAAAGTAATTCAAGGTTCTTGAGGTAGTTTTCTAAGGAATTCATCGGTCGTGTAGAAATGGTTTTGGAAGTTGTTCTAGTTTTTAAGCGATGTTTAAGTTTATATACTTTATCCAGGGGTTGTATAAGTTTTCTTTTGTGAAGGTTCTCAAGTTAGTAAGTTATTTTGTGGTTTTGGAAGTATCTTTTGTGTTGTTGCCTTGTCTCTTTTGGGAGACGGCGGTAATGCCTCGACCTAAGGTGTTCCGCTGCGCTAATCACAGGTTTGGGTTTCTAAGTGTAGTCTTAATCTTGTGATTAAGGTTGGGGTGTTACAGTTGTGGTATCTGAGCGGAGGTTTGATTAAGTATTTGGAGATTATAGAATTTCTTAAGTCATGGATTCTAATTTAGGGAGAAAGACAGACATGTGAGTACAAGCCTCTTTATGATAAGTATAAGTATGACAAGTGGTATGTTGGGAATTGTTGATGAGCTTGAAGCTCTAAATATTGGTTTAGTATGTAAATTGTTCTTCTTTGCAGGTCTCCAAGATTATGTAAATTTGGGAATAGCTTTAATTATAGGGGAAGTGCTGCCGAATTTCTTCCAGGGTTATAAGAAGGTTTTAGTCAAAATCTTTAAGGAGAGGATCTAGGTGAAATGAGTCAAGTCTAGTAATTTATGCAAGTGAAGTTAATAAATATAACGGAAAATTATGAAGTTTGCCAAAGCACCTCATCAAAAGTCTTTGAAAGTTAATGAAAAGATTATAAAGCGAGTCCCAAGCAGGATTGGTATATGATGAAATGGGTTTTAAACGGTAGTATGGATTAAAAGTTTTTTTTTTTTTTTTTTGGAAGCCCGAAAAAGGGAATACATTATGAGGTCTAGAATTGTTAAATCGCTCATAAGAGGTTAACTTGGTTGAGTCTCGAACCTCGTCACAAATTTGTTTCTTTTATTGTAAATAGCTCGTTCATTTTGGCCATGATAAGCTTTTAAAATCTTGCATTGTACTTTGTGTATGGTATAGATGGACAACGACGGTAACCCCCTCCCAAATCCGTTCGCGATGTTCATGGACCCCTCCACCAACGTTCAAGCCCATCTTAAGGCTTTACAAGATGTCCTCGACGCACATCATTGCTGCAAATCCCAACCGAATATCATGACGACATTTGCCGAGCCCGATGCCTTCGCGACTCTTCCCACGAGCCCGTGGGATGATATCCGGGACAGGTACCGCCAATCGCTTATACGTGGAGAACCGGACGTCACGCATGGTGCCTCAACTATGTGGGGCTTGGAATCGATCACGATGGAGGTAATGATCACTCAAGCCGCAATCTTTAGGTCTTCACGTCAAGTTAGGACCCCATCTTCATGAGGTGCTAGGATTACGGCACCTCCCAACGCGAAAAGCACCGGCTCACGCGTGTTCGCACCCCGGCAGAGAAATCCGTCTACACTTCTCACCGTACCTCAGACGCCCGATTATTCCGAACCTATCGTCTCACGGGGAGACTACGCCTACTGCCCGAATAGCTGGAAAAGAAGAAGAAGATCCTAGCATGGATCTAGACCAAGACGAGGTGCGCCCCGAGCCAAAACAAATCAACGAGTGCGAGGCAGGGACGTCTACACCTGTCGCCCCGGTGGAGAACGACTTTGATTGGACCGCTTTGGGGCCCAGGATTCGGTACACCAAACGCAAGAGCGTTGGTCCTCTACGACTTCGACGCGTGGAAGAGGATAGGGATCAAGAACAAGAAGGGTCTAACTCTCATGTTTAGCAGTAGTCGTCGGTATTTGACTTTTGTGCAGGTTTAGCAAGGGGTTGACCATAAGTGTAGGCTAGATGACTACAAGTACATCTCGGGTGACTAGGTTTTTGCTTTTGGGTCACCAATGTAATTAGCCAGACTATGCTTATTTTTGTAATCTCCCTTACGATTATTTTGTGGAAGGGGGAATGGAGAACATGATGTTTTGGTTTTTCTCATGCATTGGGATTGGAAATGGAGATGAAAACTCTACGACAATCAAAAGGGGAATCGCTATCTTTATTTATGAAAATGGATGGATGTTATGAAAATTGTGGATTTATAATTATATGTATTGTGGATTCTGCAAATTACAATATATTGGGATTGTGAAAATTCTTTTGAGAATTTAATTATGTATAAATATATGTATGTGAATGATACCTAAGACTTGACCAAAGAAATCAAGGTTATATGCGGGAGCATTTGACTAAAATCTGAGTTTTACGAAAAAGGGGCTATAAAATGAGGGAATAATGTTAAGCTATGTGGGTAATAATATATTTTGTTGTAATATTGTAGTATGTCGCAAAATTCAAGAAGCACGCCATCACAAGAAGAACCTGGAAATGGGACATCCGAGGGAAATCTACTAGAATTGCAAGGACCTCACTAACCCGGGATGGTTAATCCTTCCGAGTCTTCTTTAGGATCTGCCTTTTGATCCACCTCAATACCCCGACTTTGGGATGCTAGTGCAAGAATTGTTTAGGCGTATACCCCTTCCATCTACGGGTCAAGTAAGTCAGTCAAAAGAGGGAAATTTCGCAGATAGAGTAGCCCGAAGGAACCCAACCTTTTACAAAGGGGGCTACGACCCCGTAGTGCTAGAAGATTGGATTCGTGAAATAGAGAAAATATTTGAAGTGGTCGAGGTACCAGAAGATAAGAAATTAGCCATAGGCACCTACTATTTGAAGGGAGAAGCGGATATTTGGTGGAGGACCATCAAGGACAAATATCAAGGGACCGTAAAGTCTTGGAATGACTTCCTAAGTGATTTACGAGCTCAGTTTTACCCTACCTCCCTTCGGCACCAGAAAGAGAAGGAGTTTTTAGAGTGGAGTATGCTCAACAAAGATATTTCAATTGTACAATACACCGCCAAGTTTAATGAACTGTCTCGTTTCGCTCCAGAGTATGTTGCATCAGAGAGGCTGAAGTTAACCCGATATGAGGGAGGCCTAGCGCCGTATATCCGTAGTCAGTTATCATTCCATGACTTCCGAACAATGCAAGAAATGTATGAGAGGGCTGCGGAGGTAGAACGAGTAAAGAAGGAGCTAAAAGCTCTAAACCCCGGAAACCAGGGGACTACCAAGAGGAAGTGGAACGACAAAGGGATGGCAAGTGCCTCAAATGTGGGGAATAGTCCAGTCAAGAGGCCGACTTCAGCCCCAAGGAATCAAGTAACTCCTGTCAATGTCAAGGAACCCTGCAGGAAATGTGGCAGGACCAACCACACTACCTCCCAATGTCGGGTAGGTACGGGGAATTGTTTATGGTGTGGAGCCCCGGATCATAAAGCTGCAGAATGCCCAAGGAGAGCCCGAAGATCAGAACCAGGCACCACACGTCCAGCACCGCCAACGAAGGCACCGCAACAAGGCTCAGTAAGTCAAGCATACGTCATGAGCAGGAAGGAGGCAACAAAATCTGGTATAGTTGTTACTGGCACAGTTTATATATATATGCAACCTTTGACTGCATTATTTGATTCTGGAGCAACGCACTCTTTTATTTCAACCAAAGTTGCCTCAAAGTTAAAGTTCCAAAATTTAGCCAGAAAAGTAAATTATTCTATCAGTTTACCTAATGGTCAAACCATACCTTGCACGACTAGTTTCGTGGGTGTCCCACTCATGTTAAAATCAGAGATATTTCCCGCTAACCTTATCCAGTTAGACCTAAAAGAGTTTGATATCATTCTGGGTATGGATTGGTTGATTTCAACGCAAGCCCAAATCAAGTGTGATAAGGGGATAGTCATTCTTAAGAACGCCTCAGTACGTAAGTCCACTTTGGGGACTTAGGAGCTAACCCGTGCCCCATCATAACTTATGTAAAGGCTCGAAGGATGCTTAATCATGGGTGCGAGGGTTATCTATGTTTGGTAAGTGAAGATTTGAAGACTCCGCCCAAGATAGAGGAAATCCCCGTAGTATGTAATTTTCTAGATGTCTTCCCAGAAGAAATTATGGAGTTACCCCCGAGGAGGGAAATTGACTTTGAGATTGAGCTAATTCCGGGAACAAGACCTATATCTAAGGCATCGTATAGAATGGCACCTGCAGAGCTTAAGGAGTTAAAAGAGCAATTGGATGATCTATTGGTTAAAGGATTCATCAGACCTAGCACATCACCCTGGGGAGCTCCAGTGTTGTTTGTAAGGAAGAAGGACGGTAGCTTAAGGCTATGTATTGATTACCGCGAGCTGAACAAAGTTACCATCAAGAACAAGTACCCTCTACCAAGGATTGATGACCTGTTTGACCAGCTTCAAGGAGCCGAGATGTTTTCTAAGATAGATTTGAGATCAGGATACCACCAGCTCAGAGTTAGAGCTGAGGATATACCTAAGACCGCTTTCAGGACAAGATACGGGCATTATGAGTTTACAGTGATGCCGTTTGGGCTTACTAATGCACCGACAGTATTTATGGATCTGATGAACAGGGTATTCAAACCCTATTTGGATAAGTTTGTAGTAGTATTTATAGATGATATTCTAGTCTATTCGAAAAGTCAAGAGGAGCATGAGAACCATTTGTGGATTGTCCTTCAGACTCTAAGAGAGCGACAGCTGTTCGCCAAGTTTTCAAAGTGTGAGTTTTGGTTGAAAGAAGTAGCATTTCTGGGTCACATAATCACCAGTAAAGGGATCCAGGTGGATCCTAGCAAGGTTTCTGCCGTTCAAAGCTGGGCAAGGCCTTCTACAGTTAGTGAAGTGCGAAGTTTCTTAGGCATGGCAGGATATTATAGGAGATTCGTACCGAATTTCTCTAAGTTAGCTCTACCATTGACCAACCTTCTCAAGAAATCGACTCGTTTCGAATGGTCTGACGAGTGTGAAGAAGCCTTCCAAGTGCTCAAGGAGAAGTTAACGACCGCACCGGTGTTATCCCTTCCCGAGGAAGGAAGAGAATATGTGGTAGCGTCCCATCAAAGATTAGGATGTGTGCTGATGCAGGATGATAAGGTGATCGCATATGCATCACGGCAGTTAAAGCCTTACGAGAAAAATTACCCCACTCATGACCTAGAGCTCGCGACAGTGGTGTTTGCCTTGAAGATTTGGAGGCATTACCTATATGGAGTTAAATGCGACTATCTTTACGGATCATAAAAGTCTCAAGTACATTTTCACTCAGAAGGAGTTAAATTTAAGGCAGCGAAGATGGCTAGAACTTATCAAGGATTATGATTTAGATATCCAATATCATCCCGGCAAAGCAAATGTAGTGGCCGATGCCCTAAGTAGGAAGACTCGGCATGGAAAGTTGACCTGTCTAGAGGTTCGCCCAAAGCTGCAACAAGAGCTATGGAAAGAAAACATTGAGCTAGTTAAGCAGGGAGAAGTGACAAGGAAGTTAGCCACCTTATCTCTACAGCCATCTATTATTGAGGAAATCAAGACAGAACAGGTGAATGATCCTGAACTCAAGAGAATCATGGATAGTCTTGTCATAAAAGGGATGTCGGGATTCCTAATTCAAGATGATGGAACCTTAAGATTTCAGAATAGGTTGTGTGTGCCTAACAGAGGAGATTTAAGGCTGAAGCTTATGGAAGAAAGCCACAACTCATTATATTCAGTGCACCCTGGAGGTACCAAAATGTATAGGGATTTAAAGGAAAGTTTCTGGTGGCCAAACATGAAAAAGGACATAGCCAATTATGTGAATAGGTGCCTAACCTGTCAAAGGATCAAGGCTGAACATCAACGACCATCAGGAGAACTCCGACCTTTGGAAATTCCCACGTGGAAATGGGAATCAATTTCTATGGATTTCATCATGGGTTTACCCCTCACCATGTCCAGGAAGAATGCCATTTGGGTGATTGTGGACCGCTTGACCAAGTCGGCACATTTTGTCCCTATCCACGAAGGGTGGAAGGTAGATAAGCTAGCAGATATATACATTCAAGAGGTTGTCCGTTTGCACGGAATTCCAAGAGAAATAGTATCCGACCGATACGAGTTCGATCGAGATTTTGAGCGCTACCGCAAAGCTTTCGGTACACGAATCAATTTTAGTAGCTCATACTATCCGGAGAGCGATGGTCAAACCGAAAGGGTTAATCAGATTGTAGAAGATATGTTGCGTGCATGTGTTCTGGATTTTCAAGGGAATTGGGATGAGTTCCTCCCACTCGTAGAATTTTCATATAACAATAGCTACCAGGCCACTATTAAAATGGCCCCGTTTGAAGCACTTTATGGCAGGAGATGTCGTACCCCGTTGTGCTGGGGAGAATTAGATGAAGCGTTAGTCATAGGTCCGGAACTAATCCAAGACACGACCGATAAGATCCGAGTCATCCAGCAGCACATCAAGACTGCTCAAAGTCGGCAAAAGAGTTATGCAGACAGGAGGTGAAAACCTCTCGAATTTCAAGTGGGTGATCAAGTTTTTCTTAAGATTTCTCCAACGAAAGGGGTTCGAAGATTTAACATCAAAGGGAAATTAAGCCCACGATTTATTGGGCCATATCCGGTGATAGAAAAGATCAACCCGGTAGCATACCGAATAGAGTTACCTTCTAGTTTAGGAAGGATCCACGACGTTTTTCACGTGTCGCAGCTCCGAAAGTATGTGCCGGACCCGAAGCATGTTCTAGTGGAAGAGCCGCCGCTTTTGGCCGAAGATTTAACCTTCGAGCAGCAACCGATTCGAATTTTGGATCAACGAATCAAGCAGCTACGCACGAAAGAAGTCCCATTAGTCAAAGTGCTGTGGGCAAATCAAGATACCTCGGAAGCCACTTGGGAAACTGAGGAAAACATGAAAGATCGATACCCTCATCTCTTTTGAGGTAACCAATCACGTTTTAACCACCATCAAGTTTTGGGGACGAAACTTCTTTTTAGGGGGGAAGGATGTAATAACCCACCCCAAAATCATGTTTAATTATCTATTAATCACTGTAATTATTCAAATCGCGTTACAAATTTTTCGCGTTTACCTTTATTTATCTATTTATTTATTTATTGATATCGGTGTCAAGTCTCGCGCAGGAGATGGCTAAGGTGCCGGACTATCGGCTTAAAAGTTTACTTTACACATTTATTTAATAAGTTAAAGTATTTCAGATTATACGTTTTACGTTATAAATTTATTTAACGAGAAACGGTTATTATTTATCCGCCCCGATTTCTATATATTTTACCGTCCCAATTTTAATTTATTTAATTTCATTCCCCTTATATTGTTTCAAGTGGTAATTTTACTCATTTTATCCTATTTTAATCCAAGTCCTAATTTATTTTACCCAAAGTGTTACCAATTTATTACCAATTAATTTTATTTAGTACAAACTAATAATTTTAACCTAATACACTTACTACTATTTTATTTAAAGTATGGATTCAGATTTAATTTGATTCCTAGTTGTTTTAGCTAATTGGAGGGAGTATATAGCAGTAATTTAGTAGAGGGGGTTTATTTCCTCATCATTTTAATTCAAGCACACCCATCTCTTTTTCTCTCTACCTTCCCTCTCCCTCCTTGCTCTGCCCTTGACTGCCGTGCCCAAAGAGCCACCACCGGTGGTTTCCGCCATCGGAGCAGACGCCGCCACCGAGTCGCCCGGCCCACCCTCTCCTCCTCTCTTGTGTTTTTCATCCATTTTCACCCTGAAGGGTACTCTCTAAAACCCTCAATTCAATTTATTTCAAACCTAATCTGAAATTCCATGTTTAATCTGTGTTTCTTTTATAAATTCTATCTCTTTTATTCTCTAAATTCATGAATTCAAGTGTATAATTGGTTTGGTTAAGTTAGGGTTTGAGTTTGGAGTATGTGCATGTGTATTTGGATGAGTTCTTGAGGTTTTCTTGTTAAATTCTTGATGGATGTTGTTATAATCTTGATGCATGTGAATTTCTTGATAAGTTGCTGAGTGATAAGGGCTGGTTATATATGCTAAGATTATTATTTAGGTGTTATCATGTTTGATTTGGGTGAATTGTTGAGTTTTTGGTGCAAGAGTTCAAGAACAAGTCCTTTATGTTGAGGTTATGTTTAATCCATGGTTGCATGTGGGATTTGAGCTCTTTGATAAGTTAGCTTTCAAGGTTTAATTCTGAAAATATAGTGGATTATAGCCAAGTGAAGTTTGGTTGAGAATTAGTACGAATAAAGGGCTAAAAGTAGCATTAGAGCTGAATTTAAGAACAAATTAGGCTCTGTTTCAATTCTGGAAATTTACAGCAGTGTAAAAGTGGGATTTTTGCCCAGATTTCTACTCCATTTGATAGCTTAAGGTGTTAGCAAACCATAGGCTTTGGAATTTCTAATTTCCGACATGTATAGCCCGAGTTATGACCAAAACCGTGAAGGTATAATTTTATATACGAATTCTGAGTCAGTGTTTTGGGGGCTGTTTTTCGTCCCTTTAGAGACCTCTTTGGTTTTTATGGTAAACATGAAAGTTTTAGGCCTCGTTGCAAGCTTTCCGGAAAGGTATGGTTTGTTTTTATACGATGTCGGGAGTATGAGATATGGGCCCGGGAAGAAGGGCTGTCTACTTGAAGTTTCTGCCCAGTTTACCCTTTATAAAATTCCATCTTTAAGGCCTTAAACCAATTCAAACGGGTACTTTAAGCACTGATAAGTTATGGTTATATGTTATAATCTTAGGTTAAAGTCTTAGGGGGGGGGGGGGAAGTATGGTTTTGGAAGCCTAAGTATGTCCTAAGGTCTTTTAGCCAAGAGTGGTGATTTAAACACAAGTTATACATATATCTCCCAATGAGTGTTAGTTTAAGAGTTCAATATCTTTGAGTTGGTCAAGATTTTATCTAGCTAGTGACTTCCAAGTTCTAAATAACTCTCAAGTTAAGTTCCTCTAAGTTCTCAACTCAAAATTTATTCCTCAAACTCCATTATTCATTCTTCTTTCATCAATCGTATCATCGACATCGTTTTCTCTAAATAAGTCTAGAGGAACCCTTTTAATCTCATATTCACCTTCAATCTTTGGTTCTTATACTTCATTAATCTAAGCTATCTTTCCAAGGTCCAAGTGCCCTTCTTTGATTTCACCTTTCTACATTAATTTCTCTATGTAATTTCATTCCGGAATTCCTAATTTATTCTACTCTAGCCTCTGTCCGGGCCCATTTTGGAGCCCTTCCGCTCGTTTTTAGCCTCTAGTTCTGTTGACAAAGTTGTAGATTATGATTTTCTCTATTCCGAGATGTACTCGTTTGCCTCATTCCGTTTTTCCTAACTCAAGTTATGCTATAAACTTTATTTTTATATAACCTGAAATTTTCTTCCTAAATTATTTCATTTATATTTTACTAAGTTTCTAAACTTGTGAATCTAATTTAGAACCTTATTCGGTTCTTCATTTCTACTTATTCTTATCTTAGTTGACAAGTTTCAAAAGCCATCTCCAAGCCGAGCTCATGAGGTCTCTAGCGTCTCAAGGTACGCGAATTGTCCAAATTTTTACGATCTAAATTATAGTCATAATTCATTCAATTTATGCCATGTCAAGTTTTATGGTTTACAATGACTTTATATTTAACAGTGGACCCGCATTCTATGCTTATTCTTACATCCATGTTTTAGCACTCCTGATCAGAGTGCCTTGACCTGGCCAGTGTCGACTGCTTGACAGTCACTTATTCCAAGTTTAGATCAACTTGGGCATACGCGTGTGTGAGGTGCTTGCACCGATCGTAAGGGTTCCACCTAATTTCTATTTTCATTGATTTATGTTATGCATATGTTTATGTTCATGTCATGCAAGTCCTATTTTACTACCCTTCCCTTGTTTTCAAAATGAATTTAAATGCCGGCACCAAAACCGTTTTCGAACGGTTTACGTGCTGGAGGTTTGCGTACTGAGTGTTTCCCCACTCACCCTTTTTGCAATGTTTTAATGTTTTATTTTAGGAGGTTCGAGCTCCCAGGGCAAGGACAAGTCGGTTGCAAAGTAATTCAAGGTTCTTGAGGTAGTTTTCTAAGGAATTCATCGGTCAGCAAGGGCGAGCTGGTTTTTGGAAGTTGTTCTAGTTTTTAAGCGATGTTTAAGTTTATATACTTTATCCAGGGGTTGTATAAGTTTTCTTTTGTGAAGGTTCTCAAGTTAGTAAGTTATTTTGTGGTTTTGGAAGTATCTTTTGTGTTGTTGCCTTGTCTCTTTTGGGAGACGGCGGTAATGCCTCGACCTAAGGTGTTCCGCTGCGCTAATCACAGGTTTGGGTTTCTAAGTGTAGTCTTAATCTTGTGATTAAGGTTGGGGTGTTACACTAACTAACTGAACCCATAGATCGACTTGCCCTTTTTGCCATTCGATGTGCCGGATGCACATGATGCCTAGGAACCTTTTGAATTTTCCCTGCTTGGATTTTCTTCATTGCATTGATGCAATCGAGAACCAGAGCTCGGCACTCCACCGAAGCTCTACTGGGTTTTGACAAGAATTCAATTGCCACAGTCGAATCCGTCCAAACCATAACACTGGTTAAATGTCTCCTATTTGCCTCTTCCAGCGCCATCCACGATACGAGAATCTCATGAAACGCTTGATGCCATTTTCCCTTTTTCGACGCCATGCCCCCATTGTCGCCCTTGAATTATATACACCCACACCGCTGCTGCATTCCTAGACTCCTTGCACCACGCCCCATCCACAACAAAAACTCCGGTGTCCAGAAGTCCTTCGTCCTCTCCCCAACTAATTTACATTGTCTTTTCGTTTTCCATCCTTCCTGTACCCTGCTTCGCTCCATCCTGGATTCCCTTCCCTTCCCACCATAACCGGACCTCCTCCTGCACCATCCTAATAACCCCTTCCAACATTTGTTGAGAGACACTCTCCTTCCCTATGCATGCAGCATTCCTCACTTTCCAAATTGCCCACATCGTAGCAACAAAGTCCCTTAGCTGCCCCCCATCATCGTCTTTCTTGTTTGACAAAAACAGGATCCACCCTCTCAACCATTCCCAACAACCAATATATGGGTTAACATCCGCGCAAATCCCTAAGTTACTCCCTTTCCACATATGTTTGGCTATAATGCAGTCCCTGAACATATGGTTAACATCTTCCCTCATCCCACCACACCAGCACGCCAACTCCTCAGTAAACTTCCTCTTGGCCCTATTAACTTCCGTTGGGAGTGCATCCACAGCACAGCGCCACAGGAAAGTCTTCCACTTTGCGGGCATTTTCGCATACCATATTTTCCTTTCCACTTTGCCGTTTCTGTCGTTTGGATACAAAGAGAATAAAAACCTCTATTTATAGTAGAATGAAGTAAAGGGAAAACTAGGTTAAATATTACAAAACCTATAAACAAAAGACGAACAACCGCCATGCTGAAACTTTGGCGGACGCTAGCGGCCTTGACATTGGCGCGTATGCCAGGTCCTAGGTTCTGTGAAAGACGCTGGTAGTGTCTGGAAGAGAGGGGTAGCGTTTTTGTTGCGTCCAATTCTTCAATGAAGGAGATTTTGGGCCATAAAACCCAACAAACTCCACCTTGGGTCAAAATCTCTGATACCATCATAGAACCCTGAATTTTGATTTGCCAACGAACTTCTCGACATCATCTTGTTAACAACACTCTATCACCCAAATTTTAATATCCAAATTTTGACATCATCCTGAATTTGATTGAACCCGGTCCTGAAGGAATTTGACCTGACTCCAGCAGGATTAGAAGTTTACTGAATTTGGTTGTATTCGACTCTAAAGGAATTTCACCTGACTCCGGTTGGATTAGAAATTTGACTGAAACTGGCTGTATTCGGCTTTTGAAGGAATTTTACGTGACTTTGGTAGGATCAGAATATGATTAAACCTAGCTCTGATACCATTTGTTAGGAATCAGATTTAGATTTGTTGCCAGTTGTTAGCCACTTGTTAGGGTGAAAAATAAAGCAATATATGCAGCGGAAGGAAATATAGGATGATTATGGAATCGAGGATAATTATAGAGAGGCAAAAACAAAGATATATGGGCGAGACAATATTTTACATGGGAAACCGAAGAACTCAGAGAAAAAACCCACGGACGACAACCAGAATCCACTAGTAGAAAATGAGATAATACAAGAGGTGAAATATAATCTCTCATACACTCTCACAACCTAGGGATAAGTAGGGTGAAGATGTGGAAATAACACCGTACCTCCCTCGTGGGGAGTTTTGAAGGCTCTCACATCGACTACGTCTGCCGCTTATCACAAGGTGAATAAAGACCTCTATATATTTATAGGGATAAACATCATATAGATCTGGTTTGACTTCCACTCCAAATACAATTAGGTTTTAACTATAATGCTATTACAATTAGGAAACTAACCTAAATATAATTAGGAAATAAAATAATTTTATAATAGCAACCAATAACTTGGAGTTTAAACAGGTTTAGGAAACTTGCTAAATAATGAGTCTAGGAGAATTTGGGCCATTAACCCAACAACTTTACATATAATATCTTATCAAAAATTACAACATTATAATCATATGATGGTATTTTCATTAGAAATATAAGGATAAAATTTTTGTGTAGCAAAACAATATATATTACAAAATTAATGATTATAGTTTTTAAAATTTAACGAGTACATAAATCTTGGTGAGAGACATGAGACATGAGACGAAGCGAGCATTATTATATTTAGTTAGCAATATACTACTTTCGTTCCAAATTAATTATTATTTTGACTAAATTATAACCGTCAATTTTTCACATATTATAATGAGTTACAATATGAAATTACCGTCAAAGATGTTTTCCTAATAATTATACTGGAGGTAATTTTATATTGTAACTGATTGTAATATATGAATAATTAATTGTCAAAATGAGTCAAAATGATATTACCTCCGTGCTCCGTCCCAAAATATTTGTCTTTTCACCTAACTCCTTTGTCCCAAAATGTTTGTCCACTTTACAATTCCAACAATTGCAATTCTTATTATATCCCTAATAAATACTACTACTAATAATAATTGGTATATTGGTATATGAGAAAAGTAAGGACAATATTGATATATTACACATTTTTTACCTCATTTTCCATGAGTATCGGACTTTTAAATATAATTGGATGGACAAATAATATAGGATTGAGGTAGTAATTAATTTGGAACGGTGGGAGTATATTTCTTGAATGTCAAGTATTGACATCCCACAAGACAAAAGTGACACATTTAATACGGAATCAAAACAATATGACACCCCCCCCCCCCCCCCAAAATACACTCAAATTGACCATAAAATGTATAAATTGAATTGACCATAAAATATATTCCCTTTGTTCCATATTAATTATCATTTTTGGAAATCGTGAATCAAATTTTAAAAATTTTGACCATAAATTGCTCAATATATACAATTTGTTGCTATATAAAATTACTGTCGATATATTCGTAACGAAAAATACTATCATAAAAATATAATATTACAATTGTTAATAACATATTATGTAAGAAATTATCAATCAAAGAATGACATTGAAAATCATAAAAGTCAAAATTATGACAATTAATATGCAACGAATGGAGTACTAGATACATCAACTTATAAAAATTGTTGTCACTTCAAGTAATAATGATTTTCACCATGTTTCAAACTTTAGACTAGTAATGGTTCCCAACTTTTTTTGGAATTTTTACTTTGACCTTTCCTTAGCCGTCACGATTACTATTTTGTTTACTGCTCTGTGCTCTGAGAAATATTAATTGTTATCTTTGACTTTCACAGTTTTTGATATCATTTTTTAGTTGATAATTTCTTGTATAATAATATATTAACAATTGCAATGTTATATTTTTATAATAATATTTTTTCGTTGCAACTCTAATGTTAGTAATACTATGTAACAAGTCATTGTATATATTGAGAATTTTATGATTAAAATTTTGAATATTTGGCTGTATAATTTCCAAAAATGAGAATATAGGTCTCCTAACCCATACTTGTTTTAAGGTGAAAATAATGGGCATTTTGGCAGGTTTCGTGCCATAAATAAATGGGCCATTAGAATTAGAGAGTGTTTATAGGCCCATATTTTTCTTCTTCAATGGACTATTGGGCCTCCTTTCCATTTTGTATGCGGCTTTATTAATATTGTGACATTTAAACTTTGGAATTTGGGGGGGGGGGGGGGCGTATTTGGCAGCAACCCAACATCAAAATACATCAATTAAATTTAAGTTTTTCTGTGATGTAACAATATTTTTTAGGGTGATTTGTAGAATGATTGGCCATGTTTGGTAACTAGCTGGTAGCTGTTAGCTGATAGCTTTTTGGATTAGCTGTTTGACTTTAGCTGTTTGGGTTAGCTGATTGCAGGAAAAGTGTTTGGTAAAGTAGCTTTTTGTGAAAAGTTACCTCAAAAAGCTTCATCAATTAGCTTTTTGAAAACTAGTTTTTTGGGTCCAAAAAACTAATATAAAAAGCTACCTACCAAACACCTTTATTAGCTTTTTAACCTTTGTAAAAAAAGCTAAAAGCTACCCAAAAAGTTGGGTAGCCAAACACCCCCAATGTGTCTAAACTCAAAAACAACCATTGCTTTCCAGAAAAACCAGAGTTTAATTGAGATTAATTCGGTGTTGGTATGCTAATAAATACCAACCCAAAATTTAGATATTCATATCAAAAGTAAAATTTGAGATATTTTGATAAAACCCCAAAATTAGGGATTTTAAAACCAAGTAATCCAATATAAAAAGGGTACTTTTGACTATTTGGAAAAAATCAAGTGACATTTTTTAATTTTTGGAAAGTTGGGTTACTTATACATGTCGTGCTCTAGTTCACCGCCTCAAGTCCACATGTCGTGCTCTATTCTCGTTTCTCATTTCGTACTGTTTTCTCTATCCCTCTATTCCTAATTTCCTATTTCTACTTCTACAGTATACAGAGACTCGAAAAGGGAAGATGAAGAACAATGGTACTTCTGCAGCATCCATGGTTTCAACAGCTTTTCTTCATTTTCATGCTACTCTTCATCTTTCTTCTTCTCATTTCAATCATCCCCTTCCCCGTAATTACTCCATTTCTCAATTTTCTAGGGTTTCTCATGTTTATGATCCCCAATCGTTCCTCAATTCTGTTCGCCAACAATGCAAACTAGGGTTTTCCAACATCAATCATCCTATCTTTCTTTTCCATCAATTGCTCTCTTTCCGCCCTCGTCCTTCCATTGTAGTCTTCAATCAGCTACTTAATGCTATGGTTAAGATCAAACCCCAACATCATTTCCCCACCATCATTTCTCTCTCTAACAAATTGGAGTTGTCTGGTCTTCGTCCTGATATGCATTCCATCGGCATTCTTGCCAATTGCTACTGCCATTTAGGTCGTGTTGATTTTGGCTTCTCCCTTCTTGGCAAACGTCTTAAGCTCGGATATCCACTAGATGGTGATGTTGTAATATTCACTACCCTCATCAATGGTTTTGTTCAAATTGACAAGTTAGACCAAGCAGTCAGGCTGTTGGATAAAACTGTCAAACTTGGGTTGCAACCTAATCTTGTAACTTACAATTCTTTGGTCAAGGGTCTTTGCAGAACGGGCAACAATGTGGCTGCCCTCAGATTACTCAAGAAAATGGACAAGGGCTTTTGCAAGCCTGATGTTGTTACTTATAATACTATCATTGATAGCCTTTGCAAAGATAGGTTGCTGCCTCAAGCCCTTGAGCTTTTGTCTTGCATGAAAAACAAAGGCCTTTTACCAAATGTTGTGACCTATAATGCCTTAATTCGGGGAATGTGCAACTTAGGTCAATGGAAGCAAGCCAAGGAACTATTGTTTGAAATGCTGGAGAAGGACTTAGATGCTGATATTATCACTTACAGCACCCTGGTGGACATGCTATGCAAAGATGGGTTGGTAGATGAAGCACGAGCTACACTCGATTTGATGGTTGAGAGAGGTAGGGCTCCTAATATCATTACCTACAGTTCTTTGTTGGATGGGTATTGTCTGTGTGGTAGAATGGATGAGGCATCCCGACTAATGGATGTGATGGTCGAAAAAGGTTGCACGCCTAATATTGTGAGCTTCAGCACCTTGATCAATGGCTATTGCAAGGTTAAAGACATGGGTAGAGCCCTGAGGTTGTTCCGGGAATTGCCTAGTAAGGGAATCACTCCTGATGTTGTTACTTATAATTCTGTTATAGATGGGTTGTGTAAGAGCAAACGACTTGATGATGCCCATCAACTCTTTAAGGAAATGCAAGGCTATGGAATTCCACCAAATGTTGTGACATATTCCTCTTTGATGGATGGCTTATGTAAAATAGGTCACCTCAATAGGGCAATAGAGTTATTGAGGGAGATGGAGAGTAAAGGGGTTGTCCCGAATGTTCACACATACAATACACTAATGGATGCTATGTGTGATGCTGGAAACCTTGAAGAAGTAGCTGCTGTATTCTCTCTTCTCCCATCCAAGGGATTGCAATCCAAATTGCGTAACATACAACATCAGGATCAAGGTATTTTGCAAGGAAGGTTTGATGAGTGAAGCTACCAAATTACTCAATCAGATGGAGGCAAATGATTGTTTGCCCAATGATCGCACCTATAATACAGTTATTAGAGGATTTATTATCAATAATGACATAGCAAATGCTTTGCACTATCGTGACATAATGGTTAGCAAGGGATTTGAAGCGGATGTCAACACAATGGAACTATTTACTAACCTTCTACTCCGTGACTCGTCGAAGGAGTTGCTTGGAAAATTCATTTCATGACCTAATGTTATGGTTGATTCATGTGGCTGTGTATGTAGGTTAACATATCAGGTACCTTTTTCTTAATCAATACAGCTGAGGTTTAGCATTCCTTTCAATCTAATCTTTTCATCTTTTTTTTCAAGAAAGAGTTTTTTTTTTATTTTTTATTTCTCTCCTTTTTTTTTGGCCCCAGGAAAGAAGGTCGCATGGGCTGCACAAAAATTTACAGGTTGGCTTGTTCATGAAGCTGCTTGGGTATCTTTATGTTGTAGAAAGTATTGATGGAGTGAGTAATTAGGGCATTCCTGTGTCACTTCACTTGATTGATCCTTAGACATGTACTGAGCTGAACAAATATTAATAATGGGTTCTTGAACTGTTATATAACAAGTGCGATTGTTAGCGTATCCATGAAGCTGCTTATATTACAGATTTATATTTGTCATCCTGAACATGCTTTCTGGGAATATTTGCTCTCTCTTTTGAATTGGAGCAACAACTTTGGGTACAACACATGCAGAATGTTTGGACTGGACTGGGCTGGACTCAACTCGGATGATTCCAATTTGATTAAGAAAGTGCTCTCCCTTCTTGCAATGGTATGAATTCTGTCCAGTACACTGTCTCTTTAGCTTGATGCCTTGATGCAATGAAGCCTTTTCTGTTTTCTGTCTACTGTTAAGCCTTTAGTTTGTTGATGCTCTCCACCTGTATGTGTAGTGTTGTGTCTCTGAAACATTATGCCTTATTCTAAGAACACTCAATGATAAGTTGTGAGAAAAAAGTACAACACAACAACAACATACTCTTGGGGAAACACATTTGGGCACGGTCTGGGGGATCTAGATGTAGGTAATCTTCCCGCCATGAATTGAGACTCATGAAGAGGCTGATTCCAGTGGATCTGCAGAAAAATGTTTCGAAAAAACTTTTCTTTTGAAAACCTTTGAAAAAAATATAAAAAATAAATATAAAAAATAAAAGCAAATAAAAAATGAAGATAAATAAAAGTTGTGAGAAAAAAGTAATGTACATAATTTCACAACACTGACAAGAGCTGAGCCACATTCTTGAATTCACAACTTGTGTCGGATACATAAATGATAAAAGCTTTAAGCTAATGACACCTCTAAGATGACAAACTTCTCTAATAGGTCCAACAGTTGCCAGTTTCCATGCTAGTCTGATATAATTCCTGAGGGATAAATAAATTGTTGTTGCCATGTGATACGGTTTGATTTAATGTTGATGAAAAAGTAGAAGCATAACACTTGAAGCGTTGCCGTATACAATCAGGCAAACTTGCGAAACCGCAGTGCCGTTGTCATGGTCGATTTTGACGGCCAACCACATCATACCAAGACCATTCCCAAGGACTTGAACCCCGAGTGGAACAAGAACCTCGAGTTCATCGTGCATGACCCTTAATTGAGGACTGGGAAAAGGGGTAGTTTTCTGGGTACGGTTAAGATACATGGGTCCGGGTTTTTAGATAGGTTACTACCTCAAGCCCCTAAGCTTTTAGACTGAAGAATCAAGCTTCAAAATCTCAACGTACGTGATGACAGTTCAGATTGTTCAATATTACTGTTTGATTGTCTCCTAATTCTGATTTATGCTTGTTTACTTTGCTTATGATTGTTGTTCTCTCCATTAACTTAGACCCATGTTTGTTGTTTGCCTGTTATCATTTACACCATTTTCTTGGGTAAAGGATCGAACTCAAGTGACGAGTCTGGGAAAAAGAATTAAACATTGATGAATCGGAAAACAGGAAATTAACTTAAATCAAATTATCCACTTTCAATTTGTTCGTCTTTGGCTGGGATTCATGCACTCTCATTGTTGATACTTTTTCTCTGCACTAATTTTATGCCCAGAACTAACTGATGCTTTTCTTAGGTTCTTCGGGACGTACTAAGATCTGAAGTTGTTCCTGGCCACGAGAATGGAGTCCAACCACCTCATTCAATGTGTTTAGCTGGGTGTTTGAAGAGGTGTTACTGATCTGTATATACAATTGTCAGTTTCTTTCAATACATGTCCTGAGGTTAACAGATTTTAACTAATGGGTTGTTGAACTTTTATCAGCCAAGTGTGATTGATTGGCTTATTCATGAATGGAGCTGCTTATCTTACTGATTTTTACCAATCATCCTCAACATTTTGACAGTTATTATAGATGACAAACTTCCCTAACATAACTGACAGTTGACAGTTTCCATGGCAGTGTCATACTGCAAATCTTACTACCAACCATCAGTTTCAGCATTGCAAACTGATGGTGATATTTTGTTCATTAAATGTTGAAATAACATTTGCTAAGATTGATCCTCATGTGAACCCCAATTGAAAATGTCATCCAATAGCATTGGAGCACATCCCCGTTTGTCGCCATTGCTAACAGGCTTGAGGAGAAGGCTCAAGTATCAAGCTATGGATCATTCTTATACGCACGGATAACATCTCTGAAATCACTTTATCATATGAATTTCCAAGAATAGCACGTGCGAAAATACAACATTACAACTCATATATTATATATTAGATGTATCTGGAGTATGTGTTTCAAGATATTTATAATAAATAATCATAATAACAAAAGTGAACAATCATATATAATAATAAGGGTGAACAACCGTAATACTTTGAATACATGTTTCAGGTGCATGTAATAAATTTCATATGATATGTTTAGGGTGAACAAAAACAATATTGAAGCAATCCTAGGACAGCGAGTTCAATAACATACTACCTCCGTCCCAAAATGTTTGTACGTTGACTAAATTTTGACTGATAATTACTTACAAATTATGATGAAGTAAAATATGAAATCACTATCATTAGAAAGATAATTTGCTAAAGATTACAATGACGGTAATTTTATATTGTAACTCATTATAATTTGTGAGTAATCAACAGTCAAAATTTAGTTAACGGACAAATATTTTGGGACAGAGGTAGTAAAACAGGATTGAGCAATAATTAAGAATTGTAATCAAATCACAGAAAACTTGATAAATAAATGAACCACTTGAGTATATAGCGGAACTTTGACGATAATGCTAGAAACCTAGAATAGAACAAATAAAAGACTACAAAAAGAAATGATTGGACCCTTTTTTTTTAAAAAAAAAAAAAATATCACTCATGTGCTACTCAAAAAAAGAGATTTTTTAACTCAAAAAGAAGACACGCCGAAAAAGAGACGGACACATTATTTCATTGAAAATTCTACCATAGTTGAATTTATTTTCAATTATGGTAGTTGAAAATTTTATTGCATTCATTTATAAAAAATAAATTATATTTTTTAAAAAGATTTAAATCCTCATAAATATGGTTAATTATATTATAAGTTATTTTGATCAACCTACATTGATTTTGAATTTTTATGGTAAAATTAATGGTCTTTTTACTTTTCAACTACAAAAGTTGAAAAAAAGTCAACTATGGTAGAATTTCCTTTAAAATATTCAATTTTGTAAAAAATTATAACTTTAACATATAGATTTCCTTATTGTAACAAGTCCTATGGTGAATATATATATGAATTTTAATTTTTAATGATAAAATTAAGGGTAATTATACATTTCAACTACCATAATTGAAAATAAATTCAACTATGGTAGAATCTCCCTTATTTTATTCGTCAGACTCTTTTAATTAATTTAAAAAAAATTTAAAATGAAATTACAGAGTTTTTATTGGGTGCTCGGATTAAATTGTCATTAAACTTGTACAGAATATCAAAAGTGTTGGTGAAAGTTTTTAGTTAAAAATATACCATTGTAAAATGTCAAATAAGATTATTTTGCCATTAGCAATGCAAACAGGACGAAGCTATTAAGGGTCAAGGGTGGTCAATTGACCCCAAACTTTTTTGGATTTTTTTTTGTTCGGAGCTAATTTTATAATTATAAATAATATATATAATATTTTGTGGGAAATGTGTACAACAGTGTTTCCGTAGCTGAATGGTTTGACAGTAGATGCTTGTTGGGCGTGTCCCTATGCCTCTGGGGTCAGTGGTTCATTTTTCTTCTGTACGTCGTGTGCGCGCCTTCACTGAAGTCAGGGGTTCCACGTCGCCTAAAGCCCATTTTAACAATTTTTCTTTCAACCCTAATTTTTAATACAACAGCTTGCCCGCTTTAGCCGTTAGGTTGCTGCCTCTAGTTCTACCATGCCACTAGTTCAATTTGCTCCTTTTAAGCACAAATTGATCCAATACTTAAATTAAGGTATGTTATTTTGTAAGTTATTATGTTTAATATATTAATTTTAGTTAAATTTGTATTGAACAATTAATACATTTGCGAATTATGTGATGAAATAGCAATTTATGAATAGAACGATTAAAGTTCTTGATTTTTTTTTTGTTCAAATATTCACAATTCAAATTATGTAGTTTATTTATTTGATTCATTGGTGACAAATTAAAACATTTTTGTGAGATGGTGATTCTGTTTATCATTTTTCTTCTGTGTGCCATGCGCGCGCCTTCACTGAAGTCAGGGGTTCGACGCCGCCTAACGCCCATTTTAACAATTTTTCTTTCAACCCTAATTTTTAAAACAACAGCCTGCCCGCTCCAGCCGTTAGGTTGTTGCCTCTAGTTCTACCACGCCACTAGTTCAATTTGCTCCTTTTATGCACAAATTGATCAAATATTTGGATTAAGGTATGTCATTTTGTAAGTTGTTATGTTTAATATATTAATTTTAGTTAAATTTATATTGAACAATTAATACATTTGTGAATTATGTGATGAAATAACAATCTATGAATAGAACGATTAGAGTTCTTAGTTTTATTTTGTTCAAATATTCACAATTCAAATTATGTAGTTTATTTGTTTGATTCATTGGTGACAAATTAAGACATTTTTGTGAGATGGTGATTCTGTTATTGTTTATTATTGATTCTAATAATTAAATTTGTAAAGACTTCACTGCGCAACAAAATATCATATGCTTTTTTAAGGGATAATGTTGTCATTTATTTTGTAGATGATCTTTTTGATAAACTGCCAACGAGAAAATCATGTTTTACTATCAAAATATGACTACTCGTCGATAACAACTTTAGATTTAAAGATATATATTTTTATTTTCAAAACTATGTCACTGAACTTTTTATTTTAGTCAAAACTATAATTAATCTTTACAAACTGTGATTAATGACACTCAACTTTCCAAAAACGTTAAAAATGTTACTCAACTTTTTGAAAAAGTCAAAAAATACAAAATATTATAAAAGATGACAGTGACATTTTTGAGTTTTTTGGAAAATTAAGTGAAATTTTTATATTTTAGAAAGTTGGACTTTATTGATAATTTTTGGAAATTAGTGATATTTTTAACTAAAATAAAAAGCATTCTCATTCATGCCTCAATTACTATTTCTACTTCTTGTCTTGTTATCATGATTTGGGAGCCACTTAAACACATGGGTATTTCCAATTTTTCCTAACAATAATTTGGCAAATACATAATAAAATATGATTATCTTCTAGTAACGATAAATTATTGTAACTATTTTTAACTTAAATTAAAAAAATAACAAATAAATGAATTGCGCTTATAATTTAATAGTTAAAAATTCCGATGAAAAGTCACAAATTGTAATAAAGTTGAACTTAAAAAGTGAATTTTTCGGGTTAAACGGGCGGATCGGGTTTGACCCGCTAATTTTCGGGTTCAGTGTATTTCGGGTAGAATTGAAAAAATCATGTTCAAAACCTAAAAAATTCAGATCGAATTATCGGATTGGGTCAAAAATGGTCAAGTATACATGTAATCCACAGCACCAAAGCTTTTGCTGTCATGAATACACAACTTTGACATGCCCCACCCTCCTGGGTTCACATGGAATGGATCATCACTTACCCAACCACCCTAAACCATACACCCCCCCTATCTATCATCTTAGAAATTCAATACTATCTCCGTCCCAAATTATATGTCTATTTACCTAATTTGAGAAGACTAATACATATTAAATATTGAGGTAAAAAGTTTGTAATTTACACAAATTACCCTATTTTAATTGAAGATAATAGTTGTTAGAATTGTAAAAGATGATAACTAAATTTATTAGTTAGAGGTAACAAATAAATTACGATTGTTGCAATTGTAAATGAGATGAATATTGTAAAATAAAATCAGATAAAAAGACAAATAATTTGAGAAGAGTTAACACAAAATACGTAGCACACCAAAATTTCACACAACCCAAGATTTCCAAGCATATGAATGAAATTAGCAAAAGCTGATAACAAGACAAAGTGAGCGTTTGATTCACACCAAAATTTTTAACAGTGACTCGTTTGAAAAAAAATAAAAATAAATAACAGGGACATTTCGTGCTATTTCTAGTTTTCTACTTCTACTGTAGAAGACAGAGACTCGAAAAGGGGAAGATAAAGACCAAAGGGAGTCCTTCAGCATCCATGGTTTCAAGAGCTTTTCTTCATTTTCATGGTACTCTTCATCTTTCTTCTTCTCATTTCAGTTTTCCCCTTCCCCGTAATTACTCCTTTTCTCATATTTCTAGGGTTTCTGATTTTGATGATCCCCAATTGTTCCTCAATTCTGTTCGCCAACAATGCAAATTAGGGTTTTCCAACATCAATCTTCCCGTCTCTCTTTTCCGTCAATTGCTCCCTTTCCGCCCTCTTCCTTCCATTGTAGTCTTCAATCAGCTACTTACTGCTATGGTTAAGATTAAACCCCAACATCATTTCCCCACCATCATTTCTCTCTCTAGGAAATTGGAGCTGTCTGGTCTTGGTCCTGATATGCATTCCATCGGCATTCTTGCCAATTGCTACTGCCGCCTGGGTCGTGTTGATTTTGGCTTATCTCTTCTTGGCAAACTTCTTAAGCTCGGATATCCACTTGATTGTAATGTTGTAATCTTCACTACCCTCATCAATGGTTTTGTTCAAATTGACAAGTTAGACCAAGCTGTCAGGCTGTTGGATAAAACTGTCAAACTTGGGTTGCAACCTAATCTTGTAACTTACAATTCTTTGGTCAAGGGTCTTTGCAAAACGGGCAACAATGTGGCTGCCCTCAGATTACTCAAGAAAATGGACAAGGGCTTTTGCAAGCCTGATGTTGTTACTTATAGTACTATCATCAATAGTCTTTGTAAAGATAGGTTACTACCTCAAGCCCTTGAGCTTTTCTCTTGCATGAAAAGGAAAGGCCTTTTGCCAAATGTTGTGACCTATACTGCCTTAATTCGAGGAATGTGCAACTTTGGTCAATTGAAACAAGCCAAGAAACTATTGTTTGAAATGTTGGAGAAGGGCGTAGCTCCTGATATTATCACTTACAACACTCTGGTGGACATGCTATGCAAAGATGGGTTGGTGGATGAAGCACGAGCTACACTCAATTTGATGGTTGAGAGAGGTGAGACTCCAGATATCATTACCTATAGTTCTTTATTGGATGGGTATTGTCTATGTGGTAGAATGGATGAGGCATCCCGACTAATGGATGTGATGGTCGAAAAAGGTTGCACGCCTAATATTGTGAGCTTCAGCACCTTGATCAACGGATACTGTAAGTATAAAGACATGGACAGAGCCCTTAGGTTGTTCCGGGAATTGCCTAGTAAGGGAGTCACTCCTGATGTTTTTGCTTATAATTCTGTTATAAATGGGTTGTGTAAGAGCAAACGACTAGATGATGCCCATCAACTCTTTAAGGAAATGCAAGAACATGGAATTCCACCAGATGTTATCACATATTCTACATTGATGGATGGCTTATGTAAAATAGGTCACCTCAATAAGGCAATAGGATTATTGAGGGAGATGGAGAGTAAAGGAGTTGTCCCAAATGTTTTCACATACAATACACTAATGGATGCTATGTGTGATGCTGGACAGTTTGGAGAACTAGCTGTTTTATTCTCTCTTCTCCCATCCAAGGGATTGCATCCAGATTGCGTAACATACACCATCAGGATCAAGGGATTTTGCAAGGAAGGTTTGATGAGTGAAGCTACTGAATTGTTCAAGCAGATGGAGGCAAATGATTGTTTTCTCGATGATCGCACCTACAATACAATTATCAGAGGATTTGTTCCCAATAATGACATAGAAAATGCTTTGCACTATCGTGACATAATGGTTAGCAAGGGATTTGAGGCTGATGTCGACACAATGGAATTGTTTGGTAAACTTTTAGTCCAGGACTCATCCAAGGAGTTGCTGAAAAAATTCATTTCATGACTTGATGATAAGGTTGATTCATCCAGTTAACATTCTGGGTATTTTTTTCCTTTGTCGGGGGAGGGAGTTAATGGGTTCTAGTGATGATAAGGAGCGCAATAGAAACTTTTGATGAGTGATTGTTAGGGTATTTCTGTGTCGCGTCACTCTGATTGAACTCCTTGCACATCTACTGAGGTGAGCAGATTTTGAGTAATGATGGAGTGAGTATTATCGCATTCCTGTGTAATTGATCAGCGTATTCATGAAGTTGCTTTTACTACAAATTTGGAATTTCTATTAGCCTTTGATTTGTAGATGCTCTGCATCAGCATGTGTTGTGTCTCTGAAACACTAATTCTTGACTAACTTTTTCATGGTTTAGAATCTCAATTGATTGCTTCTTCTACAAAGATCCTGTCTAGTCTACTTCCTGGCTGCTGCAGTGCTGCATGTTATCTCTGCCTTGAGAATTTGCAATGCTCTCCATCAGGTATATATTGTGCTTCTGAAACATGACATTTTTTCCAACATATATATGATGCTTTATCCTAAGAACACTTCACCATACAGAAGTTGTGCAGAAAAAGCTGTGTAAATAATTTCACAGCACACACAAAAAGCTAACAGTTTCCATGCCGGTTTTACAGTACAATTCTTACTTGCAAGTTGCAACCATTAGCAATACAAAGCTCAATTTGCCTATATGTTTACCAGATTGTTTGTTTAATAACTGGTAAATATTGAAACTTGGCCCTCATGTGTCGGTTGTCACAACAATGTCTTTCTATATATCAGTGATATATGTGGTGTATTGGTGTTACTTACAATTAACTTACCAATTAAGGATTGTAGACAGTTTGTGATACTTTGTTCAGGCTATAGAGAAGACACATGATGTTGGTAACCAAATTTCATCCAACAACATCCCAAGGCACTCCCACTCTACAAATAGATGGCTCAAAATATGGATACATAAAATCCTGGAAAATTGGATTCTGGTGGTCCTTCCTTTCAGCTTTTGAATGCTAGTAGTCTCTGTTTTTTTTTTTTGGTTGTTCTAAAAATAGAAAATTATATTCTAGTGAGACGCAACTGAATCAAGGGGCTAAGTATGATGGATTTTGACTTGCGTTTGCTCCAAAACGTAGCACAACATTTCTCCAAGATTTTTAGTGAATTTACAACGTTTATCCCAATTTTTTCTAATTTTTATGATTTTCTCTTTTGTACCTTAAAAAAATCATAATAATTGCTATGATTTTTTTTTTTTTTAAAAAAAATCGAAATTCTTCTGATAACTACATTTCATAACCTTTTGGAGTAGGAATGAAAAAAGCTAGAAAAATGGGAGCAGGAATGAAAAAATTAGAAAAATAGGGAGGTATATATTATTTGGTATCATTGGAATACAATTTTAATGTTTTAAAGCACCAAAAAATAAGAAAAGAAATAGGAACTACTGACATATAAAAGTTGGAAGTAAGGACCCCCAGCATCCAATAATCCTAAAATGCTTGATTTTAATATATGAGAACAACACATATAGTTGATAGGAATAAAACAACCATGCTTGATTTTAATATCTACTACTCCATCCATTCCATATTAATTGTCACTTTGTTGATTGTCACGGTATAATTTCTTATATAATATTTGATTAACAATTGCAGTATTATACTTTTAGGATAATATTTTTCATTAAAAATTTAGTGATGATAATTTTATATACCAAGTCATTCTATATACTGAGAAATTTACGGTCAAAAATTTTGAAATTTGACTCAACAATATTCAAAACAACAATTAATATGGAACGGATGAAGCATCTAGCAATAGCACTTTAGCACATGTGGTTCATATTAATAGGATAACCATGCTTGATTTAATATCTAAAAAAAATATTACAAGGGCATAAGTAAATTATAAACATATATATTTTGGTAATGTGTATGGTTTGAGTTGGAGTTGCGGCCTTGTAAGCATCTCAAAGGGTATTTATTTTGGTGCTAAAAAGTGTATGAGTAGAAATATTTTGACTTCTGACCCAACTTTTCTTTTTTTTTTTCTTTTTTTCTTTTTTTTTTCCAAGCAAGCCAATGAGGAAAATTGGGTTGGGATAAGGCCAAATCTTAGTACTAATGAAACACCATCTGAGTCATTAGCCATAACAATTGGGTTTGTGACATTGTCCTGTGCAGATGGCATGTCAAGAGACAAACAAGACAGTCTCAACAATAATATTGGGGATCATGTTGGGCTGGATGTGCAGCTGGATGTGCTGCTAGATGTGGTGGTGCTTGCAGGGGTATAAGTGAACAATTATGTTATTCAGCAAGGTGGGGCGTAATGGTAAGAGATATGGTTTTGTTCGCTTCAATGATAAAAAAGCTGGTTCTAGTGCTATCCTTGCTTTGAATGGTTGGACTTGTAGAGGTTTCGCTTTGGTTGTTGATTGGGCAAAATTTTGCAAGAATCAAGGGTCTAACCCTCTTGATAGGAAGGGTTCTGAAAAGTGGATTTGGGTTCCTAAAGATAAGCAGGTTGGTGTGAAGATTGTTGAAGAGGATCGTGTGGTTTCTTCTGCTTCCGTGGGTTCAGTTACCATTTCTGATCCTCTTCCTATGATTGTCCATAAGGCTGTTAAGTCTCCTTATAAAGATGCCCTCTTGAGGGACCCTGCGGTTGTTAGTAACTTTGGTGCTCCGAAAGTGGTTTTTTCTGATAGTGAGCGCACTGTTAGCGACCCTATTGACAATCTTGTGGACGAGGTGGTTTGTTCTTCACCTCTTGATGTGGAGAACTCCTTTCTTAAGGCTTTCAAAGTCAAGAGTCGGCATAAGAAGAATGTGAATTTTTTGTGGAACTCAAAGTGGAGATTGGTAAGTAGAGCATCGTGTAGGGTCCGCTCTAAAACTACTCGTTCTAAAGAACCTGTCAGAAGGAAGGATAAATCTTCGAGTTTGCCAATTGAATCTTCTAAGCTTCCTCAGGCTCGTATGGTGGACATGGCGTGCCGAGTGGCTAAGTTTGGTTGTGGTTCGGGCTTTATTCGTGGGGACCCTGTCACTGTTGAGAAGCGGCTTTTAGAGAAGTGGCGAAGAGATCGAAAATTTTAATTTTTATCTTTTATTTGTGCTGATTGCCTTTGATTTGGTTGTGTAGCTTCCTGTTGGTTGCTGACTTTTGCTGTCTTCTTCTGCGTTTTTCGCGATCTTTATTCTTCTTCTTTATTCTTTAGCTTTCAATAATAAAAAATAACGGGTATATATATGAATAAACAATTATAATATTGAAAGTGATTAATGATCATATTTAAAGCACGTCTTCCGAAAAGCATGTAGTAAATTGATGGTAGGACTAGTTTTGTAAAATCTTTCATGGGGTGTTGGGTAGAGCTTTAATGGGGTGTTTTGCAAATGGTGGTTGTCTGGTGTGCCTTGTAGGCAATTAATTGGATGTATTATCAAGGAGCAGAGGTATATCGTAGGGGCAGAATGTTTGTATAATTGTATGTTTGAAAGTTCAGAAATAAGATTATACTTTATGGAGTAGGATGCTCTTATATCTTTTAGTGTATAATTTTATGAGTATGTATAAGTTTATGAGTAAATTCATAAAATTAATAAGTATATATATATTTATAAAATAAAAATTATAAACTCATAAAGTTATAAATGTATGGTCTCTTGTATAAATTATGAACTCAAATCATAAATAAATAAATATATATATATATATATTATTAAAGAACAAAAGCTATATATATATATTATTATAAGGTGTGTGTACTTAAACTTTGAGCAGCAATAATGGAGGAAAAGGTTGGTGGCTTCCTAGAATTGGGACTGAGAGGAGGGGGCAACCAACAAGGGGGAGGAAGAAAGCTAAGTGGACAAAAAAAAAAAAAAAACACTAGAAAAAGAAAGTAGCGGTAGTTTTGTCTTTTCATGATTTTATCATAAGAAATCACTTAAAATCATTGCATTTTCACCCACAGTTAGAAAAATTAAAATATATGGGACTTTTAGTACAATAATGAGAATTTATAGTCAAATTGTCAACTTTCAATAATATTATCATATCTCAGTAATTTTTTTACCAGTAAATATCATACTCATATAACTAATTTTTATATATAATTACTAAAAAAAATTACATTAAAAGTTACAAAAATATAAATTATAAACAATTCAAAATGATCATTTACCACGAGTGTTTGCATAAAAATGTCACCCAACTTCTTATTACAATAAAAAATACTCCTAATATTTAAAAATTGTCATTAATTGCACTTAACTTTCCAAAAAGTAAAAAATATCATTCAACTTTCCGAAAAATTCAAAAAATCAAAAATTAAAAAATGTTATGGTCAAAACTCACTATATATATTAAGAAATTTATGGTCAAAATTTTTTAAAGTTGACCGCACAATTTCTAAAGACGACAGTTAATATGAAAGGAGGGAATAGAATGTAAAAGGGATACTTTTGACTTTTTTGAAAAATTAATACCTCCGTCCCAAAATATTTGTCCGTTGACTAAATTTGATTGTTAATTACTTACAAATTATAATGAATTAAAATATGAAATCACTACCATTAGAAATATAATTTGTTAAAGATTACAATGATGGTAATTTTATATTGTAACTCATTATATTTTGTGAGTAATCAATGGTCAAAATTTAGTCAACGGACAAATATTTTAGGACGGAGGTAATAAATGATAATTTTTAATTTTTGGAAAGTTGGGTGATTTTTTTTTTAACACTCTGATTCCTGTTTCTACTTCTTACAGTTGAGTCGAAAAGAGAAGATGAAGACCAAAGGCAGCTCTGCAGCATCCATGGTAGAGCTATTTTTCATTTTCATGGTACTCTTCATCTTTCTACTTCTCATTTCAGTTTTCCCCTTCCCCCTAATTACTCCATTTCTCTAATTTCTAGGGTTTCTGATTTTGATGATCCCCATTCGTTCCTCAATTCTGTTCGCCAACAATGCAAACTAGGGTTTTCGAACATCAATCATCCTATCTCTCTCTTTCATCAATTGCTTTCTTTCCGCCCTCTTCCTTCCATTGTTGTCTTCAACCAGCTACTTAATGCTATGGTTAAGATCAAACCCCAACATCATTTCCCCACCATCATTTCTCTCTCTAAGAAATTGGAGTTGTCTGGTCTTCGTCCTGATATGCATTCCATCGGCATTCTTGCCAATTGCTACTGCCACTTGGGTCGTGTTGATTTTGGCTTCTCCCTTCTTGGCAAACTTCTTAAGCTCGGATATCCACTTGATTGTAATGTTGTAATCTTCACCACCCTCATCAATGGTTTTGTTCAAATTGACAAGTTAGACCAAGCTGTCAGGCTGTTGGATAAAACTGTCAAACTTGGGTTGCAACCTAATCTTGTAACTTACAATTCTTTGGTCAAGGGTCTTTGCAGAACGGGCAACAATGTAGGTGCTCTCAGATTACTCAAGGAAATGGACAACGGCTTTTGCAAGCCTAATGTTGTTACTTATAGTACTATCATTGACAGCTTTTGTAAAGATAGGTTACTACCTCAAGCCCTTGAGCTTTTCTCTTGCATGAAAAGGAAAGGCCTTTTGCCAAATGTTGTGACCTATAATGCCTTAATTCGAGGAATGTGCAACTTAGGTGAATGGAAGCAAGCCAAGGAATTATTGAGTGAAATGCTAGAGAAAGACATAGCTCCTGATACTATCGCTTATAATACCCTAGTGGACATGCTATGCAAAGATGGGTTGGTTGATGAAGCACGAACTACACTCGATTTGATGATTGGGAGAGGTGAGACTCCAGATATCATTACCTACAATTCTCTATTGGATGGGTATTGTCTATGTGGTAGAATGGATGAGGCATCCCAACTAATGGATTTGATGGTCGAAAAAGGTTGCACGCCTGATATTGTGAGCTTCAACACCTTGATCAATGGCTATTGCAAGGTTAAAGACATGGGTAGAGCCTTGAGGTTGTTCCGGGAATTTCCTAGTAAGGGAGTCACTCTTGATGTTTTTGCTTATAATTCTGTTATAGATGGGTTGTATAAGAGCAAACGACTAGATGATGCCCATCAACTCTTTAAGGAGATGCAAGACCATGGAATTCCACCAGATGTTGTGACATATTCTTCATTGATGCTTATGTAAAATAGGTCACCTCAATAGGGCAATAGGATTATTGAGGGAGATGGAGAGTAAAGGGGTTGTCCCGGATGTTTTCACATACAATACACTAATGGATGCCATGTGTGATGCTGGACAGTTTGGAGAACTGCTGTTTTATTCTCTATCCTGCCATTGAAGGGATTGCATCCAAATTTCGTAGCATACAACATCAGGATCAAGGGATTTTGCAAGGAAGGTTTGATGAGGTACTAAATTGCTCAAGTAGATGGAGGCAAATGACTGTTTGCCCAATGATCTCACCTACAATACAATTATCAGAGGATTTGTTCTCAATAATGACATAGAAAATGCTTTGCACTACCGTGACATAATGGTTAGCAAAGGATTTGAGGCTGATGTCGACACAGTGGAATTGTTTATTGCTCGAAAAATTCATTTCATGACATGATGATAAGGTTGATTCGTATGGTTGTCTTAACATTCTGGGTATCCTTTTCTTTGGTCGGGGGAGGGAGTTAATGGGTTGTAGTGATGATAAGGAGCGCAATAGAAACTATTGATGAGTGAGTGTTAGGGTATTTCTGTGTCACTTCACTCTGATTGAACTCCTTGCACATGAAATGAGGTGAGCAGATTTTAAGTAATGGGTTGTTGAATTACTGTATGCCAATGTGATTGATAAGCTTATTCCTGAAGCTGTTTGCGTGTGTTTATGCAATAGAAAGTATTGATGGAGTGAGTATTACTGTATTAGGGCATTCCTTTGTGACATCATTTTATTGAACTCCTTGAGCATCTACTCAGGGGAACAGATTTTAAGTATTCAGTCCTTCAACACTGATGTATGCCAAGTGAGATTCATAAGCTGAAAAATTAGATCCTACTCTCCATCAGCATGTGTTGTACCCCTGAAAAATTATTTGACCAACTTTCTTTATTTTATTGTAACAACATTTAATTATGGTTTGTGATGTTTTAACACTTTACAGATGACAAATTTCCCTAACAAAACCAACAGTGAACAGTTTCCACACGAGTGTTACATTGGAAATCATACCAGCAATACGAAACTGATGTTGATGTCTAGTTCAGGCTAGATCCAGGGACAAGATGTTGGTAATGAATGGCGGGACAATTGTTGAAATAACGTCATCCAGTAGGGTGGGAGCACATTGTCATCTCTAACAGATTGAGAAAGGCTCCAGCATCAAGGAAAATAAGGTAACACTCTCATCTTATGGTGCATTTGATTATAGGTGTTTCCTGGAAAAGTCGGTTAACTTTCACTTGTTTGGTTGCAAAAAGTTGGTAACACTCCCATCAGTTATATTTGGCAAAATGGGATATTTTTATGTGAGTATATATACACAGTTATAATATGATATAGCATATCTGCTCCTACAGCTGTTGTTGGATGTACCTACCGCCTAGAATTAAATCCTTTGGGGTGGAGGGTAGCTGCCTTGGCGCTCCCGACGAGGGCCTGAATTGTGCTATGTATAAAAAGGCTGGTGGACCCGGGGTGGCCGTATGTCCATCCTTGACCTGCTAGAGAATGTTCGAGGAGGTTTTGGTTTCTGTTTGGGTCAATTGGAATGTCCGCAACAGGTGGGCTCATAAGGAGTAATGCCTGCTAGGACTGGAAGAATTCCATGGAATTAGTCACGGACTTCAAACGCTCAAAGGAGAATTTGGGTCATAATCACCTCACGCTTGTCCTATGATATCCAAGCTGCACAAACAAAATGCTCACATGCCGGAAATTGGCTCCTTCATTTCGAGCTTACTTTCTTTCTTTAGCTAGTAAGGTCATGGGTAGGGAGCGGACCTCAAGCTATTTTTGAGTTGCTTGCCGAGGATGCTTGTAACATTGTTATTGAGTCATCAGCATGGCAATAGCCTTTTTATCATTATTAAAAAAAATAAAAAAATCATATATTTAATGAGTGATATTACTGATGTAACTTAACTTATTCACAATATCTTATTTTTAAAAGAAAAAAAATCATAAAATGCATATTTAAAAGTTACGTAATATAAGTTGCTAATATGAATTACCTTACCTACTTCTATATTCTACTATTTCCACATATGTTATCTATCTCTACATGCTTTACATATCCTATTTAAAGTAATAGGCTATATTCCTTTTGGAGAATGTCATGCGTCTTGATTTATGATGGTTAATAATGATATTGAATAAATAAATATAAGCATATGTTATGATTTTTCATAAATATAAAACTATGTATAAAATATTAATTCTCTACTATAGTTGATAAAATTAAATCATTCTTCATATTTGTTGACCTAGCTAATAAGAAAAAAAATAACCGGGAGCCAATAATCCTTAGTTTTTATTATGGAAAATTAGATTCTAATAATCCCTACTTGTAGATTTTACAATGCAATAATTCTTATTTTGTTTTTGTATTTTGGTGGTCTAAAAAATAAAAATTATATTCTAGTGGTACCAAATTTACAAAAAATTGCTGGGGGGTGCCACATATTTTTTTTTAACTGACTCGCGGGTCACAACTTTTTTTTAATGCATTCCTGGGTGACATTAAACTTACTTAAGTAACTGGGGGGTGACATTCCGATTATTTTGACTGAAATCCGGCTAAATATGTTGAAAATGACGAATATACCCTTATTTTTCTCTTTAATTTAACCTGGTCTACCATTCAATCTCTCTTCCTCCATAATTCTCTTTCCCTCTTTTCTTCATCTCTTTCCCTCTTTTCTTTGCTCTATCCATGGCAAATTCATCACATCCATCACCACTCTCCCCTTTCGTATTCACCACATCCATCGTTGGAACCACCACAAGACACACGATCATCACCAGCCCCACGTTGATCCGGAGCCACGCACCGACGGATCTCCGGCCAAAAAACACGATGATGAGGAGAGAGACCAGCGCCGGCGTTATGTATCCGACGGCGAAGAATCCATCAACGCTCCGATCGGGAAGTAATCGACGACCGTGATGAAGGCGTTCCATGGGAGCAAGAAACCCTTCATTCCCAATGGTAACAAACCCATTTCGATTTTTGATCGGTGCATCCCTATTACCAACCCAGGCCACTGATTGAATTGAAATATTCGAATATTTGGAGTAAAAATAAAGGGAGATTAATGGGTTTGGGGTGCTTGAAATCAGGATGTAAAAGTAGCAGCGGATGAGTACTTGGAGTTGAAATCAGGTGAAGGCTGTCGGAGTCGAAGCCTCGAAGCGGCCCCCCGGCCACCACCCGGGGGAGACCCTCCACCAGCGCGGCCGGATTCCGGTCAGCTACCCCACCGTCGCGCCGCCATCGGCCTCACCATTGCGGCGGCTGTCGCCTACTCCGCCTTCTACACCAAGAAAACCACCAAGAAAACTCCAGCGGATGCTCAGAACGCCGCCGCTGCCTACGTTACTCCGCCAGAAGACACCAATGTTGCCATGCTGGAGGGTGTCACTCCGGTGAGGAAGTAGCCGGAAAAGGGTTTTGAGGGAGAAAATCATGTGTTTTGCTAGTGTGTATGAGCAACTTCTTAATCATTTTGTACAAATCATGGGTTTGGGGTGCAGAGTTGAAATCAGATTAATGGGGGGTTTAGACTGAGAGAGAAGGAATCAATCAAAGAGGAGCTTAATTAAGGGCAAATTGGACACTTCAATCATTTTTTGAAGGGCAAATCAGACTTTTCAATGATTCCGGCCAAAACACGCCAGAATGTCACCCCCTAGTTACTTAAGTAAATTTAGTGTCACCCGGGAATGCATTAAAAAAAAAGTTGTGACCCGCGAGTCAGTTAAAAAATATATGTGGCACCCCTCAGCAATTTTTTGCCAAATTTACCTCCGCATTTTTTTTATTTTCTTCATTCATGTCCATATTGTTTTTATTTTTTTTCCTTTCCTGCTAACAGAAAGGTTATGAAATGTAGTTACTAAATAATTTATAAACTGTGTATTTGAAATGATTTCTTTAAGGAATAAAAGTGAAAAAATCGTAAAAAAATTAGGACAAACGATATAAATTCGTTAAAAATCGTGGGAAAATGTTGTGCAAAATACGGAATCAAATGCAAGTCAAACTCTATGATATTTAGGGTATATACTCGGTGGTGTCCCACCAAAAATAATATTAATTTTTTTGAATCACCAGAATAAAAATAAAAAAAAGTAGGGATTGACATATACAAGTTGAAAGTAAAGATTATTATAATCCAATCTACCTTTTATTATTGTATTGAAAGTCTCCATACATTTTAATTTTGTTGGTTGGGGTTTGAAAATCCGATGACTCTAGTTTATTTCCCGTCGAAAAACTTAAAAAGACGAAATTGCCCTCTTTTCTCCGTTTAATTTACGTTTGATATCTTTTTTCTCCCTATATATCTCAGATCTCCCTCACCCCCTCCATTGATGAATCTTTGAGTAAGGCAACCATCTGCTACCACAAGCCCCAATGTCGCCATGAAAACAACTTACATTGCCACCCTTGACATAACCACAATCATCGAACAACTAACCATAAACCCTAATTTACCTCCCCCAACCAAAACCACTAAGTAACAGTGTCCCTAAACCACCACTGAATAGTTGAGCACCACCACTAATGCCACCTCAACCATCGGCCACTCTGAAACCAAATTAAATGCCAAATCAAACTATCATCATCTACTATCATTGTCCTCTCCATCCTCTTAGCATCTAATATATTTCCATCCACCCTCTCTATCCTCTAATTTACACCCAGCTGAACACTAAACCCAGCAGGGCAGAAGGTGGTTGGACTCCATTATCGTGGCCAGGAACAACTTCAGATCTTAGAACGTCCCGAAGAACCTAAGAAAAGCATCAATTAGTTCAGGGCATAAAAGAAGTGCAGAGAAAAAGTATCAACAATGAGAGTGCATGAATCCCAGCCAAAGACGAACAAATTGAAAGTGGATAATTTAATTTAAGTTAATTTCCTGTTTTCCGATTCATCAATGTTTAATTCTCTTTCCCAGACTTGTCACTTGTGTTCGATCCTTTACCCAGGAAAATGGTGTAAATGATAACAGCCAAACAACAAACATGGGTCTAAGTTAATGGACAAAGTAGCAATCATAAGCAAAGTAAACAAGCATAAATCAGAATTAGAAGACAATCAAACAGTAATATTGAACAATCTCAACTGTCATCACATAAGTCGAGATTTTGAAGCTTGATTCTTCAGTCTGTTTCCATCAACTATAGAAGGCAGCACAGGTTCTCTACACCGCATAAAAATTGCTCGAACTCCTTGCCTCAAATGATAAGCCAAAGTCCAACTTTCGGTCTGAATTTCACAGTTGCACACTCACCTGCACCAAATACCACACCAAGCCATGGAATTAACATTCCAGCACACACATAGATGAGTTCAATAAACAAAAAGCTCAAAAGAAGATAAACCCAATGCCAAAATGAACTGCTTTCACTGTAGATTGGTATGGTGTCCTCATGAGCCTCATACAAGGTTATTATAGAATGTGAACCATTATCAAACCTCATTAAAGATTATAAATCTTTCTCAACTCTTAGAAAGGACGGTTCATTCATCTTTTCAAAGAATATTCCCAACGCTTTGTAAAGTACGCATATAAAACCGCCAATTCAAAACATACCCTAGAGGCCAACTCATATTTGATTCAACTCTTGGAGCATGTACAAGTAGAATCAAATCACCCCTACAACACCACGTTTTTAGGCCTACCAACATAGCTTACGTTCTCAATTCTTCAATGATAGAATTTACCGATCCAGCTACACAACTCTGAAGTGCCATTGGCACCAGTCAGAAAGTTTCACAATAGGAAGTACCTGAACACTGAAACACAATATGCACGAATGAGCAGAAAATTGAAGGCTCAAGCACAAAGGATAGTTCTTATACAGACAGTAAATTCTTAGAAATTACATTATTTGAAGGATTTTGAGAGTAGCACATGCAAAAGACAAAACGACACCTCAATTGTATGCTATATGTGTAGGGGTGAAAAGATGACCGCCTGATAACATTTGAGGCTTCAGCACATCCCCATTGAAAAGATGGTATAAGGAGATGAGTGAATAAACATGACTAATTCATATTAGCCATACATAGTTGAACAACATGACTAATTCATAGTAGCCATATATAGTTGAATGAACATCATCTGTAGATGAGCGAATCAGTCCAAACTCGAATGCAGTTGGACCAAGGGCCAAATGTTTTGGCCTCGTATTAGACTAATCCAAATTAAAAAAAAAATGCATGGTTGCCCTTGATTTCACCCTATTTTGTTACAATGTGAACACAAAAAATGCACAGCCATAGAAAGCTGAAAAAGACACAGGTCTTAAATAAATTACCATCAAGGTCGATAAATGTCAATTAACATGGGGAAACAATGGATTAGCATACAGGAAATAATTTGAATAGGCTTCTTAGAAATTGCACTTTGTAGCCTTACAGTTGCATGCAGCATTCCAAGAATTCATTCCATTGGAATCAAACAGGCTCACAACAAACAGTAGATGTTCAACGAGTTAAGTGAAATGAAATTATAGAGGATCCAATGCCCTAGTACTCTGTCCGTACCATTTGCATAGAAGAGACCGAATGTAAATAGACTTTTCCTTATTAACTGAAATTGTTTCCATGCATGAGACATCAATCAAGGTCTGTGCAAGATTGTGCACCATACATGCCTCATGACAAATCACTTCAAGTTTTGCACAAGATCCATGAAAAAAACTTGTAACAAAATTGTATTTAGGCTCGAATACCCCTAATAATTGTATTGTAGGTGCGTTCATTGGGCAAACAATCATTTGCCTCCATTTTCTTAAGTAATTCAATAGCTTCACTCATCAATCCTTCCTTGCACAATCCCTTTATTTTTGTTGTGTATGCTATACAATCTGCTTGTAATCCCTTGTATGGGAGAAGGGAGAACATGTTTGTTGCTTTTTTAAGTTGTCCATACTCACACATAGCATTCATTAGTGCAGTATATACGGAAATACACAAGAGACAAATCTTGTACTCTCCATCTCCTAAAAAGTTGTTATTACTTCATTCATCTTACCAATTTCGCATAAGCCATCCATCAAGGTGGCATATGCGACATTGTCTGGTGAAATTCCCTGAATTTGCATTTCCTTAAAGAGTTCTCGTGTACCATCGAGTTGTTTGCTGATACACAATCCATCTATGAGGGTGTTGTAGGTAAAAACATTAGGGATCAGTCCCTTATTAGGCAATTCTCAGAAGTCGGAACAACCCAAGGGCTCTATCCATGTCTTTATACTTGCAATATCCATTGATCAAGGTGTTGAAGCTCACAATATCAGGCGTGCAACCTTTTTCGACCATCACATCCATTAGTTGGGATACCTCATCCATTCTACCACATAGACAATACCCATCCAACAAAGAACTTTAGGTAATGATATCTGGAGTCTCACCTCTCTCAATCGTCAAACCAAGGGTAGTCGTGCTTCATGAACCAACCCTTCTTTACACAGCATGTTCACCAAGGTATTGTAAGTGATTTTATTAGGATCCATGTCCTTCTCCAGCATTTCAGATAATAATTCTTTGGCTTGCTTCCACTGACCTAAGTTGCACATTGCTTCAATTAAGGTAATATGGGTCACAACATTTGGTAAAAGGCCTTCGCTTTTCATGCAAGCAAAAAACTTAGGGGCTTGAGGTAGTAACCTATCTAAACACAGACCCATATATATTAACCTTACCCAGAAAACTACTCCTTTTCCCAGTCCTCAATTAAGGGTCATGCACGATGAAGTTGAGGTTCTTGTTCCACTCGGAGTTCAAGTCCTTGGGAATGGTCTTGGTATCATGTGGTTGGCCGTCAAAATCAACCATGACTACAGCACTTCGGTTTCGCAAGATTGCCTGATTGTATACGGCAACGCTTCAAGTGTTATGCTTCTACTTTTTCATCAACATAAAATCAAACCTCATCACATGGCAACAAAAATTTATTTATCTGGTAGGGAAATTTCCTATTGTATCTTCGTGAAGGAAGAGCTACAAGTCTTCAACTTTATCAACCTATTTCCCTAAGGAATTATATCAGACTAGCATGGAAACTGGCAACTGTTGGACCTATTAGAGAAGTTTGTCATCTTAGAGGTGTCATTAGCTAAAGGTTTTATCATTTATGTATCCGACACAAGTTGTGAATACAAGAATGTGGCTCTTGTCAGTGCTGTGAAATTATATACATTACTTTTTTCTCACATCTTTTATTTATCTTCATTTTTTATTTGTTTTTATTTGTTTTTATTTTTTATTTTTTTCAAAGGTTTTCAAAAAAAAAGTTTTTCCGAAACGTTTTTCTGTAGATCTGCTAGAATCAGCCTCTTCATGAGTTTCAATTCATGGTGGGAAGACTGCCTACATATAGATCCCCCAGACCGTGCTCAAATGTGTTTCCCCGAGAGTCTATTGTTGTTGTTGTACTTTTTTCTCCCAAATTATCGTTGAGTGTTCTTAGGATAAGGCATAATGTTTCAGAGACACAACACTACACATACAGGTGGAGAGCATCAACAAACTAAAGGCTTAATAGTAGACAGAAAACTGAAAAGGCTTAATTGCAACAAGGCATCAAGCTAAAGAGATAGTGTACTGGACAGAATTCATACCCATTGCAAGAAGGGAGAACACTTTCTTAATCAAATTGGAATCATCTGAGTTGAGTCCAGCCCAGTCCAGTCCAAACATTCTGCATGTGTTGTACCCAAAGTTGTTGCTCCAATTCAAAAAAGAGAGCAAATATTCCCAGAAAGCATGTTCAGGATGGCAAATATAAATCTGTAATATAAGCAGCTTCATGGACACGCTAACAATCACGCTTGCTATATAACAGTTCAAGAACCCATTATTAATATTTGTTCACCTCAGTATGTCTAAGGATCAATCAAGTGAAGTGACACAGGAATGCCCTAATTACTCACTCCATCAATACTTTCTATAGCATAAAGATACCCTAGCAGCTTCATGAATAAGCCAACCTATAATTTTTTTGCAGCCCATGTGACCTCCTTTCCTGGGGCCAAAAAAAAAGGAGGAAATAAAAAAAAAACTCTTTCTTGAAAAAAAAAAGATGAAAAGATTAGATTAAAAGGAATGCTAAACCTCAGCTGTATTGATTAAGTAAAAGGTACCTGATATGTTAACCTACATACAGGCTACAGCCACATGAATCAACCTTATCATCAAGTCATGAAATGAATTTTTCGAGCAACTCCTTGGATGAGTCCTGGACTAAAAGTTTACCAAACAATTCTATTGTATCGACATCAGCCTCAAATACCTTGCTAACCATTATGTCACGATAGTGCAAAGCATTTTCTATGTCATTATTGAGAACAAATCCTCTGATAATTGTGTAGGTGCGATCATCGGGAAAACAATCATTTGCCTCCATCTGCTTGAGCAATTCAGTAGCTTCACTCATCAAACCTTCCTTGCAAAATCCCTTGATCCTGATGTTGTATGTTATGCGATCTGGATGCAATCCCTTGGATGGGAGAAGAGAGAATAAAACAGCTAGTTCTCCAAACTGTCCAGCATCACACATGGCATCCATTAGTGTATTGTATGTGAAAACATCCGGGACAACCCCTTTACTCTCCATCTCCCTCAATAATCCTATTGACTTATTGAGGTGACCTATTTTACATAAGCCATCCATCAATGTATTATATGTGATAACATCTAGTGGAATTCTATGGCCTTGCATTTCCTTAAAGAGTTCCCGTGCGCCATCGAGTTGTTTGCTCTTACATAATCCATCTATGAGCGTGTTGTAGGTTAAAACATCAGAGATTACTCCTTTACTAGGCAATTCATGAAACAACCTAAGGGCGCTGTCCATGTCTTTATACTTGCAGTATCCGTTGATCAAGGTGCTGAAGCTCACAATATTAGGCGGGCAACCTTTTTCAACCATCACATCAATTAGCCGAGATGCCTCATCCATTCTACCACACAGACAATATCCATCCAATAGAGAATTGTAGGTAATGATATCTGGAGTCTCACCTTTCTCAATCATGAAACCAAGGGTATCTCGTGCTTCATCAACCAACCCTTCCTTACATAGCATGTCCACCAAGGTATTGTAAGTGATTCTATTAGGATCTACGTCCTTCTCCAGCATTTCAGACAGTAGTTCCTTGGCTTGCTTCCATTGACCTAAGTTGCACATTCCTCGAATTAAGGCATTATAGGTCACAACATCTGGTAAAAGGCCTTTCATTTTCATGCAAGAGAAAAGCTCAAGGGCTTGAGGTAGTAACCTATCTTTACAAAGGCTATCAATGATAGTACTATAAGTAACAACATTAGGCTTGCAAAAGCCCTTGTCCATTTCCCTGAGTACTCTGAGAGCACCTACATTGTTGCCTGTTCTGCAAAGACCCTTGACCAAAGAATTGTAAGTTATAAGATTAGGTTGCAAGCCAAGTTTGACAGTTTTATCCAACAGCCTGACAGCTTGGTCTAACTTGTCAATTTGAACAAAACCATTGATGAGGGTAGTGAATATTACAACATCACCATCAAGTGGATATCCGAGCTTAAGAAGTTTGCCAAGAAGAGATAAGCCAAAATCAACACGACCCAAGTGGCAGTAGCAATTGGCAAGAATGCCGATGGAATGCATATCAGGACGAAGACCAGACAACTCCAATTTCTTAGAGAGAGAAATGATGGTGGGGAAATGATGTTGGGGTTTGATCTTAACCATAGCAGTAAGTAGCTGATTGAAGACTACAATGGAAGGAAGAGGGCGAAAAAAGAGCAATCGATGAAAGAGAGAGATAGGATGATTGATGTTGGAAAATCCTAAATTGTTGGCGAACAGAATTGAGGAACGAATGGGGATCATCAACATCAGAAACCCTAGAAATTAGAGAAATGGAGTAATTAGGGGGAAGGGGAAAACTGAAATGAGAAGTAGAAAGATGAAGAGTACCATGAAAATGAAGAAAAGCTCTTGAAACCATGGATGCTGCAGAACTACGTTTGGTCTTCATCTTCCTTTTTCGACTCAAGTACTCAACTGTCGAGTGTCGACTGTAGAAGTAGTGACAGAGAGGAGAGAATGCACTGCGAACGAATTGAACAAGGCCCATATATGAGGATGGTTAATACAGTTTTAGTATCTTTTATTTTGAAAATTCTAGCATAGTTAATTTTGTTTAAGCGTTCAAAAAAAAAAATTTGTTTAAAGTATGATAATTGAAAATTCATTATTATTAATTTGACCAAGAAAAATATTATCTATTAAAAGAATTTATATATCAATAAATATTATCAATTATTAAAACAAGTTATTTCAATTTTTTACGGTAAAATCAATGATACTCCCTCCGCTCCATATTAATTGATAATTTGACTAAATTTTGACCATTAGTTACTCACAAATTACAATTAGTTACAATATGAAATTACGTCCATTATAATTTTTAGTAAAATATCTATCTAATGATTGTAATTTCATGTTGTAACTTATTGTAATTTGTGAGTAATTAACGGTCAAAATTTAGTCAAAGTGTTAATTAATATGGAATGGAGGGAGTACGTTACATTTTTTGACTGCGATAGTCAAAAAAAGTTTCAATTATGGTAGAATAAAGAAAAAATATTAAATTTGTTAAAAAATTGTATCTCAATAAACGTCACTACTCATTACAACATGTCTCTTTAATCAATATATATTAATCTTGGCTTTTAAAAGATGAAATATATTTCTCAACCATATAGCTGATAAAATTTTCAACTATAATAGAATCTCCTTTTTATTTTTGTAATTTCAATAATCTCAATTTTTAGCAATAGAACAATAATAATCTCTACTCTTATGTTTGAATACCAGCTGCTCCAGGTGAATGAAATTATATATTTTATTTTTTGGACCACTACCAAGTCCATATGCATGTAGCGGACAGATGATAAGGGGATGCCAATGCCTAAGCTAGGCTCACTCCCATCCACAGCCCTCCCCAAACTGGCGAGGGAGAAATGTTTCCCCCAATATTCAAACTCTGGAGGAGAGGAATGACCCAAATGGGAGGTGGAATCCTTGACTCCTTGCCAAACTACTCGACAATTAAAACTTATTTCATCGAAAAGGAAATTAGTATTACTACATCCGTCCCAAATTGTTTGTCCATCTACCTAACTCCCTTGTCTCAAAATGTTTGTCCATTTTATACTTCCAATAATTGTAATTCCTATTATACCCCTAATAAATACTCTTTTGTTTCTTTTTTATTTTTCTTCACATGAGAAAAGTAAGGGCAATTCTGGTACATTACTCATTTTTCACCCCATTTCCCATGACTATTGGACTTTTAAATATAGTTGAATGGACAAACAATATGGAACGGAGGTAGTACAAGATAAAAAGAAAACAACTTATATACTAATTTTGGATACGTGTCAAAATCAAGCATGACTATTTATAAAAAGGAAAATTTAGGAGCATATAGCTTTCGTTCTTTAATCATATATATAGTTTATGATTTGAGGTCATAATTTATACAAGACTATACATTTATAACTTTATGAGTTTATAATTTTTATTTTTTAAATATATGTACACTTATTAATTTTATGAATTTACTCATAAACTTATACATTCTCATAAAATTATACACTAAAAATACAAGAGCATCGTACTCCAGAAAGTATAGGGGGTGTTTGGCTACCAAACTTTTTGGGTAGCTTTTAACTTTTTGACCAAGTTTAAAAAACTATTTGACGTGTTTGGTAAGTAACTTTTTATTTTAGCTTTTTGGACCCAATAAGTTAGTTTACAAAAAACTACTTATGAACTTTTTTAGTTAGCTTTTTACAAAAAGTTACTTCACCAAACATTTTTCTTACAATCAGTTAACCCAAATAGCTAATCCAAATAGATATCAGGAAACAGCTAGCAACTAACAACTACCAGCTACCAACTGGTTGCCAAACAGAGGCATAATCCTATTTCCGAACTTCCAAACATACAATTATACAAACATTCTGCCCCTACGATAGACCTCTGCTCCTTGCTAATACATCCAATTAATTGCCTACAAGGCACACACTAGACAACCGCCATTTGCAAAACGCCTCATTAAAGCTTTACCAAACACCCCATTAGAGCTTTTACAAAACTAGTCCTACTTGCAATTTACTACATGCTCTTCGGAGGACGTACTTTAAATACGGTCATTATTCACTCTCAATATTATAATTGTTTACTTATACATACTCGTTATTCATTCTGAATAGCATCTTATACATGTCCGGAGCACATATTGCAGGTGCATGTAATATGTGTTAGAATCCTACCTTAAGATGACAGTCAGTATCCTATCAATCAACCGAAGATGAAGGCTATAAAGACGATAGAAGTGGTAATTGTAGATGAGTCAGGCCCCGCAAGCAGCACCGCAGCCAGCAGCACATCCAGCACCAACATGATCTCCATTAATATTGTTGACACTGTCTTGTTTGTCTCTTGGCATGCCATCTGCACAGGAGAATATGAGGATGACAATTAAAAACACAAACCCAATTGTTATGGCTGCCCAACCCCAATGACTAACATGGAGGACACCAACTTCTTTAACTCCCACTTGATTCACCATCACTTTCTTCTTTGCTTGCTTGTTCCTAATTCGCTCGATCCTGAAAACTTGTTCCTGTTTATCCTATGTATGTTTTGATCTGCTCATAAAGATGGTATTTCATTAGTACTAAGATTTGGCCTTATCCCAACCCAATTTATTTTCCTCATTGGCTTGCTTGAAAATGGGTTCAACTTCATTCACTTTTCAGTCACAAACAATGTTCAACGTTTTTTGTTAGTTGCCTAAAGTCTTGCCATGCCAATCTTAGCCACTCGCCCATTTTTGTGAGAATTTCTATCAAAAAAAGTTGGGTTAGAAGTCAAAATATCTTGTAAGATGGATAAGGATAGGCACTTCAGTTTTTAGCCTTTGAGATGCTTAGAAGGCCGCATCTCCAAGTCAAAGCATACAAATAAGCAAAATATATATGTTTATAATTTACTTATGCCCTTGTAATATTTTTTTAGATATTAAATCAAGCATGGTTATCCTATTCATATCAATCACATGTGCTAAAGTATTATTCCTAGATGCTCCATCAGTTCCATATTAATTGTTGTTGTTGCTGCATATTGTTGAGTCAAATTTCAAAATTTTTGACCGTAAATTTCTCAGTATATAGAATGACTTGATATATAAAATTATCATCACTAAATTTTTAATGAAAAATTTTATCCTAAAAGTATAATATTGCAATTGTTAATCAAATATTATTTAAGAAATTATACCGTGAAAATCAACAAAGTGACAATTAATATGGAATGGAGGGAGTAGTAGATATTCCCTCCTTTCCTCAATAATTGTCATATTTGAGTTTTGAGAAGATTTTAAGAAAATAGTATTGAGAATGATAATTGTATTGAAAATGATAAAAGTCATAGATAATTTCCTATTTTTGTTATATATTTGTATTGGTAATGATAAAAGTAGGAGGTGAATTTAGAAAATTGTCATTAATATTGTATTGGAATTGTAAAGTGACAGATATTGTGGAAAATTCAAAGTTAGTTAAAGTGACAAATATTAAGGAAAGGAGGGAGTATTAAAATCAAGCATGGTTGTTTTATTCCTATCAACTATATGTGTTGTTCTCATATATTTAAATCAAGGATTTTAGGATTATTGGATGCAGGGGATCTTTACTTCCGGCTTTTATATGTCAGTAATTCTTATTTCTTTTCTTATTCTGGTGCTTTAAAAAATCAAAATTGTACTCCAATGATACCAAATAAAATATACTTCCCTATTTTTCTAATTGTTTCATTCCTGCTCCCATTTTTCTAGATTTTTTTCATTCATACCCCAAAAGGTTATGAATTAATGTAGTTGTATGTTTTCTCATGTTAAGAGAGGGGGCAATAGAGTTGCTCATGCTCTAGCCCATTTACAACCCATAACCTTAAACATGAGGGCATGGGATGAAGTGGGGCCTCCGGAAATTAGTGAACTTTTAGCTGATGACGCATGTAATGCCAGCTTAGTTTGATGCAATAAAGTTTGCTGATATTTCCCATAAAAAAAATGTAGTTATAAGAAGAATTCCGAAATTTTTTTTGAAAATCATAGCAATTATTATGATTTTTTTTTCAGGTATAAAAGAGAAAATCATAAAAATTAGGAAAAAAATTAGAAAAAAATGGGATAAACGTTGCAAATTCACCAAACATCATGGGGAAATATTGTGCTATGTTTTGGAACAAACGCAAGTAAAAATCCATCATACTTAGCCCCTTGATTCAGTTGCGTCTCACTAGAATACAATTTTCTATTTTTAGGACCACCAAAATACCAACAACAAAAAAAAAAAAAGCAGAGGCTACTAGCATACAAAAGCTAAAAGGAGAGACCACCGGAATCTAATTTTCCAGCATTCTAATTTTCCAGCATTTTATGTATCCATATTTTGAGCCATCTATTTGTAGAGTGGGAGTGCCTTGGGATGTTGTTGGATGAAATTTGGTTACCAACATCATGTGTCTGCTCTATAGCCTAGACAAAGTATCACAAAATTTGGTTAATTGTAAGTAACACCAATACACCATATATATATCACTGATATATAGAAAGACATAGTTGTGACAATCGACATATGAGGGCCAAGTTTCAATATTTACCAGTTATTAAACAAACAATCTGGTAAACATATAGGCAAATAGAGCTTTGCATTGCTAATGGTTACAAGTAAGAATTGCACTGTTAGACTGCCATGGAAACTGTCAGCTTTTTGTGTGTGCTGTGAAATTATTTACACAACTTTTTCTGCACAACTTCTGCATGGTGAAGTGTTCTTAGGATAAAACATCATATATATATTGGAAAAAATGTCATGTTTCGGAAGCACAATACATGCCTGATATAACATGCAGGATCTTTCTTAGCAACAAGGAAGTGTACAAAGTTTGGTGTCTTTGAAGTTTCATTTGTTGAAGGTTGCAGGCATCTGATACAAGCCATATTCAGGAATGTGGCTCTTGTCTGTGCTCTAAAATTATAGACGTTTTTGTTCTTACAACTACTAATAAGTAAGCAGTCGTAGGATATAAAACATGAAAATGTTTTTGAAGAATTAGTGTTTCAGAGACACAACACATGCTAATGCAGAGCATCTACAAATCGAAGGTCAATAGAAATACCAAATTTGTAATATAAGCAGCTTCATGAATACGCTTATCAATCACATTGGCATACAACAATTCAACAACCCACTACTTAAAATCTGCTCACCTCAGTTCATGTGCAAGGAGTTCAATCAGAGTGAAGTGACACAGAAATACCCTAATACTCATTCATCAATACTTTATATTGCACTCCTTATCATCAACAACCCACTAACTCCCTCCCCCAGCCAAAAAAAGGATACACAGAATGTTAACTTGCTGATGACCATACGAATCAACCTTATCATCAAGTCATGAAATGAATTTTTCAAGCAATTCCTTGGATGAGTCCTGGGCTAAAAGTTTCGCAAACAATTCAATTGTGTCGACATCAGCCTCAAATCCTTTGCAAACCATTATGTCACGATAGTGCAAAGCATTTTCTATGTCATTATTGAGAACAAATCCTCTGATAATTGTATTGTAGGTGCGATCATCGGGAAAACAATCATTTGCCTCCATCTGCTTCAGCAATTCAGTAGCCTCACTCATCAAACCTTCCTTGCAAAATCCCTTGATCATGATGTTGTATGTTACACAATTTGGATGCAATCCCTTGGATGGCAGAAGAGAGAATACAACAGCTGCTTCTTCAAGGTTTCCAGCGTCACACATAGCATCCATTAGTGTATTGTATGTGCGAACATCCAGGACAACCCCTTTACTCTCCATCTCCCTCAATAATTCTATTACCCTATTGAGGTGACCTATTTTACATAGGCCATCCATTAATATATTATATGTCACAACATCTGGTGGAATTCCATGGCCTTGCATTTCCTTAAAGAGTTGATGGGCCTCATCAAGTCGTTTGCTCTTACACAACCCATCTATAATAGAATTATAAGCAAAAGCATCTGGAGTGACCCCCTTACAAGGCAATTCGCGGAACAACCTCAGGGCTCTACCCATGTCTTTAACCCTGCAATAGCCATTGATCAAGGTGCTGAAGCTCACAATATCAGGCAGGCAACCATTTTCGACCATCACATCCATTAGTTGGGATGCCTCATCCATTCTGCCACATAGACAATATCCATCCAATAGAGAACTGTAGGTAATAATATTTGGAGTCTCACCTCTCTCAACCATCAAATTGAGTGTAGCTCGTGCTTCATCCACCAACCCATCTTTGCATAGCATGTCCACCAGGGTGCTGTAAGTGATAATATCAGGATGTAAGTCCTTCTCCAGCATTTCAGACAATAGTTCCTTGGCTTGCTTCCATTGACCTAAGTTGCACATTCCCCGAATTAAGGCCGTATAGGTCACAACATCTGGTAAAAGGCCTTTCCTTTTCATGCAAGAGAAAAGCTCAAGGGCTTGAGGTAGTAACCTATCTTTACAAAGGCTGTCAATGATAGTACTATAAGTAATAACATCAGGCTTGCAAAAGCCCTTGTCCATTTTCCTGAGTAATCTGAGGGCAGCCACATTGTTGCCAGTTTTGAAAAGACCCTTGACCAAAGAACTGTAAGTTACAAGATTAGGTTGCAACCCCAGTTTGACAGTTTTATCCAACAACCTGACAGCTTGGTCCAACTTATCAATTTGAACAAAACCATTGATGAGCGTAGTGAAGATTACAACATCACAATCAAGTAGATATCCGAGCTTAAGAAGTTTGCCAAGAAGAGATAAGCCAAAATCAACACGACCCAAGTGGCAGTAGCAATTGGCAAGAATGCCGATGGAATGCATATCAGGACGAAGACCAGACAACTCCAATTTCTTAGAGAGAGAAATGATGGTGGAGAAATGATGTTGGGGTTTGATCTTAATCATTGTAGTAAGTAGCTGATTGAAGACTACAATGGAAGGAAGAGGGCGGAAAGAGAGCAATTGATGAAGGAGAGAGATAGGATGATTGATGTTGGAAAACCCTAGTTTGCATTGTTGGCGAACAGAATTGAGGAACAATTGGGGATCATCAAGATGAGAAATCCTAGAAATATGAGAAAAGGAGTAATTTTTGGTATATTACTCGTAGTTTTGCTTCTGAAAATGATGGAACCAGGAAGCTAGACACTCTACATTCATCCTGTATCTGTAAATTATAATGTCTTTCATTATCTTTATGTTTTTATCTCTATCTTTCTCTTTTTTTCTGTATGAGTGAGTTCTTCCATGTTTAATATTTGGTTGATTAGGCATAGTTTTGCTTCTTGAAATGTCTACAATTGCGACGGAAGTTAAGAACAATCTAGAACATGATCGGTGGATTGCCTGAACTTTAACTGAGGTTTTCTAACGCTACCAATTCTGGATTTTAGAAGGCTTTGCTTAAAAGTTAGAATTGTTTCTTCTCAGGTTGACGAAATTTTACTGAGCTTCTTTTTAGTCGCGTTTTAGTTTTCCTATTTTAATGGCTTTTGTGTTCAGTTTATCACTGTTTCTATACCTACTTTTGAAGGCAGAGGAAAGTGGAAAAATATTTGTCACTTGTTCATAATTCATTAACTTATTACGCCAACAAACTTCATCAAACAACCAATATCTCCCAAAGATCATGCATGACTCACCCAAAGACTTTATGTCGCTACATCCAACATCCAAGCAAGACTCATTGAACTTCATAGGTGAGTTTGAAATTACCTCATTCTTCTCATGGAGAAGATTCCGAGTGCCAATAAGAGGAAGGGATGGTAAGTCATCTCCATTGATGTTTGATTCCTTAACTGGTGGCAATGGTAAAACCAAAGGAGCTTCTTCTTGGGCTTCATCAACAAGGATAAGAGGAAGGGCAAGATCGATGTTCTCATCCACCTCTTGACATGGAGCTTCAACAATGGTTTCGGAAGCCTTACAAGGATGAATGATGGCTCCCTCGTTGGGCATGTGATCGACTTTTGCTTGCTTAACTACTCCATGCCCATCAAGTGATGAAATGGACTCATAGTGGACCTCTCGCTTGTAAGTGTTAGGCAAGAATCATCGATTCATCAATCTCTTAAGCTGTGCCCATGAAGTGACCTTTGCTCGACCCTCTTTAGCTCGTTGTACCTTGAGATTCTCAAACCAAATGGATGCAATCCCGGTGAGTTTCGATCGAGCAATCTTGAAGGCATGCTCATCGCCATACCCCTTAGTTTCAAAATTCCTCTCCAGGATTTGGACCCATTCAAGATACGGGTTAATTTTATGTCATCTCGGAATTAAAGTTATAAATATTATTATGGGTTTACGAATATTTTTAAGTTATATAATTTATTTTATCGTTCTCAATTTTAATAATATTTATAACTTTAATTCCGAGATGACATAAAATCAACCCGTTTAACCACCGCCTTGCTCGAGACCTGTCGCACATAAAACCAAATAATAATAATAATAACAATATTAACGTAAAAGAAGAAAAAATTTTAACCGCGTATTCTAGTTAATTACCGTGATTAAGCTTTTAATTAAAACGGTTTTAGGGCGGGTCGTTACAGGAGGCTTCTCAACCGCTTCCCGTCAACGATGGCATCGAAATGAGCCTCTATCATCGTCACTCGACTCGTAGGAGGGAGGAGGATGGATAGGGCTTTGGGCACGTCTCCAATGCTCATTCCGGGGTGGACTTGGACGCTCTTAGGTGAGATTGTCCAACCGCGCCACAATGGCATTAAATTTGCGATCAATGGTGGAGAACCGTTCGTCATGGGTGGCGAGTCGGTTCTCGATAACCCGAAGTTGAGGGCTACTCCGGTGGCTTGAATTACTTCGATTGGAGCTAACTTCTTCGATCATACCGAGAGAAAAGGTGAAGGACGGTTTGTAATTGGGGTAATTTGTAGAGTTTGAGGGTTCTTTTGTAGTTGGCAAGTGTTTGGCTAAGGGTTCTTTGTGTTTTTTTTTCACTCAGACATTTCATCGAACACCTTGCGTGCACTATTTTTCAACTTCTTTTCAATACACCAAATGACTACAAATCCAACAAACACAAACACAATACAATATATTCCAACACTCTTGGATATCAATGGGGTTGGGGAACACCAATAATAGCATACAACTCACAAAACCCAACACTAGAAAACAACACTAGAAAGAACAATGGACAACTCAAGCTAAATGCAAAACCGAAGCTCTGATATCAAATGGAGCGTTATCGTACGCGTGGGTGGGTGAAGATTAGCTTGAGTGAAGATGGATGATCGATATTCAACAAGAACAAGGGCCTTGAACACCCAAAGGTTGGATATGACCTTGAGCAAGAGAACCACAACTCTAAGCCTAACACCCCACCATGATTATCATAGGTAATCTACTAAATAATCACTAAAGGAATGACTTGAACACCACCAAATCACTTGGATAAAGTAACAAGATTTTTGAGAGAAAACTAAGGGAGAACCCTTACAAATGCACTAGCATATATTCAAATATCAAAAACTCCTAAACAATGCCAAGGGAGGGGGTATATATAGGAATTGGGGGGGGGGGAATAACAACACGCAGCAGCAGCGGCACGTCTAGGCAGAAAGAGGTCGCGGGCACAACCCTAGGAGTCGCGGGCGCGACGTCCCTGGGCAGCAGGGTGTCGCGGGCGCGAACCTGGGCGTCGCGGCTCGACGTCCTTCTGGACAGTTTTTCCCTGCCGACTTCAAACGCGCATAACTTCTTTATCCGGACTCCGTTTTAGGCCCATAAGATATTGATGGAAAACTCTCGGTGTGTACTTTAAGCTCTCAAAATTTGAGACCCATCGGAATTATATTGAAGGAGTTATGACCCAAATAGTGAAGGCGCGTCCATTCCGACAACCCACGTTGATCCTTTTCCGCTTATTCTTTCCGAAAGACTCCGAACCCTTTTAAAGGCCCGAAGTAGGTCCCAATAAGGACCCTTAGCTCCACTCCCATGGTCCAGGGTCCCATTTGAAGTGGATGCCACACCCGATGTCGATCAGCTCATGACTTCAGGATCCCGGGTCCACCTTGAAATGGACTTCACACCCGTTCTTGGAGTTATTTTCATCGTGTTTCGTGGAGGGGGTACGAAACGGTTTAGCGATCGTGAAATTCAAGGCTCGGGCCCCAGCCCGGTACGCTCCACAAAGGAATAAGAAAAAAGGAGAGAGAATGTGCCAATTACGAGAGAGGATGAAAATTCCATCGATGAAATTCCATGTAGTACATGTTGTAGAGTTCAGTTTCAAGTAAAGGTGATCATAATACAAATTACAATGTGTACTCTGTTTCTCTGATGCACTGTCAAATGTCAATGTCCTAATTCAACATAATCAAATAAACAACTACAAACGAAATATTCAGAATGTTGCAAATTGATATTGTCCAAAAAAACAAGTCTTGGCAACAACACAACATAGGGATGTGCTCTATTCATGTGTTCTTGCCTCGAAATTTCCATTGATCAAGATGCGTGCGACCTTTCCTGACCATGAAATAAATTTATCTCCGACACCTCATCTGTTTTTATCCATCCAATCGAGCAATTTGGCCAATGATATTTAGAGTCTCGCCTCTCACGATCATGAAATCTAGTAGTATAGCTCATGCTTCATCAAATTCATGTTGAGTAAAAACATTAGTGATCATTCTCCATCTCAAACAAATATCATGAACTTAGGAGGTGAAAAGCATACAAAAACTTGTATAGAAAGGATCATATTTCCCATCCAATTCAGTTAAAGAAGAATGAATCAAACTGAGTAATGTGCAGCAATTTTGAATAAAGACTCATACTTTTCAGCCATAGATTAGAATGACACAAATTATGATCTACATATGCACGTACACAAATGAAAAGGGTTTAGTTTTATTTTGTATGACAACAGAGTTTGATCCCAAGACGAACATGGCAATCGAAAAACAACTTCAAATTTTATTCTGGGAAATCCTTGTGATAATGTCTAAGTATCGTTGATGTTGGAGCCTTTCTCAGTCTGTTAGAGATGACAATGTGCTCCCACCCTACTGGAGCTCACATCAGGATCAGTTTTGTATTGCTGGTAAGATTTCCACTGTAACACTCGTGTGGAAACTGTTCAATGTTGGTTTTGTTAGGGAAATTTGTCATCTGTAAAGTGTTAAAACATCATAAACCATAATTAAATGTTGTTACAATAAAATAAAGAAAGTTGGTCAAAATCTATTTTTTTAGGGGTACAACACATGCTGATGGAGAGTAGGATCTAATTTTTCATCTTATGAATCACACATACAACAGTGTTGAAGGACTGATTACTTAAAATTTGTTCCCCTGAGTAGATGCTCAAGGAGTTCAATCAAATGATATCACACAGGAATGCCCTAACACAGTAATACTCACTCCATCAATACTTTCTATTGCACTACAGCTTCAGGAATAAGCTTATCAATCACATTGGCATACATTAATTCAACAACCCAGTACGAATCAACCTTATCATCAAGTCATGAAATGAATCTTTCGAGCAATAAACAGTTCCATTGTGTCGACATCAGTCTCAAATCCCTTGCTAACCATTATGTCACAATAGTGCAAAGCATTTTCTTTGTCATTATTGAGAACAAATCCTTTGATAATTGTATTGTAGGTGCAATCATCGGGAAAACAATCATTTGCCTCCATCTGCTTGAGTAATTCAGTAGCTTCAATCGTCAAACCTTTCTTACAAAATCCCTTGATCCTGATGATGTATGTTACGCAATTTGGATGCAATCCCTTGGATGAGATAAGAGAGAATGTAGCAGCTGCTTCTTCAAGGTTGTCCTCTAGCCATTGGCACCCGAGAGAAGCAAATTCAATTGCCTCTCTCCATGAACTCTCATGGGCGGAAGGCTATCTACGTCTAGACTCCTCAGGTCGTGATTAAAATTGTTTTTTCTAGGAGGTTGTTGTAGAGAAGTAGATTCGATTGCTATCTGTGCATGGCGGCTTGCAAGAAATTACTGTTGGAGTTTAGTCAAGAAAGTTCCTTGATCAAATGTTACCCTGCACATAGGCTGTTCAAAAGGGCCAATGCATAGATGGTGGTTTGACCTTTTAGCTTCTGTATTTGTCTCCATTGCTAAAATAATGTCACTGTTTGCCTCGGTCTGTATTAATTGCTACTCAGTAAATGTTACATGATCTTTAATGTTCTTTTTTTGACTGAGAATTTCTTATAGCATACTTTATCAAAAAATCACAACATTATCGTCTTATGATAGTATTTTTCGTTACGAATGTAATAGAAATATTTTCATATAATGAAATATTTACGTGTTAAGAAATTAATGGTCAAATTTTTAAAATTTAACTGACATTTAGATTAAGGTGTCAATTAATATGTAAGGGAGGGAGTATATTTATGAAAGATGCTTGCTCACAATCACAAACCTAATTAAAATGTTACCACTTTTTTTAATGATGAATAATCCTAGAAATATATATCTTATTTGTGAATCTAATTCAATTTGTACAATGCATGGACATATTACTCAACTTTTTTCTTATAAGTGAGTACAAATCGGTTGAGACTCCTCCCATGGATGTGTCTAACTAAATCATCTTAATAAATTACCTGTTTCACTTATTTCCAGCGTTGGCGAAAATTTGGGTTCGGGTAAATTCGGGTCGGACAAATTTGGATATTGTCAAAATTTAGACGAGAAATTCATGTTCGGACCCGATTTTATTTTGGGTCGGACAATTCAAACGAAGCTAATTTCGAGTTGAAATCAGGTTGGAGCAATAGAAAAAGAGAAACTTTATGGCCGACTATTCAGTCAAATCAATTAGTATAAAAATTTGGACAAAAAATCTATTTTCAGACCCAATTTTTTCTGGATCGGACAAAATATTGCCTACTCTACTTATTTCTACCTTCGTGATCTTTTCCCCCTATAAGAGAAAATTAACTCGGAGGCTCAGGCCCTATCCTCACAAATTTTGGGGGGCTGGGGCAATGTTTTTATTGAAATCGTCTGGGCTTCTTACAGTGTTTGTTTTTTTCTCAAGAAAAATTTTGAGACAACTTTGTTTAAGAAATTGATTTTTAAGAAATCTCAATAAATAAATAAAATGACTAGATTTAAATTGGATTACAATAAATAAAAATGGAGTACTTACCCATACATATTACATACCCTCAACAACAAGAACAAATACGAGGAAGGCGCCGTTAAAGCGAGGTCCGAGGGGATTCAAGGGTAGACAAACTTCCCCTCATGCATGTGACTACGGGAAAAAGGCTGATTCCGATTAACCCAAAAAACTTTTAAAAACAAATAAAATACAAAACTAATTTGAAAAAACGGTTGGAAATTGGTTTGAAAAAAAAAGAAAAGAAAAAAAGAGGTTAGTGGGACTCGTCAGACCTTCCCTCCGCAGTGGAGACTGAAGAGGGTAAGACAGTGAAGATGAAGAGCAAAGCTAATCCAAGAGCATCCATTGTTTCTGAAGCGAGCTATCCTTCGATTTCATGGTAATCCCCATTTTCTACTCTCCAATTTATTCTCTTTCCCGTAATTTCTCCAAATTTTAGGGTTTCTGTTTTCAATTTTATGGGCCTTTGCCTCTCGATTAGGTCTCTCTGCCGAGGAATTAGGGTTGGTTTTGTCACCTCTGCTGAATGTATGAAGATCATTGATGCCGAAAATGGCAACAGCGACCCAACAATGTCTGCTATTGATCCAGAAAATGGTGAAAACCCCTTCTTCGAAAGCAATATCGATTTTCAATTCCTCGATTCTCCCTGAAATCAAACACACTGACGATTCCATATCACTTGTGCTTCAATTCCTTCTCAGCCACAAATTTTTACCCCAAGCTCAGTCTTTCACCCTTCAACTTCTCTCTGGTAGGATCAAATCATCTTCGCCATTCATTCCTGCTTGTATTGTTCATATTTTCGCCAAGAAATACTCAACTTCACACCACATGTGTGTTCTTCTGCATGAAACCCTAGTCAGTGCTTATGTTAGTGCCAGATTACATCAAGAGGCTTATTACTTTTTCGTCCAGATGATCAATCAGGGGTACGTGCCCCGATCGAATCTGTTTAATTCATTGTTGGTTCTTCTTTTAGAGAGGAATAATCTCGAAAAAGCTTGGTGGGTATTTGATGAATTCAAGGGTAGAGTTGAGATGGATGTGTATAGCTATGGGATAATGGTGAAGGGTCTCTGCGAGCGGAACGATTTGGAAAGAGCTTTTAGGGTTTTGTCCCGGTTAAAGGATGCGGGTTTGGGTCCCAATGTTGTTATCTATACTACTTTGATCGATGGGTGTTGCAAAAATGGGGATATTTCTAGAGCAAAGGATCTTTTCTACGGGATGGCGGAATTAGGGTTGGCTGCAAATCAGCATACTTATACGGTGTTGATGAATGGATTGTTCAAGAAGGGGTTAAAGGAAGAAGGGTTTCAACTCTACGAGAAGATGAAATCCGATGGGATTTTGCTGAATGTTTATACTTACAACACCGTGATCAATGAATACTGCAAGGACGGGAAATTAGGTAGAGCCTTCCTAATGTTCGATGAAATGCTTGAAAGAGGAATAGCATGTAATGTTGTGATCTATAACACATTGATTAGCGGTCTTTGCAAGGAGATGAAGCCATGGGAGGCTGGAAAGTTGATTAGTCGGATGAGAAGTGATGGTCTTAGCCCAAACTTGGTCACCTATAACATCCTTATTGACGGGTTTTGTAGTATTGGTAATTTGGGGAAGGCTTTGAGTTTATTTGACCAAATGAAGTTGGACGGTCATATGCCGTCTTTGGTGACATATAATGTTCTTATTTCAGGTCTCTCCAAAGCCGGAGATTCCAGAGCTGCTTTTGATTTAGTTAGAGAAATGGAAGAAAGAAGCATTTCCCCATCAAAAGTAACCTATACAATCTTAATAGATGCGTTTGTTCAAGCAGGTGACATGACGAAGGCATTTCAGATGTATCATTCCATGGAGAAGGTCGGTTTATCACCAGATGTCTACACGATTGGTGTCCTGATAAAAGGGTTATGTGGCGAGGGTAACATGTTAGAAGCATCGAAATTGTTCAAGTCAATGGACGAGATGTGTTTGCATCCAAATGATGTGATTTACAACACCATGATTAAAGGGTACTGCAAAGAGGGAAGTTCTTACAGGGCCCTGAGGTTGCTGAGAGAAATGAGAGGCCGTCAGTTAATCCCTAGTGCTGCTAGTTATTGCTCAACCATAGGAGTCCTTTGCAAAGATGACAAGTTGAAAGAAGCGGAAGATCTAGTTGAGGAAATGGTGGGCCTCGGTTTGAGGCCATCGAACTCAGTCTTCAACATGCTTTCAGAATTCAGAAAGGTCGATAGATAATTGTCTTATTCTGCCACAGAGCTCAGTGTACATGTGGATGGAGATGTGTCTTAATTCTCATTGAAGGAAATGAGCTAGCTACTCATAATTGTCGGACCGTGGATGCAAAATTGTCTTGGCTCGCTCTTTGGGAATTTTATGAGCATTATCTGGTCAGTTTTGCTTGTTTCTGGTCACTTTCTTCACTAGCTATCTGCACTTACTTGACATGCAATGTTTTTCGACTAACGTTTAGACCTCTTCTCCAGGGCAACTGCAGGGTATGTTTTTCATTGCGTTGTTTTTTGTCATTCAATCTGGCTGTGAGCTTGCCGTGTGCTTATAACTTATCATTTCAAACAAAGTACAGAGATGCATCCTTGATTCAAAATGCATCCTTGACTATAACTTATATGCCTGGTGATATTATTAAGTGTCATAGGTAAGCCGATTCATGAAAATGCTTATTATGACTTTTGCAGATACAGATTAGCTAAACATGAAGGTCTCTATCTAACTGAAGCAAAACATTCTTGTGCAGATCGGACCAGACCGGACTCAACCTCAATGAGTGGCAACTTGCAACCGAAGTCGGTCCATTTTCCTGGACCAAGATTATTAAGACTACTTTCTTCAGATGGGTATGTAGAAATTGGCTGAGTTTAGGCGAAAGTAGGTAATGAGTTTTTTACGAGTCGGAAAGTTTAGATAGAAAAAGTGAAATTGGGTTAGTGTCGGTAAAATCTGGTAAATTAGGCATTGAGGATATTACTAATTTTGCTGTAAATTCAGATGAGCTAGAGATGTCGACATAATTTCTCATTCAACTGATATATCATTAAGCCTGAAGGTGACTACCTCTCCTTTAAAAAGGGACTACATTCTTATCCGAAGAGATACAAATTAAGAGAGTTGTTTGGAAGATTACATATTCTTTTGTAAAAAAACATTTCAGAAAATAATTTGCATTTAAGATCTTTGAGAATTACAGTGCAGTTGGATTCATATTTACTACTGATGGTTGTATTATATTATAGAGAAGAAAGAAGACAAGTTAGAATTTCAAGTGTTCAGCCAATTACCAAATATTACTCAAGTATGTGTATGTCTACATTCTTTCCTTTTTGTACTTGTATTTTTATTTGAATTGACCTACCTTTTTTCACTTTGGTTTATTCGTTATGCAGCTTTGTATTAACAACTTGTTTGTTGCATAATCCAATTTCATTAATCAATCTCTACACTGAATTATCTACCTACTCTTTAGAATAAAAATGTACCTTTTGGTAAGTCTTATCTTATTATATAGAACCATTTTTGTATGAAAAAAAATCACATATATAGTGGTGAGTGGCAACATAAATATGCAATTTTAACATCAAGTATTGCAGAGATGGATATTAAGTTCGCATAGATAGTTGATATCTCTTTGATGTTTACCATGCAAACTTGACGTTCATCTATGCAATACTTGATGTCCATCTCTGCAATACTTTATGTCCATCATGCCCATTTGCTCATCAAAATGTCATGTTCATACTATTTTTTCCTAATTTCCCATATATATATATATATATATATTATTTCATTAAAAAAGGAGTTAACATAACATATTTACTTTTATACTCTAGTATTCCGTTAGCTAATTTTGAATATATTTTTAAAAAGCTGAACAAAACTCAAATCACTTGAATTGAATTGTATTGAAAAAATACAAGTAAACGATCCCGTTCTACCAAGTGACCTTTTTCTTTGAATGATCAAATGGATGACTTCAAGAAAAAACAGCTTTTCAAAAGAATAATTGAAAAATGGCTTTCAAGAAAAACCGCTTTAAAATGTTCCTTAAAATTTTAAAAGAAAAAAAGAAGTCGCATTGACTCGGATAGGGGATGTAGTCATGTAGATGGGATGATACTATTATTCATTGATATGTCATATGTGTCTTCAATTTTATTAATATTATTGTAAAATTTATCGATGTGTATTAAGATTTTTGAATTTCAATAATCTGAACTTTGAGTCATGACGGTCTCAACAAGCTAAACTTTAAAAATATCATAGAATAATCTAGAATATAAAGCTTTTGGAGTTAAATCCAAATTATTGAGACTTTCACATCTCAAAGTTTAAATTATTTAAATCCAAAAACCGAATCTATATATGTTAATGTTGTCAAATATTTATAAAGATTCATAATATAAAAAAATTCAGTACATTTTAGTATATACCATGGGGTACCCAATAATTTGAAGTCCTCAACTTTTAAAGATTAAGATTTTGTGACATGGCAGTAGAAGTCAAAATCACATGCATGCCTTGCCTCAACCATCAAATATCCATGTAAACAAAAAGAACACATTATTATTATTATTATTATTATTATTATTATTATTATTATTATTATTATTATTATGGACATATCTAGCATTTTTTTTCCTATGTGGGATCCAATTGATACACTATTTTTGATATATTTCTTTTTTATAATCTAACCGCTCTTATTAGCTCTACTTTCATTGTTAAAAGTAGTTTCAACTTTAAGGTATTTTTCTTTGTAAACAAAAACAACTTTAATGTGTCAGATTGTATCTTTATACATCAATATTTATAGTGTAAAGAATATGCTTAAATTATTAATAGGAGTCACAATCAAATTAACATAAATAAGGGATATAATCATGAATTATTATGTTTATTTTTATCGTATATCATATCATAATAATATTAGTGGGCAATGAGAAAAAATAGGATGGATAGGTTTAAAATTAAAGCTTTTAGCCTTTGAAGATAGCAATTTATAAAATCCGGCCAAGATAATTTTATATTTGTACCTAGTTATTATATTAAATATATAATAGATTTCTTTTAATGGGGTCCTTTTGGTGGAGCTTTTGTGGGGCATAGGAGTAGTCAAGGTCATCCTTAACAGGTTAACCCTTTTCTTTTTTTAATTTTGTGATTGATAATTTAGCGCATTGAATCATTTTAATTAAAAATTTAAGTTAACAGTTGAATTGAATGTTTGGTGATAGTTTTATCCTTTGACGAGCATTAAAAAAAATAGATAATATGTTTACTAAATGCATAGGATAATGTTTTGGTCATTTCTAGTTCGAACTTTGAAGGCTTAGATTTGCCACTCCATGGACCTTATTTTCACATATTGGCTCCCCCGGTTATTTTTTTTTATCAGCCGGTTATATTATTATTATTATTATTGATTTGATTTTCAAACGTTACTTTTGGGTCCTTTTATTATCTTGTTTGGCTTCCAAGCTGTGTTTTTTTTAGGAAAAGTTTTTATGGAACCACAGGAATCAACATCTTCATGAATTCTATTTCGTTGGGGGAAAACTGTCTCTGGATCCCCAAATCGCGTTTTATACGTGTTCACTTGGGAAGTTGTTGTTGTTGTAGTATTATTATTGATTTGATTTGATTGATGATTTTTGTAACGTCGCATGTTCGTGATGGTGACATAGTGTAATTAGTGTTATCATGGTGATTAATGAGTGATGCATCCCTCCCCAATTTCTAATTATATCAAAAAGAAATTCTCCCAACCCAATTTGCCAATATTAAATTGCACCAATTAGCTGTGATTTGAACCCTGCCAAATTTGACCCAAACAATTAACCTTGAGATTTGAGATTTCATTAATCTATTTGCTTTCATTCAATTGGATTACAACCAGATCAAACTAAATGCTTTCCCATCTCAAAAAAAAAAAATTCCTCCATCTCATAATATTTGTCTATTTGACTAAATATTAACGGTTGATTATTCATAAATAATAATGAGTTACAACATAAAATTACATCATTAAAAAGATACTTTACTTAAAACTACAGTATTATTAATTTTATATTTTAATTCATTATAATTTATGAATAATTAACAATCAGAATCAAATGAATAAATATTTTGACGCAGAGATAGTAATCGCTTTCCCTTTCAAAGTCCAAACTGGCCCACACTGTTTTCCTTGATCATTCCCTTGGTTCTTTGTTTGGTATAAATAAACCACCCCAAACCAATGTATACCATGTCTCCATTTCTTTGTGCTCAAAAAACAGTTGGGCACCCATTGATTGATTGATCATACATAAGTGGGTGCTAATCAATTGTACTTAGAGCACTAATCATTCCATTAATCTTTATTTTCATCTTTGTTTTGATATATAAATAGAGAATATAAACACATTAGTTTTGTGATGCTAATTAGTGATGATGATGATGAGTTTCAACAAGCTTCCTGAGGAATGTGTGTCCACCATCCTCTCCCTGTCGTCCCCTCGGGACACATCCCGGGCGGCCGCCGCCTGCTCGATGCTCCGATCGGCGGCCGCCTCGGACTTTGTATGGGAGAGTTTCTTGCCAAGTGACTACAAGGAGATATTGTCAAGGGCTGATCAAGATTTGCTGACCAAGATTGGTTCAAAGAAAGAGTTGTTCTTCAAGCTTTGTGACTCTCTTCCTATTGATGGTGGAAACAAGGTTAGTTTTGTCTTTTCACTTCTTCTTTTTTGGAAGATTGGATTGTAGTAAGTAGAAGTATATGGATTGGATTAATGGTAAACTAAACTTTAGAAATGCATCACAGTAGGTTGAACAATTGAACCCTTAGATTTTAGTTAACAGCCTACCACCACTACGAAAGGTATTCTCTCAAAGGTTATACCTAGTCTATCATTCATAATGATACAACTCAACTCATGATCCATAACTTCCTCCCGACATAGAGTGGTCACAGAATTGAGGTATGCTTTAGTCAACCAATTAGCTGCCCTGTTAATCTCTCTGAAAATATATTTAACAAAGATGCACTTATAGCCATCTAAGAAATTTCTAATGTTCCAGACCAGTGTCTGGATAATCCAAGGGATACTAATATTACCACAAACTACATCAATAAGGATTACCATTTGCAACAATTCAATATATGATGGTTTGGAATACTACAATCCAACATCTAATAGTTTAACACACTAAAATCTAACATACAATAGTTTGGCATGGACTACTACAATCTAATATATTAAAATTTATGATTACTCCAATATTGGTGTCACGTAGGAAAACCATCTATTGTGTTACATATGCAAATCACCAAGTTGGCTGCTGATATTATGAAATTCAATGATTTAATAGTTCAGTTTACTCTGATATATTTCTAAAATTCGACTTATCATTATAATTTGACTTATTATAATCCTTTTTATCTTTCATTTTGTCACTTGATGTTTATTGTTTTGTTATTTTGGCCCCACAACAACTGTACTATGTATGTGGTATCAACCTATCATCAAAGTGCAGATGCCAAAAAGAAAAAGTAGATAATTATATCAAATGTACTGTGACTGATTATTTGGTGGTAGGAAAAATATCATAGCAAGTTGCATTCATTACCAGTCACATTTTTGGTGAATTAGCTAACAAGCTTAATTATGTCAACTTGTTATTTCTGTTTGTATTGAATTTCCTTATAAAGATAATGTCCTGCCAAACAATTTATATCTATATATATATATACATATATATGGCTATTTATATTTATGAAAATGATATCCATTAAAGCCGTGGAAGGCAGGGAACATGCTTGTATTTATATTTATCTAGGTATCCCCTTCCACTCCTAGCTCTCTGGGTCATTCTCTAGACTTTTCGAGTTATTATTTTTGTTAGTTTTCAAAATGGTTTTCGACGTGTCTTTGAAGAAGACTTTATCAGGTTCCATTCAGACATGAAAATAACCTAAATAAAGAACAAGGCTTTTATATCTTATATCGTCGAAATTAGTCTCTCTATGTATTTTTGCATCGAGGAAGACTGTCTTCATCTAAACTCCTTCCTATCACGCGTTATAGAGACTGTACGCTATTAGTTTTGTTGTTAGAAGTAAGAAGTGTCACAATTTCATTGGTTGAATCACCTACAAAATTTCATGTCTAATAGACTTTTCATTTTTTTTTTCACTTTTGAATTTAGTTTAATAATAGCAATAGTAGTAGTACATTTAATATACTCTACTACTAATGTTATCCAAATGGTTAAAACAAATTACTACTACATAGGAATATTATTTTTTTTATTTATACTACCTCTATTTCATATTATTTGTCATCTTCGAAAATTGTGCAGTGAAAGTTTAAAAAGTTTGACGATTAAATTTCTCAATATATACAATGATTAGTTAAATAAAATTACTACCACAAGATTGGTGGGAAAAAATACTATCCTAAAAGTATAATATTGCAATTGCTAATACGATATTATAGGAGAAATTATCAATAAAAGAATCATATTAGAGACCATGATAGTCAACAAAAAGACAAAGAAAAAAAAAACAAAGAACGAATGGAGTAACTTGTAAAATGTATTGAATAATGCATTTTGGGAGTAGAGGATTTGATTGATTATGTCATGAATTTGCATTTTTGTGAAATGAAGGCTCTGTTCTTTTGTGCGGTTCTATATCGTATCTGTCATATTTTTTCACACTTACCACAATCCTTCCATACTATTTCACACTTTACCACAACAATCATAATTTTCCCTAAAAAAAACAATCATCTCTCTCCTTACTTTTCTATCTCCTCACTTTTCTCCTCTACTTTTTACATTCTCTCTCCTCACCTACCACATTAATCATTTTTACCACAAATTTTATCATATCTTACCATACACAACAGTTTCCACAATATTACCATACCATATCATTTGTTGCATTCAATTTGCCGCACAAAAGAACAGAGCCGAAATAAGAATTGATTGTTGCTGCCTTTATTATATTTTTTGTTTTTAACTTGTAAAACGTAATATAGAATGTAGGCCAGTAGAGGTTGGGTTGGTTTTACTTTTAATCAATTTAATCTTTATTTGAGATATTTTAGTCTAATTATCCTTTTCTAGTCTTCTCAATCTCATAATTTTCTCTAATTTTGAATGATTTTTTCTTTTTTCAAAAAAGGTGGATGTTAACTCAAACGTACTGTGTTTGACGTTGACCACTTGACCACTTATATTTGTACAGGTTTTTTTGGAAAAAAAAAAAAGAAAAGGTCTCATGTGATGGATGGCCATGATAATGCAGATATTCATTTTGGAAAAGTCACAAGGGTTGAAATCATATGTATTATCAGCAAGAGAGCTCAGAATCATTTGGAGCAATGATCCCATGTATTGGTCTTGGAAAAATACCCCTTTCTCTAGGTAATTATCTTTTACTATTTTATTATTTAAACTATAAAGTATATTTCAACAAAATCACTATTTGCTTTTGAATATTCATAATCTGCAGTACAATACTTTGATCTTTATTACAAAAGTTAGGCCATGTTCTATACTGCAATGCAGAATCATGCACACACTGCATCATTTTTCTTTCCTCACTTTTCTCTCTCCTCACTTTTCCCCTCTATTTTTTACATTCTCTCTCATCACCTACCCCACATACTAATAACTTACCACAATTCCACCACACCCCACCACAATTTCACCACACCTCACCGCAAAATACCGTAGTATAGAACACGGCCTTACAGAATAATATTATGTTCTCATAGAAATACCCTTTAATTAAATGCTAAAAAGTGTAAGCTTCGTTGCGGCATCGCCTACTGTAAGTAGGCTTATCAATGTTTGACCCAACTAGATATCAGATAACAAGATTTGAACTGCCCAAAAATTTTAGGTTTTAAACACAATTTTTCTCGACTCAAACTCGAAATAAATCAAACCTGAAAACCCGTAAATTAGTGGTCAATCACGACCCGCCTGTTTAACCCGAAAATTTTACTTTCTAAATTCAATTTTGTTGGAATTTGTGATTTTTTTATTGGAATTTCAGACATTAAACTACAGGTACTACTTATTCATCTATGATTTCTCTAGTTTTAGTGGATATATTCAAATTGATATATCGTTGTTAAAAGATCGGATAATCATATTTTATTATATATGTTATATAAAATATAGTACTCCGAGACAATTTATTAAAAAGAAAAAACATAAAAAAAGTCATGACTACAATCTCTTGGGTTGACCCAATACCGAAATACAACATCCGTATTTAACCGCACACGAAGTGCACCCGACCCATACTTCCCTGGACCCCATACACACTCAACCCGTATTTAATCTGTCTGTCCGAATTCACAGTTCTAACTGCAACACCTCGTTTAGGACATAACGAGGTGTTGGGGATATTCAAGGCGCGAGTCCACTTCAACCAAGACCCATGGATCACACGTTAAGTGAAGTTTCATTTTCAAACCAATTGGTATAAGAGGAGTAGTCCACTTGACTTATATATTTTGTCTTTTTTCTTTACTTTTCCAATGTGAGACATTTTTAGCCATAGGTAAATTCCAACACAGAGGGTTCAGCTTTAACTTGAGCTGTAATTGTAATAAGTAATAAGTGACCCCTCATCAGAAAATTTACTCTAGTAAATTTCTTTAATTAAAGTCCTGTTTGTTTGATGCTTCCAGGTTCCCAGAAAGTGTAGAACTAATAACAACCTCATGGCTAGAAATCCAAGGGCAGATAAAAACAAAATGGCTGTCCCCAAACACGACTTATGGGGCCTATTTACTTTTCAACGTGTCTGGACGTGCATATGGGCTTGACACTATGCCCATGGAGGTATCAGTCCAAGTGGGAAATGATCCGGTGTGCCGCGGCACAGTGCACCTCCATCAAGCCGATCCCACCAAGCAGCAGATCGAACGGCTGTTATACACCAATCGCATAGAGATGCTGGCATCGAGGGTGGAGCGTGGGCCGCGGGGGAGTAATCTGGTGCTTCCGGTCGCACGGGGGGATGGGTGGATGGAGATTGAGTTAGGGCAATTCTTTAATGGTGATGATGGTGATGATGATAGGGAGGTCAAGATGAGTTTGATGGAGATCAAAGGTCACCATTTGAAGGGTGGGCTTGTAGTTGAAGGTCTTGAAATAAGGCCCATTTGATTGACTTTTTTAAAATTATTTTTAACTTTTTTGGTTCTTTTTGTATATTTTTTTATCAAAGTTTTTAGAATTTTTAAATATGAAGTTAAACGTGTTGAAAGAATACTTTTTTTTTCCTTTTTCTTCATATACAAATTTTGAAGCTCGTTTCTGGAAATTTTTCCACTCGCTCTCTCAACACAGAAATCTTGATTGCATGAGATCTACGTCTTCGACCCAAACACTCTCCTCTAAAAAGTTGTGGTGAAACTTCTCCTGCAAACACAAAACTTGTCTAAACCGATGAACGCGACATTTCCATTAAGAGATCGCATTTTATCCTTCAACTTACAATAACTTAAGTATCGGAAGGGCAATCCACGGGACCCCACCCTGTGGCTTACCTTAGGCCAAGAGTTAAGTGGTGAAGCGGAGACCAACAACATGATCTCGATTCTTCCAACTCAGCAATGAATCCTAGTTTCTTCAAAAAAATGTTTGTGGATATTAATTTTCATTTTAAAAGATTAGTAAATATAGGTCATATTCTTTTGTGATGTATGATAAATTTATCTCATTTCATAGTTTTATCACATTTCGTAGAAAACAAAGTCGCATTTAATATTGATAATCAATAGGTTGTTAAAATTCCCAACTTATCTATATTGAGCATCTTTCTATCCCATGGCCATGACCATCCCCTAAGCCTAGGACATCACTTGCTAAAAGAGTTTCATGTACATCACAGACTCTATTTCTTTACGGAATCTTGCTTCTCTCCTTACACTCTTGTGTGCATGCCAAAAATGATTCATTCATGTCTATAATCTTCATCCTTATCCTTATCCTTATCCTTATCATTTATAAAGTAGAAAACAATGTTTGTGCTTTGTGTTATGAAGCTCTAATTGCTAATTTGTATTTACACACGAATGTACTCTTTATAATTCATAGAAAAGAGTGTTTGCTTTGGGGTTTGAGCAATTTTGTTGAGGTTTGTTTTTGTTCTCTATCTTGCATGTGGACCTACAACTTAAGTTCACACTTCCATTTACATTGTTCTCCTAATTCATTTATGTTTCACACTTCATCACTTAGCATTTCCATAATGCACTCGATCTCAAGGTTAGGTGGAAAATGCTTAATCAGGCCCAACATATTTATCATTGCTAAGGACCTCTAAATTTGGATGACAAGTGGGTGAGGGTAAAAACTTACCCAAAGTTACTATACCTACCAAAACTAAAAGAATAACATTTAGCATATAAACCAAAACTTAATGAAACTTATTGAGATTTACCAAAACTTGTCGAAAGTAACATTTATATTATCGACCATTTGTCATTGAAATTTACATGCCCTAAAGGATCAAACCCTGGCAGATACGATTGCAAACCTAGTAAGTAGTTGATCGTCATATACAAGGATAGCTGTGGGTCCTAGAACTGGCCGGACCAACCATTTAGGTGGGTCTGGGTTCAAAAATTTTGGATCCATTGGGTCTGGGCCCACTTATAATTTGGCAGTTCCGGATCCAGGTTTGAGCATAGACCCGCGGACCCAACAAATTAAATTTAAATATAGAGGAAAATTGGATTCGAATTATTGCTACTTTCATCTTTTATATGCCAATAATCCCTACTTTGTTTTTGTATTCTAGTGATCTAAACAAAATAATATTGTATTATAGTGGGACGCCATTGAGTCAAGTGGTGGTGTCTCGGTGGTTTGCTGACGTATACCGAAGAGAGTGTGTTTAACCAATAGAATAGTTATGAATAAATAGGCCTACACTCTAGTTAAATGTATTATCCTTTCTCATTGAACTTTAACTTTATATTCCCTCCATTACTTATTAATTATCATCTTTAAAAATTGTGCAGTCAAATTAAAAAAAATTTGACCATGAATTTCTCAATATATATACAATGACTTGTCATATAAAATTACTATCATTAGATTTGTAACCAAAAATACTATCCTAAAACATAATATTGAATTAAAAAGTAATATTAGAGACCGCGACGATAGTCAACTAAGTGATAATTGATATACGCCTGAGGGAGTAGGTTGTTGAGGACGAAACTCCCATTATAACCATGTTATCAAACATGTTACATTTAAGTATGTTAATTGCACAACATAAATAATTTGGTTAGAACATATCCTATAGAAGCTCACTTATGGGATGTATTTCAACCTCTTTTTCAACACAAAAATTTCAATTACACGAGATCGATGTCTAACAGTACTCTCTTCTAAAAGGTTATGGTGAAATTTGTCCATCAAACACAAAACTCATGTTCGGTGAACACAACATTTCCATTATAAAATATTTGCATCTTAACCCTCAACTTTTGCTAACTTAAGTATCAAATGAGTAATTATCGAGACACCACTTTGTGGTTTGCCTTTTGTAGTAGGCTAAAATCAAGTGGTGAAATGAAGACCAACAGCATGATCCTAATGCTTTTAGTTTGTTGGGATTCACCCATGAGCAAAATTGTCCCACATCGAAAAAGTATAGGGAAAGTACATGGCATATAAGTCAAGTGGGCTACTCCTCTTAACACCAATTGGTTTTAAGATGGAACCTCACTTAACTTGTGTACCATGGGTCTTGGTTGAAGTGGGCTCACCCCTTGCATCTCCCCAACACAATTCATATCTTTCCGTGAAAGTTCGTGGATATTCATTTTCATCTTAAAAGAACGGTAAATATATAAGGTTTTTTTTTTATCTTGGCAAATTTATCTATGATCGTGTGTGTTATGACTAGTATCACCTTGCCTAAATACATATTCTTATGATCTTATCAAGTATCAACACATTTGGTGATACAATATAACCTTTAATTAAATTTTTGATTTGATAAAATAATAAAATATAAATGAAATATTGCTGAAATATGGATAATTAATTCTTTAAATTAATTGTCACTTTCATTTAATTTTATACCATTGGCAAAAGAGTTGCATGTACATCACAAACTCTATTGCTTTACGGAATTGCTTGCTTCTCTCCTTACATTCCTGTGTGCATGCCAAACATGATTCTTTCAGTCTATAGTTTGTAAAGATTAAAGAAAATAAACACTATACTTATTGTTGCTATTAAACACTTTTATTTCTTGACAAAAGAATCATTGATATAATATTATTATGGCTTTGTTTATCCGAAATCATACTAATGTATTGTTTTATGTTTTTTCAAGGATAATTAGCCTAACTCATAGGATTCTCACTGTATGTGTATTATCGACCACTTTTTCCAATCAATTTAAAACAGTTATAAAAATCAATCATTTTAACAATTATTTCATATTTTTCTAATTTTCCAACTATTTTTAAAATTTTATGTGGGAAAAAGGGTTATAAATTCAAACTACTTTTGCTAATGGTGGAAAATTTTTCTTACTATCATTTTTTCTACTGTTTGAAAATGGTTGGAAAAACAGTCGGATTACTAACCGTTTTCCCAACCATTTTCAAACAGTAGGAAAAAGATTGGTAGGAAAAATTTTCCACCATTTTAGCAAAAGTGGTTGGAATTTCTAATCGTTTTTCCCGCCTAAAATTACAAAAATAGTTGGAAAATTAGAAAAATATAAAATGGTTGCTAAAACAGTTGATTTTTCCAACCCTTTAAATTGGTTAGGAAAAGTGGCCGGTAATACATATATTTTTAATATATAGTGTCTATCGCAGGATAATAAGATGGTATATCGCGGACAATAGGGTTCTATATTATTCGGTTCAAAACCGAACAAACGAGAACTAAACCGATTATATTTGATTTGGTTTAGACTTTAGTTCTTATTTCGGTTTAACCAGTTTCGTTCGGCTCTGTTTCGATGAACAACCCTAATATAGACGTGTATTGTTGATTCAAAACCGAATAAATTGAGAACTGAACCGATTATATTATGTTTGATTTTCGATTTGTACTTTAAATTTTATTCAATTTTCTATTTAAATTGGATCGTTTCGATTTTGAATCAATGAACAAACCTAGCGGACGTAGGGTAGACAAGTACGTTTAATACTTTGCTTTATATGTATTGAGATTTATGTTAGATAACACGTGTATACAAGACTATGACACAATTATGTCATGACACTCTTATGTGCTATTCTTCTTTCTTATTAATTAGCCCCCAACCTTTATGAATCAAGCAAAATCCTAACCACATGTTTGAAAGCACGGAAGTTAAAATTTGGACTTGAAAATTAGGTAGGAAACAAAAGGAAAAGAAAAAATAATCTACAATCAAAAGTTAGGCCTAACAAGTGTGGTGATATTGATAAGAAGGTTAGAAAGTAACGTTTTAAACGTGTGGTAGAGGAAGCAAAATAATAGTGTTAGGGAATAAATATTTGAAGTATTTTGTCTTAGTATAAAAAATATATATTTACATAATCAATTCAATTGATAAAAAAGATATGATTGACTTCTATAAACATCATTTCAAGCCAATGAACTTTAGCTTAAGTGGTATGAGGGTGGGGGATTTATCCTCCCTACAGGGGTTATTAATGTAAAAAAAAATAATCATCATATCGAAATAAATTGTATTAAAACATTGTTTTTATTCATATTTTTTAAATTTATAAAAAAAAGTGCATTATTTGATTGATTAGAATGTTATTTGTAATTACTGGCACAGTCAAAACATTATAAACTTCTTATAATTATTAATACTAGTCAACTAACCCATTGTTAATGAAATAATGAATGATATCTATAAAAGAAAATTAATGTCAAAAAACATTACAAGATAAGTTGCTGATTAATTATTATATTTATGGGTAAAATAGTAAATTTGAATGTGAACACAAACTAATAAGCAACTAAGCAAATAGGTTTCAGCACACAACAAATGCAACATTCTTCTCTATTATGTTAATGAAATAATGAATGATATCTATAAAAGAAAATTAATGTCAAAAAACATTATAAATATTGATTTCATTAAAAAAAAAGAATACGACACAAAATTATTGTCAAAAAATATTAATGTCAAAAAACATTAATGGCCCCGTTTTTTTATACGGTGAATTTGCGGTGTGGTAAGTTGCAGTGTATTGCGGTAAGTTACGGTGGAAATAATAAATGAGGGTTGAAATATTTTTATTCGGAAATATATCAAATAATAAATGAGTTGCGGTGGATTACGGTAAATTACATTAAATTGCGGTGAAAATAATTTTGTAGATTTTAAATAGTTTTGTGGAAATATATTAAATAAAAAGGTAAATGGTAATTTGTGGTGAATTGCGGTAGGTCGCGGTAACTTGCGGTGTGGTAACTTACGATACCACGTAAAAGAATGGGGCCTAAACATAGAGCACCACTTGTCTGGCAAATTGTTAAAATAAAAATGTGATTATGAAAGACAAAGGTAATTCACACAAGCACACGATTCACATTTCACATTTACCTTAAGAAAGGAATAAATAATAATAAGACAGCCCAAGTATTTTTATTACAATTGCATTTCTTTTGGGCTTTTATTTGATTTGCTATAGATAAAGCACGATTTGACAAATCATCCAAGTATACCAATTCATACAGCATTTGAATCTTACTTTTATTGCTCTTTGGAATATTAGACTAGTCCCTTGGTACATTTTCATTGACAAGAATATGATGCTTTTGGATCATTGATAAAATTTGGAAAGGGGAATTTTTACTCCCCCCCCCCCCCCATATATAGGCTTTGTTCATTTATATGGTTGGTATTATGATGAAATTGTGTGGTACGGTAAAATTGTGAAAAGTGTAGTAAGGTATGGAACGATATGGTTAAAATTTGTGAACGGTGAGATTGATATGGTAGGTGATGAGGAAGAATGTGAAAAATAGAAGAAAAAAGTGAGGAGAAAAGAAATACTCAAAAGAATATTTTAAAAATATTGAGTAGTATGTTGGGGTGCGGAGTATATTGGTAATGATTGTGATAAAATGTGCTATGTCGCAGTAAAATGTGGAAGAATATTGAGTAGCATGGTGAGTTGTAATATCGCGCCACAATGCACCGTACAAAAGAACAGAGTTGTGCGGTTGATAAGATGTGAACATGGTACAGTGTGGTGAAATTATGCAAAGTGCAGTGAGACATGGAGCGATATGGAGAAATTTGTGGAAAGTGTGATTGATATGGTAGGTGAGTAGAGAGGATGTGAAAAGTAGAAGAGAAAAGTAAGGAGAGAAAATAAGGAGATATATTGATAATGGTTGTGGTAAACTGTGATATAATGTATAAGAATATTGAGTGGTATAGGGAGTTGTGACACCGCACCACACCTCATAAAAGAACAGGGCTTTAGTTTCCTTGAGCACCCATAGAGACTAGTGTGACTATATGAACAATCAAATCTCAAATATGATATTCTTTGCTTCTTTTGATTATAAAAATAAGGATTCTCTAAATATTAAATTTGTTTAACCCTCAAGCGTATCGACGCGTGACAAGTTATTTAACAACCGCTTAACAGCATTAACAAAAACACAACTAAGTGATAAGATCGACACTCGATCTCAAATATGATACTCTGCTTTACTTTTACTAATTAAAATAAGGATCCTCTAAAGTTTATATTCATTTGATCCAATAATATCTTAACACATAAACTTAAATTGTCGTTTAACAAAATTAACATAGCATGATTAATGTAATAAAACCGACAATCAAATCTCAAATAATACTCTATATTTCTTTTACATATTAAAATAAATATCCTTTAAATTTTCATCCATCTAACCCTACATCTTAACATGATGTAAAAGTGTAACATTTACGCTTAGCATCCTCGATTCCAATAATTGATGGGAATAAATCAATTAAAATCCATGGAAGGAATCCTTTAGTGTGCATGTAAACCTCAACTTGACACTATAAAAGGAGGTGCTAGGGCTTCCATAGACATGACAAAACAAACCTCTAGCAAACAAAAACATACAAAAGAGTAAACTTTCACCTCCACAAAATGTCTTCACAATCACAAAAACTTAACCTATACAAAATGAAGCCTACAAAACCTCAAGATGGTGAAGTTGGCCATGGTAATACAAGCTCAACATTTGCTTGTGTGTATAAGGGAGGCCAAACTACATGTGGTGGGCAACTCATCACAATTGATCCTACCAAGCATTACCAAGTTAAAAGGTTCTATAATTGTGTATGAATTATGATGGGTGTTTTCTTGTTATGTTAATATGTACAAATATGTTTTGTCTATCATGTAGTCTAGTAGTAGTAGTTAGAAGCTTAACTTAACCCTAACTCTACCATGTGTAACTAGGAAGTGTATTCATGCTTAGGTTGAGAAAGTTCATGTCAAGCATGAAGTTTTCATGTAAAATACCCATGGGGTTTTGTAAGATCCACTTCAAGAGTTGGTTATCATCCTTGTTTTGCATGTAAATAAGGAAGTTTGGGTGTACACATTGTAAATAAGTAGATCAATGGTTTGTTTGTGTATTAAACTTATCACTAGAACCCTAATTTAGAGGTAACCACTAGTAAGTTTCACATGCTAAAGGATAGATGCCAAAATGCTCATAACAAAAGAATATGGAGGTAGTTGTCACTTAACTACAAACTCAATCCCCATACACTATAATCAACTCAAATGAGAATAACTATTACTCCCTCCATCTCAAATTAATTGATACTGACTAAATTTTGAACGTTAATTATTCACAAACTACAATGTATTACAATATAAAATTATCATAATTACAAAAATACTTTACTAAAAATTATGATAGAGATAATTTTATATTGTAACTCAATATAATTTTAAAAAAGTAACGGTCAAAATTTAGTCAAAATGTCAATTAATATAGGACATAGGGAGTAGAATAAAAAACCATTATTATTAAACTTTAATTATCAATTTAAGTGTAGTAATATTATTTCTAGATGGTATCAAAATTAGGCTAAGAGAGATATCAAGTTCAGATATCAATATCTCACATATATGTGTATTTGTGCAAGGTCCAAAGGTCACTCCCTGGCAACCAATTAGGGGTGTCCAAAGAAAACCTAAACCAACATCCTATTCATAGAATCAGTTAATTGTTTGGAATTTTTTAAAAATTACGAGTAAACTATTAGAATCAATTTAGGTTTCGATAAACCAATTAGCTGCATAAAACAATCTATGCTAGGTTTACAAAAACAAGGATTATTGTTATCAAGTGATCCAAAGTATAAATTATTGTTTTACAATATCCCTACTAAGGGCCTCCCAAAGTTGTAGTTAGATAAAAATTAAAATTTGATAACATTTATTAATTTCTTAGTAAATTTAAGTAAATTTTGAAAAAAAAAGTATTAAAATTTACCCCAATACACAAAAAATAATTTTTTTATACTTTACTGTAAAAAAGTATTAATTTTGAAAATAAATTTAAGTTTCAATAAATTTTGATAAATTTTGATAGATTCAATTCATTTTGTCTTCACTAATCACTAATCTCAAATCTCAATGATTGGGTTGCAAGGCTTCCACAACTTCACTGAAGAATAATGTGACTGTAACATCCAGAGGCTGAAAGAAAATTAACAAATACAAAAAGAAAAAGAACGAAACTAAGAAATTTTCAAGGGAAAAACAGGTAAAAGCGAGATGAATGACAAACCCTCAGTCAATCAATGAGAAGATTTTTCGATCATTGAAAGATCAGAATTAGCATGGATTGATTAACCGCATCACTGGGAGTCCCAAAAAAGGATTTTAAAAAGAAAAAAACCCAATCACCCAATTTCAAACCAGAAATCAATCGAATCGAATTTGGGGAACAATAAAATTGACGAGGAAAAAGCTCAGATAGATGTTGGAAAAGGTTCATTTCCCCGATCTTCTACAAAAGAAGATCTCATAATGAGCTGGGATTATAAACTTATCATCATTGCTGCAATCTCATCGTCAACAAAACAACCCCAAAATTAAAACGAAAAACAATAGAATCGTATCATAGATTCGGGTTGGAAAAGCAGAGAAGGGAGAAAATCATGGATACGAGATGAACAGAGAGTGAAAACCTGCGATTTGAGTTGAATGAGAAGGCTGAGTGAGGGTTTTATGGGGGGAGGAAGGGAGAGAAAGGCGGAAGAGCAACGGCGTAAATTAGGGTTAGGGTTAGGGTTTTAGGGTCTTTATGCCGCCATTCTTGAAAACTCAACTTGAAATATCGATGGATAGACGTGTCGGCCCAATTTCACGATGGATTGGATTATGGGTTCACGAAGCACAGTCATTGGGCCCGGTGTAGATTGGGTTACCTTATTGTTCGGACCATTTATGAAACAGTTAGACCTGGCAATCGGATGTGTCGATCAAGTGCATATCCCGCGACTTCGGACACAAATTAATGATCAAACCCAGTTTGACAAATTTAAGTATTCAAGTGGAAGCCTAGGGATGGCGGTCAGGTCCGAATTCGAAGCGCATCCAATTCGCTTCAAAGCAAAAACTCTGAATCTAAATTCGACTAAAAAAGTCTGACTCCGAATCCGATTAAATAATCCAACTCCGATTATAATTGGGGTGGGTATGGAGGTAATCACCTCCGATCTGATTAAGTCCGATTATAGTAATTAATATAAATTGTTTTTTAAAAAAATAATAATTTTTAGAAATTGGAGTTTTATTTTAACAAGTATGATATATTAATCAGAGGTAATCAGAGATAGAAGTAACTGGAGTCGGAGGAAATCATTTTACGAAAACATATAAAAGCTAATCGGAGTCGGAGGTAATCGGAGGTGATCGGAGTTGGAGGTAATCGGGTCGGAGTTGGAGTTGGATTCTTCTAACTAAGTTCGGATTTGGAGGGCCACCCAACTCCGATTAATTGAATTTGGAGGTGACCTCCACCTCCAATTATTAATTGGAGCGAAGGTAGAGATGGATACCTCTGGTCCACCCCTGACCCATTGTCATCCCTAAATGGAACATATTTTTGCCGGCACTTCGTTGCTCTCCCAAATAAATTCTTCATCTAACCTCTCAAATTAAAGTAGAAAACATAAATTTCAAACTTAAGATGAACAAATATATACACCATATCTTCTCTACATACTTTTTTTTTTTAATAATTAGCGGTCAAGAGACTTTTTTATTTAAAAGACAAATTGGGCATTTATAATTAGTCAAACAGTTGAATTTGAGAACAAACAACAAGGTGCAAATTGAAATTCCTCCACCTTAGGAGCCTGACCCAGGACAACACATTAAAGAGAAAACCAGTCTGACTCATGATAATAATCAAAGCATACTAACAGAGGTCTACTGAAGAGTGCTAGGTATGTGATAAAAATTCATTGCAAGTTAGAACACTATGGATTGAATTAAACGAGGTTTGGTTGGATTGGATTAGATAAGTTATGATGTTTTTTCGGAGAATTGTGTTTTTAGAAAGGACTTTTTTTGGAGAATTGTATAAAGTTTGGATTGGATTGGATTGGATTAAAAGAGTTGCCAATCCAAAAAACATGACCTCGAGCATCTTTTTCCAAGTGGTAGACCCAATACAGAACCTTCACTAGTTGTAGCATTAAGACCTTGTGTTTCACCTGATGAACAAATATCAAAGGGTTGTGATGCTGTTAGAAAAATCACAGGAGGCAGCAGCCAGCAACCCACACACAATATCTTCTCTACGGACTTTCGTGTGCTATCAACACTACTTTCTTTTCTTTTCTTTTTGATTGCAAGTCATCAAGTTTCAACTCTTGTTAATCCTCCCCGTTCTTTTATACGTTGCGTTACGATTAGTTGCAGTAGATTGTGTTAAATTGCGGTAAAAATAGTTAAAAAGTAATGGTAATTTGCGGTAGATTGCGGTAAGTTGCGTTGCGTTTGGGTGCGTTAACGCATAAAAGAATAGGGCAAGAACTTTTACTAAAAATTACAATAATATTAATTTTTTTTATTGTAACTCATTATAATTTATAAATAATAAACGGTCAAAATTTAATTAAATAAAAAAATATTTTGATATGAAATAGTAATTTATTTTCATCCTCACCCCAATTTCTCGTATCAAACGCCCCACATGACTTACATAAATTCTTATTCTCTTACCTCCGTCCCAAATCATTTGTGCTTTCACCTAACTTTTTTGTCTCAAAATATTTGTTTCATTTATAATTCCAACAATTGTAATTCTTTTTTTATCCCTAATTAATAAATTTACTTATCATTTTTTTACAATAAAACAACTATTATCTTTAATTAAAGTTGGGGTAATTTGGGTAAATTACAAATTTTTTACCGCAATTTTCAATATATATTGGTCTTCTCAAATTAGGTAAATGGACAAATAATTTGGAACAGATGTAGTAATTCTAATTCTAATAGCTAACCTATAGTAGGTTAATAAGTAGATTGATCAACATAATCATTCATTAATTGCCTTGTCAATTTACTTCTCCACGGTGAATATTTAATTCCTCACTAATGTCACTATCCAGATGCTGTCAAAGTGTTAATCATGATTATTCTTTAATTTTTTTACTGAAGCCACTTGTTTGTTTATCACTTGCCCCATGGTTTTCTAGATAAATTACGCGTAAATATTCCTATTTTTTTTCATTATATATGGTGCTCCACTAATCTCTCTATTGGCTTCCTTTAAACATGCTTATACAGTCATATTTACTTGTTAATTACATTGAATTATCTTGAGTCTTCTGCAATGTATTGCATCCCACACAGGTGTGAGAATTTGACCGTGTGACTTTTTATTTTGAAAAGGGAAATTGAATCATAGTAATTATAAGAATGGGCATAATAATAAACTAAATTTTAGAAATGTATCACAATAAATATAGTTATTATATACGTGAATTTTAGTATATCGCCTTCAATTTGCTATTAATTGGGTGATTTTAGAATGTTATAATTTAATATATGATAGTTTGGAATACTGCAATTTAATATATGATATTTTGGAATACTGCAATTCGATATATGATAGTTCGACTCCTATAATCCAATATATTAAAATTTGGAATTACTATAACACATGGGCCACTTACGAGAACCACCTCTTCTGGTGCCATCAAGGTTGTTATAATCGGGATCCTAACTCGGATCCATGGAGTAGTTAGGATCGGAATTAATCCACGCATGATCGTGGATCAGAATGTGGATAGTAGAATCGTATCGAGAATTTTGGGTCATAAAATCGTACGATTGCATATCAGGATCGAAATTTTAATAACTATGAGTGTCATGTATGAAAACCACTGATAAGTACATTATTTGCACTTATTTTTAGGTATTTTAGAAGCATAATCATGGTGATTTTTGGCTAAAAAGGTGTTTAATCTTCCCTATTTCTCTATTTACACTTGGTCTTTGCGTTTTTGGCATTTATTTTCAGGTTTAGGGCTAAAAAGGTGACTTTTGGAGCAAATTTGGTAAGGCCAAGGGTACCACGGGCATCAACTACTGTTGATAGGACCGTGGTAAAAATTTCAGCGAGAAACGAGTAGAAAACGACGAACCAGAGCCAACCACGAGCTGCCCGTGGTGACAGCCACGGACCGTGGTTGGGGCTGTTTTCTCGCTGCGGCGGTTATTTTTGCGGAGATAACCGGGAAAAAGAGGGAGAACGTGGTTATCAATTATTCTGGGCAGAAAAGAGAGATTTTAGAGAGGAATTCTTCACCAAAAACACCTCGATTTCATCAAGAATCAATTCGAAGGCATTGAAGATTGGGAATTCGAGAAGAAGCACGCAACACTCTTGTGAAGTTCTTGAGAGAATCCTACGAATTTCTCCCTAGTATTTGCTTTACTCTTCTCACTTTCTCTTCCTTAATTCTAGATTTGATTACCATGTTTAGAACGTATTTCTTGTTTTCAATGAATACTTGTGAGTAGATTTCGTTCTTTCTAGGGTTTTATGAACCATCAATATGGAGTTTGATTAGAAATGTTTTAGTTTGTACTTGAATTCTCAATTGAATCAATAGAAGGTTGCGTTTTTCTTGCTTACGAATGTTCTTAAGGCCGTGGATGTTTGTAATTCAGAAATTAACCTAAGAAGTACCGAAAGGTGAATTAGGGGAATTTGACCACCAACCCTTCTACCTAGGCCTACGAAAGTTGAAAAAGGAGTAGTAGACTAGGGAATCATTAGATAACCCGACCTTGCTTAGACCTTCAATTCTGTTTAACCTGAATAGCAGACGAAAGTTGTTGATTAGGTTAGTCAGGATAATTCTATTTAGCATCGAAAGGGCGATAGAATTTAGAGGTTATCGATTCTTGATTCGTTTGAGTTATTTTCTTGTGCTTGCTTTAATCTGGCTTTCAGACCCTGTTGTTAGGTGAGTAAAACCCTAGAAGTCTTCACCCATCGAATTACCTCGAGTTAATCCTTTCTAGTCCACTTTAGTTTTAGTTAGTTCATTAGAAGTCATAAACAAATCATCAACCCGATTGGCTTAGCAATCAAGTAGAGGGATAGTTCACTGAGTTACTAGACCAAGTCCCTGTGGGATCGACCTTGACATTGCTACAATAGTACCCGTGCGTTTGCGGCCCTGTCAACCACTGAGTTGACTTGGACCAACTCGGTGGTGGTGCATTCACTAGTAGAATGAGGGTCGAAAAACGTCTGTAAATGGCGTCTGGAAAGGGGTTAAACAGAAGCCAAAAGTGTTTTGGCGTCTGATTAAAACGGACGCCAAAACCTAGTACGCTTTTTTTAAAAAAGCGTCTGTAAATGGCGTCTGTTTCAATCAGACGCCAAAACTTTTGCAGACTACGAGGGTTTTGTCAGACCCATTTAGGCGTCTGTCTGGCACGAAACAGACGCTGTTTTTTATACAAAAATGGCGTCTGTTTCATGCAAAACAGACGCCTAAATGGGTTACAGAAACAAAAAAAAAAAACTTAAATGATATATATATATATAATTAAGCGTGAATTCAATAATGAAAATAATTAGAATAAATAGTATATTTTGGGTGTTCTAATTATAAAATAAACCGTAAAAATTAAATATTTGTATTTGTAATTTAATTGTTTAATAAGAATTGTGGAGACATTAATAATGAAAATAAATACATTTTATATAATAATAAATGATATATATGTGTGCAAATATTCATGTATGTACAATTTCATATATTTATATATATATACATTTTATAGAAATAACAACAATAAAATGATAATGAATATATATTTTAACAAATAAAAAAAATACAATACAATTTTATTAATGATTTTTTCCACTAAATTAAATGATACAAACAAAATAAAAACCTAAATTACAATTAATATATGATTTCAATATTTTTCAATATTGATTTTTCAATCTTCAATCTTGCATCTTCAATCTTCAATCTTGTATCTTAAATCTTCAATCTCCAATGTTCATCAATCTTGGATGGATTTGAGGTGTGAAAGTTTAGGGGAAATGAGAGAATTGATGAGGGAAGATGAGAGAAATGAAATGGAAATGGGTGGGAAAAATTTCGGAGGGAAGCTTGAGGGCTCAACGTTTATATAGAAGCTGGCAAAATGGCGTCTGTTTTCCCGCCAAACAGACGCCATTTTCAATTACAGTATTTTGGGCGTCTTTTTGGCGGGAAAACAGAAGCCATATTTGCTTAATTTTTGAAATTTGTATTGTTGGCGCGCCAATTATTTAGGCGTCTGTTTGGCGGGTAAACAGACGCCTAAATATTGTAAATTTTCAAAAAATTTTCGCTGCTGCTGATTATTATTATTGATATTATTATTGATATTATTATTATTATTGATATTATTACTGTTATATATTCTTAATTTTAGTTATAACTAATTATGATGTATATATGTGTATATTTTTTAGGTATAGTTAATTATTAATTATTATTATTGTTAGTTATATTGTAATTTTTTTTAGGTAGTTAATTTAATTTATATATATATGTTTACTCTCAATTATGTTGTTAATTATAATTATTCTCATGTGTACGTACGTGTTATTATATATATATATATGTTAATTAGTTAAGTTAATTAATTTGTACGTACGTATGTAAAATATAATAATGTTCGTCTATACAATAATGTAAAATAGTTTAAATATTTAGTTCGTCTATACAATAATGTAAAATATAAACACAATTAAAATGATCGATTAATGTCGCATGGCGGCATCGTCATCATCACTTTCGCTTCCTCCTCATCGTCGTCATTATCACCCCGATTCGGCGTTGTCAATTCTTGGTATGGAATAGGTATTGGCCTCCTGGGATACAATAACAACAATTTGGAAATTAAAGGTATCAAATACAATCAAAATGAATTAAGTAATTTATTAATATTGGAACGTGTAATTAGTAATTTAATTTTGTGTTTATGGAAAAAAATATGCTTACCTGGGTATTCATATAACGAGTCCTCGGGAGGAACGGTGGGCTGAGGTTGTGGGGTTTGAGAGACGGGGGTCCGACGAGAAGTACTGCGGCGACGGGGCGGCAGTGGAGGAGGCTGTCCAGTGTATGGCGCTTGACTTCGGAGGAAGATCCGGCGAGGAAAGGGCTTACGACTCGACTTGCTTCTTTGGAACATTCTTTGCATTTGCAACATTTGTTGCATTACTTGTTGCCTCACCTTTTCCTCCATGGCTACGTCAGATCGGCGCTGTTGTTCCTCTAATTGTCTCTGGAATTGTTCCTGCAGCATGCGCTTATCTTGTTCGCTATGTTACCTCTCTTCCTCGAGTTGGCCAAGCTCTCTGTTCATCTCCGTAATAGAGGCTCGGACGTCAACGTCATTGGTGTTATTACGACGTCGTGGACGTCTCCTCGATGAGATGTGGGGGAACTGCGTCTTCATAGCTTCCCCCACAACCCCCATGCCCACGACGTGTCCCCGACTTTGCAGTTGTTTGTCCAACCAGAACTCGTCTCGGACATAATGGGAGTTTACGGTTGACCGCCCTCCGTTGCTTTGCCTCCATCTCTCTTCTGTACGATTCATAATCACTATGCATCGTCTCCTAGTCGATACAAAGAAAGAGTAATTGGAATGAGTGAATTAAAATTAATGTTCATACGTGTACGTACGATTATAATAACTTAAATATTGGATGATGAAGGTACTTACCCCAAGTGGAACTCGTGCGCACCCACCGATTGGTGCCTCGCTCACATGGGTCGCTGGAATTGCTCCCATATGTCGTGGTCCTTTCCATCGTTTTTTCTTTCCATGCGTAAGTGCGAATATAAATTAAATGTTAAATTAAACCAGAATTAAAGTCATAATTAAATTCATAATTAACTTACCAACTTCTCTCGACGATGCCAAGGAAACTGGGCCCTTGTGTGTGACGGTGGACCCTTATCTTGGTTCATTTTCCTCGCCTTGCTCATATTCTTGCTCTTCTCGACGAATTTGGGGTCTTGCCAATGGGCAATGAATTTCTCCCAAATCTCGTCGACAATCCATTTGGGTTTGCCTCCCGACAACCATCTTTTTGGATTTGCCGATAAGCGTCGGCATCGTTTGGGCCTCCTAAGGAACCAATCACGCATATAGGTCTCGTGTTGGTCTTCCCACCAAAATTTTTTCTGCATTCAAACCATGCATGAACAATTAAACATGCAAATAATTTAAATCATTGCACTATACACTAATTCATATTAATATATCATACACAAACAAGCTTTAATATATCATACACAAACATGCGGAAATATAAAGAGATAAAAAATGTGAGAGTTTTACCCTGAACTCGTCGTATATCAAATCCACCGTCCTCCTGGGCACTTTGCTCCATACCGGCCAAAAACCTCGAAAATGCTGCTTTACTATGTCCATGATGGCCCTGGTTGCGTGTGCCCCATATGGCGCCACACTTAAATCAATTTGAATTGAAACATCGATTAGATTGAGGCACACAAAATTATATATAATTAAACACAAATTACGTTATAAATGCATAATCAAAGTTTAGATTGATACTCACGCGCCATTACAAGGTCTAATGATGAACCTCCCATCCGGTGTTTTTTGAGCGTCCGCCCGAACGTCCAGTTGAATTCGATATCGTTCGGAGATATCGTTCCCTGACGTTTGGGTAGTGTCGCCCTCCCCTTCAGTCCGCGACCCACCCTGTTCGGCCTGGGGTCCATCCCCTTCAGTTTGGGTACCCCCAACATCAATTTGGTCACCCCCATCATCAGTTTGGGCCCCTCCCTGAAGCCCCTGAGCATAAAACCCGCCCATCGTCTGCATGAGCTCCATCGTGGATGGGTCTAGCTGTGAAAAGAAGTCGTAGTTGCTTCCCTCGGGTTGAGAAGCAGCTTCATGGCCTGGATCAAACTGGGGAATGTATGGAGTCTGTGGGGCCGATGAAGAACCACCCCTCGTGTTCGGTCTAGACCCACCACGGGTCCGAGGTCTGCGTGATCCGTCTCTTCCTGACATAATGCAACTGCAAATTAAAATTAGAATAAACATTCAGTTAGTATCAGGATGCACGAAAAAAAAACTGATAAAATTACCTGATTTTTGGTTGAATTTGCGCCGCGTGCACCAAGTTCTCCTCTTTCTCTCTCGCTTCGCTCCTTCTCTTCGACGGCAAAAATGGCAATCTTTAGTCCAAGCCCTAATTTTTTCTAATTTAAACCAAAACGGCGTCTCTTTATTGTCTAGGCAGACGCCTAAATTGCAAGACAAAACACGACGCGACAACCACGATCCGCGCGTCGTTTTTTTAAAATTAGCAATTTTGCGCATTTCTTTATTAATGCAACGCCGAAAATTGCTTTTAACTTTTTTTTTTAATTTTATTTCATGGGTTACGCGTCTGATGTTTAAACAGACGCCCATTTTCAGACGTTTTTTGGTATGAATTCTACTAGTGATTGAAATCTAATAACTAAATAATTCAACTTGTTGTGATACTTTTCTAAAGTTCAGCTTACTATTGTCCTAAATTCTGAAGTTTAGCTTACTAAAATGAAAGTTGTCTAGGTAAAATAGTGTGTGTTTGGGGAAATTTCTTGATATCTTTTAATGATTTTTTTTATTTTAGGTAAAAAGGCATATAAAATAACTTAAAAGACCCTTCTCTCAATGCGTTTTTCTAAATTTTCATGAAACAAAATTAATTGGAGCTCCATAGTAGGGCTCCATTTCTAGATAGCGAGATTCTTTGTGAAATGGCCCTTATTTGCCAACCAAATACCAAGCGACTGCCCGTTTTCTTAACAATAAATATGCAAGATGGATGTTGTAAACTGATTAATAAGTTTTTTTCAATGTCTTTGATGACCATATTAATGTAAAACGAAGCTAGATGATACTTTATATTACTTGGATAAGGATGATCATCGCCTTCAGTATAAACTTTTGAAATCCCAATATGCAAAGCATGTTGGAGGTCAAAATAGAGAGCTAACGCTTTAGCTTTTAAGATTGACTCCGGAAAAAAAAACCCCTCTTAAACCATGCACTACTTTTTATAAGTTAACCCTTTTAATATTTTTATTAGAAATAATAAATTGTATCACAATATTTTTTTCAATGCCTCAAAGTACAATATATTATATAGTCAAATAATAGTTTTCGGAAATATGGACCAATTTCATTTAGCTAGTTAGGTGAAATTACTTGGACCTATTTAGTTATTTTTCCTAGCATTTGAAATAATTAATCACAACTACCAAAAGACTTGCACAACATTAGTCATCAAGAATCCAACACACAACTCTTGCCACGTTAAATATACAAATTCAAATTTTTGAAGAAACTTTGTGAAATATGCATGTAATGTGGGTCTCAGGATTAGACTAATCTCCAATTGCAATTAGGGCAACTCACCTCTAATTAGTAATTTTGTTGCCCTATTGGGGTTCACAAACAACATTTGTCATTTTCTTAGCTTTTCAATTTCAGCTCTTGTATTTCACTACACATCACTGTTATTAGTTATCAACTTATCATCATTATTGATAATTATTCGTATTCAAAGCTTAAACAAGTTGAAGAGTCTGTAACACAACGTTATAAAAATAGTAAAAAATAACAATAATAGCGAGAAACTTTTTTTAAAAGAAAAATTCAACATTGAACATCATAATCTAACAGTTAAAAATGACAAAGTATATTTAAATCTTTGAATTTGTCATTTTCTCTCTTCGCATTTTCTCTTTTATCTGCTCTGTCGTAATCTAAGGATCCTCACAAATGAAGCTCGTACCGCAATCAAACTTTGTCACACTGCGCATCATGTCCTCCAAATAATCTTGAGGAAGCTCTAATGAATTCTTTAACAAGATAATACCCCTTATCCTTCCTTTTGTTGTGACTATTCTTTGATCGTAATTTATTCTTTGATTAGAAAAACTAGTTTATTAGGTTAAAGAACTCCTTTGGTCTGTGGCCCTTCATTAATTGATCATATAACCAATGTGGGATAAGTATTGTGTACATTGCAATTGGTATAGTCTACAACATTCAGCCTCCCTCAAGGTTAACGTTCTTATTGGTCACGACTAGACTCTTCTAAGCCACCTATGTATCGGCTATCACTCCGAGCTTACTCCGATACCAATTTAATAGGCTAAATAGAAGAATTCATCACAAAAGACTAATATATTAGATGAGAAAGCTCATTTAATTTGATTTATGAAGGGCGCAGTCTCCAGGGACTGTAGATCTGTTAATTTGGGCGGGTCAGGTCGGGTTCGGTATGCCCCATATTTCAAGTTTGTTATATTTCAGGTTTGAAAAACCGGGTCGGTCTCGGGTCGTGTTAGGGTCGGGTCGGTTTTTGCCAGCTCTACCAAGGAGGTTAATGCCCGCATTAGCTATAATCCAATTCAAATATACTTACTCTTCTTGTATATTTAACATTTAATTTTTTTTCACCTTTTTCCGAATTTACTAGCTCTTGTCCAACTTTCTCGCAAACCTAAAGAACAAACCTAATCTCTTATACAATTAATTTGAAACGACCCTCAACTAAAAGTTCAGGTTGACAGGTAAATGTTCAACGATGATTTTATATTTTAATATACTCTTTTATGTAAATATCCTTTGAGCTTGAAGCATAAACGATGCAAAAGTGTAATTCACATTGTACAAATAAACACAAGGCTAGTAAAATATGAACCTGAGACCTTGCTTCTTGCTTAATCAAACTCTGATATAAGAATATTCCGATCAAAAGATTAAGTTAATGGTTAAAGATCGAATGCTAATTTTGTCTGACAAATCTTTTACCTTACCGTTGATATAGCCCATAACAGTTGGTCCCTTTGATGAAATCTTGATCCAACGGCTAGGATTTGGGTTTTAGCTTGATGATGGAAAGCAGAAAGGGACAAAATATAGGTAAAAATTAGAGTGTGATAGAGAATCATTAAAGAGCATCATGATGTTGATCTCCATACATTTGGCATGGCTAGCTATAGTTAGAGGATAAATTGTGGGTTGTAGGGTCTTTTCTTTTCCCCTTTCAGGTGAAGTGATTCTTAAGCCCCCACCAAATGTGTTTTGCTCCCTAAGGATTGTATCATAGGAATAGTTAGTCACTAGTGAATACTATGTATATAGATTAGAAAGTAATCTACTTTAACCCATTGTGGTGTGATGGTGATGTTAAACAAAGTGAGGGTAGAAAAATAGCATATGGCTTTAGACCTACATCATTTTATTATTATTATTATTATTATTATTATTATTATTATTTTTGAATTGGGTAAAGAAGGATATAATTAGGGCTGTCCATCGGTTCAAAACCAAAACGAACAAGAAGTAAGGTCCAAACCGAAAACCGAACCGAATAAAATCGGTTTGGTGCTCAGTTTATTCGGTTTAATGCCCTGTTCGGTAAAATTAGCGTTTTAGGTAGCGGATAGAGATTTATGTAGCGGATAGCGGTTTACGTAGCGGATAGCGGTTTAAGTAGCGGATAGTGGATGACTGTTCAAATGAAAATTGTGTTTGGTAAATTTAGCGGTTGAATTAACAGATTAATGTGAATTGACATAAAAGGATATCAATAATTTTAAAAGATAAAATTTTCAAAGGGTATTTTTTGACCGAAAATATGAAACGCTATATCCTAAACGCTAAACGTTAACTTTATTAGCGTTTCACAAAACGCTTCTTAAAACGCTAAACGCTCCTTAAAACGCTAGCTTACCGAACACTAATATTTATGCAATTAGAGTTTTGACTTGGTCAAGACGCTAAACGCTACCCCAAACGCTACTGCCGAACACAGCCTTAAACTGAATAATGCACACATCTATGTGGGATTTTTCATCGAAACCGAGTCAAATCGAATAGGCCTAACACACAAACCGAAAATCGAACAGAATAAAGTCGGTTCGATTTGGACCTATTCGATTCGGTTATCAGTTTATTCAATTCAAAACCGAATAATGCACACCCCTAGATATAATAAGATTTAGAGGACCCTTCTATCAAGAAATCTTCCCAAATTATCAGCACATAAGATAGAAGAAAAAAAAAACTAGGGACGAACTACAGTACGTTCCACGTGGTAGTAATGTTTAGATTACGACCTTGATTGGTTATCCAATCTGCTGCAAAGTTGGCTTCTCGATATATATGTCTCAAAGAGTCAAAGTGAATTCATCAAGTTGGTTGAAAAGAGTTTTGAGTCTCTAATAATCATGTGGATTTGCCATGGGATATAAATAGAAGTATAGAACCTTGAATAGCCTGGATAAGGATTAGACTATCTCCTTTAATCTGGACTTTTGAGGATTCAGTATGGATAGTTTGTTGGAGACCAAATTGGAGAGCTAGCTATTGACTTCGTTATCAAGATGGATTAAGAACTGACAAGAATAGCACCTGCTTTGATTAACCCGCCGAAGTGATCGCGAATGACATAAACTCGAATTCACCAATTTCGACCAATATAAGAATTTTGGTCAAACAAATCAGTTTTAAAATTTACACAAGCAAATAATGCTAATTAGTCTTCTTGGGTCTATCAAGTTAAATAATTTGCACAATCTAAATTTGGGTCAAAAGTCAAACTCAAGTTGGAACAATAGAAATTAAAAAAATATGTCAACATTGAAATTTAGATGAAAAGTATCTGACCAAGTCCTTTTTTCGAATCAAATGAATTCAAATATTCATTTTCGAACAAAAATTTGTCAACTCTAAACAAAAAATATATTTTCCTGTGATTCATAAAAGTATATGCTTTAACGAATTATTTTTCACCCATCTGAAAATAATTTTACAAATTCTCACTCATCTTTATTGGTGGCCTCCAGCAAGTAACTATTAGTTAAAAATGTGTTTTTGATTAAATTAGAAAGATTAATTACAATTAATAAAAGTTTTTAAAGTTGATGACATTTTTTACTATTTGAAAAATTTAGTGGCAATTTTATCCAACCACTTGATAGTACTGCACTGCAATCCAATTATTTCACAATTTAATTTATTGTAATACAATTTTAAACTTCGACCTACTGTAACCCCAAAAGCTAAAATAGAGAGAGCATTAGCATCGAATTTCCCTTCCACAGGTATCACCTTCAGTCTATTTTTTTTCCGTATAGAATTAAATCATGTACTCCTTTCATTTCTTTTTATTTGTTATTTACGTTTTTTGATATCCATTTTAAATCAAAAGTTTCTCACAAAATATTTTATAAAAATACGATATTATACATTTTCAATAGTATTTTTTTTATATTGCGAATCTAATGTCATCAAGTTTTCTTGATGAATTATTATATGATTTAAAATATTGACTCTCAAAGTTTTTAATACAATTAACAATTTAATAAAGGAATTTTGGATGTTAATATACTCAATTTTTGGTATATTGGACAATAATACACTAAATTTTGACATTGGAGAATAATACATCTAGGAGATTTTTTGCCGACAATAACGCATCTTAACATTTCAATGGGCTACGACTTGGCGATACTACGTAGTCAGCCTGCCACGTAGGATCACCACTGGTCAGCCACCATCAAAATATTTCCAAGGTGTATTATTGTCCAACACCTCCAAAGTACAATGTATTATCGTTCAATATCAAAGTTCAGTGTATTATTATTCAATATATTAACATTTAAAAACAACTAAAAATGGAGTGAGTATTTTTTTTGGCTCCGTCCAAGTTAAGTGACTGCCGGCTTAGACCCACGTTGACACGTGTCCACCACCAACCCCGTCTGAGTGGTAGCTACTGTTTATATTCCGCCCCCCTCTTACCATTCCCCCTTCCCTCCCCTGTTTCTCCCTCCACATCTTCCATTTTCTCTCTCTACAACCCCACCGAGAACGCCAATCACTCCACCGAAAACTCGCCGGAAAAAATGTCGGAAATCAGCGGCGGAAGCTCCGAGTGTCCCTCGACACGGAGCTTCACAAGCCAAGCGTCAGAAGAAGACTCAGTTCGGACCGGCGTCGATTTGGTCTCCGCCGCCCGTCGCAACCTCAGGTTCCTCCGCTACGCGACGGATTCCGACTGGTTCCGAAGCTCTTTCTCTCTCCTCAACGCCATTCGCAGGTTAGTACTTAGTAGTCTCCATCGTCGTTGCCATTTTTGGATTGAAAGCTCGAAATCAAGCTACTGTGTAAACATATGTACTGTATTTGTTTGTTTTGGTTTGGTTTTGAAAAATTTGACGAGTTGAAAAATTTGGGAGGCAGGTATGAGGAGCTGTGGATGCCGTTGATTTGTGATCTGACGGTTGAGGAGGACCTACATCCGCCCATGATTCTACCTCCCATTGATGTTGAATGGGTTTGGTATTGTCACTCTCTCAATCCGGTAACCATTTTTTTCTGCTGTTATTGAATTTGTATTTGCTGATGGATAAATTATTTCTTCGTTCACAGTTGGGGAGTATTTGGTAGGGAGGAGAATGAGAAATTTATAATGTTTTTCTGAGAATTTATAGTAATAGAAAATGATTATGTGATCAATTGCACATTTGAACATAGTAGTTGCCCAGATGGAATGAGTGACGATCTCAGTTAGATTCTTGATCCAATTTCACCTAAGTTTGATGTGATAATTCTTTAAAAAGCCTTCTCATAGAAGGAAGAGAAAGAAAAAACTGTATCTTTTTCTGAAGGAATTCAGGAAATGATTTATGCAAGAGATAAATGTCCCCAAGAGAAAATTTCCCTCAAAAAATGCAGGAAATAGTGGGTCAACTGTAAAACTTTTTTCCCAAAAGATCAAGCTACATCCAAACATGGAGAAAATAAATCAATTCTGGAAAATTGACTATTTCCCCAGGGTTTTTGACCAGCCAAACGTAGTGAAGTTTGCCAAAAGTGATTCCATCTTGATACCTCAAATTGATATTATTGATGGTCCCATGACCATGACCCATTCTGAGACTATAGTCATTATTTAGTCCCAGGACCCCAGAGAGAGAGAGAGAGAGAAAAAAGAAGTCCATACAATAATATTACTCTCTATTTGGCCCCTTGCATAGTTGTATGCCATGCATCAAATTGTATAGATTTTCGGGAAATTGGATTCTAATAATCCCTATTTTTGGCAATTTGGATGATAATAATCCATACTTTTTTTGTATGATAGTAGTCCAAAAGAGAAAATTGTATTTTTTGGGACCACCAATGAGTGTATAACCTACACATCGTGGATTTTGACTTGTGTTTGCTCTAAAACTTCGCACAACACTTTCCCATGAATTTTAGTGAATTTACAACGTTTGTCCCAATTTTTTTCGATTTTTTTTATGTTTTCCCCCAATTATTCCCTAAAAAAATATAATAATTTCTCGGATTCTCATGAAAAGAATTAAAAGAATTTTTAGTAAAAAATCAAAATCATAATCAATCAAAGTTCAAGTTAACAATTGATAATAATTTTTAAAGCTAAGGTATTATTTGTGTTTGCTAGCATAATCAATGATAACTCCTGTTCAACAATTGATATGAGTAATAATTTATAATGTTAAGGTATTGTCTGTAATTGGTAGCACAGTCAATGGAAGCTTACGTTCAACAATTGATAATAATTTATAATAATGATAATTTGTTTATTTTAGGTTAATCATACACTCCCTTCTGCCCATTTTATCTATCACCGAAACGTACAACAGATACACTATTCTATTATATGAGAGTACTATCATTAGATTCGTAATGAAAAATACTATCATAAGACTATATTATTGTCATTTTTTGGTAAAATATTATGTGATAAATTGTCAGTCAAAGAACATTGGAGGCTCTGAAGTATTTAATAAGTGACAAATTAAATGGGGAGGGAGTATTTGTTTGGGGGTTGAGTGGTTGGGGTCAACATCTTCTGTTGATTAATTGTTTTGAATTTTAAAATCAAAAATGGGATTAAAAGGATTATTTGTGCATCCCGGATTTAAAAAATCACAAGTGATCCAATGTATAGTAGGGACTGATTGGAGTGGGTCGGTTTAATCTGAATCAGGTGGAGTACCAAAAGTACTGTGAGAGGAAGTTCTCGAAATTGATAGGAAAGGCAGCAATCTTTGATGAAGAAAATGAGGATTACGCAGTGAATAAATGCCGGGAGATATGGAGAAAGAGATACCCAAATGAGCCATTCGATAACGAATTCTCGGACTCCGATGATCAGAGCTCATCATCTTCTGGAGGGATGAAAGCCAGCAGCAATGATCTTGCGGAGGAGAGCGAAAGAGAAGTGATAATGAGGGAAATGGGGAAGCAAAAGGATGTGTATGAAAGGTATTTCAGGGAGCCTTACATGGGGGAGATAATGTATCTCATAGCAGCCAAAAGGAGATACAAGAAAATGTTGCAAATGTTAATGGGGCAACAACAAGATCAGCAAGGATCTCCTATTAGTGTTTTCATACCCACTGTTGATATCTTGCTCATGTGGCTCACTCACCAGGTTAGTTATTTTGGGCCCTGCTCTATTTTTGTGTGCTATTATTATTATTATTATTATTATTATTATTATTTGGTAGCATTAGACCATCTTATGGGTTCTTTTATTGAGACTCATCTAGTTTCTAGTTGGGTACAAACTACAAAATGACCTTATGATGCCATCGCATACAAATCTTTCTGTTTTTGTTTATAATATTTTATTGGGTTTATGGACGTTAATATACTGAACTTTTGGGATATTAAACAATAATACACTGAACTTTGGGGGGTGTTGGACAATAATGCACCCCGAAACAATTCCGGCGGTGGCTGACTTGGTGGCGATCCTACGTGGTCGGCCTGCCACATAGGATCGCCACCTAGTCAGCCACCGTCAAAATCTCTCTGGGTACATTATTGTCCAACACACCCTAAAGTACAATGTATTATTGTCCAAGGTCAAAGTTCAGTGTATTATTGTCCAATACCCTAAAAGTTCATTATATTAACGTCCAAAATTCCTATTTTATTTGCTGGTTGTTGGCTTATGTTTTTAATGTGTTGTCTGTTCATATTGGTATGCTTTGAACCATTACATTTTAGTTGGTGTATTGTTGAAAAAAAATAAATCGATATAACTGTAAGCAATAGATATATGTGAGCATGACTTTTTGTTGTATAATGTGAATTGAACCTACGATCTCAGAGGCTCAAGTTATTACATTGGAAACTCGATATTGAGCTTCTGCTTCTCTTGTGTGATAGTTTGTTTGAGACATAGGTTATGCTTTAAGGGCCCTGAATAATAGATGCAAGTGAATCAATGATTTACATGACTATTTGGCTCAGAGCAGATGCGTTGGGTATGAATTAGTCCAAGTATGTTGCCATTTTAGCTCTCGTGCTTCTCTTGGCTAAGTACTGCATGCATTCAAAACGTAAAACTTGAGATTGTGGATGAGAAAATTAGGCAGCATACATCCAAACCTTGCAAGTGGCATTAATGTAACTTTCAACACGGCAACACCCCTCTCACTCTCTTAAAGAAACAAAAATGACAAGATCTCTATGACTCTATGTGATTATCCTTTAAGATTATGCATCAATAATTGTCAAAAATGTCGGGAGTGATATTTAATAGCATAATATCCAAACAAGAAACCATGAGATCTTTCGGTGGATAGAAGACGAAAATGCGTTACACATACATATCAAATAAGTTTGTTTTGAGTGGAGTTGTTTTTAAAAGAGACTAGGAGGGGCTGGGGGTGTGGAATCCCACTCATGGTTCTGAAATCTATTTAATTGAAAAAAGATAGAAAATTTTGGGTGAAGCATCCTTGTCAATGATAAGGATATATTTGATCTCAGCCTAACGGCCGAGAAAAGGTACGACAAATATTCATGGTATATATATAACGATCCTATCAATTTTTTTTTCATTTTTCTCTCTCTCTCTCTCTCTTTTTTTGTGTGAGGAAGAGGGGGGGGGGGGTTGGAATCAGATTGGCTTAGACATTGTTCTAGTTTATTTGTTTGTTATCTTTTGTCTCTTATCATTTGTTAGATAGACATATGCATGATATCTAGTCTGCCCATTAATGCACATGTATGACAAATGCATACTCATATGTACTTCTTAAAGTCTGTATATTACATGGTAGGAATGAATTAAGAAACAAAATGGGAGTTGAAGAAATGATGAGTGGCAAGACAAGGCATGATACCCTGTTTTTCCTAGGTAGTTCCCATCCCTTTTTTAAAAAATTATTTTCTTTTTCTTGGGTGGTAGGAGGGTTGGGGGGTGTTTTTTTTTTTTTTTTTTTGTTTTTTTGGGGTTTATTTGCCCCATCAACTTGGAATGCAAACAATATGTTTGAGGAAGGCAATTCTAGTAAAATAATTCCACTTACACATTAGCTTTGTTCATTTGATATCACAACCAAGACTTGGACGAGGTGTAATAACGCGAAAATCAGAATATTGCTATTGCATGCAACATTAATATAGTATCTTAACTTCATTAGTTTTGCCTGCTTTAAGCACAAATTGTGGAACCTTTTTGTAATCAACTAAAGCTCCTTTTTTTAGGCATATTCAGTGATGGTGCATTTTTGGATTTTGATAAAAAGATAAAGATCAAAGCTCTCATTTATCCCAAAATATAAATTTACATGAACTAGAGCTACCCAACGGTATATGCAGCTGATACCAAGCACATGGAAGACGATATGCTGATGAAGGTGGTGGGTCCATGGGATTCCTCAGTGAAGGAAAAAGACATAGAGGAAACCAAAAGGCTTTGGGAGGCCACTTTTGATCAACCTTATGAGAAAGCAGGTGGTGGTATGGCCGCTGGTTTGGGAGGCGGTAATGTTCGTCAAAACCTGTTTTGCTGGGCAGTTTCAGATGCTGATGTTAATATAAAATATAAATCCTTGCGCCCCAGACACTTATTGGAGGTTAGTTGGTCATTACTCAGATTCTAGTATATGAAATTGTGATTAATTATTTGCAACTTGTGGCTCTTGTGTCAGTTTGTTAGGCATCAAGAGCATGATTGGACCGCTACGTCTTGGCTACTTTGCTTAGTTTGTCATTATTTGTCACATCTTTTCTTATTTTATATCGTATGGATTGTTAGTGCAAATGTTTCTTGAAAAATCTATCATCTTTGACAATCATTCATACTTGATTATTTTATATCGTAAGGATAGCTGATATGCCACCTGCATTGCCTTTCATACCATATGGTCCATACTAGCGGATAGGCTGACCCAAATTTTGGCGCAACTCAGCTTCTGTTTGTCCCCCCCCCCCCCTTTTTTCTTTCTTTTTTTTTTTTGGTGGGGGGTGGGGGATAAAGTATATGTTCTTAGTAATTATATGCCTTTGTAGGACAGAATGAAATTTAAGTTTTTGAGGAGGGACATTTGGAAAATGTTTAAACTGCAGACATCTAGTGTGTGATCAACTAATATCTGACATCATCTGATAGTTTATGTAGTATACGCGGAACGGTTTTCTGCATTCTCAGCATTTTGCTTCCTGAGTCTTACTGTCAAATTGACTTGTCAAACCGAAAAATGAAGAAAGTTAGGAGCTTTGAGGATCCAGTCCTTCAGTTTCATCAGTTTTATTCCCTTTGCTCAGGCCGCCATACAAATCTCATGCACCTGTTGTGGACAAGTGCATGGAATGACTAAAGAATCTTTCTGCTTTGATTGAATAGAACATTTAAGAGCTTCTGTTTTGCGTTGATGTTAATATGTTGTATGGTGTACAAAGTTAGTTTCAAATGGTACATCACGACTGCAGTTGATTCTGACTTTTAGAGCAATTAGATAGTGTTTATCCATCGAAAATCAGGCTCCTTACTGTAAATTGATCGTCAATTTCCCCGTCAGGTGTGTGTATTTGTTAGGCTGGGCTCCCAAAAGGATGCAACGTCAGCAGAAAAGACGCGCGAGTTCTTGCGCCTGCAAATGCTAAGATCACACAAGGAACTCAAGCTTGACAAACCCATCGTTAATTTCCCAACAGATACATGGCTAAAAGCATGGCATCTCTATTGCGAGTTTGGAACAAAAGGTATCATGCTTGAGCTTCGCCACTCAGGCAGCCTTTGTTTCACAGGCACTGGCATCCTGGATAGTGCCTCAGTTATGTGGAATGAGTTGCTACGTGCGCCCGCTCTAGCAATTGGAAGAGAAATTGACCAAAAAATTAGGTCTTTTACCTCAATAACCCCACCTGTACAAGCACCTTATCTTCTAAAGTGTGTCCCGGATCGCGTCACGGATGATTCTGGGGCAATGATTTCTGATGTGATGCTTAAACTGAACCACTATCGGCCTCAGGAAGGGCGGTGGTTGTCTCGCACTGTTCTAGATCATTCCGGAAGAGAGTGCTTCGTGGTTCGTATCCGGTGAGTTGTTATTTCTTGCATGAAAGGTTTATATGCTCTTTTCTGGTTTATAATTGATGTAAGAATGAATAACAACTTAAAAAGGTTTCCCAGATGTTTAGTTTATAGATGAGGTAGATGATTACACTTATGATGTTTAGTATTAGGGTGTGTTTGGTAGAATCTCAGGAAAACCTTTCCCTTTTCCCTACCTGCCCGGAAAAAATTTCCTGAGTTGAGTGTGAAAAAATGGGTTCCACGTAAAAAAAATTTCCCAACCCACTAACACAATCACACGGACGAAATTTCGTTAACTTGAAGAAAGTTAGACCAATTTTTCCAGAAAAATTTACCAGCCATACATTCCATCAAATAAACCTGCAAATTTTACAGAGTAGGTGAAGGATTTTGGAGGAGAGGTGGTGAATCCCCAGAGACAGTGAGATGGGAAGACCGAATAATCGAGATACGTGAAGGTTCATGGTCTTATGTTGATAGTTCTGCAATCGGGAGAGCGCCTGGTATGCTCCTGCATTAATCTTTCTGTGCATCAACACAATTGTCTTTCCAAATGGCTCTATTAGTCGCGAACTTTTATCCTTCACAACTTAATTGCAGATAAAATTGTGGGAACAGCAAAGCCTAAAGAAGAAGCAAAAGAGGGTAGGACTGCTTGGTCCCTTTCGACCGGGGATGAACTTGCTATACAATGGGAGTCAACAGCTTCCCTAGCGACTTTGAGCTTCACTCTTGACAGCCAAGACCCTGATTCTTCGGTAAGATGAAACTTTTGTCAACTCAGGTTAAAATTTGTTCTGGTGAAACATCACAGATTATCGTAATTCATAAATTATCTTAAACAAACTTTACACCCTAGGGTCTTGCCAGGGGAGGGCCGATTCACAATACAAAAAAATAGAGCGGACACAATTTTGTCCTGCCCAGAAGAAATTCCTCCAATTTTTAATGTTGTTTGGTTTGATCGAAGATTCAAACACCATATTTCTCTTATTTGTATTGTCTTAATCCAATTTTGACCCAAATCTATGTCTACTCTGAATTGTGCGCCACTTGGTTTGACCTGGGAAGCTGGGCAATGCTTATCATTTTCTTGTCCGAATTTTGACGTGGACTGATTTATTGACCTGAATCTCATGCATGGCCAAAATTTTGCCAGCACTAGGAAAATAAGCGACAATTCGGTAGAACTTTTTCGCTTCAGTTTCATTTGTAACCCAAATCAGTGCGGAGTTTTGTGTTGGGGTAAGGATGTGTGCAGTCGTGCAGAGGCAAGGATACCTACATTTGGATCCAAGAACCCGTATAAGCAGGACCATGCTGAGAGTTCTTTTGTTGAAAACTGTGATTCATGGAGTTGGTCTGAAGGCGAACACCAACACAATGATCTAAAATATGCTCACTCATCACTGCAGGTGATGTTACTAAAAGGGCGGAAAATGCAATATGAGATGACTTCAGAAGAGAAAAGACTCCGCCACAAAACAGACCACGAAGCAGAGGACATCGAAGAAGGGTTTGTGACCCTAGTGAGATTCTCCGAAGACAACCCTAACGGGAAAGCCACCGCGCTTCTGAACTGGAAGCTATTAGCAGCCGAAATACTCCCCGAAGAAGATGCCGTCTTTGTTCTGCTGCTGTGCTTCGCAATACTCAGGACCGTGTCAGAGATGAGGAAGCAGGACATCGGGGGTTTGCTGATCAGAAGAAGATTGAAAGAAACCAAACACGGTCTAAGGGACTGGGGTTCGGTCGTTCTTCATCCTTGGTCATATTCTTCATCATCTCCACCTTCACCGCACGTTCAGCCTTGGTATTGGAATGCCAAGGCTGTTTTGGCGCGCGATCATGCTGCTGAGCCCACTGTGAGCCCACCGGTTTTGAGCAGTTCCTTGGCTGAAGGTGGCGATAAACTGTACAAAAAGGGGATTATAACTTGAAAAACCGGAAGTTTTGGGATGAGAAAATGAGGTAAGTTTCACGAGGAAATGTGCACATATGATCAATTGATTCATTTTTGTGATCGCATGGATGGATGAATGTTTGTTATTTGATCAAATGTTTCTTGAGCTTGTGGAGGATTTGGGAATGCAGAGTTTCCTGCTGATAGAGAATGTCAAGTTTGTTGTTACAGGAAAACATGGAAAGTATGCAACCTTTGGGGTTTGCCCAGTTGAGAATGTCAATAATGAAAAAAGAAAAAACAAATCATACTTTATTATAGTCATAACTTTACTATTTTTATCTATTTTTTAAGAAATATATTTGCTTTGTGTTTTCTAAAGTATTCTGTAGTTAAGTTGAGTTCATCACAATGCTTGGGTACTTTACCTAGGATGTTAACAAACTGAGTGATCTAGATACTATATTTAGGGTGTGTTTAGCATATGGGAAAATGATTTTTAATGGAGATAATTTTAAAGATATGATGGTTTTTTAAAGTAAAAGTAAATTTTTCATGTTCAATTTTTCCTTGTTTGGTAAAATGAAAAATCATTTTCAGAAATATGGCAATATAAAGTGTCGTATTGTTATCAAAATTTTTGGAAAAGTTACTCTCCCTCTCGATTTTCTCCCCCCCCCACTATGGGTCAGTTCTAAATCATTCCAAAATTTTATTACTTAGCATCTCGATTAAGGTGTTACACATACCAAAGGTGTGGTAGTTAAGTTGCAGTCGTCCCTATTGTCTAACCTTTCTACTAAGCAAAAATTTTCCATTATAAAAATATTGGGTTTGATGGGGGTCATGTTTGTTTACAATATGAAAATTAGCACTCCTATTTGGCAAAATTTTGATATCCTACTGGAATCCTTCTTTAATACCCTATCGGGTAGATTTGGATACGAGATTTCAGCTTTTCAAAAAAGATTCTTGAGAGTGACAAAAACTTGCCAAAAACCTCAATTGTTGAGCTTGACGAAAACCCAACTCAAAAACAACGTTGTCAAATTCAACCTACTTGTAAACTTATAAACTTTGTCTCAAGCAAGCCTAATGAATATTTATATTAAATCCTCGAATTTAATAAGGATATTTGGACGTCAATAATATCAATTTTGAGGGTATTGGATACTAATAATATAGACTATTTTCTTGATCATTAACAGTACTAACTATCGACCTATTTTCCAAGAACAGTACACCACCGATTTGGTATGATTTTGACTCATGAAAAGATGACGTGACTCTAATATGTGACGTGGAAGGTGGAGCTTATGTACAAAATGTTGACGTGAATACTAATATGCTTTCCATGTTACACATTATAGAGTCACGTCATCTTTTCGATGAGTTAAAACTATAACAACCCAATGGCGTACTATTGGAGGAAAATAGGGCGATAATTGATACTATCAGTGTCTAAGAAAATAGTCTGTATTATTAATATCCAATACCCCCAAAGTTGATATTATTGATGTCTAAAAATTCTATTTTCAATCACCATGTCATATTCAATTTCGTTGGAGGGAGGAGGCATATCTAATATATTCTCTTGTGAGGTTGGACGTGTAAATGCCAAGTAGCCGAAAGGCATCAAGTAACTAACCACAAAAGGAAACAAGCCACCATTAAGCAAAGCACAAAATTGAACTTTGGGTCGTATAGTTTACCCAAGAATAATCTAAGCTTTGAATTGGGTAAAAGTATCACCTTTTTACATATTTATTTATATAATAATAATTCAAAAAAGGGCTTTACTTTGTTAGCAAACATTCTTATACTACTATCTCATATATTTCACCATCATTAGTTGAGAATTTTCATTGGATTTTCACCCATATAAATACAAACCCACCATGCTAACATAACCACCTTGTACTCATTTGCTTAGTTTTTCACCTTCATTACCCATACTAACCAAATGGGAGGGGTTAGAGTTTTACCATGTCTCATCCTCATACTTTTCCCGATAATCGCCCTAGGCATTGACTATGAAGAAACCATCCCTAGGCAAATAATGGAGGGCATGATCTCTCGAGCATGCTCCAACATAGAAGATCAAATCTCATGCGTCTCCAACATCCAAACCCGCCTCCCGAATGGGCCTAGAAATGTGACCTCGATCTTGGCTGCGGCCCTGGAGGCCTCAATCAACGAGGTTCACAGGGCCATTCAGATGGTTTCAAATTTCAACTCATTCTCTTCCTCAACTGCATCTGCTCGCGAGCAGGTGGCAGTTGAGGATTGCAAGGAGCTCCTTGACTACTCGGTCACAGAGCTCTCCTGGTCTCTTTATGAGATGAGGAGGGCTCGAGCTGCCAACGGCGGGCCCCAGGACCCTCGAGGGGACCTGCAAGCCTGGCTCAGCGCGGCCCTCAGCAATCAAGACACCTGCCTAGAGGGGTTTCAGGGTACGAACCGCCACGTGGAGAACTACATTAAGGGAGGGTTACAACAAGTCACACAACTTATTAGTAATGTTCTCACTTTGTACACACAACTACACCAATTGCCCTTTAGACCCCCACCTAGGCATCACCACCATGAAAATAAGAGTCTAGGGGTCCCCAATTGGATGACCGAGGGCGACAAGGATCTCCTCGTCGCCCCCTCACCGAAAGGGATCCACGTGGATGCAGTTGTCGCGTTGGATGGAAGCGGGAAATATAGGACAATAATGGAGGCAATCGACGAAGCTCCGGACTATAGTAGTAGGAGGTATGTGATTTATGTGAAGAAAGGAGTTTATAATGAGAATGTGAACATGAAGAAGAAGAAGACTAACATAATGTTGATTGGAGATGGCATTGGAGCAACTGTTATTTCTGGCAGTAGGAATTTCATGCAGGGTTGGACCACCTTCAGAACTGCAACTTTTGGTATGAAACCTTCCTTATTTTTCTTTTATCATTAATATTTTCATATATTATTGACATTTTACTTGTGGATTTCTAATTTACAATAAGCTACCAAGTAATCTTATCCATCCTTTTATACCTAATTTAACTGATTCAAATCCAATTCAGTGTTCCGAAATTTCGCCTCTAGCATAACAATCTATGCAAAAGATTTACAGGAGGGACGTAGCATAACAATATTATCTCTAAATTTTGCAATTTCGAGATATTGCTGGTTACAGTTGGTTTAAGATTTAAATGTTGTTTGTTACCTAGCTACTACTATATAAAAAAGACACAAACATTTAACTTTCGTCTATTACAATTTATGTAAAATAAAATAATCCTTCGTCAACTATCCAAATATGGACATATCTTATACCTAATTTCACCGTACGTTATAAGTTGACCGGAGATTATTATAGATTTGACGACATATTAGATTCATCGAACTCCATTAAAGTTGTATAGAAAATATGATAGCGCTAACTTTTTGGGGTTGAATATGTAGCTGTTTCAGGCAAAGGCTTTATAGCAAGGGACATCACATTTCGTAACACGGCGGGCCCCGCCCAACACCAGGCGGTGGCACTACGAGTGGATTCCGACCAGTCGGCCTTCTACCGTTGCAGCATGGAAGGTTACCAGGACACCCTGTACGCCCACTCCCTAAGGCAGTTCTATCGGGAGTGTAACATTTACGGCACAATTGACTTTATTTTTGGCAACGGGGCCATCGTGATCCAAAACTCCAACATCTACACCCGGACCCCACTCCCATTCCAAAAGGTGACCATCACGGCCCAGGGTCGAAAAAGCCCACACCAAAGCACGGGCTTTTCGATCCAAGACAGCTATGTCTACGCGAACCAGCCCACATACTTGGGCCGGCCGTGGAAGCCCTATTCAAGGGTTGTCTTCATGAACACCTTTTTGAGTAACATGGTCCAGGCCAGGGGTTGGCTTGAGTGGTACGGCAACTTTTATTTGAACACCTTGTACTTTGCTGAGTACAGGAACTATGGGCCCGGGGCAGCCACTTTGGCGGACCGGGTCAAGTGGCCCGGTTTTCACATTATCCGAGACCCATCGGAGGCCCTGTCGTTCACGGTCCAACGGTTCATAGATGGCGTGGCTTGGCTGCCGGCCACCGGTGTCAAATTCTCAGCTGGTTTGAGTAACTAATTGATAGATTCAACATGTAAACAAATACCATCAAGTATATGATCATGATTATTATTGTATGAGATGGATTATTGTAATATAACGCAATTTGCTAGTTCAAGAATTAGTTATAGAGGGATCTTAGCCCAACCTCATCAACTTATTGCATCTATAATTTCTCGCATAAATGACATAGAGAATTCGATCTATTAGCTTTTAAGAATTCATCAATGAAAGTAAGAAACATCTTGAAATATACACAAGAAAAGAATATTAAGTTTGATTGTATGGGCCAAATTAATATGCGAAAGATGATTGTGACTTGAGAGATGCAAATGTGACATTGGCAACTTGGGAAAGTAACCCATTCCAAAATTATTGATGTGCTCTTAAATGATCGGAGATACACATGTCAACGCTTCGATGTCTGGTCGAATGGACGAAAGAGAACCCCTCTGTTGGGATTAGCCTATAAATAAAAATGTCCCACATCGGAAAAGTAAAGAGAAAGGGTATGGTATATAAGTCAGGTGGGCTACTCCTCTTGACACAAATTGGTTTTAAGATGGAACTGTTGAATAGTTAATAAAATTTAATGAGGGAATTAATGTATTACTTCTATCAAAGTCCCACATGGATAGAATAATGTAATCCCTAGCTCCTAGAGAATATAAATAGGTTTTATTAATTAATGTCCCATATGGACAAAGTAAGTTATATTATAGCTCTTTATAAGTTAAAGAGTTATATGGACTTACAAATAAATAAACAATGGACTGGGCTAACATGTGCTTGGGCTAACATGTGCATTGAACCGCACACGCACGCGCGTGCACGACGTGGGTTGTAGGGCGCTTTTGGCGCTTATTAGGCGTACTTGGCACGTGAGCTCGGAGCAAATATAATAACCAAGCCTTTTATTTTCCTTTTTCTTTATAACATTTTCACAGTTGACAGGGTTGGTTGCTGACAATTATGAACTGTCATTAGCAATTTCCACGAACCGTTCTTATCCATATCCTGTGCAATGGATAGAGATCAGGCAGCCATGAGGGATTGATGGATATATATATTCGTCAATCCAGGAAGCTTTGTTGTATCCTAGAGACACAAATTTGCGCGCATGAAGGGCAAATCTTGTCTTAAAGAAAGTGATCACATTCACGCCTCAAAGCATCAATCCCATCTCTGAATTTCTAACAGGAACTTCACTTAACTTGTGTACCATGGGTCTTGGTTGAAGTAAGCTCTCTCTTTAGATCTCCGCAACATCCTCCACACCCTACTCCCCAGTCCCACTCTGACCTCAAACAAGCAAAATGATAATTATCTTGACGCTTGCATTTCACCTCAATTACTGATAAAGTTAAATGTAAATATATTTAAGCCAGTGTATTTCATTACTTAGAGGGTTATTACAATTTATAAACAATAGAAAAATAATGATTTATTTTTATTTTTTCATAATTATAAAACTATGCATAACATGTGCATTTTCTACCATGATTGATAAAATTAGGCTATTATTTATACTTTTCCATGTAGTTGATAAATATATATAACTAGTAGAGAAAATATTATTAAAAATTACAAAAATGTGAAATATAAACAATTTAAGATGATTATTAACCAAGGTGTAAATATGCCTCGTAACATTTTCCATGTAAGTCAATAATCTCAGATTATAATGCTGAAGATGTTACAAGTTGTAGCCCATGAATAATCTTTCCAACAACAAATTTAAGTTATTCTCCCCACCATAATTTTACCAAATTAATTCAATCAAACAATTTGGGACAAATCAGAATTAAAATGTTACATGAACATAATCCAATATTGTAGCTAGCCCCTTGAATCATGAGTACAATCCTCCTGTGTAGGGTATTCCTGTAGATGGTAGCCAAAAGTCCCCCACTATGAAGTTAGAGACTGTAAAATTAGAGGCATCTCTCATACTTATTGCAGGATGGTACCCGGTCCAAGTGACCCGTTTAGTTGTACTTGACCCGGGTCCGATGTTGTTGTACTCGGCATAGTACAATGTGTCTAGAGCAAAAGTTCCAGACCACTCTTTCCAACCCGCCGGGTCAATCAAACTATCCATAAAGGTTTGGATGTAGACGGTCCGAGAGTACGCTTGCCATGGCCTTCCAAGGTATGTACGGACGGTGAAATTGCTCGAGATTAGGTCAAGGGTTGCTCGGATATTACAATGATGAATCGAAATACCTGTATTTTGATTTGGGTCGGTTCGCCCTTGGGCCGTTATTGGGTTGTATTGGCCCTGCAAGGGTCGTCTAGAATATATGTTACAGTCTTGAAAAACCACGGCGGCATTACCAAATATAAAGTCCACTGTTCCGTAAATATCACAGTTTTTATAAAACTGTCTCATGGAATGAGTGTATAATGTGTCTTGGTACCCTTCGAAGCTGCACCTGTAGAAAGCCGAGAGGTCGGCCCCACTTCGGACGGCCACAGCTTGGTGCATGGCGGGTCCCGCCGTGTTACGGAACGTTATGTTAACGGCTACAAATCCATAAGATGTCGTAGCTGCAAAACAATTAATTAAGGGAACGAAGGGTTAGTTAACTATAATTTGGATTTAAGTTAATTAAATCCTTGATTAATGATTGGTCAACATAAAGTGTTATAAATTTTTTGCTATATGCTTTCATTAAAAGGGAACTCGATTATTGGAGATTAACACCAATTAATTACTACTTCCGTTTTTATTTATCTGTACTCTTGAAAATTTTGTTAAAATTTTTGACCGTTAATATTTTAATTTGTATAATGATTCATCATACACAATCAATATCATTAGGTTCGTAATAAAAAATACTATTTAAAAAATATAATATTATAATTTTTAATAAAAATTTTATATTAAAAATTATTAATTAAAAATTAGTACTGAAAATCATAATTGACAGATAAAAAACAATGGAGGGAGTAATTAATATGTCAATTACTACAGAAAATAAGCTGTGTTTTGACTTTTCTTTGAAGAAAAGTCATGATGAGAGAGTTATACATGTATGTTCTATCATTGAGTGAGGAGTTACTCAGTTACATGTAGAATTTTCATTTTTTTATATGGAGACATTCCAATAAGAAGAAAATTATAATGCATGTTCTAGCTATAGCTGAACCTCCCTATACCTTAAACGAAATTTGTATTATTATTGTCTCCATTAATATCATCATCTAGCTAGCAAGGACGAGAGAGAGCTTACCAAATGTTGCAGAATTGAAAGTAGTCCAATTTCCCCCAACACTCCGGTTACCGGTAATTATTGTCTTGTTAATCCCATCTCCAAACAGCAGTAAATACTTCTTATTTGTTGGGACAACCACATATTCTTCATAAACCCCAGCAACCACATGAATCCCATAGTGACCCATGTTTAAGTTGGTGTTGTTTGGGGCTGAAGCAATTGCATCTGTTATAGTTCTAAAGTTACCACTTCCATTTGGATTTACCACCACCATTTTGCTCACAAAAATCCCCATATCTCCCAATTGGAGTAACCTCCTCCCATGTTTGTTACTTTCACCACCATGTTTATTCACCATTTGGTCAATCTTCAAGGGTAAGTAATAACCACTTGGGTCAACTTTCCTATTCATGAAGAAGTAACCACTTTGTAGGAATGGATGACCATCATATAGTTGTCTCCCTTTCCCATGCCTAGACTTTGGCAACCAACCATGGGTGAAAAGTGCTAGGGAGACACTATATAACATGGACCCATTCTTAAAAAAGGGAGTTAGATCCTTCAGACGATCTTCAGACGACCCAGAGTGTAAGGCTGATTGGAGTTCATGGTGACAGGTGTCTAAATTGGTTAGGATCGCGCTAAGCATTGTATGGACTTCATCAGCATCAGCTGTGCCTAGGGTTTCAGAAGACCCTATGATCCTAGCAGTGCTAGAGAGGTACTCGGTGGTAAGAATGGCCAACAATCGACAATCCTCTAGGGCAGCATAGTGTAGAGGTTGCCCGTATTTTGAAGATTGGAGGTGTCGATTTACCAAAGAGAGGAAATCATTGGCCGTAGACAAAGATTGGCTTATGGTGAATCTACCATAGTCATGTATCGACTTAGCCTGATTGTTTTCTGCTAGAACAGATTTACAAAAGGTCGGGTGAGGTGTATGGTTGCATATGGTGTTAGGGTTAGTAGGTTGAGAGGTGGTGGGAGAAGAGAAGAGCAAAATGTGCAAGAGTAAAAGAAGGCAAATTTGGTGAGGTATGACCAACGAGGATGCCATAGTTTGTTAATTCACTAGATAGCCTAGTTTGGTGAGTCTACGTTGCATGCATGGGGTTGTACACATATTTATACTCGATCAGAAGAAATATTTAGGGTTCCTTAAGAAAAAGAAAAAAAGGAAAAATGAGGTCCTTTTCCATGAATATTCTAGGACACATGAAAGAGGGGTTTTTTTTGGCATTTTGGACCCTGAACTTTAGGGGTATTTATTTTCTGAACCCTTGGTTTTCAACATTAATTTTTAAAACCCTAAAGTTTGTAGGTTGAATAAAAAAATACCTTAAAGTTTGTGGGCTGGAGAAAAAGGCCCCAGTCTCATTCTTTGTTTTCCTCTCACGTTCGAATTTATCTCCCGATTGACATCAAACTTAAGGACTATGGTTAAAACTGATATTGAAGCTATAATATACCTTTCTGATTCATGTCTGGGCTACTTAGACCCCTGAGTACAGAGGTTTAAGTAACTCCAACATGAATAAGAGAGGTTTATTATAACTTTAATATCAGTTTTAACCTTAGTCTTGAAGTTTGACGCCAATCGGGAGAAAAATTCAAACATAGAAAGAAAAAAAAACGGGAAACAAGCTTCTTTTCAGCTCACAAACTTTTGGATCCTTTTTTTTCAGCCTACAAACTTTAGGGTCCTTAAAATTAAAATTGAAAACCAATGGTTCAGAAAATAAATACCCCTAAAGTTCGAGATCCAAAATGCAAAAACCCATGCAAAAGAGGGCAAGTAGTGAAAATTTAAAATTCCTTGTCAATAAGTCATGTTGGTTGTGCAATTAATGGATTGGATTAGTTAGACCTATTTTGACAGGTTATGAGGCCAAGTTCAACGCAGAATAATCGAACCATATTCTTGCAATGTTAACAGTATTTGTCAATAAATTAAGTTGACGAAAGTGTAAAAAAAAGAGCATGTATTATAGTTGTTGCTGTTTTTGTTAGATATCAACCCAACATAGACCTATCATGCAGCAACTTCTTGGTGCTTGATATGAATAATGGTAGCTCATTTCTTGTTCATTTCTGATTTCTGAATAAAAGGGTTGATTGACCGCTACTTATCAAAAAAAAAAAAAAACTCATTTCTTGTTCATACTTCATGTACAAACTATAAACTTTGTTATATGCCATCCATAGCCTGTATAACTGAATTAATATATATATTAATCCCTCCGTTTCATATTAATTGTCATAATATTGCCTTTTACAATTTTCAATGTCACTATTTGAATGATAATTTTTTATATAATATGTTATTTAATGACAATATTATACTTTTAATTCTTCTGGCCCATCATGTATTCTGTCTGTGAAGTGTGGGCTTGAACCTTTGGGCTCTCATGATGAGCAATAAATGGCCACTGCCAAATTTTTTTTAAAAAATGACAATATTATACTTTTATGATAGTATTTTTCATTACTTATTTAATGATGGTAATTTTATATAGCAATTTATTGTATATATTGAGAAATTTATGGTAAAATTTTTTAAATTTGACTTATAATTTTCAAAGGCGACAATTAATATGGAAGAGAGGAAGTATATCAATTTAATTTCATTTGAGTCTTACTTTGTTAAAGAAAGTTTGAAAGATTAGTGTATTATTCATACCTGGTCCATAAACTTAATGGTCCATAAATTTGTTTTTATGTAGTCAAGGAATAATTTTTTACATAATATGCAATTAACCATTGCAATATTGTACTTTTATCATGGTACATTTCGTTAAAAATCTAATGATAGTAATTTTATTTAGCAACTCATCGTATATTTTGAAAATTTTATGATAAAAAATTTAAAATTTGGCTACACAATTTTCAAATATGACGATTAATATGAAAGGCGGAAGGAGTTTACAATTTGCAAATGCCCAGAAATGATGTTGTACTGCTCTAGTATTTGCAGATTTAGTATTTGCATATTAAAAAAGGGTCAAAAGGATAAAATGGTATACAAATAGTGACCTTACTCCTGTATATTAACTATTTTCACATTAACACAGATAATCACCCAATCAATGCTCCTAGAAACAACATTATGAGACCAAATGATTTCTCAATCATACAATGCAATAATGCAAGGAACAATGATGGAAAGTCGACTATTTTAATTGGATCAAATTAGGATTAAAGCATTATTAAGGGCTTAAAACTACAAGGCTAAACTAATTAATTTTAGCCACTAATCAGAGCAAAAAATCACAAATAAAAAAAGAGGAGAATAATAAAAGAGAAAGGAAAGAGAATGATCAACAAAAAAAAATTATTATTGCATTAATTTAAAATAGGACAACCAAATAATTTTGTGGTTAAATACATTATATGCGGCAACAAAACTTTTTTTTTTGGTTACAATTGATATAGATTGGACTACAATTTAAAGGAAAATAGTTACCAAAAGTTACTAAGGCAATAAAAAAGTTTGATTGCCCACCACAACAACGTTGTGCTACCATTTTTACTAATTTGTAGCTTGGATAGATTTTGTGCTTTGAAGATAAAACTATCAAATTGTGACAATGTTTTTGTAGTCCTACATTGAAGGGCAACAAAAATTAGACTATGATAACAATTTTTTTTGTTTCCCAAAGTAATTTTTCTTGTTGTGATGTTAGACTGCTATTAATTTTTTAATTATAATTTTTCACATAATTTTTTCTAAGAAAATATTTTAAAAACTTATAATTATAATTTTTTAAAAAAATATTTGTCTATTAGTTAAAGATAAAATAAAAGATAAAAAAAGAAGTAAAATGGTATTTGTTTATATATAGTATTAAATTAAATTTAAGAATCAAATATCTGAAAAATATTTAAAAATTTATAACTATAATTTTAATATATCCGCCTATTAGTAAAGATAAAATAGAAGATTAAAAAAAAGAAGTCAAGTAGTATTTGTGTACATATAGTATTAAATTAATTACTAAAATCAAATAATTTTTGATATTAAAGTGGTAAGCGCTTAGTTAGTCACTCCTTATACATTGAAGTCGGGAGTTCAAATCTACATTCAAAAGAAAGAATTCTAATAGGTGGAATGCTAGCATGTAAGTGATGCTAATGGTCATCCTTAAAGGGAGGGAATACATCCCCTTGCCACGCTTTAGTAAGATGTTTAATAATATGGTCCTTCAGCTGTCGAGTTTGTCTGATTTACTTCTGTTGAAGTCAAAACTAGTTTTAACGTCCTCATTTTATAGAGTGTAGATTTCTCAATAACCCTATTCAATCCCCCTTTAAGATTCTTTCATGCCTGATCCAAAATCGTGGTTTTTTTTTTGATAAGTACGAGTATATAGCCCTAATATTCATTAACCAAATGCATAAGTGCCCTTAGAGCACACATATTATCACATTGTGAGGGAGGTCTCAGCCCATAAACAACAGCCCACTAGACTCCACCACTCCCAACATAATAAACAAAACAATTAAACAAACCAATCCACCATTTTGTCAATTTGGTACAGTACATCAAAATAACAACCAACCCTACTTCTTAATTACCAGATTCCATTGTGTAATTACAACCAAGGGATGTTGTAGCCCTTCCACAACCCCAGCTTCCATGGTTTCCATGGCTTTACTACTGAAAGATCTCAATTATACTATTGAAGTTCAAGACAATCGTTTCTGGGTAGTATCTCGTCTCGACTACCTGATCTTTCCGAAACGTGGTTTGCAAGGCCATACTGGGATCTATGTTAGGATCCGTGCTCCTTTAAAATTCACCTCTTCTTCATGGGCTCGATTTTAGAACCATGCATCCTTCTTTCTACATTGGATGAATCCTTGAGCATACATTCTCATCAAAGTAAATTAAAGTTAGTACAAATTTTCAAAAAGTCAATAATTGGTTATAAAGAAGAGGAAAAAACAAAAAGTAATTGAAATCCTAAATAGAAAAGATAAAAATTCAAGAGGAAGAAAAAGGAATAAAAGGGTAAAAGGATGGAAGAAAATAAGGTCTATCACCCAATTAATTAATTAATTTTTTTTTCCTCGCATCCATTTTGCTCTCTATGTCACTTCCATTTAAATCTCTCCCCCCTCCCCCCCCCCCAAAAAAAAACACACCAATTTTTATTTTTTCTAGCTTATGCAAACTCATCTCCTGGTTTTGCAATTGCACCTCATTTCTCTTCCTCTCTCTTAAACACATACTCATTATTTTTCTCGTTTCTCTCTCATGTGCATTTGTTTCTCTCTTTATCTCTCTCCCCCAATCCTACCCATTTATCTTTCTCTCTCTCTCTTAAACACATTCGTAAGACACACTCACAGTCACACCGACACTCATGCTCACTCACACGTATACAAAAACTTATAGAAACAAATATGATCAATTGATCATTTTTTTTATTACAACACCACCTCAAATCCTCTAATTACATCCATCTCGATCTTGTTCAGCAAATATTAATAGAGGTTTCAACTGACCTCCCATCAACTCCTCTGTCTCGAAACTCCCCCACTTGAACTGATCATGCCCCTTCAACTTCGACACATGCACCTTCATAAAAACCTTAAGGGAATTTTGGTTTGGAACCTTACCCTCGTGTTGAATTTATCGAGTTCTCATGCAGGTTAGGTGCACTCCTTCGCTAACCATTCGTTCTTGGAGGCTTGGAGCATTGAACCGAAATCTCCTCATTTTTGGTGCCATTCTCTCATCAGAGAAGCTAACATGCCTTTGATAAGCACGAAAGTTGGTTAGAATTATCAATGACAATATACAACTTCCCCTTTTTCTAGCCATTTGCAATTATTAGAGACTCATTTGTAACCTTCCAGCGACAATCCCTAACTGTTGTTGTGAAACCCTTCTCATCCAGTTGATCCACAAATACAAGGGTTTTCTCTCTCCCATTCTTGGTCGTTTCCCATTTCTTCTTCGCTTGGTCTTCTTTGCTCGATCTCCCATCTGGTCTTCCATCCCGACCCTTATATAATGACTAAAATGTCCTTTCTCTTGACCTTGATCCCAACTTGACTTCTTCCTAGCCTTCCTAAACGACCGATTTGAGACTCGAAAAGTGACCGAACTCGGTTTGGGAAAAAATGAGCCCGCGCGCTCCGTTATTATTATCTTCGATGAGAGGGACCCTTAGGAATTCTAGACCAGACTCCCCTTGTTGGAGTAAAGTTGTCCTCAACTCTTGGGGTAGAATCCATCGAGCATCTCGTGCATTGGAAGCCCACAAAAGAGTCTCCCCATAAGTTCCAAAATGACCTTTCTCATTACTCCATACTTTCCTGAAGGTGTAGGAGTGATCTTGAAGAAGACAGGATGTGATCTCTGAAGTAGCTCTTCTTTCAACCCTAGCTCGATCTCATGCGGTGATTTAACTCCTCAATTAGTCATCGATGGAAAGCTCTGACTTAGCTTAGGCGATGTACTAAGGAGATCCTAGAATCCTCAACTCTGAAAGCATCTTGGTGAGGGGCGAAACTAGCAAACCCGACACCGGCCATAACCATCATCCATAAAGTAGAGCTCGGCATGAGGCTGGCTTTGCGGGAGTACGTATGGGGCATGGGAGGGAAGTAGGATCTTTTAGTGGAGTTTGGACACACACATAGCTCCTCACTAGGTTTGCTATCGAGTAAGGACAAAACAAGAGGTTGCTTGCCCCACTGAGAGCACTATCTTTCCGTGTTTCATTCTTGAAGAGGAGGTTTCTCAACTCACTTCTCAACTCGGGTGTGTTTGTATGGATTAGGGGTATTTTCGGCTTCAATGGAAGAGGGAGGATGATACTTTGGGAACACCCAAGTCGATGTGGAAGGACACCAATGTAGCATCGGGGTGGAGAGGGTTCAATAGTAAGACACCAACCAATCAAGACCCTACCACCAACCATACCACCATATATATATGCAACCTCCTCATAACTCATAATCACACCCAAGTCGTGAAATAGATCCTTAAAGGAACTAGAGTCTGGAAGTGTATTTGCACCAAACTGAGTTGGTGTGTTTCTGTCAAGAACTTTGAAAGTGCCCTTCAATAAGACACTCCTCTAGCAGTTGCAACAAGATCCTTTGTTCCTTGGGCAACCAAATTACTCTTATATTGTATTGTGATAATTGTTGATTAAATAAAATCAGTTATTTCATATATCATTCTATTGATTCTTAACCTGTTAGGTTAAGAAACCTAGCGTTCTTTATTATAAGTGTGTAGAAATTTTATAACCCTATTCACCCTCCTCTAGGGTTCATTCAAATTTGGTATAATTATCTTTAGGACTAAATTAGTAATATCATGTTTGTAATCATTGATTAGAGAAAATTTTTAAAGTGAATATATGTATATATAATATTAAATTTTTATTATTTAGTTATTTATCATTAGTTCTTGTATAGTATATTAGTCTTATATATAGTAATTTTACTTTAAAAATTTTCATCTTTCATTTTTCTTGTTCCCACCAAAGTTTAAGTTTTAGACTTGAAAGAACCAAACCAAATCTCCCAAATTTCCCTATTTAAATATGAATCTTTCTTAAATAATTTGATATATATATGAGTATGACACTTTGGTGAGCATGTGAGCATGACTTGATATTTAGCGGACATCAGGTGGTATTTTTGTGGACATCAAGTATTGTTTCTGTGGACATCAAGTATGCAAAGGGAAATAAAGATTTTACTTGGCGGAGATCAAATGTTGATATTTAACCTTCGTACTTAATGTCTACAAAAACAATACGTGATGTCCACCTTTCATAACTGATGTCCACAACAATAATACTGGATGTCCACCGAAAATCCAATCATACTCACATGCTCACAAAAAAGACCCATGCTCATATGCTTTATGAAAAAGACCCATGCTCATATGATCAGTTCCATATATATATATATATATATATATATATATATATATATAGACACACGGCTCAATTTGGCGTCACCTAACAGTATTGGCTGAGTTAAAGTTTACTCGGCCGGCAGCATGGACCGTGGACAAATCTTCCGCGTTAAGTTTAACTTTCAAATTTCCAAACTTAGTGGTGAACCTCGACAATCTATCTATCTAAGAAGCCCTACTATATATCGTACTTGGCCGTCTTACGTACGTGCCCACAACTCCTATTTGCATGTAACATTCCCACCACAACCTTTCATTTTCCCTATCCTACTCTAAACCCCCCCAACTTAATTAATTAAACATGCAACCTCTTCTCTTCATACTAACATCATCATCTCTACCTACAACTCAAACATCCCAAAATGCCCACCACCACAACCACCACCACCACCGTCACAACCGCCTCGAAACCACGTCGCGGGCAGTCACCAAAAATCCCTTTTTCGCCCCGCCTCAGCCGAAGCAGCAGTTTGGCATCCATATCCCCTCAGGAGTCCACAAATCGAGCCTCGTCGGTCTCCCTCCCCGAAATCAAATCCCTGGGGCCCACCACCTCCCCTCAGCCGTCCGTCACCCGAGGGTCAAGGTCCGCCACCGTGTCCCCTCGGACGTCGGTCCACCGGTCAAGGTCAATCGTCAAGTCTCGACATGAAAAAGAAGAGGGCAGTCCCCAAAGGAAAAGACTAAGTTTAGACAAGAATATTGGAGATCACAACAACAATATCAACATTATTAGCCCTAGCAATGTGGCAAAGTTACTTAGGTCTTATAGTTCTCATAATGTGGTGGTTAAGAGGGCAGAAAAGTCATTGACTAGATCACCATCTGCATGGGCATTGTCGCCCGGGCGGACTTCGGTGGGACCCCCATTGGCACCGGACTCTCCGAAGGTCAAGACCGGGTCCGGTGGCGTTTTCAAGTCGTTCATGAAGCAGAAGAAGACATGCCCTTTACAAGAGGAAGAGTTTCATCAGTATAGGGTTATGTATAATCGACTAATTCAGTGGAGATTTGCCAATGCTAAAGCTCATGCTTCGTCTGCAAAAGTTAAGAGGAAAGCCGAGGTAAATTGATGTACTATCTCAATTCCATATTAATTTACACTTTGACTAAATTTTGACCGTTAATTTTACAAAGTATAATGAGTTACAATATGAAATTACTTCTATTGTAATTTTTAGTAAAATATATTTCCAATGACGGTAATTTCATATTGTAACTAGTTGTAATAATTTATGAGTAATTAAGTGTCAAAATTTAGTCAAAGTGTCAATTAATATGGAACATAGAGAGTATATAAGCAGCACTCTTAATTACCTTGGTAATATAACAATGATAATAAGAAGAAAAAAAAAATGCAATGGACGTGTCTTAAATTTAGATGGTTAATAACGATCTTGAATGATCCATAATTTATATTTTTATAATTTTTAATAATATTTTCTTTAGTCGTATAACGTATTTATCAATTATAAGAGTATAATACTCATCAGTTAAGTCAACAAATATAAATGATAGCCTAATTTTATCAATCTTAGTAAAGAATGAACATTTTATGTATAATTTTATATTTATGAAAAATATAAATAAATAACTATTTTTATATAGTTTATAAGTTGTAATAACTCTCAATATAATGAAATATAGATTTATAATAATTTAAATATTGCTTATATTTAACTTTTTAGGTGATGTAGGTAAAATTCAAAATGACTATTAATCATCTTGAATCGAGATGTTTATCATTTTTATAAAAAAATAAGAGGAAAAGATATATATATATATATATATATATATATATATATATATATATATATATATATATATATATATATATATATATATCATGAAATAATTAATATCATCCAACTTTTAAGGAAAGCTAGAATTGAGATTGTTCTACTTGTCAATAAGAGAGATTAAGAGTGACCACATATGGAGGAGTGGAATATCATATGTTGTAGTACATTTTGATTTTCTAGCTAGTAGAGATGTACAAAATAATAGACTAATCAACATCATATGATTGCATTATTACAGGGGATTCAAATTACATATATCTTTCCAACTTCAGCAAAGAGGTATAGAAAGTGTTATGGTAGAGCTAGCTAGCTAATTAAATTACCATATTTGTAGTTGTATTTTTTATATGAGTCCCAAACATTGAAACTAATCAAGATACGCATAACATGGGGCCAGAAAAAAAAGAAAAAAAAAACAGTGCATGGAAAAATAGATATGAAATGAAATACTAAACAAAAAAAAAAAGAAAAAAAGAAGAAGATGGAAGAGTAAGAAAGAGTGCGGAGTGTAAAACCATCTCAACCAAAAGTTTAAGTTGATCATTGTAAATCTGACGATATTTTTATACTTTAACACGTCCCCTCATGCGAATGTCCTTTGGGCTTGAAGCGTGGAAGCTGCAAATAAAAGGCCCCTTAACCTTGCGCAAATAAACATAGGGGTCGGGCCGACTGCTGAAACTCGAACATGAGACCTCTTGCTCAGGTCTAACTCTGATATCATGAGGGAAGCCGCCATGAAAAGATAGAAAAGCATGATGAGATGATTGTTCCTCACCAAAAAAAAAAAAAACAAAAAAAAAAACTGTTTTGGTGCTTTAGTTTACAATTTCACATATTGCAATCTAAGAAAAAAAAGAAGGAGAAGATGAATATATTCTGACAAAATATATCATGTATTATTATACAGGAGAAATTATTTGGTGTTTGGCTGAAACTATACAAAATGAGATACGCAATTGCAGAAAAGAAGATGAAGGTGGAAAGGTTAAAACAGAAAATCAAATTTCTTGAGATTGTTTGCCCACAGCTTGAGCTTCTTAGTGCATGGGACAAGTTGCAGAAGAAGAATATTGAAGCTGTTGGCAGGGTTACCCGGAAGCTTTCAGCATATGCATCCAAACTTCCTTTGGTTAATGGAGCAACGGTACGTAGTACCATATACTTCACCTGATACAAACCTAGTTTAGAAGACAAAAAACGACTGAAACACCCCTATATTTAGATGTAATAATGACTTTATATTTTGATAAATAATTATGGGATGACATTATCTTTCTTGTAATTATTTAAGGTTGTTCTAATTGAAGTTAACTATTATTTCAGGAATCAATGTTTAAGATTGGTTAAAACTACATGACTTTAATCAACAATAAATATTGCAATTAATGCTTTGTGTGGTGAAAAATAACTCGGAATGTCTCCATAAATAATTACAACAAAATTTGTTACCCCACAATTATTTGTCAAAATACAGGATGCTTAACATAATTACATCAAAATATGAGGATCTTTTAATCTTTTTTTGGTTTAAAAGATCAAGTTCTTATAAGTACCATTTTTTCCCTTTTATGCAAATTCTCAGACTAGTTCTGCTGTTCATAGCATTCTGCTGATTTTGTTTTATGTTATCTTGTTAATTATCTGCCCTTTTCTGCCCTTTTGTGTAGGGGGATGTGGAAGCAGTTTTTGATGCCATGAGTAAAGCCTTGGAAGTGATGGAAAATATAGAAGAAACCATAACAAATTTTCATTTTCAGGTTCGTCCTCCTATTTTTTTTAGTTAGGGTGTATTCGGTGGGAGTGAAAACTATTTTCTAGAAAATGGTTTTCCCATTTTTTGGGATTTGGTGGACAAAATATGGGGGAAAAAGTTTTCCATACAAATCATATTCTCCTCTACGTATTTATGTAAATTATTTTCTTGAGTCGACCAACCTTAAGAAAACTCATTTTCTTAGCTCAAATTAATCACAGCCTACTTACTCACTCTCCTATGTCTACTCTAACCCTATGCAAGTATCCCTAACACCTTAACGTACACCACCACTCTGTCACTGACTCCTGTATAGCTACCTCACAGCCGCCATTGCCCTCGCCCATCAAGCACGATATGCTCTTTCTCATTAATTTTCAGGAAATTGAAAAATGTACCAAACAATTGAAAATAACAAGTACTACCTCCGTCCCTTATTGAGTGTCACCAAAACTATCTTTAAGAGTCCAATGAACATAGAAAATTGAGTTAAAAAATTAGACTTTAACAAATATATCCTTTGACTTAGTAGAAAAATAAGAAGGATAAATTTACCTAGAAAATATTCCATTCATTAATTGAGGGTAACATGTGTATTTTAATTATTGGAATTGTAAAATTGACAAATAAAAATGGATAAGGTAGTTAGAAATCATTTAGGGATGGAGGTAGTAAAAACTAATTTTTGAGGAAAATTTAAAAAAAAAACTCTCTCCCTAGAAAATGGTTTTTGCTTTTCACCAAATATACCCATAATTTAATTATGGTTGTCTTTGTATCTAGGCACAACTTCCATGGTGTGAAGTATGGCTCAGGGATATGGCTACATATCCAATTAAAAAATGGTATTAATTTATTTGTGTATATATGTATATGGAAACGTTTACAGGGTGAGAAGATATGCAATTTGTTAAGAGAAGTCATAGATACTGTTGAGCAGAAGAAGCAGTGGTTCCAAGAGTTAGACAAGGAAATAGCATGTCTTACGTCCCTAGAGGTAATTAAACACCATCTCTTGGTAGTCTCGAAGTTGTATATTACTCTTTTGAGAATACCTTATATAGTTATATTTATGGATCATTTTAAAGCAGGCTCAGGAGAAAAGCATGATTGCACATATATTACAAGCAAACAAGGAGGTGGAACAAGGCCAAATGAACTGCAAACATCACCTCATTAGATCCTTGACAAACATGGATATTCCTTTAGCTTTCTCCATGTTGAACGTTTCTTAATCACATCAAACTGTGCATCATATGATATAACACAGGATTCATGTTAATATGAGGCTTCCAAGGTCAATGTTCAGAGATATTGGATTAAGTGATGATAATCTCTCTATCTGACATACGGTATAACGTTCCCATTACCCTAAGTCAACGGACAAAAGGGTAAGGGTATTTTGCATTTTGGACCTCGAAATATAGGGTAATTTATTTTTTGGATCATTGCTTTTTATTGTTAATTTTTTGGACCCTAAAGTTTATGAGATAAATAAAAAAGAATCTTAAAGTTTGTGGGTTGAAAAAAAGGCCTATGGATCGTTTTTTTTCCCCATGTTTGAAATGCTCTCCCGATTGGTGCCAAACTCCAAGACTCGGGTTAAAACTGATATTGTAGCTATAATACACCTCTCTTATTCATGTCAGAATTACTTAGACCCCTAGTAATAGGGATCTAAATAGCTCCGACATGAATAAGAGAGGTGTATTATGGCTTCAATATCAGCTTTAACCATAGTCCTAAAGTTTGACGCAAATCTGGAAAAAAATTCAAACATGGGAAGAAAAAAAAAGAATGGGACATGGACCTTTTTTCCAATTCACAAACTTTAAGGTCATCTTTTTATTATGTCCACAAACTTTAGGGTCCAAAAAATTAACCATAAAATCAAGGGTCCAAAATGCAAAATACCCTTACCCCCGCGTCAAGACTAGGCGCTACCAGCGCTGTATAGCCGCACCCAGCGCCTCACACAGAAGGAGATATTGGCAGACGCGTCTCCCGCCTCCATGGCGCTGCCAGCGCCTTAGGTCTACATTGCCTGCGTCGTTGGGCTGTCGATCGCGTTCTTTTGAGGCCCAAATTTTGGGCGGCTAGTTTTCTAGGTCTTATTACTATAACCTAGGGTGACTTTGGGTATTTATAGGGATCTGTTCTTCTCCCATATCATCAAGTAAGATAGAGAGAAACACAATCTGTGTGATTGTAATCATCATATTACTAGTGCATCGATTCCGTAGTTTTTCTCCCACTTTGAGTTTTTTCCACATTAAACATTAGTGTCAATTTTTGATTTCTTTTCCGCTATTATTTCTCTAAATGCTCTTCGATCCTAACACTAATGCCCCCCCAATTGAGTGAGAAACCTTTGCCTTGTGATTATTTTCTTCTTTGTTTCTAGTTGTTTAATTAGTGGTTTCATTTAATTCGTTTAGTCTAAAATCAAACTGTGAATTGCTTAGCTTTGAGAAATAGCTTCGTATGGTACGAAAATCACCCGTCCTTCCTTAGGCGCAACACTGGGCATTATATCATTGTACATTTGATAAAATTCCATTCTAGTAAGCTTCAAATGAGATCACTTCAATATAATATGTATATAATTAAATCAAGGTTTTTTGAATTCTAATATACTGAACTTGTGTTGGACAATAATACACTGAACTTTAATCTTGGACAATAATACACTATACTTTGGGGGTGTTGAACAATAATGCATCAAAAACGATTCCGACAGTGGCTGACATGGTCACAATCCTACTTAGCAGGTGGAGGAGATGAATTGACCTAAAAATATTTAAATTTATGACATGTTAGCTAACCCATACATAAGCAAAGGGAATCAACTTTGAAAAGAGTGAAAAAGAAAAAAAAACAGAAAATCACATTTGCTTAAACGTGCTTTCGCTGAGAGATTGTTGTTGTAGTTGTACAAAATCACTTTTGATTATGTAAATTAGCTGACATGTCATAAATTTAGATATTATTTAGCCAATTTATCTTCTCGACCTGCCCCGTAAGATCGCCACCAAGTCATCCACCATCGAAATTGTTCCGGGTGCATTATTATCCAACACCCCTCAAAGTTCAGTGCATTATTGTCCAATGTATACCCCAAAAATTTAGTATATTAGCATCCAAAAATCCTTAATTCAATTATACAGGCCATGGATGGCATATTACAAAGTTTATACACAGTAACATGAACAAGAACCTTCTCAACCTAAAAGGAAAAAAAAAACCTTAAATTAATAATTGAGGGTTAAGATCAAATGTCTTCATACTCCAAAAATGCGTTTGAAGCCCAGATGAGCTACTATGATTCATATCAAGCAACAAGGACAACAATAATACATGCTCTTTTTCGATAGGTCTATGTTGGGTTGATATCTAACAAAAACAACAACAATAATACATGCTCTTTTTTTTTTTTAACACTTTAGTCAACCTAGTTTATTGATAGATACTATTAATATTCATTTAAGCTTATATTATTGCAAGATGGCTCGATTATTCCCTGTTGACTTTGGCCTCATAACATGTAAAAACAGGTTTAATTAATCCAATCCATTAATTGGACAACCAAAATGACTTATTGACAAGGAATTTTAAATTTTCATTACTTGAACTCTTTCATGTGCCGTAGGTTCATGGAGAAGAACCTCCTTTTTTCTTTTTCTTAAGGGACCCTAAATATTTCTGTTATGAGTATAAATATGTGTACTAATCCATGCAATCTAGACTCACTAAACTAGGCTATCTAGTGAATTAACAAACTATGGCATCCTTCTTGGTCATACCTCACCAAATTTGCCTCTTTTTACTCTTGCACATTTTGTTCTTCTCTTCTCCCACAACCTCTCAACTTGCTAATCCTGACACCATATGCGACCGTACGCCTCACCAGGCATTTTGCAAGTCTATACTAGCAAAAAATCAGCAGGCTAAGTCGATACATGACTATGGTCGATTCACCATAAGCCAATCTTTGTCTACGACCAATGATTTCCTCTCTCTGGTGAATCGAAACCTCCAATCTTCAAAATACGGGCAATCTCTATACTATGCCCTAGAGGATTGCAAATTCTTGGCCAGTCTTAGCACTGAGTACCTCTCTAGCACTGCTAGTGCCATAAGGTCTTCTGACACCCTAGGCACAGCTGATGCTGATGAAGTCCAAACAATGCTTAGCGCAATCCTAACCAATATAGACACTTGTTACGATGAACTCCAACCATCCCTACAGTCAGGGTCATCCAGGGGACAAGATCAATTGAATGATCTAACTCCCTTCTTTAAGAATGGGTCCATGTTATATAGTGTCTCCTTAGCACTTTTCACCCATGGTTGGGTTCCAAAGTCTAGTCATGGGAAAGGGAGACAACTATATGATGATCATCCATTCCTACAAAATGGCTACTTCTTCACCAATAGGAAAGTTGACCCAAGTGGTTATTACTTACCCTTGAAGCTTGACCAAATGGTTAATAACCATGGTGGTGAAAGTAACAAACATGGGAGGAGGTTACTCCAATTGGGAGATATGGGCATTTTTGTGAACAAAATGGTGGTGGTAAATCCAAATGGAAGTGGTAACTTTAGAACTATAACTGATGCAATTGCTTTAGCCCCAAATAACACCAACTCAAACATGGGTTATTATGGGATTCATGTGGTTGCTGGGGTTTATGAAGAATATGTGGTTGTCCCAACAAATAAGAAGTATTTACTGCTGCTTGGAGATGGGATTAATAAGACAATAATCACTGGTAAGCGGAGTGTTGGGGGAAATTGGACTACTTTCAATTCTGCCTCATTTGGTAAGTCATTTTCACGTATATATATTTACATTTTTTTTTTTGTTAGTTGATCATCCTCTCTTGTCCTTGCTTAATTAATTGTTTTGCAGCTACGACATCGTTTGGATTTGTAGCCGTTAACATAACGTTCCGTAACACGGCGGGACCTGCCATGCACCAAGCCGTGGCAGTCCGAAATGGGGCTGACCTGTCAGCTTTTTACAGATGTAGTTTTGAAGGGTACCAAGACACGTTATACACTCATTCCATGCGACAATTTTATAAAAATTGTGACATCTACGGAACAGTGGACTATATATTTGGTAATGCCGTTGTGGTGTTTCAAGATTGTAACATATATTCTAGACGACCCATGCAGGGCCAATACAACACCATAACGGCCCAAGGGCGGACCGACCCAAATCAAAAGACAGGCACTTCGATTCATCATTGCAATATCCGAGCAACCGCTGACCTAATCTCGAGCAATTTCACTGTCCGTACGTACCTTGGGAGGCCATGGAAGGAGTATTCTCAGACCGTCTACATGCAGACCTTCATGGATAGTTTGATTGACCCGACGGGTTGGAAAGAGTGGACCGGGACTTTTGCTCTAAACACATTGTACTATGGTGAGTACAACAACACCGGACCCGGGTCAAAAACCACTAATCGGGTCACTTGGACCGGGTACCATCCTGCAATAAATAAGAGAGATGCCTCTAATTTTACAGTCTCTAACTTCATAGTTGGTGATTTTTGGCTCCCATCCACAGGAATATCCTATACAAGAGGTTTGTATTGATGATTCAAGGGGCTAGCTACAATATTATATTAAAGCTTATGTTCATGTACATTTTAATTCTGATATGTTCTAAATTGTTTGATTGAATTTGGTAAAATCATAATGGTGGTAATAAATTAAACTTGTTGTTGGAAAGATTGCCCATGGACTACATCGTCCATCTAACATCATCTTCAAGATTATATCATATCCTTAACTATTTATGGCCTCTCAAGCTTCTACTGAAGGGAGGTCGACCTAGGTAGCTCGGATCCTTTGTATTTTCATAGCTCGGATCATCTTGGGATGAGTTTGACGAACATCAAGATGAATGACACAAACTTCTAACAATGGAGTAGAGCTACTAGGATTGTTCTTCAAACAAAGGTGAAATTAGTGTTCCTTAATGGTAAACTGTGCCAAATCTAGGCATGTTTCTGATACTCGTTTGCTTGATCAATGGATAAGATGTGACAATGTAGTTGTATTTTCTTGGAAACCTATCCTTCTAGTGTAAGTACTTGCGGTTAAATTTGGTATTCAGAACGCTATGTAATTATGCAAGTTTTAGGAGAGTCAGATAGAGAGTGACAACATTATTCTCATCCAGGTCATTAAGGGAGTTATCACGGTTCCGTCCCGTTCCTGGTTAAGTCATGGTCTCAAAATCCTGCTCACGATGGGAGCACGACCGGAGTGGGACTAAAAATAAATCCCCATTCCTGGTTTATATATATATATATATATATATATATATATATATATATATATATATATATATATATATAAAACAAATTAAGAGATTTCATAATGATTGATAAATTTGTTTGATTTAATTTATGTTCACTCTTTAAATTTATTTTATTTATTACTATTCGAACTTGTATATTTTTTTACAAAGAAAGATATAATTTTAATTTGAAAAAAAGTGGCTATGTAAACAAATCGGTGTCAGCATTTGTGAAATTTGTATTATTTATGTTGGTTGTTTATGGAATAAATCAAATAATAGGTGCAAAAAAATTATGAAAAACCAGTACTAAAAAATTCTCGGTTCATTTCCTGCTCCCGGTGGGACCGGGAGTGGGAGCAAATCTTTCCTTCTGGTCACAACCAGGAGCGGTAGCAAGAGCAAAACTTTACTCCCGATCACAACCGGGACCGGAATTCGGACCTCCAAAAATTACTGAGATTCCAGTCCCGCTCACCCCTAGATATGACCATTAGAGATAGAAAATTATCTTTAGTACTTTGACGAATCTTCTGTGCATCACATTAATTTTCCATGAGACCAACATGGCGGCGGATTGACTTGCAAACAAAATGCATTCTACACATAACTGTGACATCTGGAGTTACAGTCCTTCAACTGATGGACTTGGCAATCAGGTGAATCGGTTCGGGTTCAGGGCGGTTGAAAATCAGATCAGGTTGACATCGAGTCACGTAATTTCGTTTTGGGTCCGGGTTGACTATGGGTGATTCTTATTTGAGTTGATTCGGGTGAAGTTTTTCCCGATTGGGTGCTGGTTTAATTTGAGGTCATTTGGTTGTGGATCTTAATCGGGTCACTTTTCGAGTTGCGGTTCGGATCGATTTCAGTTTTCTTTGGGTTCCGATCATTGATTCAAGTATCAGTTTGGGTTCGGGTCTCGGGTTGTTTTGCCAAGTCTAGCAGCTGACATTTCTTTTACTTTGCTTACTGACAACTAGGGATGTAGACGCCTTGCGAGAAGGGTTCCCTAAGTTCCCGTTATATCTCCTTAGTGTAAGCAGCATCAAGGACATTAGTTTCCTATAGACCTGACAATTCTCGACTCGACCCGGAAACCCGACCCGCAAAAATGGGTTTTGAACACGAAATTCCGACCCAGGACCCGAAAATGACCCAACCCAAAGAACCCGATAAAAAACGGGTCAGGTCGAGTCAGGTTTGGGTCGACCTGTTGGGTCAGACACTTTAATTTTAAGTGTTTTGTCTACTTTGGCCTTGTGCAAAAAAATGGGTCCATTTCATGAAAATTAAGGCACAAAAAATCATGTAATATTAATGTGTATGTATTAATATGTGTATGTTTACATTGATGACTCTTCTTTATTTTCCTTTTTTTTTTTATCATATACACTATTTTTTTATTTTTCATTGTTGCTTTTTTCTTTATTCTTTTAAATATAACCTCGATAATATTTTAATAATATGTGTGGTTTATTTGCGTCCCATACAACGTACGGGTCTAAGTACTAGTATTTTTATATTTGTGGGTCAATCTTTCTCTGGGCCTCAACATTGCTTTTATGTCCCCACAAAAGGAAAAAAAATAAAAAATAGAAAAGGGTTTTGGTATTGGGCCAAATTTGAGAAGGGGTGGTTTAAACTTGAATATCTGCGTATGAAACAAAGAAAGAGATTATTGAAGAAAACTGTATTGTATCATTATACTCGAATACAATGAATCTACAAAGGATGAAACTAAGACTATTTATAGAGGATAATGAAGACTAAACAGAATGTATTTAGTTATAACTAATTCTTGAGAAGAAACTACTTCTTGATATCTTGATTTTTGATGAATATGCCTGCTGTAGTTGTGATATAGCTGCTGTAATGCTTCACATCCCCCCTCAAGGCTGACTGGGGGGATTATCAATCAACCCAAGCCTTGACACAAGCAAATTATGTTGATATTCTCCCAAGGGTTTTGTCATTACATCTGCAAGCTGATTGTCAGTGGAGATATGTGCTGTTTGAATCAACCCATCTTGAATTTTGTCACGTATATAATGGAAATAAATACGAATATGCTTTGTACGTTCATGAAAAACTGGATTAGCAGCTATATGTTGAGTTGCTTTGTTATCACAAAACAAGGTGATGAGCTTCTGTGCTGGAATATGAAAGTCTTCTAGCAATTGTGTCACCCATTCTATTTATGACATTGTGGCTGACATTGATCTATACTCAGCTTCTGCAGAGGATTTAGATAATGTTTTCTGTTTCTTAGTTTTCCAAGAAATCAAAGAATCCCCAAGAAAAATACAATACCCAGTCAAGGACCTTGCAGAAAATTGGCAGCTACCCCAATCAGCATCTGAATAAGCAGTGACTTCTAGATTGTTTTTGCTAGAATAAAATAGGCCTTTATTGATAGATCCTTTGAGGTATCTCAATATGTGTTGTGCAGCAGCAAAATGCATATCAGTAGGTTTTCCACTATCTAAGGACAGCTTTATGCCCCTAGGTATCTCAATATGTATTGATAAACTAGCTAAGATGTTGTACTACATAACTTATGTCAGGCCTTGTTAGAGTAAGATACAACAACCTCCCAATAAGTCTTCTATAAGGGGTTGCATCTTCAAGAGGTGTTCCACTATCTAAGGACAGCTTCATGCCCCTAGGAAGAGGGAATCTTGCTGGTTTTGATGCTGTAAGTCCTGCATCAATAAGAACATCAGATATAAATTTTCTTTGGTTTAAAAAAGTTCCTTGAGCAGATCTAGCAATTTCTATTCCAAGAAAATATCAAGCAAATCCCAAGTCTTTTATAGTGAATGTTGTATGAAGGTCCTTTTTAAGTTTAAGGATCCCATCATGATTATCCCCAGTAATAAGGAGATCATCAACATAAACCAACACATAAATTGAACCAGCATCTGAAATGTTAGAAAACAAGGAATAATCTGAATGAGATTGTGTAAATCCTTTTTGCTTGAGGAATTTAGTAAGCTCCAGATTCCATTGTCTGGATGCTTGCTTTAATCCATAAAGTAAACGAATCAATTTGCAAACTTGACCAAGCTGTGATTTGCTTTAACCTTTAGGAGGAAGCATATAAACCTCTTCATCAATATATCCATGCAAGAATGCATTATTTATGTCTAACTGGTGTAAATCCCAGTTTTTAGCAGTAGCAAATGCAATAAAAAACCTTACAGTGCCTAATTTAGCAATTGGTGAAAAGGTGTGTTTGTAGTCTTTGTCTTTCACTTGCAGAAAACCTCTAATGACCAGCCGAGCTTTGAATCTTTCCACTGTTCCATCAGATTTAAACTTGACTTTGTAAACCCACTTTGAAGTAAGTGCTTGTTTTCCTTCAGGTAAAGTTGTAAGTTCCCAAGTTCCATTTGACTCTAGGGCTTGTAGTTCTTTGTCCATTGCAGCAACCCATTCTGGATGTTTCTGAGCTGGGGCAAAAGAAGATGGCTCAGGAGTTTGAAGCACTGCAAATAGGGAGGTGACATAACCCTGAAACAAATGAGAAAAATCAAAAGTATTGAATAAAGGATGCTTCACATAGGAAGTAAAGCTTTGAGATTGAGTTTGTAAAGATTTGTCTGGATTGTGTTGTCTCTTAATAGGCTGAGCATAATCTTGTAACCAAACAGGAGGCTGTTTGCCTTTAGTAGATCTTCTGATGGGAACTGAAGTTCTAGGACCATTGTGTTCAGTAGCAACAACAATGTCTTGCTGTTGTTCTAATTCTGAATGTTCTGCAATGGCTGGAATAACATCAAAAGAATTATGTGTGTCATGATGATCAAAAGAATGAGGAATAATAGGTGATGGAGGACTGTTACTGTTGACCAAGTTGTGAGGAGAACTGTCAACATTGTGAATGAAATCTGTTCTGCTGTCAATATAAGATATAGGAATGTCAGAATTTATGGTACAAGATCTCAAAAATTCATCATACCAAGATGAATTATCATTGTTATCAGTATAAACTTCATTAGATTCCTTAAAAGGAAACTTGTTCTCAAAGAATATAACATCTCTGCTATGAAGAACTTTATGAGATTCAAGATTATACAATTTATATCCTTTTAGGCCAAAAGTATATCCAAGGAGAATGCACTTTGAAGCCCTGGAATCAAACTTGTCTTTGTGAGTAGGATTGACATCATAACATAAGCAGCCAATTATCTTCAAAAAAGAAATATCAGGAATATAACCAAAGAACCTTTCATGAGGACTTTTCCAATCAAAGTTGGCCATAGGCAATCTGTTAATGATAAATGTTGCAGCAAGAATACACTCTCCCCAAAAACTTCTTTGGTAACCCAGCATGAAAACGCAAGGCTCTGGCAGTGTCCAACAAATGTCTATGCTTTCTTTCAACAATGTCATTCTGTTGAGGAGTGTAAACCATTGATCTTTGATCCACAATCCCTTTGTCAGCAAACAATTTAGAACAAGCACTATTCAAGAATTGAGTACCATTATCACTTCTTACTATACAAATCTTTTCATTGTATTGTGTATCAACCATATTAAAGAATTGTGCAAGAATAGAGCAAACAGAAGATTTTGAAGCAATCAAATGAGTCCAAGTTACTCTGGTATAGTCATCTACAATAGTAAGGAAATAAGTAGAACCATCAATATTGGCAACTTTATATGGCTCCCAAAGATCAACATGAATTAGCTGAAAACGTTTGATAGAACTGGAAACACTTCTGTCAAAGGGTGATCTGTGAGCTTTAGCTTGAATACAAGATTCACAGAAAAAAAATCTTTGAAAGATACATCTTTGCAACTAGGAACATGAGCCATTTTTGACACAGAAGAATGTCCTAACCGAGCATGCAATATATGCATATCTTTATTTGCTTGATGTTGAACTGTAGAACTTGCAGCGAAAATTGCTTCAGAAGCATTGAAATACAGTAATCCAGACATGGGAACAACAGAAGCGGAAACTTCTTTACTGGAAAGGTCCTGGAAAACACATATGTTAGGATAAATGTGCATACAAAGTTGTTGATCATTCACTAGCTTTAAAACTGATAAAAGATTGTATTTAAATTCAGGTATATATAGAACTCCCTGAAGAACAATTCTATTAGTCAACTGCACTTTTCCAGCTATAGTAACTTTCTTAATAGAACCATCTGGTAACACTACTTGAATGGATTTATCAAGGGAAATAATATCATGCATTAAAGAAATATTAGAACACGTATGATCACTTGCTCCTGTATGAATGATCCAATTATTATTCATTTGAACATTGCAACAAATACTATTTTGAACAATGTTACCTGCAAATTGCTGAGATCCAGCAAAGTGAGCAAAAGCTTTATCCATAGTGTTTTTCCCTTTGTTGATCTTAGCTACCTCTTGTGCCAAAGCTTGCAAAAAAGTGTTGTCAAACTGATTCTGCTGAATGGACTGATTATCTTGAAAATCCAAAGGTGTCTCTTATTCAACAGTAACATTTGCAACCACTCTTGAACTGTTAGACTTAGGCTTGGCATCTCGAGGACCTTTATACCAATCCGAGTACCCATGAAGAAGAAAACATTGGTCTTGAACATGTCCATTCTTTTGACAGTAGTCACAAAACTTCTTGGCCTTTGCCTCTTTAGACTCCTTTTTACCCTTGAAATTCTTTGCAAGAAAAGCTTGTGAAGACATATCTAAATCAGAACCTGAAGAAGATCTTGCAACACTACCAACAAACTCCTTTGAAACAACCAGATTTCCAGTAATCTGTTGTTGTCTTTCTACTCTTTGAATCATATTAAAAGCTTTATTAAGAGTAGGAAGAGGCTCAAGAGACAATATTTGACCTCTGACAGATTCATAATCATCATTCAAATGCATAAGAAAATGCATCAACTTGTCCCTTTGTTCATTATCAATAATTTGCTTAATAGAAGGACAAGTTTTCACACAGGTGCAAGTTGGAATTTTTGACATATCCAACATTTCATCCCAGATTTTCTTGAGTTTAGTAAAATACACAGCAACAGAATCTGTGTTTTGATGTAATTCATTCAACTCTTTCTTTAATTGAAACAATAGAGGACCATTTGTTTGACCAAACCTCTCAGTTAACTCATCCCAAAGATCTTTGGCAGATGCAACATATAAGAAAGCATCAGAAATCTCAGGAATCATAGTATATAAAAGCCAACTTACAACCATACTATCAACCTTGATCCATTGATTGTAAGTAGCATCTGTTTCTGCTGGCTTGACACATTTTCCAGTGATAAAAACCAGCTTCTCTTTTGTCTTCAATCCTATCTTGACAGACTTGCTCCATTTCTGAAAGTTGGATCCTGTAAACTTCAGATTGGTTATTGGCATAGCTGGATGATCAAATGGATGAAGATGCAGTGGACCATTATTGTAATTTCAGCTCGAAAATCTACAGAACCAGAAGTACTTTCAGCCATTGCAAGACTAAAAGCTATCTAACTTCGCTCTGAATCAGAAAAAGCCCTTAGGCTCTGATACCATGTGAAACAAAGTAAGAGATTATTGAAGAAAACTGTATTGTATCATTATACTCGAATACAATGAATCTACAAAGGATGAAACTAAGACTATTTATAGAGGATAAAGAAGACTAAACAGAATGTATTTAGTTATAACTAATTCTTAAGAAGAAACTACTTCTTGATATCTTGATATTTGATGAATATGCCTGCTGTAGTTGTGATATAGCTGCTGTAATGCTTCACATTGCGAAGCAAATGTAACATGCATGGGCAACTTGCATGGCAATGGAGTTCCCAACTGCCCATTTAAAATGATATATAGATGTGCATTAGACTTACACTTGAGTAATGATTCTATTAATTATAACGAAAATTATATTAGTTTTGGGGCTAGACACTTTTTTAAAAACTATAAAATAAAATTAAATGATACGATTGAATTCTATAATTATAATATTATATCTAAATTGCATAAATTTATATTTTATCTTTTATTTTTTATATTTTAAAAAATACTTAAAATACATTTGACGGTAGGAGTTGATTCGAGTAAGGTATTATTTGTGCTCATTGACGCAGCCTACACATCCCAAACTTCTTATAATTGATAATCAATACTTACTATTAAAAAAGATAATATCAAAAATAATAAGAAATATCAATTTAGTGAAAGGTAAGACCAGTAAAAAGTATCTTGCATTACCCTTATTATAATTTATACATGAAATCCTAACACTTGCTCTTAAATAACTGGTAGCACTATGTCAATGCGTGTAACTATTAATTTTAAACTTGTATGCTACTAATTAGACTAGCTGGAAACTGATTTATTAGTGGTTATTATTTATGATATCCTGAAGTATTTTTTAGTGTACTGTGTTGGACCCTTAATATTTGGGCAAGGTTATATATAATATTTGAAGTTTTAAACTAAAAAATTGTAAAATTTCTGAAAATGATCGATTCTAATTAACTCCACCATCTATATCCTTATCAAATACACAGCTCACAGGTTATTATTATATGTAGTGTTGATTTCGTTAACAATAGATGTATAGGTTTAGAAAAGCTAAACCTGTTTGCTGTGATAATTAAATCCACCTCTGAACTCATGGTGCGTTTGGTAGTTTTCCGGGAAAGACTTTTCAAGAAAAAACTTTTCCGATAAAGATTTTCCCTAGCCCCCTGGAAAACATTTTTCTGTGGTTGTGAGAGAAATAATTGACCCCACATCAAAACTTTCCTATATATTATGAAAAATCAAAGATGGAAAAATTTGTCAACTTGGAAAAGTTGACCAACTTTCCCGGTAAAGTTTCTCAACCAAACGCCCATCAAACTTGCAAAAGTGGGAGGTGCATCAGCATATACATAATCATTAGATTTACGAAACATAAATTAAACTTAAAAGCTTGCCAATGGTGTGTATCTCAGTAAACAATAATAAGTTTTTATAGAATATAAATATACTAGGTATTAAAATTAAAAAATTTTCTTTAATAAGATGTTCTATATGATGATGTTGCTCTCATATATCTCCTATACACACTATCGGACACTAGTTAGAGAAATTCACACCATGATCCTAAGATAGAATTTTGGTAAGGGACGAAGCTCTATTAGGGCTAGGCCATCACTCCCTCTATCCTAAAAATCTTATATATATTTGTATTAAAAAAAGATAAAGAAGACAAGCAGTTACTATATTAATGTAGAAAATTTTAGGAATCGGAGAAATTTTGGATCACAACATAACTGCTACCTTAAAGGTAATCATTAGTAAATTTTATAAAGAGTAGCAAACCGGAAATTATGATAATCATGACCCATAATTATATTCTACCATTTTCGTATTCGGACCATGATACACATCTCAATATGGTTAATATCCATCTTGATTTGTCTATATTTCACATTTTGTTAACTTCTAATAATGTTTTCTCTAATAATTATGTATATTTATCAACTACAAGGGTATAATAAATATTTACTAGGTCAAAAAATATAAATAATAGCTAATTTTATTAATCATAGTAGAAAATGCACATTTTATACATAGTTTTATATTTATGGAAAAATATAAATAAATAATTATTTTTATATTATTTATAGGTTATAATAACCCTTAAGATAATGAACATACCTTTATAATGATTTAAATATATTTAAATTTAATTTTATAAGTGATTAAAGTGAGATGTAAGAACCATCTTGCATTGCAGCAAGATGTTTATCATTTTCGTATTCGTAAATTTTGATGGGAAGTGTAAAAAATGAGTGGAAACTGCTTTATTATCATTTTCTTTTTTTGAGAAAGTAACCACTTGACTATCATGGTTGAGAAGATGAGGTGCTTTAATTCCACATCAACATTTCGTTTTCTAAAATCTAAAATAAAAGATATACAAGTAGTAATAAATGATTGACATCAATATTATTTGGTTTTAAAGGATTGTGTTAATTTGGATTCTGTAATTTATCCAATAAGAATTTTTCCGTATTATGTTTCAACATGTTTTATGATGAATTTACGAGAGACAATATTATTTATGACTTAGTATATAATGCGTATTATGCCCACTAGTTATGTCTTAAAGTAGAAAGAAATCATTTTCTTTATCTAATTTGTTAAACAAGAGCTGCCACCCTTGCTTATTATTAATGAGTGCAACCATGCAAGAGTAGTATACAAAAATCAAAGTAAAAGACATGGTTGAATACAAAAGCCATCCATGCTACCATGCAAAGTACCTTGAACATGCATTGTGTAAGTGAAAGTATCATTTTTCTTAGTAGTACATAAAATTCAAATGCCCAATGCTACATTGACATTTATAATATTTATGAGCATACCATGCACTAGTAAATATTCATCATATATATGTTCTAACTTGCGGCAATATATTTCACTATTACTTAATAATATTCATCATCACTTATTGTTACTAGGCTACTAGCTAATATTCAATATATTTATTAACACTAAAGAATTAACTCAAAGCAATGTCTATCAATATTTGTGGACATCCACCCAAAAATAAAGTATTTATCCTAAGTTGAAAAGAAAACTCTATATTAATGACATTGTTAGTTTGTAGGGTCGACAAAATTTTCTTCTTTCTGAAAAAAAATCAGGTATAGTCACAGACTTTTTATCCGAACTGTAATATTGACCGATTTGACCAATATTTATGTTTCTTTTTTTTCTATTATTGAGACCCAATTCTAATCTAAATATACGTTCATCTGAACTGTCCGAGTCGATCCGATATGAAAATATCCGCTAATAGATACTAATTTATCTTCTAAATTTTGTTCGATGTGGGTCAACCAAACTTCTTGCTTTTGTGTCCCCACAAGAAAATAATAAGTTCGATTGTATGGGCCAAGCATGCGTCTTTAGATTTGAGAAATATGGAAATGTAACATGGGCAACTTGGTAATGAGCAAACTCATCCATTCCAAAATTACAGAGGTAGAAATTACACAGGTGCTCTTAAATGATTGGTGACTCCTATGTTTATGCCTTTAACTTTTAATTTTGGTCCATTGTTTTTTCTTTATTGACTTTATTATTGGTCCAGTACTTGATAGTTGATATTACTCATGTGTTAGTTTTTTAATACTTTGTCTCTTACATATTAATTGTCATAATTTAACTTTTACGGTCTTATATATCCCTCTTTAATTGATAATTTCTTTTATGATATGTTATTAACAATTGCAATATTACACTTTTGTGATAGTAATTTTCGTTATGAATCTAATATTGGTAATTTTATATAGCAATCCATTGAATATATTGGAAAATTTATGGTTAAAATTTTTAAAATTTGACTGTATGATTTCCAAAGAAAACAATTACTATGATACATAGGGAGTATCTGTCATTTTAATTAATGATTTATTTTAGTTAATATTTATATTTTACAATTTGACTATAACATTTATTAATATTTTACAATATATTATTATATATTATTATATATTTTTAATATAATTATTTTATTAAAGTATCTCAATTTTTATCATTATACTATAACTATTGTTTTCTTACTATTCCTCAAACTTAAAGAAACGACAACTTAAGAAATAGAGTGAGTAAATTAAAAACTGAATCTTCTTTCTCTAACCTCCATTTTAATTTAAAACACACAGATACAATACGTATAGACTTACGACAGTAGCGACATGTACGGGTGAGCAGAAAAATCGGGTACCCGAATCCATATACAGATCTAGAACCGGTTTGATCCAGTGGATCTGGATCCGGATCTTAGTTATCTGGATCCGAGACTGGATCCTAAATTTTGGATCCATTTATGAATGGATCCGAGATTGGACCCTAACATTAGGATCTAGAACCGGACCTAGTATCCATAAAATTATTTAATACAAAAACTACTTTAGGGTACTAATAGTGGAGACTACTACTCAATCAATCCACGGTCCACTCTTGAATCTATGTTCCAAACCTATATGGTGGGAAACCCTAATTTTTCTTATAACTTATGCCACTAATCACCTCGACACCTGCTCCTTCAATCGTTATTCAGTCATTCTCCTCCTCACTATACAGTCCTTCTCATTCAAACCTCTCAATCCTCACGTTACCGCCTTCTACGTACCTCTCAAATTTCAATCATCTGTCCCTCGCAAATCTCAATCATAAACAGATACACAAACTTCTCAGTCGTCCCCATCTACTCCCATTCCCTCTCAATCTTCACTGTCGTCTGTTGCGCATAGCCCTGGAAGCCATTGAGTTACAATGTTTGAGACTTTTGACCCATGAACTAGTTGGAAGTAGTGACCGTATAGATAAATGTCATTGAAATTTATAGATTGTAGTTGCCAGCATAAGTATCAAAATTCGTGCAGTGATAATGTGTTTTAAAACCGAGTACCCAGATTCAGATCCATTCCCAATGAATCCGGGACTGGATCCTAATTTTAGGATCCAGCTTGAAATGGACCCGGAACTGAATCCTAAAATCAGGATCCGGTACTAAATGGATCTAGGATTGGATCCATAAATTTTAGGCGGATCCCATGTTTCGCGCACCCCTAGTGACAGGAATTGTTGGAACACACTTTAAACTTAGATATAGAATTATTACTAGAGCTCTCATTATTAGTAGTTTCACCTCTAACAATAACACGTTCAACTTTATCATAATGCACTTCAAGATCAAAATTTTCTTTAGACATCAAATTAGACTTGACATACTAAAAGAAAAAGTTTCATTGTTAGAATATAATATGATCTCGTTAAAGTGCTTGTATAAATGGGACAAAGAGACAACCAACAGAATAGCCTTATCCTCATTTTCAATAGTAACCTCCAAATTTGCCAGATCAATAATGATGGAGTTAAATTCATCAAGATGTTTTTAAATGAGAGTACCTTCAGCCATGGAAAATATATATATATATATATATATATATATATATATATATATAAATGTTCGTTGTGATGGATTTTGTTGGCGAGACCTTTGGTTATGTAGAGAGACTCAAAGCCAACCAGAGTTCTGCAGTAGTAATTTTGTTCCACACCTTACGGAGAACCTGAAGTGCTAAATGTAACTGGATCGTCATAAGAACCATGTCATCGAGGTCGTCCCAAACTTCTTCACTCACATTTGTAGGCTTTTTGGATTCTCATCCAAAGCCTTCATCAATCCATTTTGAGTAAGAATGACCTTCATCTGACCTCTCCAAATACTGAAACTGATCACATCGTCGAGCTTCTCAATATCGAACTTAACTGTAAATAAGATCCTAAACTAGGCTAAAAAATTCAACCTAACACTGTTACCACTTGTTAGGATTGAAATAAAGAGCCTAGTATTTGCTGTGGAAGAAAAAAATATATCAGGATGTATACATTAGACAAAAATGACAAGATCAGTACTTAAAATAGGGAGTATAAATTGACACAAGATTTACGTGGAAACCCAAACTGGGAAAAAACCACGAATGACAACGGAGAAATAGTCCACTAGTATAATGGGAGATATTACAAGAGATATCGCAAACGGCGCATAACTCAACATGAATAATCTAAAGGCAAAATAGTAACTCTCAAAATGAGTCACAACCTAAGGATGGATAGAGGTGAAGAAGCTCTCAATTATAAGTGTATAGAAATAGGTTAATAATACTCTATATTTATAGTAAAAGTATAACTGAAAGAACCCTAGAAGGGGGGTGAATAGGGTTATGAAAGTTTCTGCACAAATAATCAGTTGTAAAGGACGTTAGGTTCTCAGTTTTGACGGACTGAGAATTTCCTTCACAGGAAGCAGAAATAGAATTAATAAAGGACAGAATATATAAACTGAATAACCTCCTTTATTGTGAACAGAACACGATGAACCTAGGATGAATGTCCTTAGGTTGTACACAGAACTGAGCGCCTTGCAAAGGACGCTTCTTATTTTATGAATAACAACACACACCAAATTCACCCTTTGGTGTTTACTCTCAATCGATCCTAAGTCCGTCTAGGAATCGATTTCACAAGCATCAATCAACCCTAAATCCGTTAAGGATTGATTACACTCAACTTCTCACAATCACCAAATCTCGCACAAAATAGAAAACGCTATTTCTATTTCGAACACCCGATTTCTTCCATGGAATCGTTGATTTTCCTTGAGCAAGATGTCTTCTATTTATGTAGCTTCCGCATTTAATAGAGCCGTTGCAATTTGGATTCCTTTCTTCTTTGTGTTGAATGATAACTTCCTTAATTGTTGTTTCCTTCTTGGTCTCGATTCAGAATATCTCTACTTCAATCTTTTCTTCTCTTTCCTTGATTAGGTGTTTCCTGAAATAAAGGGATCAATTAGTCAATCTTAAATCAGAAAATAGGTGGCCAAAATTTCAGAGAATCAATTGAGAGATACTTCCCTATTTCGACTGCGCTTTTCAAAACTCCTCGCATATGGTGAACGTCCTTATGTTGCCTTGGGTGAACGTCCTTATGATGCCTTAGGTGAATGTCCTTCTGCCTTCTTGAGATTTCTTTCCTTGCGCATTATATCTTTTCTGGATATTCGAATTTTGACTTTCATTCAAAACCGATCCAGTCGCCAAGGTCCTTGAGCCTGAGTCTATCAATGTCCTTGAGGGGTTCTAACAATAACCTATAACCCTAATACAAGAGTGTCGCCGCAGACCAATATTCATGATGCCAAGGAGTTGTCTCCAAAAAGGAATTGAACTCTACCAACGTGAATATGTATTTAATAAAGCTCCAATTGGAATTCTCCACTAATTAGAAGCATTGCTATGGATGAAGTCTTAATGGTAGGAGTCTTCAAAGGGATCAGGCACCACACAAATTAACTGGTATGATTGGATAAATGGTTGCACATGGTTAAGTTAAACAAAAAAGATGTAAGCCATAAAACCCAACAATCTCCACCTTAGGTCAAATTTTCCAGTAACGTCATAGAACCCCGAAACGTAATCAGATGTGATTAGCATTAATTGAGATCAAGTCAGCCTTAAACTCAACAACAGATGAGGTTGTAGAACCAGTTGTAGAACCTGTAGTAGTAGCAGTAGTAGTAGTAGTAGGTAGAATATAAAGATTGCTTTGCTTAGAACCTTTGAATAAAATTTGACCCTTCGATATTGTCAAAACACCGCCTTCAACTAAATACCTACTACCCTCAAATTCAAGGGTGCCTAAAGATATGAGATTACAATTCAAATTAGGAATATGACGAACGCTTGTAAGAGTTCTGATAACACCATCGTGAATCTTGATATTAAGAGTATCAATCCCAAGAACACCAGTATGGGCCTCACTCTCATCAATAGATTACCAGGTAAGCGAGGGATAATACAGACATCAAATTAAGTCTAACGGAAACCTTGTCCTAAATACATACTTATAAGGAATACCTAAGAACACCCGTATCCACGTCAATTCAAACCCTAATGGTAGTGGGGAGGTTAAATTTTTTACTCTTATACCACTAGAGGAGCACTACGTATATGCATGGCCACTTGCAACAACGTATTGAACCCATTCTGAAATAACCCTTGAAGGGGGTTGATTGAAGTAGTTGGTTAAAATTAAGTCAAGACTACACAACTTAACACACAAGCCAGCCAAGGTCATTGGCATAGCCAAGGATAAGGTATAAAAATGAAATGTAAATGACGAAAATAAAAGAAGATAATACACCAGAATTTAGCTGATGTTCACTCTTCCCAATAGGGCTACGTCACCGGACCTAAACTTGTCTTCACATAGGATTTAGAACCACTTCACTTCTTGTTCACTTAAGAAAAACTAGGTCCTCAATCTCGACTCCCTTGAGTACCTCCAAGGCAAACTTAGAAAAAACTCAATAAAAAAGACATGTCCCCATTGATCTATAACTCACTAAACATTAACAATACTTAGCTACCCAAGTGAGTTTCCCAACTCACTTAATACAAGTCTCATTACAAGAGTATACTTTCAAAACAAGGACCCCATGATACAAGAGACTTAAGAATGTGAAATTACAATGTATCTCTCTTGTGGGATGGTGTGTTTCCCTCCTTTTTCTTCTCCATCTTCGTCCTTTTTTATACCCAAGAGGTGAGGTGAATGTTAGAATTTGGAAAGAACCTTCAGTTGGCAAGATGTCCTCGGAGATCTTCACAAAAATGATTTTTCATTGATTTCTTGTTGGAAACAAAGGACCATGTGATATTTGTTGGAATCTCAGCAATCAAGCATTCCTTAAATAGTTGGAAACCTTCTAGTAGAGATAAATCAATAATTAGTAAGTATAATATTGGAGTTAGATATTGACTTAGATATCATGGAGGAAGGTAACAAATCTGTCAAAACAAATAGGAAAGTATCATAATAAAATATCCAGGTTATATGCCAATAATATTTGAATTTTGACTTTCACTCAAAACCGTTCAAATCGCCGAGATCCTTACGCCTGGGTCTATCGAGGTCCTTGCGCCTGGGTCTACCAAGGTCCTCGGGGGTTCTAGCAATCTCCCCCTTTTTTTTATGAGAGGCAAAATTCAATTGCAGCACGATATTTCTTCCTCTTTTTTTACTTTTATCAAAATGTCGGTAGGAAGCTCCCCCTTAATGTATGAATTGTCCCTCATGTCATGTAGTGACTTAATGAACTCATTAGAACTGAGAGAGGACGCTCCCCCTCAATTCATTCCATGAATAAATAAAGTTCATGAAGGGTTTATAGATGACATACCTTTTAATCTGTGCAAGATGAAGGACATAAGAATTATTTTCAAATTCTTACCCGTCTAATGTCCTCATTGCTGATTGTGTCAATCTCCTTGATGATTGAGCGTCCTTGACTCATTTTGTTGTTTGCAAAATCTCCCGAGGTCCTTTTCACAGCCTTCGACTATGGATCTCCTCAGATACCACTTCAAGCAAGGCCCATAGTATACCATGTAATTTCTCTTTACTTTTCCGTTGTGGGACATTTTTACTCATGGGTGAATCTCAACAGTCTTCCCCTTCACACATGAGTCTCTCCCCGTTGATCGAAAGTCTCTTTTTTCTTGCCAAGATTTCAAGTCACCATCAAGAGCCCATCATAATCGCACCTTACTTTACAGAATCGCACCCCTACTCCACCTAAGTCTTATGCCACTACTCTGCTTCAAAAGTCTCAGTCGCGCCTTACTCCACAGAGTCACACCCTACTCCACTTGAGTCTCATGCCCCCACTCTGCGCCTTCAAGAGACCTAGTCGCGTGTGTGCCATGGTCTCTACTCTTGTCTATGGTGATTTTTACGGGACCACCTTCCCACACCTTGCGCCTAGCCGAACAAACCATCGGCTCTGATACCCAAGAGGTGAGGTGAATGTTGGAATTTGGAGGAACCTTCAATTGGTGAGATCTCCTTGAGATCTTCACAAAAATGGCTTTCCATTGATTCCTTGCTGGAAACAAAGGCCAACGTGATATTTCCTGGAATATCCACAATCAAGCCTTCCTTAAATAGTTGGATACCTTCCAAGAGAGATAAATCAATAATTAGTAAGGTATAATATTGGATTTAGATATCGTGGAGGAAAGTAACAAATTTGCTAAAATAATTAGGAAAGTATCATTCTAAAATATCCAGGTTATATGTCAATAATATTCGAATTTTGACTTTTATTCAAAACTGTTCCAGTCACCAAAATCTTTGTGTTTGGATCTATCGAAGTCCTTGTGCCTAAGTCTGCAAAGTCCTTGAAGGGTTCCGACACATTCCTTTTGTTCAACAAAAATAAACCCTACCTTTATCTCAAGCTTAACAATGAAATACGCATCTAGCTTGACAACGAAACTTGCATCAAAATACACAACCATTAAATTTGTGCATGGACCACCTATGAATGATACACTATATAGTATTTAAAATTTCTTTTAACAAAGTATATATTCTACTGATGTCACTCTCATATAACTCTTCTTTCAACAATGGTAAGGATTATCAAAACATTGATAAAATTCCATTCTAGCAAGCTTCAAATGAGATCACATTGATATAATATCATATTAATTCAATATGATTATACAAGCTACGGATTGCATGTAGCAAATTTAAACATTGATACATGAAAAGAACCTTCTCAACAAAAAAAAACAAACAAACAAACAAACAAACCCTGTTAAATTGGGTTATTTACATTTGGACCCTGAAGTATATGGGTATTTATTTCCTGGACCCTTAAATTTCATTGTTTATATTTGGGACCCTAAAGTTTATGGTTGAATAAAAAAGGACCTTAAATTTGTAGTTTGAAAAAAAAGACTCGTGTACTGTTTTTCTTTTTCTTCTCATGTATTGAATTTATCTCTCGATTAGCGCCAAACTTCAGGACTAACATTAAAACTGATATTGAAGTTGTAATACACCTCTCTTATTCATGCCGGAACTAATTAGACTCTGTTGTAATACATCTCTCTCATTCATGGTGGAACTACTTAGACCCTTGGTACTTCAGGGTCTAATTAGTTCCAACATGAATAAGAGAGGTGTATTATAGCTTCAATATCAGTTATAACCTTATTCATGAAGTTTGACGCTAATCGGGAGATAAATTCAATCATGGGAAGAAAAATAAAAACAATACACGAACATTTTTTTCAAAACTACAAAATTTAAGGTCCTTTTATATTCAATCATAAGCTTTAGGGTCCCAAATATAAAGAATAAAATTTAAAGATTCAGAAAATACATAACCCTATACTTCAGGATCCAAAATGCAAATAACCCATGGTTTTACGCTCAAAAATACATTCTGAAACCCACATGGGCTTACAATATTGATTCATGTCTGCAATAAGAAGTCCCATATGAAAGGTTTATCTTGGGTAGATATCTAACAAAAACAGCAGCGACAAGCATGCATGGTTGCATACATGCTCTTTTTTTTCTTTTTCTTTTTTTTTTTTTTTTGCTGTTATACTTTAGTCAACTAATTTCTTGATAGATACTATTAATAGACATTTTAAATTATATTACTGCACGATGATTCGAGCATTCTCCGTTGGATATGGCCTCATAACATGCCAAGTAGGGCTAATTAATCCAATCCATTAATTTGACAACTAATAGGATTAATTGACCAGTAATTTTAAATTTACACTACTTGCCCTTTTTCATGCGCCGTAGATTCATGGAAAAGGAACTCTTTTTTTTTCTTTTTTCTTTTCTTATGGGGGCCTAAATATGTCTTATGAGTATAAATATGCACATGTACCAACCATGCAAATGTAGACTCTCTAAACTAGGCTATCTAAAGAAGTAACAAAATATGGCATCCTTCATGGTCATACCTCACCAAATTTATCTTATTGTACTCTTGCACATTTTGCTCCTCTCTTCTCCCACAACCTCTCAACCTCCTAACCCTAACACCATATGTAACCATACCCCTCACCCGGAATTTTGCAAGTCTGTACTAACAAAAAATAAGCAGGCTAAGTCGATACATGACTATGGTCGATTCACCGTAAGCCAATCTTTGTCTATGAACAATGATTTCCTCTCTTTAGTAAATCGACACCTCCAATCTTCAAAATATGGGCAATCCCTATACTATGCCTTAGAGGATTGCCAATTCCTGGCCGGTCTTAGCACTGAGTACCTCTCTAGCACTGCTAGAGCCATAGGGTCTTCTGACACCCTAGGCACAGCTAAAGCTGACAAAGTCCAAACAATGCTTAGCGCAATCCTAACCAATTTAGATACCTGCAACGATGAAATCCAATCAGCCATACAGTCAAGGTCGTCTGGGGGAGAATACCAGGTGAATGATCTAACTTCCTTTTTAAAGAACGGGTCCATGTTATATAGTGTGTCCCTAGCACTTTTCACCCATGGTTGGATGCCAAAGTCTAGGCATGGGAAAGGGAGACAACTATATGATGGTCATCCATTCCTACAAAATGGCTACTTCTTCATCAATAGGAAAGTTGACCCAAGTGGTTATTACTTACCCTTGAAGCTTGACCAAATGGTGAATAACCATTGTGGTGAAAGTAACAACCATGGGAGGAAGTTACTCCAATTGGGAGATATGGGGATTGTTGTGAACAAAACTGTGGTGGTAAATCCAGATGGAAGTGGGAATTTTACCACCATAACAGATGCAATTGCATCAGCCCCAAATAACACCAAATCAAACACGAGTTACTATGGGATTTATGTGGTTGCTGGGGTTTACGAAGAATATGTAGTTGTACCTTCAAATAAGAAGTATTTACTGCTGTACGGAGATGGGATTAACCAGACAATAATCACTGGTAACCGGAGCGTTGGGGGAAATTGGACTACTTTCAATTCTGCCTCATTTGGTAAGCCATTTTCGCCTATATTTGCAAACTTTTTGATAGTTGATCATCGTCTATGTTGTTCTTGCTTCTAGATTGATACTGATGGAGACAATAACTCAGTATAAATCTCATTTAAGGCATATATAGGTAGGCTCAGATTAATTATTAGCATATTTCTACCAACAAAAAGATTGATTTCAAAGCTTACTAGCTAGTAGGGTTGGTAAATTTTTGTCTTCCTGAGAACCCAAATTTGTTCGATTTGGAAAAATAAATTGGGTATCGTTACCATACTTTTAACTGTATTTAGAATTTTGTACAACCGGTCAAGTATGAATTCAAATCCAAGTCAGGGTCAAGTTTAATCATTCGGGTCGGGTTGTGTGGATTTTAATGAAAATTCTCATCCTGTTGTATTCACCTGTTCGGACAACCAGGTTCAAATGTGAGTGCACTTAGAGTGCGTTTGGTTGGTCAATAATCCTGGGGAAATGGTCAATTTTCCCGGGTTGACTTATTTTTCCCATTTTTGGATGTGGGTTGACCTCGGGAAAGTTTTCACGATGGGCCCAACATTTTCTCCATTTTCCTAGGGAAAATTTTTCTTAGGGATGTTAAAGGAAATTTTCCCCACGGAAATCTTTCCCATGGAAATCCCAAGAAAAATTTCTCTGGGGTTCCTACCAAACACTCCCTTAGTTTAAAGATACTTTTGGTCCAATTTTCCGAGAAAACTTTTCGAAAAAACATTTAGACATTCGAGCCTGGGTTAGGTCAAACACAGTCTCAATGAAAACATCAAAAATAAGTATTACAAACTCTGACATTCGAACAACTGGTCTGTGTCTGAGTTCAGCGATCAAGCTCGAATTAGTCATTTAACAGGGTTCAGATTTGTTAATATTATCAAGATCCAATTATTACCCAAACTCTTTTTTTTTTTTTTTGGAGGGGGGGGGGGGGGGGGCGACCAGCTAGCTAGAATATGCATTATAATTTTCATATTAATGGAGTGTCACCATAAATTACTCGTCGCATGGCCAAGTTTTTTGCAACTCCTCAATCATGATAATGTGGGTTTTTTTGTTTGGTGGACCCCGAAGTATAGTGATATTTATTTTCTGGACCGTTGATTTTTATTGTTTATTTTTTGGATCATACAGTTTATGAGTTGAGTAAAAGAGGACCTTAAATTTTGTAGGTTGAAAAGGAGATTCGTGAACTGTTTTTGTCTTTCTATGTTTGAATTTATCTCACGATTAACGTCAAAATTCATGAGTAAGGTTAAAACGGATATTGAAGCTATAATACACATCTCTTATTCATGTTAGAACTAATTAGACCCTGAAGTACCAAGGGTTTAATTAGTTCCGATATGAATAAGAGAGGTGTATTACAACTTTAATATTAGTTTTTAACCTTACTCCTGAAGTTTGACACTAATCGAGAGATAAATTCAAACATGGGAAGAAAAAGAAAAATAGTACACAAACCTTTTTTTTCAACCTACAAACTTTAAGGTTCTGTTTTATTCAACCCATAAACTTTAGAGTTCCAAAAAGAAACAATAAAAATCAAGTATTAAGAAAATAAATATTCATATACTTCAGGGTTCAAAATGCAAATAACCCTCATAATGCACTCTTCAAAGAAAAGTCAAAATAGCGTATTTTCTGCATTAATTAACACATTAATTGCTCCAATAATTTAGCTCCCTTTATGGAAGCACTACCCAAATTTATGATACGTTAATTATTGTTGACTAATCATCAATTAAGGGCTTAATTAACCTTAATTCAAATTATGGTTCCTCTAAGACGGACAACTAACTACTCTTCGTAATTTCCTTGCTTAATTAATTGTTTTGCAGCTACGACATCGTTGGGATTTGTTGCCGTTAACATAACGTTCCGTAACACGGCGGGACCCGCCATGCACCAAGCCGTGGCCCTCCGAAGTGGGGCCGACCTATCCGCCTTCTACCGGTGCAGCTTTGAAGCGTACCAAGACACATTATACACTCATTCCATGAGGCAGTTCTATAAAGAGTGTGACATTTATGGAACGGTGGATTTTATATTCGGCAACGCTGCCGTAGTGCTTCAAGATTGTAACATATATTCTAGACAGCCCATGCAGGGCCAATACAACCCCATAACGGCCCAGGGCCGAACCGACCCAAATCAAAATACGGGTACTTCAATCCATAATTGTAACATCCAAGCAACCGATGACCTGATCTCCAGCAATTTCACTGTCCGTACATATCTTGGGAGGCCATGGAAGGAGTATTCTCGGACCGTCTACATGCAGACCTTCATGGATAGTTTGATTGACCCAGCGGGTTGGAAAGAGTGGTCCGGGACTTTTGCCCTAGACACATTGTACTATGCCGAATACAACAACACCGGACCCGGGTCAAATACGACTAACCGGGTCACTTGGACCGGGTACCATCCTGCAATAAATGAGACAGAGGCCTCTAGTTTTACAGTCTCTAACTTCATACTGGGTGATTATTGGCTCCCATCCACAGGAATACCCTATACCGGAGGTTTTAATTGATGTTTCAAGAGGCTAGCTACAATGGTGGATTAAAGCTAATGTTCATGTACATTTTAGCTCTAATTTGTCCCAAATTCTTTGATTGAATTTGGTAAAATTATTATAGTGGTCATAGTAATTTCTAAATTAAGCTTGTTGTTTCAAAGATTATTCATGTAGTACAAATTCTAACAACATTTACATATCTTCAACAATAAAATGTGTTTAATTGTTGACATGGGAAAATATTACAAGCAATGAATTTGGATGTCTTTAAGACTATCTCATATGACACAATTATCATAAGATAGAGTATATATCCACAACACAAATATTGTGTTGTTCAACTATAAAAGAACTTAACTAGTCTGGACTAACTTTCGTGCGAATCTCTTAAGTCTTAATTAAGCTTTCATGAAAACGAAATTAGAAAACTAACAAGATATATCAATCACAAAGCCTTAAAAGCGTTTCAAACAACTTCCATCATGCCCGAAAGTAGCATCAAATCTTCGATTACGTAATTAGAAAGAGTAATAATCGAGTTGCTTGTTACATAGCTTGATTTCAAGTATTCAACGTTGCAAATGCCATGAGGAAGATTTGCTAGACATGCATCTTTTAGCATGAATGTGTCATGAAATTCATTCTTATTCTTGAAAGGAAAAAAGGGGCCCTAAGAATATAACCTAATCGTCTTATATTAGGATGTAGAAGTTGATTTCCAACAAAATAGTAGCTCAAAAATAGATGGAAATATGAGGAAGAAAACAGTTATTTGCATACAAACACTTAAGCATCCAAATTTGGATATAACAGCTATTAACCATCAGAATAAAATCATAAACGTCTTATGCCAAATTATTCTCAAAACCTCACAAAATTTTAGTTAACTTTTTTATGTTGTAATTAATCCTCCCTTAATTCTCCCTCAATTCAACTTTCATTCCCCCCCTTTTTTTTTCTTTTTATAATTTGTTGTATAGAGTTACTCACCAAAACCTAAAGCCCTCTCACGCTTCTGCGGAAGGGAGGGCCTAGGCAGCTCTCTCTTCTCTCATTCTTCCTTAGAAAAATTTCAAACTTTTCTTTTTTTTCCCTTTTTTTCAAAAGGAGAGCTGCCACATATGTTAGCTTTAATTTGTTATTACTTCTCCAAAACTAACAATTAATCGAATACGTACATAAGGTTCAAATTGAAGGGGAAAACATATAATGTCGCGGGTTGTGGTGATAGTGTTTTCCTCATTGCTTTTGGTGGGGTTAATTGGGGCTGTTACCTTCGGGTTTGTGGCTAAATGGAAAGAGACCGGTGAAGAAGAGAACCAAAAACAGGTGCAAGCCACCACGAAGGCGGTCCAATCTATGTGTCAACCAACGGATTACAAAGTGGCTTGTTTCAAGAGCCTAGAGGGTGTCCACAATGATGACCCTAAGGAGCTTATAAGGAAAGCGTTTGAGTCGGCCAAGAATGAGCTAGACAATGTGTCTCACAACTCGCCTGTCTTGAAAGACCTCGAAAAAAACCCTAAGACCTCTGAGGCTATTAAAAATTGTAGGGAACTATTTCAGGATGCCATTGATGACCTACAACGGTCGTTTGATGAGATGGGAAGGATGGATTGGAACCACGCCGCAAAGATGGTGGGGAACATTAAATCATGGCTAAGTGCCGCGATCACCTATCAGGACTCGTGTCTTGATGAGTTCGATAACTCTACAGGGGATGCCGCCAGTAGGGTCAAGAAGGTTCTAGAACTTTCCATGCAAATGTCGAGCAATGGGCTCGCGATTATCAATGACATGGCTACATTGCTTGTGAACCTTGAGCCATCTTCCCTTAACAAACGACGCCTCCTAGGGGTCAAGACCCAACAAAGGAGGCTCCTAGGGTCGCTCTACGAGCAAGTGTTAGGTCACGACGATGATGGTGAGGGAATAATGCCATTTTGGATCGATGGAACCCGTCGGAAGCTTCTAGAAGCTTCCGGAAACTCGGAGGAGCTTAAGAAGAATGCCAATGTGGTTGTGGCTAAGGATGGAAGTGGCAAGTACAAGAGTATTGGGGAGGCCTTGAAGGAAATCCCTAAGAAGGGGAATGATAGTTTTATTGTGTACATCAAGGAAGGAAAATATAACGAGTACCTTGTGTTGGAAAAGTGGATGACCCATGTTGTGTTTGTTGGTGATGGACCCAACAAGACCAGGATTACACATAATAAGAACTTTGCCGATGGTACAAAAACATGCAAAACTGCCACTTTATGTAAGTTTTTTTACTCATCTCATCAACTCTAACATATTCTTTTCATTTGCTTGCATGCATACATACATATATATAGTTTTAAAAGTCAATTATATAATTTTTTTTTCAATTTAATATATATATTTATGGTTTTTAATACTAAGACCTTGTTCTTTTAGGAAAATGATAAAAGTCTTGTGCAAGACACATATTATGTGTCTTGTCACTATAGAAAATCTATATATTTGTTAATTAAATTGGAAAAAAGTTACATGATTGACTTATATGACTATAATAATATATATAAATTGAATAAAATCACACATTTATCGATATTTTTTAAAATTTACAAAAAGACGTCTAAAATATGCCCAACGGATGGGGTTCATTCGTTTATGTGTCAATTTTAATTGTTGACGTAGCTAACACATTCCAAACTTCTTATAATTGATAATTAATCGTATTTGCCAAAAAATTGGAGTTGAAAACGATAATAATTATTGATTTCATAAGGGATAAGACATTCAAACAGTGTCTTGGGGCAAGACACTTTGCGGTTTCACATCGTACCTGCATATTTTTCTACATTTATTACAATCTTTTCATATCATACCATACCATTCCACAGTTTACTACAACAATCACAACTTTCCCACTCCTTACTTTTCTCTCTTCTCACTTTTCTCCTCTACTTTTTACATTCTCTTCATTCACCTATCACATTTCATTCTTACCACAAACTTTATCATATCTTACCATACCGTACCACACTTTCTACAACATTGTCATACCATACCATTTACCGCGCCCAGTTTCCCACACTATATAACAAGGTCTAAGATAAGACACCCATATCATTTTAAACTATCCAAACTTACCTAGCTACTTTGAAAAAAGTCATCACCTACTTATATTCATTTAAATCTATCCAAACTTATATGAACTTACTTGAGCAAACTTCTGTACTAATCATCAACTCTTAATCCTTTAACAAAAATTATTGTCTCTGAATCCTTCAAGCTCATAAACTTTTACATTATTTGTCACAAATATTCTTGGGAACTATTTCATGAGCTTATTTAACCTGACCTTACTTATCAAACTTCTACAGTACCAATGAAAATAACATAACCTTACTACCATCTTAGGCTCTGCTTGGAAGGAGAGTAAAAAATGGGGAGTAGGAGTTCATATGAGTAAAGGAGGGTGAGAGTATGGGAGGGTTCATAAGGGTAACGTACAACTTACCCCTACTTGGGAGAACATTTTGGAAAGTTCATAAGAGTAAAGTGTTAAACGACATATTTACCCTTTTATATTATATGTAATTCAATATAATACAATTAGGGTTAGAGGTATAATGGTTATTTTCTATGTTATATATGATATAATTATATGAAACACTTGTTTACACCCCAAATTAGGGTGTTAAAAAAAAAACAAGGGTAAAGAGGTGTAAAGGAGAGTAAATCTTACTCTCCCTTACCCTCCCTTAGCCTCCCTCACTCTCTTCCCAAGCAGGAGTAAGGAGGAGTAGGTACCCTCCTTAACCCCTCCTTACTCTCCTCTACCCCTCTCCCAAGCAGACCCTAAGTTTTTTTAAACTCACAAACTTCTACATTCACCTCCCACAGCTGTTCTCGGAGACTATTTCACAGCCAAAGACCTCGGCATCGAGAACACGGCCGGAGCCGCCAAGCACCAAGCCGTAGCCCTCCGCGTGGAGTCCGACGAGTCCATCTTCCACAACGTCCACATCGACGGCTACCAAGACACCCTCTATGCCCACACCTACCGTCAGTTCTACCGCGACTGCTGGATCTCCGGCACCGTTGACTTCATCTTCGGTGACGCAGCCGCCTTCTTCCAGAACTGCACCTTCACCTTCCTTAAGCCCCTGGACGGTCAACCCTGCGTCCTGACCGCCCAGGGCCGGCTCGAGCGGCACCAGTCAACGGGGATCATCATCCACAAGAGCAAGATCGTGGCGGCGTCCGAGTACGGAAAGGACAAGAACAAGTACAAGGCGTACTTAGGGCGGCCGTGGAAGGAGTACTCGAGGACGGTTATAATGGAGTCGAGTATCGGGGGGTATATCGAGCCGGAAGGGTGGACGCCGTGGAAGGAGAGGTTCGGGGTCGAGACGTGCTTTTACGGTGAGTTTAGGAATGAAGGGGAAGGTGCCAAGATGGAGAAGAGGGTCAAGTGGAAAGGGGTTAAGACGATGAGTTATGAAAGGGCTCAGAAGTTTATGCCGTTGAAGTATTTTGAAGATGATGGGTTTATTCAATTGGCTGGGGTTCCTTATGATCCTAACTTGCAATCCTCCAAACCTAGTGAGGGCCCTGAATCAGGTAAATATATATACTCCCTCCGTTACATATTAACTGTCGTCTTTGGAAATTGTGCAGTCAAATTTTGAAATTTTTGACCATAAATTCGATTTCTTAATGGACAATGATACACATCTTGACTCAAGATGGTTAAGAACCATCTTGATTTTGCATAATTCACATTTTTGTAATTTTTAATAATATTATCCTCTTCGGGATCTAGGGCTGTCATCTGGCAAGTTTCCTGTAAGTAGGTTGAAATAAGGGCAACTTTTTGTCCCTCTCCGTCTAAGTTGAATGTAGGCTTGGGTCTTTCATTCAGGGCCTATTGGGAAAAAAGGCTCGATAAGGCAGATTTGTGGGAAGACGTCGAAGCGGGTTTAGAATCAATCACATCCGCTTTTTCTCAAGTAATTATATATATTTATCAAATATAAGAGTATAGTATTTATTTGCTAGGTCAAAAAATATTAATGATAGCCTAATTTTATCAATCATAGTAGAAAATACACATTTTATGCATATTTTTATATTTATGATAAAATATAAATAAATAAATATTTTTATATAATTTATAAGTCATAATAACCTTTAAAGTAATGAAACTTACCTTTATAATGGTTTAAATATACTTATATTTAATTTTTTTTAGTGTTTTACATAAAATGCAAGATGGTTAAGGACCATCTTACGTCAAGATGTTTATCATTTTCGATTTCTTAATATATACAATGAGTTGCTATATAAAATTATCACCATTAGATTCATAACGAAAAATACTATCATAAAAGTATAATATTGCAATTGTTAATAACATATTATGTAAAGAATTATCAATCAAAGAGTAATATTGGAGACCGTGAAAGTCAAAATTATGACAATTAATATGGAACGGAGGGAGTAGCTAACATGCCTTAATTAGATTATTACTCTAGTGTAATTAAATAGCTTGATTGGCCATGGTTGTTACTCCCTCCGTTCCATATAAATTGTTTGTTTCTTAAAATCGTGCAGTCAAATTTTAAAAATTTTGATCACATGTTATTCCAAATATACAATGAGTTATTATATGAAATTACTATCATTAGATTCGTAACGAAAAATACTATCATAAAAGTACAATATTGCAATTGTTTGACATATTATGTAAGAAATTATCAATCAAAGAATAACCTTGGAGATTGTGAAAGTCAAAATTGTGACAATTAATATGAAACGGATGGAGTGTAGCTTATTGTTGTCCTTTTTTTCTTGTACCGACTATGTATCATATTGTTTGTCCATATAACTAAATTTAGAAGTCTAATATTTAATTGGAAATGAGGTGAAAGTTATGTGATATATCAATACCACCCCTATATTTTTCTTGTGAAGAAAAAGTAAAAAGAAATGAAAGGTCAATTGTAGTAAATATTAGGGATATGATAGGAATTACCGTTATTAAAATTATGAAAGATATAAATATTATAGGACAAAAAAGTTAGTTATAAGGACAAATACTTTGAAGGGGGTATTACTCTGACTCTTAGTTTATTGTCATTTTCTCATGTTAGCTAAAACTTTAACATGTGGGTTCTACATTTGAAATATGGATTAAAGGTGCTCTAACTTTTAATTAAGAACAACTATTATTTAGCATAATATAGGAAGTTTAGGGGGATTGACAAACTTATTATATCTATAAACTCTACAGTCTAAATGCTCTTAATAAATTTATGAGTAAACTAAAATGAAAACATGTTAAATACATGATCCACTATCACAAAAAGGGAATTTGATCATTTTTATTCTAAGATTTAAGAAAACATTTAAGCTATAATATATGATAATAATTTACAACATTGCACCTCTTCAAGATTTGTGAAATATCACTCCAAATTTGGATTTAGATTTGGATTTGACCATTAACGTAATTTATACCTACATACAGGTAACGATGACAACAACGACGACGACACAACAAGCTCTTCCTCTTCCTCGACGGAGTCTCCTGAGAGCTCGCCTTCACCCAAATCCTCATCCTCGGAAGACAAAGAAGCCCAAAGTGGAGACGAAAAAACGGACTCCGGCCCAACACCAAGCTCATCAAGCGATAAGTCAAGAAGCTCAAGCTCAAGCCCATCCGCAGATGAAAGAGGGCTTTCAGAGATTAAAACTATGCGTGATCTAGAAAGAATGTTAGAGGCCAATGATGAAGAACTTCCTGCACATATGGATCAACCCTCTAGCCCAGCCCATGAAATATAAATGGGCCTAGGTTAAACCCTCTGTTGGGCCTCCAGTAATCCCAAACTCGAGCCCAAATCATCAAATATTGGGCTGGCTATGTGGGCTTCTGCTCTATGATTGGATATACTGAAATTAGGCATTTGTAGTCCTGATTGTGAAGTTGATTCCTTAATACTTTTTTTTTTTACTTTTCCTTAAATCATTAGACTTTAATATTTATTTGCTATTTTATTAACAAAAGCATTACAGTTTTAGCTACCATTGATGGTTACAGAGAACTGTAACATCCATCCATATATTCATACTTTGGGAGTAGTTTTGCATGTTGTTGAGCTCATTAGACAAAAAGAATTGCCATGTGGTTTTCCTCATGTCATTAGTATTATTTCTTTCAAAATTTAATTTTTTTTAAGAATAATTATCAGCCATAAGTGAAAAAAAAAAACACTTGAAAGTCATCTCCCTAGTAATCAACTCAAAAGGAGATTTGTTTTTCATAAATTAACAATTAATTAATCTTGGGCACTATTTGCATATTGTACACATATGAGTAGCACTTACTCTAAAGGGACTATATTCTTTTATAGATTTGGCAATATTGTTACAACTAAGAGTGTGTTTGGTTGAGAGGAAAACGATTTCTGAGGAAATGATTTTTCATAAGAAATAGTTTTCCAAGGAAAATGGGTTTTCATGCCAAATTTTCCCTTGTTTGGTAGGAGATAAATTATTTTTCGGAAAATGATCATTTATGTCGATATAAGTAGCGATATATGTTACAAATGAAAATATTTGGAGCTCAAAATTCATATTTGAGCTTTTCTTAAACATTTCTATCGTGTTATAAAGTTTCGTGGTAAACCGATAAAATTGAATTTTGCTTTTAAGTTTCAGTCATATTTAACCGCAAAAAAATGTCGACAAAAGTGGCTATATATGTTACAAATGAAAATAATTGGAGCTCAAAATTCATATTTGAGCTTTTTTAATCATTTCTATCGTATTGTAAAGTTTCGTGACAAACTGAGAAAATTGATTTTGCTCTTAAGTTTCAGTTATATTTTTTAACCGCAAAAAAAATGTCGATAAAAGTGGCGATATATGTTACAAATGAAAATATTTGGAGCTCAAAATTTATATTTGAGCTTTTCTTAGTTCATACTATCAAATCATAAAGTTTCGATTCAAACGGTTCAGTTTGAATTTTTAAAAGTTTCAGTCAGTTTTAGGGCAAAAACTTCTGATTTGATGTATATCGAAATAAATGTTATCAAATAAAAATATTTTGAGCTAAAAATTTATATTTGAGGTTTTTTTAATCAATTCTATCGTGTTACAAAATTTCGAGCAAAACCGTTAATGTTAAATTTCGGCCTCAAATTTCAGTTAGGGTTAGTAGTAAAAATCGATCCAACAATCAATGGTGGAAAATGATTTTTCTAGGTTGATCAAAGGAAGTCAATTTCCTCCCTTTAAAGGAAAATGATTTTCTTTGGAAATGATTTTCTAAACTTTTTTTGTACCAAACACTAGAAAATTGGGAAAACATTTTCCAAAAAAAATATTTTCTCCCCTACCAAACACACTCTAAGTATTATGTGTACCTAATTTTCATGTGTAATGCGAGAGAGTACTAATAAATCAAATGGTAGTTTTTCAACATGAGAATTAAAATTGAAAAATGAAACAAATTATTCTCGTTGTAAATCACAATATTATATCATTGAACCACCTCAATCAAAATCGATTGTAAACTTTTGGTGGGGATAATTTCACATAATATTAGAACTATATCGATTAGTAGTTTATGTATTTGGTTGATATGGTTCTACATTTATCAGAGTCAGGCTAACTGAGAAGTTCTCAGTTTCAAATCTCAACAGTCTCATATTCATTTGTGCAACGTGAAGGAGGCACACGTAACATCCACTATACAGTATCAAAGGGTACTCAAATCACGTGAGGAGCGCGTTAGTGTAAAATCGACATTAAACCTTTAACCATCAACCTAAATTTTTATCTAAGATGGTTCTACATGTAAAATTGAAAAAAAAAAGGCTATGCATAAGAAGAGGAAGACAAAAAAGATAGTTGATGGTAGGATATTTATTTTGTTTTGTCATGGACGATATCAAACTACACATGCAACAAAACAGTGAGCAATATGCCATTGATGAGGAGGTTATTACGAAAATGATAAACATCTTGGCTATATATTACGAAAATGATAAGAATCGTCAGTCCATCCATGGATTAATTATCTCATATTCATCACCACACATACCCTCCCTCCCCCCCTCCCCCCCTCTCTCTCTCCATCCAATGGCGGTTGGCTTGAGCTTTGTAGAGTTAGATGTTGTGTTCTACATGGATGTTATGTCATGGCTGTTGAGTTTGTTATTATGTAGCCTGATGTTAGTTAGTGAGTTGGGTGGCTCCTAATTACCTCTTTTCCCTCTACTTTTTCTAGGTGCTTCGCTCTTTTCTATATATACTCATGTATTAGCTGATGTATTGATTATGTTTTCTAGATCAATAATACTCTTAAATCTTCCCATATTCTCTTGTTTTACATGGTATTAGAATAATAGGTTCTTTTTCCTGAAGCTTACTGTTTACTTTTTCTGATCAATTTGATTAGTTTTTCTTGCCTTGGCTGTTTCTCTTGCATGTCATAATGACTGCTGAGAATTACAACACAGACCCTCTTTTCTTGAAACCTTCAGATCCTCATGAGATGAGCTTGACCAATGTCAAGATGGATGGAACTAATTTCCATCAATGGAGCAGGGCTGCACAAATATCCTTATGCACGAAAATCAAGATTCACCTGCTACCAGATCAACTTCATCTATGTCACCTACCCTTTTCTCCTATGCAAATTTATCCCATTTATCACCAACTTAGATGGCTTCTTTAGCAAACGCTCTCCAATGTCCAGAACCTTCATCCTATAACCAAGCTAAGCAATTTCCTGAGTGGTTCAGGCTATGGAGGTAGAGTTAGCTGCTTTTGAACAGAACCACAATTGGATTCTCACTGAGCTACCTGTTGGGAAGAAAGCTCTCACCTCAAAATGGGTGTACAAGACAAAATACAGGTCAGATGGGTCAGTAGAAAGGCATAAAGCTAAACTTGTTATTACGGGTTTTGAGCAAGTCAAAGACAAGGATTAATATAAGCACACCTTCTCACATGTAGCCAAACTTATTACTGTCAGGTTATTCATAGCTTTGGCTACTACTTATTCTTGGGATCTACATCAGTTGGAGATCAATAATGCCTTTCGTCTTGGGCATATTGATGAGGAAGTGTATATAGCGGTGGCTCCGCCTCAAGATTATCATGTTGCTAAGATTAATGGTAAAGTTTGCAAGCTTCAACGTTCTTTATATGAGTTGAAACAGGCCTCTAGGTAATGGAATGTTGTATTGGTCAGTTTTCTAACTGCCAAAGGTTTCACTCAGTCTAAGGCTGACTACTCTTTCTTCTACAGACAGACAAGTGACAAATTTGTATACATCTTGGTATATGTTGATGACTTGCTGATTACTGGTAATGACTCTAATGGCATTTCTACCTTAAAGCATGATTTGCATCATGCTTTCACTATCAAAGACCTTGGCTTAGCAAGGTACTTTCTTGGTATCGAACTGGCTCGATCATGTCATGGGAGTATGGGACTCTTCTTAATCAGAGGAAATATGTGCTTGACATTCTTAGTGATATTGGTCTTACAGCATCTAAAGCAGCTTCTTTCCCTTTACTCACGGGACTCAAGCTCTCTACTGATGATGGAGATATATTACCTGAGCGTTGGCAGTACAGAAGATTGGTGGGCAGACTCTTGTATCTCACCGTCACTAGACTTGATATTTCTTATGTTGTTCAACATCTCAGCCAATTTCTTCAGGTTCCAAGACAACCTCACTATGATGCAGCTATACATGTTATGAGGTATCTTAAGGGTACCATAGATCATGGGTTATTAAACCCTACTAGTAACACCTTGCGAGTTAGAGCTTATTGTGATGCAGATTGGGGAACTTACAAGTTTTTTCCAGATCTCTCACTGGATTTTGCATTTTCTTGGGAGATTCCTTGATTTCTTAGAAAACTAAGAAGCAAAAGATCGTGGCAAATTCCTCTGCTAAAGCTGAGTATAGGAGTATGTCAGTTGCTGTCTCAAAATTGGAGTGGATAGCTCATCTGTTACAGGACTTCGATGTTCTATATTCTTCTCCCGTTGAGTTGTTTTGTGACAACAAAGCTGCTTACATATTGCAGCCAATCCAATTTTCCATGAAAGGACTAAGCACTTAAATATAGACTGACATTACACTAGAGACAAAGTCTTGGAATGATTCATTCAGGCTCAACATGTCAGTTCACAAGAGCAGCTTGTTGATCTAGTAATCTTATGACTAAGCCTCTTGGTGAAATCCAACATCGATCATTATTTGGCTTCAAGGTTAGGATTGGTTGCTTTTCCACCAATGCCACCTTGAGGGGGGATGTAGAGTTAGATGTTGTGTTGTACATGGCTATTATGCCATAATGCCATGGTTGTTGAGTTTGTTATTATTTAGCCTGAGGTTAGTTAGTGAGTTGGTTAGTTCATAACTTCTTTTCCCTCTGCTCTTTCTAGGTGCTTAGCTCCTTCCTATATATACTCATGTATTAGTTGTTGTATTGATTATGTTTTCTAGATTAATACTACTCTCAAATCTTCCCATATTCTCTTATTTTACAAGCTTCATCATTGCCACCGTAGGTTAGGAAAATAGAGAATATAAATTTTAAGGAACGTAGCCCACAAAACAAGGCAACATGACAACAATGACATTTTTAAAACGATAAGATAAGATCATCCTAAGTTGATTATAAGATTTTTTTTTTTTTGGATGAAAAGTTCATAAGATTATTGGAACTCAAAATATGAATTGAAAATTAAGTTAATATTTATTTTATGGGGTGGCCGTCCTCACTCACAATCTTAAAAAAAATACGTTTATGAATCACGAACTATACTACTATATTAGATATTCGTATAATAAACAAAACATTATGAATCACGAACTATACTACTATATCAGATATTCGTATAATAAACAAAACGTTATGAGTATTTATTTCATTTATCAGAAAATGTCAAAGATTAGCAAGCAAGGATTAGCTAGTAAGTTGACTTCTTCTTCTTCTTATTTTATTTTATTGTACTGAGTATAGTATTTTTTTTTTTTTATGCCATTGGCATCTACATGACTATGTCCAAAGAGTAGTTCTTTTTCACGGACAGCTTGACAATAAAAGTTTTATTGACTTAATTGCACTTGTTAAGTACTTTTAACATTGAAATTAAAATGGTTATATATTTATTTATCTAAATTCTATATCTATAAAAAAAGTTCTTTAATACCTATGTATTAGATAAAATGGTGCATGCTCTTGAATGATAATCGTAATACATTTTGAGATTTGGTTCGTTCAAATACTCTTCATATCTTAACTTACACCTCTTCTTATCGGGTTTTTTGCTTTTTGGACCCCGAACTTTAGGGATATTTATTTTCTGGACCCCCATATTTCAAATTTTATATTTTGGATCCTATACTTTGTGAACCTAAAAAATGTGGCCCGAAGTTATGTTTGACTCCGGCGATGACCTAATTGTTGCCTGAACTTCCCGATATGGCCTTTTATCATTTTTCCTTCTTTTGAATGTTGTTTTGAAATTGACCAAACTTTGACAGTTAAAGGTGTGTAAAATTCATAGGTTCAAAGCGGTAGGGTAAAAGTTAAATTTTGGTAACTTTTGTTAAATTTTGGTAACTTTTTTGACAAATTTATGCTCATATAGGGTTGGAAATCGTGCAAGAAGAGGAAAAAGAAGTTGCGGCTGGAAAATTTTCGAAAGAAAAAAAATTTGATAATGGATTTGAAATTTGGGGGTCCATATTGTTGCCGGAGACAAAGTATAGGGTCCATATTGTTGTCGGAGACAAAGTATAGGGTCCAAAATATAAACTTTGAAATATGGGAGTCCAGAAAATAAATATCCCCAAAGTTCAGGGTCCAAAAAGCAAAAAACCCCTTCTTATCTGTGACTCTCATATTTACAAACGGGTGATGATAAGTGTCTTGCCCCAAGACACTGTTTAAATGTCTTCTCCCTTATGAAATCAATACTTATTATCATTTTTAACCCCAATTTTTTTGACAAATACTATTAATTATCAATTATAAGAAGCTTGGAATGTGTTGGCTACGCCAACAATTAAAATTGACACCCTAACGAATAAACCCCATCCGTTTGGCATGTTTTAGACGTCTTTTTGTAAATTTTAAAAAATATCGATAAATGTGTGATTTTATACAATTTATATATATTATTATAGTTATATAAGTGAATCATGTAAATTTTTTCCAATTTAATTTATAAATATATAGATTTTCTATAGTGACAAGACACATAATATGTGTCTTGCACAAGACTTTTATCATTTTCCTTTACAAAAATACTTTTTTTTTATGGAATTTACAAAAATACTTCCTCTGTCCTATAAAATAGTTTATCATAGGAAATAAAAATTTAAAATAAAATATACATCATTTAATGTAAAGTCTTGTGTTAATTATAGAGAAGAGAAAGAAATCTAATACTCCTTCATTTTCATTTTATCTGTCATATAAATACATGTACATATTAGTAAAATTATGAAGAACTTTCACTATTAATCTCTTAGCATATACAATATTTTAATATATATGTGAAACTGTTATCATTATATTCATAATGAAAAATACTATTGTATTAGTATATAGTTATATTTTTTAAAAATAAAATACTTATATATAAAATTATTAGTAAAAGAAGAATATTATAGACCATAATTCTTAGATTGACAATTAAATGAGCAGGTATATATATTGGGGATACTGCATATCTGCATGTGAGTAAGAGAGAAATGCGAAATAATAAAGTAAACTGACTAGATCAAGTAAATAAGCATACATTAATTAATAATACATGTGACTTGGTACAATATTGGGTTGCCTTTAATATTATTTTAGAAATCGCAATCAAGGGACACGCAGCATTTGATTTTTCAACAAGATTACAAATATAAACACCATTTTCATGGAACTAAGGCAGAAGTATTCATTGCTATCGAAAATCATCAACCAGGGTTTTTTTCAAAAAAAAAAAAAAATCATCCAGTTCTCTCTTTCAATTCGTTCCAAGTGTTGAGGAAGACCTTCAGTATTAGTCATCCATGGCGGAACTAAGTTTCTTTGTTGGAGTCCTAGGTAATACATGTCTTCTTTTTTTTAAACCTTATCTATTCATATATTCCTATGAAAAAAATTTGAACCTTTTTTTTTCTTTTTTGTGATGATTGTAGGGAACATAATCTCATTGCTTCTTTTCCTGGCTCCTGTGTAAGTCCAAATGCTTTGCTAACTTAAATTTATCGATCTAAAAATAGGAAAATTTGCATATACCCTTTCAAGTTTATGATGTTCATAAATTCAACTCTTTCATTTTTGAGTTAATATTTACCCACTCTAATTAAGTTTTTGGACCAATTTTATTTAGCAACTTTTCCAGTGATTGGATGATATGTGACGAAATTTTCTTGCTAAAACTATCGTCATTTTAATAAACAAATTTCACCATGAATCACACATTCATCAGAAAGTTTGTTGTATTCATTGGAAAGGTAAAGAAATGAAATTAATTCAAAAGTTCAGGGTGAGTAAATATTAACTTAAAAACATCAGGGTTAAATTTATAAATGTGATAGGATGTATATTTGAAGATTAGGGCATCGACCAACACAGTTGTGGTTGAAATGTTGCATACTTTATGTTTGAAGATTAGAGCCGATGGTGAGAATAGTACAGAGAGGATCAACAGAAGAATTCAAGAGTATACCATACACATCTGCATTACTATGTGCATCATTGTGGACATATTATGGACTTACAAAGCCTGGGGTTTTGCTTGTGGCCACTGTCAATGGCTTTGGTGTTTTTGCTGAGCTTATTTATGTCACCTTGTTCTTCATTTATGCTGCTTCACCATCAAAAAGGGTACGTATGAGATTTAACTATATTCATCACCGCTAACTTTTTCTTTTCATAATATTTGTCACTTTATATTTTGGGAAGTTGGATTAAATAATCTGAAATTTGATCCGTGATAGACTGAATAATCTAAACTTTAAAAATATCATTGAATAATCGTGTCTGAACTATGACCATATTAGATTATAGTAGCATGCCAACAATATTAATTATTTACCCAATTCTCATTTTCTATAAAAAGTTTCTTTCCATCTTTAATTATTCTCCTTATTTATTTTAATTTTAATATGGTCAAAGTTCATATTCTTTAAAAAAAATGAGGATTGGTAAAAAAAATTAATGCTGGCATACTACTGAAATCTAATACAGTTAAAGTTCAGATTATTCAGTGATATTTTTAAAGTTCAGATTATTCAGTCTATCACGTGTCAAATTTCATATTATTTAAATCCAATTTCCTTTATATTTTTAATAGTATATTAATAATTAATTTACTAAATTATCCTTAGTAACTTGGGTTAATTGGTGGATATTGTATATGCATGGGTGCATGATATGATGCTACGTACGTACAGAGAAGAACAAGCATGGAATTCTTGGGGCTTAATGTGGGATTTTTTGGATTAGTAGTTTTGGTCACATCGTTAATTTTGCATGGTGATCACAAAATCAATACGTTGGGCTTGGTTTGTGCTGCCGCTAACATCATCATGTATGCTACCCCTCTATCTGTCCTGGTACTCACTCTCCATCTCCCTCGTTCCCTCTCAATATTAGAAATTGTATTATCAATTTTAGATCGGCATGTCATGTAAAGAGAGTAATATAATTGTAAGTAATATTGTATGGTTTTTTCAATTTATTATCAAAATATATAGATTATATATCAAAGAAATTAAGTAACTTAAGCAATGTCTAGCTAATTTGTCCAATATATACCCTCATCATTTTCGTATAATTACACATGTTATATATACCTTTTCACTCCTTATAAGTTGTAACTCGTTTGCATTAAAAAAAAATGTATTACCAATTTTAGATTGGAAAAATCGCAAAAACCTCCCCTGAGATTTGGGGAATTAATTTTTTTAACCTTACTGTTTTAGAATTTTATTTAACCACCCTCACCTTTAATGACAGCTTAATTAAAGCCCAAGTCCAATGAAGTATTTAGTGGCAAAAAGTCGGGTTCGGCTCTTATCAGGTTCGATCAATTCGGGTATTCAATCAAAAACCTGAAACCCCGACCCTGATCAAATTTCAATTCGGACAAAATAACCATACATGAACCCGAATGACCGAATTTAATTTTTTGTCAAAACTAAAAATTAAATGAATACTAGATTTTTTGACCAAATATAACCAGATGACTGAATTCGACCCAACGACCGAATATGAAATGTGAGCATCTTTATGTGAGTTTATTAACACTATCCTCATAATTGGGTTCAGTCAACCCGAACCCGAATTGACCAAATCTAAATTTTAACCAATATCTAGTATTCAATTAATTTTTAGTTTTAACAAAAAAATTAAATTCAGTCATTCAAGTTCGGATTTGGGTTCCGGTCTGGTTATTTTGTCCGAATTGAAATTCGGTCAGGGTCGGGGTTTGGGGCTTTTGACTAAATAGCCAAATTGAAATTCGGTCAGGGTCGGGGTTTGGGGTTTTTGACTGAATAGCCGAATTGATTGAACCCGATAAGACCCGGACCTGATTTTTTACCACTAAATACTTCATTGAACTTGGGTTTTAATTAAACTGTCACTAAAGGTGGGGGGTAGTTAAATAAAACTCTCAAACAGTAAGGTTAAAAAAATTAATTCCTCAAACCTGAGGGGGTTTCAGCAAATTTCCAATTTTAGATTAGCATGTTTAATTTTATTATTTCAAACTACGGATCAGATAAAGAGAGTAACATAACTATAAATAATGCTATATATATAAAAAAAAAAATTTCCGTTTAAGATCAAAATATATAAATTTTATATCAAGGAAATTAAGACACGCTCAAGAAATGTCTAGCTTGTACATCGAAAATATACCCATGTCATTAATTTTCATGTAATTATAGATGCATGTTACATACCTTGTCACTCCTTTATAAGTTGTAACTCGCCTGCATAAAAAAAATGGTAAAAGAAATGAAAATCAGTTATGATGATGGAAAAAATAAGTCGTTAATAATAAGACTTTCTTAGCAATTAGCATTGACTTTATTTATTTATTTAGTTTATAAGATTTGAATCGGTTCATTCTTAGCATTGACTTTATGTTGTTTATATTTATGACACATGAAACTGCATGTACTGTTGATTAAGCGGCTCTTAAATCTTAATAGATCATTTTAGCCCCCACCCCCCTAATTGTGCATTGTTAATTAGGGTAATTAGCTAGCCATGTAGGGGTATTAAGTAATGTAATGATGTAATTAATGACTAATTAGGGAATGAAACTTAATGTCGCAGAGAGATGTGTTGAGAGACAGAAGCGTGGAGTTTATGCCATTCTGGCTGTCATTGTTCGTATTTCTTAATTCAGCAGTTTGGAGTTTGTATGCCTTTCTCCTCAAAGATATCTTCCTCGCTGTAAGTGATAATTTTTTATTAACAATCGCAATATTATACTTTTGTGATAATATTTTTTATTATGAATCTAATGGTGGTAATTTTATATAGTAACTCATTACAAATATTGAGAAATTTATAGTCAAAAAATTTGAAATTTGACAGCACGATTTCTTAAGACGACATTTAATATGGAACGGAGATAGTACTATACAACAGTCACGTAGTAATTAATATTAACCAACTAATCAATTAAGTATTAGCATAAAATAATACTTCATCTATTCCATATTATTTGTCACTTTGAAACTTGTGGAGATTACTAATGTTATGGAAAAAAAATCGTAGTTGAAAATAAAAGGATTAAATTTTCTTGTTGGGATTCACCCATGAGTAAGATGTCCCATATCGGAAAAGTAAAGGGAAAGCACAAGGTATATAAGTCAAGTGGGTTCCTTCTCTTAACACCAATTGGTTTTAAATGGAATCTCACTTAACTTATGTATCATGGTCCTTGGTTGAAGTGGACTCTCACCTTGCATTTCTCCCGACATGTCTTCTAATAATGGACATAAGGATGAAACGTAATTAACAATGGGCAAAATCGGTAAATTATTGTATTACTCCCTCTGTTCCATAATTGTAATATTGTTGACTGTTACAGTCTCAAATGTCACTTTTTGATTGATAATTTCTTATATAATGTTTTATTAAAAGTTGCAATATTATACTTTTATGATAGTATTTTTTGTTGCAAATTTAATGGTGGTAATTTCATATAGCAACTCATTATATATATTGAACAATTTATACTCAAAATTTTTAAAATTTGACTGTATAATTTCCAAAGACGACAATTAATATAGAACGGAGGCTGCAGTAAACATGAGGCTGAAAAACATTTGTATGAATTGAAATGATCAGGTACCAAATTCAGCAGGAGTAATTCTTGGAGCAGTTCAGTTGATAGTCTATGCAATTTACTGGCGGCCAAGAGAAGACCCAGCTCAACAGCCTCTCATCGTGTGATTTTTTCATTAAGCCATGCAATTTGATTCTTTAATCACACACTAATTAATCTACTAATCTCCCATATTAATAATGGACTAACATGTGGTTAATTAGTGGCTTGCAACTCGTACAGTACGTCTCCTAACAGGCTAACACCATTATATATATACGTCCAATTGTGGTATAGCATGCACGTATACACACGTACCAAAAAAAAATAATAATTAGGATGACTTATTTTGTTTTTACTTTTTTGTGAAGTGAGATCGATTATTTTTTGTTCTTAAATATTTTGGGTGGGATTATGAGAGTGATAGAACAATGATGTAAAAGTTGTAATGTGTGGTTTTATATGCATGTAAAATAATCTTTGATTCTGCTTGATTTTTTATTTTCTTATAACGAATTGTATTATTGAATTTATAATTATAATATCGCATATAAATTATATAAAATTATATTTTTGTTGATTATTTTTTATATTTCAAAATAACGTCTAAAATATGTCCAGATGAGGTCAATCCAATTAGGGTATCAATTGTGTTCATGGCATTAATGTCAGTGCATCCAAACCTTCTTATAATTGAAAAATAATATCTACTATTAAAAAGTTAGTGCAAAAAATCTATAAAAATACTAATTTTTGTAAAGATAAGACATTTAAAAAGTATTTTTGGACAAAACATGTATTGCCACCATGTACTAACACAAGAATATGAATTTGTTCAAAAAATGTGGAGTAAATGAGTGTTGTAGACCTACCATATTTGATCGATTTTTTCTTCCCTAAACTAAATTAGGCGCATGTAATATTGTAAAGCATCCCAATTCAAACGCAAATTAATAATGTAATTTTCAAATATTTAGTTTATAAGTCATACTTGATCAAATTTTTATTCCCATCACATTAGACTTGAGTTTTGAAAATAATCAATTCTTTTTATAATTGATATTGTTTAGTATCCAAGTAGTTTGTTTCGGTTAGAAGACTATTTTAGGGCTATTTGAGTTTAGTATAAATAATATCTTCGTCCTAAAATATTTGTCAGTTTAACTAAGTTTTGACTGTTGATTATTCACAAATTAAAATGAGTTACAATATAAAATTAATATCATTGTACTATTTAGTTAGGTATCTTCCTAATGACAGTAGGTCCATATTGTAACTCAGTGTAACCTATGAGCAATTAACGGCCAATGTTTAATTAAATTTACAAATATTTTGGGACATAGGTAGTACTAGGATATTCGATCTAGTTTATTGCATTAGGTTTCTAGGTAAAAAGATCTTGTCTTTGTCACTATTGGGTGTGGAGCCCAAATGAGGAGAAGGAGGAAGTAAAATGGTAGGAGGAAGAAAGGAAGGAAGAAGGAGAGCACCAGCAGCGTCACAAGAGACGCTACCAGCGTCTCCAGCGCGCCTCTGAAGAATGGTCGCTGCCAACGTTGATGTACGCGCTCCTAGCGCCTCTTCTAGAAGCAATGGCTTGGCGTCACGCTGCCAGCGCCCAGCCCCCCCCCCCCCCCACCAGCACTTGGGTTGTTTGCCGCGGCTACCTTCGGACGATCCCAACGCCAAGATTGTTTTCCTCTCTACGCCAAGATTGGTTTCCCTTTTACGGTTGTTTCCTATTCTGCGGTGTTTCCTTTTTGCGGATGTTTCCTTATTATTAGGAAGGTTTTCCTTGTACCCTCTATTATATATTGGGGGTAAGGTTCTCCTTATTTTGTATCCCAGAGAGTATCCCAGAGTTCTGAATTCTGATTGGGATCAAGTGAGACAGAGAGAAACACAACCATTGCAATTGTAATCCTCATATTACTAGTGCATCGATTCCGTGGTTTTTTTTCCCGTTTTGGGTTTTTTCCACGTTAAACCTCTGGTGTTAAATTTCTTTTTTTTCCGCTCTTATCTTTCATTGTTTGCGGTTGCTTGAGTGTTCTTCGATCCTAACAATCACTTGTATATTGTTCTTGTTTTTTTTTTCAATACCTACATCCCTAAAATAATTATCATTTTCACTTCCACTATAATATTAGATCTGTTCAATCTGTATTTAACTCCTAACAACTGGAGTTAGATTTGAATTTCGATTCTAACAAATGGCATCATAACCATGTATAACCAAGTGGTATCAAAGTCAAGTACAACCAAGTTCATGAAAGCCGAACAGAAGTTGGTTCAATCTTATTTAGATCATACTAGAGGCATGTTAGATTCCTGCAAAGTTGGGTTCAATCAAGAGTCTATTTTGGAATGTTTTCTACAAGGTCAATCTTTCAAGGTCATTCTCACTTAACGGCTTGATTCCCCTTCAAGGATCTTTGGGAGATATCGTGTTTTCATAGAATTCATTCCAAGGTGAAGTTTGTTGGTGTTTAAGAATTTCAAGAGTTAAGGGAGTAAATTTTTTTTTTTTTTTGATAAGTATAGGCCTTAAGCCCAAAATTATTCATCCAAAATCCAAATGCATGTGCCAATGAGCACAATGACCAAGCCAAATCTGAGAGGCATGGTCTTAGTGGGTCACCACACAATGTCATCACAAAAAGTCTCTAAATAGAGGTACTATAAGATAAGCAACAAACATCCAAACACTACCCACTTATTACTATCTACTGTACTACATGCAGAGGTGCCCCACATGTCCATTTGTCTTTTCCAGCGAAGTCTACTTCAATTGCTCACATAAAGAGGTGTACATCCTTGCTTGCTTGCATCTACACTTCTATTTTCTCGCCCATCTCTTCATTACTAAATTTGTTGCCTTCCATTATCCATCCCCACATCTTCTTCATTCATGTTATAACACACCGCCTGACATCGGAAAATGGTAGGGATTTGATGGAAATTTGCTGTCAAAAATTCCAATGGATACTCCACCTTCTCCTTCCAAGCTGATGCCCACAAACAAATACGCCATTTAATAGATTGTAGTAGCAGCTCCATGTCTTTCTCCTGTTCTTCAAATATCACAGAATTCCTGTGATTCCAAACTGACCAGATGATGGCAAAGCAAGCAGTCTTCCATATATTCTCTCTAATCTTGTTTCTCAAGTTCACTTGCATCCATCTCTCAAACATGTTCTTCAGATTGACAGTCTCAGTCACAATACACCCAAGATCTTGCATGATAGAACTCCAAATGGGCCAAGTAAACGAGCAATGCAGGAATAAGTGATTTGTGTCTTCCCCCCTTTCACCACAGAATGGGCATATGTCACTACTTTCCTCAATAATTCCCTTCCTGACCAGTGTTGTTCTGGTGTTCAGCTTCCCCAACAATGTTAGCCAAACCATGATTTCAATTTTGGGTGGGGCTAATTTCATCCATACCGAACACACTATTGAATCGACAACAACACTTGCATTGGCAACCTTCTCAATTTCTCCCACGCACGACTTGACCATATATGTAGTTGCTCCCAACCAGGTAATACTATCCTTTACATCTTTTTTCGGTTGGTGGGTTTGCAGTTGGTTCACCAAAAGTTGCTCTTGGTGAACCTCCACCATTGTAAGTTCACGTTCCCAAGCCAACATCCACCTCCATCTTTCACCTTCAAACCATCCCACCTCTTTGATTGAACACGCCTTCTGAGCTGATACAGCAAACAATAGTGGGTATGAATCCTTGATAGGCCCTGATCCACTCCAATTGTCACCCCAAAACCTTATTTCACTGCCATCTCCCATCTGTATTTGCAAACTATTCCTGAGCACCTGCTGTAGATCAGGGTTCCCAATCACACTTTTCTTGATATCGTTTCACGGACTTGCCATCCATGGTTTGCATTTACAAGGCAGTAGTGCAAAGTCTTCACAGTGAATTGCTTGGACAACCCTTTTCCACAAGCGTCCTTCATCCGACGCATAGCGCCACCACCACTTAAATAGTAATGAGGCATTCTTCATTAGCAAGTCCCCAACTCCCATACCTCCACAATCCTTCGGCCTCTGTATAACTTCCCATTTGACTAACGCACATCCACGAGACTCCCTCCCTCCAGCCCAGAAAAAATTCCTCTGAATCTTGTTAATAGCCTCTGCAACAGATTTCGGCATCTTGTATAGAGCCAAGTGGTACAATGGCAAGCTATTTAACACTGACTTGATGATTACTAGTCGTCCCGCTTTAGACAAACAGTTAGCCTTCCAACTTGCGAGCTTCGTTTGAATTTTCTGGATGATGGAATTCCAAGCACTCTTCCTTTTCATGTTGGCTCCCAAAGGGAACCCCAAATATGTAATGGGTAGTTCTGCGACTGCACACTCCAATTTCCTGGCCATTTTCTCCTTCCATTCTACATCCATACCAAATACAATGAGGTTTGATTTCTTGTAGTTGATAGCAAGACCCGAGAATTCTTCAAAGCTCTGGAGGAGCACTTTGATGTTGATTAAATCTTCCTCGTTTTCCGCTGCAAAAATCAAAGTATCATCTGCAAATTGCAGATGAGATACTCTAACTCTTTTGGATCCTACTTCAAGCCCTTTAAACTCACCATTCTCCTGTCCAAAAATCAACACTCTGTTCAGCACCTCAGCAATTAGTACAAACAATAAGGGTGATAGGGGATCACCCTGTCTCAAGCCTCGACCCATCTTGAAAGGTTTTGTTGGGGCGCCATTAACTAAAATTGAAATACTAGCACTCCTCACACATCTCCTCATCCATGAAATCCATTTTTCACCAAAATTCATTTCCTTCAGCACCGACTCTAAGGCATCCCAATCCACTGTGTCGTAAGCCTTCTGAAAGTTAAGGGAGTAAATTAACATTGGAAATTCACAATGATAAGGTTAAGGTTGATCGAAAGGGTCAACGCAAGGAAATGAGCTAGAATTGGTATGATATGAGTCGTGTCAAGTGTGACACGAACCGTGTCAGCATCCAGAAGCTCAACAAGTGAGAACTGGACTGACACGAACTGTGTCTGCCATGACATGGGTCGTGTCATGGGCAACACAGACCGTGTTCAAGTGTCGTGGACCATGTCAATGCCCAATTTGGTTTTAATTGAGTTTCCCGGATATTAGCCTTTGAATTATCATATGTGATTCTCATGTTGAATAAGAATATTGGTTGGTTTCTCAATTCAATATTGAATCCTTGGATCATGCTTTGACCACTTGGATTAAGCAACTGGCTTATGCTCTTGAATAGGTAGGATTTAATCCTTCATCCACCAAAAATAGGGAATGAATTCTTATTCATCCAATACGTCACTACTCTCTTCTTCCTCAAGTTCCTATAGAGTTTCGATGTACTTTTTGAGGTGTTGACGACAAAACATTCTTTGAGAATTCTTGAGAAATCTTGTTTGATCTTTAATCACAAGAAGTTAGGCTTTACCCTTGAGTTAATTCACGGTTTAGTAAATAAGTCTTAAGGGGAGATAGATCTTAACCCTCGACTCTTAGTCACGTAAGTGATCCTTCATCTTGTGATTCGGTGGTCGTGTGACCACATCTTCCCTAACAGTTGGACAGTGTTCCAATTCCACTCATACTCAAGTTATGGAAATAAATAAGTACTCCCTTCTTATGATTGATACTGTTTGGTCTCCAATTAGTTGATTTTAGCTAGAAGACCATTCTACGGGTACTAGGATTTGCTATAAATATGAGGGTAATCAACCTAGTTTATTGTGACCAAATTATTTGCCTCTAAGTTACCTTTATGAGATCTCTTACTATTCCACTTTTCTAATTTAGGTTAAGAGTTTTTTTTATTGTTATTAGATTAATCTCCCTTATATCTCGTTGCCTTTGAAATATGTCTACTCCCATTGTGCTACAACACTTTGAGATTTTTCCTTCTTAATCTTATTGTGTGCTAAGTCCGTTTGGAATACCCTTTTGTAATTTCTTCCTATTACAATGCATTTTATCATCTCATGGTTTCTTTCTCGCACTTGGTTTCCATATAAAAATATTAGCTTCATCACCTCAATCTATATTGTTATTGTTAAAAATTATTTAAAAACTTATTGTATATGTGATCAGTTTTTTGGATAAAGAACATTAAGGGTCTGTTTGGACCTAAGAAAACAGGATGGAAAAAAAATCTCATGGAAAAAAATTAGGAGGAAAAAATTTTGGGGGTAAAGTAAATTTCTTTTTCTTGTTTGGTTCAAGTAAAATTTTGAAGGAAAAAATTGATTTTCTATTCAACTTTCTTTTCCTTGTTTGGTTTGAAGAAAAATATATGGAAAAAAAATTTGCATGAAACTTTTAAATGTCAAGGTTCATTTTTCTAGATTATATAACGTGATTTGGGGGAGGGGGAGTTAGAGAGAGAGAGAGAGAGAGAGAGCGACCAAGAGAGAGAAAAGAGAGTCAGAGAGAGAGAGAGAGAGAGAGAGAGAGAGAGAGAGAGAGAGCGACCAAGAGAGAGAAAAGAGAGTCAGAGAGAGAGAGCGATAGAGAGAGAGAGAAAGAAAAAAAAGAGAGTTAGAGAGAGAGAGAGAGAGAAGAGAGTTAGAGAGAGAGAGCGAGAGAGAAGAAAGAGAAGAGACTTAGAGAGAAAGAAGAGAGAGTGTGTGAGAGAAAGAGGGAAGAGAGTTAGAGAGAGAGAAGATACTTAGAGAAAGAGAAAGAGAAAGAGAAAAGAGAGAAGAGAGAGAGAGAGAGAGCGAGAGAGAAGAAAGAGAACAGACTTAGAGAGAAAGAAGAGAGAGTGCGTGAGAGAAAGAGGGAAGAGAGTTAGAGAGAGAGAAGATACTTAGAGAAAGAGAAAGAGAAAAGAGAGAAGAGAGAGAGAGAGAGAAAATAGAGAGAGAGAGAGAGAGAGAGAGAAAAAAATAGAGTTAGAGAGAGAGAGACGAAAGTTAGAGAGAGAGAGAGAGAGAGAGAGAGAGAGAGAGATGAGTTAGAGGATGAAAAGAAAGGTTGGCTTTGATCTAAAATTTTTCTCCCAACTTTCCTTTCATTTTTGAAGGGAAAATTTTTTATTCATTGTTACTCCAAATTTTTCATACAATTTTCCAACTATTTTTTTTCCATTCTTTTTTCTTCAATCCAAACAATGGAAAGATTCTCATTTTCCAAAATAATTTTTTTTCCATACTATTTTCCAAGGTCCAAACGGACCCTAAAAATCACCATTTGGTTACTCCAAAAAAGTTTGAATTGTAATCAAATATTGAACAAAATTAGCAAATGGTTGATGGTGACATAGTGATATAGTATATACTATATACAGTTACAACTTACAACAATATGAAAATAAAACGTATGAAGGAGATCACGCAACACATAATTATATGGATATTCAGATAAGAATTCATGTAAAATGATTAATGTAATCATGGATATATGATGAAGCAACTCGTTACGTACTTAAGCAAAAAATATGCGAAAGAATTCAATGTCAATGAACCATGCATTTACTATACCCACCTTTCTGTTTTCTTAATTAACAAAAATAATTTGCAAATTGCAATGCTATTGTAGAATTATTCATCCAATTTTCTCTACTTATCTCTCTTTCTCTCTCTCTCTCTCTCTCTCCAAATAGCAAGGAAAAATATATCTGTTTTCATGGATCTAAGCTTCATCATTGGCGTGTTGGGTACGTAATCATCTTAAACGTCAACACATCTTCTCCTATTTTCTGCAATTTATTATTTGTTCTTGTAGCACATGCTCCAAATATGGTCATTGTTCACCTTATATAGTATAATTGTTCATTCATATCTACCCATTGTTCACTCTTAGTAGCATAATTGTTCACTTATACCTGCCCAGAGCACATGTTTCAAGTGCATGTAATATGTATTTTAGACTCGAATTAGTAGACTCAACTTAATTAAAGCTAGGGTTTCGATTACCATTCAGTATGTGTATAAGTTTTTGGGAACCATCCAACCAAAAGTTTAAGCCGATGGTTTTATATTCCAACACACCCCCCACGTGATTGCTTTTTGGGCTTGAAGCGTGAATGCGGCAAATGTCACTTCACCTTGCGCAAATGAATATGGGGGTGATGAGATTCGAACCTCAGACCTCTTGCTCTAATCTGCTCGGATACCACGTGGAATCATATCAACCAAAAGTTTAAGTTGATGGTTGTAGGTTCAATGAAAATTTTATAGTTTTAGCTCTCTTTTAGGTTATTCATGTAAGTTAAGCTTACTATTTCTGTGTGCAAATTTGAATGATCAAACGTTGCTTATTTATGTTTAATATAGTTTGTTATATTAATTAACTCACTTGATTATGGATCAGGAAACGTAGTTGCTGTGGTGTTCTTCCTCATTCCTATGTAAGTCCATGCATGATATTTCAGCTCTTGTTCAGATGATAATTAACGTTAAATCAAGTAATTAAGAAATGATTATTGCAGAAAAACGTTCCATCGAATAGTTAGAAATAGATCGACAGAAGAATTCGATTGTACACCATACATAATCACATTGGCGAGTACGTCTTTGTGGACATACTATGGCATTGTGAAGCTACCAGAGGCTTTGCTTGTTGTCACCATTAACGGCTTCGGAACAGCTGTAGAGCTTCTCTATGTTGCCTTGTTCATCATTTTTGCTAATTCTCCGGCAACCAGGGTATGTACCTATATATAATATTGTTACTTACTACTATACTATGTATGTAAATATTCCTAATATATATTATGGTGAGTGGGATAATTAATTAAATTTGGTTTTGGGTTGATTAATTATAACTAGGCATGTACAGCAAAGAAGTCCCTGATCATAAATGTGGGAGTTGTGGGAGCAGCAATTTTGATAGCAAGGTTTGTATTCAAAGGTGAAGATGTGGGAATTCACATAATTGGCTTCCTTTGTGTCGTCTCTAACATCCTCACGTTTGCGTCCCCTCTCGAAGTCTGTGGTAAACTCTTGCTCTCTACACTTTATCTTCTACTTCTAAGAACATAAACTTTCAATGTCAAATACATATACGAAGCGTTTGATAAGAATCTCAGAGAAATTTTTCATTGGAGTGTATTTGGTTGGCGAAGAATTCTGGGGAAATTGGTCAATTTCCCCAAATTGATAATTTTTCCCAATGTTTGATAGCATATTGACTATGGAGAAATTTTCACGGGAGGCCCACTATTTCTCCCCAACATTCAGGAAAATTTTCAGGAGGGGGGTGGAGGGTTGGGAAAATATTTCCCAGGCTGTGAGGTTACATCTAGTGATGAGTGAATTTTCCAAACTACCCCTAATTTCACAAACCCTAATTAACCTATTTCCCAGCTTCATTGCACAGTAGCAATGAGGGTAATTTGGTCATTCTAATAATTTTTTCTTAGGAAAGTTACAATTTGAAACAAACATTGTAAAAATTTTCCTAGGATTTTAGATTGTACACCAACATTGTAAAATATAGTTTCCAAGGAAAATTTTTCCCATGAAAAACTTCCCATGGGAAATTTTCTACAGGAAAATTTATTCATTTATGTATGTTTGCTTAAGTATTTTTGTACAATAATATAATAATACAAACAGCTATAATATTAAACTATTCATTGAGGTAAATGAATTAAATGGCTTGAACTAGTCTAAGTTCATATTATTATTATTATTATTATTATTATTATTATTATTATTATTTTGTATGTAACTTGATATAGTATTAACTAAATACTCAATAGTCAATGATCCAATTTTTGTTCTGTATTTGCAGAGAGCTGTTGTGATGAGAACAGGAAGCGTAGAGTACATGCCTTTGCCGCTCTCCTTGCTCATGTTTTTGAACGCTGGAATTTGGACTTTATACGCTATTCTTGTCAGGGATCTCTTCATTTTTGTAAGCCACTTCTTTATAATCTTCTTAAGCTTACATCTTAATCTTCATTACTAATTTAAAATTCTTATATTAGTGTAATAATTAGCTTGTAAATTAAATGATTATCTTAATAAACCTAACAATGACACGAAACAACAACTATATTAAGGAACCTATATAAAATACCAATCTTAGCTTGTTGAAAAGATACAACAACTATGAAAGAACCCTAGAGGGGGGGTGAATAGGGTTATTGAACTTTTCTGCACAAGTCACAACTTGACAAGGACGTTAGGTTCTCGGTCTAAACAACCTGAGAACTTCCTTCACACAGATTAGAATGAATAAAGGACAAATAATATATAACTGAATAACCTCCTTTATTGCACTGATCAGAGAGATAACCTAAGGTAGAGGACCTTAGGTATTACAACGGACCAAGCGCCTTACAATGGACGCTTCTTATTGTCTGGAAAGGCCTTCACGAAGGCGTTCGATCGCTCTGATGAATGACCTTTGCAGTGATCAGCGGTTGAAATCTCAAAGGTGAATGTCCTTAGGGATTCAGACAAGCCCAGAAAACTTCGAACAGTTTCTGGGTAACTTACACAAGTTCTCAGAATTCTTCACCCACCAAACTCGATTTGGTGTTTACACATATAGAATCCTAATTCCGTCTAGGATTCAAACACGAAAGCCTAACACAACTCTAAATCCGTTAAGAGTTTGATAGCACTCTCAATATGAACACTCGAACACCTCACTCAACTCAAGAACACACTCTTGGTTGAACTCTCGATTTCTTCCTTGGAATCGATACCTTCTTCAATCAACAGGTTATCTTCTTATAGTCGCAGCATAGAGTCGTTGGAGATCCCTTGATACTTTCCTTCTTCGTGCTTTGTTCTTCCTTCCATTTTTGCTCCGATTTGTTTTCCTTTGAGTCTTCCGGATTTCGCGATCAAATCTTCTTCCTAAATCTTTGATTGATTGTTCCTACAAGTCAAGTAATTGCAATCAATTAGTTTGGATAGAAATAAGATGGAAAGTAGATTTGAGATTTCCAGAAGTTGGATATTGAAACTGTCGAAACAGTGGATATAAGTTTTCCAGAAAACTTCCCTGTTTCTGCGTGAACATCCTTATCCATTGGCGTTGTTTCTGTGTGAATGTCCTTATCCATTGGCGCCTTGACGTGAATGTCCTTCAGCCTCTTTCAGCTTTCTGGATAAATGAATTTTGGCTTTTATTCAAAACAGATCCGATTGCCAGATCCGATTTCCAGGGCAATGTCCTTGAGGGGTTCTCACAAACTATATGTATTTTTACATCAATAAAAAATTGGTTTGAGTGGCTTAGTTAACGGGATTCATGGATGTATGTATACTATTTTGAGGTTTGTAAGGATAATTTGTTATTTATTAGGAAATTTCATTTGGTAGGTAGGGTCGTTCATAGTTCAGTTCGGATCGAAAAAGGGACTGGACCGGACTGGACCGAACGGGTCAAGGGAAATTCAGTCCAGGAAATTTTTATGTTCGGTCCTCGGTCCAGCCCGTGGACCGAACTAATGGATCAAAGTTACTAAAATTATAGGTTTTTTTATGTATAGTCCAGTCCGGACTGGACCGAGGACTAGACCGAACAAAGTTCGGTCGGTCCAGTCCCGGATCTAACTTTTTCGGTTCAGTCCTCAGTCCAGCTTAGTCCTCTAAATCGATCCTCGGTCCTTTTGGTCCAGTCCCGTTCGGTCCAATCTGGGACTGATGAACAGCCCTATTGGTAGGCTTCAACTTTTGTCTATTTCAAATTAATTTTCAACTACTTTTGAAATTATTTTAAGTGGTAGGCTTATTTTGAAAATTATTCCAAATGATATACTTATTTTGAAAACTTTAAAAATTATTCCAAGTTTTCAAGCACGCTAAAAACTATTCCTAGTTGTCAAACACTTTAGATATTATTCCAAGTGGGTCGATCGTGAGATTGACATGGAGAGCTAAATTAAATTGAGAGAGGAGGAAAGTTTTGCGAGCATTATTTTACCAATGGTTCATATGAAGCTCACGAGATGGAACAATATTCAAAATAAGTCTACCACTTGAAATAATTTAAAAAGTGATTTACAACTTAAAATAGACAAAAGTTGAAGCCTACCAAATAGAATTTTCCTTATTTATTTTATACCCATGCTTTAGTGAAAACATGTATTTTTAATTTCTTTATACTCTTACTCCTACAAAGGAAAATGAAGACAACAATTCGTAGAATGGTAGGAGTAAAAGAAACATCTAGTAGTCTAACCCACTGGACCCCCTATTTTAGGGATAGAACCTAACAGGCCTGTAGTGAATAGGGTATATGGATGCCAATGGCCCAAAAATGGAGCCCACTCTAACCCGCAACTCTCCAAATTGGTAAGGAAGAGATGTTGCGGAAAATTTTCCGAAACCCCCCCTCCCCCAAGTTTGGGGAATTAACTTTTTTAGCCTTACTGTTTGGGAGTTTTATTTAACCACCCCTCACCTTTAGTGACAGTTTAATTAAAGCCCAAGTCGAATGAAGTATTTAGTAGTAAAAAATCGGGTCTGGGTCTTATCGGGTTCGATCAATTCGGGTATTCGGTAAAAAAACCCCAAACCCCGATCCTAACCGAATTTTCAATTCGAACAAAATAACCAAATCCAAACCCGAACCTGAACCCGAACCCCAATGACTGAATTTAATTTTTTGTTAAAACTAAAAATTAACTGAATACTAGATTTTGGTTAAAATTTAGATTTGGTAAATTCGGGTTCGAGTTGACCGAACCCAATTATGAACATAGTGTTAATAACTCACATAAAGAGGCTCAAATTTCATATTCGGTCATTCGGTCGAATTTAGTCATCTGGTTATATTTGGTCAAAAAATCTAGTATTCAGTTAATTTTTAGTTTTGACAAAAAATTAAATTCGATCATTCGGGTTCAGGTCTAGTTATTTTGTCTGAATTGAAATTCGGTCAGGGTCAGGGTTAGGGTTTTTGACCGAATACTCGAATTAATCGAACCCGATAAGACCCGGACCCGATTTTTTGCCACTAAATACATATTGGACTTGGGCTTTAATTAAGATGTCACTAAAGGTGAGGGGTGGTTAAATAAAACTCTCAAACAGTAAGGTTAAAAAAATAATTCCCCAAACCTGAAGGGGGGTTTTTGCAAATTTTCATTCCGAGATGTTGCCTCCAGGGTTCAAACCCTAAAACACCTGAAGTAGGAGGTGGACCTCTTGCCACTCAAGCAAGCAGTGATTTGGCAATAAAAATCCAATATGCATCAGTGCAACTTTTTGCTTAGCACTCTCAAGCCCAAAACACATGATACCCATTACATCTTGCCATTAAGTCTTTTAGAAAACTTTATCTGAATTGCATAATAATAAGAAAAATGTACTGTAAAAAAAATTGATTTAAGTTGATAAGTACAACTTTTTACAATAGCATATGCTAATTAAGCCAGAATTTGTACAATGTCAGGTGCCAAATGCAGCAGGAGTTGTTCTTGCAACAGCACAGTTGGTGATCTATGCAATTTATTGGCGCCCAGAAATGCAATACCAACACCCCTCTCAGGAGTTGTTCTTGCAACAGCATACATACAAATAATGCAGCGTCTCAACATACTCCCTCCATTCTTTATTATCTGACATTATAGAAAGGAGCAATCAAACTTTATAAACTTTGATTACTAATTGTTTAATATATATATATAATAATTTAAAATATTAATTAATCATTATAATCGTTGTAAGAAATATTTTCCAATGCATATATAATATGTTTATGTATATTATATTAAAAAATTGAATTTCAAAGTGGTACTGTAAGTATTGGAGAATGTCAAAAGTCAAAAATAATATTATATCACTCCCTCCATTTCATGTTATTCGTCGCTTGAAAATTGTATCTGGTCAAATTTTTAAAACTGAACATTACCTTCTCAAAGTATAAGATTATAATTATTGGCAAAAAATATTATACGGTAAACTTTGTGCTAAAGGGTGACATTAGATATTATAAAAATTCAAATGACAAAATAATATGGAATGAAGGGAGCAGAAAATAAAGGGAATGTTGATAGAGAAGTGCAAAGAGTTGTTTGTTTTCAGTTGGGTTTTGGCCCAAATCTATGTTCTTTTTTCAAGTAGTGAATAATTTGAAAATATGATATCTCATAATATCTTATGACTGTCATCTGATTAGAGTTTTTATAATTTGTTGCCTTGAAATTCAAGATTCACATGAAGATAGGAAAATTATCCAACTCAAGTTTGAATACCATATGTTCTTACCATATGTTCTTAGCCATATTTTTGCAGTGAACCTTCTTTGAAAGCTTACATCCTTAGTATGCAAGTCTTGCAGCAAGATTATTTATTAGGTCTAATTTTAAGTTGGGTCATTCTTTTATGATAAAACCTATTTTCACCCGTTTTTATTTAGAGCTTCTTCACCTCTACGACGTCTACGTACCCATTCCTAGTTTATGAGAGATTTTTTAGAGTTATTATTTTTGTCTTCAAATTATCCTCGTTGGGCTAGAAACTCTTTGGGATCCCTCTGTAATCTCTCTTCTTATACTAGTGGATTATTGCTCTCTTGTCATTCATGGTTTTTTCAAGTTTTCGATTTCCACATAAATTTTGCGTCTTTATACTCTCATATATTTAAGTACTGATCTTGTCATATTTTTTTTCTCAATTTATACATCCTAGTTATCTACTTCCCCCGTTGCAAACTTTAGGCTCATGTATTAATTCCTAACAACAGGTATCAGAGTTAGGTTGAATTTTAACCTAATTCAAGTCTATACGTGGTTACATTTGATATTGAGAAGTTTGGTTGCATGATCAGTTTCAATGTTTGAAGAGTCCATATGAAGACCATTTGAATGGATTGAAGAAGGCCTTGGATGGAAAATCCAAACCGCCTGCTATATGAATGATAAAAATTGAGAGGATCGTAGATTCTCCACCTGGTGCTGAACAAAACTACTACCACGGAATTCTAGTTGTCTTTGGAGTCTCTCTACATGACCAAAACTCTAGCTAACAAAATACATCTGGAAGAATGTTTATCTACGTTCTCCATGGCCGAAGGTACACCCATTCAAAAACATCTTGATGAATTTAACCCCATTATTATTGGTTTAGAAAATTTGAAGGTTACTACTAATCATGAGGATAAGGCTATTATGTTGGTTATCCCTTTGCCTCATTCGATCATATAAGCACTTTAAAGAGATCATGTTATATTCTAACAATAAAATCCTGTCTTTTGAGGATGTTAAATCTAATTTGAAGAAAAATTTGATCGTGAAGTGTGTTTTGACAAAGTTGTCGTTATTATCAAGTCAGTCAAGATGTATTGAGTGTTATAAACTAAAGGAAGATGGAGAAAGATGAAATTTTAAAACAAAATTGGAACATTGTCGAAGCGATATTGTTCCAGATGGAGATGATGGTGAAGGTTTTCTTGTTAATCCTCCTGAAGAGGGTAATAACTATGATTGGGTTCTAGATAGTGGTTGTATTTATCATATGTCCTTACAAGGACGGATTTTCAACATATGATTTTATTGGATCAGGTAGGTTCATATGGCCAACAAATCCACTATGATATTATTGGGCTATTATTATTAATATCATGGCTCATGATAGTGTTATAGGACTCTTACTATTGTTCCTCACATCACTGATCTATATAATTGTATCTCCTTAGCCACCCTTGAATCTAATGGTTGCAGGTATTCAGTTGAAGGATCAAATTTTATTCAAAGGTTGCAAACAAGGTAGTCTTTATATTTTACAGGGTTCTACTATTACAGGTTCTATAGTTGGTTCTCCTACGTCATCTCTTACTATGCTCAACTCTAACTTGAGTTTAGTTAATGTTCATCATATATGATTGGCCTTCGGCGCTTCGCCCTACTCGGCTACACCGTTCAATTCAGGATTCTTTGGCATTATTAGAGAATTTATTCCAAGGCGCAGATTGTTTGGATTTTGGCCCAAGTTCTACTTTCCTTTTTCAAGTGGTGAATATTTTGGACCTACAATATCCATAATATCTTATTATTGTCATATAGTTAGAGCTTCCATAACTTGTTGCCTTGGAATCCAAGATCCAAATGCAAATGAAAAATTATCAATTCAAGTTTGACTATAATATGTCCTTTGGCCATATTTTTGCTTTAGTGGATCTTCTTTGAAAGCTTACATCCTTGTCATGTAAGTCTTATAGAAAATATAAAACTTAATTTTTAATTTTAGATTATTTCTTTCACTGTAACTATAGGTTATTTATTAACCTATTTTCACATACTTTGACACTTATATTAAGAATTTCTTCACCTTTACTCAACCCTACTCAACTCTAGATTGTCATAATTTTTTTTTTAGAGTGAAGCATCTGTGGCAAAAAGGTGGGATGGATTCTGTTCAAAAAATCATGGGGATGGAACGAGGAGGAGCAGCATCGGCGGATCTAGATATTAAAGCCAGGGACATCCATTTAATAATAGTTATCATTACATAGATTTAAAAGAGACAATCATCCCAATTTATAATAGGCTATTTAATTTTTCTCAAGGATAGTTGAATTATTGTATTAAACTGGACACCTTTACTCATTTCTCAACCTTTTTCTAGAATGTCCACGCTACATAAATCAATAATATTCTCATATAACAGACAATGTAATGGCTCATGACTCATTAATAGATTGAATAATAATGAATATGCTTAATATTTTATAATATTCTTTTTTTAGCCCGACCCTTCTAAAACCTTATCGGGGCTTCGACCCTTAATAGATTGGCCAGACCCTTATAGTCCATTTGGGCCCCAGCCCATTGTCCAGGCCTACTCGTGAATAAAACTTTGGGTATTGATGTCAGCAAATTGACGCGACCGGTGATGGATTATACCCTTTGATCTTTGAATATGCTTGTGTTCTCTTGTATTGTATTTACAAACTATGACAGATTTGCTATTTCCTTTCTCCTGTCCCAATCCCAGCCTAGAATGGTCGACGTATCTTCCTCATTTTTCAAATAACTTGTTTGAATTTTATGGTTTCCTAGTTGCATTTTCTACGTTTTCTCCACCTTCTTCGATCTTGGCACGATGTCCTTAGATGCAAACTGCATAAAATTATAAAATAAAGTATCTTATATATTTCAATTATAGTCATGTTATCGATGGTCTAAGGTCAAATGTACCTTAATTATCTTATTTCAATTATAGTAATGTTATTGATTATCTCTATCACATTATATTATGTCACTCAAAAATATGGGGAAATCAGTACTACCTCCGTCCCAAATTGTTTGTCCATCTACCTAATTTCTTTGTCCCAAAATATTTGTTCATTTTATAGTTTTAATGATTATAATTCCTATTATACCCCTAATAAATACTCTTTTATTTCTTTTTTATTTTTCTTCACATGAGAAAAGTAAGGGCAATTCTGGTACATTACACATTTTTCACCCAATTTCCCATGATCATTGGACTTTTAAATATAGTTGGATGGACAAACAATATGGGACAGAGATAGTACATCTTGTATGAAAAATTGAACTTTCGAGCATGCAATACACTATTCAATTTTTTCCTCATGTCTTGGGGAAAATATTTGTAAAAATAAAGGATGATCAAGAAAAAAATTAGCATTAAAAATCATAATAAATGCCTCGGAACTCTCAAGCATGCAATATACTATTCTCCCAAGACATATAGCACCACTCTAATGGCCACCTCTATCCTAAAATATTTGTCAATTTGACTAAACTTTAACCGTTGATTATTTATAAATTATGATGAGTTACAATGTAAAACTAACACCTTTGTAATTTTTGGTAACGTATCTTTCTAATGGTGGTAATTTCATATTATAAATCATTTTAATTTATGAATAATCAACAGTCAAAACTTAGTCAAATTGATAAATATTTTGGCACAGAGGTAGTACATTTGAATGATAAGCTGGCCTGTTATTGCCGGCATTGGCTTTCCAAAAAAAAAAATGTATTCCCTCTTATTCCATATTAATTGTCAATTGAAACCATTAGCTTTTGAACATATACAATATTTAATTTTAGTGTATGAAAGTACTATCATTAAATTTAATTATAATGAAAAATACTATGATAAGTATATAATGTTATAATTTTTCGATAAAATATACTATAAGAAATTCTTAGTCAAAGAATGGCGTTTGCCAATTAAGGCTCTGTTCTTTTATGTGGCTTGTTGGTTACGGTTCCACACCGCACCACAACTTTCCATATTCCACCACAACCCAGCACAATCTACCATTTCAATTTTAGTTTATCTTTCTATTAAAAGTTATACTTTATAATTTCAAATATATCAACTCACTTACAATTATTTATACCACAACATTCTACAATCCACCACAACTTTCCACATTCCACCACAATTTTCCCCAACCCACCACAATTTTTAAATTTCCAACACACCGCACCGCAACCAACCGTGTAAAAGAACGGGGCCTAATTAGTTCAGTCAATAGTTGACTTTGAAGGTTGAATAGCATAGATTAGATCTGAAACACTAATTAGTTCAGTCAGGAAGTAGGGAAGGTGGTTTCCTCATTTGGATATGGATGCCAACCTATGTAGATCATCTGTTGACTACTATTCCAGCTACTATAAATACATACTTACTCTTGGATATAAAGTTGAATAACAAGTAGGTGTGCATAAATACATATATAATGGCCATCAGCAAGCTTTCTCTTCTTCTTCTTCTCGTTTGTGGTAAGACTCAGCATACTCTTGTTTCGATTCTCTTCTAAAAGGTGTTCAAAGTTACATGTTGTTTCAATAATTACAAATGATATATTAATCAGATGAAGTTTATCTATTAGTAATAATTTAGGTACTTTTTCGTAAATTTAAAAATTATGGATGAATTTATGATTTTATGCAATTTATACGTGGTTTCATAATTATATATAGAAGCCAATCATATCATATTTTTTCAATTTGTGGAAAGTTTTCGATTCTCTAGCTTTTAAATACGCCACCATAGCCATAGGGCCCTCCAATGAAAATTAACACAATAAGAGCATATTTGGTAGAATCCCTCAAAATTTTTCCCAGGAAAAACTATCTTGGAAAAATTTTCATAAAAATGTAATTTATATTGTTTGGCTTTACATCCTAAAATCCTAAAAAAGTATATAGGAAAGTTTTTACACTGTTTAATAGAAATTTTAACTTTCTCAAGAAAATATTTGAATGTTCAAATTACCATTGTTTATTTACTTTTATTTGTACAGGGTTTGTAATATAGTTAGGGGTATTTTGAGAATTTTCTCACAATCTAATTTCCCACACCCTCCACTGTAAAAATTCTCGCTCCATTGGAAATTTTACCTGTGTTGGATGAGGAAATTGTGGGTCTCACTTAAACCTTTTGTCATTGCTTAAAGATTGCGAAACATGGGAAAATATGGTCAACTCGGAAAGTTCACCAATTTTCCAAAGGAAATGGGCTAACAAAACATATTCTAATATGTTGTTCAAAATTATATACTATATTTTGCAGGGGTTGTGCTGATGATGAGTAGCAATGAAGTAGATGCTGTAGGTGTTTGTAAGTTTCTGTGCTTGAATTCGGAGTACATGACGTGCAAGAAAACCAAAGACGAGCAACTTAAGCCGCCAACCTGTGGGGCTACCGGAAGCGATTGCTGCCCGGTTGGTTGCACTCTCCATTTCTCTGATGGCACTGTTAGAGTTTGTAAAGGTGGTGCCTATTGAGTCATGCATGCTTATGCCCTTGTATCCGAGATTGAGTGATTATACGTGTTTTGGAATAAAATATTGTTTGAGTGTCTTACTTTTCAATAAATTAATAACTACGTGATTTTGGACACCACTGTTTGGATAATATCATTAATTATCAATTGTAAGAAGTTTGGAGTACATTGGCTACACCGACAATTACAAATGATATCTTAATCGAATGAATCTCATCTGTTATAGTTATAATTTAGGTACTTTTCGTAGATTTTTGAAAACTAACTGATAGAGTATCACCTTTTTTTTTAATGTACTCGCGGGCCACATAATTTTGTAAAACCGGCTATGGGATGACAATCCGGCCATTTAAACGGAAATCTAGTGATATATATTTAAGGAAAATTGGATTCTAATAATCCCTACTTTTGCAAATTGGATGGAAAATAATCCTTACTTTCAATTTGTATTCTGGTGGTCCAAAAAAAAATTGTATTGTAGTGGTACCAAATCCATCACCACATTCTTTTTATTTTTTTTATGCCTACCCCATATTGTTTTTGTTTTTTTTGTTCCTACCCCCAGATAGGTAATGAAGTGTAGTTGCTAAAACATTGTTTAAATTATTATTTTTGAGATTCCGAACAATTATTATGATTTTTTAAAAGGAATAAAATTGAAAAAATCATAAAAAAATAGAAAAAAATTGGGAGAAATGCTATAAATTCATTAAAAATCGTGGTAAAGTGTTATACAAAGTTTTGAATCAAATGGAACAGTCAAAATCTATGATATTTAGGGTATACTCTCGATTATGTCCCACTACAATATAATTTTTTTTTTTGACCACCAGAATACAAATTGAAAGTAGGGACATTGTCATCCAATTAGGGATTATTAGAATCCAATTTCCTTATATTTAAAAGGATGAAAGACCCTTATTTTTTCTTCTAATTTAACTCAATCTATCCCTCATCCTCATCCTCATCCTCATCCTCATCCTCGTCATAGTTCATCTATTTAGCTACTGTAAAGCCCCTTGCTCACAAACTTCCCATATCACAACCTCCATCCTCAACAAGACTTTTTCAATTTGGGGTTGGGGTGGAGTTGGAGAGGGAGCGAGGTTGAGAAGGAGACCGTGGACGACACAGCAGGGGTTTGTGGTATTTTGTAGAGGTTGAGAATAGGGAGAATGTTGGGTTTGGGGAGGTGACCTCCATTGTTGGGAGTTTTGAAACAAGAAAAAGGAGACAATGTAGAGGATTTTGAAGTCGAAGTTATGGCAGCTTCAAATGCGGCATAAATGACACCAAGGTCTGCAACCACTATCCCTATCACTCACCCCTACATCCCTCAAAATCACTCTTGTGCACCTTTTTTAGATGTCTAAAATGGGGAATCATGGTTCGCTTTCACAAATATCCATGGATATCTACAAAGGCGAAACATGGTTACCTTTTCCAGACATCTGAAAAAGATGTGTCGGAGTGAGAGAGGGTTTGGTAGCTCGAGAAAAGAGAAAGGGATGGTCTGGGCGTCAATCACCAGTGTTGGGAGTGGTCGAAGGTGGTTTCCGATGTCAAGGTGGTGGGTGCAGGTGGTGATGGTGCTGGCGGTGGCGCAGGTAATGGTGGGCTGACAGGGGCAGACGCAAACAATTGAAACAAAAATTTTAAAATATTGAATATCCACATGACATGCACAGTCTGCGCCTATTAGATCCCTTACTTTCTTACAAATTAGACCCTCATGATCTTCACTTCCATTATGGTCAATTGTGATTTTGGGTCATCCCTAGTTGTCAATTACCCTAAATGAAATAAAATGAAACGAAGATTAAATAATTGATACTAGGAAGAAAAGGTTATTGACCATGAAAGGTAGCCCAAAATGCAAATTGACAATGGAGGATATTGAGGACTATGAGGTCCCAACTCCTAATTTATGAGAGAGAAAGGGACGTACCAGTGCTAACGTGGCATACCAAGTAGACATTTAATTTTTTTTTTTGTTTCAATTGCTCTATTCCTTATCACTTTGATCTGCGTATAGGATATCTACAAAGCGAACCATGGTTCGCCTTTGGATACATCCAGAAAAGACACCCCATGTCCTCTCTCTCTCCCTCCCTCTTCGAACACCAACTCCCACCCTCATACAGTCATACTTAGACCTGTCAATACGGGCGGGTGGGCGGGTTACGGGTCGGTCGTATATCGGGTTCGGGTAAATACGGGTCGGGTGTATTTCGGGCTCGGGTAAAAATGGGTCGGGTGTATTCCGGTTTCGGGCGGTTTGGGTCGGGTTTACGGGTCATGACCGCCCTTTTTCTCAATCACTTACAACTAATAAAATTGATTATAATTAGTCAAAGACACCTGTGTAATGTACCATTCTATTCCAAGTTCGACCACCACGATATGTCATAGTTGTATAGACATATTACTATACACCTAAAGGACAAAATTTGGCAATCTTCAAATCTACAAGTATTATGCAGTTTACATCAACAATCCACGAATAACAACACTTATGAAATATATAGGGTTTTGGGATGCTAATATACTGAACTTTTAGGGTATTGGAAAATAATGCATTGAACTTTGACCTTGGACAATAATACACTATTTTACTGAAAGAGAGGAGAGCGGCGGGACTGCAGGAGTTTGAGGGTTCACTGAAAGAGTGAGTGAGTGACAGTGTTAGGGTTTTGTTTTGGTCATTTGTTATTTGATTATTTCATTTATATGTCTCTCTACGCATAACTTTCCAAAGCTACCCAATATTCTACTTTTGGGCCTTAATTTTCATGAAATGGGCTCATTTTTTTGCACAAGGCCAAAGTAGACAAAACATTTAAAATTATAGTGTCTGACCCAACGGGTCGACCCAAACCTGACCCGACCTGACCCGTTTTTTACCGGGTTCTTTGAGTTGGGTCATTTTCGGGTCCCGGGTCGGAATTTCGTGTTCAAAACCCATTTTTTGCGGGTCGGGTCGAGAATTGCCAAATCTAGTCATACTCCCTCTCTCTCACTTCCCAAACCACCACTAATACCCTTATTGCGTTATGCGTTCATATTTTTGTTCTTGGACAAGTAGTAAATAACTGTAAATGACAGTTTAAAACTATGAAAATTCTACCATAGTTGAATTTATTTCCAACTATGGTAGTTGAAAATTTTATACCATTCATTTATTAAAAATAAATCATATTTTTTAAAAAGATTTATATTCTCCTAAACATGGTTAATTATTGTATCAAGTTACTTTGATCAACCTAAATTGATTTTGAATTTTTATGGTAAAATTAATGATCTTTTCACTTTTCAACTACGATAGTTGAAAAAAAGTCAACTATGATAGAATTTCCTTTAAATTATTCAATTTTGTAAAAAATTATAACTTAACATATAGATCTACTTATAGTAACAAGTCATATGGTGAATATATATATATTTATTTTGATTTTTAATGACAAAATTAAGGACAACTATACATTTCAACTACCATAGTTGAAAATAAATTCAACTATGGTAGAATCTCCGTTAAAACTAAGGCTCGTATGATTCCTTGCTATTTGCATGTGTTATGTGACCATATGATTTTTCTCCCTTTGGGGCCTGCACATTGTGTTTAGAGAGTAACATCTCTGTTGGAGTTAGATTTGGAAATTTGGTAGAGCTATTAGCTAGAATTATGAACTAAAAAACTAGCAAAGTGTAATGCAGAACTAGATAAAGATATCAAAACAGATTTGCACTTTAAGCTAACTGGTTCGGTTGGTTCGGTGGTGGTGGAATGGTGGTGTTGGTGGTGGTTTAGGAAGTGAGAGAGAGGGAGTATGAGGGTGGAGGTTGGGGTTCAAAGAGAGAGAGAGAGCAGGAGGCATCTTTTTCAAATATCTCCAAAGGCAAACCATGGTTCACTTTTGTACATGTCTATGGATATCTTCAAAGGCGAATATGTGTTCGCTTTGTATATATCCTATGCGTGAATCAAAGAGATAGGAGACAGACCAATAAGAAATTGAAACAAAAAAAAATTGACTGTCCGCTTAGCACGTCACGTCAACGATGCTGGATCTCCTTCTCTCTCATAAATTGGAAACTCATGGTCCTCAATATTCTTCATAATCAATTTACGTTTTGAGTCATTCTTCGTGATCAATAACCATGGAAGAAAAACAGTAGATTCATTGGTGAGATGAGCCCAATTGGTCCAGTAAACATTTTGCAAAGAAAAGTCCGATGAAAATTGTATTGGCAGGCCCAATTGGTCCAACAAATAAACTTATTACTTTTGGGCCACAGTGACACACAGCTGAGTATGGCTTACTTTGCTTAAAATCTAATCCAATCCGATATTATTAGTACTGTATTCAACCTTTTTTTGACTCAAAGATTCAACTATTATTATTGAATATTGTTTCCTACTCAAACTCAACTAATTCGTCCTCCTTACATTTTCTTCCTTTGGCCCCTAAAAAGTAAAAATAGATCCCAGATTTTCATGATGAAATTATAATTTATGTAGATTGAAATTGACTAAAGTAAAATGTCACTTTTTCATTAAGAAAAGTTATCTCTTCAAATCTCTATTATTTTGTTATAGCTAGTAGTAACTAGTAAGTAGTGAATAATTTTGAAATCTCAAGGTAATTAGAATCAACTTCCATTTTTTTTTTGGACATTTACATCATATTTTACAGGGAATTTCTAAAGTATTGAAATGTAGAGGAGTGATTAGTGTCGTTAACTAATGTTGGCCAAATATTGCCAATAATAAGTATTAATGGTGAGTTGTTATAACAGCATGATGGGAGTGTTTGGAAAGAGGAAAAATATTTTCTGATTTTTTAGTGTTTGGTATAAAAAAAAATTGGAAAAATAAATTTTAAAGAAAATTATTTTTTCCTAAAGAAAAGAGATTGAGTTCCCTTGTTCAAAAGAAGAAAGCCATCTTAAATGTTTGGTTGATTTTTTAAAAACTGAATCTATAGAGTAGTATTATATTAAAAGCAAGTGAAATCACATGCTTTTATCATATGTCTTTTGATTATTGATTGTACAAGTATTTAGCTTTATTTACTTACTATAAATGGTAATATTTTGTATATTATTATTATTATTATTACTACTGCTTCATCTATTACATTACTCCCTACATTTCTTTTATTTGACTTTTTAACTAATTTTAATTTTATATTATCTGTCACTTTATAATCCTTATAACATATTAATTGTCCTCCCTTTACCCAATACTTTTTTATGTAAGTTTTGGAAGTAACGAGGAAAATCAATATCACTAAAAACTATGAGGTAATCATCAAAAATGTTATTTAAATATCCTTAATTAAAGTAACCTTTAGACATGGAGATCGGAGTTGATAAGAACAAAGAAAAGTAGTAATAATTAATATGTAATTGAAATTGTAGAGTGATGGATATTCATTGAATGAAACATCAAAGTTGATTTTAGTTAAGTATATTTAAGTAATTTTCTTACTAACTACCTTATAGGTTTAGGTTTTTGTAATATTGGTTTTCCTCCGCTGCCTTTAAAAGGTCACATAAACAACAGTGAAATTATTATTATTATTATTATTATTAGTTTCTCTTAAAAAAGTATTGTAATAAATTACTCTCTCCATTGCATATTGATTGTCATCTTTGAAAATCGTGCAGTCAAATTTCAAAAAATTTGACCATAAATTTCTCAACATATACAATGAGTTGCTATATAAAATTATCAAAATTATATTCGTAACGAAAAATACTATCATAAAAGTATATTATTGCAATTGTTAATAACATATTATATATAATATTATCAATTAAAAAATAATATTAAAGAGAATAAAAATCAAAATTACGACCATTAATATGAAACGGAAGGAGTAACATATTCAAATATTTTATAATATAACATTCCATACTTTAATACAAGGGGGAACTGGGTTAGAAGAGGGGAGCACGCAGAATTGGCAGAGCTTACCAGGAGACAAATCAGACAATGACCATCGAGAAAACGCGACTTAGATTAGATTATGTCCAACTAATTATAATAATCCATGTACGACTCATCATTATCATCATCATTAATCATAATTAATCCTCCTAATTAAATTAATTAAAATTAAAAGTTAGAAAGAATGTGCTCCTCCATGACTATGACCGTCCTTCCAAAATATCCGCGTCTGACTTGCATTCATTCATCCATTCCTCTCTCTCTCTCTCTCACCTCCCCTTGTTTTTACTCTGAATTTCCCCACAAACTTCCTCTCTTTTTCTTTTTCTGGGTCAACATTCTTTTTTCCTTTGGGTGTTTGGATTAGGGTTAGGAGAAACAACAGCAACAAGAAGAAGAAGATCGTAAGAAATGATGATGACTATGGAGGGAAGCATGGATGAGAATGTGTTGGATGATATTATAAGGAGATTGTTAGAAGGTAAAGGTGGAAAACAGGTTCAATTGTCTGAAGGTGAGATCAGACAGCTTTGTGTCAACGCTCGTAATATCTTCCTTTCGCAGCCTAATCTTCTTCAGCTACATGCCCCAATTAGGATCTGCGGTAAACATAAACACTCTCTTTTGTTGTAATTTTGGGTTTTGTGTTTTGTTCTGTTGATTGTTCTTGGGAGTTTGTTTGGGGGGTTGAATTTCGATGATTTTGAGTGATTTGATCATCTGGGGTGGAGTAATTTGTTGGTTCGGTGATGGGTTTGATTTGGTATTTCGAATTTCTGTGATGATCAGATCAAGTCTTGTCAGATTAAGGTTGTGGTAAATGGGATTCTCTGGAAATTTGTGTTGTATTATTGTTGCAGAATTGTGAATGGGAATGAAGAATTTGATGGTGTCATTCATATTATGAAATATTTCTGTGATCTGTGTCGAGGAAAAGCTATATTTTTGCCTCGGGGATGAATTCTAGATGTCAGATTTCCATGGCAATGTTTGTAGAGAATCCTTCAATGGATAAACTCTTGGTTTGGTTGCTTAGTTTGGGCATGAAACTTTGTATGTTGTCTATGTAATGATCATTTCATTTTTGGTTTGCATTATGGGATTCAGTCATGTCCATAGTTTTGACAGTTGAAAAAGATTATTTTTTTCAACTTAGATGGTAAGGAACTAAAGTAAAAACGCCTCATTAGACCTCTGCTTCTTTTGCATGGCGTAATATGGAGAAGACAATTTGTAAATCTTGCATCAATTGGAACCAGTCTCTCTAAATTGCAAAATTTAATGGTAAGAATGATACATCATACCCCTCTGTATCTCGCCTAGGCGGGTTATGGAGTATTTGTTGTGGTATTACGGAATTCAGTTGTGCTAATGACATGAAACCACTGTAATTAGTATGTTCATTGCTCTATTCTGTGCTTACCCTTTTGTTTCTTTGACATATAAATGTCAGTATATAGTTTTGAGACGGCTCAAATTCCCTTTTGCAGGTGACATACACGGGCAATACCAGGACCTTCTGAGGCTTTTTGAGTATGGAGGCTACCCTCCAGCGGCGAATTACCTTTTCCTTGGAGATTACGTAGACCGAGGCAAACAAAGCTTGGAGACCATATGCCTGCTTCTAGCATACAAAATACGTTACCCGGATAAGATCTTCCTTTTGCGAGGAAACCATGAAGATGCAAAGATCAATCGTATTTATGGGTTCTACGATGAATGTAAGAGGAGATTTAACGTCCGCCTGTGGAAGATTTTCACAGACTGCTTCAACTGTCTGCCGGTTGCTGCAGTTATCAATGAAAAGATACTTTGCATGCACGGTGGACTGTCTCCTGACCTGCAGAACTTGGCACAGATCGATGAACTTCAAAGACCAACAGAAATACCAGACAGCGGGCTTCTCTGTGACTTACTCTGGTCAGATCCTGACCCGAAGAACGAGGGTTGGTCAGACAGTGACAGAGGTGTTTCATGTACATTTGGGGCTGATGTGGTTGCTGAGTTCTTGGACAAGAACGATCTTGACCTGATTTGCCGCGGTCATCAGGTAAGCATGATGGTGCATATTCTTCAATTTAAATATTAGATGCACCTGGAGTTTATACTTGGGGAGTGTTTGGTAGGAACCCCAGGAAAAATTTCCCATGCTGGAAAAATTTCCCTTAACCCCCTAGGGAAATTTTCTCTAGGAAAATGAAGAAAATGGTGGGCCCATCGTGAAAACTTTCCCGAAGTCAACCCGCATTCAAACATGGGGAAAATAAGTCAACCCGGAAAAATTGACCATTTCCCCGGGGTTATTGACCAACCAAACGCACCCTTAAGGATATGTGCAAGTGAACAATCGTACTATCGAGAGTGAATAACTTGATTTTCGCAAGTGAACAATTACACTATTTGGAGCACAAACTCCAGGATCACATGATAAATTGCACGTGCTCTTAGTGTCTGTGCTTCAAACGAGCAGGAAATCGTACCCCAGGAGCTCTATATTGACCCAAACTGAACCAAACCCGATCCAATGTTTTTTCAATGAAAATCATATTGGACCAAAATCCAGCTGACCTAGAATCGGCCGACCCAAACTGAACAAAAATGGAACACCGATTGATCTAAAAAAACTCGTCCAACCCATACTCGAACCGATTAACCTGTTTGCCAAGTGATTCACACATAATGAATACAGTAAATCAGATTTTTGTCAAACTTCCTTCATCCAGAAACAAAATGTATTCATTTTCGGAATATTTGACACATAATCTTCTCTTTGAGAAAATTTCTTGTGTATTTTGGAAGCCGGGTTTCTAGTTGTCAAGGGTAGGATTGCTGCATCTCAAGTAGATTACCACTAGGTTATAGAATTTTCAAGCAGTGTTTTAGTGCACATTACTGAAGCATATGTAGGGTTGAACGTGGGTATGATCATATTGTTTTTCAATGTCAAACTACAGGTTGTAGAAGATGGGTATGAATTTTTCGCCAAAAGAAGATTAGTTACTATATTTTCAGCTCCAAACTACGGTGGGGAGTTCGACAATGCTGGAGCACTTTTAAGCGTCGATGAGTCTCTAGTGTGCTCTTTTGAGATACTGAAGCCGCGCGAAGATGGAAGCAGTTCATCAAAACAACTCAAGAAGGTAAACTTTTTCCATTGGATCATTGTTTTGGCTTTCGAAAACTGGAGAAGAAGGGCTTCAATGCAGAAAATTTTGCTATTTTGAACAGGTCCCTAAAGCCGGAGCATCCTGAAACAAGATTTGGGAATTGTACACCAAGGTCACACGAACGGTTCAAACCTTGTAGCATTGCTTGTAGAATCCTTATAAGTCGAAAACCAACCATCGAAACAAAATTCACTGGGCAGTTTCAGAAATTCACGACGACCTTAACGCTTTGCCATGCTGCAATGAAAAGTTATTTTTGATCTGACAAAAAAAAAAAAAAATCTGTAAATCAAACACAAACATCATCATATTCCTGTGCAGGAGCTGAAAATCTTAAACTTTCCTTTTTTTTTCCCCTACTATTCCTTTCACCCAACAGTTGCTTTAGATTACTACCCTCCCCCATCCCCTTTGTTGTAATTTTTGTTGGTTAGCATTTTGTAGATGTTAGCCTTCCTTTTGTTTCTGATTTCTGATTGTGTTCATCAGTCAGTTCTTGTATCGACTTGTGATTTGTTCTCAGAAATTCTTGGCAGTGAAGATCCATTTTTAATCTAGAGTGGCTTCTGTGTTAAAGAAATGTCTCTTTCTAGTTGGCTGTTTTCCCAAGTTTCGATTTACTTCTAGCGTGGATCCTGCTTTTGCAGATTTATCAAAATTTACATATAAGTAGCTTTGCATCAGCAAACATCACTTATTTTATATGAGACCGTTTCATGCTGATCAAATAAGACTGGCCATATTTCGTTAGAGGATTTGGTCATAAGAGCGACTTGAATGAATCGTTCAAATATTCCTCCGACTTATTTTGAATTTGACAGTTTATGGCGGTTTAATTGACCGCTTATTTTGAAATGGTCCTGTAACAACTACATCATAAGAAGAATCCTGGAAAACAAAGATTGGAACATATCATAATCTGGAGGTATCTTCATATATCCAATCCTTCCATTCAAAATTCCATGACAATGGAGGGAAATAAAACACACCATACCAAAAATGTGGGTACAGAGAGCATGATTGGCACATGAATCTATTTTACAATATGAGAGGGATGAACTAAGGAACAGAAAAGTGAGGTTGAAATCTACTGACTACTGAGTATTAACTAACTAATCTACTCACCCCGGGCTTCCGATTAGTGAGAGTAGTGGCGGGTGGTCTTTGGATTGTTGATTTGAACTCCATTCTCCTAGCCGCCCGTATAATTGCCGCTTGCTTCTGCCGTTGGCTGTAGCTCCTCCTCTTACTGCATTTCATTATCCACATGGAATGGTGTCATTACTCAACGCGCGGTAAACGGTATCCAAAACCGAAACCAATACTCTGAAATCTCGCCCAGGCGAGGCATGGAGAGGTTGGATGTAGCAGTCTTACCACTAAAATTTGCAATTTTGCAATTTAGAGAGACTGGTTCCGATTGACCTAAGGTTTAGAAATTGTTCGCTATCTATTACTCTATGGAAAAAAAATTAAGAAAAGTAAACAAAAAAGGACATTAATGAAACATAGCAACACCAGGAAAACCTATCACCAAAAATTCATTGTGTACTGCAGATCTATTTGAAAAAAAATGTCGAACTCTAGATTGCACTGGTTGAATCTCATGCACAGAAGAGATGAAGATTCTCTAAAACACAGCGCACCGCCATTTGATAAAGAACAAACAGCTCTAAAGAATCCTAAACGAAAGAGCTTGCGTTGGGCTCTTAACAATAGAATTCATCTAATAGATGCTGAATAATGACCAAGTAAAACCCTGCTATAAGGTGTGACAATGAGAAGGGGAGAAAAGGTACTGTCCACCTAGGTGTTAAATTAATTTTAGGACAATTATTACTAAATTATGAAGTTGTACAAAATATTAAGAATGTGAAGGAAATAGAGAAACACGGCGTACGTACACAAGCACCATCCCACAAGCTATGCTACTCCAACTTTTTATTTTCCCTACTGTGTACGGGTCTCCAAACCCAGACAGGGTTACGACACCCAATACTTCAATTTACAATGAAAATATGCAAATTTTCTTTAAAAAAGCAGAGTTTGACACCCGTATTCATGTCCATATCAGAAACCCATACCCGAGTCCGAGTAACATAGCCCAGAAGATACCGCAGGATAAGCATGGGTTGTGGAGGTTAACCAAGCATGAAGCTACTAATAGTACAAAGGTAATTGACCTACCTGATAAAAAAGAGTCCGGCAGTGAGCACCAAGCCTCCTACTGCCCACGAAACTCTTTCGGTGAAGGGCATTTGAATCACCCACTGCTGGAAGTCGTCAAGCAACCCAAAATGACCATCTTTCTGAAACGTCCCGGTTGGTGAAGCCGTCCATGAGTCTGCAATGGAATCTAGACTTGCTTTTCCACCATAGCAAGATTTCTCCTCAATGCTATGGCCTGAACTTCCAACCGGGCTGACAGCAAAACCAGCAGCCCGGCAGAGCTCTGTACCATTAGAGATCCACTCAGAGGCCCTCCCACATACAAAGTCACCAACTCCGCACGGGGAAAGAACCTGATACACAAGAACCACTCAGGAAATTCTACGAAACTCTGAAGATCTAAAACAAGAAATCAAAACCCTCCTTTTTTCATCATCAACCCATTAACATCATGCGTCACAAAGTTAGATTGGGTCTCTTCGAATTAGCACTGGCAAAAATTCCAGTCCGGGCCAAACTCAAGTCGTTCAAATCAGTCAATGTTAAAATCGGACGAAAAATTCATGGCCGTTACCCGGGTTTTTTTTCTGGTCGGACAATTCGGACAAATGTCAATTCGGGTCATAATCGGGTTCGCACAGTAGAAATATGAGAAATATTTGGGTCCGAATTTTTGGTCAATATTAAAATTCGGCCGAAAATCTATGGCCAGACCCCTTTTCCGGGTCAAACAAATTCGGGCATTCGGGTCGGATGAATTTTGCCAGCACTACTTGGAATCAACCCTCAACAAATTGAAATCACTGGTCAGCTACATCTGACCTTCCCAGATCCCTCATATGCGGGCGGGACCCACATTGGGTGTTGGTGCTGTGGTTGTTGCACATAACATAGGAGAACAGATTTACAACCTTGTCCACAGCCCTATGAATGCATAAAAACCAATCTTGAGAAAGGAGCAAACCTGTGTTATGGTATCCATGGAAAAGTATGCACCAGAGCAAGCGTCATACAATCTTTCACAAAAAGAGGTACACATCAAAGGAGGACCTGGCTTAACCCCAACATTGGGATCACAAATTGAGCACTCCAATAATTCCCACAAGTGCAAGCAGTCCTGATTAGCTTCCCCTGTTGATGCCAACCTCCTAATAGACAGCAATGCAGAATGTGTGTGTGATACATCACAGCAAGTCTTTCTTCGGAACATCCGGCATAGGGTCAAATCTCGAACCTTCCTAGGAGGCTTCCCCTCTGATGAAAATGGGTGAAAACGACCCCCGGGTGAAACACACGCTCCATTTGATTTTTCTGCATCCAAGTAACTACATTAATTAGCTCATTTGAAGATCAAATCACCAGAGTTTAAGAGAGTTGACAAAAGAAAGCAGATAATGAACTACATTACACCGCCTCATCAATGCTACATTAACCAAAGGCTGCAGCTATTTAAATTTTTAATCTAAACTCTACAGAAAACTAGCCATGGCCAACAGAAGATAGGCCAGGGGAAGAATTTACAGTCCGGGGTCACCTACTTTATTGCATCCAAAAAAGAGACAAGGATGTGGGACATAAATTGTGCTAGTCCTTTGACATCGTTAACCAAGAACATTTCGTTTGGTCGCATAATATATCCTTGATGCCATACAATGTGAGGAAAACATGAACAGGTATTGATAGCTACCTCAACAATGTATCCTAAAGGTAATTTAGTAAAATTTTGTCCCCAAAATTTTTTTTTGAAATAAGATTTTGTATGGAAACAATGCCATAACAAAGATCAAAAGAGATGACGGTAAGGGACAAGTTCATACAATGGAACACCAAATAAGGACAAGAGAGGCCCAAATGAAACTTGACCCTCCCTCTCCTTGCTTATGTCCAAGCTTCCTCGAGACTAGGACATAGGCAAGTTTTTCTTTACACAACACTAATATCTCCACGTTCCACCAAACAAAGCTATGTATCTTGTCAGTAACTTATGCAGGAAAGTTCATCTAAGAACCAAATATGGGGAAAAAAGAATAGTGATTGCTCATGACATGGATGGATTTGATCCTGCTCAGAGTATGTCAAAGCTCACTGTACATGTTCCCCTGCTCTTCCTTTGAGTTGCAAATTAGCAAGATGAACTCTCCATCACGCACTCATATATATCAGTCTCTTAGTCGTAGATACAAACTAACTTTATACAATAATAAAGTACCAACTCCACACAACAAAACACCAAAATAAGGACAAAAAAGATCCAAATGAAGCTGCCCCTCACCTCTCCTCAGTCCTCACACAACTCCAGTCATCTCAGACACTAGGACATGAGCCATTCTTTCCTTATTAAAATAATCACATACTGACACCAACCCCCCCCCCCCTAAAGGATGGGGATTAGCCATGTCTCCGCATTGCACTAAACAAAGCAAGCTAGCTTCCTTGTAACTTATGCTGAAAGGTCATCTAGGTACCAAAATCTGGGGCAAAAAGAGTAGTGACTGCTGAAGTCATGGATTCTGCTTAGAGTTTGTCAAAGCTCACTACACATGATTCCCTATTCTTCTTCCTCTGAATTCCGAATTTGCAAGACGAACTTTCCATGACTCACTCTTAGATCATGGTGTCTTTGTCTCAGAAGCAAGCTAACCCTGTACTTCAGCACCAGTATACTGCATTATTGCTCTAAACCAGCAAGATAAAGTATAGGCAAGCACCAGTCTTCCCTTTTCAACCTTAATATTATAACAAATGAACTGCTTTAGACAACCATCACACTAAACTTGTCAAATAGATATTAATCTACCTCGCTGAAAGGCCTAAACTTGCATTTATGATTGCAGGAACATCCCATATGCGAAAGATGGTTCTCTAATCCTTGCATGTAATCTTAATATCACTAAATAAATGGCATAAATTCTGCCTTACGTATGGTTGATAGAACAGCTTTCCACTGTATATCTGATCCTGCAGTCTAGATATAACTCACATCCAACCTAGCCACCGAAAGGGCACTCCAAGTTTGATAATAACAAGATTTTCCCTCTTTTCTCATAATATGAGCCCGACACTGCGACAATTCAAGCGAGTGGCGAAATCAATAGTTCATGTGGTAGATAATCGATCTCATCCAACACACAGCTCAAAATTTTCCTCATTAATTTCAATGGTCTGGCTCAAAAAGGAAAATACAAGAGCATCAAGATCGCAATGCTTTTTATTTTTTTTTTACAAAACTAGAGTGAGATACACTGTATTCTTCAGCACTAAACTAAATCAACTCAGTATAACTGGGTTAAGAACAAACAATTACACAAACAAAAACCCTCCAACCCAAATTACCCAAGAACACAACAATCCCAAATTGATGACATTTCAATTCCAACAAAACCCTATTTCAAGTTTTCAACTCACGACATCAAGATGCCCCCAGACAAGCACAACCAATTCGGAATCAAGCAAACACAATGAGTAATTTGACGAGAACAACTTTAATTTAAACCCCAGAAAAGAAAACACCATAACACATGAAATGGATGCTCAAAACATTCAATCAGAAAAATTAAGGGAAATACTTATACAACTTAATAAGAAAAACAGCAAAGAGGAAAAAGAGCAAACCAGATAGGGATTGAAGAAGAAGATTGAAGAGGAGAAGGAGAAGCAGGAGGATGAAGGAGTGATCCTGCTTCATAGTTGTTGTTCGACGGGAAGAACAAACCCTAAATTTTAGGGAGACATGAGGTGTTGCCGTTGCTGATGCGGATGCCGGTGATAGTGTTACTGACGATCAAGTCGTTCTTCTCCAGTCGGTCAATACTTGAAACAAGATGGATAGGCACTAACAATAAGTATTCACCATTTCAATTAAGGTTTTTTTGACAAAAATAAAACCAATAAAATTGTCAAATACAATCACCCTTATATTTTCATAAAATCTCTTTGCCCAATTAAATTAAATATAATTTTTAAAATTTAAACAAATGTAATAAAATATGGGATCACATTTTGCCGGTTTCTAAAAATTTTAAATTAGACTTGTTAGATCAATTTAACATTTAAATGTTATAATAGGTAACAGCTATACGAAATGGTGTCAAAGAGGCGTTGTTGAGAAATGTTTCTAAGCTTATCGTGAAAGGCGATAATAGGATCGTCATCGATGCAATTCACGGGAGTTGTGAATCCTTTGGTCTATCCGAAAGCTAGTGGAAGATATTAGATTCTTGCTTAAAGAGTTTGCTTTCATCAATTAATCATATATTCAAAGAGGTCAATAGAATGGTCGATTAGTTAGCTAAAGTCGGACTTAGTCATTCAAATTTGATGAGTCGGAATGTTGAGTTGGAACTTGATTTATCTTGTATTGTTTTAGAAGATATGTTGGGCAAAACCTTTGAGAGAAGGGTTGTTAACTTGCTACTCTTATCTTTCAAAAACAAAATTAAATTTCATAGTGACTAAAGAAAAGTTGAGTTAGTTCAGTAAACTCTTAAACTTAAGCTTCGTTGACCATAGTTCGATTCGAGTATGATCTTTATCAAGCTAAGATCAAGCCTAAGAAAACTTATCTCAACTAAGCTTTTTTGAAGATTTTGTGGGTCATTATGTCAAAACTCTTGGTGAAGGGCATTAGGTCAAAAAAAATATATATATATACGGCGTGGCTCAAGAAAAGCGCGTTATTACTATCTCATTGGGTGATTAGGAATACAAAAGCAATTTCTGTTTAGGAAGGCTTGTTCAACAATATTGTGATCATGCTTATGGGGTGTCTTATATCTAGTGACTTTTCAAAGTCAATAGGATTTTAAGTTTGCACTTAAAGAGCAAGTTGACCTCTTAAATGTTTGGTTCAAGGAGTGGAAGAAATGGATGTGAATTTGATGCATCAAGAGGTGAAAAACTTGGATGTCTTTGGTCCATGGGTAATTTCACTGAGGCAAGTTTTTATGGGGAAGCTATTTCTAGTTGATGATGTTGCATTAAGCAAATTATCTTTCAAAAAAGCTTGATGGTTACTACTAACAATTATTCTCTTAGATTTAAAGAGAAAACCATTATTGAAGGATTGGGTCCTATCCGACGAATGTCATTGAAAAGAGCTTTTTTTCATGGCCCGTCTTAACAATATCCATAGGATTTAACTCTTCTTAGTTGGCTGGTGTTGTTAATGGTGGTGTTGTATCTATACCCTCTCCAAAAATAGCCTTTGAGTCAATTAACTCTTTCGATGGTTAAACTCACATAAATGGAGTTCAGAAACATATTGTCACTAGTTGTAGTATTGGTGATGCCTCTTCAGGTAAGAAGGATATTTTACTTGACAAAAAAAATTCTTTAGTCAGATTGAGAAATTTAGACTTAAGTGTGGTTGGCTATGGAGGGTGTCAAAATGGTTTGAGTGGTGAGGATTGCCAATCATATAGCGTTCCTTACTTAGGAACATCGATTCCCCATTCATCACCTATTTTGCATGTCACCAATTCGAAGAATGAGCCATAATTGTTTTAAGTTGGAATATGAAGTTTCTTCTGAATTAGAGGATGTAATTTTAAGGAAATTAAAACCAAACTTAGGGAGAAGATAATTGAAACAAATTCAAATCAAGTTGTTGTCAGATTAAGCAAGACAAGATACAAAATAGTGTCTTCCAAAAGTATGGTTCAATCTGTTATATGGAAGAACCATCAGGTCTTTCATAAGGAGATTCCGGAGTGTGAATTATCAAAAATATCTCTCAACGACAATGATGATTGTGACAGACTGACAGTTTTAAAAATTGGTAGAGATAGGCCATTTATCAAGCTTCAAAGTCTTAGAACCGTTATTTATAAGTTTAATTAAAATAAATCAAAGATTACTCCACCTCCTTGACTAAGAACATGCCTGACTCCACCACCTTGACCTAGAACATTTTAGCCAATTCTCCTTCCTAACAATATGTCAATATAGAGCACAATGCAAATTACTAATGCCAATGCTTACAAGTTGAAAAGACATCAAAGTCTAGGAAAAGAAGCTAAAGCCAAAAGGATGGACAAAAGGCTACGAAAAACAGGCGCGCAAACATCTTGGAAGATGATATTCTTGATGATATTGATGCGAGATTGATCGCAGAGCTGCGATTATTGGCAATGATATAGGCGCGAGAGTCCTCGATGACTCACCAAAGTGAAGTTGTTGATCTTTTGAGACCGCAATCGATTGAGAAAGTTTTTTACCTGTAATGGTTTGCAAATCTTTATTGTGCTGCTTATGTTTAGCAATTTCATCATACGCAGGTGTCTTTGAAGTTGATTATTTACCATTTTGTAATGTTATTTTGCTATCTTTTATAAACCTTTAAGCCTATGGCTTGCAATAATCGGAGAAAAAAAAGTCTAGGAATAGAGTACAAAACAGAAAGCTCATATTCTCACTTCATAATTCAAAAGGACTCAGCCTTACAACTACAAGTTATAACACAAGGAAGAGAACCAACTTCTAAAAAGACACCATCATCTACAAACCACCCAGCAGAACACCCACCACCATTTGATATTCCTGGCCTATTTTACAACTTGCCAAACCAAACCAAACCCCTTTCTCTCTACATCAAGACCAGAACATCCTCAAAAACACACACACCCCATACACCATATATTACACAGATGATGAATATGATACATAGGGTAAAGGGCAAATGTCGGGCTAAGCCTCGAAAAAAACCCCATCTCTTGGTCAGTCTTGAGGGCAGGAGATTAATTGAGTGCCTCGTTTAACATATATCGAGTCATATCTCAGACATCGTAAGGAGAAGGAGGGCTTCTGGCTCCGTCCTGGTTCGCCGCCTTTTCATATGCATCTGACGTTGATCTCCTCCTAAATCTGAACGCCCCGGATCTGCTCCCTAACCAGCAATTCATCATTTTTAGTCATCGATACATTGATAAACAAACTGTCATTGTCGCTATAAAATTCATGGGTATATTAAATTGGATAATTATTTACCAAAAGTTAACAAACTTACCAAAATTTATACATTTATCAATACCTATTTTCTCTTTAAAAAGCATTGTTATCATCAAAAGTATTACTTCTTCCAATACTTACCAAAACTTTTCATTTACCTACAAATTTGACACACCTTAGTACATATTTATCTATTCCCTGGGAATCATTCTCACCAGAAAGAAAGCATACATATATGATACATTCATCTTGATTTTCCTTCCTTGTAAGTAATGGGTTAGGCTCACCTACCCCAACTCCCCCACAAAGATCTATATTTGTTTCCTAACAAGAGCTGGGGTTGTTTGCCTTATCCACAAGTCACAGATATTTAGTCATATTGTGCCTTTTCAGTTCTTGGTGGGCTGGTTTAGGGGCTGTTTAAAAATGCATCCTAGGCTACTCCGACTTGGGTATGCGTGTCCCTGTCTATGGACATGGATACGGATGTCGGACTTGGCTATTTTAATGAAATTTTATACATTTTCATTGCAATTTGAAGTGTTGAGTGTCATACTATTGTCCGAGTAACAAGGGTCCAACACAAGTACAGAAGCGAAAATGAAGAATTGGAGTAACATAGAATGCATCTAAATAACCACCAATTTACAAGGTTTAGATCATGCTTAGAGAACTACATTTTTGCATGTTTCAGTAATGCTTTGATTGAGCTCTATGACTATCCCTGCTCAAATATCATCAATATTTCAGATCCAAGTTCATCTGGATGTTAAATAAACATAGCATATTACAATTGAAATGAAACAAAATCAAGTAAATGTCAAGATAAGCCCAACTTGGAAGAGGAAAAAGACCTGAATCATCAGCAATCACTAACAAGCTTAGATCAGTTGGATGCTTAATTATAAAGTGATCACTGCTTAGTGTTTACCCATTCTAAAAAGCCCAAGATTATTGTTCTTATCATAAATCTTCAATTTCTCACCAGTATGATATAATATGATGTCCAAATCATAGCCTATGTAAGAACCACCATCACCAAATATTCAGAAACTATGACATTGGTTGACTGTGGGGCTCTCTTGCTATAAATAAAACAAGGTTCTTGTAAGTTGGCATGAAAATTACAGGCTACCCACCTTCCCAGATAACTTATCATAGACCCAATAAATAAAGTTAATGGAATACATAATTAAGCATAAATTAAGCACTAATACTAATTCTAAAAGTTCTACCCCAGATTTAACCCTAAAAACTTTTATTTTTCTCCTAGATAAGTTTTAGGAGAATAAGTCTACAAGGAACCAAACATAATCCAATCAAAGCAACGCAATAATATCAAACAGTTATTTCTCCTAAACTAACATACAATGTCCCTACTCTGCACTATCCACCAATACAATAGTGAAATGTCAAAATTACCCTTCGAAGACTTTTCCATATCCAATTATTGATTAGTCCCTCCCTTCATATTAATGGTATATTTTTTAATTTTACTATCTCTAATGTTCCTCTTTAATTGATAATTTATCACATAATATATTATTAATAATTGTAATATTATATTTTTATGATAATATTTTTCAGTATGAATCTAATGACAATAATTTTATATAACGACTTATTGTATATATTTAGAAATTTATGATCAAAATTTTTGAAATTTGACTACATAATTTACAAAGACGAAAATAAATAGGTAACCAAGGGAGAATACAATTTCCCCACTATCCACCTATACAACAGTGAAATGACAAAACTACCCTTGAAAGACTTTTCCAGATCCAAATATCCAAATATCCAATTATTGATTATTGAACAGCGGACCACTACTCATACAACAGTGGAACTCCACCTTCTCAGGGGATTCATATCCTCAGTAAGAGAGTGACTACTCACCGGAAAATGGCGACGGCGGCGGAGTATCGCCGGCAGGAGACACCGGCGCCGATCCAGCGGTCTGATTGTTCCCCGGTGGCCGCACTATCGTTATGCTCCTCGTCACTCTCATCTTCTCCTGATTATCCATGGCCGCCATAGCTTCCTCTCCCATCGATCTCCCACTCCCTCCGTCTGCATCTGCTTCCATAATCAAACAAATCACGTAAGAAACAACAACAAATCAAAACCTAACTCATCATCACCACCAAAATCATCAACAACACATGATCGTCTAACTTCAATACAATCGATCAATTGCATCTGCTTCCATAATCAATGAAATCACGTAAGAAACAACAAAATCAAAGCCCTAACTCATCATCACCACCAAAATCATCAACATCATCCACAACACATCATCATCTAACTGCAATAGTGCAATACAATCGATCAATTTCATTTTTTAGTCCGATCAAGTTCAAACTTCAGATTGATTTTAATTACTCTACATTTCAAAAGATTAGTTTCTTCATTTTTAGGGAAGCATGTACCCTTGCCGGAGGAAGACCGGAAACTGAAGGTACTGAACTTCCGGAGACGTCCGAGGCCGGAATCCGGCCGAGGTCCGGCGACGGTGTCATCCCACAGCTTCTCTAAGAGGCCCATGTCTGCGTGCGTCTCCGTTTTTTCTCGTCGTCGAAAAGAAACGCTAGGGTTTATGTCGAAACGTTTCGGTATGCGGAGATTATTATGCCTTGCTAGTGAGTAGTGAACTCGATCGCTACTATGGAGGGGGGAAACTGAAGAATTGGTGAGGATATTTAAAGACGGAAAAGCATAGGGATCTGGGAAATCTTGACCGTCGGAGAAAGGGGAAATCGTGGCCGTCCATTTGGAGTGATTGGGTTGATGGTGACGTTGCAGGCGAAATAATAGATAAGATTTGGATAAAAATAAAACGGAGAATGGGGGAAATGATAAAATATGGCACACCTCGACACTTTTTCGGGCAATGAAGTCGCTCTAGTTGGATTTTTATTGATTCAGAAGAGAAACTATTGCTAATAATGTAGTCTAGAGTCTCATTAGTAATTACCGTAAAAAACCACATTGCTATTTTCAGTACGTAATGAGATATTCTCATTAGCTTGTACTAATCGTTTATTTCTGTGTGCTGTCTTGTCTAGCCAAAAAGAAAAAAAGAGATATTCTCATTAGCAAATGATTTTTGAAAGGAAAAAAAGAATATGATGAAATTAAAACTCCTTAAAATATCATAATTTCATAATAAAGTCAGAAATATAAAAAAATAGTAAGACCATATTCGTTTGCGTGGATGATAAGATGCAGAAATGATGCAGTGTGGTGAAATTGTGAAATGCTATTGGAAAATTTGCAGAAAGTGTGGTTAATGTGGTAGGCGAACAGAGAAAAGTGAGAAAATATATCGATAATGATTGTGGTATAGTGTGGTGAGATATGAAAGAATATTGAGCAGTGCGATAATTGTGATACGGCACCGCACCGCACCTTATAAAAGAACAGAGCTTAAATAAAATGTCAAACAGACTAGTAAGACAATATTCGTTTGCGTGGATGATAAGATGCGGAAATGATGCAGTGTGGTGAAATTGTGAAATACTATTGGAAAATTTGCAGAAAATGTGGTTAATGTGGTAGGCGAACATAGAAAAGTGAGAAAATATATCGATAATTATTGTGGTATAGTGTGGTGAGATATGAAAAAATATTGAGCAGTGCGATAATTGTGATACGGCACCGCACCGCACCTTATAAAAGAACAGGGCTTAAATAAAATGTCAAACAGACTAGTGCATTAATTCTCTCAATATTTTATGGAAATAGATACATACAACAACTTGTAATGAAAAATATTACTTAAATATAATGTAATACAACAATACTATAAGTAATTGCTATGATCAAATAAAAATTAATCATCAAAATCTTGTCTCAAACACCACAAAAAATAAATGAGACAAATGATTTGAAACGGATAGAGTATATGGCTGGACTATAAACTTAACAGAACTAAAAGCCAAACATTAACATGTTACCAAGGAAATTGTGGCAAAAACTTTGATTGTTAATATTTTAATTTATATAATGATTCATCATACAAAATTGATGTCATTAGATTCGTAATAAAAATGTTATTAAAAAATTATAATATTTTAAATTTTTATAAATATTTTATATTAGAAATTATTGATTAAAAATTGACACTGAAAATCGTAAATGACAGATAAAAAAGAACGGAGGGAATACTACAGTAGAACATTGTCCAAGAAACTATAGTAAACAATTTTTTTCAAAAAAAAAAGGTAATGAGTATTAATACTAATATTTTAATAATAATATAAATTAAGGATTATTGGATGATAATATACTGAACTTTAGGGGCATTGGATAATAATACACTAAACTTTTTTTTTTACTTTAATACACTGAACTTTGAGGGTATCGGACAATAATGCACTCATAACAATTCTGGTGGTTGACTTTATGGTGGTTCTACTTTAAAGTGTCGTTTTTCTTTTTTTTTCCAAAAAAAATATATTAGTCTTCCCGCTTATGTGTACTTCTTACACGGCAAAACAAATTTCTGAAAAAATATAAAAACGACACCTCAAAGCAGGACAGCCACTGCGTCTACCACCAGTTGAATTGGTCTGAGTGCATTATTGTCCAATACTCTTAAAGCTCAGTGTATTAGAATCCAAAAAAATAGTTCAGTGCATTATTATCCAATACTCCTAAAGTTCAGTGTATTATCATTCAAAAATTATATAATTAATTAATTAAAATCTTCGTAATGATGCCCATGTATGGTATTGGTGTGTCACTGTCCATGCCGGATGACTAATTGACTATGGTAAGCTATCAATAATTAACCCAGAATCATTTGAAAATAAATTAATTAAATCAACTATAAACCATTAAATCAAATTATTATAAACCAAAATATCTACCCCCAACGAAAAGATTCGTTCAGTTGGAAATTTGGCAGCACATGATGTGTCTAGATTGATCTATATACCAATACTTTATTTTGGACCAACCTCAAGGTTCATTTTACCTACTGAGTACTGATTCAATGTGTGATGTGATCCCCCATGCTCAAGCCAAGCCATGTCACTTTCTCGAATATTTCATTCCAATAGGTTTCAAATGTGTAGGTTAAATTGGTTAATAATACACGGACTCCATTCTATTATTTATTCTCATGTGGAACCATCTCAACCAAAAACTTAAGTAGTTAAACTTATGGTTGTAGGGCTCAGTGATGATTTTATATTTTAACACGTCCCCTCACGCGAATGTTCTTTGGCTTGAAGCGTGGATGCTGCAAAGGCTCCTTCACCTTGCGCAAATGATATGGGGAGTGCCAAGATTCAAACCTGAGATATCTTGCTCAGATTTGGCTCAAATACCATATGGAACCATCTTAAGTCTCAATCACTTATTGTTGTAGGGGCCTAATGATGTATTTATACTCTAACAGAAAATTGAGTAGTCAAATTTTTAAATTTTTTATCATAAATTCCTTTATGTGTATAATGATTTGTTAAATAAAATTAGTATCATTATATTCATGACGAAAAAAGTTATCATAGGAGTATAATATTACAATTGTTAATACAATATTATATGAGAAATTATCACTCAAAAAATGACATTAGATAATGTGGCAGTTAATAAAATGACAAATAATATGGAACGAATGAGTATTAATATGACCCAATTTTTTTTCGTATGGTGGGTTGGTGGGTTGGTGAGATAGATGGTTAAGTAACAAAAAAATCAACTCTATATTGTATAAAGTGGATAAAGTTGAATTTAGTAGATAGAATAAAGTGGAGATAGGTTAAAAAAAAGTGCGTGGGTGGATAAAGTAGATAACGTATCACACAAAAGAACATGATCATATTGTCCTTTAAACCTGTGTACATTTTTTTCAACAACCATCTCCAGTATTATTTCATAAACGCACGATTTGAGTGAGTTCAGATGTAGATAGTCTTCCTGTATGCATGGAAGTATATGAAGAGGTTGATTCTAACGGATCCAAAAGACAAAACCTTTTGAAAAGTAAGGACAAAGTCATTTTGAAAATCAATTGGAAAAGAATCTTGGGAAGCCAAGAGAATGTAGAGAAGAAGAGAACGAGACGATATACCTGAGTGTTGCAAGCAATATGTAGGTATATAAGCAAGTGGACAATATATACATGAAAAACACAAACATAAGAAAAGTACAAGAAACACCGAAAAAGGGACAAGCTACTGACAACCTCTCATCCCTCTTTCCAACAACTTTAATCTTAACCCGCCAAAAGCTCCTATCGAAAGTCATGTCCTCCACTAAAGAGTGTGTGCTTCAAATCGTCTCGAATAACCTCTGTCATAGGTTTTGTATGCTTCTCACGCTCACACCAAAGTAGCGAAAGTGCAATGCTTTCACATCTTTGAATCGGAATTATACTTTTTCTACTTGTAGGATTGAGAGTTTTATAGTCGACAGTAGGTAGAATATGACTTATATATATGAGCAACAATATTATGTCTTCCACCCTTTTTCTACGTGATCAAATGAAATAAAGTGGGAACGATGGCACGAAGAAATCACATCGGAAAGGAAAAAAAATAAGGGGGCGTTTGGTTGAGAAATTTCCTGGGAAAGTTTCTAAACTTTTTCAAGTTGAAAAACTTTCCCATGTTTGGCTCTGCAAAATATAAAGGAAAGTTTTGATGTGGGACCCATTATTTCCCTTACAAACTCAGTAAAAAGCTTTCTCGAGAAAGTTTTTCCTGGGAAAGTTTTTCCCGGGAAACAACCAAACGCACCACAAGAGAGTTGTTTGGAATTTCCCTCTTCTTAATATTTGAAACATGGATCATGCAATTGTTCTCCAATGTCCACCGCATCATTGTGAACATGCAATTCATTTTTTCAAACTATGCACTTTGGAAGTCCAAAACTTTTGGTACTCTGCCATAAGTGCGTCCACTTTTTCAAACTGTGCACTTTGGAAGCCCACGGAGAAAATTTTCCCAAAGCCCCTTATTTAGTCTTGAATCTCGTTCCCTTTTTTGAGTCTTCCATTTTCATGGTTTTAAGAAGTAAGCATCACTTTTCTAGCCCTTCATTCTACCATGAATCTTCTCTCCCCCCATTGACAATTGCAGTTAATATCTGAGAATTTTTTTGGACAGGATTTGAAGTGTGGTGGTTGAAATCTCTTATTTCTCTCTATTCGATGTTGCCTATGAGCGGAAAATGAAGCTCTAGTGGGAGGGTGGTTAATCAGAGCACGGATCAGAGAAGACCGACAACATTGATAAGTGTTTTGAGCAATTTGTGGTGCTTTTTTTTTATAGCCTTTTGATGCAAGGCAACCATGGTTGTAGTAGATTTCACTATTTGTGGTAGTGCAAGAGGCAACCATGGTTGTGGTAGCTTTCACTCTATTCGAAGTGTGGTGGTTGAAATCTCTTATTTCTCTCTATTCGATGTTGCCTATGAGCGGAAAATGAAGCTCTAGTGGGAGGGTGGTTAATCAGAGCACGGATCAGAGAAGACCGACAACATTGATAAGTGTTTTGAGCAATTTGTGGTGCTTTTTTTTTTATAGCCTTTTGATGCAAGGCAACCATGGTTGTAGTAGATTTCACTATTTGTGGTAGTGCAAGAGGCAACCATGGTTGTGGTAGCTTTCACCGTTTGTGGTAGTGCAAGAGGCAGCCATGGTTGTGGTAGCTTTCACCGTTTGTGGTAGCGCAAGGCAACCATGGTTGTGAATAGGGGTGAACGAAAATTCTGGGAATCCCAGTTCCGTCCCATTCCCAATCAAGTCCCGGTCCCAAAATCTCGTTCTGGCTGGGAGCGGGACCGGGGGTGGGACTAAAAATGAAGTCTCAATCAACAATGGGACCAGGAGTAGGAGTTAACCTCATTTTCGCTCCCAATCTCGATATATATATATAGGAAAATTGGATTCTAATAATCCCTACTAGTTTTTGCAAATTGGATGTTGCAGCCTACAACGCATTGCTCGCGGAACATTGTAAACAAGGGAGATTGATGGACGCACTAAACGTATATGATGACATGGTCGAAAATGGTTTTCTTCCAGACAGACAAACATATGCTTCTCTTCTGACTGGTTTATGTAAAAAGGGTAAAGTTGTTCCAGCAATTCTACTTCTAGGAGATCTAATGAGGAGGAATGTTTTCAATCCCTGCCTAGTAACTTATACAGTTTTGATGAACGCTTTATTCAAGGTGCGCTTTCCAAATGTAGCTTCCTATTTCTATGAGGATATGATGAAGGAAGATATCTACCCTGATGCTATTGCTGCTAATGTTATCATCGATGGTTATTCTAGGAGGGGATTAGTTGTAAAGTCATTTCCTAATTTGGCTTCTTATAACATTCTTCTTCACGGATTTGCCAAGCAGCAGGAACTATCAAAATGTTTTGCTTTATATAGTCGTTTGCTTAGAAAGGGTTTCCGTCCAGACAAGTTAACCTGTTATGCTCTCATTCTCGGACTCTGCAATTCACAAAATGTCGAACTTGCTGTCAAATACCTGAAGAAGATGGTATTAGAGGGTAACATTCCCGATGAGCCAACATTCAACGTGATTGTGCAAAAATATTGTGAAAGGGGCAATATGGAGAAAGTGTTTGGTCTTACCGACTTGATGATGAATGTAGGAGTGCTTCCTGATAGAGTAACTTACGACAACATCATTAACGGTCTTAACAACAAGTCTTCATTCCACGAGTCCCAATTGGTTTTTCACGAAATGCTGGCTAGAGGTTATGTTCCCAAATACAGACAATATGATAATGTGATGAAAGGGTTCTTGAGAGCCAATGATATCAAATCGGCATTTCAACTCAAAGATGAGATGGAGACCGTGGGAGTCACCACTCATGACGTGTGTGAGAGCGCCATGGTTAGGGGACTTGTGAGTTGTGGAAGGCTTGATGATGCGGAGTTAGTTTTTGATTGTATTCTTAGTAAGAAGTTGGTTCCGTCTATTGCCACATTTACAACTCTGATGCACGGGCTCTGCAAAGAGGGCAGGCTTGCAGAGGCTCTGAAACTCAAGACACGCATGGAGCGATGTGGGTTGAAACCTAATGTGATAGTGTATAATGTCCTCATTTCGGGGCTTTGCTTGAAAGATGACATTGAGGGAGCTTTTGAGCTTTATGAGGAGATGAAACGTTGGGGTCTTTGTGCGCATGCTACTACTTTTGAAGTTCTCATTCGTGCTGCTCTCAGGAAGAATGACCGCAGAGGTGAAACTCTTCTGGAGGATATGCAAAAGAGAGGATTCATTTCTCAGATCAGGATGGATGACGATGATATGGAGACAATGTTAGCAGCTGCTTTGAAGAAGTTAAACTTCTTGCGACGTGGAAGGGGAAAATAGGGCACTGCTCAGACTTTATCAACAGTAAAGTTTGGTGCATGCATGTATGACAATCATCGTGCAACTCCTAGGAGATTTTTTGGGGTTCAAGGATGATCCTTGCCATTCGTCAAACAAAGGTCCTCTCTTTCTCCGCTTTTAGGATCTTTCTTACAGTGGTTTTGATATCGATGTTTGGAATTTATGCTCGTTTGGGTGTGTAAATACGTGATTTTAACTTATGTGATCTTTTGAGGTAGATTTAGGTTAAGATAATTTGTGGTAAATATTGGTTGGTAAAGTATTGGGAAAATGTGTTAAATTTTGAAAAATTAGGGTAATTTGGGGAATGTGTAACATGAATATTTGTTATCTATTTGTTAAAACTTTCAAAATTTTACACGTTTTCCCAATATTTTACCGACCAATATTTACCAAAATGATCATTCTAAATCTACCCTCAAAAGAACATACTTTAGGGAGTCCCTGGCAGTAGTATGTGTGTACCCGAGAGGGATGTTTGATGCATCAATCGTAAGTAGCTGTTGTCCCCTGTTATTTGAGGAATGGATGAGAGTTGGTTTTCATAGATATCATATTTCAAAATTGCTTGTTTCCCACTAGTCCATAGAGAGGAAGCGGAGGACCACAAATCATCTTACGTAAGTGTTATGACGCGATGGAACTCAATAAGGATTGTCTTCTAAGAGGTGTCAGGATGATCAATTAGTCATTGTGAAGTGGCTTCTTTAATTTATGGGTGAGTAATAATCACTTAAGGGGCGTTTTAATAAAATATATCATAAACAAGTAGTCAGTTACCCTAAAATATTCAAGTTCACCCTCAGTATGTTTATCTATCAGTATGGGTGCGAATTCATGTATGTGTCGATGACTATCTTAGTTTGCATTTCGTAAAACTTCTTTTATTTGGATATGCATGGGGGTCGTGTATATATTGAGAAAGCTATTGTAACGATCTGGATGTAACTTGTGTGCTTCAGGGCATTATGCGTGGATTAAGAGTCGCATATGTTGATCATTGTAATATGCTGAGACTACTTCAGAATTGTAGGGGGGGGGGGGCTTGACTTAATGGGATGGTTAAATACAGATGATATTTATATTGCTCATGTTTTTATCTTTTATACTGAAGTATTGATGAGGTAACTAATAATGAACATTGAATTTGCAGGATTATGCAACTTCTGGAGGGGAAGGCACTCGGCATAATATGATTTCTCAACCTCGATTGACTTATCGGCAAAAAAGAAGGGCGGACCAAGCACTTTGGAATGGTATGTTTGTAATGTACATCTATTTCTCATACTTGTGTGTGCTGCCTTTTGATGAGGTTCTGATGATTAGCTAGTACGTTTGTGGTGTACTCCCCCGGATACTTTACTCTCGTGCTGCCTACCCTTTGATTTTATTCCATTTCCCTTGGTTTCTGCTTCCTATCATCTAATCTAAACTGGCTATTAATTGAACTAGGATTTTAGTCTTGGCCCGAAGCTCTCATCACTCATAGAAAATACATCTTTTCTCAGGGTCGATAAATAAAATGACTTGTGTAGTTGGGTTTGTGATAAAATAAGTCTGCCCATGGTTCTGGTTGTTGCCTCTGCTCCTTAATTCTTGTATTCAGAACCCTAAACCATAAAGGAAATAACAGCTGATTTTTACAGTTTGGTTGCAAATCTTTATTCAGAACCCTAAACAATAAATGATTCCTTTGGCAAAGCCAACTCTTCGAAATTTCAAGTTTTATTGCTGTGATGATGTCAATTATACTAGTTTGTAGCATCTTGGGCTATTTAGGGATTATAAGTAGCTCTTATAGGTATAACCTTATGATAGTGTTGGGTAAGTCAGACAATGAGTTGGTTTATGATTCTTCTCAGTTGTATGTTGGTTTTGTATATGGAGCATAATTGGATAACGTTTCCTATGGATTGATTTGATCTTGATTGGCTGGCCACAGTCCGTTATCTAAACTTGCGGTCTTTGTTTCCAGTGCAGATATGAGTCAGCGACTCAGCTTGGATGACGAGCATTCTAGGTTACTTTGAATACAAAAAAGTGAATAGTTCGTTGCCCAAGTATTGTACATATTGTAAATTGTAAATTAAGGCATTGCAGTGTATAGCCGAGCAGCTCTGGGAAATCGAAGATGTCATTTGTTCAATCTCTGTAGAAAAAACGAATGTGCAATTGGAAGTTGTAACTTGTAACGAGCATATTTTCTTACCCAGAACTCATGTAAAGAGTACGATATCATGTTACAATCTGTGATGTGTAGTCTGTTCAACTGGGCGTTAATTTGTACATGGGCGATCTTTCGTCAACTTATCGGATCATATTAAACTTCTCCTTTGCTTCATCGGTCGATTCATTTTACCAGTCAGAACACAATTTCCGCTCATTCCCAAGTTGATTGTCCATGCAAAGTTGCAAACATAAAATATACACAACACTTCTTTTTATTACTACATTTATTGGGTAAAAATCCACAAAACTAAAGAAATTGACAGGATTCAACAGAACAGATGCAAAATCTAACCAGCTACTGAAATAAAATCGTTAAACATATGCAAACTTTTAACCCCCTAAAATGGAAATGTAGACAAGTTTAAAAACTAAGATCCATTACCACCAGAAACAGGACATAGGTAATTCTAAGGCTTGCATAAAAATTGCCTTAAACCACATCTCTGTTCTGGATATGTTCTGAGGATCTAAACTATTACATTCAGAACAAGATCCATCCAGGAAAAATCGGAGCTTGGGAAACTCGGTTAACCGAGAAAAAGAAAAGTATTCTCCTAGTTCTTTATGACTTCTAAATACAACCCTAAAGCATGCTCTACTCAAGGACACAATCAATCACGCGGTGGTTGATTGCGCAATGCTTTCTGCTGAGGGTGGTTGGTAAATACGCGCTCTTTTAAGAATCTCGGCAACTACCCAATGTTTCCGCTTGCTTAGAGGCCTAGAGTGATCCAGTCGGACCTGCAAATATTAAAAACAGCAGCACCATCGTAAGAGCTAAATTTGCAGGAAAATGGGGTGATATGATTCAGCATCTGTCAAAAAAAGCAAGCGAAAGCACTGCCCACCGAGAATTAGAACATAAATCACAGGCTTACGAGAACTAGTTGGACAAAATTTGTCGGGATAGGCTGTGCTGTCTAAAAACATCTTCATCAGCGTGGCAAAACTAGGATTATACTCCTGGGAGTAACATGCTGTTGTACTCCAGTTTTTTATGAGCGTATGTGCGTAATTTTATAAGTACATATATATAAATTTATGAGCATACACATATAATTAACGAGTGTATGCAAACTCTCGAAATGAAAATTGTAAACTCAGAAAGTTATAAATGTATGCTCACGTATAAATTATGGATTCAAACTACAAATATGTATATGATCAAAGAACGATAATCATATGGTCATAAATTTATACATGGGTACTGATAAAAATCATAAAATTATACACATGCTCACACAACTATACACTAGGAGTACAACAACATGGTAATTGCTGGAGTATAATCTTATTTTCATCGGCTTGGGGAGGAAACAGAAGAAATTTCACTCAGGTGTCAACTAATATTCTAAAGCAAGCTATTCGATTTAAGACTTTTCGAATTTAGGGTTCTTCAAATTAGGGTTGAATTTGCGCAATTTCACGCAATTGATTGAGGGGTCTCACTCGAATTATCGCTATACGACTGGGGTAAGTTTCAATTCGAGATTTCTAGTTTGCTTTTTCGAACACATACAATCCAAAAGCTCATGCAATCGATGTTTAAAAGATGGTTATCTTTACCCGATCACCAATGTTGCATTCATCTTTATCATCCTGAGCCATGAACTTGCTGGTTCTCTTGACGTATCGATTGAAGACATTGTGATGAAAAAGACGGTCGACGGCGACCACCACTGATTTCTGCATCTTGTTCGAAACCACCACCCCAACCACCGGCTTCATCTTCTCTCTACAAATTCAAGCAACGATATTGTTAAAACCCCAGCTCTAAAACCCAGCAAAAATCCAGTCAGAGATGATAACAAACATATGAAGATTACCAGAGAAAAAAGAAGATTAAAGATTAAGATTAAGATTAAGATTGGTGACGCGTTAATCAGCGAGCGATGAAGATTATGCACCGATTTGTCGAGCGATCGGCGGGATTCCTCAATGAAGAAGATGAAGTTTTTTGTGGGGGTTTTTTTTTTTCAATTTCGCAAATACAATGAAACGACGACGTTTCATGTGAGGGGGAAATGAAGGACAAATACCCAAAGTCTTTCATCTATAGTTTGGGCCCAGTCACCAATGTCAATTTGATCAAGACTTTTGGGCCTATGAATAGTACCATTGATCAGATTGTATCACATCATATCATAATATTAGCGCAGAAAAGTGACCCAACCCAAAATGACCTAGCCTCAAGCCTAATATAACAAACCTGTAATACGAGATTCGACTAATTGATAGGTCTACACATTATCCACATTTTTACTATCATACTATTCAGTCATGGCAAAAGCTGACCTAACCAAAACCCGAAACTGACCCGATTTTCCAAACCTAAAATATAACAAACCCAGAATATGGGGCATATTGAACCCGACCCGATCCACCCGAATTGACAGATCTAATACTATTACTCCCCTTTGCTTACTATAGAAAAGAACATGATCTTAATTGGAATAGAGTATTTGTAGTTTGCTTTTTTAAACTTTGAGTCTTTGAGAAATAATTAATTAGAGAATATATATATATATATATATATATATATATATATATATATATATATATATATAAATAATTAAGAGACCTATCAATTAAGGCAGTGTTTCAGACCTTTTGAGGTGAGCTCTACTAGCATTCATTAAGAGACCTATAAAACGGTTGAGGGATCAAAGAACAGAACAAAAATATCATGTAACTAGCTTCTTACTCCAATATATAACAATGATGGTTCTCTTTTCGATTTATTTATTTATAGATACTTTAAATTTTAATTGGATTGATGCACTTAATTTTGAGGTTATTTAGGTCATGTTTTTTTGTCAGGTTGGTTCTCCTAACTTATTTTAACTCATCCTGACTTATTCAAACCTAACACAATTCCCCAAAAAAAATCAACTCTAAAAATACAATTTCCTAAAAAGTATCATAACTTATTATAACTTAACCAAACCTAATTATCCTAACTTGAAAATAATTCGTCCAAAAAAGAGGGTCTTAAAAAAAAGTTCCCCTCTTTAGTGCATAGCAAATTGTGAAAAATGAATTGATAGTGGAAAATATAGATGCATCCATATATCTGATGCACGCCATTTCAAATTCTCATTTAAAAGTTGATGGATTTATGAGTGTTTAGCACGGCATGCAACCATATAGAGAGAAGCAAAGCAATTGCATGTTCTAGGCTATAGGGTTATTACTACTTACTTGTGCATTGGATTGAATTCAATTAAATTGAAAGATTGGCTTCATGTCAATCCATCATCCATCAATACTTTTGTATCTAGTTAGCTATATATTAATATATTTTAATTCCCATAAATAAATAAAATAATTGAATAAATTAGATGAAAAAACCTAAATAATGGGAACTTTTTCCTCTCTCCTGTATGGTCTATATAAGCAGCTGCTATGCATGGTAGTGTTGCTTATGAGTTATGAGTTATGAAGAAGATGAATGAGGATCTCGTGTTGGAGAAGCAGGGCACGTGCAAGCTTTCTTCATAGTTTGGGCTTTGCACGTGCTCCCCTTCTCCAACTTGAGTTTCTCTCTCCAATTTCCTTTTTTCTCCCTACTTCAATTCTCTCCTACTGTGGTACACTCTTTTTACTGGCTGAAATCTTAATTACCATTGTTAATTTTTTCTTCATCTCCTTTAATTGGTTATCACTAATTATATTGTCATTGGTATATGACGGTCATTTTATTGGTTTTTGTTGGGGGCTAATTCCTGGTACGTAGGATGTACTTATAGTGGTTGTCAACTATGACAACCATTATAAGTAAAATAAATCTTATTCGTATATATGTCAAGTTTTTCTTTGACTATTAGCTTTTTTATTTAGTATAAATTGTAAAATATATTTTTAAAAATTTTAGTTTATTTTAAAAAAAATTTAAATAAATATTTTTCAAAATATGCTTATTTACTAGGCAAAAATTTAGATTTAAGATATTTAAATATTAAAAAATTTTGAAAAATTTATTTTAATTAAGAAAATATATTTTATAATCTTGTACTAAATAAAAAATGAATGACGAAGATAAAAGTTGACACATGTATGGATAAATATTGTTTTCATTGTGGTGATTGTTATGATTGACAACCACCGTAAGTTTTTCCATTCCTGGTAATGACTAAATGATAAAGGGAGAAAATGATAAAGGGCATGCATTAGCATTTGATTCGAAGACTTGTGCATATACAAATTAAAAGGGGAACTCAAAAAGTAAAAATTCTTGCTGTATAATTAGTAAGCAATGTGTACAATTAACTACTATACTGTATGACATGCCCCAGGGTTTTCTAAGTCAAAAAGCTAAGATACCATGTATGGCATATGACCGTGATCATCTTATCCCAAGTGAGGGTTTTTCATTTTTGCATATGATAATTAAGTCCATGTTCCTTTATAGGGTGTGATGCCTTTCATTTATTCTAACATTTATGTTTAATTTAAACATACATAAACTATTAGAAAGGTAGTTTCATAACTATAAAATTACGTATAAATATATATTTTTTAATATGATGGTACATAGCTCATCTTCATGGAGTGAAGGTCATGAATATTTAAAATCCTAATAATATACTCTCTCCGTACTAAAATATTTGTTAATTATTTCTTTTTTGAATGTCCTAAAATAATGTCTAGTTTCTTATTATTGAAACTTTCATTTCTTTGAATTACTAAAATACCCTTAACTTGAATTCTAAAATTATTTAAATATGAGAGAAAATTATAAATATTGCTTTTAAATTTATAACTAAGAGTATTACTGGTATTTTATTGGAATTGAGATTAATTTATTAATTTTTCTTATGGTACATGTTAAATTAAAAGGCGAACAAATATTTTGAGACAGAGGGAGTAGATTTACTAGATTATAGACAATTTAAAATACTTAATAGTCGTCAATTGTTATGCAAGGCACCTATTATTATTATTATTATTATTCGTTGATTGATCATACTCCCTTCATCCCAAATTAATTGACACTTTGACTAAATATTTACAGTTAATTACTTAGAATTACAACGAATTATAATATGAAATTACCTCCATTGTAATTTTTAATAAAATATCTTTCTAATGACAATAATTTTATAGTATAATTTATGAGTAATTAACGGTCAAAATTTAGCCAAAGTATCAATTAATTTGAATGGAGCTAGGGACCGGAGGTTCGAAGTAATACTACTATGGCCCTGTTTGGCAACTAGCTTAGCTTCGTAGCTATTAGTTTGACTTTAGCTGTTTAAGTTAGCTTATTATAGGAACGGTGTTTGGTAAACTAGTTTTTTTTTGAAAAACTATCTCAAAAAGTTTTATCAAGTAACTTTTTAAAAACTAATTTATTGGATCTAAAAAACTAATATGAAAAGCTTATTATCAAACGGTTCACGTAACTTTTTCGCCTTGATCAAAAAGCTAATAATATCTAAAAAAATTTTAAGTTATCGCAAAAAACTGAATGCCAAACACCCCTTATTTCTATGTTGGTAAAGTTTTAGGCCCTGTTTGACAATCAGTTGGTAGCTGGTAACTGTTAGCTATTAGTTTGTAGCGGTTAGCTGATAACTTTTTGGATTAGCTGTTTGACTTTAGCTGTTTGGGTTAGCTGATTGTAGGAAAAGTGTTTAACCTTAATCAAAAGTACGCTCTCAAATAACTTTTTAACCTTAATCAAAAAACTAAAAACTATCCAAAAAAAACTAAAAACTACCTAAAAAACTGGGTAGCCACACACTTCCTTAATCCAATGAAGGTATAGTTGGACTCCCCCGTTTTGTTAGGGGGAGGAACCGAAAAAGTAGCTTGTTTTGGCATCCAAAGTACGCTCTTTTTTTAGTGTTTCTGCACACTTCCTATTGGATTTTCTTTTCACCTTGTGTTTTTTTCCCCACCTTGGACTGCCTAATCAACAGTTGTCAACATGCAATACACAAATTTACTCTGTCTGATCCTTGATTTGGTGGGTAAAGTGAGCGGTAGATGCAGCTGACGTTGTAGCAGACAGTCAGTAATAAAGCAGCACTAGGCTGATAAACTTCTGACACACTTCACCCCCGTACTGCAAGGCTTTATCTGCCCCCACACTCGATCATGTCCTTACCAACGGAGATAAACGCTAATATATCTCCCATGGAAAAGTTCCCCATTGCTCGATAAATTGGGTTATGGTGTGGTGTTAGGTCATGTTCTTTAGTTAGTTATTTTCAGGTTTAAATGAATAAATTAAAATAAATTATATTATTTTTTGGGAATTGTGTTTTTAAACTAAATGTTTTTTTTTGGAATTGTGTTAAATAAAGTTAGTATAAGTTGAGAGAGTTATATCCAACCTAACTAAAGAACAGGGCCTATGATAATAAATTATGGAATGGTGCATATAAAAGCATTGGAAAAAAACATGATTTTAGATAAATAAAACAGATCTCTTTGGGACTTAATTCACATGCTAAATAAATTTAAATAAAGTATAAAGGAGATTGGATTAGTTATTGTAAATATTCCTTAATGTAGTGAATGTATAAGTAAGGTATAAGTAAGGAAAGGTAGTAAAATGGTGAATGTAGATTAGGCCCCGTTCTTTTATATGGTAGGTTGCGGTGCGGTATCACATCGCACCGTAATCTTTAATTTTCCACCACACTTCACACCACAATCACTACTAATATATCTTTTCATTTTTATCTCTCCTCACTTTTTTCCACTACTTTTCACATAATCTCTCTTAACCTACCCCACCTACCATAACTTTCACCATAATTCACCACACTTTTTCAAATTCCACTGCACCGTACCATTACCACACGACAATCAACCATATAAAAGAACGGGACCTAAATGTCACACCATTCATTTCTTTTTTATTTATAAAAATATTATGTGAGTCAAATAAATAATTTTAAATATAAATTATCTAAAAGTATAAACTCTATTCTTTGGGATGATAAGGTAATATAAGACAAAGTAAATTTAAGGTAAGGTAACACAAAGTAAAATTTAACTTACCACGTACATGAACAGAAAATATATTATTAGAGTTATATCGAGAAAATTAATTTGCGAAAGCGAAAATAAGATGACTACAATAAATCGAGAAAAATAAATGCAAGATTAAAGAAGACAAGAATTTAACGTGGAAACCCAAATCGGGGGAAAACCACGGGCGGCACAAGCACAAACGAATCCACTATGGTAGAGAGTACAACGAACGATCTCACTCCGAGATCAACACCAAGAGAGTAGAACAACCCACACAAACTCTCACAATTATTCTTACCAATGGGAATACGAAAACTACTGAATTTTTGGGATGATTACAAAAGATGGAGAAGACTCCCTTTTATAGGGAGGACACACCTAAAACCCTAACCCTAACTTGACTCCCACTCCAATTAGATTTAGAATCTAATACAATTAGGAAACCCAATATGATAAGGAAACCTAAATAATATCCTAATACAATTAGGAAACAAATAATTGCGGAATCAAGAGACTGGGTAATTTTGGGCCACTTTCTAACAATCTCCACCTTGGACCAAAATTATTCCAAATCTTGTCGCCGCCACCAAACCCCGAAGAGTAGAGCCCCGTAGGGCAACGCCCAGAAGGGGACTCAAAGATTACCCGCTAAGTCCAAGCTCCTCTTAGACTTAGCTATTCCTTTCTTCTTCACCTGATCCTACCATACACTAAACATCCGAGTTAGATCATCTTCAAAGGAATTACCTGAAACTGCTGAACCTTGCAGGATATATAGACCTTTGCGCCTCAAACCCTTTAAAAGAATTTCAGAACCCTTGGACACTTTCAAAACTCCACCTTCACCTGAGTACCTTAACCCTTTGGAGTCAAGTACACTTAAAGAGATCAGATTACGCTTCATACCAGGGACATGTCGAACTTCTATTAGTGTCCTGATAGCATCATCCTGAGTCTTGATCTGAACTGTACCGATTCCAGCAATCTCACACTGGCTATCATTAGCCAAATTAACAACACTAGAATCCACAGGATCATATGTAGAAAACAAATCTTTGTTAGGACATACATGATAACTAGATCCAGAATCCAAGACCCATTCAGTCAGCCTTCCCTTCTCTTGAGAAGCAAGAAAAGCATCACTATCTGACTCATCTTCCACTATTGCAGCTTCACCTTCTTTTTCCTTTCTCGATTTCAACTTACGACATTCAGAAATTTTGTGTCCAGGTTTCTTACAGTAGTAGCAGTCACCCTCAAATTTAAATTTAGAGCCTTTCTTTTTCGACCTACTCCCCACAACTGACAAACCTTCAGCTTTGCCATCAGAACACACTTCAAGATCAAATTTTTCTTTAGACAGTAAATTTGACTTAATATCCTCATAACTCAAAAATTCAGTATTACTGTAGAGCATAATTTCCTTGAACTGTCTATACGAATGGGGTAGGGAAATAACTAAAAGAATGGCCTTATCCTGATCATCAATTTCCACCTCCAAAATTTTCAAATCTATCAAAATCGAATTAAACTCATTAAGATGGTTTTGGATAGGTGTTCCTTCAGCCATGCGAATAGTGTACAAACGCTCCTTCAGTCGAATTTGGTTAACAAGACTCTTAGTCATGTAAAGTTGTTCTAACTTTAGCCAAAGATCAGCAGTAGACTTACAGTGAACAACCTCACGAAGAACAGAATCTGCTAAACATAACTGAATTGTCGTAAGAGCTCTATCATCAAGCTCCTCCCATTCCTCCTTTTCAATATTGGCTGGCTTCGTACCGAGTGCTTTCTTCAATCCACTCTGCGTAAGAACAACTCTCATCTTGATCCTCCACACACTGAAGCTGATCTTGCCATCAAACTTCTCGATATTGAATTTAGTGACTGTAGACATCTTATAACCAAGGCTCTGATATCACTTGTTAGAGTTATATCGAGAAAATTAATTGGCGGAAGCGAAAATAAGATGACTACAATAAATCGAGAAAAAATAAATGCAAGATTAAAGAGGACAAGAATTTAACGTGGAAACCTAAATCGGGGAAAAACCACGGGCAGCACAAGCACAAACGAATCCACTATGGTAGAGAGTACAACGAACGATCTCACCCCGAGATCAACACCAAGAGAGTAGAACAACCCACACAAACTCTCACAATTACTCTTACCAATGGGAATACGAAAACTACTGAATTTTTGGGATGATTACAAAAGATGGAGAAGACTCCCTTTTATATGGAGGACACACCTAAAACCCTAACCCTAACTTGACTCCCACTCCAATTAGATTTAGAATCTAATACAATTAGGAAACTCAACATGATAAGGAAACCTAAATAATATCCTAATACAATTAGAAAACAAATAATTGCGGAATCAAGAGACTGGGTAATTTTGGGTCACTTTCTAACATATATACCATGAGAATGTCAATTAAATATATAAATATCTTTCTCCTACTTTTTCTTATAATGTTTACAAAAATTATTTAAAAAATAATTAATTTAAAGAACGTATTAAATCTGGCTCTGTTCTCTGGTTAGGTTGGATATAACTCTCCCAACTTATCTTAACTTATCCAAACATAACACAATTCCCCGAAAAAATTCACTCTAAAAACACAATTCCCAAAAAAACATCATAACTTATCATAACTTATCCCAACTTATTGTAATTTATCCATTCAAACCTGAAAATAACTCAACCAAAGAATAGGGAAAATGATAAATATTATGATATAAAATAATTAGTTAAAAGCGAAAAGTATAGGGTAGTCGAAGTACGACTCTGTTCTTTTTGAATGAAAGGAATGTTTAGATAAGGTAAAGTAATATAAGATAAAGTTAGGTTGGGAAAGGTAAGTAAAATAGTGAAGATAAAATAAATGTTACAGAATCTATATCTTTTTTATTTTCTAAATAAATTATGTTAGTTAAATAAAAAAATTTAAATAAAATTATGGCCCTATTTGACAAACGATTGTTGGTTAATTGTTGCTTATTGGTTGTTTGTATTGTTGCATATTGGCTATTTGGATTGACTGTTTGGAAAAATTTTATTTGGTAAAGTTAATTGTTTCTAAAAGGGGTTTTTAGATGATAATATACCGATTTTTGGGGGTGTTGGATTGTAATATACTAACATTTACTATTGGACAACAATATCACTAACCTTTATACTTATGTGACATTATTATACCAACACTAACTAAAGGGGTGGTGAACCGGTCTCCATGCGCGTTAACGTGGGTGGCGAAGGGAAAAAAACTGTCCCAGGCCAATAACCCTATTAACCCATTAGTTTTTCTCACTAACCCACATTACAAGACATTGATTGGTTGTATGTCACGCCAGTACGAAGACTGGCTCACCACCCCCGTTAGTCACTGTATTAGGGCCTATTTCTTTTCTTTTTAGCGTGGGTTAGTGAGAAAAACGGAGGGGTTAACGGGGTTGGTGGGTAAAGGTTGGTTATTTTCCCTCCACCTGTCACGTCAGAATGGAGATCAGTTAACCAGTCACCACTCCCTTAGTCACTATTGGTGTAATAATCTCACATAAGTATAAAGGTCAGGGATATTATTGTCCAATAGTAAATGTTGGTATATTACAATTCAATACCCCCAAAGGTTGGTATATTGTCATCCAATATCCCTTTCTAAAAGTGTTTGTTAAAATGACATTTATATCCCTTTATAACTAATATTTTTAGGATTATATATGTGTAAATTTAGATAATTTTTGGACTAAACAGTTTTTCCACAATAAGCCATCTTCAATAGGTTGGTCTACCCAGCCTATTAAAATTGGCTGATTGGGACCAAACAGCTAACAAAATTGATTTATCAAACACCCAAACAACTTAGCTATTTGAGTAGACGGTTTATCAAACACGACCTATCTAAAAGTATAACTATACTTTTTTTTATGTAGGAACCCAAGAGGGGGGTGAATTTGACAAATAAACTCTGCACACCAGGTAAGGACGTTAGAGCAAACTTCCTTGGTTTCAAACCAAGGATCAAAACACAGTGTAACTGAAATACCTCATTATATTTATATCAATTAAAGAACAAGTTACACTTACGAAACAAAGATAGAAGTAACAGCCTGAAGACAGTTACTGATAGGTTCACTGACTAAGGCCTAAGGTCCTTGAAACAGCTAGAGATAAGGATCGTCGTAGGAAAAACCCTAGCGGCGATTTGGAACATGATGGATTACATTGAAACACAAATTCACACAACCTTAATCCATCAAGGCTTTGCTACACACCATCTCTCCACCACATGTGGACACAACGAATGCTCACCAAGGTCCTTGGCTATACCTTCACCAGAGATCCTTTATGATAGGGTACCACACGTGAATTTGAGTCTAAGGGTGGGGTGGTTCACGTGAGATGTGTGAGAATAGGGAAGGGATTTTGCCATGAGGGCTTTTGTGGTTTCAAGATTCAAGAAGGGTTGAATCTTGAATGGGAAGAGAGAGAGAGGTTTGATTCTTGGAAGAGGAGAGAGGGAGAGGATTAACGTGAAAGAGAGGGAGAAAGAGAGGGTGTGGCGTGAGATTGAAGGGAAAGGTTGAGAGGTTGTTGGAGGAGAGAGAAAGTTGTTATGAGTTTGTTATGGAGAGAGAGGGAGTTGATTGAGCTATTTTGTGAGGAGGGGAGAGGGTGGACGATTGAGGGAGTATGGAGGGGGTAGAGAGTGACGTTCGAGGGGGTATGAGGTGAGGATAGATATTATATTTCTAAGAAATAGAAAGATAATGGGATAGAGCTAGATTTCCTACTTGAATCCACAAGAAGGACAACCTAGGGTTTCTTGATCTAGACCGCAACCTAAGATCAAGTTCTTCCTAAACCACTTGGTTACCACACCAAGATACAATAGAAGAGGGGAGAGGGTTAATCCTAACACTCAAGGGGGTAAGCTTAAAGCTCGATTCATATTTCTCAACTGATTGATTTCTAAAGATTGCAAACTAGGCTATTTATACTAGGAAAGTCCTAACTCCCCTAGGATTCCTTACTTGGCGTGCAAGCCATACTAATTAGACTAGGATTACTCCTACTTGGCGTGCAAGCCAAGATATCCTAGTAGTACACGCCTAACTACTCCAACTTCCTCTTGGATTAGGACTCCTTATCCAAAGGGGAGTTGGTTACAACAACCTTATCCTAATAGGTTTAGGCTTTCCTAATCCAATTTGGATTAGTTACAAAATAAGCCAACCTTATCTAGGATACAACCAATTTGGCGCCTACTTTTCCTATCACACGTCTACTTTGACTTTCTAGAACATTCTAGAACAGTTTAGAATGTTCTAGATTTATCTACTCCTAATTAATTAAAACACATCAAAATAATAAAAGCTATAAAATAAAATACATCCAAAAAGAACACAATTGACAAAATTAGCCCTCATGGACGTGACTTGGGCCTCTTCTTGGGCTTGATTGGCGTGTTGTTTGTAGACCCTAGGATGTTTGGACATCCTCTTGCCATAAGGAGCTCACAATATGTATGGGCCTATGGGCCTCTATGCTCATGTTTTCCTCCATAGCTTGCCTTGTTCCCTGGAATTTATTTTGGGCCTTTAGGGATGTATTTGGCGTTGGCCAAAATACATCACTTTACTGGCTACCTTCACCACCGAACCATTGGTTACACACTCGGAGAAATCCCACCGGATTTCTTACTCCGCGATTACTTCCGTGGAATCGTCTAAGTTCTCAGTTCTTCAATCGTCCTTTTTATAGAGGGCTTTGGATGCTTGAACTTGAGTCATTCCAACGGTAACTTGCCTTCATTGTTGATTCTTCCCTTTTGTGTTGATGCTTCCTCAATCATCAATCATCCAATGGATTATTTCCTTTTGGTCTTGTATTTGATTGCACAATCCTCTTGATTTGTTTTCCTTATGCTTTCCTTATGATTTATATCTACAAATAAATCACACAATCAATATATATTCGAATATATATTATATAATCAGAATATATAATATAAGGAAATTTCTCTTTTCCAAATTTTGGCTTTCATTAAAACCTAAGGTCCTTCGTGGATGCGCAGGCGAAGGACCTTGACCCTGTCTTCAACATTTTAGATGATAATATATGATAAAGTAAAGTAAAGTAAAATAAGAGAGGACAAAATAAAATTTTATGACCTTAAAAGAAATACGACCTAACTAGAGCTTGAGGTGCATCATCATATATACTACCTCCGTCCCACAATACTTGTCACTTTAATTAGCTTTTTTTGTCTCATAATACTTGTCATTTTGTTTTTCCAATTCAACTCTTTTTTTTATAATCAATTCAACTTTTTCAACCTAACTATCTTTTTTTTTAGTTTTTCTCATACAAAAATAAAAAAAGTGAGAGAGAGAAAAATATTCATACAATTTAATACTAATACTACCTCCGTCCCTTTATGTTTGTCAAATTAATTAACTTCTCCGTCCCTTTTTGTTTGTCATATTGGATAGTTGGGCAATTTGCAAACTTTTTACATCATTTCCCATACTCATTGATTTTGATAAATTAGTTTTGTTGACAAACAATTACAGATGGAGGTAGTATTTCACAAGTTTTCATACAACACAATACTTAACTAACTAATTTCATAGGTTTTCTAAATTTTGACTTTGTTCTTTGGATGGGTTATTTTCAAGTTAATTAGGATAATGAAGAGACCTTGTCATCTGTGAGGACCTCACACCAGAAGCAGTCAAGGACCTCCAGTACAAGCATAGCGATTTTGTTTGAAAAGATTGACAAAATTTATCTTGGGAAGTATCCATTAAACCCTAAATGAATATTCTATCATATACCTTCAGATTTGATAGACCAACGATTTCTTCCTTATATGTAACACTTCAAGTTTTTGGAAAGGATATCAAGCACATCCCGTTGGCTCAAGAGATTGACAAGATAAAGTACAAAAAGGAAATTATTCCCTTGAAGATCATGGAGCCATTGCCTCTTCACTACTTATACCAATTGAAGAATTCTGTCTTAGCATCGATTTTCCAAGGAGGAAAAATCAGTTGTAAGAACTTTGTGAAAGGAAGTTCTGAGAGTAGGAATATTTGAGTAAATATTATGAGTGTAGCCATTCTTGTGTAGTGGTGAGATTTTGTAACCAGTTGTCATACTGGTGAGGACCTCCTAAGGTCGTGAGTTGAATTGTTTATAGTGTACCTCTGTTGTTTGAGGTCACTGCCCTTAACCGCCTCTTCTGTGAGGCCTCAAGAACAGAAGACAGCCGCAAGGTCTTCTGTCTCAGTAAGCTGCTCTAAGGACCTCACAGTCCTCTTACTAGCTGAGTTGTAACCTCTCCCTTTCTAAGCACTTTTTATTCAATAACAATGAAGTATTTTTCAGTGACTAAAAGTGCTATTAATTTAAGTTGTGTTGATTGAAGTGCAGATTTTTTACATAACCCTAATTACCCCCCTAGGGTTATTTCAATTGGTATCAGAGCAGGTCCACAAATCTAAAGAGTCTAACAACTCGTGGTAAAGATTATGGCCGGCCTCAACACAACTGAAGCTCCTCAAGGACGCTCATGGACAAGAGCGCCCCACCTCACTGGTGAAAACTACAGAATGTGGAAAAGGCAAATGGAAATCTTCCTCAGAGATCAAGATGAGGACCTCTGGACTGTAGTCACGGAAGGAGATTTCCCTACTCCTACAAAGAAGAACACTGCAAATCAAGATATCCCAAAAGAAAGAGCTGAAATGACAGCCGGGGAGCTCACAACCTTGGGAAAAAATATTTGTGCTTTAAATCTATTATATTGCAGTTTGAATCCTAATGACTTTGAACGTGTCTCTAATTGTGAAAGTGCCAAACAGGTTTGGGAATACCTAGTGACCTCATATGAGGGTACAAGCCAAGTAAAGGACATTAAACTGGACATTCTTGTTCAGAAATATGAAGGCTTTAAAATGGAAGAGAATGAGTCGATTGAAGAGATGTACAAGAGATTCAGTAGCATTGCTAATCACCTCAAGTCACTTGGAAAGAACTACTCCAATGAGGAACAAGTCAGAAAAGTTCTCAGATGTCTACCGCGGAAAAAGTGGGGCCCAAAGGTCACTGCCATCGAGGAAGCTCAAAATTTGAAGGTCCTCAAATTAGAAGAACTCATGGGGAAATTACTGGCCCATGAGATCCAATTAAGCGACCTCACAGAACCCAAAGGAAATGCCCTCAAAGCAACCCGAGAATCTGATGATGAAACAGATGAGGATGAAGAAGAAACAATGGCTATGCTGGCAAGAGGGTTCAGAAAGTTGTACAAGAAAAATCCAACCTTTCGAGGCTACCTCAAGGATGGACAGCACAGAAAACCAAAAGGTAAGGCCCCTATAAAGGAAGAATCTGATCCCTTTACTTGTTATGGCTGTGGCAGCACAGAACACTTGGTTAAAGACTGTCCTCACACAAGGAAGAACAAGGAAAGAAGAAACTTGAAGCCTAGACAACAGCAACGTAGGGCAATGCTTGCAACTTGGAGCGACAGTGACTCAAATGTGGACAATAGTGATATTGATGAGGTTGCAAATGTTTGCCTAATGACTCAACTGAATGAGGAACCAGAAACGTCCTCATCACCAGAAGAGGTAAACATAGATGACCTTCTTAATCTCTCACCTTTACACCTTGCTCATAAGTGTCTACATTTGTTTAAATACACCAAATCTTTGATTGAGATAATCAAATATCTCACCAAACATGTTCAAAGTCTCAGTGAAGCCAAAGACAACCTAAGTTCTCAAAATGACCTCCTCTTTACAGAAAGCAATAGACTATCTCTTGAGGTCAAAGACTGCTACAAAACCATCACTCAACTATCCAATGAGGCAGTCACCGCTTCTCATCCCCACAACAATAAATTGGCCTTCACAACTCCTCCTTTTCAACCTCAGACTAAAAACCCCACAAATCAGCCAACAAGAGGACCTCTTCTTCCCACTCCTAAACGGACTCCTCATAGAAAGCAGCATCACAAAAACTGCCCAAATGTCTATACCCAAAAGACCTCACGAGACTACCATCCCAGATCTCCAAGGACCTCAAGGTCTCCTCAAAAGACCTCCCAAGGCCCCTCTCCTAACTCTCCTAAATCCTCAAGACTCTTTCGAGTTGGTAATATTTGGATCCCCAAACCTAATGTTACAACTTGTCTGTCAAAGTCCATGAAAGGTATAATGTCCTCTGATGCAGGTATGCCTCAAAACTCACAGCGACCTGTGGTATTTGGACAGCGGTTGCTCTCGTCACATGACTGGAGATCTAACCAAGTTTTGCGAACTGAAAACCAGCAAAATCGAGAAAGTTACATTTGGAGACAAAAGCCAAGGGAAGATCCTCGGCATTGGGAAGGTCGGTAAGGACCTCAACACACATGATGTATATCTAGTAGAGGGTCTAGAGTATAATTTGCTTAGTATATCTCAGTTTTGTGATAAAGGTTATAGGGTCAGTTTTGATAAAAGTGCTTATGTAGTATCTTCTGAATCACACCAAGTCCTATTGCATGGTCATCGCCTGAATAATGTCTACGTTATAGATCTTAGTGAGTCTCTTGAGGACCTCTCCTGCCTCAAGGCTGGAACTGAGGAAACATGGTTGTGGCACCGCCGCCTAGGCCATGTTAGCATGAAAACGTTACAAAAACTGCATAAGTCAGACCTAGTCCGAGGTCTCCCGCTTCATAAATATGAGAAAGATGGGGTTTGTGATGCTTGTACAAAAGGTAAACAGACCAGAACCTCTTTCAAACCTATCAAGTCTGTGACCACCTCTAAATGTCTTGATCTCCTTCACATGGACCTCTGTGGTCCCATCCCTTATAAAAGTCTTGGAGGTAGCTCATATATCTTTGTTGTAATAGATGATTTTTCAAGATTTACGTGGGTGTTCTTTTTGAAAAGTAAAACAGAAGCCTTTGAGAACTTCTCAAAACTCTACAAGAAACTCAAGGTCCTCACAAACAACTCTGTTAAAGCCATAAAGACTGATCATGGAAAGGAGTTCGACAACAAAGATATGTTTGGAGCATTCTGTGCCGAAATGGGCATAACTCACAATTTCTCTGCTCCTAGAACTCCTCAACAAAATGGAGTTGTTGAACGAAAGAATCGCACCTTGGAGGACATGACAAGAACAATTATCTGCGACAACAACCTCCCAAAATTCCTATGGGCAGAGATCATCAATGCATCAAACTACATCCTCAATCGGTGCACCATCCGATCTATTCTGAAAAAGACCCCCTACGAATTATTCAAGGGGAAGGCACCGAACATTAGCCATCTCAAGGTCCTTGGATGCAAATGTTTTGTCCACATCAACGGAAAGAAACCTATTAGTAAGTTTGATGCTCGAAGTGAAGAAGGAATTTTTGTTGGATATTCTTCTACAAGCAAAGCTTACAGAGTTTATTTCAAATCCTCAAGAACAGTAGAAGAAAGTATCCATGTCATATTTGACGAGGCCTCACCTGTGGTACAAACTGCTATGCCACCTCATGAGGGTGACAGTGAAGATGAGCCTCTTCCTCGGCTCCCTCCTGTACCAACCTCAAATAATCCACTTCAAAACCCTCCTGAGAACACCGACGTAGCTCAGACCTCAACTCCTCAAGAAACCTCACCTCAGACCACTGCTGAACCTGAGATCTCCTACAAGTTCAAGCCAGCTCACCCGGCTGATAATCTCCTCACGGATATCACCACAGGTATACGAACTAGATCCTCATTAAGAAACTTTTGTGCCTTTAACGCCTTTGTCTCGCAGATTGAGCCTAAGCACTACAATGAGGCCTTACTGGATCCAAGTTAGATCAATGCAATGCAAGAGGAACTGAATCAATTCGAACGAAGCGAAGTGTGGTCCCTAGTCCCCAAACCTCACCATCACCCAATCATTGGTGTCAAATGGGTCTTTCGCAACAAATTGGACGAAACAGGTGCTATCACCAGAAACAAGGCCAGATTGGTAGCCAAAGGATACAACCAAGAAGAAGGCATCGACTATGATGAAACCTTTGCTCCAGTTGCTCGCTTGGAGGCCATCAGAATCCTCCTAGCCTTTGCCTCATCCAAAAATATCAAGCTGCATCAAATGGATGTTAAAAGCGCCTTTCTCAATGGTGACCTCATTGAAGAAGTGTACATAGAGCAACCACCAGGGTTTGAAGACACCACACACCCAGATTATGTCTTTCGCCTACATAAGGCCCTCTATGGGCTGAAGCAAGCTCCCAGAGCTTGGTATGAGCGCCTCAGCAAGTTTCTTCTGCAAAACAATTTCAAAAGAGGCAAAGTGGACAACACTCTCTTCATTAAGGAAAGGAATGGTGACTTCATCATTGCCCAAATCTATGTTGACGACATTATATTTGGGGCATCTCACTCATCCCTGGTTGAGGAATTCTCTCACCTCATGAGCGCTGAATTCGAGATGAGCCTTGTGGGTGAATTAAACTTCTTCCTTGGCCTCCAAATAAAACAATCCCAAGAAGGCATCTTCCTGAATCAAAGCAAATATGTTTCGGAGCTCCTCAAGAAATACCAACTGGATAATCTCAAACATGCTTCAACTCCGATGTCCTCAACGATCAAACTTGATTCAGATCTCACAGGTAAACCAGTCTCAGAAAAACTATATAGAGGTATGATTGGCTCACTACTCTATCTTACATTTAGTCGTCCTGATATTATGTTCAGTGTTTGCCTATGTGCGCGCTTCCAAAGCGCCCCAAAGAATCTCACCTCTCTGTTGTCAAGAGAATCTTACGCTATCTTGCAGGAACCAAAAGCTTAGGTCTTTGGTATCCTCGACAACCTGACCTCCACCTCTGTGGCTATACTGACGCGGATTTTTCCGGATACAAGGTCGATAGAAAAAGTACCACCGGAGGCTGTCAGCTGCTAGGAGCCTCACTGATTTCCTGGCAATCCAAGAAACATACCTCAGTGGCTCTCTCCACTGCTGAGGCTGAGTATGTAGCTGCTGGATCATGCTGTGCTCAAATCCTCTGGATCACTCATCAGCTAGAAGACCTCGGCCTCTACCTTACAAATGTGCCCATCAAGTGTGACAACATGAGTGCCATACAGATAACCAAAAATCCAGTCCAGCATTCACGGACCAAACACATTGAAATCAGACATCACTTCATCCGTGATCATGTTGAAAAAGGCCACATCAGTTTGGAATTTGTTCCAACTCATATGCAGCTTGCTGATATATTTACCAAGCCACTGCCTGAAGACCAATTCACTTACATTCGTCGAGAAATAGGACTCCTTCAACTGGACTCCTAAACCTACTGGCATTGGCTGAGGGGGAGCACTCTCATCTTAAGGACCTCCCACTTCAATCTTCCCGCACTCATTGAGGGGGAGCCTCCAATCTTGTCCTCAGCTCAAGGTACGCTCTCTCTCTCACAATTGAGGTCTCTGCAGATGACGTCCTCATCACTCTGTCTAACCTCAATCCTTATCATATCACAGTAAACTTGGCCTCCTCAATGGTCTGGTCACATCCTCCATATGTGTCTCAGCCATTGACCTTTTCGAAAATCATGCAAAATCTTTCCAAATCTTTCCCCCGCCTTTTCTATCCTTTTTCACTTCTTTTCAAAATTGGATTTCAAATCGTTTTTACCTTCCCCAGATTCACCCCCTTCCCCATTTATTACCTTCCATCATTAACCGTCACATCTCATCATCTCTTCCCATCCACCGCCCTCCTTCCTTTTATTACTCAACTGTCCTTATTTAAACCCCTTCTCCAGCCTTCACTTTTTCACCACATCCATTTTCTCCCTTCCTTCGTCCCTCTCCAGTCTTCCAAATCCGTATCGTCTATCTCTCCTCTCCGCTCCATCCACCATGACCAAACGTTCGACCAAACCTGCTGCTCCCTCCAGCGTTGCTAAGCGCTTACGTTCTAGTAAGCCGCCTTCCACCCCCGACTCTGCTTCTACAAACTCCTCATCGGCCGAATTTGTCATTATTCCCCGTCCTGCGCCACCCACTGCTGGCTCTCAAGACGCCTTTCGTCAGCGACTTGAAGCCATGAAACAACGATCCCTTCTCCACTGTGATCGAGTGGACATGGAAAGTCTCAAAGGTACGAACTTTGCCTTCCTCTCTACCCTCACCTCTCTCGGCTGCGAACCCTTCTTTACCGCAGATGAATTCTGCTATCCAAACCTTGTGTTTGAATTCTATGCTCGCCTTGAGGACACATCCCCAAATTCATCTAAACCACCTATAAGACAATCGTCTCTGGCCGCGAAATTCACCTCTCTGCACTGAATCTCGAGCGCATTTTCGGCCTCACCCCTGACTTGTCCAAACCTGCCCTCACAGACATCACCGATGCTCGCCTAGAACTCCTTCGGGCCTTCGGCAAGCCCTCTAAAACCAAATACCCCCAATACACAAATCTGTTGTCTGAGACCCGTTGTCTGTACTTTCTCACGGTTCGGACCATCCTTCCAAGAGGAACCTCAAAAGAAACTATCAATGAGCCCTGTGCCTCCTTTCTCTTGAATATCCTCAACGACTGTCATCCTGACATGGGGGAGGTTATTCTCAACCACATAATCCGCGCAGGATCCAGTTCTAACGATCCTCTTCCATACTCCAACCTCCTCAATCACGTTTTTAGGAAGTTATATGTTCCCCTCCCGGATGATGAAAAAAACCCCAATCTCTCTCTCCACAATCAACATTGCTACCTTGGAATCCCTTGGATATCGTCCTCACTCCTCTGGTCACTGGATGCATGCTGACGACCTCAAACCTCTCCGGGCTTCCTCATCTGCGCCTTCTGCGCCTAATGCGTCCGCCCCTCTTCAAGTCCAATTTGACCGCCTTCAGGTTGATCTTCAGATACTCCAAACTGAAGTGCGAGCCCTCCAGGAGCTTCACCAGGCCTTAAACTCCATACTTCTGGAAAGCACAAATGTCTGCTCCACCCTGAAGGACCTGGTTCGCCAAGCTGAAACTCTCCTCAGCCCTCGCACTCCTCTATCTGCGCCTGCGGACGATGCCAATGTTGATGCCTCCTCTGTTGATCCCCCTCCCCCTCAATAATTCGCTCTCTGTTAAGTCTTTTTTTTTTTAACTCTTCTGGCCAAACATTTTGCTCTTTTTGTTCTCTCCTGTTTCCTTCTTGTCTGAAAGACAAAAAGGGGGAGATATTTCTGGCCCGTATTTGTAACCACCAAAACATTGTGGTGCACTTCTTACTCCTCTTATTATGCTGCATGAATGAACTATTATGCATACTGCCTATATTATGCATACTACCTATCCTTGTTATTATGCATACTGTCTATCCTCGTTAAATACTGCGAATGCATGCATAGAAGTCCTCTGGAATTTTGTCTTTCAAAAAACAAGGGGGAGATGGAAGAGACCTTGTCATCTGTGAGGACCTCACACCAGAAGCAGTCAAGGACCTCCAGTACAAGCATGGCGATTTTGTTTGAAAAGATTGACAAAATTTATCTTGGGAAGTATCCATTAAACCCTAAACGAATATTCTATCATATACCTTCAGATTTGATAGACTAACGATTTCTTCCTTATGCGTAGCACTTCAAGTTTTTGGAAAGGATATCAAGCACATCCCGTTGGCTCAAGAGATTGACAAGATAAAGTACAAAAAGGAAATTATTCCCTTGAAGATCTTGGAGCCATTGCCTCTTCACTACTTATACCAATCGAAGAATTCTGTCTTAGCATCGATTTTCCAAGGAAGAAAAATTAGTTGTAAGAACTTTGTGAAAGGAAGTTCTGAGAGTAGGAATATTTGAGTAAATATTCTGAGTGTAGCCATTCTTGTGTAGTGGTGAGATTTTGTAACCAGTTGTCATACTGGTGAGGACCTCCTAAGGTCGTGAGTTGAATTGTTTCCAGTGTACCTCTGTTGTTTGAGGTCACTGCCCATAACCGCCTCTTCTGTGAGGCCTCAAGAACAGAAGACAACCGCAAGGTCTTCTGTCCAAATAAGCTGCTCTGAGGACCTCACAGTCCTCTTACCAGCTGAGTTGTAACCTCTCCCTTTCTAAGCACTTTTTATTCAATAACAAAGAAGTATTTTTCAGTGACTAAAAGCGCTATTAATCTAAGTTGTGTTGATTGAAGTGCAGATTTTTTACATAACCCTAATCACCCCCCCTCTAGGGTTATTTCAGATAAATTATAATATTTTTTTGGGGAATTGTGTTTTTAGAGTTAATATTTTTTGGGGAATTGTGTTAGGCTGGGATGAGTTATGATAAGTTAAAAGAGTTAGAACCAACCTGACAAAAGAACATGGCATAAATGAACAAGTAATATGGGACATAGATACGTAGACCCTGTTTTTTGGTTAGGTTATATTCTGGTTTGGATGGATAAGTTATAATGTTTTTTTGGATAATTGTTTTTAGTGGATGCTTTTTTGAGAAATTATGTTAGGTTTGGATAAATTTGGATAAATTAAATTAGGATAAATTAGAATAAGTTGAGAGAGTTATATTCAACCTAACAAAAAAAAAAAGTCATAGTAGCATAGATGGTGTATGTTGGGAATTGAAGGGGATAGTGCAGTGGAGCAGACAAAGATAGGGTTGCTTAAGTCACAAGCAATGGCGTCAACATGAGTCAGCTCACCTCTAAACACCAGATACAAATTCTGGAGGGCACATACTGGACACGCAATGCACGTTCGTCCATGAAGCTTTTGGAAGGAGAGATTTTAGGGAGGTGAAATTAATTATAAGCAGGTGAATGCAAAAGGGAATTTCTTCAGTTTCACCAGAACAGGGTATCGGAGAAACAGACAGTGCTGGTCATTACTTGCACCTGCGTCATCTTTAACCTATGTTTTCAACTTGGGTGTTAAAGTCAAAAATATCTATGCATTTGACCTTTTTTACTTTTGAGGCTTTACGACTATATACAATAGTGATCCTACATTTTTGGAATGAAAGTGGGAGTCCACCCTTTCCACATCATCTATTATTCATACTTTTTGGAACTTCATTTTATTTATCCTATAGCAATATGAACTTATTCATACTTTTTTACCTAAAATATAAATTTACCTTTATTTTTCTTTTTTATGATGTAAAAAAAAACACCATTTATTGAGTAAAAGAAAAAAAAAGAGAGAGAGAGAGAGAGAAACAGAAGAACGCTGCAGCGTTCTCTGTTTGAAGTTCCACAAATTTCGTTCCTAGTTGTACAAAAATGCAAGAATATTGTAGCACATGTTCCAATGGAAAATTCCATGCGTTGCATCTGCTCTAATACACTACTTTGATTACAAGCTTTTTTGTAATATTTTATTCAAAAATATAACAATATAGTACTTTTTATGAAAATAATTTTCAATGTAAATCTAATAATAATAATTGTATAGAGTAGATTATTAATATTTTCCAGATCTGGTCGTCATCCCAACACGGACCATGTCCGCCCTAAACAGTGGCAAATCTAAAACTTTGAATTAGGTGTGTCTAATATATTACTATACTTATTTAATAAATATACAATCTGTGTCATATGGCAACAATCAATTCTTATTTTCTGGACCTTTGCATGGTCCATATTCTTCTCTAGAGCATCTATATCGATCACTTGTTTTTCCACATCAAGTGAACCAATTGAGCTCCACACCCAACTATCTTTACTTGTCTCAATGTAAGTTTGGGTGGGGTTTCGCCATGTTCTATATAACGATAAGTTAAGTTTATTTTATATTTTTGTTACTTTACCTTACTTTATTTTACCGGAATTCCTAGAAAATACTCATATCAATGTAATTTTATTTTATTTTCAATTCCTTACCTTTGATTTCCTTACCAACTTTACTATATACCTAACTTCTTAACACTCTAAACAACAAGGCCTTTGAATTTTATCTTTCAACTTCTTGTTGACTAAATTTATCAAGTTCAGACAAATTTGATCATTCAAACAATTCCCTACCTCAATCTTTTTTTAATGGTTTTCGACTTTACGGTATCAAATTTGGTCAAATTTAATGATTCGATCAGATTTAATAATATTTTTTAAAAAAAAATCGCTCAAATTCAATATTCTGAACAAGTATAGTCAAAGTGATTTGGAATTATAATCGATCAAGGTTTATATTTGAAAATTTTGACCGAACAAAAAAGTAATTAACCCAACCCAATACAATACGAACTCTAATTTACGCGAATTCTTAAAAGAAACAAGTCAACTACGTACCAATAGTAATATATATATATATATGCTCGAGGAGGGAGGGGGAGAGAGAGAGAGAAGTCAACTAGTTTTATACGTGTAGCTTAGATAGACACATAAGCCAATCTTGAGTAGTAAGTACATAGCAAATTGGGAAAGATGAATTGACAGTAGAAAATAGTTATAACTGCATCCAATATCCATGCATGCATCTCATGCACGCCATTTCAATTCCTTTCATTTAAAAGTTGATGTGTTTATGAGTGTTTACCACGCCATGTAATGTAAGTAACCCCAGAGACAGACATAAGAAAGATTGCATGCTAGTAGCACCGGTAAAAATTCAGTTCTTCATATGATCGGATAAATTCAAAATTCAGACGAAAAATTCATCTTCGGACTCAATTTTATTTCGGGTTGAACAATTCGAATGAAGTTAAAATCAGATTCGGACAATAGAAAAAAGAGATGTATAAATATTAAGGTCAATATTAAAATTCAGACGAAAAATTTATATATAGACCTGATTTTTTCTGGGTCAGATATTATATTTCGGATTGGATAAAAATTTTACCAGCTATGCATGCCAGGGAGAGTCATTACTTGCGCATTGAATTGAAATTAAATTAAAAGATTGGCTTCATGTCAATCCATCATACATCAATATTTTTGTATCCATATATTGAATGTCCATAAATTAATTAAATAATTCAATGAAAATTGAATTAGAAAAAAAAAAGATTACTTTGTCTTTCTCCTGCTTGGTCTATATATAAGGTGGCGTTGGTCACTAAAATTATGGTGTTTCACTTGAGGAGGATCAGTAGGAAAATTGAATCAGAGAACAAAAAAAAATCACTTGAATAAAGAATCGAGTGAGGATCTTGTGTTGGAGAAGCAGGGCACGTGCAAGCTCTCTTCACTACATGTGCTCTGCACGTGCTCCCCTTCTCCAACTTGAGTTTCTCTCTCTACTTCGTGCTCGATCTTACCTACGTATGTACGTATGCATGGCTCACAATTCATGCAAGCCCATATGGCTTGGTACGTAAGTCCTTCTTTTAATTTGTAGTTGTGATTATTTTTCAATCTCATTCCTTGTTGATGCGTTACAAAATTAATATAATTAATTATTACGATAATTTACACTTAACCTTGATAGTTGATTCCATTTTGTTTTGCCTACTGCTAATTCTTTGTAGTCACCAAATAATCAAGGAAAAATACCAAAAGGGTGAAGAACATTGGAAAAGGCCGAAATGTATAATTCATGTCACTAGCTAGCATTCTAAAATGTATGTAGACGGTCGTGGATCTAAGCGGGGTAAGTGACCAAACCACGTATTATTATATTTATTTGATAATTACATAGAAAGTCAATAATTTTTATCTCAAATTATTCTAAATTATTTTTTTCCTATGTTAATGGTGACAAGTGACCATAAACATTCTCGATATACACGTGAATACATCAGTTTAAGTAGATGTGTAGTATAACTAAAATTCATTTCTTATATATATATATATATATATATATATAAATATATATATATATATATATATATAAAAAGAAGTTATGTATATAGGTTATGGAAAGAATGTGTAGAATTATGTTTGTGGAAAACTTTCATCACCATTAATTACGAATTGCCCTCCTTTTTCTTTGAGATTTTTGAACCTTACTCTTTATATTTTACTTTGATTCCTAGCTAGCTTTCAATATTTTTGAACTTAATTAACTCTAGATAAAATTTTGAACCTTTCATTAGATCTTACTTTGTATTTTGTTGTAACCATATATTTAACAATAGAATTGGACATATGTTCTCTTTATCACTTTATCTAGAGTTAATTACCATTACCTTTTTACAATAAAATTGGACATAAGTTATTGAATTAAGATCTAATGAAAGTAATTTTTTATAATAATAATCTTTATTGAATTAAAGTTCTTCAGAGTTTTCAATATAATAATAATCTAGAGTTAACACAACGCAAACGCAACACACAAAAGAATGGGGCCTAAGTTCTTCACAGTTTTCAATATTACTATATTTTTATAATAATAATTAATCTTTATTGAATTAAGATCTAATAAAAGTAATTTATATAATATTGTAAATTTTATATTTTAAGGAATTAATGGTCAAAATTTTTAAAATTCAACTAATATGAAAATTCATCGCAACAAAAAGATCGAAAAGATGGCATGGAGTAAGACTTAATTGTTCAAAAAAAAGTAATTACAAATTAAACAGTGAAATTTGAAGTTAATATAAGTTTGGGTTGAATTGGTAAAGTTAAACAAGTTTTGATAAAAATAATAGAAATAAAGAAATTTAGATTAAGTTTTTTTCGATAATTGTTGGACAAAAGCCCAAGATTTTATTCATCAAACTAAAATGGCACAGAGCCATGTAAGATGTAACAGTTAAAATAGACAAAATTGAATAGTTACCCATAAAAGACACACCCCTAATTTGTCTATCTGTGTAGTAGGTACAGTAAAATTGAGAGGGGAAAACAGTCAGAATCTCACTGCAGATAGATGGAGAAGACCCAGCTCTGCGGGCCAGATATTGCCGTGAACTACGGGGGTGAAGTTTGTCAGAAATTTACCTCACAAATTAAAGCATCAAAAGAGAGAAAACGTATTTAATTTTCACAATATTTAATATTATTTTTGAATAATAATGTCTAACATAATATATTATTAATAATTGCAATATTATATTATTATGATAGTGTTTTTTATTATGAATTTAGTGTTAATAATTTTTGTAGAAATTTATTGTATATATATTGAGAAATTTTTGATCAAAATTTTTGAAATTTGACCGAATAATTTTCAAATATGACAATTAATTTAGAATGGAGTGCTAATCGATTGAACAAAAAGAAAAGAAAAGAAAAGAAAAGAGGAGAATTTGTGTAACTTTGACAAGTGTTGATTGGGAAGTCCAGAGTGAAACAACAGAGGTGAAAATGGAGTTGAATAGGAAGAGTAAAAACAAAACACACAGGAAAAAGCCAACTTTGGAAACAACCAACTTTCTTCCCTGCCAGAACGGGGGATTTCTACTTTCCTCGTCACTCGGGCTTGGGAGTTCACTGCTTCAACTTTTAACCCCGTCGTACCAGTACCACTCCTTTACTACAGTAATTTTAACCAACCTCAATACTCGTGTTTAACCCATCGGGAAAAAAAAATTGAGTTTTCGACGTACTCCTTCCGTTTCATATTAATTGATATTTTTATTAAATTTTGACCGTTAATTATTCATAAATTATAATGAGTTACAATATGAAGTTTCCTACATTATAATTTTTAGTAAAGAAGTTTGTAATGATGATAATTTCATAGTGTAACTCATTGTAATTTGTAAGTAATTAACGGTCAAAATTTAATCAAAGTGTTAATTAATATGGAACAAAAGGAGTAGGTTTTTGACTGAATTTGAAATTCGGTTATATGGATCAAGAGTAAATCAAAATTTATACCAGATTCGAGTTTTGGCATTCAAGTTCAGTTTGACTGATTTTTCAATGAAATTTAAGATTGATCATTTTTTTAGATAATTACGGACCATGAGCCATTTTATTTCAGAAAGCCAATGAGATTCAATCCACAAAGGGAGACAGCCCCATAATGGGCAAAAAAAAAAAAAAAAACAAACAAACATAACTTTGGCCAACAAGTAAACCTGATTACATGGGAAGAATGTTAATGACTCACATTAGAAAACTCAAATTCTTAATCTGGCTAAATTCGAATGTTTGCTCATATTGATTCGGTCAGAAAAATCCATAATCAGTCATTCTTAGTTTTGACCAAAATTTCCATTTGGTCAAATTTGATCATTCGAGTTCAGATTCAAGCTTGGGTATTTTGGCTGAATTAAAATTCGTTCAAGACCTAAGTTTGGGGTTTGTTGTTGTACTCTAGTGAGTTCGGTTGTCATATTCACGGAAGCTAGACCTCATACATATCATAGTGTGCAAGATTAATATTTAAAACGTAATAATCACAAAGAAAAAGCAAATAAAATAAGTCGAACGTAAGGGACTCACCAAGTTGACATGCCAAAACTATAGTTCACGATCTTATACTAATCACAAACACAACGAATTAGGGAATTGATTCAATTCATACCACCTGAGCATTCTCTCGAAAGTCATTAAGCTAACTCAAATGGATTAATTGACATAATGATATTCTCATAAAATGAACCCAAAGAAATTACAAATACGAATTTTTTCTGTTAATTACAATCTAGATTATTTTCATACCTAAGTAGAAGAAATCATCTAATTAAGTTATATCAAACATTTGTTATTTCTTCTCTCGAAGATCACATAAACCTCAATTACAAAGATGTGAGACTCTCTCGAACCTCAAGATAAGTGTTATTTGAACATATGTAAACTTTGATATTTTGATGAAAATTTGGGTAATATTCGATGTGATTATATTATTTTATACCTAAATTTCCCATTTTATACTTGATTGGAGTTTGGTAGATTTTGTAAGAAATTTAAGGAAAAATAGAAGAAAACCGAGTTAAAGTCGAGCATAAATATCCAAGTGGGTCGAAAAGTTTAAGAGAAATGAAAGTTGAGTCCTCCCCAAAGCCCAAGAATGAAGGCCCAAGCTGAAAAGGGGCCGCTAAGACCCAACATGGTTGCTTAAAAGAGTATAACGAACCATTCTGGGGTCCAGAGAGCCACGATACGAGTTTCAGGAGCAACACAGATTGTACGTGTTGACCTGGCACGGGTCGTGTTGACCCCTGACTGTTGAAATTTAGTCGTTTCTCGCCCATAATTACTATATAATGATGGTGTACGACTGTTTCAAGGGATCTATCCAGCAATTATCCAGCATTCATCATCTCCATTCATCCCTTACATTCATCTACATTCATCCATATTCATCCATCACCATTTTTAGTGAAAAGTGTGAGAGATTCTTGAAGAATGCCAGTTCCAAGCATTCCAATTAAAGTGGTGGAGCGAAAGTCTTCCATGGTTCATTCGCAAGCAAGGATTGATCTTTATTTCGGCTATTTCTCATTTTTTATAGGTTTTCTACGTTTTTTAGTTTAGAATTTGAATTGCTTTCTAGTTAATCATGAATTGTGAATATATAACGTAGTTTCATTTAGTTTGGGAGATGAACCATTTTAGTTGCTTTATGAATTGATTTTGTTGGATGAACAAGTATTAATCTAGTTTGAATGCATTTTATTTATGTTTTAATTGATTCTGTTTGTCATTATTTTTTATTGACCATCAAGAATATGGAATTAGAGTGTCGAATGAATTAGTACCAAAAGGAGAAGTTTGATAATCGGAACATTTAGGATTAAACTAATTATAAAATGAACTTGACATAGACATTGAACTTAACTAAAATCGATATAACCACGAAAGTAGATGATTGATTACTAAGCAATTAGTTTAATTGTCAAAAGCTCACTACGAAAGGCTTGCGATTATTAACCCTAAAATGCATCAAATTAATGAAGTACAAGTTCAATCCACTTGATTAATATGTAGAGTTATTTAAGTTTATCCCCGAAACGCTTTTCTTTATTAATTTTCTATCTTGAATTGTGAATGCTTGTTAGTTAGAAGTAGTTGAGTTTTTGATCGAACCAAAAACCCGACGGGCTTAGCGATTAGATAAGAGACTCGTTTGGTGTGTAGTTGAGTGAAGTACCTGTAGGAATGACCTGTAGTTGAGTGAAGTACCCTTAGATCGACTAAGTCATTGTTTTTACTTCATTTTTCTGTTTGATCTTCCTTGGTCATTGTTTTTGTCTCTTGCTAGGTCTTCCATTGGTGCATGCAAAAGGCACCGCTCTTTGAATTTGATCCCGAGATTGAGAGAACCTTCCGTTCTAAGTGGAAGAAGCAAAGAAGAGAGGCGGCAAGAAGGCCAGAGACGAGAAATCGAGGCCAAGGAGTTCGAGATGACTGAAGAGAGACGCACATTTAGGCAGTATGTGACGCAGAATGTCACCTATTGACTTAGTGCAATCTTCCATTATCAGCTCTTTGATTCACAATTATTATTATAATATTTTACCAAAATTATAATATTGTGTTTTTATAATAATGCTTTTCTCTAATTGCAAATCTAATATTAAGTTTTATATAATATATTATTATATATTATAATGAAAAATTTACAATTAGAGTTTTGATTTTTGATTGATACATAGATAAGAGTGAGAATTGTTTTTACTCCAGTCCTGTTCTTTGGATTGGTAACTTTGTCCAATCCAATCCAATCAAATCCAAATCTTACACAATTCTCCAAAAAGATATTATCTCTGAAAACAATTTCTCTAAAAAACATTATAACTTATCCAATCCAATACAATCCAATCCATCCAAACCTCATTTTATCAAATTCAAAGAACATGAGAATTAATCTCATGCTTAGATGCATACTCCACCCTTGAGCATATACTGCATATATAGCAAATTGGGACAAATGAATTGACACTAGAAAATCTGATGCACGCCATTTCAATTCTCATTTAAAAGTTGATGGATTTATGAGTGTTTAGCACGGCATGCAACCATATAGAGAGAAGCAAGGCAATTGCATGCTAGCTACGGTTATTACTTTTGCATTGAATTGAATTAAATTGAAAGATTGGCTTCATGTCAATCCAATCCATCATCCATCAATACTTTTGTATATAGTTAGCTAGTATATATTTAATAATATTTAATGCCCATAAATAAATTAAATAATTCAATAAAATTCAAATTAGAACCCAAAAAAAATAAATAAGGGGAAGTTTTCTCCCTCCTGCATTGTCTATATAAGCAGCTGGTATGCATGCATGGCAGTGTTGCTTATGAGTTATGAAGAAGATGAATGAGGAGGATCTCGTGTTGGAGAAGCAGGGCACGTGCAAGCTTTCTTCATAGTTTGGGCTTTGCACGTGCTCCCCTTCTCCAACTTGAGTTTCTCTCTCTACATTTTTTTGGCTAATTACTTTTCCCTCTCTTCTCCATTTCTCTTAGAGTGCGTTTGGTTGGTCAATAGCCCTGGGGAAATGGTCAATTTCTCGAGGTTGACTTATTTTCTTCATGTTTGGGTGTGGGTTGACCCTGAGAAAAATTTCACAGTGGGCCCACCACTTTCTCCATTTTCCAAGGAAAATTTTTCCTTAGGGGGACCTAAGGGAAATTTTCCCCGGGGAAATCTTTCTCATGGAAAACTTCCCTTGGGAAATTTTTCTCGAGAAAAATTTTCCTGGGATTCCTACCAAACGCTCTCTTAGTTACTTCTCCCTCCCCTCCAAATCTCCAATCCGGCCTGCGTTCATTAGTACGTACGTAGTTTCTAAGCATCGTCATTATGCATGCATGGTGCATGGATCTAATCGAATGAATATATGTGCATGCAAGGCGTACGGTACGTAGTTAATAATCGTATGTTAGACAATAGACAGCCGCGGGAAGTAATAGTGGGATTTCATAATCACAATCTAACTTTTCTAATAAATAGTGTGTGGGACAATATATATATATATATATCTTGCATCAAGTTGGTTGATAAACATTTTATATTTTACATTATTCATAATTCATATTTTTTTATTAATATTTTTTTGTAATTATATATATTTTTATCAATTATAAGAGTATAATATTTATTAGTTAGTTAAGTCAACAAATATAAATAATAGTCATATTTTATCAACCATACTAAAAATGTACATTTTATGAAAAAATATAAATATACTATTGGGGAGATATAAGACGGGAACTCACTTTAACCAATGTTCATGGCACACAAGTTAAGTGAAGTTTCATCTTAAAATCAGTTGTTATTAAAAGGAGTGTACAAATATTTTTATATTGTTCATATGTCATAATAACTCTTGAAGTAATGAAATATATCTTTATAATGATTTAATATCCTTATATTTAGTTTTTTTAAATGATTTAAAATGAAATGTAAGATAATTATTAATAATTTTAATTAACTCAAATTATTTATCATTTTACTAGTGGGTATTGATGAAAGGAAGATCTAGCCTTGCAGTACGGGTAAAAGTGCGTCAGAAATTTATCTCCTTTTATCACCTGCTGTCACTGCTACAATAGCAGCTGCATCCACTGTACACATACAAAATCAAAGGATCACAGAGTCTGTATGTAAAAAAAAAAAGGAAATTTAATGAAAAAAAAAAAACCAGACAAAACAAAACAGAGGTGAAAATTGGATTTGAATAGAAGCGTGCAAAAACAGAGACAAAAAGTGCAGGAAACAAGCTACTTTTTCCCCCTAACAAAACGGGGGACTTCTCTACTACACGTACAATTGTACTCTTGTAGTAGCAGTTTTAGTTTTGGAATTATGTCACTTGAAAAAATGAATATGTGTTAACTTTCTAAAATTTTAAGTTTATATTTCAAATGGAAATATATTTGTTAATTATTTGGAATTGTTTGACGCCAATTATGTACACTGCACTGACTCCATCCCAATTAATTTGTCTACTTAACTTTTTTATGGTCTTCAATGTAATATTTTGACCGTTAATTTTTTCACGTTTTATCTAAGTAACACTAATAATATTGTATTCAAATAAAAGTATTTTTCATCATAAATCTAATAGTGGTAGTCTTGTACAATAACTCAATATATAATTTGTTAAATTAATGGTCAAAGTTTAGAAATTTTGACCTATAAAGTCAAACATGGACAATTTATTTGGGACGGACGGAGTATTTCAGTTGTTTGAACTAGCAAGCAAGCCAAGCATATGATTTACTCTTGTTATTTTTAGCACCCGTTCTTTTATATGGCTGGCTGTGGTGCGTTGCGGCGTGAAGGAAATGTGATAGATTGTGGATTTGTAGTGGGTTGGGGAAAGTTGTGGTAGGTTGTGCTGGAATATGAAAAGTTTAATTTTAATAAAAAGATAAATTAAATTGGAAAAAGTAGATTGTAGTGGGTTGTGGTAGATTGTGGTGCATTGTGGTGGAATATGAAAAGTTGTAATGCGGTGTGGTGTGGTAGTCTGCCAACTGCATAAAAGAACTGGGCATTATCGAAAATTTATAATATCTTCCGGAAAATAAGAAGTGGGTTTGCATAGATAATTATAAATTAATTTATTTTTTATTTTATAAAATTTCTCGTGTTACCTTTATTGTTGATAATCTATATATTGGTTAATATGGATATCCTCCCCAGACTTGGTTTCTTGTCTCCTTAGAACTCAAGGACACAGAGGTACGTGCCTATAGAACAGATTCTGTTCAAGTAAGGTCGTGGTTAATATGGATATCTCGACACTTAAACAACTACTTAAAAATTCGACGTCGTTATGGACACTTATGTCTCCTCGATGGTTGGTAGAAAATAGAGGATGTTTGGCTTTGTGACATTTGAGTCGACAAAATTATATAAGGGTTGAAAGAAGTAGAGTCGAGAATATGAAATTGTTTATTTCATGGACTAAAATTTTCAAGAATAACTTTTTGACACCGCCAGGTGGTGTGAGTGAAGTTAGGAATCGGGTTCCCGCTTTGAATGGCGATGGTGGAGGCGATAAGGAGAACGACAAACTCATTTCGTCCCCTAGATACGAAGGGAAATATGACTAATAATTAGGAAGGAAAGATATAGTTGTTGAGGGAGACTCTAAATGGAACGGCCAAGTGTGGTTCTGATTCTAGCAAAACTATCTCACACCCCATTATCACCGGCAAGAACCACCCTAGGCTTACGGCAAATTCAAACTAGCTAGCCCATTTTTTATGTGGTTCCTTCCAATCCAAGCCCTTTGGATGTCAAGCCACAATCAACAGTGTTCATGGCAATAGTCCTAGGGGGCTCACTTTTTTCGGTTAGACGGTGTCCTTAGATTTGGCATGTAGCAACCAGTGCCATCCAAGTATGGTCAAGAGTAAACTAGGAGAAATTTCATTTTCATTGGACTCGGAGCCAAAATTTCCCATGTGGTTCTAGGATACTATCCATACGAAAAGAGAAAAAGTGAAGGCGAAGGAGAAATCAAGGTGTCCTCGACAAGGTAAGTGTAAGCCACATCCCAGAAGTCTTTCAACTAAAAGAAAGAAAACTCTCAAAAAAATTTTAATCTCTAAAGAAGTATGAATTATCATAGTTCTTTACAGGTCGTTGAAGAAGATGAGAGTCCAAAATTGAGAGCGATTGCTGAAGAACCAGCCACGAAGGGAGTGCACTCAGTTAAGGATTGACTCCATGATTAAAACGGAAGAAGAGGCTCGCAGAGTCGTGAAACTTGGTACCTTGCATTAAGAAATTATTAAATAAAAGAGTGGTGATATATGTATTGGGGGAAGACGCACTTGTTGTAAGTTGCTTTCCATAAAAGTAACACTTATTATGATTTTTTACCCTAAGTTATTTGATAGATATTATTAATTACTAATTACAAGAAGCTTTGAAAGCATTGGTCATGCCAACAATTACAAATTAAATGACACCCTAATCGAATTATCCTCATCCATTAACTATATTCTAAACCCCTTTTTCTTAAATTTGGAAAATATCAATAAAAATAATATTGTATATAAATTATATATGGTACGTGCTATCGGTTATATTCTAAACCCCTTTTTCTTAAATTATATATGGTACGTACTATCGGTTATAGAAGTTAATCATATTATTTTTTATTCAATTTAATATGTAAATATATGATTTTTATACTAAGACAAGACACTTAACGGGTGTTTTGCCCAAGACTCATATCATTTAGCTAATTAAATTGTCAAAAGTTGATGGTTGTGTAATACTACAACCGTCCCATAATTGTTGTGACTTTAACTGACTTTTAGCCTTGTTCTTTTATCCGGTTGGTATAGTGTGGATAAATGTGGATAAGTTTGGTAAAGTATGGATATGGTGGACAAATGTGAAAAAATATTGATAATTTTTATTACTTTTTATTAAGATATTGTGATAAAATTTGAAGAGAGGAAAATATTATCAAATGTTCTTCTTTCTTGATTTTATTCATAATCAGTACATGATATATATTTACATCTAATTTTATAGCTTAGTGCCTAAGCTACAGGAACCCTACTCCTAATGGTATTATAGAATTAGAAAACTAATAAAATAGTAAACTAAATAATACTCTGCTAATTAATACCCATAGCAATGCTAGTCTTCCTAGGATACATAATCATACTAGGATTCTACTAATACGTTAATACTCACTCCCCCTCAAGTTAGAGTACGGGGGTCAATACTCAATAATGCCCAACTTGGACTTGAGGTAGTGAAACTGATCTCTACCAAGCGCTTTGGTGATGATGTCGGCATGTTTTTCCTTAGTGTGTATATTGAATAAGAGGAGTAGATCAGATCCAACCTTCTCACAGACAAAATAACGATCAATTTCAATATGTTTAGTCGTTTCATGATAGTGTAACACCCCGGGTAAATGGTTAAGAGTGGCTTAAAAGAATTGAAATGACTACTTATATCACCAAGGTGCACCTTCTTTTATGGTAGCTCATCCGTTGACAACTCCTCAGTTAAGCGTGCTTGGATGAGAGTAGTCTCGGGATGGGTGACCTCCTGGGAAGTTTTCCTAGGCAGCGTGTGAGCGAAGACGAAGCACGTTGGAAAGACTTGTGGTGATTTGTGGAGCCAGTCAGCAATCCTTGAAGCAGTTATCGGTATGTCCGCGGCCCACCTCCTGGGAAGTTTTCCCAGGCAGCGTGTGAGCGAGGACGAAGCACGCTGGAAAGACTTGTGGTGATTTGTGAGACAAGTCAGCAATCCTTGAAGCAGTTATTGGTAATGTTCGCGGCCCGGCAGGGGCCGGGGAGTTACAGATGGTATCCGAGCCGACTCGCGACTGTGAGTTGCGCCAGTGGACGGGAGATCCATGAGCAGTCACCTAGAGGGGCAAAGATTCCGCAGTGGTTTGTGGCACAACGAGGACGTTGTGCGCTTAAGTGGGGGTGATTGTAACACCCCGGGTAAACGGTTAAGAGTGGCTTAAAAAGATTGAAATGACTACTTATATCACCAAGGTGCACCTTCTTTTATGGTAGCTCATCCGTTGAGAACTCCTCAGTTAAGCGTGCTTGGTTGAGAGTAGTCTCAGGACGGGTGACCTCCTAGGATGTTTTCCCATGCAGCTTGTGAGCGAGGACGAAGCACGCTGGAAAGACTTGTGGTGATTTGTGGGGCCAGTCAGCAATCCTTGAAACAGTTATCGGTAATGTCAGCGGCCCGGGAGGGGCCGGGGAGTTACAGATGGTATCAGAGCCGACCCGCGACCGTGAGCTGCGATAGTGGACGGGAGATCCATGGACAATCACCTAGCGGGGCAAAGATTCCGGAGTGGTTTGTGGCACAACGAGGACGTTGTGCGCTTAAGTGGGGGTGATTGTAACACCCCGGGTAAATGGTTAAGAGTGGCTTAAAAAGATTGAAATGACTACTTATATCATTAAGGTGCACCTTCTTTTATGGTAGCTCATCCGTTGAGAACTCCTCAGTTAAGCGTGCTTGGTTGAGAGTAGTCTCAGGACGAGTGACCTCACGGATGACCTCCTGGGATGTTTTCCCGGGCAGCGTGTGAGCGAGGACGAAGCACGCTGGAAAGACTTGTGGTGATTTGTGGGGTCAGTCAGCAATCCTTGAAACAGTTATCGGTAATGTCAGCGGCCCAGGAGGGGTCGGGGCGTTACAGATAGACTGGATTAATGGCAATGTGTAAAGCTGCTTGATTGTCACAGAATAACCTCATGGGTTGTAATGCAGGAATACTTAGAGCATACAAGAAAGTCGTAATCCAAGTCAATTCACATGTTGCAGCTGCCATATAGCGATATTCTGCTTCTGCAAATGAATGAGATACTGTAGATTGTTTCTTAGTCTTCCATGACACAAGCGCTCCTCCAAGTTTGACAAAATACCCCGTTAAGGATCTTCGTATAGACAGATTCCCAAGTCATAATCACAATAGGCAACTAATTGCAGGCTAGATTTTCTTAGCAGCAAAATCTCTTACCCTGGTGATCCCTTAATGTAGCGGACAATCTTTGTCGCTGCTTCCATATGTTCTTCCTTTGGGTTTTGCATGAATTGAGAAAGGATATGAACTGCGTATGTGAGATCTGGCCTAGTAATAGACAAATAAATCAATCTTCCTACAAGTCTCCTGTAAGTATACTTGGATCGATCTTGTAATTCTTTTCCTTGAGCGAGGCAAGCTTGTGATTTTGCTATATGGGAAAAGCAATGGGTTTTGTACCTAGACGACCACATTCATCCACTATCTCCAAAGCATACTTCCATTGACAAGGAACGAATCCTTTTTTGTCCTTGTGCCACCTCAATGCCCAAAAAATACTTAAAGGGACTTAAGTCTTTAATACTGAAACATGCATTCAAATAAGCTTTAAACTTTTGATATTCTTGGGCGTTATTAGTGGCTAGAATAATGTCATCAACATAGACTAGAAGTGCCATTAAAATTTCTCACTTTCGATATGTGAACAGGAAATAATCAGGATAACACTTGATAAAATCATACTCACAAAACTTAGAGGACAATTTTGCTAACCATTGCTTAGGTGCTTATTTAAGCCCATAAAGCGATTTTCTCAAACTACAGATTTTCCAGGAGTGGAGGCATGATATCCTGGTGGCAACTTCATGTAAACTTCCTCGTAAAGGTCTCCATGTAAGAAATCATTGTTAATTGATGCAATTTCCAACCTTTTGCAATGACCATAGAAAGAAAACAATGAATACTTGTCATTTTGACAATAGGTGCAAAAGTCTCATTATATAATCAACACCTTCTTCCTGATGATCTCCACGAATTATGGTAACCGTGGAAAAATGTGGTTAGTATATATGGTGTAGAACCGCACAAAAGAACATGACATTAATACTAATATTTCATAACTTTTCACACAATATAACAATTAATTAACTTATTTTACTAATTTTCTTAATTTTGGTTAAATGAACAAAGTACTCCCTCAGTTCCATATTGATTGTCATAATTTTGATTTTCACAGTATTCAATGTCACTCTTTAATTAATAATTTCTTACATACTATATTATTAACAATTATATTGTATACTTTTGTGATAGTATTTTTAGCTACGAATCTGATGGTGGTAATTTCTTATAGCAACTCATTGCACATACTGAAAAATTTATGGTCCAAATTTTTGAAATTTGATTGCACAATTTTCAGATATAACAATTAATATAGAATGGAAGGAGTATTATATAAGTGAATAAAAAGAGTACGTAAAGGGCAATAAAGGGCTCGTAAACCTAAAACAATGTACTACCTCCGTCCCATATTGTTTGTCCATCCAACTATATTTAAAAGTCCAATGGTCATGGAAAATGGAGTGAAAAATGTGTAATGTACCAGAATTGCCCTTACTTTTCTCATGTGAAGAAAAATAAAAAAGAAACAAAAGAGTATTTATTAGGGATATAATAGGAATTACAATCATTGGATTTATAAAATGGACAAACATTTTGGGACGAGGGAGTTAGGTAGATGAACAAACAATTTGGGACGGAGGTAGTAGTAAGTGATAGGTAAAGAAGGTAGTAGCTGGAGCAACTGGAGTTAGAGGTGCAGCAAAGCACAGACTGACTGTGTTGGGAATTGAACAAGGAAATCAGAAGAAGAAGAAGAAGAAGAAACAAAGCAAACCTTAATTCACAAGCAATATTTGGAATACGTCAACATGGCTCACCTCTAACAAAACCAGAGAAAGAGAGATTGTGAAGGGTAGAAGGGTGGATGGCAATATTAATTGAACACGCAATGCACATTCATCTATGTATCAAGTCAAGTTAAATTTTTGGAAGGAGAGATTTTAGGGAGGTGAACTCTAAAACCAAAAGTGGGAGGTTTCTTCGGTTTCATCAAAACAAGGCAGGGTATCAATTCTGAGATCAAAGAATCCAACTTGGAATAACCAAATATTTGACACTGATAGTCGCTGTCACATACACGCTGTATATATATTAGTCCCTCTTTTTGAACGTCAATAAAACTAACTTTATAAAACCGATGTGTTTTAAAAATGAAGCAAAAAAATTATATATGGATTAGTATACCCCTCATTAAGAGAAAGAGAAATAAAATAGAAGTTTAAAAGGTGATGAAAATCTCATTCATTAATTAAGGGTAATATGAACATTTTAATTATTGAAAATTTAAAATTGACAAATAAAAAGGGACAAGGTAGTTAAAAAAATTGACAATCATTAAGAGACGGAGGGAGTATTTGCATTGAGAAAGTTTTTTTGTTGTAGTAAATCCTTACTATATTGCTTATGTTTAGCAGTTTTTTCGTAGGTAAATGTCTTTTGAAGTGAGTTGTTTCCTGTTTTGTATTGCGATTTTACTGTATTTTGCGAACCTTTAAACCTTTAACTTTCAATAATCGAAAAAAAAATATTATTTGCATTGATTCACTTAAATCCCATCTACACTTCTTTCCCCTCATAATTAAGCTAGGCATTGATAAATAAGGTAGGAAGTGTAAATGGTGTTGACATAGAAAATGTGTTCGGTAAATTTAACCGTTAAATTAATTATCAATATAAGTTTAGGTAAGAGAACATTAAGACCATTCATTTTCCAGAGTCAATTTGCTTCTGGTGTAATTGGAGTTTTCTTTCTTATGTCTAGGAGCCTCATTTTTGTTTTTCTTTTTTCCTTTTTTGTTCCTTAGTGGTGATGCATTGGTGTTTTGTGATGCTGATTCATTGGGGTGGTGTTTGAACCTTGGCATGCTTATTTCCTGAGTTTGGTTGTATTTGATTCCATTACACAAGCATGTTCTTTCAATTGAAAGAAATCCAAATACAGACAACCTTATCTCACTATGTGTCATTGTGCAGTACGTTAAAGTAGTTCAAACCATCTGCTGGTAGGACTACCTAACTCGTCTCCACACACAAAAATATAATTAAACGATGAAATTTTATTAAAACATGTCATACTAGCATTATAATGTAGATAGCCTATTTATATATCACAAATTTCGGGTACATCAACAGGATACCTATGAATCCTATCACTCCAAGCATTAGATGGATGGTTGCCTATATTCTTAGAAATGCACTTCCAAACTGCACTATTGCACTTAAATCCACTCCCAAAACACAATTGGAATACCTTGTCACCCTTCTTAACCCTACCTTTAGCTTCGAGGTAAGACAAAGAATACCATGTTGAAGACGACGACGTGTTTCCAAACCTATAGAGTGTCATTTTCGATGCCTCTACATCTCTATCGCTTAATGTTAAGTACTTTTGAATTGCATCGACTACAGCCTTCCCGCCTGCATGGATGCAGAAATGATCAAATGCCTTCTTGAAGTTTGGTACGTAGGGTGTGTTTGGCTTGTCTTTTGGTGGCCAAATCTTTTTCTGCAAGATAGAGAAGACGTATTTTATTTGCTCTGAATAGGGGAGTACCAGTGCCCCTAGGGTTCCTAGGTTTTTTTCGAGGACTTCCCCGGCCACCCGGACCACCGATCTTGATAGGGATACTCCTATTTTACCTTCTTCATCTGCCTCTTGGACTACACATCTGTACCAAGAGTACATAATGAGTTAATATTAGGGATGACAAAGTTTGACCGACTCGATACAACGATACACTAAATTAGCCGAGCGAGAAAAAAACAGGGTATGGCCACCATATTTTCGTACAATTTTTAAATTTGGGTCGTGGTCAAGTTTGAGTGTCCAATTCCGGGGTCCAAATTTTAGAGACAATTCATATTCAGACAATTGGGTTCGGATATGAGTGCACTTGGTTTATTGATTTTTTGGTTCAATTTTTCAAGAAACCTTTGGGAAAAAAGAGTTTGGATAATCTGCCTTGGATCCGATCACACCCGATTGACCGATTCAGGTACAAGGTTAGTGACTATCTGAATTAGTAACCAAACAAAGTCCGTGTTTGTTAATATTGTCTTATGTCAAGATTATGCGGACTTGAATAATACCTAGACCCTAATGTTTGTAGATCCTAGTTAGTTGCTACGTTAGGAAATAATCATTTGAATTCTAAAACTATACGTAAAAAATATTAGTTACTACATCAGGCAATAATCATATTGAAGTCAAAAACTCTACATTAAAATGAGAATAGAGTCGATAAACATACGAGTAAGCATAATCCTTGGAACCCAAATGAGTTCGAACGATATGTTGGAGCTCATACTTGGCCACGGCTCGATCACATTTCCGATTGGAGAGCAAAATCGCAGCACTTCCCATCCGAAACAAGCAATTAGGGAGGATCATAGACTTGACCTTCCCTCGGTATGCATTGGCACAAACAATCTCAGTGCTAACTACTAGAGCCAAAGAATTCCGGTGAACTTTAAGCAAATCCTTAGCCAGGCTAATCGAAAGCACCCCTGCACTACAACCCATCCCGGACAGATTAAAACTCTTGATGTCGCCTCGAAACCCAAATTTGTTTATGATCATAGATGCTAAGGAAGGTATAGGGCAAGTCAGGCTACAGTTGGTTACAAGGATGTCTATGCTCTTAGGGCAAACTTTGTGTTTCTTTAGGAGTGTGTCAACGATAGGAAAGAGCACCGCTTCTGCCTCTTCCAACCCGTATTTTAATGAACTATCAGCTGGAATTACACACATTCCTGTTGCCATGTAAGCCTCGTTCCCTATTCCTGACCTTAACATAACCTTTGTTTGGAAATCGATTGTTTCCCGAGCCAATTCATCCGCGTGAAGTTCTAAGTGCTCGACGAATGAAGATACTGGGGCTCGGTTTGTATCTGGGGGTTTGAGACATACGAAATCAACTAGATAAATACGAGTGCGCCTCAAAAATGTGTTGAAGATGATGAGAAATATAATGAAGCTTATGAGGATAGAGTTTAGCGGAGAAAGAGAGGTAAAGATCTCAACGATGGAAGAAAAATGTCGATGAAACCCTAAAAGGGCATCCATAATTCAGGATCAGCAAGTTTTGAGGAGTGTCAAGTGCTCTGTTTCAGGTGTAATTTATAAGCATGCCATGTTGATGGGGGGGATGATTTCGGTTGAGGAAGTTGCATTGCTTGCATGGGTTTTGTCAAGTGGTATGGTTGGAGTGTTATCAGGGATCATGCAAGCCTTGCCTTTCCCTCAAATAAGTTGCAGATGCTTACAGAGTACTACAACTTCTATCATTTATTGAAAAAATCAGGTATTTTTCACCAGCACTCAAGCTAAGTAAATATAAATGATTCTAGTTTGAACAAATATTGTTAGAATAGAACAGGGTTAACGTGCGTTTGAAGTTTCTGTCTTGATTGTAATGCATGCAGAAAGAAAACATACCGTGGCTAAATCATTCATAAACGTACAGTAGCACACAGAACGTAATCCTCATAGTTCAGATCACATAATGTATCAAATCAGATCATATGATTTATGAAAAACAGACAATGAACGAGAGAATTCACTCTTCCTTTGATCCGTGAATTCAAGAGCTTATTTTCAGAGTATTTCGTACAAAATAATTCACGGTACTATATAATGCGATATGAAGAGACAGAGCGTGTACCTTGTATTTAAGCAGTTAGCTGAACTCTGTTTCTGGATGTCGACTTCACTGATAGCCTCTCAGAGAAATTTCCGGAGACCTGTGTTCAAACACCCCTGAATGAATGTATCTGGCCCTGATGAGAGGTTTCCATATATAAATCGAGATAAACACAGAGAAAAATCGTTCTCCAGCTAGGTAAAATAGTTGACAGAAATGACAATGGGAAAAAAATCAATTTAATATCACTGCTCTCAAAAATTGTAGCATTATTTTTGTTGGACGTTACAACGCCGGCCTCTGAATGTCAGAGGCTGTATAAACTCCACAGGAGTCAAACTTGAGGGGAAATTAGAAATAACAAAGGCATCCTACGAACATACAAAGGGTTCTACTGAGGCTCCCCATGTATATCTATCTATTCAAACGTAAAATTGTGTGTTATTAGGATCGCAAACTTGTATTAGAAGAGCTCCTGTTTAGTTCTTGTGCGAGTTATCCAAAGGAACAAACTTTGGGTAAGGGTCGTCCTTGTTAATTGGTGCATTGTTGTGGTCAAAGTACTCAACTGCTGCAGCTCCAACCAGTGCAGCCAGTGTGAGAGCCTGAGCATGCAACCTGCATCAATACGAAAAGAAGTGCATTCAGCAAAGCGTGAAAAAAACATTCAAATTTTAGAACTATCTGAAAATGACCAATATATATTACATGCACCCGGAGTTTATACTACAAGATATCAGCAAGTGAAAAATCACACAATTGAGAGTGAACAATATGACATCGGCGAGTGAATAATCACATTATTTGGAGCATAAACTCCGGGAGCACCTAATAAATTGTAGTGTTTATACACCAATGCTTATGTCTTATGATGAACTGCACATGAAGATTAACAAATCAATAGATTAGATGTTTCAAAGTTTATGATCCATTTCTAAATTCCAAATGGAAATAACCCTACACACATCTGGATTGACCCAAAGCCTATACCATGGACCTATGTATCACCAAAAATTTGGAACAATGAATTAAGCTCCCAATCATATTTATCACTACCCAATTGCATCTACCTCTCGCCACATCTTAATATATTTCAGGAGAGCACTCAACAAAGGCTTGACCATAAACTTGCTGTCCAAGGGACATTACAAATTTACAGGGGGGAAACTAATATAAGTACAGCCTATGCATCTTGCACATTATTAAAAGAACAATAAAAGAGGAGCTGTTCTTAGAAACAGAGAAAATTGACTGAGATGAAAGGTGCACTTATGCTTCATTCGTCAGACAGCCACTATTTCTTTAAAGACACAGACAAGATAGCCCAAATACAAGTTTCCAGAGCATTACACACATTACTTCAAGGATCTAATTCCTAAGTATCAAATGAAGCAATGATGAATTAATTATGAAAAGTGAAAGAAAGAGCATAATTTGATCACTCATAGGAAAGGCTAGGCTATTCAGTGTAACAGCTCTTTTTTTTTTGGGTGAGTGTGGAAGGGGAAGAGGGTTATGCAAGCTGATAAAAGTAGTTTTGATTTGTGACTCAGTGCCCAAGTACAACCACCAAAATGGAGCTAGCTCACATCTCTACTGATAAGCAGATACAAGCCAACTAGCTTGATTCGCCACCAATGCCACGACATGTTGACTCCTGAATACAACATCCAGCCAAACACTCGAACATCCAGAAAAGAACCGCCACTGCACATCCCATTATTTCCACCTAGTCCAACATTCATAACACTTACAGCCTCCAATAGATTTGGTTAACACTACGGGTGGGCAACGGGTCGGGTTGCCATAGGGTCAAGAGGGTCAGGCCATATAAAATGGGGGTCACCAAAGGGTCGGGTCATTAACGGGCTGACCTGTTTAACAATGTTAAGGGTTGTTGAATGGGCCGGACCAAGTCGACCTATCAATAACTCAAGATAAACAGTTTTCTTACTATTTTAAATGCTAAATTTACTTAAATATCCTATTAATACTCCGCATTAAACAATAATAAGCGTAACTACTTTTTTTTGGTACAAATACACTTCATTTTAACTTTAGGGTCAAAATGGTTCAGCCCATAGGTCGACCCCTATTTTGCCTAAAAAACTCTGACCCAGCCCACAATAACAATGAACCGATCTTGACTCGACCTGACCCTGCATAGCTAATGGGTGGGCCAGTCCGTTGCCCACCCCTAGTTAACATGTTTGATCTTAGTGATCCCAACTTCCACGAGACAAATCTAATATAGCAAGCTCGATGGAAGATACCAATCTTCTTCATCACCATCCACCCTTTCCTCCTTAGAACTCTCATTTTCAATTTCATCAATGCCTCTGAATTTAGGTTAAAGGCTAATTTGGTACCTCCAATCCATCAAATTAGACGCGCTCGGTGTAAAAGTTTGCAAGAGGATTGGAACGCAGTCATCCAAGCAAAAATCAAACATTTGGACAAGTGGAGCCCCAAACACTGGAAGCAAACTAGATACCAACACCAATATGAACCCCGACCCATCTCCTACGCTCTATGCAAGTAGTCAATTGTATAACTTGACAAATTAGGGAAAGTGTTTGATATTTTAAGCATACCTAGCTCATGCAAATCCAAGTTCAACAATCAAAAGATATTCATGCAAAGTCCATACTTGAATCCCATTTCCCGCACATCATAAAAATGTACACCCGCTAGCAAAGGAGGAAGAACAAATTATCAACCACTCAACAGGTAATCAGCAGCAAAATTTAATTCTTTAAGCATGCCTAACTCATGCGAATCAAGTTCAACAAAAGATATTGATGCGAAGTCCATACTTGATACTTGAATCCCATTTCTAGCATACCATAAAAAAGTTTACCCCCTACACGGGAACTAATTATTAACCACTCAACACTTAAATCCAAATCAACAGCAAAATAATGCATACATTCCTTATTTATCATTAGAAAAAGTTCCTAATCCCAATTCTCAAACTAACTTAAAACTATCTCGCTACGCATATACATAAGGTTTGATCCCAAAATACCTCTAAATAGTCCCGATTACCAAGAAACAAATCAACAAATTGTGTATAGAAAAAGTGCAAATTATTGTATGCTCCTGGAGCATGTGCTCCAGGAAATGACATGACAGCCATGTCAGATTTTTTTTTAAAAAAAAAATCAATAACTAATTGTCGGTTACTAGCGTCAGTTGTTCACTGAAGATAACATCATTGTTCACCATACGATGTTTACTAAAATGAGTTGGATTGTTCACTCATTTCAATTGCATTTTTCATTTATTTCAACTGCGTTCATTAACTTAACTATATTGTTTACTGAACTTGTTCCACATAGTTTACTCTAAGAAAAATTTAGATTGTTCATCATAACTTGTTTGCTCACTTGAAAGATTAAGATCGTTTACTCATGAAATCAATTTATAATATATAATATTCTTATGTGACAAAATTTCTATCATTAGAACTTATCGGATAACATGTACTTGAATTTGCAGGAGTGAATGGCTAAACAATGAATTAGTAAATAATGACATGGTGAACAATGGAAATATTTTCAATGAACAAATCACTAGTTACATGATGAACAATTGTAACATATTTAGTGAACAATCTCAACATATCTAGTGAACAATCTCGATATACAGGGTGAACAATCTCAACATATGTAGTTAACTATCCTATATGGTTATGAGTGAACAATGACTCTTTTATGGATGAACAATGTCATATGCCACGTAGGATCCGGAGCACATGCTCCAGGAGCATATAATACATATTGTAGAAAAAGCATAAACTTCACATCAAAGAAGGAAGGAAGAACCCTAACCTGGCGTGAATAAGCTTGACGCTGGTTTTCATGGTGGGACGAGACCAATTGTAAGCAATAGATCCTGCTATCCCACTAATCCATAAACACCCTGTTCGATTCAATTTCGCATGAATTAACAACAAACCCTAAATCCAAAACTAAAATTGAAGAACCTAAAACAAATGAAAAATGAAATTACCAACAGTGCGAAGCTTGTGCTGGGAAACCCATTCCCTGACAGATTCCATGGTGCTGGGTTTTGATTCCGCCATTGTTGTTGATGAGAGAGAAAATGGTATGGAGGGCACTGGTGAATTATAGAGGCAAGGTGGGAAGAAGAAGAAGAAGAAGAGGAGCAGAAGAAGAGGTATACAACCTTGGTCCTTGAAAGAAACCCGCGGGCGAAGGCGGTATTGTTGGTCAAAGCAGGTCAGCTTGTTTTTCAGGCTACCTAATTTTTAGGCGGTTTTAGTTCAAATGTTTTTCCTGTTTACTTTACAAACAACCTTGAAACACTTTTTATTTTCCTATAGAAATGGAATGGTGACATATATCACATGAATTAGGTAGCCCTCCCTCAATGATTGTCATTTTGGAATTTTTGAAAGATTTAAGAAAATACTCCAGTATTTAAAATTATAATTGTATTTAAAATATTAAAAGTACTAATTGATTTTCTATTTTAATTATATAATTGTATTGAAATTATAAAAGTAGAGGTAAATTTAAAAAATTATCATTAATTTTGCATTGGAATTATAAAGTGATAGATATTGTGGAAAATACTGTAGGAGACAAAAATTTGTCGACCAATTAAAAAAATGACATGTGGAAAATAAATTAAATTCAGCCAATTACTATCCGCCACGTATTAAATTAATTACGGCGGTCCATTTAATTGAATTTTAAATGAAAATGCATCATGTCCAATAATATCATGACAGTGTCAAAGATGATGCAGAAAATATTAATTATTTCTTTATTTAAAGTTAAAGGAATAATTAATTAACTTGGGCCCAAGCCCAAAGTCCAGCTCAAACCCTAGGGGCTAGGCCTCCAGAGTCATAAATAGGGGTCATCCCCCTTCATTTTTAACTCCCCCGAGATTCAGCAGTCAGCATCCAATGGCTCCAAGATATCAAACTGCCAGCAGTCTTCAGCTACCAAGCGCCACGCCAATGATCGAAGTTTGCAAAAACTCAAGATCGAGTCTCCAAGCCTCTACCACATCAAGATCAAGAACTGCTTCAGAGTTCTCCAGCAAGACCTGTGAAACCTTCAGAAGATTGAACTACAAGTGACATCCAACTATCAAGTGCCAAGGACCAACGCATGCTAGTTCAACAACTTCTGCTCTTCACATCAAAGATTGCAGTCATCTTCTTCATATGGTTCATCGATCGAGACCAAGCATTCAAGCCCTCGCATCCAAGAACTTAAAGAACTGCAACCAACAGTCAACCTGGAGACAGTTAGATTTCGAGCAACCTCCGGCTACCAATCATCAGGGAGATCAACGCTTAAGACCTTTATCTCAAGAACTACTATAGAGCTCTTCAGCTATTCGAGATCGAGATCAAGCGTTCGCGCCTTCGGCTCACCCAAATTTCAGATTTCATGAGATCGAATCAGAGGACTATTTTATAATTTTTATTGTATTTGATAAGTGCTTCTTGTATATATGAGAACTTGGTTGTTTTGATGAGAATTTGGGGAATATTTGATTTGATTATGTTATTTTATACCCGAATTTCCCATATTACACTTGGTTTGGAGTTTGGTGAGTTTTGTAGGGAATTTGTGAAGAATCGATGTAAACCGAGCCCAAAAAGCAAGTGTAGATCCAAGTTATGAGCTTAAAGGACCAAGAAGTGAGATGTTGGATCACCCAAGGCCCAAACAATGGCCCAAAGTACTCCTAGGCCTGAGAAAGACAGTGGCACGGGTGGTGTCTGCAGTGGCACGGGTAGTGCCTATGACCAGAACGTGAAGAATTGTGTGCAGTGAAGCAACACGGGTAGTGCCTAGGGGGGCACGGTCCGTGTCACCCCTAGCACGGTCCGTGCCTCTCCTGTCTTTTCATTTTCGGCGGTTTTGAGTTGATATTTGCCTATATTATGCTTATTTCCGGCGGAGTTAAGGGAACAATCATTCCACCATCATCCATTTCATGCCCTAATCATATCATTCATCATCCATATTCCATTCCATCATTGAAGATTGAGAGAAGATTGAAGATCGAAAAGCAATTTGAACATACCTTGAAGTGGAGGAGCAAAAGTCCTCTATTGTTGATTCCTAGCAAGTTTGTTCTTCACTTGGGTTTATTTCTCAATCTCTCATAGATTTTCATATGCTTTCTAGAATAGATTTCAATTGCTTTGTAGTTTTAAACATGGATAGTGAGTAGTTCTTTTTAGTTTAGGGGATGAACCTTTGAAGTTGCTTGGTGAATTGACTTTGTTGGATTGAATTATCATGAATTTAGTTTGTTTCAATCTATTTGGTCTTTGAATTGAATTGTTATTGCTTTTGCTTGATCACCAATTGCATGTTAATAGGTTGTTGAATGAAGTACCTGTAGGGCCCGCGGCCCGGAGGGCACGGTCCTCCACGGAGTGTCGATCGACATAGGGTTGCTTATTTTTCCTAGGGTGCACTTTTAATTATTTTATGCACGGATTATTATTTTTGCCGATTTCATTATTTCATGTTGTTAAAAATATTTAATTTTACTAAATTTAATTCCCTAACGCTTCTTCTCTTTGGATGACATAACATATTGACCCGGTCCAAAGTCGGTCCGAGCACCCAAAACAGAAATCCGCGAGGATTTCCGATCTGGGGTCACTAGGGCGCCAGCTCTAGGTTGTGGTCTGTCCATGGTTGGCCTGAACAGGGCCTAAATCAAGCCCATAGCCATAAAATCCGTGAGGATCTCACTCTCTGGTAGTATGTATCTTTTCTCTATTCTCTCCTATTGGTAGGCTTAAGAATGTAGCTATACCCGACCCACCAACTCCCGAATGCTTGCTGGCGACTTGCTTTTATAAGCCTCTTCTATGGAGGTTATCTGCAGAGCACGCTCCCCCTCACCTCGCAACAAATCCGCGAGGATCTCCAAGTGGGCGAAGTGGGGAGGAGCGGTTCTTTATCAAAAATCACAAATCCGCCAGATTTTTCTCGAGCCGTTCGCAAATCCGCCAGGATTTTTCCAGAGCTGGGCCTAGCAAATTCGCCAGGATTTTTCCTGGGCTAGTCTATCAAATCCGCCAGGATTTTTCCTGAGTTTGAAAATGAAATCCGCGAAAATGTTGTCCGGGCCAAAATTATAGAAATCCGCTAAAATGTTGTCCGGGCCAAAAATGCAGAAATGCACGAAAATTTATCTGAGCCAAAAATGCAGAAATCCGCAAGGATTTGTCTGAGCCAAAAATGCAGAAATCCGCGAGAATTTATCTCGCCAAAATGCGTAATCGCGAGGAACTTGTTCGACCGAAAAATGCAAAAATCCGCGAGAATTTGTCCGAGCCCAAAATACGTAATCCGCGAGAATTTGTCCGCCAAAAATGCAGAAATCGCGAATTTGTTCGAGCCCAAAATGCAAATCGAGGAGTTCTCCTGATCGCTGCAAAATCGCGCGCTTCTTGGGCGTGCCCGCAAATCCGCCAGGATTTTTCTAGACTGACCTGACAAATCCGCCAGGATTTTTCTAGACTGACCTGACAAATCCGCCAGGATTTTTCCTGGGTTGGCCTGACAAATCCGCGAGGATTTTCCTGGACTGAGGCTGACAAATCCGCGAGATTCTGCTGGGCTTGGACTGACAAATCCGCGAGATTCTTTATCAAGTATGAAAATTTCTGAAAAATCCGCGGGGATTCTTAAGTTGACTTTGACTTGACCAAGAGTTGACTTTGACCAAAAGTTGACCATCACAGTTGGCTTTGCCTTGTCTTGATCAAGAGTTGACTTTGACCGAGAGTTGACCTTGACCACAGATGCGAGATCTGCGAAGCACACGAGGACCTCAAGCATCGACCCGCAAGGGAGCATCTTAGGCCTGATTCATTTGGATTCATGGGGTGCCTATATACTCCAAAGTCCACGAGGACTCTAACAAGCCCAAAATCCTCGAGGTGCTTGTTGGGTACTATTTTTGGTGTCTACAGTTAGCCCCCACTTTGACTGAGTTTGAGTAAGACGAAAGTCAAAGTATGCCTTGAGACTGTTGGAGTTAGTCTAGTGGATTTCCGTGGATTTGCCCGAATGAGCAAAAAGTTGGTCGAAGGTGATCCGATTGAGCTGAAGTGTGGTCGGAGGTAGTCCGGTCTGGAAATGTTGGGGGTAGCCCAGATTTTGATGAATTTCTCGAGGGTAGCCCGAACACTTGGATGATATCCGGAGGTAGTCTGCTTGAAATTGCTGGAGGTAGTCCAGGCTTCGACGATTCAAGGGTAGCTTGAATGCTGGAAATTGACGGAGGTAGTCCGATGTTGACTTAGTTGCTGGAGGCTGTCCAGGCTTAACTATTCAAGGGTAGCTTGAATATTGAAAATTGTTCGGAGGTAGTCCGATGCTGACTTTGTTGCTGGAAGCTGTCCCGACTTGATATAATCATTTACCTGAAAATATACAGGTTTATGAGTAGATGACATGTAAATATTTAGTGATAATTCTAGTAAAAGATAATAATAGTGATAATAATAAAAATAGATAATACTAGTAAATAAAATAAAATTAAAATTAAATAAAATAAATAAAGATAAAGATAAATAAAAAAGGATAAAGATATAAAAGTAAAGAAAAAGATAATAATAATAATAATAATAATAATAATAATAATAACAACAACAATAATAATAATAATAAAAATAATAGGAGTAGTAAAAGTAAAAATTGTAAAAATGAAGATAAAGATAATGCTAGTAGTAAAGAGGGGTTGGAGAGGCGAATAGTAAAAAGATCAGTAAAATAATACACTTCCCTTTTATGCTGACTTTTCTGCTCTCCAAATCCGCGAGGACTTGACATCAACGAATCCGCGAGGAATTCTATAGGCTAATTCTTCCGGATCCGCGAAGATTTGCACTAGGCGCCTTCTGTTTGAATCTGGGCAGATTTGCATTGGGTTAGTCATTGGATCCACCAGGATTTGAAACTGAGTTGGCCTGCCAGGATCCGCGAGGATCTGGCTTGGGCTGTATTCCAATTGTGTATTCCAAAATATTGCCTGGGTAGGAAATGGGATCCGCGAGGATCCACTTGGATAAAAAAAATTGTTCAAAATGTTATCTGGGTCAAACCTGGGATCCGTGAGGAGCCCGTCAACTTGGATTGCATTTTATTCTTATTCGAGCATAAGTTATGAACTCCATTTTCAAAATATTATGCAGGCTGGTGGGATCCGAAGGAACCCATCTACTGGATCGATTTTGCCTTTGAAATCTGTCTCGATTTGGGATCCGCGAGGAACCCGGCTTGGATCACTTTCAACCTCATTCTTCAATTTCTGTTATTCTCCATTCTGGGAAACCATGTGCTTGAGTTGCGCTTTGTTTGTGCATAATTCATAAACCTTATTTTCAAAAAGCTGGCCCGGATTGAATTTGGGATCCGCGAGGATCCCATCTTGATCAATTTTGAATTACGAATCATGAGATTCCAGATTATGAGCACTGTAGACCCAGAAGCATTCTTTGATTGTTTGGGATCCGCGAGAATCCACTTGGGTCGGGAATATATTCATACTTGCAATATTTTGTGCTCATGCTCCTGTTCATCATTCCATTTCTCGTGCAGATTGAAATTACTTCTTTGGCAAGCGTGCCGATTTGTCGGCCATGGGTTCATGCGAGGGTCCTTGAGTTTTGGAGCGACTGATCTGGTCTCTGTTGATGAGCACTGAGTGCGTGTATAATGCTTAGACTGTTCATTTATCTTTTATGATGCAATGGATGGACTCTATTTCTCTAGTGATGCATGATGTTAATGAGCTCTATGCGAACTGCCTTTTTAATTTATGAGGATGCAAGACACACATGCAATGAATAAGAGAGAGTCTAGGTATTTAGCTGTGGTCGATAACACTCGAAATATTAGGACACTTCAAATAGTGAAAACCAAGATCCGTGATCATTTTTAGTCTTCACTCGTACCCTCAGCTCTGACTCCTTTTGCAAATATGTGATGAATCTTAATCTAATCCATGAGAATTGATATCCTGAAACACTCTAGTTGTGGACCTCGAGGGAATCGCGAGAGCTTGTGTCAACATGGAATCTGCCAAGACTTTAGGCCAGACTTACGTAATTGACTAGATAAGAGGTTCAAGTCTCTACGAGTTATAAAATCTGCGAGAGCTCTTAGAAAAATTTTGCAAGGACTCTACTTTAACCTGTTTGAGTACGACTTGGAAATTGGATCAGATCCTTTTGGGAGATCACTCGAAAGAAGCTACTTTTGTTTGAATATTTGGGTCGGACTTCAAAAGCTTCCTACGTATCCACTTTATGGGTGGAATCAGGTCGTCGTGGTTCAAAAGGTAGTGTGAGTATTTAGTTGCTGACTTAATAGGTCAGTGGCTAATAACTTAAGGATAGTTTGCTGGTTGCGGTCACCAGTTGCTATATTTGACCTTGCTTTAAGGCATAAAATTTCCTTAGTTTGTCCAAGTTTGCTGAAACATCTTAGATCATATATGAATCTGGTAAGAGTGATGGCCACCCAAAATCTGCAAGAACTTCATGAATGAAAAAAAAAAAATTGCTCGGATGTTCGAGACATCAAAACCCGTATCTTCAAGACCAACTTGATATATGTCATCATGCTTTCATAAAAGTTATTCAAAGGCTTGTAAGACTTCTAGTGCTAGACCCTACGTTGAACATGCTTAAAAGAAAGTAGTTCTCATATACAAGTGACTGAGGAATTCTCTTCAAAATTGTTGGACCATACAACCTACCATGAAAATATCCGAACGATCCAACTGCCCAAAAAAAATCGTGTGGGATTATAGGGACTTGACTTGTGATGAACTTGCTTAAAAAAAGTTGTTCTTATGTAAAATGTTGCTAAAAGAATTGATTATGAACATTTGCTCTTGAAAATTCGCGATGACTTTTTCATTCAGCCTCACAAAAATATGTTAGGGCTTTTCCACAGCTATAGCTCATTGTTACTAGATAGTAGAGCTTAATCTTGCTATCCAATAAACATGAAGGAAAGTGACAAGACCGACGTGCATTCCACGAGAAGGAATTGGAACGAAATGCCCACTCCTAGGCACCCTAGATTGACCGCTAAAGGTTAGCAAAAGGAAAAAAGTTATCCCCTGATGAAACCTATAGTGATTAGGAAATCTAAGCCAGAATAAGTTGTATCCTGACAACTCCTAGTTGAAAAAGAAGACAGAGGGAAAGAGAAAGCCCCCAGTTCGAAAGGAAGACAAAGGAGAAGGGAAAGCCCCCCAGTGTCTACAAGGATAAGCTATGAAGAAAAGAATGTGTGAGGCTCCACGAGCAAGATTAATCAATAGTGGAAAAGACCTTATATCACATTACAATAAGACCAATGAGAATGAGATGCATAACAGAGACTCAATAAGGTCAAAATCATTTCAAAGCTAACTCTATTTCAATACTATGAGCATAAGACCAAGACACAAAACCAATCACTCTATGCTGTACCTCTAAATAATCATGTATCACCTTAGCGATTGATGAGCTAGTGAAGCTAGTAGATCCTCACTTTAGGTAAAGTGGAACACTCCTCTCAATGTGTTTAGAAATGCAAGGGTTCACTCAAACCCGTTCCAATGTATACAGCTGCCATAAGCTTGGCAAGACTCTCAACTCTCCATCACTGAGGACAGCATGCAAAAATGCTAATCATGAGTACTTTCAAAAGGTTATAATGGGGTTTAGGCTAGGGTAAGAAGGGAAATTATTTGGGAAATGCGGAGCTAAGTAGCCAAGTACCTAAAGAGCAACAACATTTCCACTATACGCAATGCAACACCTCCACACTAAACCTTAAACGAGCACAAAACATCCCCAACAAATGAAACTTGGGATAGAGTACCAAATACAAATCAAAACCCAAAAATAAAAATAAAAAAAAAACTTCTCTTTTTTCTCTTTTTCTTTTTCTTTTTTTTTCTTTTTTTTTGTTGTTTTGCTTCTCTCTTTTTTTTATTATTAATTCCTTGTTTTTGAACTTTTCCTTTTCTTTTTTTTGTTTGAAATAAAAAAACAACTCAAACCCCAATAGTTACGAATTACGACCTTTGAGGATAAAAATGGTAGAAAGGATATTCAACAATGTACTTTTCTTGTACCAACAAACCTACTACTCACTCTCAATAATCGACCACGAAACTGCCCCATACAACTGAGTTGTTGCTCATTCTATCTTGGCTAAAGGTAGGAAATTATGTAAAAGCCAAGGGTGCACACTTATAAAGTAAACAACAAGACAGGAAAAAGGGTTAGCAAGGGCTTGCAAAAAGAGGTCAAAATTTCAGGTGGCTTTTTGGCTATGTAGCTAACAAAAGGATGCCTCAATCATATTAACATAATGCATATGCCAAATGTGATTTTAAGGAATGTCAAGCCAAGTTTTAGAGATGCACACATGGAAGAGTTACACACAAAAAGAAAATTGAGACTATATATATAATGAATAGTTTGTGAAGGCTCAAAATCTCACGGGTTATTTTACTAACTCTTCAACTAGCTCAAAAGTTAAACAATTACTAAGATTCAACAATCACGCGAGAAGTACTCAAGAGAAAAAGGCTTGCACAAGGCAATACAACTCAAAGCATTTCGATTGGATAATTGCTTTGACCCAAACATTTCCTTCATTGTGATCAATGTAATGTCCTCAGGCTCTGTGGTACTTGCAGAGTTCATCAGCATCCCAACTTCGGAGTATTTTCTATTGGCTCATCTTTTTCTTGGAAGTTGTTCTAGTGCTTCAGCACATGGAGTCTTCTAAGGCATTCACCTCATTTCCCTTACCAGGCCAGAAGTTTGCTTATTAGTATAAGTGTTCTTTCAGCCCCCAGTTAGCTAGTTCACTTTCGATTTTGATTCCAGCTAACCTCAATGAGGCGAAGTCCTTGAAAGGTTGAAACCTTAAATGCGTGTTGTACGAGGGTTATAATCCTCGAACAAGCATGTCTACTTGGTGTTCCTCAGAAGGCCGATCTACCATTTGAGCTGCTTTCGCCCTCCATCGAGCGAAGTAGTCAGAGAATGTCTCTTCCTCTCCTTGCTTCATTAGTTCCATGTCCCTTAAAGTGACAGGCATGTCAATGTTGTAGGAATATTGGTGTAAGAACTCCTTGCAAAGTGTGTTCCATTGTGAAGACTTGGTAGGACTAAGTGTGTTGTACCACTTCATAACGTCCGGGCCAAAAGTCCAAGGGAAAATGATATGATAAATGTCTTCCTCAACTCCGTTTAGGGTCATAGCCCCCATAAAATTCTTCACATGTTGATGTGGATTCTCAGTACCGTGGAACTTGATGTCAGGCATGTTGAATTTAGGGGGACCCTTTGGAACAGGCATGAAACCTATGTCATCCATAAATTGATTATTGAAGAGAGTAGATTCCTTCAGCATTTGTTCAATTCGGTCAAGTCTCGAGTTCGAAACCCCGTGGACTGTCCCGTCTTTCTCCTTCCCTGATTGTGATTCATTCTCACCCGCAGTGCGATTTTTCTCATTTGAATTCTTCGCCTCCTCCATGGCATGAATGACAACATCAATTCTCTGATTCTGTGCCTCTAGCTGTGCTTTCATAGTGACTTGCATATTCAGAATTATGTTGGTGAGCTGCTCCATTTCAGTACGTGGAGGAGGTGTGGGAGGAGGTACCTGCTCCTCCTCTGGATCACCATGAGGATGATCTTCAGGATGATCGCTGTTAGAGTCTGACATTGTCTCGGATGAATCAATTACCAAAGACTCAACTTCTTCGTCGGTCACTTCTTCGTCGGTCGTTTCTTCGTCGGTCGCTTCAGATAATGGTGAAACACAATTCTCGTCACTATCGTATTGGATGTCAAAAGTCTCCAACCGGCCTGTCTTGTCCCTTTGATGTACCCGGAACCAACCAGTTCTGTTTGGGAAGATGAAGGAATTCAGGACTCAGCTCAACACCAACTGACAAGACACGATGCATGTTATGGATGAAGAAATTTATTTGAATCCCGAATGACCGAATTAGAGCTCTAGATCACATGCAAAACTCAAATAAAAATCTTATGCAAATGCAGACTCGAGCCATAAAAACATATTTAGACCTTATCGGGTTGAGCCCAATATTAAATTTTCAAGCTCAGGCCTCACATAAGGGCTAAATATATCATTTTAGCTGACTAGACACAACAAAGAGCCCATTTGAATCACACAAGGTCGGACCCACTCAAAAATCCGCGAGGATCCTCAAGGCCCAGACCGACTTGTGCGACCCAAATGGCCCCTTGCACTAGATGAGACGACTTTATGCAAACGTATGATCCTAATGACACTTTAGTTTAGGCCCGGTAGGGACCGAGCTCACCAAAGTTCCTCGCAGATTTCTTGGGCGCATGTCCACTATTGGGCCTAAACAAGTGTTTGATGACTAAAGGAAGGGGTGGAACATTGATTTGTACTATACAGGGCCCAGCCCAACCTGGGATCCACGAGGACTCCAAGGGCTCGAGCCTCATATAGGTCAAACCAACATCTCAGCCCACTATGCAAATGCGTGATTTTTTTTAGGTCTAAGCATTATGGCACGTCTCGGGTTTGAGGATTAATAAAAACACATAGCACACAAGCATGAATTCCAACCTAGCCAAGGATCTATGTTTGAGGGTTAAAGGGTCGGTTCAGCCTAACCTCTAGCTCGTGTCCCGAATGCTTCATCTTCCATGGGGTGCATGGCAAGATTAACACATTCGAGTTGCTTCCTTTGTCGTGAGGACTAAGTAGTGGTGCACGAGCGGGAAAACAACCACCGGCTTGGTGAAGGTCTAAGTGGACCCACCAAGTTGAATGGTTTTATTTTCCCAAACTGGTAAAAAAGATGGGGTAGCCTAAACGGTGCCTTGTGTGCCCAACAAAGGGGAAGGCCCGAAAAATATGCAAATATGCCTAAAATAAAAAAAAAAGGTGACAACTTTCTTTTTAAAAAAAAAAAACAAAACCCGACTTTTCAAATCTTACCCACTTACTAAATAAGTCCCCAGTGGAGTCGCCACTGTAGGGCCCTGTAATACCCCGCCCTGAATCATACGTATTACAGTAGTTAATCTATTTTAATTAGTTATAATTTGTTAATTAAATACTTTGTACCTTGTGGTTAGCTAATGGTGACAGGTCTCGGAGGAATGGCGAAGCGGCAAATTTTACCGATCAAAATTCTTAATCGAATTTTGTTACAGTATATTTTGGACCTTATTATATAATTATTGTAGGTTCTATGACTTTATTTTAAAGTCGGTTTATTTATAAATTAATTTTCCGCAATGAAACGAATTTATTTTCGGGTTACCGATTTACCGTCTTTTTAACCCGCATAAATTAAATACATTTTATAGCTATCATCTACTACCAATTTTATGTCTCTTTTATTAAAGTATTAGTATTATAATTAGAATATTGGTATTGTAATTATTAGTGTTAGCTTTTAATTTGGGTTGGAGGATTTATAAACCCAATTGGGAGAGTAAGTCTTTATTTTTTCATTTCAAACTTGAAACAAATCTCAGCCTTCCTCTTCCTCTCTCACGGGCCAGACCACCCCTCTCCGCTGAGTTTTCCGGCGAGCCTCCGGCCGTTTTCCGCCATCGTGGCCCTCTCTTCCATTTCCACATTTCCTTGTGCATTTTTATCTCATTTTTCAAGTGGTATTCATCTCACACCCTATCTCCATTTTTATACAATCTGAGTTTTATTGTTTTTAAGATGTTTAATGGTTGTTTTTATCTCTTTTATCCTCTTTATACATGAATTCTAGAGTGTATTTGTGAGGGGTTAAGTTTTTATAGTTATTACAAGTGTTTTCTTGATGGTTTCTTCATGATAATGGTGTGGAAGTTTATATGGATGAAGTAGATTATATCCCATGGCTTTGCATGTTGTATTAGTTGATGTTTTAGAGGTTTACCTTCTGTTTCGTAAAGATAATCAAGTATGGGTGGTTTATTTGGATGGTTTACATGAAAATTGTGATGAAAAGGATGTTAATGGTAGTGTAGTTTAAGTGCATGTAGTTTGATATTGTTGCATGTGAATTTTACAAGTATGGATGCTAATGTTAGAGGCTTAACTTCTGGGAATTTATGAGGAATTGGGTATATTGCAATAGGTGTTTCATTAGTTTTCGGATGTAATACCCCGCCCTAAATCATACGTATTACAGTAGTTAATCTATTTTAATTAGTTATAATTTGTTAATTAAATACTTTGTACCTTGTGGTTAGCTAATGGTGACAGGTCTCGGAGGAATGGCGAAGCGGCAAATTTTACCGATCAAAATTCTTAATCGAATTTTGTTACAGTATATTTTGGACCTTATTATATAATTATTGTAGGTTCTATGACTTTATTTTAAAGTCGGTTTATTTATAAATTAATTTTCCGCAATGAAACGAATTTATTTTCGGGTTACCGATTTACCGTCTTTTTAACCCGCATAAATTAAATACATTTTATAGCTATCATCTACTACCAATTTTATGTCTCTTTTATTAAAGTATTAGTATTATAATTAGAATATTGGTATTGTAATTATTAGTGTTAGCTTTTAATTTGGGTTGGAGGATTTATAAACCCAATTGGGAGAGTAAGAGTCTTTATTTTTTTTTCATTTCAAACTTGAAACAAATCTCAGCCTTCCTCTTCCTCTCTCACGGGCCAGCAGACCAGCCCCTCTCCCGCTGAGTTTTCCGGCGAGCCTCCGGCCGTTTTCCGGCCATCGTGGCCCCTCTCTTCCATTTCCACATTTCCTTGTGCATTTTTATCTCATTTTTCAAGTGGTATTCATCTCACACCCTATCTCCATTTTTATACAATCTGAGTTTTATTGTTTTTAAGATGTTTAATGGTTGTTTTTATCTCTTTTATCCTCTTTATACATGAATTCTAGAGTGTATTTGTGAGGGGTTAAGTTTTTATAGTTATTACAAGTGTTTTCTTGATGGTTTCTTCATGATAATGGTGTGGAAGTTTATATGGATGAAGTAGATTATATCCCATGGCTTTGCATGTTGTATTAGTTGATGTTTTAGAGGTTTACCTTCTGTTTCGTAAAGATAATCAAGTATGGGTGGTTTATTTGGATGGTTTACATGAAAATTGTGATGAAAAGGATGTTAATGGTAGTGTAGTTTAAGTGCATGTAGTTTGATATTGTTGCATGTGAATTTTACAAGTATGGATGCTAATGTTAGAGGCTTAACTTCTGGGAATTTATGAGGAATTGGGTATATTGCAATAGGTGTTTCATTAGTGTAAAGGTTGGATGCAAGTAAACTATGCATGAGGGCAAAATCTGACCCTAAACATTCTGCCCAAAATGTGATTTTTATGGGAGACGTTAAAATTAGTTTTGAGCCCAGAATATGGTATAAAAATGTAGCCAAGAATGTTAGTAAACACCGGGCTTTGGAATTTCGAGTTTTCGATTTGTATAGCTCAAGTTAGAGCCAAAACCGTAAAAGTATGTTTTTATATACGAATTTGGAGTCAGTGTTTTGTTGGGCATTTTCCGTCCATATGGAGTTGGAGTTTGAGAAAGTGTTCAACATAAGAGTTGTAGGAGACGTTTCAAGCTTTCCAAAAATGTATGGTATGAGTCAAACCGATATCGGGAGCACCCGGAAGCGGGGCTGCGAAACTGGAATTTTCTGGGTAATTGATAAATACATTAATTGGGTTAAAGGTTATTATATTGAGCTTATAATTGGTTTTATGGGTGTATAACTTAAGTCATATGACCTTTATGATATATTCCATAAGTAGGAACCATGGAACTCGGTTTTAAAGGTTTTAAGGAACCCCGAGATCTTTTAAACTATTCTACGTTTACCGTTTTAATTTACCGAAAACTCATAAATTTAAGGAAATGAGTTCATTTTACTTTAGAGTTTTAAAGTCTCTTTGAGAAATTTAAGGTCTATATTTTACAAGTATTCTTTAAGTCATAGAGCTCCTTTGAGTTTAAAGGAAATTACAAAGTTCTATTGATTTGGTCTAAACGACAAAACCGCACATAAGAGTATATTTCCGTATTTCACTGTTGCTATCCGGAGCTTTTTCCGAGCCCTTCTCATCCTTTTTAGCCTCTGGCCGGCCAACAAACTTGTAGAGTGTATTTTTCCCTTTCCGAAAAGTACTCGCATAACGAAATCCGAATTTTATAGCCCGAATTACGACCAAAATACTATTGTCATAAAAACCTGAAATTTTTATACAATTTATTTCCAAAACTCTATTGTGAGGCCCTATGCCCTCACCTTTTCATAGCTTCTATTCTAATACCGAACTCTATCATTTTAAGCTCAAAGTTCAGCCTCGACCAGCCATTCCCGGCGAGATCACCCGGCGATCCACACGTTCAAGGTACGCGAATTGTCCAACTCTTCGCTCCCTTATGTTTACGATTTATGCTTTATGTTTACGATTTATGTTAAATGTTTACGGTTTATGCTAAAGGTTTATGGTTTATGTTAAAAGTTTACGGTTTAGGTTAAAGGTTTACGGGTTTTGTTAAATGTTTACGGTTTATGCTAAAGGTTTATGGTTTATGTTAAAAGTTTACGGTTTAGGTTAAAGGTTTACGGGTTTTGTTAAATGTTTACGGTTTATGATAAATGTTTGTGGTTTATGCTAAATGGTTACAGTTTATGCTAAGTTATGCTTTTATGATTAGTGCTCCTTTATGATTACGATTTATGCTAATCTATGCTTTTATGTTATTCATGGTTTTAAGCGGTCCCATTTTATGGTTTCTATGTTCTATGTTCTAGCTAGTTACGAGAAGTGCTAGCCTTTTATGTTTTAGATGCTCCTGATCAGAGTGTCCTAGACTGGCGATGTCCGATTGCAGTGATCACCCATCCAAACTCCAGATCGGTTTGGGCGTACGTGCGCGAGATGCTTTGCATCGATCTAAAGGGGACCCAAAACTCTTAAGTTTATGTATTTACTTCTAAGTTCATTTGACAGGTTCTTTCTTTATGAATTCAAGTTATTTTACTCATGTATATGTTTATGCTCATGTCATTTCAAGTTAGTGTTTTATATCCCTTTCCGTTTCAAAATGAATTTAAATGTGGCACTAAAACCGTTTTCGAACGGTTTGACGTGTTGGAGGTTTACGTACTGAGTGTTTCCCCACTCACTTTTCGCAATGTTTTAATGTTTTGTTTTAGGGGGTCCGAGCACCCAAGGTAAAGGCAAAGGCAAGCAGGGGTAATCACGTGTTACAAGCAAGGTAGTCGTGGGTGAGGTATCCTGGTCGACTTGGGAGTCGCGTGTCTGAAGTACCCATGTCTATGGAAGAAGTGTTGTAGTTGTTCTCTTTAATGGTTGTTTAAAGTATGAAATTATGTTTTGGAAGTATAACATGTAATGTTTATTTGTTTTAATGATGTTCTTTTGGGTTGTTGCCTTGTCCCGAGTAGGGACGGCGATAATGCCTCGACCTAAGGTGTTCCGCTGCGCTAATCACAGGTTTGGGATTCTAAGTATAGTCTTAATCTTGTGATTAAGGTTGGGGCGTTACAGTTGTGGTATCAGAGCGGAGTTATAAGAAGTATTTGGGAAGATTAGGAGTTTATAGGAAGTATGATTTGAATATGGTAATTTTGGGATTTTTATACAATTTACGATTTATGCTTTATATTTACGATTTATGCTTTATATTTACGATTTATGCTTTATATTTACGATTTATGCTTTATGTTTACGATTTATGTTTTATGTTTACGATTTATGTTAAATGTTTACGGTTTATGCTAAAGGTTTATGGTTTATGTTAAAAGTTTACGGTTTAGGTTAAAGGTTTTGAGTTTTGTTAAATGTTTACGGTTTATGATAAATGTTTATGGTTTATGCTAAATGGTTCTGATTTATGCTAAGTTATGCTTTTATGATTATTGCTCCTTTATGATTACGATTTATGCTAATCTATGCTTTTATGTTATTCATGGTTTTAAGCGGTCCCATTTTATGGTTTCTATGTTCTATGTTCTAGCTAGTTACGAAGTGCTAGCCTTTTATGTTTTAGATGCTCCCGATCAGTGTCCTAGACTGGCGATTCGATCATTGCATAGCGATCACCCATCCAAACTCGGATCGGTTTGGGCGTGCGTGCGCGAGATGCTTTGCATCGATCTAAAGGGACCAAAACTCTTAAGTTTATGTATTTACTTCTAAGTTCATTTGTGAGTTCTTTCTTTATGAATTCAAGTTATTTTACTCATGTATATGTTTATGCTCATGTCATTTCAAGTTAGTGTTTTATATCCCTTTCCGTTTTCAAAATGAATTTAAATGTCGCACTAAAACCGTTTTGAGCGGTTTGGCGTGTTGAGGTTTACGTCTTGAGTGTTTCCCCACTCACTTTCGCAATGTTTTAATGTTTTGTTTTAGGGTCCGAGCACCCAGGTAAAGGCAAAGGCAAGCGGGGTAATCACGTGTTACAAGCAAGGTAGTCGTGGGTGAGGTATCTGTCGACTTGGGAGTCGCGTGTCTGAAGTACCCATGTCTATGGAAGAAGTGTTGTAGTTGTTCTCTTTAATGGTTGTTTAAAGTATGAAATTATGTTTTGGAAGTATAACATGTAATGTTTATTTGTTTTAATGATGTTCTTTTGGGTTGTTGCCTTGTCCCGAGTAGGGACGGCGGTAATGCCTCGACCTAAGGTGTTCATTGCGCTAATCACAGGTTTGGGATTCTAAGTATAGTCTTAATCTTGTGATTAAGGTTGGGGCGTTACAGTTGTGGTATCAGAGCGGAGTTATAAGAAGTATTTGGGAAGATTAGGAGTTTATAGGAAGTATGATTTGAATATGGTAATTTTGGGATTTTTATACAATTTACGATTTATGCTTTATATTTACGATTTATGCTTTATATTTACGATTTATGCTTTATATTTACGATTTATGCTTTATGTTTACGATTTATGTTTTATGTTTACGATTTATGTTAAATGTTTACGGTTTATGCTAAAGGTTTATGGTTTATGTTAAAAGTTTACGGTTTAGGTTAAAGGTTTACAGGTTTTGTTAAATGTTTACGGTTTATGATAAATGTTTATGGTTTATGCTAAATGGTTACAGTTTATGCTAAGTTATGCTTTTATGATTATTGCTCCTTTATGATTACGATTTATGCTAATCTATGCTTTTATGTTATTCATGGTTTTAAGCGGTCCCATTTTATGGTTTCTATGTTCTATGTTCTAGCTAGTTACGAGAAGTGCTAGCCTTTTATGTTTTAGATGCTCCTGATCAGAGTGTCCTAGACCTGGCCAGTGTCTGACTGCATAGCAGTCACCCATCCAAACTCCAGATCGGTTTGGGCGTACGTGCGCGAGATGCTTTGCATCGATCTAAAGGGACCCAAAACTCTTAAGTTTATGTATTTACTTCTAAGTTCATTTGTGAGTTCTTTCTTTATGAATTCAAGTTATTTTACTCATGTATATGTTTATGCTCATGTCATTTCAAGTTAGTGTTTTATATCCCCTTTCCGTTTTCAAAATGAATTTAAATGCCGCACTAAACCGCGTTTTGAGCGGTTTGGCGTGTTGAGGTTTACGTCTTGAGTGTTTCCCCACTCACTTTTCGCAATGTTTTAATGTTTTGTTTTAGGGGGTCCGAGCACCCAAGGTAAAGGCAAAGGCAAGCAGGGGTAATCACGTGTTACAAGCAAGGTAGTCGTGGGTGAGGTATCCTGGTCGACTTGGGAGTCGCGTGTCTGAAGTACCCATGTCTATGGAAGAAGTGTTGTAGTTGTTCTCTTTAATGGTTGTTTAAAGTATGAAATTATGTTTTGGAAGTATAACATGTAATGTTTATTTGTTTTAATGATGTTCTTTTGGGTTGTTGCCTTGTCCCGAGTAGGGACGGCGGTAATGCCTCGACCTAAGGTGTTCCGCTGCGCTAATCACAGGTTTGGGATTCTGAGTATAGTCTTAATCTTGTGATTAAGGTTGGGGCGTTACAGTTGAGATGTAATACCCCGCCCTAAATCATACGTATTACAGTAGTTAATCTATTTTAATTAGTTATAATTTGTTAATTAAATACTTTGTACCTTGTGGTTAGCTAATGGTGACAGGTCTCGGAGGAATGGCGAAGCGGCAAATTTTACCGATCAAAATTCTTAAACGAATTTTGTTACAGTATATTTTGGACCTTATTATATAATTATTGTAGGTTCTATGACTTTATTTTAAAGTCGGTTTATTTATAAATTAATTTTCCGCAACGAAACGAATTTATTTTAGTTCGATTTACCGTCTTTTTAATACCGATTAAATTTATTATAGTTCCAAAGTATATATGTAATACCCATGTTATGTTTTATTAGTAATATTAGTATTTTTATAAGTGGAGTATTAGTGTTATAATTGCAACATTTATTAATGTTTTAATTAAGCTAATTAAAGGGAGTGATATATATGCAAGTGGGGGAGCTTAGGGGTCATTTTGTATTCAAAATTAGACAACTCTCTCACCTCACTCTCTCTCTCTCTCTTGCTGAGCCACGCCCAGCCCCCTCTGCCGCCATTCCCGCCGGCGCCGGCCAAAATCCGGCGAGATTCCGGCCACTTTTCCGGCACCATTTTGAAGCTCTCACTTCCCTCTACATCCTTGTCCATTTTATTCATCTTTTCAAGTGGTATTTATTTCACTCCTTCATCTTCGTTATAGTATAATCTGAGTTTTTGATATCTTTCAAGTGTTTACTAGTTTTTCATCCTTGATTATCTCTTCCTTTCATGATTTTAGAGTACGAATTTGTTGTAGTTGATTTTAGTGAGTAAAGCTATGTTTTTGGTTCTAGTTCATGTGAAATGTGTTGAGGTTTATGTGAATTATTGACGGGGATGATGTTCTATAGTCATGCATGTTGGATTGGAAGAGATTTTTGAGTTATACTTTCTGTTTTGTAGAGATAGTGAATTATTCTTGAGTTGTTTAGATGATTTATGTGAAAATTATGAAGAAAACTATGAAAATTGTGATGAAGATTAAGTGCATGTAGCTTGGTATTGATGCATGTGTAATTTACAAGTGTGGATGGTGATTTTTTTAGAGGTTTAAATGCTGGATTTTAGTGAGGTTATGGATGGATTACAATGGGTGTATTATTGGTATAAAATTTGGATGAAAATAAGCCATGCATGTAGGTGAAAACCGATCCAGAACCTACTGCCCAAAATGTGACTTTTAAGGGGGATGTTTAAATTCGTTTTGAGCCCAGAACATGGTGTAAAAATGTAGCCAAGATTGTTAGTAAACATCGGGCTTTGGAATTTCGGGTTTTCGATTTGTATAGCTCAAGTTAGAGCCAAAACCGTAAAGGTATGTTTTTATATACGAATTTGGAGTCAGTGTTTTGTTGGGCATTTTCCGTCCATATGGAGTTGGAGTTTGAGAAAGTGTTCAACATAAGAGTTGTAGGAGACGTTTCAAGCTTTCCAAAAATGTATGGTATGAGTCAAACCGATATCGGGAGCACCCGGAAGCGGGGCTGCGAAACTGGAATTTTCTGGGTAATTGATAAATGCATTAATTGGGTTAAAGGTTATTATATTGAGCTTATAATTGGTTTTATGGGTGTATAACTTAAGTCATATGACCTTTATGATATATTCCATAAGTAGGAACCATGGAACTCGGTTTTAAAGGTTTTAAGGAACCCCGAGATCTTTTAAACTATTCTACGTTTAGTTTTAATTCTGAAAACTCATAAATTTAAGGAAATGAATTCATTTTACTTTAGAGTTTTAAAGTCTCTTTGAGAAATTTAAGGTCTATATTTTACAAGTATTCTTTAAGTCATAGAGCTCCTTTGAGTTTAAAGGAAATTACAAAGTCCTATTGATTTGGTCTAAACGACAAAACCGCACATAAGAGTATATTTCCGTATTTCACTGTTGCTGTCCGGAGCTTTTTCCGAGCCCTTCTCATCCTTTTTAGCCTCTGGCGGCCAACAAACTTGTAGAGTGTATTTTTCCCTTTCCGAAAAGTACTCCCATAGCGAAATCAATTTTATAGCCGAATTCGACCAAAATACTATTGTCATAAAAACCTGAAATTTTTATACAATTTATTTCCAAAACTCTATTGTGAGGCCCTATGCCCTCACCTTTTCATAGCTTCTATTCTAATACCGAACTCTATCATTTTAAGCTCAAAGTTCAGCCTCGACCCGAGCCATTCCCCGGCCGAGATCACCCCCGAGCAGTCCACACGTTCAAGGTACGCGAATTGTCCAACTCTTCGCTCCCTTATGTTTACGATTTATGCTTTATGTTTACGATTTATGCTTTATGTTTACGATTTATGTTAAATGTTTACGGTTTATGCTAAAGGTTTATGTTAAAAGTTTACGGTTTAGGTTAAAGGTTTACGGGTTTTGTTAAATGTTTACGGTTTATGCTAAAGGTTTATGGTTTATGTTAAAAGTTTACGGTTTAGGCTAAAGGTTTATGGTTTATGTTAAAAGTTTACGGTTTAGGTTAAAGGTTTACGGGTTTTGTTAAATGTTTACGGTTTATGATAAATGTTTATGGTTTATGCTAAATGGTTACAGTTTATGCTAAGTTATGCTTTTATGATTATTGCTCCTTTATGATTATGATTTATGCTAATCTATGCTTTTATGTTATTCATGGTTTTAAGCGGTCCCATTTTATGGTTTCTATGTTCTATGTTCTAGCTAGTTACGAGAAGTGCTAGCCTTTTATGTTTTAGATGCTCCTGATCAGAGTGTCCTAGACTGGCGATGTCATTGCATAGTGATCACCCATCCAAACTCGGACCGGTTTGGGCGTGCGCGAGATGCTTTGCATCGATCTAAAGGGACCCAAAACTCTTAAGTTTATGTATTTACTTCTAAGTTCATGTGATGAGTTCTTTCTTTATGAATTCAAGTTATTTTACTCATGTATATGTTTATGCTCATGTCATTTCAAGTTAGTGTTTTATATCCCCTTTCCGTTTTCAAAATGAATTTAAATCAGCACTAAAACCGTTTTGAACGGTTTGACGTTTGGAGGTTTACGTCTTGAGTGTTTCCCCACTCACTTTTACAATGTTTTAATGTTTTGTTTTAGGGGGTCCGAGCACCCAAGGTAAAGGCAAAGGCAAGCAGGGGTAATCACGTGTTACAAGCAAGGTAGTCGTGGGTGAGGTATCCTGGTCGACTTGGGAGTCGCGTGTCTGAAGTACCCATGTCTATGGAAGAAGTGTTGTAGTTGTTCTCTTTAATGGTTGTTTAAAGTATGAAATTATGTTTTGGAAGTATAACATGTAATGTTTATTTGTTTTAATGATGTTCTTTTGGGTTGTTGCCTTGTCCCGAGTAGGGACGGCGGTAATGCCTCGACCTAAGGTGTTCCGCTGCGCTAATCACAGGTTTGGGATTCTAAGTATAGTCTTAATCTTGTGATTAAGGTTGGGCGTTCTGATTTGTGGTATCAGAGCGGAGTTATAAGAAGTATTTGGGAAGATTAGGAGTTTATAGGAAGTATGATTTGAATATGGTAATTTTGGGATTTTTATGTGTGGTTTATGCGTCCTTTATGGGCTGATATGGGAGATATGTGCATTGGTTGGTTCTGATGATGAGCTTGAAGCTCCAAGTGGATGTATATATATGGTGCATATGATTTCTTGCAGGTTTGAAGATATGTAAAAATTTGGGATAGTCCAGTTTATAGGGGAAGTGCTGCCGAATTTTTCCAGGAAATCAGGGAGTTTAGTGGCAATTTAAGCAAATTAAAGGGCAAGTTAAGGGCAACGTAAAAGATTGGACCTAGAAAAGTATGTCATGAGCATGAGTGTAGTGTAGATGTGAAGTATGTTGAGTTAGTCTTAAAAGAGACTTTATCAATTCAAATAAGGATTCATAAAATCCAATTCCAAGTGGGATTGGTGCGAAGCTCAAAATAAGGGCAAGGTACCTTATCAAAATGTTTGGTAAAAGGTTGAAAGGTATTATATGACACAAAGGTTTAATGTGGTTCTAGGATGGTTTATGAGAAGGGTCAAGAGTGCCTTTTGTAATAGCTAAGGTTCAAGATAGTTGAGACTCGCACCTTGCCTAGTTTCTCTTATTTATGTTAACGAGCTTTCCTAAGGTTTTTCGTTCACGATTAACACAACAGCAAGTTTCGGGGACGAAACTTCTTTTAAGGGGGGGAGGATGTAATACCCCGCCCTAAATCATACGTATTACAGTAGTTAATCTATTTTAATTAGTTATAATTTGTTAATTAAATACTTTGTACCTTGTGGTTAGCTAATGGTGACAGGTCTCGGAGGAATGGCGAAGCGGCAAATTTTACCGATCAAAATTCTTAATCGAATTTTGTTACAGTATATTTTGGACCTTATTATATAATTATTGTAGGTTCTATGACTTTATTTTAAAGTCGGTTTATTTATAAATTAATTTTCCGCAACGAAACGAATTTATTTTCGGGTTACCGATTTACCGTCTTTTTAAAACCGATTAAATTTATTATAGTTCCAAAGTATATATGTAATACCCATGTTATGTTTTATTAGTAATATTAGTATTTTTATAAGTGGAGTATTAGTGTTATAATTGCAACATTTATTAATGTTTTAATTAAGCTAATTAAAGGGAGTGATATATATGCAAGTGGGGGAGCTTAGGGGTCATTTTGTATTCAAAATTAAACAACTCTCTCATCTCTCTCTCTCTCTCTCTTGCTGAGCCACGCCCAGCCCCCTCTGCCGCCATTCCCGCCGGCGCCGGCCAAAATCCGGCGAGATTCCGGCCACTTTTCCGGCACCATTTTGAAGCTCTCACTTCCCTCTACATCCTTGTCCATTTTATTCATCTTTTCAAGTGGTATTTATTTCACTCCTTCATCTTCATTATAGTATAATCTGAGTTTTTGATATCTTTCAAGTGTTTACTAGTTTTTCATCCTTGATTATCTCTTCCTTTCATGATTTTAGAGTACGAATTTGTTGTAGTTGATTTTAGTGAGTAAAGCTATGTTTTTGGTTCAAGTTCATGTGAAATATGTTGAGGTTTATGTGAATTATTGACGGGGATGATGTTCTATAGTCATGCATGTTGGATTGGAAGAGATTTTTGAGTTATACTTTCTGTTTTGTAGAGATAGTGAATTATTCTTGAGTTGTTTAGATGATTTATGTGAAAATTATGAAGAAAACTATGAAAATTGTGATGAAGATTAAGTGCATGTAGCTTGGTATTGATGCATGTGTAATTTACAAGTGTGGATGGTGAGTTTTTTAGAGGTTTAAATGCTGGATTTTAGTGAGGTTATGGATGGATTACAATGGGTGTATTATTGGTATAAAGTTTGGATGAAAATAAGCCATGCATGTAGGTGAAAACCGATCCAGAACCTACTGCCCAAAATGTGACTTTTAAAGGGGATGTTTAAATTCGTTTTGAGCCCAGAATATGGTGTAAAAATGTAGCCAAGATTGTTAGTAAACACCGGGCTTTGGAATTTCGGGTTTTCGATTTGTATAGCTCAAGTTAGAGCTAAAACCGTAAAGGTATGTTTTTATATACGAATTTGGAGTCAGTGTTTTGTTGGGCATTTTCCGTCCATATGGAGTTGGAGTTTGAGAAAGTGTTCAACATAAGAGTTGTAGGAGACGTTTCAAGCTTTCCAAAAATGTATGGTATGAGTCAAACCGATATCTGGAGCACCGGAAGCGGGCTGCGAAATTGGAATTTTCTGGGTAATTGATAAATGCATTAATTGGGTTAAAGGTTATTATATTGAGCTTATAATTGGTTTTATGGGTGTATAACTTAAGTCATATGACCTTTATGATATATTCCATAAGTAGGAACCATGGAACTCGGTTTTAAAGGTTTTAAGGAACCCGAGATCTTTTAAACTATTCTACGCTTACTGCTTTAATTTACGAAAACTCATAAATTTAAGGAAATGAGTTCATTTTACTTTAGAGTTTTAAAGTCTCTTTGAGAAATTTAAGGTCTATATTTTACAAGTATTCTTTAAGTCATAGAGCTCCTTTGAGTTTAAAGGAAATTACAAAGTTCTATTGATTTGGTCTAAACGACAAAACCGCACATAAGAGTATATTTCCGTATTTCACTGTTGCTATCCGGAGCTTTTTCCGAGCCCTTCTCATCCTTTTTAGCCTCTGGCCGGCCAACAAACTTGTAGAGTGTATTTTTCCCTTTCCGAAAAGTACTCGCATAACGAAATCCGAATTTTATAGCCCGAATTACGACCAAAATACTATTGTCATAAAAACCTGAAATTTTTATACAATTTATTTCCAAAACTCTATTGTGAGGCCCTATGCCCTCACCTTTTCATAGCTTCTATTCTAATACCGAACTCTATCATTTTAAGCTCAAAGTTCAGCCTCGACCCGAGCCATTCCCCGGCCGAGATCACCCCCGAGCAGTCCACACGTTCAAGGTACGCGAATTGTCCAACTCTTCGCTCCCTTATGTTTACGATTTATGCTTTATGTTTACGATTTATGCTTTATGTTTACGATTTATGTTAAATGTTTACGGTTTATGCTAAAGGTTTATGGTTTATGTTAAAAGTTTACGGTTTAGGTTAAAGGTTTACGGGTTTTGTTAAATGTTTACGGTTTATGCTAAAGGTTTATGGTTTATGTTAAAAGTTTACGGTTTAGGTTAAAGGTTTACGGGTTTTGTTAAATGTTTACGGTTTATGATAAATGTTTGTGGTTTATGCTAAATGGTTACAGTTTATGCTAAGTTATGCTTTTATGATTAGTGCTCCTTTATGATTACGATTTATGCTAATCTATGCTTTTATGTTATTCATGGTTTTAAGCGGTCCCATTTTATGGTTTCTATGTTCTATGTTCTAGCTAGTTACGAGAAGTGCTAGCCTTTTATGTTTTAGATGCTCCTGATCAGAGTGTCCTAGACCTGGCCAGTGTCTGACTGCATAGCAGTCACCCATCCAAACTCCAGATCGGTTTGGGCGTACGTGCGCGAGATGCTTTGCATCGATCTAAAGGGGACCCAAAACTCTTAAGTTTATGTATTTACTTCTAAGTTCATTTGACAGGTTCTTTCTTTATGAATTCAAGTTATTTTACTCATGTATATGTTTATGCTCATGTCATTTCAAGTTAGTGTTTTATATCCCCTTTCCCGTTTTCAAAATGAATTTAAATGCCGGCACTAAAACCGTTGAACGTTTGGCGTGTTGGAGGTTTACGTCGAGTGTTTCCCCACTCACTTTTCGCAATGTTTTAATGTTTTGTTTTAGGGGGTCCGAGCACCCAAGGTAAAGGCAAAGGCAAGCAGGGGTAATCACGTGTTACAAGCAAGGTAGTCGTGGGTGAGGTATCCTGGTCGACTTGGGAGTCGCGTGTCTGAAGTACCCATGTCTATGGAAGAAGTGTTGTAGTTGTTCTCTTTAATGGTTGTTTAAAGTATGAAATTATGTTTTGGAAGTATAACATGTAATGTTTATTTGTTTTAATGATGTTCTTTTGGGTTGTTGCCTTGTCCCGAGTAGGGACGGCGGTAATGCCTCGACCTAAGGTGTTCCGCTGCGCTAATCACAGGTTTGGGATTCTAAGTATAGTCTTAATCTTGTGATTAAGGTTGGGGCGTTACAGTTGTGGTATAAACTGGACTATCCCAAATTTTTACATATCTTCATACCTGAAAGAAAACATATACACTATATATATACATCCAATTAGAGCTTCAAGCTCATCATCAGAACCAACCAATGCACATATCTCCCATATCAGTCCATAAAGGACGCATAAACCACACATAAAAATCCCAAAATTACCATACTCAAATCATACTTCCTATAAACTCCTAATCTTCCCAAATACTTCTTATAACTCCGCTCTGATACCACAACTGTAACGCCCCAACCTTAATCACAAGATTAAGACTATACTTAGAATCCCAAACCTGTGATTAACGCAGCGGAACACCGTAGGTCGAGGCATTACCGCCGTCCCTACTCGGGACAAGGCAACAACCCAAAAGAACATCATTAAAACAAATAAACATTACATGCTATACTTCCAAAACATAATTTCATACTTAAAGATGAATCTCCAGAGCATAACCATCAAACTTTTAAACAACATTAAAGGAAACAAAGTACAACGCTTCTTCCATAAACATGGGTGCTTCAAAACACGCGACCCTCAAGTCGACGAGGATACCTCACCCACGACTACCTTGCTTGTAACACGTGATTACCCCTGCTTGCCTTTGCCTTTACCTTGGGTGCTCGGACCCCCTAAAACAAAACATTAAAACATTGCGAAAAGTGAGTGGGGAAACACTCAGTACGTAAACCTCCAACACGTCAAACCGTTCGAAAACGGTTTTAGTGCCGGCATTTAAATTCATTTTGAAAACGGGAAAGGGGATATAAAACACTAACTTGAAATGACATGAGCATAAACATATACATGAGTAAAATAACTTGAATTCATAAAGAAAAAACCTGTCACATGAACTTAGAAGTAAATACATAAACTTAAGAGTTTTGGGGTCCCCTTTAGATCGATGCAAAGCATCTCGCGCACGTACGCCCAAACCGACCGAGTTTGATGGGTGATCGCTATGCAATGACATCGCCAGTCTAGGACACTCTGATAAGGAGCATCTAAAACATAAAAGGCTAGCACTTCTCGTAACTAGCTAGAACATAGAACATAGAAACCATAAAATGGGACCGCTTAAAACCATGAATAACATAAAAGCATAGATTAGCATAAATCGTAATCATAAAGGAGCAATAATCATAAAAGCATAACTTAGCATAAACTGTAACCATTTAGCATAAACCATAAACATTTATCATAAACCGTAAACATTTAACAAAACCCGTAAACCTTTAACCTAAACCGTAAACTTTTAACATAAACCATAAACCTTTAGCATAAACCGTAAACATTTAACAAAACCCGTAAACCTTCAACCTAAACCGTAAACTTTTAGCATAAACCATAAACCTTTAGCATAAACCGTAAACATTTAACATAAATCGTAAACATAAAGCATAAATCGTAAACATAAAGCATAAATCGTAAATATAAAGCATAAATCGTAAATATAAAGAATAAATCGTAAATATAAAGCATAAATCGTAAACATAAGGGAGCGAAGAGTTGGACAATTCGCGTACCTTGAACGTGTGGACTGCTCGGGGGTGATCTCGGCCGGGGAATGGCTCGGGTCGAGGCTGAACTTTGAGCTTAAAATGATAGAGTTCGGTATTAGAATAGAAGCTATGAAAAGGTGAGGGCATAGGGCCTCACAATAGAGTTTTGGAAATAAATTGTATAAAAATTTCAGGTTTTTATGACAATAGTATTTTGGTCGTAATTCGGGCTATAAAATTCGGATTTCGCTATGCGAGTACTTTTCGGAAAGGGAAAAATACACTCTACAAGTTTGTTGGGCCAGAGGCTAAAAAGGATGAGAAGGGCTCGGAAAAAGCTCCGGACAGCAACAGTGAAATATGTAAATATACTCTTATGTGCGGTTTTGTCGTTTAGACCAAATCAATAGAACTTTGTAATTTCCTTTAAACTCAAAGGAGCTCTATGACTTAAAGAATACTTGTAAAATATAGACCTTAAATTTCTCAAAGAGACTTTAAAACTCTAAAGTAAAATGAACTCATTTCCTTAAATTTATGAGTTTTCGGTAAATTAAAACGGTAAACGTAGAATAGTTTAAAAGATCTCGGGGTTCCTTAAAACCTTTAAAACCGAGTTCCATGGTTCCTACTTATGGAATATATCATAAAGGTCATATGACTTAAGTTATACACCCAAAAACCAATTATAAGCTCAATATAATAACCTTTAACCCAATTAATGCATTTATCAATTACCCAGAAAATTCCAGTTTCGCAGCCTCGCTTCCGGGTGCTATAACTCACTCTCCCGATATTGGTTTGACTCATACCATACATTTTTGGAAAGCTTGAAACGTCTCCTACAACTCTTATGTTGAACACTTTCTCAAACTCCAACTCCATATGGACGGAAAATGCCCAACAAAACACTGACTCCAAATTCGTATATAAAAACATACCTTTACGGTTTTGGCTCTAACTTGAGCTATACAAATCGAAAACCCGAAATTCCAAAGCTCTGTGTTTACTAACATTCTTGGCTACATTTTTACACCATATTCTGGGCTCAAAACGAATTTAAACATCCCCTTTAAAAGTCACATTTTGGGCAGTAGGTTCTGGATCGGTTTTCACCTACATGCATGGCTTATTTTCATCCAAACTTTATACCAATAATACACCCATTGTAATCCATCCATAACCTCACTAAAATCCAGCATTTAAACCTCTAAAAAAATCACCATCCACACTTGTAAATTACACATGCATCAATACCAAGCTACGTGCACTTAATCTTCATCACAATTTTCATAGTTTTCTTCATAATTTTCACATAAATCATCTAAACAACTCAAGAATAATTCACTATCTCTACAAAACAGAAAGTATAACTCAAAAATCTCTTCCAATCCAACATGCATGACTATAGAACATCATCCCCGTCAATAATTCACATAAACCTCAACACATTTCACATGAACTTGAACCAAAAACATAGCTTTACCCACTAAAATCAACTACAACAAATTCGTACTCTAAAATCATGAAAGGAAGTAGTAATTTAGCATAAAAACATCATGATAAAACTATAACATCAAAAGCTTCAAAATTCATAACAATGGAGGAGAGATAAACTTGAGAAATACCACTTCAAAAGATGAATAAAAGAGACAAGGAGGTAGAGGGAAGTGAGTGCTTCAAATTGGTGCCGGAAAGTCGCCGGAACCCGCCGGAAAACGCCCGTCGCCGGCGAAAACAGAGGGGGGGGCTGGGGGTGTGCGTCGGTGCTATGAGGGAGAAAGAAGAGCTGAATTGATTTGATAAAATTTGTAAATGAAAAGGACCCCTTAACTCCCCAATTACTAATATATAACACCCCTTTTAAAATTAAGTTAAAACAATCAATAATAATCATTGTAGTTATCATCTAATACACCAATAATAATAATACTAATATTCTTACTCAAACATAAAATGGGTAAAACATATTCACTTTAAAAATTATAATAAATTTAATCGGGTTAAAAAGACGGTAAATCGGTAACCCGAAAATAAATTCGTTTCGTTGCGGAAAATTAATTTATAAATAAACCGACTTTAAAATAAAGTCATAGAACCTACAATAATTATATAATAAGGTCCAAAATATACTGTAACAAAATTCGATTAAGAATTTTGATCGGTAAAATTTGCCGCTTCGCCATTCCTCCGAGACCTGTCACCATTAGCTAACCACAAGGTACAAAGTATTTAATTAACAAATTATAACTAATTAAAATAGATTAACTCTGTGTCATTATGATTTAGGGCGGTATTACATTGATACATAGCTATGTAACGCCCAACCTTAATCACAAGATTAAGACTATACTTAGAATCTCAAACTCGTGATTAGCGCGTGAGAACACCTTAGGTCGAGGCATTACCGCCGTCCCTACTCGGGACAAGGCAACAACCCAAAAGAACATCATTAAAACAAAAAAACATTACATGCTATACTTCCAAAACATAATTTCATACTTAAAGATGAATCTCCAGAGCATATCCATCAAACTTTTAAACAACATTAAAGGAAACAAAGTACAACGCTTCTTGCATAAACATGGGTGCTTCAAAACACGCGACCCTTAAGTCGACGAGGATACCTCACCCACGACTACCTTGCTTGTAACACGTGATTACCCCTGCTTGCCTTTACCTTTACCTTGGGTGCTCGGACCCCCTAAAACAAAACATTAAAACATTGCGAAAAGTGAGTGGGGAAACACTCAGTACGTAAACCTCCAACACGTCAAACCGTTCGAAAACGGTTTTAGTGCCGGCATTTAAATTCATTTTGAAAACGGGAAAGGGGATATAAAACACTAACTTTAAATGACATGAGCATAAACATATACATGAGTAAAATAACTTGAATTCATAAAGAAAGAACCTGTCACATGAACTTAGAAGTAAATACATAAACTTAAGAGTTTTGGGGTCCCCTTTAGATCGATGCAAAGCATCTCGCGCGCGCACGCCCAAACCGATCTGGAGTTTGGATGGGTGACTGCTATGCAGTCAGACACTGGCCAGGTCTAGGACACTCTGATCAGGAGCATCTAAAACATAAAAGGCTAGCACTTCTCGTAACTAGCTAGAACATAGAACATAGAAACCATAAAATGGGACCGCTTAAAACCATGAATAACATAAAAGCATAGATTAGCATAAATCGTAATCATAAAGGAGCAATAATCATAAAAGCATAACTTAGCATAAACTGTAACCATTTAGCATAAACCATAAACATTTATCATAAACCGTAAACATTTAACAAAACCTGTAAACCTTTAACCTAAACCGTAAACTTTTAACATAAACCATAAACCTTTAGCATAAACCGTAAACATTTAACATAAATCGTAAACATAAAACATAAATCGTAAACATAAAGCATAAATCGTAAATATAAAGCATAAATCGTAAATATAAAGCATAAATCGTAAATATAAAGCATAAATCGTAAACATAAGGGAGCGAAGAGTTGGACAATTCGCGTACCTTGAACGTGGTGGATCTTTGGGGTGATCTCGCGGGAATGGCTCGGGTCGAGGCTGAACTTTGAGCTTAAAATGATAGAGTTCGGTATTAGAATAGAAGCTATGAAAAGGTGAGGGCATAGGGCCTCACAATAGAGTTTTGGAAATAAATTGTATAAAAATTTCAGGTTTTTATGACAATAGTATTTTGGTCGTAATTCGGGCTATAAAATTCGGATTTCGCTATGCGAGTACTTTTCGGAAAGGGAAAAAATACACTCTACAAGTTTGTTGGCCAGAGGCTAAAAAGGATGAGAAGGGCTCGGAAAAAGCTCCGGACAGCAACAGTGAAATACGGAAATATACTCTTATGTGCGGTTTTGTCGTTTAGACCAAATCAATAGAACTTTGTAATTTCCTTTAAACTCAAAGGAGCTCTATGACTTAAAGAATACTTGTAAAATATAGACCTTAAATTTCTCAAAGAGACTTTAAAACTCTAAAGTAAAATGAACTCATTTCCTTAAATTTATGAGTTTTCGGTAAATTAAAACGGTAAACGTAGAATAGTTTAAAAGATCTCGGGGTTCCTTAAAACCTTTAAAACCGAGTTCCATGGTTCCTACTTATGGAATATATCATAAAGGTCATATGACTTAAGTTATACACCCATAAAACCAATTATAAGCTCAATATAATAACCTTTAACCCAATTAATGCATTTATCAATTACCCAGAAAATTCCAGTTTCGCAGCCCCGCTTCCGGGTGCTCCCGATATCGGTTTAACTCATACCATACATTTTTGGAAAGCTTGAAACGTCTCCTACAACTCTTATGTTGAACACTTTCTCAAACTCCAACTCCATATGGACGGAAAATGCCCAACAAAACACTGACTCCAAATTCGTATATAAAAACATACCTTTACGGTTTTGGCTCTAACTTGAGCTATACAAATCGAAAACCCGAAATTCCAAAGCTCGGTGTTTACTAACATTCTTGGCTACATTTTTGCACCATATTCTGGGCTCAAAACTAATTTTAACGTCTCCCATAAAAATCACATTTTGGGCAGTAGGTTCTGGATCGGTTTTCACCCACATGCATGGCTTATTTTCATCCAAACTTTATACCAATAATACACCCATTGTAATCCATCCATTACCTCACTAAAATCCAGCATTTAAACCTCTAAAAAAAATCACCATCTGTAAATTACACATGCATCAATACCAAGCTACATGCACTTAATCTTCATCACAATTTTCATAGTTTTCTTCATAATTTTCACATAAATCATCTAAACAACTCAAAAATAATTCACTATCTCTACAAAACAGAAAGTATAACTCAAAAATCTCTTCCAATCCAACATGCATGACTATAGAACATCATCCCCGTCAATAATTCACATAAACCTCAACACATTTCCCATGAACTTGAACCAAAAACATAGCTTTACCCACTAAAATCAACTACAACAAATTCGTACTCTAAAATCATGAAAGGAAGTAGTAATTTAGCATAAAAACATCATGATAAAACTATAACATCAAAAGCTTCAAAATTCATAACAATGGAGGAGAGATAAACTTGAGAAATACCACTTAAAAAGATGAATAAAAGAGACAAGGAGGTAGAGGGAAGTGAGTGCTTCAAATTGGTGCCGGAAAGTCGCCGGAACCCGCCGGAAAACGCCCGTCGCCGGCGAAAACAGAGGGGGGGCTGGGGGTGTGCGTCGGTGCTATGAGGGAGAAAGAAGAGCTGAATTGATTTGATAAAATTTGAAAATGAAAAGGACCCCTTAACTCCCCAATTACTAATATATAACACCCCTTTTAAAATTAAGTTAAAACAATCAATAATAATCATTGTAGTTATCATCTAATACACCAATAATAATAATACTAATATTCTTACTCAAACATAAAATGGGTAAAACATATTCACTTTAAAAATTATAATAAATTTAATCGGGTTAAAAAGACGGTAAATCAGAACAAAATAAATTAGTTTAGTTGAAGAAAATTAATTTATAAATAAACCGACTTTAAAATAAAGTCATAGAACCTACAATAATTATATAATAAGGTCCAAAATATACTGTAACAAAATTCGATTAAGAATTTTGATCGGTAAAATTTGCCGCTTCGCCATTCCTCCGAGACCTGTCACCATTAGCTAACCACAAGTTACAAAGTATTTAATTTAAAAATTATAACTAATTAAAATAGATTAACTACTGTAATACGTATGATTTAGGGCGGGGTATTACATCCTCCCCCCCTTAAAAGAAGTTTCGTCCCCGAAACTTGCTGTTGTATTAATCGTGAACGAAAAACCTTAGGAAAGCTCGTTAACATAAATAAGAGAAACTAGGCAAGGTGCGAGTCTCAACTATCTTGAACCTTAGCTATTACAAAAGGCACTCTTGACCCTTCTCATAAACCATCCTAGAACCACATTAAACCTTTGTGTCATATAATACCTTTCAACCTTTCACCAAACATTTTGATAAGGTACCTTGCCCTTATTTTGAGCTTCGCACCAATCCCACTTGGAATTGGATTTTATGAATCCTTATTTGAATTGATAAAGTCTCTTTTAAGACTAACTCAACATACTTCACATCTACACTACACTCATGCTCATGACATACTTTTCTAGGTCCAATCTCTTACGTCGCCGTTAACTTGCACTTTAATTTGCTTAAATTGCCACTAAACTCCCTGATTTCCTGGAAAAATTAATGACACTTCCCCTATAAACTGGACTATCCCAAATTTTTACATATCTTCATACCTGAAAGAAAACATATACACCATATATATACATCCACTTAGAGATTCAAGCTCATCATCAGAACCAACCAATGCACATATCTCCCATATCAGTCCGTAAAGGACGCATAAACCACACATAAAAATCCCAAAATTACCATATTCAAATCATACTTCCTATAAACTCCTAATCTTCCCAAATACTTCTTATAACTCCGCTCTGATACCACAACTGTAACGCCCCAACCTTAATCACAAGATTAAGACTATACTTAGAATCCCAAACCTGTGATTACCGCAGCGGAACACCTTAGGTCGAGGCATTACCGCCGTCCCTACTCGGGACAAGGCAACAACCCAAAAGAACATCATTAAAACAAATAAACATTACATGTTATACTTCCAAAACATAATTTCATACTTTAAACAACCATTAAAGAGAACAACTACAACACTTCTTCCATAGACATGGGTACTTCAGACACGCGACTCCCAAGTCGACCAGGATACCTCACCCACGACTACCTTGCTTGTAACACGTGATTACCCCTGCTTGCCTTTGCCTTTACCTTGGGTGCTCGGACCCCCTAAAACAAAACATTAAAACATTGCGAAAAGTGAGTGGGGAAACACTCAGTACGTAAACCTCCAACACGTCAAACCGTTCGAAAACGGTTTTAGTGCCGGCATTTAAATTCATTTTGAAAACGGGAAAGGGGATATAAAACACTAACTTGAAATGACATGAGCATAAACATATACATGAGTAAAATAACTTGAATTCATAAAGAAAGAACCTGTCACATGAACTTAGAAGTAAATACATAAACTTAAGAGTTTTGGGGTCCCCTTTAGATCGATGCAAAGCATCTCGCGCACGTACGCCCAAACCGATCTGGAGTTTGGATGGGTGACTGCTATGCAGTCAGACACTGGCCAGGTCTAGGACACTCTGATCAGGAGCATCTAAAACATAAAAGGCTAGCACTTCTCGTAACTAGCTAGAACATAGAACATAGAAACCATAAAATGGGACCGCTTAAAACCATGAATAACATAAAAGCATAGATTAGCATAAATCGTAATCATAAAGGAGCAATAATCATAAAAGCATAACTTAGCATAAACTGTAACCATTTAGCATAAACCATAAACATTTATCATAAACCGTAAACATTTAACAAAACCCGTAAACCTTTAACCTAAACCGTAAACTTTTAACATAAACCATAAACCTTTAGCATAAACCGTAAACATTTAACAAAACCCGTAAACCTTTAACCTAAACCGTAAACTTTTAACATAAACCATAAACCTTTAGCATAAACCGTAAACATTTAACATAAATCGTAAACATAAAACATAAATCGTAAACATAAAGCATAAATCGTAAATATAAAGCATAAATCGTAAATATAAAGCATAAATCGTAAATATAAAGCATAAATCGTAAACATAAGGGAGCGAAGAGTTGGACAATTCGCGTACCTTGAACGTGTGGACTGCTCGGGGGTGATCTCGGCCGGGGAATGGCTCGGGTCGAGGCTGAACTTTGAGCTTAAAATGATAGAGTTCGGTATTAGAATAGAAGCTATGAAAAGGTGAGGGCATAGGGCCTCACAATAGAGTTTTGGAAATAAATTGTATAAAAATTTCAGGTTTTTATGACAATAGTATTTTGGTCGTAATTCGGGCTATAAAATTCGGATTTCGCTATGCGAGTACTTTTCGGAAAGGGAAAAAATACACTCTACAAGTTTGTTGGCCGGCCAGAGGCTAAAAAGGATGAGAAGGGCTCGGAAAAAGCTCCGGACAGCAACAGTGAAATACGGAAATATACTCTTATGTGCGGTTTTGTCGTTTAGACCAAATCAATAGAACTTTGTAATTTCCTTTAAACTCAAAGGAGCTCTATAACTTAAAGAATACTTGTAAAATATAGACCTTAAATTTCTCAAAGAGACTTTAAAACTCTAAAGTAACATACATTTTTGGAAAGCTTGAAACGTCTCCTACAACTCTTATGTTGAACACTTTCTCAAACTCCAACTCCATATGGACGGAAAATGCCCAACAAAACACTGACTCCAAATTCGTATATAAAAACATACCTTTACGGTTTTGGCTCTAACTTGAGCTATACAAATCGAAAACCCGAAATTCCAAAGCTCGGTGTTTACTAACATTCTTGGCTACATTTTTGCACCATATTCTGGGCTCAAAACTAATTTTAACGTCTCCCATAAAAATCACATTTTGGGCAGTAGGTTCTGGATCGGTTTTCACCCACATGCATGACTTATTTTCATCCAAACTTTATACCAATAATACACCCATTGTAATCCATCCATAACCTCACTAAAATCCAGCATTTAAACCTCTAAAAAAAATCACCATCCACACTTGTAAATTACACATGCATCAATACCAAGCTACATGCACTTAATCTTCATCACAATTTTCATAGTTTTCTTCATAATTTTCACATAAATCATCTAAACAACTCAAGAATAATTCACTATCTCTACAAAACAGAAAGCATAACTCAAAAATCTCTTCCAATCCAACATGCATGACTATAGAACATCATCCCCGTCAATAATTCACATAAACCTCAATACATTTCACATGAACTTGAACCAAAAACATAGCTTTACTCACTAAAATCAACTACAACAAATTCGTACTCTAAAATCATGAAAGGAAGTAGTAATTTAGCATAAAAACATCATGATAAAACTATAACATAAAAAGCTTCAAAATTCATAACAATGGAGGAGAGATAAACTTGAGAAATACCACTTAAAAAGATGAATAAAAGAGACAAGGAGGTAGAGGGAAGTGAGTGCTTCAAATTGGTGCCGGAAAGTCGCTGTCACGCGAAAAACAGAGGGGGCAAAAAGGCTGCGTCGGTGTTATGAGGGAGAAAGAAGAGCTGAATTGATTTGATAAAATTTGAAAATGAAAAGGACCCCTTAACTCCCCAATTACTAATATATAACACCCCTTTTAAAATTAAGTTAAAACAATCAATAATAATCATTGTAGTTATCATCTAATACACCAATAATAATAATACTAATATTCTTACTCAAACATAAAATGGGTAAAACATATTCACTTTAAAAATTATAATAAATTTAATCGGGTTAAAAAGACGGTAAATCGGTAACCCGAAAATAAATTCGTTTCGTTGCGGAAAATTAATTTATAAATAAACTGACTTTAAAATAAAGTCATAGAACCTACAATAATTATATAATAAGGTCCAAAATATACTGTAACAAAATTCGATTAAGAATTTTGATCGGTAAAATTTGCCGCTTCGCCATTCCTCCGAGACCTGTCACCATTAGCCAACCACAAGGTACAAAGTTCATAGATTAGCATAAATCGTAATCATAAAGGAGCAATAATCATAAAAGCATAACTTAGCATAAATTGTAACCATTTAGCATAAACCATAAACATTTATCATAAACCGTAAACATTTAACAAAACCCGTAAACCTTTAACCTAAACCGTAAACTTTTAACATAAACCATAAACCTTTAGCATAAACCGTAAACATTTAACAAAACCCGTAAACCTTTAACCTAAACCGTAAACTTTTAACATAAACCATAAACCTTTAGCATAAACCGTAAACATTTAACAAAACCTGTAAACCTTTAACCTAAACCGTAAACTTTTAACATAAACCATAAACCTTTAGCATAAACCGTAAACATTTAACATAAATCGTAAACATAAAGCATAAATCGTAAACATAAGGGAGCGAAGAGTTGGACAATTCGCGTACCTTGAACGTGTGGACTGCTCGGGGGTGATCTCGGCCGGGGAATGGCTCGGGTCGAGGCTGAACTTTGAGCTTAAAATGATAGAGTTCGGTATTAGAATAGAAGCTATGAAAAGGTGAGGGCATAGGGCCTCACAATAGAGTTTTGGAAATAAATTGTATAAAAATTTCAGGTTTTTATGACAATAGTAATTTGGTCGTAATTCGGGCTATAAAATTCGGATTTCGTTATGCGAGTACTTTTCGGAAAGGGAAAAATACACTCTACAAGTTTGTTGGCCGGCCAGAGGCTAAAAAGGATGAGAAGGGCTCGGAAAAAGCTCCGGACAGCAACAGTGAAATACGGAAATATACTCTTATGTGCGGTTTTGTCGTTTAGACCAAATCAATAAAACTTTGTAATTTCCTTTAAACTCAAAGGAGCTCTATGACTTAAAGAATACTTATAAAATATAGACCTTAAATTTCTCAAAGAGACTTTAAAACTCTAAAGTAAAATGAACTCATTTCCTTAAATTTATGAGTTTTCGGTAAATTAAAACGGTAAACGTAGAATAGTTTAAAAGATCTCGGGGTTCCTTAAAACCTTTAAAACCGAGTTCCATGGTTCCTACTTATGGAATATATCATAAAGGTCATATGACTTAAGTTATACACCCATAAAACCAATTATAAGCTCAATATAATAACCTTTAACCCAATTAATGCATTTATCAATTACCCAGAAAATTCCAGTTTCGCAGCCCCGCTTCCGGGTGCTCCCGATATCGGTTTGACTCATACCATAAATTTTTGGAAAGCTTGAAACGTCTCCTAATACTCTTATGTTGAACACTTTCTCAAACTCCAACTCCATATGGACGGAAAATGCCCAACAAAACACTGACTCCAAATTCGTATATAAAAACATACCTTTACGGTTTTGGCTCTAACTTGAGCTATACAAATCGAAAACCCGAAATTCCAAAGCCCGGTGTTTACTAACAATCTTGGCTACATTTTTAAACCATGTTCTGGGCTCAAAACGAATTTAAACATCCCCTTTAAAAGTCACATTTTGGGCAGTAGGTTCTGGATCGGTTTTCACCTACATGCATGGCTTATTTTCATCCAAACTTTATACCAATAATACACCCATTGTAATCCATCCATAACCTCACTAAAATCCAGCATTTAAACCTCTAAAAAAATCACCATCCACACTTGTAAAATACACATGCATCAATACCAAGCTACATGCACTTAATCTTCATCACAATTTTCATAGTTTTCTTCATAATTTTCACATAAATCATCTAAACAACTCAAGAATAATTCACTATCTCTACGAAACAGAAAGTATAACTCAAAAATCTCTTCCAATCCAACATGCATGACTATAGAACATCATCCCCGTCAATAATTCACATAAACCTCAACACATTTCACATGAACTAGAACCAAAAACATAGCTTTACTCACTAAAATCAACTACAACAAATTCGTACACTAAAATCATGAAAGGAAGAGATAATCAAGGATGAAAAACTAGTAAACACTTGAAAGATATCAAAAACTCAGATTATACTATAATGAAGATGAAGGAGTGAAATAAATACCACTTGAAAAGATGAATAAAATGGACAAGGATGTAGAGGGAAGTGAGAGCTTCAAAATGGTGCCGGAAAAGTGGCCGGAATCTCGCCGGATTTTGGCCGGCGCCGGCGGGAATGGCGGCAGAGGGGGCTGGGCGTGGCTCAGCATGAGAGAGAGAGAGAGTGAGGTGAGAGAGTTGTCTAATTTTTTTAGAGGTTTAGGTTAAAGGTTTACGGGTTTTGTTAAATGTTTACGGTTTATGCTAAAGGTTTATGGTTTATGTTAAAAGTTTACGGTTTAGGTTAAAGGTTTACGGGTTTTGTTAAATGTTTACGGTTTATGCTAAAGGTTTATGGTTTATGTTAAAAGTTTACGGTTTAGGTTAAAGGTTTACGGGTTTTGTTAAATGTTTACGGTTTATGATAAATGTTTATGGTTTATGCTAAATGGTTACAATTTATGCTAAGTTATGCTTTTATGATTATTGCTCCTTTATGATTACGATTTATGCTAATCTATGAACTTTGTACCTTGTGGTTAGCTAATGGTGACAGGTCTCGGAGGAATGGCGAAGCGGCAAATTTTACCGATCAAAATTCTTAATCGAATTTTGTTACAGTATATTTTGGACCTTATTATATAATTATTGTAGGTTCTATGACTTTATTTTAAAGTCGGTTTATTTATAAATTAATTTTCCATAAACGAATTTATTTTCTGGTTAGATTTACCGTCTTTTTAACCCGATTAAATTTATTATAATTTTTAAAGTGAATATGTTTTACCCATTTTATGTTTGAGTAAGAATATTAGTATTATTATTATTGGTGTATTAGATGATAACTACAATGATTATTATTGATTGTTTTAACTTAATTTTAAAAGGGGTGTTATATATTAGTAATTGGGGAGTTAAGGGGTCCTTTTCATTTTCAAATTTTATCAAATCAATTCAGCTCTTCTTTCTCCTCATAGCACGCACACCCCAGCCCCCTCTGTTTTCGCGACGTGGCGTTTTCCGGCGGGTTCCGCGACTTTCCGGCACCAATTTGAAGCACTCACTTCCTCTACCTCCTTGTCTCTTTATTCATCTTTTAAGTGGTATTTCTCAAGTTTATCTCTCCTCCATTGTTATGAATTTTGAAGCTTTTGATGTTATAGTTTTATCATGATGTTTTTATGCTAAATTACTACTTCCTTTCATGATTTTAGAGTACGAATTTGTTGTAGTTGATTTTAGTGGGTAAAGCTATGTTTTGGTTCAAGTTCATGTGAAATGTGTTGAGGTTTATGTGAATTATTGACGGGGATGATGTTCTATAGTCATGCATGTTGGATTGGAAGAGATTTTTGAGTTATACTTTCTGTTTTGTAGAGATAGTGAATTATTCTTGAGTTGTTTAGATGATTTATGTGAAAATTATGAAGAAAACTATGAAAATTGTGATGAAGATTAAGTGCACGTAGCTTGGTATTGATGCATGTGTAATTTACAAGTGTGGATGGTGATTTTTTTAGAGGTTTAAATGCTGGATTTTAGTGAGGTTATGGATGGATTACAATGGGTGTATTATTGGTATAAAGTTTGGATGAAAATAAGCCATGCATGTAGGTGAAAACCGATCCAGAACCTACTGCCCAAAATGTGACTTTTAAAGGGGATGTTTAAATTCGTTTTGAGCCCAGAATATGGTGTAAAAATGTAGCCAAGAATGTTAGTAAACACAGAGCTTTGGAATTTCGGGTTTTCGATTTGTATAGCTCAAGTTAGAGCCAAAACCGTAAAGGTATGTTTTTATATACGAATTTGGAGTCAGTGTTTTGTTGGGCATTTTCCGTCCATATGGAGTTGGAGTTTGAGAAAGTGTTCAACATAAGAGTTGTAGGAGACGTTTCAAGCTTTCCAAAAATGTATGGTATGAGTCAAACCGATATCGGGAGAGTGAGTTATAGCACCCGGAAGCGGGGCTGCGAAACTGGAATTTTCTGGGTAATTGATAAATGCATTAATTGGGTTAAAGGTTATTATATTGAGCTTATAATTGGTTTTTGGGTGTATAACTTAAGTCATATGACCTTTATGATATATTCCATAAGTAGGAACCATGGAACTCGGTTTTAAAGGTTTTAAGGAACCCCGAGATCTTTTAAACTATTCTACGTTTACCGTTTTAATTTACCGAAAACTCATAAATTTAAGGAAATGAGTTCATTTTACTTTAGAGTTTTAAAGTCTTTTTGAGAAATTTAAGGTCTATATTTTACAAGTATTCTTTAAGTCATAGAGCTCCTTTGAGTTTAAAGGAAATTACAAAGTTCTATTGATTTGGTCTAAACGACAAAACCGCACATAAGAGTATATTTCCGTATTTCACTGTTGCTGTCCGGAGCTTTTTCCGAGCCCTTCTCATCCTTTTTAGCCTCTGGCCGGCCAACAAACTTGTAGAGTGTATTTTTCCCTTTCCGAAAAGTACTCGCATAGCGAAATCCAAATTTTATAGCCCGAATTACGACCAAAATACTATTGTCATAAAAACCTGAAATTTTTATACAATTTATTTCCAAAACTCTATTGTGAGGCCCTATGCCCTCACCTTTTCATAGCTTCTATTCTAATACGAACTCTATCATTTTAAGCTCAAAGTTCAGCCTCGACCGAGCCATTCCCGCCGAGATCACCCCGGCGATCCACACGTTCAAGGTACGCGAATGGTCCAACCCTTCGCTCCCTTATGTTTACGATTTATGCTTTATGTTTACGATTTATGCTTTATGTTTACGATTTATGTTAAATGTTTACGGTTTATGCTAAAGGTTTATGGTTTATGCTAAAAGTTTACGGTTTAGGTTGAAGGTTTACGGGTTTTGTTAAATGTTTACGGTTTATGCTAAAGGTTTATGGTTTATGTTAAAAGTTTACGGTTTAGGTTAAAGGTTTACGGGTTTTGTTAAATGTTTACGGTTTATGATAAATGTTTATGGTTTATGCTAAATGGTTACAGTTTATGCTAAGTTATGCTTTTATGATTATTGCTCCTTTATGATTACGATTTATGCTAATCTATGCTTTTATGTTATTCATGGTTTTAAGCGGTCCCATTTTATGGTTTCTATGTTCTAGCTAGTTCACGAGAAGTGCTAGCCTTTTATGTTTTAGATGCTCACGATCGAGTGTCCTAGACTGGCGTGTAATCATTGCATAGCGATCACCCATCCAAACTCCAGATCGGTTTGGGCGTACGTGCGCGAGATGCTTTGCATCGATCTAAAGGGGACCCAAAACTCTTAAGTTTATGTATTTACTTCTAAGTTCATGTGACAGGTTCTTTCTTTATGAATTCAAGTTATTTTACTCATGTATATGTTTATGCTCATGTCATTTCAAGTTAGTGTTTTATATCCCCCTTCCCGTTTTCAAAATGAATTTAAATGCCGACACTAAAACCGTTTTCGAACGGTTTGACGTGTTGGAGGTTTACGTACTGAGTGTTTCCCCACTCACTTTTCGCAATGTTTTTAATGTTTTGTTTTAGGGGGTCCGAGCACCCAAGGTAAAGGTAAAGGCAAGCAGGGGTAATCACGTGTTACAAGCAAGGTAGTCGTGGGTGAGGTATCCTGGTCGACTTGGGAGTCGCGTGTCTGAAGTACCCATGTCTATGGAAGAAGTGTTGTAGTTGTTCTCTTTAATGGTTGTTTAAAGTATGAAATTATGTTTTGGAAGTATAACATGTAATGTTTATTTGTTTTAATGATGTTCTTTTGGGTTGTTGCCTTGTCCCGAGTAGGGACGGCGGTAATGCCTCGACCTAAGGTGTTCCGCTGCGCTAATCACAGGTTTGGGATTCTAAGTATAGTCTTAATCTTGTGATTAAGGTTGGGGCGTTACAGTTGTGGTATCAGAGCGGAGTTATAAGAAGTATTTGGGAAGATTAGGAGTTTATAGGAAGTATGATTTGAATATGGTAATTTTGGGATTTTTATGTGTGGTTTATGCGTCCTTTATGGGCTGATATGGGAGATATGTGCATTGGTTGGTTCTGATGATGAGCTTGAAGCTCCAAGTGGATGTATATATATGGTGCATATGATTTCTTGCAGGTTTGAAGATATGTAAAAATTTGGGATAGTCCAGTTTATAGGGGAAGTGCTGCCGAATTTTTCCAGGAAATCAGAGAGTTTAGTGGCAATTTAAGCAAATTAAAGGGCAAGTTAAGGGCAACGTAAAAGATTGGACCTAGAAAAGTATGTCATGAGCATGAGTGTAGTGTAGATGTGAAGTATGTTGAGTTAGTCTTAAAAGAGACTTTATCAATTCAAATAAGGATTCATAAAATCCAATTCCAAGTGGGATTGGTGCGAAGCTCAAAATAAGGGCAAGGTACCTTATCAAAATGTTTGGTGAAAGGTTGAAAGGTATTATATGACACAAAGGTTTAATGTGGTTCTAGGATGGTTTATGAGAAGGGTCAAGAGTGCCTTTTGTAATAGCTAAGGTTCAAGATAGTTGAGATTCAGACCCTGTCTAGTTTCTCTTATTTATGTTAACGAGCTTTCCTAAGGTTTTTCGTCACGATTAATACAATGACAAGTTTCGGGACGAAACTTCTTTTAAGGGGAGGATGTAATACCCGCCTAAATCATACGACATTCTGAGTTAATCTATTTTAATTAGTTATAATTTGTTAATTAAATACTTTGTACCTTGTGGTTAGCTAATGGTGACAGGTCTCGGAGGAATGGCGAAGCGGCAAATTTTACCGATCAAAATTCTTAATCGAATTTTGTTACAGTATATTTTGGACCTTATTATATAATTATTGTAGGTTCTATGACTTTATTTTAAAGTCGGTTTATTTATAAATTAATTTTCCGCAACGAAACGAATTTATTTTCGGTTCTGAGATTTACCGTCTTTTTAACCCGCATAAATTAAATACATTTTATAGCTATCATCTACTACCAATTTTATGTCTCTTTTATTAAAGTATTAGTATTATAATTAGAATATTGGTATTGTAATTATTAGTGTTAGCTTTTAATTTGGGTTGGAGGATTTATAAACCCAATTGGGAGAGTAAGAGTCTTTATTTTTTTTTTCATTTCAAACTTGAAACAAATCTCAGCCTTCCTCTTCCTCTCTCACGGGCCAGCAGACCAGCCCCTCTCCCGCTGAGTTTTCGCCGGCGACCGGCGAGCCTCCGGCCATCGTGGCCCCTCTCTTCCATTTCCACATTTCCTTGTGCATTTTTATCTCATTTTTCAAGTGGTATTCATCTCACACCCTATCTCCATTTTTATACAATCTGAGTTTTATTGTTTTTAAGATGTTTAATGGTTGTTTTTATCTCTTTTATCCTCTTTATACATGAATTCTAGAGTGTATTTGTGAGGGGTTAAGTTTTTATAGTTATTACAAGTGTTTTCTTGATGGTTTCTTCATGATAATGGTGTGGAAGTTTATATGGATGAAGTAGATTATATCCCATGGCTTTGCATGTTGTATTAGTTGATGTTTTAGAGGTTTACCTTCTGTTTCGTAAAGATAATCAAGTATGGGTGGTTTATTTGGATGGTTTACATGAAAATTGTGATGAAAAGGATGTTAATGGTAGTGTAGTTTAAGTGCATGTAGTTTGATATTGTTGCATGTGAATTTTACAAGTATGGATGCTAATGTTAGAGGCTTAACTTCTGGGAATTTATGAGGAATTGGGTATATTGCAATAGGTGTTTCATTAGTGTAAAGGTTGGATGCAAGTAAACTATGCATGAGGGCAAAATCTGACCCTAAACATTCTGCCCAAAATGTGATTTTTATGGGAGACGTTAAAATTAGTTTTGAGTCTAGAATATGGTGCAAAAATGTAGCCAAGAATGTTAGTAAACACCGGGCTTTGGAATTTCGAGTTTTCGATTTGTATAGCTCAAGTTAGAGCCAAAACCGTAAAAGTATGTTTTTATATACGAATTTGGAGTCAGTGTTTTGTTGGGCATTTTCCGTCCATATGGAGTTGGAGTTTGAGAAAGTGTTCAACATAAGAGTTGTAGGAGACGTTTCAAGCTTTCCAAAAATGTATGGTATGAGTCAAACCGATATCGGGAGCACCCGAAAGCGGGGCTGCGAAACTGGAATTTTCTGGGTAATTGATAAATACATTAATTGGGTTAAAGGTTATTATATTGAGCTTATAATTGGTTTTATGGGTGTATAACTTAAGTCATATGACCTTTATGATATATTCCATAAGTAGGAATCATGGAACTCGGTTTTAAAGGTTTTAAGGAACCCCGAGATCTTTTAAACTATTCTACGTTTACCGTTTTAATTTACCGAAAACTCATAAATTTAAGGAAATGAGTTCATTTTACTTTAGAGTTTTAAAGTCTCTTTGAGAAATTTAAGGTCTATATTTTACAAGTATTCTTTAAGTCATAGAGCTCCTTTGAGTTTAAAGGAAATTACAAAGTTCTATTGATTTGGTCTAAACGACAAAACCGCACATAAGAGTATATTTCCGTATTTCACTGTTGCTGTCCGGAGCTTTTTCCGAGCCCTTCTCATCCTTTTTAGCCTCTGGCCGGCCAACAAACTTGTAGAGTGTATTTTTCCCTTTCCGAAAAGTACTCGCATAGCGAAATCCGAATTTTATAGCCCGAATTACGACCAAAATACTATTGTCATAAAAACCTGAAATTTTTATACAATTTATTTCCAAAACTCTATTGTGAGGCCCTATGCCCTCACCTTTTCATAGCTTCTATTCTAATACCGAACTCTATCATTTTAAGCTCAAAGTTCAGCCTCGACCCGAGCCATTCCCCGGCCGAGATCACCCCCGAGCAGTCCACACGTTCAAGGTACGCGAATGGTCCAACCCTTCGCTCCCTTATGTTTACGATTTATGCTTTATGTTTACGATTTATGCTTTATGTTTACGATTTATGTTAAATGTTTACGGTTTATGCTAAAGGTTTATGGTTTATGTTAAAAGTTTACGGTTTAGGTTGAAGGTTTACGGGTTTTGTTAAATGTTTACGGTTTATGCTAAAGGTTTATGGTTTATGTTAAAAGTTTACGGTTTAGGTTAAAGGTTTACGGGTTTTGTTAAATGTTTACGGTTTATGATAAATGTTTATGGTTTATGCTAAATGGTTACAGTTTATGCTAAGTTATGCTTTTATGATTATTGCTCCTTTATGATTACGATTTATGCTAATCTATGCTTTTATGTTATTCATGGTTTTAAGCGGTCCCATTTTATGGTTTCTATGTTCTATGTTCTAGCTAGTTACGAGAAGTGCTAGCCTTTTATGTTTTAGATGCTCCTGATCAGAGTGTCCTAGACACGGCGATGTCATTGCATATGATCACCCATCCAAACTCCAGATCGGTTTGGGCGTACGTGCGCGAGATGCTTTGCATCGATCTAAAGGGGACCCAAAACTCTTAAGTTTATGTATTTACTTCTAAGTTCATGTGACAGGTTCTTTCTTTATGAATTCAAGTTATTTTACTCATGTATATGTTTATGCTCATGTCATTTCAAGTTAGTGTTTTATATCCCCTTTCCCGTTTTCAAAATGAATTTAAATGTTGCACTAAAACCGTTTTCGAACGGTTTGACGTGTTGGAGGTTTACGTACTGAGTGTTTCCCCACTCACTTTTCGCAATGTTTTTAATGTTTTGTTTTAGGGGGTCCGAGCACCCAAGGTAAAGGTAAAGGCAAGTAGGGGTAATCACGTGTTACAAGCAAGGTAGTCGTGGGTGAGGTATCCTGGTCGACTTGGGAGTCGCGTGTCTGAAGTACCCATGTCTATGGAAGAAGTGTTGTAGTTGTTCTCTTTAATGGTTGTTTAAAGTATGAAATTATATTTTGGAAGTATAACATGTAATGTTTATTTGTTTTAATGATGTTCTTTTGGGTTGTTGCCTTGTCCCGAGTAGGGACGGCGGTAATGCCTCGACCTAAGGTGTTCCGCTGCGCTAATCACAGGTTTGGGATTCTAAGTATAGTCTTAATCTTGTGATTAAGGTTGGGGCGTTACAGGCCCGCGCCCCGGAGGGCACGGTCCTCCACGGAGTGTCGATCGACATAGGGTTGCTTATTTTTCCTTGGGTGCACTTTTAATTATTTTATGCACGGATTATTATTTTTGCCGATTTCAATATTTCATGTTGTTAAAAATATTTAATTTTACTAAATTTAATTCCCTAACACTTCTTCTCTTTGGATGACATAACATATTGACCGGTCCAAAGTCGGTCCGAGCACCCAAAACAGAAATCCGCGAGGATTTCCGGTCTGGGGTCATTAGGGCGCCAGCTCTAGGTTGTGGTCTATCCATGGTTGGCCTGAACAGGGCCTAAATCAAGCCCACAGCCATAAAATCCGCGAGGATCTCACTCTCTGGTAGTATGTATCTTTTCTCTGTTCTCTCCTATTGGTAGGCTTAAGAATGTAGCTATACCCGACCCACCAACTCCCGAATGCTTGCTGGCGACTTGCTTTTATAAGCCTCTTCTATGGAGGTTATCTGCAGAGCACCCTCCCTCTCACCTCGCAACAAATCCGCGAGGATCTCCAAGTGGGCGAAGTGGGGAGGAGCGGTTCTTTGACTGAAAAAAACTGTTCTGTTTGAACAGGAAATCCGCGAGGATTTCCCTCCAAACCAAAGTGTGGATGACTCGCCTGAACTTACTTTCTCAGGCCAAAAGTAAGAAATCCGCGAGGAGTTCTCTGGACTGGCCTGCAAAATTCGCGCAGTATTCCTGGGCCAGCCTGTCAAATCCGCCAGGATTTTTCCTGAGCTGGCCTGGCAAATCCGCCAGGATTTTTCCAGAGCTGGCCTGGCAAATCCGCCAGGATTTTTCCAGAGCTGGGCCTGGCAAATTCGCCAGGATTTTTCCTGGGCTAGCCTATCAAATCCGCCAGGACTTTTCCTGAGTTTGAAAATGAAATCCGCGAAAATGTTGTCCGGGCCAAAATTGTAGAAATCCACTAAAATGTTGTCCGGGCCAACAATGCAGAAATCCACGAAAATTTATCTGAGCCAAAAATGCAGAAATCCGCGAAGATTTGTCTGAGCAAAAAATGCAGAAATCCGCGAGAATTTATCTGGGCCAAAAATGCAGAAATCCGCGAGGAACTTGTTCGGACCGAAAAAATGCAGAAATCCGCGAGAATTTGTCTGAGCCCAAAAATACAGAAATCCGCGAGAATTTGTCCGGGCCAAAAAATGCAGAAATCCGCGAGAATTTGTCTGAGCCCAAAATGCAGAAATCCGCGAGGAGTTCTCGGATCGCTTTGCAAAATCTGCGCGATCTTCTTGGCGAACTGGAAAATCCGCAGATTTTCTAGATCGACGACAAATCCGCCAGGATTTTTCCTGGGTTGGCCTGACAAATCCGCGAGGATTTTCTGCATCTTGGTGACAAATCCGCGAGATTCTGCTGGGCTTGGACTGACAAATCCGCGAGATTCTTTATCAAGTATGAAAATTTCTGAAAAATCCGCGGGGATTCTTAAGTTGACTTTGACTTGACCAAGAGTTGACTTTGACCAAAAGTTGACTATCACAGTTGGCTTTGCCTTGACTTGATCAAGAGTTGACTTTAACCGAGAGTTGACCTTGACCCTGGGTACGAGATCTGCGAAGCACCTGGGTACGGAATCCACGAGGGACCTCAAGTACTGGACCCGCAAGGGAGCATCTTAGGCCTGATTCATTTGGATTCATGGGGTGCTTATATACTCCAAAGTCCACGAGGACTCTAACAAGCCCGAAATCCTCGAGGTGCTTGTTGGGTACTATTTTTGGTGTCTACAGTACCGAAAGGAGAAGTTTGATTGCCCGAAAACCTAGATTGAACTAGTTAAAATTATCTAGACATAGAAGTTTTAACTAGGGTTCTTGAGATAATTAGAACTTTAACCTTGACCAAATCAAAATAACCACGAAAGTAGGTGCTTGGTTAGTCTTGGCAATTCGCTCTAGTGACAAAATCTCATTGCGAAGTATTCTATGCGATTATCGAACCTTGATTGTGCAAATTAATGAAATGAAAGTTCAATCCACATCGTTGATTCGTTATTTGACTTAGGTTTCATCCCCTGAACGCCTTTTTACCTTGATTAAATCAGAATAGTTTAGTGAATATTCGTTTGTTTAGACCTTGATTGTGATTAGAATTAGATTTAGTTGATTCAAAACAAAAACCGGATCGACTTAGCGATCAACTAGGAGGCTAGTTCAGTGCGTTGAAAGGAAAAGTTCATGTGGGAACGACCTTGATTTATGCTGCAATTTCACCCGTGCACTTGCGGCCTATCAAGTTTTTGGCGTCGTTGCCGGGGACTTTGTCCCTAGCCAGCCACTGAACGAATACCCTAAGGTTGCCTAAGTCTTTTATTTTCTGTTTTGATTTTCCTTGGTGTTTTGGTTTTTGTCTTGCGAGGTTTACTCTACGTGCATGCAAAAAGCTCCACTCTTTGAGCTTGATTCGAAATCGAAAGAACCTTTCGCTCCCGGCGAAAGAAGCAAAAGTTAGAGCACGCCCGGAGAAGACAAGAAGAGAACTCCAAGCGAAAGAACACCATGTCCGGTGGAGGCGGCGGTGGAGAGCCTAGAATCACGCTTGGCTCCTATGTGATGCCGAATGTCACAAATCAACCCTCCGCCATTAATCCTCCAAGAGTGGCCTCTGACGATTTCGAGCTGAGGAGTTCACTCATCAATTTGGTGAAGGCCAACCCATTCCATGGCCTCCCCAATGAAGATCCCAACCGGCACCTTCGCCTATTCAACCAAGCATGTGAGACCTTTAAGGCAAATGGTGCAACGCCCGATGCAATCAAGCTGCGATTGTTTCCCTTCTCACTTGAAGGGAAGGCTTGGGAGTGGTTGGATGCTCTTCCATCAAGCTCTGCCATCACCACTTTTGACCAACTTGCTAGCCTATTCTTGGCGAAGTACTTTCCTCCTAGCAAGTTGACGAGCCTCCGGAATCAAATCTCAACATTTGTCCAAGAGCGGATGAGTCCTCTATGAAGCGTGGGAGAGGTTCAAGGACCTCTTACGTCAATGCCCCCACCATGGTTTAGAACCATGGGTCCCGTCTACAAGCCTTCTACAACGGAGTGGATGACAACTTGAGGGCCAACATCTTGGCGTGATGCGACGCAACATCATGTCCAAGAGCGGGCGGAACTCCAAACTTTGATTGAGGAGATGACGATCAATAGCTACCATGGTCAAAGCCCGTTCCAAGAGGACGGAGGTAAGTATGAAGTTGATGCTATTTCTGTTGAATGCTAAGTTGGATGCCATGACTAAGAAAATGGATTTGTTGAATGTGAATGCTCCTCCCTGACCATGTGCGTCGTGTCAATCATATGAGCATGAGACCTTGAATTGTCCTAGTGGGTTGGTTAGCAATGAATCGACCGAAGTGGTTAACTATGTTGGTAACCCTTCTCATAGGCAAAACTTTGACCCTTTTTCCAATACTTACAATCCCGGTTTTAGGTTCCACCCGAACTTTTCTTACCGGAATAATAACCAAATGGGTCAACCCCAAGGACAAAGACAACCCCAACCACCTCCACCACAAGCTCCCCAAAAGCCTAACCTAGAGTCCATGATACAAGCTTTGATGTTGTCTCAACAACAGCATCAACAACGGCAACTTGAGCATCAACAAAGACAAGATGAGGTGATTAAGGCCTTAGCTACTAAAGTTGACCTTATGAGCACCCACACTCAAATGCTTGAGAATCAAATTGCCATTCAAGCTGGTACCTCCACTACCCCTCCGGGAATGCTTCCCGGAAAGCCCGAACCTAACCCTAAGGAGCATTGTAATGCCATTATTTTGAGGAGTGGGACACAATATGAGGGACCTAGCGTGCCAAATGCCAAGCATGGGGGAGTAGTGGTTGAGAAAGAGGTTGAGAGGCCTAGTGAGAATGTTATTGGTTTTCAAAGAGAGAAAGACCTTGAGAGTGAGCATTCAAAAGAGAACACCGAAACCCGACCTTCATCTCCACCTAGAGTTTACAAACCACCGTTACCCTTTCCTCAAAGATATGCTAAGGCTAAATTTGATGCAAAATTCGGCAAGTTCTTTAATATGTTAAAGCAATTGAATGTAAATGTGTCGTTTTTGGATGTTTTATCTCAAATGCCTTTGTATGCAAAGTTTTTGAAAGAAATCCTCTCTAAAAAGAGGAAAATTGATGAAATTGAGGAAGTTGCTTTGACTGAAGAATGTAGTTCCGTGGTTCTTAACAAGCTTACTCCTAAGCTTAAGGACCCGGGAAGCTTTAGTATTCCATGTGGCCTAGGTAGCTTAACCGTTGACCGAGCTTTGTGTGATGTGGGCTCTAGTGTAAGCTTAATGCCCTATTCTTTGTATGAAAGGTTGAACCTAGGAGAGTTGAGACCAACTACCATGTCATTGCAAATGGCGGATCGTTCTATCAAGTACCCTAAGGGTATTTTGGAGGATTTTCCCGTTAAGGTGGGTGATTGATATGTGCCGATTGATTTTGTCATCCTTGATATGCCTGAAGATTCCCGTACCCAAATCATTTTGGGGAGACCTTTTCTTGCTACCGTAGGGTGTGTCATAGATGTACAATGTGGAAAGATGAAGTTTAGGATAGGGGAACATGAACTTGAGTTTGATTTATTCCGTGATGTTTTGCCACGTGGCGTTTCCCCTTGCTTTGGTGTTGATGTGTTTGGTGAGAAGGATAAGAATGTTGATGGTTTGATTTGTGAAAAGAAAGATGATTGTGTGCATGTACTGGAGAGTGAAAAGCTTGAGAAATCTCGTGACCATTTTGTTGCAAATTCTTGTGGTTTATTTATTGATAAAGGCCATGAACTTGGCGATGCAAGGGTGGGAATAAAAGAAATTTTGCTCCCACCTAACATCATCAAGAACGTGCCTTATGCTATTAACAAGGGTACATTGGATGAGATTTTCAGGTTTGATGATGGAGATCCCTCCATTTTTGAAGGAGGTGATGAGTTTGACCCAAGCTGTGGGGTCAATTTGAAGATGTTTGGAGGTACTATGCAATGTGAAGTTCCAAAAGCCCTTGGCTATGGAGTTATGGACTATTCATCGGGTTGAAAGGTACCTTGTCCAGCTTAGGACATTAAACAAGCGCTTCTTGGGAGGCAACCCAAGCTTTTTCGATTTTATTTTCATTTTATTTTTTTATTTTTTTTAGGATTTTCTAAAATTTTTCCTTATTTTCCTTCTTTTTATTTTTTATTTTTCTAGATTTGTGTTTTCTTCCTTGCTTCTCGGGTGATGTTTCGCATTGCGGACAATGCTCGGTTCAAGCATGGAGGGATTTGTGTAAACTTTTTGTGGATATGTGTGTTTTGAGTCGTTTTTAACTTGTTTTGAGTCTTTTTCTTTTGTTTTGTTTTTATTTTCTTTGTTTTCTAGATTTGCTTGTAGTTTTTAATTTCTTCTTTCGTAGGTTGTTTTCGTTTTCTTATTTTCATTTTGAGTCTTGTAAAAAGTTTTTTTGAAAAAAAAAGAAAAAACTAGAAAATAGAGAAAAATTAAAAAAAAAACTGTTTGATATAAGATTTGGCGTGATAGTTTTCTTTTGACTTGATTTGATCCTGTATAGCCCGTTTGTGAAAGACTGTGAATTGACATGAGTTGTGAAGCTAATTGTTGTGAGAATTGTGCTAGGATAGTAAGACCGATTGCCTTTGTTTCTATTGTAAGAGTGAGTTGTGCATATGCATATCTTTTTAAACTAGGTAATGATTGTTGAGCGCTACCCGTGAGTCCACATAAGCCTTAAAGAAAAGACTAATAATTTTTATTAGTCTAATTTCCATGAGTGACTCACCATTGTGGCATCCTCCTTCATTTGCTTTGCATCTCCTTGAAATTGCTATGCGTTGTACATTGACAAGATGATAGAGGCATTAGGATTTGAACCCGCAAGCCTTGACCACCCGTTTACATCAGAATATCCTTAGTTAGCCCTTTCTTGCCTTGACTTTTTCTTTTCTTGAACCCATATTATGAGCCTTGGCCGATTATGTATTTCCTACCCTTAAGCCATTGCTTGAAATGTGTTGAGTATGAAGTTGGGTTGATTAAGGTTACTTTGGTGGTTTGGTTTGTGATGGGGAATTGGTTTGAGTTGTAAATATTGACTTGATTCCCCAAATTATGTACATTGAAGTTGTTGGGTATAGTTGGAACTTGCCTAGTGAGTTGTATATAAGTGTGAGTTTGTTTGTTTGTGTGTGTGTTTCATTCAATAAGAAAGAAAGGAAAAAAGAAAAAAAAAAGAAAAGTGTGAAAAAAAAGAAAAAAATCAGAGAATTCCGGAAAAAAGAAGAAAAAAAAGAAGAATAAAGTGTTTGACATTGTGTTTCTTTTGTTTTGAGGCAAGTTTCCAATTGTTTGTGGGGTTGATTAGGATTGATTTTAAGTGGTGAGAGTGTATTTATGTCAAATTGGTGCGAAATAATTTCAAGCTTTGGTTTTTAGCTCCACGATTCCCAAATATTATCCACTCCTTACCCTTAACCCTAGTCCCGTTACAACCCTTGAAAGTCCTCTTGATTGTCATTGTTGCTTTGCAAATTGCGGTGGAGAGTTGAGATTCTTAGCAAGTACGTGGTTGGTTGTGACTTTGGTTTGAGTATTTGAGCGAACTTTCAATGATTTTTTTTTATATTTAAACACATGAGAAGAGTGTTTCCACATTCCCAGAAAGTGAGTTTGCTCTTCATTCTTACCTAGTTTCATGCTTAACATGTGCCTTCTTATCTCATTCGGTGATTAAGGGTGATTGGTTGAACTTGATGAGTACCATTCTTGAATAATTTGTCTTCATTTACTTGTGTAAATTGACTTCTTTTTCACTCTTGGGTTGTACTTTAGATTAGATTGGGTTGATTGAATGTTCTATCATTGCCATCCTGCAGATTTGTAATTAAATAAAAATTTTCGTTTTCGTTAATTTTTACTTTTGAGTCTTTTTACTTTTGTTTTGAGTTTTTTGAGTCTTTTTGTCCCGTTTTCTTTTATTTTCTTTTATTTTCTTTTATTTTCTTTCTTTGCCTTTTCTTTTGAGTTTAGACTTGCTTAGGGACAAGCAAGGACTAAGCATGGGGGATTTTGATAAGTGCTTCTTGTATATATGAGAACTTGGTTGTTTTGATGAGAATTTGGGGAATATTTGATTTGATTATGTTATTTTATACCCGAATTTCCCATATTACACTTGGTTTGGAGTTTGGTGAGTTTTGTAGAGAATTTGTGAAGAATCGATGTAAACCGAGCCCAAAAAGTAAGTGTAGATCCAAGTTATGAGCTTAAAGGACCAAGAAGTGAGATGTTGGATCACCCAAGGCCCAAACAATGGCCCAAAGTACTCCTAGGCCTGACAAAGACAGTGGCACGGGTGGTGTCTGCAGTGGCACGGGTAGTGCCTATGACCAGAACGTGAAGAATTGTGTGCAGTGAAGCAACACGGGTAGTGCCTAGGGGGGCACGGTCCGTATCACTATGAGCACGGTCCGTGTCACCCCTGACACGGTCCGTGCCTCTCCTGTCTTTTCATTTTCGGCGGTTTTGAGTTGATATTTGCCTATATTATGCTTATTTCCGGCGGAGTTTAGGGAACAATCATTCCACCATCATCCATTTCATGCCCTAATCATATCATTCATCATCCATATTCCATTCCATCATTGAAGATTGAGAGAAGATTGAAGATCGAAGAGCAATTTGAACATACCTTGAAGTGGAGGAGCAAAAGTCCTCCATTGTTAATTCCTAGCAAGTTTGTTCTTCATTTGGGTTTATTTCTCAATCTCTCATAGATTTTCATATGCTTTCTAGAATAGATTTCAATTGCTTTGTAGTTTTAAACATGGATAGTGAGTAGTTCTTTTTAGTTTAGGGGATGAACCTTTGAAGTTGCTTGGTGAATTGACTTTGTTGGATTGAATTATCATGAATTTAGTTTGTTTCAATCTATTTGGTCTTTGAATTGAATTGTTATTGTTTTTGCTTGATCACCAATTGCATGTTAATAGGTTGTTGAATGAAGTACCGAAAGGAGAAGTTTGATTGCCCGAAAACCTAGATTGAACTAGTTAAAATTATCTAGACATAGAAGTTTTAACTAGGGTTCTTGAGATAATTAGAACTTTAACCTTGACCAAATCAAAATAACCACGAAAGTAGGTGCTTGGTTAGTCTTGGCAATTCGCTCTAGTGACAAAATCTCATTGCGAAGTATTCTATGCGATTATCGAACCTTGATTGTGCAAATTAATGAAATGAAAGTTCAATCCACATCGTTTATTCGTTATTTGACTTAGATTTCATCCCCTGAACGCCTTTTTACCTTGATTAAATCAGAATAGTTTAGTGAATATTCGTTTGTTTAGACCTTGATTGTGATTAGAATTAGATTTAGTTGATTCAAAACAAAAACCGGATCGACTTAGCGATCAACTAGGAGGCTAGTTCAGTGCGTTGAAAGGAAAAGTTCCTGTGGGAACGACCTTGATTTATGCTGCAATTTCACCCGTGCACTTGCGGCCTATCAGTATTTAATACAGAAATTGTATTCGCATACATTAAAATATTAATAAAAAATTATTTATTTCTCGATTTGTTGTCTTTATTTATTTTAGACTCTAAATTTGTGTTTACAAATACAAAATTGATTGAATTAACAGATATTGAAAAATGGAGGGAGTATATCGGTATGATAATATTAGTGCTTTAACTAATTTTCATTATCTCATAATATCTATTAATTTATAATTTCAGTAAAATATTAGTGATTACTTTACCAAATTACTTTTATTAATTGTTAGTTTTCACCCTTATAAGGGTTGTTTTTGTCTTTTGAAATTAAATTAACTTTCTTGATTTCTCCAAAATATTCAACGACACTTGGTATGGAACGGATGTAGTACTAGTAAGTTCCTCGTACAAAACTTTGAACGCAAAAACAAACTTGATAGATAATTACAACGAGATAGTTGACAACATGATCACCTTATCTAATGATGTAATAAGGTGAGAATGTCATGGACTAATATTTGAAATTTCCAATGAAGATAGATAATGTCTTAAATAGTTTGAGTCAAACTATTGTTATCAAATTCAATATGAATATTTTGAAAATCAACTTGCACGATTGTCTTGATACAATTCGACCTTGGCTTCAAACATAAAAACTAAAGTTGTCCCTAAATTAAAAGTTTAAGTTCAAATGAATCTTCCCCGCCACTCAAATAGTAAAACCATCTACTACTCCTAGCAAATGATTTTGATCCGTAAAAATTGAGTTGGACAAATCCACCTTAAGGTTGTTACTAAGACAACGCTTACAGGCTTGGCCTTCCAGGTGACATGGGGATCTCTTCCACCCTTAACACTGACGACATCTCTACTTATATTCAGAATGATGAGCCCAATTAGAATTCAAGGGCAAATATTTTTCAAGAAGGGTATGATGAAGAGGCATGAGGTCCCTATTACCCCCTCCTCCCACAAGCTAGAAGGGTCGTCTCACACCCCGTCTGGAGGTCCAGTTTACACTTAACTTGAAACCCTACAAGTTCGTCTCGGTCGTCCTTTGGATTGGCCTTGAGACCCTCCAATGGCGCGATAGCTTTCAACAACCCCGAGGGCTTTTGGTCATCTACATCCCGATGGTGTTTTGGTCTTTTGTCACCAAGGGATAGATCGTAGCTCATATGTAAAGCAAAGAAGCAACGAGCGACTCATCATTGGTCACGGTCGTAACCTCAAGAGTCATGCACGTCACCTCATCTCGGCCAGCATCGGTCACGGTCGTGACCCTAAAGGTCATGCTCGTAAACCTTCATTGCCATCTTGATCTTTTGCTTAGGTGTGGGCCATCCCCGCGACCACATCGGCCACGCTCATGACCCTTTTGACCGTGACCCTGCTCTGTTTTCACTTTTGTTCGAGGAGAAGACACGGGTCACGCCCGTGACTGCTGGTAAATGTCGAAAATTTTGTTGCTCTATCTCCTTCAAGTTTTTCCCCTTTTGTTGTAACTCTCCTTTGCCCCTCCCTTATGTTTTTGTAAAGCATTTCCATGAGGACATTGAATGTATTGTTTGGGTCCTTTTGTAAATTTTGGCCCCCATTGTATCTCTTCCCCCTCAGTGTTTATATCCATTTACATTAGGTATAAAGAGTTATTAATTTTGTCATTTGAACAAAGAAACCTTTCTCTCAAACTCTCTCTTAAGTCTTGTTCTTAATTTAACCCGAATCTTGATGGTGTTAGCAAGCTAAATCTATTATACAATTTGTCATGGGAAACCTTCATCAGCCCTTGGTGGGTTTGATAGTTTTTTAGCAGTGGAAGTGTTCTTTATCCCAAATCCATATTTTGTGTGGCTGAGATTTTCAGGGTTCGGTTGTGTTCATCTTCAATATCTCCATCATCTGGATCAACTCAAGCAACGAATCCCGCCACGATATGCTTCATTTATCCTACTTCAGCTTTAAACCTCTAATTATTTTACACATGTCCCAACGGATGATAAATGACCCTACTTAAAAACATCAAAGACACATCCGGTCCCTCGAGAAATGATCTTAATTAACAGCACCCAACCACCCCACCAACGCCATAATCTCCCACCTCTAGGGGCACCACCCAGCTGCCCCATCACCGCCATCTCCACCCACCTTCATCCTTACCATTTCTGAAGGATCTGGGTTAATAGATTAATCACGATTATCCAAAACCTTCGAGAGTTTTTTAAAGTCTGCATCAAGCGAAGTGATTGTAAGAAACATGTGACACAGAATTCCAGTATGTTTGCACACTCATACTATAGTTAGAGCACGCTCGAGGTTCTTCGAGCGTCGCCAGCAATCCGACAAATCGGACAATTGTATCATCAACGATTGGAGGCGGTTAATTATCAGACGATGGAGTGGAGCATCTGGGAGATTTTTTTGAATGGCGAGCGATATCCTTGCACTCGGAGTGGTTCGATTGGGCCTCCTTTACCGATTTGAAGACTCCGTCAGTGAGTTGAATGGGGTGAGTTCTTTTTGGAGAGTATTGTCTCTCTCCATGATTGCCGCAACAATCAATGCAACAGCAACAACCACCATTGATGGGATTGGAGTGCACATAAGAAATAGAAAGAGAAGCATATGAGAGACGGAGAGAAAGAATAGAGAAAATAGTGGAATACTGTTAGGAATTGGAAGAATTGGATTATCACAGTAGAATGTCACATTGATGATAATTTTGTCAATTCACATTAATTTTTTCACTATCTTTACCTGAAAAGTATGGATTTAATCCTTATTACAAATGTTAGGTGGATTATTTATTACTTGGGTTAAAGTTAAAGTAGAGTAAAGCTAATTTTCAAAATTTGATGGCTAAAATCTTATTTTCGCACAAACTCAAGGAGTAAAAACCTAATTAGTTTCATGATAAAGTGCAATAAAGTTAATGTTTTGGTATGAAGATAATAAACTTGCAAATTGTTTTTTGTTAACACCACATTTTAAGAAACAAATTCATAAGTATAAATTTTGACATTAGTCTAACAATTTGTCAATTTTTGTGTTCTTTTTCAAGAGTAAGATTAAGGTGCATAAATTTAGGCAAAACTTTTATTAAAGTACAAATTTTTTTTAAAAATTTATAAAATGCTATATCCGTCTCAAAATGATTGTTTATTTGACTAAACTTTAACCGTTGATTACTCATAAATTATAATGAACTACAATATGAAATTACCACCATTAAAAAGATATATTACTAAAAATACAACAATGTCAATGTTATATATTGATTCATTGTAATTTGTGAATAATTAACAATCAAAACTTAACCAAATAGACAAATATATTAAAACGAAGATAGTATATAACAAATATTCAATAAACACTTTACTTAATTTGTCCAAACCAAATAAAAGATTTCAAATTGTTTTGCTAAACTTTCACGACCGAAAATTTTCCAAACAATCTATTCAGACCGTACATTCTCAAACTACAATTTGTTAGATGCAGTGGAGAACATGCTCTCGATATTATGATTGTTTACCTACATATATTAAGTTGTTCACTCTTATTATTATAATTGTCCACTTACAAATATCTGAAGCATATGTTCTAGCTGCATGCATGTAATAATTACTCCCTCCGTTTCATATTAATTGTCTTAATTTTTGACTTTCATGATATTCAATGCACCCTGTGATTGATAATTTTTTACCTAATATGTTATTAATAATTACAATATTATACTTTTATAATAGTATTTTTTCGTTGCGAATATAATTATAACAATTTTATATAGCAATTCATTATATATATAAAATAAATTTATAATCAAAATTTTTAAAATTTGACTGCACAATTTTTGAAACGGAAATTAATATGAAATACTACTCCCTCCGTTCCATATTAACTGTCGTCTTTGGAAATTGTGCAGTCAAACTTCAAAAATTTTGACCTTAAATTTCTCAATATATTCAATGAATTGCTATATGAAATTACTATCATTAGATTCGTAACGAAAAATACTATCATACAAATATAATATTGTAATTGTTAATAACATATTATGAAAAAAATTATCAATCAAAGAGTGATATTGAAGACCGTGAAAGTCAAAATTATGACAATTAATATGGAACGGAGGGAGTAATAAAGAGAATATGGTTCAAGACCCTCAACCGACCAATCCTCTAAAAATTGAATTAAACCACACGACTTTACGAGGTTCCCTCCACAGGTGGCAAAAGAAGAGAGGAGTGAACATAAATCACCTGGCCCCACAAATCTATGTCCACTCATCACGGTCACGTGGCGCGAACCCTTTTAATCACACAAAACCTGATCGACGGCGCACATCAAAACCGTAGGGCAGTGCACCACCTAACCCCACCCCAACCTCTTTTCATTGTTTCATTAAACTCTCTCTCTCTCTCTCTCTCTCTCCTGTTTTCCAGAGACTTCGAAAATCCTCGGTGAGTTTCTCTCTCTGTAATTGCACTTTCGTGTTCGGAGTAACACAGATTCAATGTGAAAATCTGTTGAATCTCTGATTTTTGTCGCTGTGAATACTGGATAGTAAGTTTCGATTCTCATAATTTCTTGTTTATGGTGTTATTATCGTTTGTTTATCGAAGCTATGTTTCGTTTAGGGTGCGTTAGCGTTAGGGTTAAGGTTTGAATCTGGGTTGCCATTTTTATTGTTCGTCGTTTTCGCCGAATGTTAGAGTTTCCGTGGTGGAATTTTTCCCCATTCTGGTTATTCGGCACTTTATTGAAGCTTAACTGAACAAGTTTTTGATTTCCCTTGAAGACGAACCACACTTGATTTGCAAATTCTAATTTGAAAGTATCTTTTTGTTTCCCCTTTTTTTCCTGCACTTCGAGTCATTATAATTTGGAGCTTATTATTGGGCAAATTTGTGATACTGTAAAGATGCCTGTTTTAATTTGTACCTGGAATCACTGGATTCATGTTTGTATGTAAAGTTAACGTTTCTAGTCAGCCTAATGTTTATGTTTGATATTATTTACTATTGTCTGGCATTTTCTTCACAATGAGAACTTGGTTGGTACACAAAAGTACTTCCTTGAAGGTGAATAAGTGTAGCGATCATGATACAAACTCGCGCTCTTGGCCAAATATAATATACCTGTAGGTTATCAGCATTGACTATATCTACTCTTTCCTAGTAGTCTTCGAGTATTTTGGAGCTAAATAGAAAACTGATGGTGGTATTTTGGGACTAGATACCTAATTTAGTGGCAAGGAGGGATACATAAGGAAAACCCCTTAGTGGTAAAATGGGATTGACTGACATTGATATCTAGTGGTATACTTAACCAAGAACACTACAAACCTCTATTGAAGTTTGTGATGATTGTTCTTTTTCATTCTCGTGTTGGTGGGTGGATCGGTTGGTGTTGTTTTGAATAGCATGGGGTTATATTATGCTTATTCATGTATATTCCTTTTGAGGCCTTTATTTAAAAAAAAAACCACTGTCACCATTCAAACAGAAAGAGGAAAGGTTGGGGCTTAAGTTTAGCTGGCCCATTTATTGCGGGAAGGAATAAAAGAAAGGGGGGGGGGTTATTTGGGAAGGTGTAAGAGCGATTTGTATTGATCTAAATAGCATCGTTTGTATGAGAGCTGAGGTATGACCTGCTAGACAACCTCTTAATGATGTTGCTATACACTTATCCTTGTGCGTCTTTCTGATGTTCTCACCTATCTAACTATATGAAGGCCCTTTCATTTTTTATGTTTTCTATTAGCTGAAATGCTGAATGTGTTTCCATGTCCAGATTGTAAAGAAGCTCAAGGAAAATGACTAGACGGATTGACCGCACTATTTATGTTGGCAACCTCCCTGGTGACATCCGTGAGAGGGAAGTGGAGGATCTCTTTTATAAGGTCGGTTCTGTAATTCATAACCACTTTCATTAGAAAAAGTTAGTGCTTGCATATGAAAAGACTGGATGCCTGCATGTGCACTTGTTTATTACTTTACAGCATCTGTTGAAATTTCCAATCTATAGTGTTTGTATATCTGTTAAGTATAACTACCCATACAATTCTATGAAGTTGATCGCTGTAGATGTGAAAAGAATCAGATATGCTCTAGCTTCTATGTTTCGTTTAGTCCAGTAACTGTTTTGAATCAGTGGTTGAGTTGGGGAGTGCTTTTGAAACAAAGATTTTGTCTCTGTTATTCGGCATGTCTGCTGATGTTGGTGTGGCTTTATGTGACATTGGTTGCACCAAATACTCACTCAGTTTGCTTTATCTTTTCTTGTTGTGTATTGGGCAGTACTAAGATTTTTTTTTCTTTTTCTGCAGTATGGCCCAATTGTTGACATTGACTTGAAGATCCCACCAAGACCTCCAGGCTATGCGTTTGTTGAGGTGAGCTTGATCTGTAAAGAAATATGGAGGGCGGGGGGACTTAGGGGCGTGGGAGTCTGAGGAGTTTTGTCATTGAGCGTTGGGGTTTATTATTTGTCTCTTATAATTTGAACTTTTTGATGAGTTATTAATTGGACCTTTTCTTTTCAGTTTGAAGATGAACGAGATGCTGAAGATGCTGTACATGGTCGTAATGGCTATGACTTTGATGGCCATCGTCTGCGGGTTGGTCACACTCACATCTCTGTTGCTGTTATTTGCATTTCTTTTCTATCGTAACATGAGCTGTTCTAATATTTGTCATTGCTTTCACATATTAAACACTTGCATTTGTATGGTTGTAGGTGGAATTTGCTCGTGGTAGCCGAGGCTACTCTTCATCAGAGCGCCATAGCAGTTACAGTGGCAGCAGTTATCGGGGAGGAGCATCCAAGCATACTGACTATAGAGGTGACTTTAGTTTTCATGCGGGATTTTAATGATTATAATGAAAAATTGCTAATTCCTTGCATTGGTTTTTCTGCAGTTGTAGTCACCGGGTTGCCCTCATCTGCTTCTTGGCAAGATCTGAAGGTTAGTACATCAATCCTTTTAATGGCAGAAAGAATATATTTTACTAAAAGATTTAGATTTTGCGACCTCAGTGCAATGTGTATAGGGATCATGTTGAATTTACTTTCTTGAATTTGTCCTATTTATGGTATGCCCATTTTTTTTTTGCTTATGTGCATGTTATTTTTGAATCATGGATTAGGATCACATGAGACGAGCTGGTGAAGTCTGTTTCTCAGATGTCTTCAAGGATCGTCGACATGGAGGTAAGCTATAATGGAATTGGATGTCACTTGTCTTCAGTACTGTTTGATTACTTCTGTTGCTTTCTTTCTGTGTAATTATTAGATGTTGGCTTGTGTTAGTTGTAATGGACTATAGTAAAATGCATCATCAAACGTCATTTGCTTCTTTTCCATGGAGTAGTAGGTAGCGAACGGTTTTTAAATCTTGGGTCATTTGGGAACCAGTCTCTCTAAATTTTTGCAAGATTTAGGGGTAAGATGGCTACATCAGACCCCTCCATAGCCCGCCTGTGCGGGATTTCAGGGTATTTGTTTTGGTTTTTGGCTCGTGTTAGTATGCGATGTCAAATTATTGTGCTTCCGTTTTAGCTTTGTCTTGTCGCTCATTTGCTCTAGTGTTATACTCCTTCCGTTAAAACTTGGAAAATCCTTCTTATAGACGTTCCTTGAGTATTGTCTGTGCTCTGCTACCGAGTGAAAGAATATGACCCTTGCTTGAAAACGTGGAGAATACATAATAATAACTGATACAGCTTAAGTTAATTGTTTACCAATATTTGGCAAGTTCTTGAACACTGAGAAGTGCGCTGGTTGCAGTAGCACCTTACAGAAGCTGAGTATTGCCATCATGTTTGTTGATTATACTTGCTTCATTCAAACGCGCTTGAAATCTGGGTTGACATGCAAAGATTGAAAGCTGTATGTATATACTTGCGGCAGAAATCAGGAGTGGTGAGTGATGGTTGGATAATCCTTAGATTTCATGTGTGCATCGTCAGGTGTATGCATGTATGTGGGTGCAGGTTTCTATTTTTCTGTTGAATTTTATTCATACTGGTTGCTGTTGGACCGCCAATAATGTTGATCAATCAAACATTCACTTTGTTCTATATTTTGTTTCGGGGCATTGTGGGTGGGGGTGGGTCTGAATAGATATCAAGAAGCACATTCTACAAAGATCAAGCTGAATGATTCTGCATTTTTTGAGTTGTAGCATGTTTGTCTTTTCCACTTTGGGTGCCGTTGAGCCATTTTCTGTTTGTCAATTTGGGACACGCTGCTTGCTTTAGTATTCTTTTTAACCTTTTAAATAATGTGAGTACCCTCTTTTGCAGGCATGGTTGGCATTGTCGATTATGCTAACTACGAGGATATGAAACGTGCAGTAAGTGGTTTGATCTGTGCATATTGTTTTTGTGTATTCAATTTTTCTTCTGATTTTATTGCTAGAGTTATTTGCACAAGCATAACTTACTCATTCTGTATTGGCCACCTCTTCTCTTCATTGCAGATTAGGAAACTTGACGATACTGAGTTTCGTAACGCATTCTCCCGGGCTTATATTCGGGTATGTCTCAAATTGTGTTAACTGGCTGAAGATGGTTTTGTAAATCTTTGCAATTCCTGTCACCTCAATGCTCTCTCTGTATGTAGGTTAAGGAGTATTCGAGGAGCCCAAGCCCAGACAGGTCAAGAAGCAGAAGCAGAAGCAGAAGTTACAGTCGTGGGCGTAGTTATAGCCGAGATCGTAGCTACAGCCGAAGCCGAAGTCGCAGCTACAGGTGCGGTTAAGCGTTTTCCTCTGCTTGATTATGATTCTGTTCCATGGCTTTGGGGTGTTGGAATATAGTTTAATATAGTTTCCCGTGCAGTGCCTCCCCAGCAAGAAGAAGTTCTCGCCGCTCTCATTCTAGATCTCCTGTGAAGTCCCGTTCTAGATCTCATTCTCGCTCTGTATCTAGGTATGCTGTTGTTTCTCTTATTCTAATCTCCTGTGATTAGTGTCTTGGATACTTAGTTTTGTGCATGCCTATATCTTTGTGGGTGAGCTGGATATTTAGTCATCTCTGATAGACTTTTCATATTTGGTGAATTTGATTGGTGTAATTTATTGGTGATAAATAGCATATGGGTACGCGAAAACAGAAGTTTAGGAGATTGCTGATTTTGTATGAACTCCATACTGTTCAGTGTGTGGGCTTATGGTTGTTAATGAAGAAAGATAAGAGGCGAGTCAAAGGGATGCATCAATGTGTACAAGGTGCTTCGAAAGTTCCAGTTTGGGGTCTGTCAGTATTCTTGGTTGTTTGTCACTCAACATAGCAGTTCTCTTTGTGGCAGCAGAATTTTTAGGCACTCTATATTAGGTGTAGTCTAAACAAAACTTGCCAATGAATACAAGGGGGATGATGCCATGACAGTACCATGTTCAACATTTATTTTTTAATAAGGTGTAAATTTAACATCTGTATACCGTAAATCTAAAATAGTATGATGGGAACCCTTTTATATTCTTCGGTCAATGCAATGAACTGAATGAAATGATGGGTTTAATGAAAAGTCAGGGGAGCTGATCATAATATGGAGAGTTCAATCGGCAGTTCATCACCCAAAGTTCTGCATGTCCATTTGTATTGGCATCCACATTAGTGCAGGTTCTAATTGTGTGATATAGTTAAATCCTAATTTGATTTTAATACTGTCCTTGTTTCTGAAACCTTTACCACAATAGTTGAAGAATTTAAGTTAAATCTGCATAATTAGAACACCACCTGTGTCTTGCAAATGGTAATAGTTTATTGTTTGGTTTCGTTTGTGGTTAACAGTAAAAACAATTGAAACATATACTCCTTCCGTCCCAAATTATTTGTCCCCTTAGATTTAGCACACATTTTAAGGAAAATCAACAAATTAATCTTAATTAGCAATAAAATATTAATAATACCCTTAGTTTTGAATTCAAAACTACTATTTATACTTTTCCCTCCCATATTTAAATACTTTTAAAATTCAAATTAAGGGTATTTTAGTAAGTTCACTAAAATAAAAGTTTCCATTTTAGGAAAGTGGACATAATTTTGGGACATCTAGAAATGGAATAGTGGACAAATAATTTGGGACGGAGGGAGTATAACACTCTATTCTCCTTGTGATTAACAGGGAACCACACCATAAAATATTTAGCATCTAAATGCTTAATGTTAGAAAGTGATATGCTTTGAGTAAGATGTTTTTGAGTATATTAACATGATAATATTTTTGAAAAAGTTGTCATGATTCATGAGCTTAGTGGTTTCTGTGGGTGACCATCTATGTTGTGTCGCAACTTTATAATGATGACAAGTTGTATTTGTGTTGAGGGCGAAATAAGAATAATTAACTATAACATAAGTATAGGCTTTTTTCCTGTGAATATTTATGCTATATGTGTAATTTTGGAATCAGGAGTGTTTATTCTTCTGAAAATGAACATGTATCAGGCTGATACTGTTAATAATGAAAGTATAAATTTGAAACAATTACAAAATTGATTTTATGGTGTGGAACTGAGAAGAATAATTGCAGATATGTAAAGACTGAAAACTGAGAAGAATGATTGCAAACATGAGCATTTATCTTTGAAGCAATGAATGCAGTGTTATCTGAGACACATATACAATTTATTTTCATGTGAGCATTTATTTTAGCTTGATGAAGACTATTCTAGCACAATGTGGACAAAGTGGTCATTATTCAAGTCTTTAGTGAGTTGCTGATGTGGACAAGTCTTTGGTGATTGGAGCATCACACTCTAGGAGTAACATACACAATACTAGAAAGCAGCTGGGGTTGAATTCCCTTACATAATATACAGAGATTGTTGGATGTCTAGTCTTTTTTGTTTGCTTTTGTTATATTTCTTTTCATTACCTGGCGGTTTTTATCCCTGTCTTTTCATGCTCATTATTCATTTTTTTCTTGGAATTACTTTTATGGTTCCATGGCTGCATCAATGCCTTGTAGATTGTGAATTAGGCCTTCAGAAAGTAGAAGTTTGGTCCAACAATGTTGCTGACACCCTCAACTTTGAATAGTAATTCTACTCTACTGTGGAATAAAGAATTTGGATGGGTCAAAATGAGCAAATAATTGACATTTTGTTACAATGAACTTCTCTCTCAGTATGGTGATGATTGTGTTCAACTGTGCATATTGGTGGTCTTGAGAGGCGACGCCATTTTAGCATTTTGAAAATTCCTGCCAAGTAATTTTTAATGGGTTGGCACTTGACCAGATCCATGTTGTGGACTTTGAAAATGTTTCCAGGAAGCATGTGAATGGGGATTGTTGTCATATGTAATGGATTTTATTCAAACATCCTGAACATTTTGGGAAAATTTCATGCATATCATTTCAAAGCCCTTCGGTAGAAATATTTTATAAATGACTATTTTTGAGGTTTGGAATTGGGTACGTTGATCAATTTGTAATTGAACCAACTCATTGGCGATTCAGGAATACTACCAAGATAATTAGGGGTATCATCAACAGACTTGTAATACTGTAAAGTATTTTTGGACGGCTTTTGGTACCTTATTTGATACAATCTGACAACCTTTCTGGATGTGGTTTCATAACACTGGAAGTTTGTACGATACTCCCAATTTTAAGGGTTCAGACTTCAGATGATCGAGTTTTACATCAAAACATTTGAGGACGGTCAGTTGAAGGTACTTAGGGTAGTTTAATGGCCTGATTGAGTGATCGGGATCATCTAGTAGACTGTGGAGTGTAATTCTAGGACACCAAAATTGAGGTGTTTTGTAATGTACGCTTTATTTGGTTATCTTGATACTCATGGATCCTATCAGGTGCACACTTTGGTTTTCTCAGGACCTCATGTACCACATATGATAACTTGCATTTTAGAAATGTTGAGAACCATGTAAAATTGTTTGCATCCTAGGGTTCCTGAGATGTATAAAGTCCACAACTTTTAAAACCAGTTGTGTTCTTAGTTTCACCCTGGAGAATCCTGATGAGGCGATGACAGTAATGGCCACATCAGTGATATGTTCTCTCCATTCCCCCAAAGCTTTTCCCCCTCATAATTGTAGCAAATAGTCTCTTTGTCTTTGAAGGGTTTGAGTTTGTATATATGGCTAAAATTCCTCAGGTTACTCTGGTTGCCCTTCTATGCGGTCTTGTTATCGGATAGCCTTTATTTTGGTTATATGCACTTATACGGCATGATTAGGTTTAGGATCAATGTTTGTTGTAATGGACTAATTAATTAGTTGGTCTTAACTTTTTCAGCTTGTTAATTGCATTTCAATAGGACATGCAGCTTTGTCAATTTATTTGTTATGAACCGATTTCGAAACAATTGCTTGTGTGGAAATCTCATATAACTAGGCAATTTCGAAGCAGATTTTAAGAAAATTTCTGAAACCGCCTCATGATTGGAAAAATCACAATCGTCTGGTGATTTTTTTTTTTGGGCTTGATTGTGTGGAAGACAGCTGCGATTTTAGACCTGGCTTACTGAATGCCAATGTTTTGACGTGTTTATGAAGCTTATCTTTTTTGTTTTAGATCCAGCTCTTTGCGGCAGTCTGGGGATTGGACATAGGGGCTTGGATTTCTTGGCACATCGAACCATGCTCATATCCATCCAAAGCTGGACCTATTTTAGGACATTACAGCAAGACCCAGGTTGGCGTTGATTGTATTTTGGATGTGGACGTTATTTGCCAATGGGCTCTTGGGTGCGCAAGTGGAATTGCTGCCAATGATAAGGAAACTGTTTGATTGTTCACCAAACTGCTTTGTGTAGAAAAGTTGGATTTCAAACAGGAACTCTAGTAGGGACTGTGGATTTTTTTTGTAGGATTCTAATTACATACCATGAGTCTAGGGGAAATTATGGTTTCAGCCTTGACACCTCTCACTGGATTACATGGGATTCCACAGCCTGTGATGGCAAAGGATCTGATTTTTTTATGGTAAGGTTGGGCAAGTATTTCAGATCCCCATGGAGGACCAGGTCTGAAAATCATTACCATTGCTTATGTAGCATGGATCGAAGATTGTTTCGTGCATGTTGCTAGCCATGTGGACCTCAAGTTTGCAAGTAAGATATTAATCGGCCATCTCTTTTTGTTTTCTTTTTCTTTTTTCCTTTTTTCTTCTCCCCAGGTCGCCGTCGAGGTCAAGATCTCCTGTAAAATCTCCTGCACGCCGCAGTGTTAGCCGTAGTCAGTCTCGTTCTCGTTCACCGGCGGTATTTTATCACAATCTGCTATTAAATTACCGTTCCAAATTGTTTCAGAAGTTGCTTTTTTCAGCGACTAATCATGACAATCGTGTGATTTGCAGGCGAGATCTGAAAGGAGCCGTTCTGCCAACTCCCAGGAGCAGTATTGAATATAGAAAAACTATTGCTGGAGACTCTCATCGGAAAATGATCTTTGATTGTTGTCTTTACTCTTTAGGGTATAAATGGTTCATGTTGGTTGATAATCCAGATATAGTGTTGAACAGCATCTGTCAGAGGTTAGGTTGATAATATGGAGTTTCAGATTAGATCCTGTAACATTTTGAGCTTAGATTCACCTCATCACATACGATACTCATTCTGAACATTTCAGCTATGTTTTGGAATCTGTTAGATGGTTTACATCTCAATTATGTGTTGGATTCAGAGGATTGAGACCTCAAGCTTCATGTTAATCTTTGTTTGACCTGTTTCATGGGATCTCTGCCATTAGGTTTTGCTGTGTTACAGACTTACGGGTTATATTTCACAAACTACTGATGTTGAAAGGTCTGAATCCTGTAGTGTCCTGTAGGTTGCGGCTGTTCTTTTTGTGAGTAAGGTTGTGTAGAGTGAATTTGGGTTGGAATGAATTTGGATATTCTATACTTAAATTTACCTAAAACCTTATATATATTCTGGTAAATTTTTCTGAGAAAAGAATGAGCAATGTGGCTGATGAAAGAATAACTTGTGAAGTGAAACCGTGAAGATGTTCTTTAGCTATGACAGTGTCATGTCATCATTAGCTCAAGTACTTGTAAAGTTTAGTTGTTTTTTCGGTGGTACGTAGAATTTTGGTCAAATAAAAATTGGATAGGTTTGAATATATGTATATGGAAATTGGTGGAAGTAGATGATTTTTTTTTTCAATATTGGGAAAGTTTAAGCGTGTTTAGTTAGGTTTAGGTAGAAAGGGTAAATCATTGCCAGTAGGTTTTCAGGTTATATTTGACAAACTACTGATATTGAAGGCTCCGAACCCTGTTGTGTATTGTTGGCCGTAGCTGTTCCTTTTGCGAGTAAGGTTGTGTAGAGTGAATTTGGGTTGGAATGATTTAGATACTCAATACTTAAATTAACCATGAATGTGTAGTTTTAGCTGTGACAGTGTCATGTCATCATAGCTCAAGTCCCTGTAAAGACTAGTCATGAAGGTTATGTCTTTTCAGTGGTATGTACTATGTAAAACTTAGGTGAACTAAAGTCGGATACATTTGAGGAGGTTTTGAGTATATTTAAGTAGAATTAGATAATAAATTTTTTAATGTTAGGAAAGTTTTGAAAGATGGGCCTAACCCATCATGGCACAAGGAAATTAGTCATCACCTCAAACTGTATCATTTACGATCAGTCCTTAGATCTATGCATAGCGCTTGGTAATGTTGACAACCTATTTAAGTAAACAGGGTACAGGTTAAGTTACAAACCGACAGCAAGTAAAACAATATTGTCCAAGTTTAAGTGACTAAAACCACACCAAACTTTGTAAATGGTGACGATAAACAAGTTATTCATTCGACCACAAAACGGGTTGAATGTTTTTGTACTGTTGAGATTCTAAGCCGAACCTAACCCAATTACTCAAATAAGTTTATCATATCAACCCCTTTAATTAAACAAATTGAAAACCCATGCCCAAACTGACTTTATTTCATGCCAATTTCGGATCATAATCGTGTCAGTCAGCTTCTAACAACTGTAGACTTCAGTACCTTTAGCAGGATTAATGGATTATAGTCTATAGACTCAAAAAAAAAAAAAAAAAACAGAAATGTTTTGAGGGGAAAAAGGCAGCATCTAGACTAAGGAAAATAAAACTCATTCAATGCAAAAAAATATGGGGAAAAAGTTTAAATATATAACAGAGAGTCTGATTCCCCAGTTCTGAAAACTCTCGGGCACCCAAGGTTCCAGCATGCACTGATTGTCTGATTATGATTTTCCAGGGCATTTCATCAAGGGGAGTATCTGTATGTCTCTTTCACACAACTACCCAAGCCCTATGCAACTTTAAAAATGTTTTCATCATTAACCATCCTCACATCACAGCAAATCAAGCTGCCAGAAGATCAAATTTCCCACATCCCTTTTGAGCACACATTTAACCCCTGGTGGGAATTCGGCATCGTTTTTCACAGTTATGCAATTTGTTTCGTTTTTCAGCAGTCTTTCATAGGCAGTTTGTAGACATCATAGGAGGACACCTCCCTCATGACCGGCTATTTGATGACCCACGTCGTTGTCGCCAACTTCCGGATCCAGAAGCCGGTGCATGGGAAGTTCGCCAACCAGAATCTCTCTCGAGTGGGTTCATCCGGAAATTGACCGGACAGTCTCTATCACGTGTCCGAAATCGCGGATTTTCAGCTTCCGGGTAGTTCTGACTGGAAGTAGCAGTTGGGAAGACACAAAAGCCGGCTGTCTGGTCAGATGATGTCAGCAAGGGTCCCACCGGTGGCAGCCCGCCTCGCTGACTGTTGGATCTTCTTGTGGTGGGAGGCACGGGTGGATGCATCGGTGGTGGTGGGGACGTGCTGGGTGGTTGAAAGTATGCCTGAAGAGCCTGTGCACGATCACGAGCCCGAGCAGCACTGCCTGGGTAAGGTGGACTCATCAAGGGGGGCGCTGAGCTGGCAAAACGAGCACCCGGACTGTGGCAACAATAATATAAATGGATCAGATAAAAACCGAGTCGAAATACATACAAAGATGAGCAGTACCAAAACCACAAGCTTTTCAATGAGGTGAAACTGCAGAAGCTTGTCAAATCTTGCACAACATTGACATGAGGATTCGTGACTAAGTGACGAATAATCTTAATTTAGAGAGAAAATAAACCCATTGCATGCAAAACACACAAGTACACAAACATGTACATTTGAAATACAAGCTTGCAAGTTCCTTTAACAGTTTAACATTCTATTCAGACTACAAACCAAAGAAAAAGAACTTAGAGCCAATGGACTTCCTCTACCTTCAAATTGGATAAGAAAAGCTTCTGGCAAATGTATAGCCTTGTTTAGCTTTACAAGATTTAGCTGAACCAAGCCAGGGCAACAATGTATCAAATCCTAACTGTGCAGATTTCCATGAAGAGACTGTACAACATTGACTCACAAATATGAAGATAACCATCCCACACAACTTGGCATATGGCAGCACCGGTTATATTTTGACAAACCAAATGCCAGATTTCACGGACCTATAGCCTTCAAAGATCTAACTCAACTGAAAATTTCTATTACTTAAATTGGCAGGCCGAATTGTACATACCAAATATTAACATCATGCTTATTAAAATTGCTGACCTACACATACTGATCACTGATGTATACTTACCAAATATTAACATCATGCTTAATAAAATCGCTGAGCTACACATACTGATGTATACATCATCCTTATTTGACTCGACTAGGGGGCCCAAAAAGAAAACAGCAAGGTTTAAACGACCTCAATGAGAGGATGCTGGAAGCTGCTGTTTTCTCTGGTCTAGTTGCGCTGCTTTCTAAAGCAGCAAATACATAAAGCCAAAAGGAAGGACGCTTCATACCTTTGGCTTGCAATAGGCGGTGGGACAAAAGATCCTGATCTTGGCAAATCAGAATTGGGCTGAGAAGACCTTTGAGTCACTGGTGGAAGTGAGGGTTGATCAGGACCACCCAAATGGCTTCCATGTGCGGAGAAAGGCAGAGAATGATGCTCCCAATTGGGGTAATGGGGATCCATGGCAGCAAAAGCGTAAGTTGGCATTTCACTTGATTCAGATGGGACACTCCAGTGACTGCTAAAATTAGAGCCATCTGACACACTTCCAACAGAGCTCGAGGACGAGGAATGAACTGGTCCATAATACGCAACATATGGACATGGATGTGTGGAAGATGGGACTGCTGCATGTTCTGCAAAGATGGCATGTTGTCCCTGAAGATCATGATCTGCAGTAATGCATGAAGTCAAATTACCTTGGTTTCATAGTCGAAGTTCATGCAAATGGGATGTGAAATCAGAACTTACATGCAGTGGATGGGAACTCTCCATCCCTGCAAAACAGCGACAACCATTAGTGAATACAGTGAGTTCAGAGATTGCCAGGACCCAGAAAGGAGCCTAGCAAAGGGCTTCTTTACAAGGATCCTAACCACAATACTTATCAATTGACCCTAATTAGGTGCATGTTAGTTTCCTCTTTGTGAATTTTAGCATGTTTGCAGCACAAACGACATGTTTGATACCTAGTTGTCGAGGTATTAAACAACCTAAGCAGGCTGAGTAGGTTGCAGTGAGACAAAATATACTGAATGAAGAGAACCTACAGAAACCTCATTATTATGAAATCTGAACACTTGTAAACGTATACACTAGCAAGCTCAGATAGATGTAGGTGCTTACTCAAAAGATGAAGAAAGTCGGGGAAATGCAGTAATTGGACACCACTGGAGTCCAAAAGGCTGCAAGACAAGAACCAAATTAATGTTAGTGTCTATATATAAGAGGCGATCACACCACCATGTTCATATGATTGGCACAATGATAATTACATGAAAATGAATAAATATATAAACACACAGCCTGAAATTAGAGAGATGCCCAATAAACTGCATATACAGCACAGCTCATGAAAGTGGCAACATGCAAAAATGGGGGATTCTCCCTCTTAAAGGCATACTATGTTGCTTTAAAGATACAAACAAACCACACCCTCCCCAAACAGGAAAGTGTGGAAGGAGGGATGCTCAACTAGATGTTGATTAATTTTTACAGCAGACAATATGGTAATATTGAGCAGAAAAACATAAAGCCGGCCACAGTTGTAATTAAAATTTTGCTTGATGATTCATTGCGTGTTAGTTGTCTTTTACTAAGACATAAATGAGCATAACTGCATAAATGTACACAGTCCCCATTTAAAATCTTCCTGGCCACTTCTGATAACTCCTAGAAATTGTACATAAACAGATCCTTTGTGCTTTTGCCACCTTAACCCAGAAACAACAAAGGGAACTTCAACAATCTCAGCAACCAAGTTTTAAACAAGAATAATTACTTATAAGGGTATATTGTACTCTCTGAACTTCCTAGGATATATATGTAATATACACAATCATATAGACCACATTGGGGCCACAGATGCCAATCATAGTCAAACTGGAAAACTTTTCCATGAAAGAATGTTAAATGTATAACAACTTCCATCTTACGAAATCCAAGAGGCTATGGTCAATCTACCTCTGAAACAGCTTTCGGTGTTCTAAATATGCCCTTTAAAAATTAAATAACATAACATCAAAACAGGAAGCCTCATTGATTTTTGAAATGGCAATCATATCTAGAATGGTCTTGAGACATCCTAAACAGCTTTTTTTCTTATTTTGAAATTGTGTGTGTGTGGGGGGGGGGGGGGGTAGTTATCAAGCTAACATTTAATAACTTTTTTCATCAATAAGAGCATTTAATTTCATGCGGAGGAGATAAGGCCAAAATTCATATTTGAAACATATGTCTAAAGGAATCAATGAGCAGAAGGGATTCGTTGTCAGTTGTCAACATCTTGTAGATTTTGAAGTGAAATAAAAAACTGAAAAAGAATCAGCATTACGATGTCCTATAACATACATTGTAACCACTTTAAATGGTCCTAAATGATCTAAAAGATTTTTGCAGGTTAGGATTTAGGAAGAGAAAATTATCAGCCAATAGACCTGTATTAGGTTATCTTGAACGTCCCAAGAGAAGCTCTCACAGCTGTGCACTTGCAACTTGTGTTGATCTAAGTCACCCTCTAAACAAATTCATTGCAAATAATCCTCAAACTTTGGAAATTGAAGCATGACATTCCACTATGCTAAATAGGTATTAGTTACGGTAGTACACGATGCTTCATGGTAGCCTACTGTCACCGTTTGAAAGCTTCAAACATTATCCTGAAAATCATGCATGATAACTGAAGTCTTTTGGCTTTTGTAGATAATCTCATGCATGAGAGCTTGAGACATAATGACTTTTGTACTTGCCCCTTTTGTACATTAGTACATGGGTGGCACCCCTTGGTGTCTCTCTAATGCAACAATTTGATTAATTATCAAGAACAAGAACAGGAACAAGAACAAGAACAAGAAGATGATGAGATGATGATGGTGGTGGTGGTGGTGGTCGACCGGTGGTGTGATGGTGAAAAGTGATGGAAATAAAAAGAGAAGCGTAATTTGCTCTATAGTTCAAATCTCCAAATGTCACGTTCAACAATTCTTGCCACCATAATAACTTCAAAGATATCATCCAACAAACTTAATGGCCCAAGCATGGCAAAAATGACCATTGCAGTGACAAATATATAAATTCTAGATAATGACACAACATATCACTAAAAGCAAAACTAGATACTGTCACAAGAAAATGATGCTTACTGTTGTACCACTTAAAAAAGCAAAATATAAAATCCAATTTTGCATCTGTTCAAACATGAATAGATTAATCCACTCTCACTTCACTGCAATTTTCAAAATAGGGACAACCCACTATAACTTGCTTCACTGTCTAAATTTTGAAAGAATAAAAAGCTTTATTACCTTTTGAAAAAGCTACTTTGGGGAGTTTGGAAATTAGAGTTTAGATTGTAATGTACTATAAGCAAAATGCCTCAACTGTGCTCCACCTTTTTTTTATTATTATTAGAGCTAAAAAAACATCTTTTTAGTCCAGGATCCAATCAAACAATGTATTTGTAATTCAGGGGATCAAGTTCCCTACATCAGATCCATCTAAACCCCACTTAGGCATATGCTCAAAGTATCAGGATTATACAAATTTATCAATAATGATATAACAGACATTGAGACTTAAAGCCATAGATAGGATAATGTATAACATGAAGCAGGTTAGGATGCATTTGGATGTGCACTAATCAAACGACCACACTCTTCATACATGTAATAACCAGAAAATGTGTATATGTAATCATGAAAGAATATCAATTATCAAAGCACATCAAGATAGAAGTTTACCATCTCAGAGTAGCCTATGTCATAAAGATCCTCATCATGAGGCCAATCCTCGAAACTAATATCTGCAAATGGATTACACCCAGTTGCAAAAAGCCACTGGCCTTTCTCAATCTTTCGACAATTTGGGCATTGCATTGCTCCCTTCACATTAAACGCAGAACCAATGCAATCTGTCAAGAAAACCATGACTGTTTAGTAAGAGAAGGCTAATATGAAAACCATCAATGTAGAAATAGAAAAAATAAAAGTAACTAGAAGGAATGAAGGATAACAGGTATGGCAAGAAATGCATACCATAGACAAACAGAGAACTACCATGACCAAGACTTAAAACCCTAAAATAAACAAGAATTGAGCAAAACTTCAAACTCATCATCACAACACAATGAATAAATCAGATAAATATGGGCATTTGTCCCATAACAACATTATCAGTGGCAGATCTAGGAAGTTTGAATAAGGATGTCCATCTTAGAGCTTATCAATTTGTACTAACGTTATGGATTGAATATCACAGGCACCCACTTCTAAAATTTGAGGTACTTTTCATGCTTTATGAAAACCTGCCTTTTTTTTGTTTTAGTAAATGTGACAAACACAACTACTGCATTCTAACTGTACAGCTGCCCATTTGTCAAAAGCAAATTTTTGCATATGTTTCATCGATAAGTTGAAAGCTTATTTTTTGCTCGATTAGTTATAACAAACGACAACACATATGCATCATTTACAGTCCCAAGCATAACATATGGGATTAGCCAGCTCAAGCTTAATTACTAAAATACTCCTTTTCTTGCAAGCCACATGTCTGGCACTCTGGCCCACAGTAGACACCAACAGACTAATCAGAATATCAGATAGTAAAATAAGCCACTTGACTACAAACGCTAAACGACTAACAAACCAATGGAACCCCTCTCCCTGCAATAGACATAAAAAATCGGGAAAAAAGAAAGAAGAGTAAAGGCAAAAAACTTACCGCACAAAGAAAACATATTTGCCAGGCTTATACAAATTAGTAAATTACAGGCTTACAGCAGATAAAAATTGTAAAGTGCTCCCTCCATGCATTATATCCCACATATGTGTCTAGTGATGTCCAAACCAGAATTCTATTCAACTTCTAAATCAGTTCTCTCTTCACTCAACGCTCTGTGGATACATTCAAGTTGGAACTCCCACAAATGCGTACCACCTACTTAGTTCAGCCACACGCAGCAAGTTGACAACAACATTTAGGTGGCATTCATAAACAACATATGAGGCCAACAAGACATGTGACCACTAAAGCAACTGAAAAGTGCATGGCTAACATTATCATCCTGCAAAAACAATGTTTAGGACCTTAGGTATTAAGATAGTGATCCATGAAGGTACTGAGGGACATTGGATACAGAAGGAATTGCTCGTTTGGCATCAAAATGCGGCGCTGGTGTTTTTATGCAGAAAACTAGCAACATAACTAGTTTTTATCCAAAGAGAGCACTTGGTAGAATCCCATGAAATTTTTCTCGGGAAAATTGTTTGACTGTGAATAATGGGCCCCACATAAAACTTTCCCACCCATTAAAGCCAACCAAACATATGAAAATTTACCAACCTAACACTCCCTAAATGAAACAAGTACAATAAAAGAGAGCCCAATCAAGCAGTTCCAATTTTTAACATACCCCCCACCCCCTACCCCTCCCCCTCTTCGGCTCTTTCAAAAACACTGAAAGATACACAATCAAGAGATCGTATGCAACTTAACTGCTACATGCAATGAAGCTACAGCTAAATTGCCTAGTTTGAGACCCAACCACCCAAGCGAGATAGAAAACGGAAGCAACAACAGGTAAACCACCTGGATACCTCACAACACCAAACTTGCTCCTCTTATGACAGCAACACTAAAACCAATACTGCAGCAAAAAATATGTTATCCAAAGATCCGATGATGCACTCAACCTTCTAGGCATAATCACAAACCAATTGCATTATCAAATAAACAACAAAGTGGTCTTTGCAACAACAAGCAGAACCTAAAAAAACCTCCACACTGTATCTATCCACTTCATTGAAGATCAACCACTTCCTTTCTCAACTAAGAACCCATCTCAAATTAAAAAAAATCCAACGCGCAAAAACGCGCAAAGGGTTCCGGAAGCCTAAGCGTGGGCTCCAAGGCGAAGGTGCACGCCTTGTGGAGGCATGTCACACTTCATATGTATATATTTTCTTTGCATGAAAACTATTTCCACGTGAATGCACAATAGAAGAGTAGAAGTTGTGGGTGTTTATAGAGGCATTTTAGGGTTGAGGGGATCGAATTAGAAGGAAACAGAACAAAAAGAATCTTTTTTACATTTCTTTTTTCACTAGTGTGTCCATACTGTGTATAGTTGAAAAGGATTGTCTTTTCAACTTAGATTATAATGAACTAATGTATCATTAAACCTCCTCTGCTTCTTCTCCATGGAGTCGTAGGTAGCGAATGGTTTTTAAATATTGTCAATTGGAACCAGTCTCTCTAAATTGCAAAATTAAGGCAAGATTGCTACATGCAACCCCTCCATTCCTTGCCTTGGCAGAATTTCGGCATATTGGTTTTGATTTTTCATTTTCTTTTTGATCGGGGTCCAAAAGGCACACAAAAAACCCAACGCACCGGTTATAGGCTTCTTGGATGACCCTCGCCTCACCCTATGTGAGGCACCAAGGCCTAAGCCTTGCGGCTCACTGGGACTAGGCGTGCCTTTTGACACTAAAAAAGTCATGCATGCAATAGACGTACCAAGCTACAAGTTTGCAAAGCTTCTTGCATATGCATCGCAGGGGATGAAGCTGCAATTGGTTCAGGGGAGGTTTCTCAATCTTCCAATCTATGCTTCTAGTACACCATCCCCAAAACATGACCCTCTCACTACTTCCTTCCCTTTGTTCATCATTCATGACCCAATCTCTCACAAAATATCTTCTACATCCAGCAACTATTCAAATTCCATAAAGATCAATTCAGGCACAGCAGCATCATTCAGTTCATAAACCCACACGACAATCAGGTAACCCATTATCCTCCTAAATTACAACCTCTCAATAACAGCTGCTAATTGAATACACATCCAAACACAACTAATCTTGTTCAATTTCAATTTCAAATTCATCGTCATAGACACAAATCTAATTAGACGTTAATGAGTTCAAAACAACATACCGAGATGAAATTCATGGCCGCATCGGAGCTTTGCCCGGGATCTATCACCATTGTCCGTTACAGGATCGAGACAAATGGAACACGAAACATCAGACGGACTCACCGATTTTCCACCACCACCACCACCATCAACATCGGATTCATCAAACCCCATGATTTCCTTTTCCTTTTCTTTCACAGATTCCGACATACAAAAACCCTAACTCGTTCAAATTGAGCAAATTAAAATCGAACAAATCGAGATCCCTAACTCGTTCAAAACATCAAAGAAAGAGGATTATTGAGGGAAGTTATGATGAATTGGGGGAGAATAGAGATTAGGGATTTGGAAGAATGTGCGGTGAAGGGGAAGGTTGCAGGTAGAGAGAGAGATGAAAATGGGGGGCACAAAGAGAGTAGAGGGACGCCTCTCTCTCCCTCGCCTTGCCTTGCCTTCAGTTCTTCTCCTTCTCTCTTTCCTCGTCTCGTGATTAAGACCATCATGGCGTCATTAATGTCTATATCTAAATACAATTATTACGCTCCATTTTCAGATTTTTTGGGGTCATTCAATCTTTATTACAATAATCAAATTTTGGTCAACCATCTTTGAATTTTCACGCGACCCACTTCTTCCCACTACAGTCTTTGGTCTGTTCGTTTCACCATCCTGGTAAAAAAAAATTGAAATACTCCCACATTTTTTTTATCAATCATCTATGATTTTTAGTGTCATTTTTCAATAATTTTTTAATAAATAATATAATAATATTTTTTAAATAGTATTTTTTATTACGAATGTAATGATATTTATTTTGTATGATGAATCAGTATACAGATTAACACAATTTCCTATGCGTCAGATAGATAAAAACGGAGGGAGCTGAGTACTTCTTATTAAAATCTCAATTTTGATCTACAATCTTACGATTTCATGATTCAAAATCCTCGATGCGATCCTACTATATACATTTCGATCCATGATTCTATGCGGGTTAATTTCGATCCTACCTATCCTATGGACCTAAGTGGAACCTAATTCTAACAACCTTGAACACTACCCCTGCTTTCCATATTAATTGTTAAAATTTTAACTTTCACGGTTTTCAATGTTACTGTTTGATTGATAATTTCTTATATACTCCGTACTACGTAATATATTATTAACAATTGCAAATATTATACTTGATAATAGTTTTCATTCATTCTTTTATGCGTTAACACACCCAAACGCAACGCAACTTACCGCAACATAATGCAAATTACCATTACTTTTTAACTATTTCCACCGCAACTTAACGCAATCTAGCACAACTAATCGTAACGCAACGCAAACGTGACGCACAAAAGAATGGGATGTATCAACTCATTGTTATATTGAGAAATTTATGGTCAAAATTTTTAAAAATTTTCACGATTTTCAAAGATGACAATTAATATGGAACGGAGGGAATAATACGTTACTCCCTCCGTTCCATATTAACTGTTGTCTTTGAAAATTGTGCGGTCAAAGTTTAAAAATTTTGACCATAAATTTCTCAATATATACAATGAGTTGCTATATAAAATTACCACCATTAGATTCGTGACGAAAAATACTATCATAAAAGTATAATGTTGCAGTTGTTAATAATATATTATGTAAGAAATTATCAATCAAAGAGTAACATTGAAGACCGTGAAAGTCAAAATTATGACAATTAATATGGAACGGAAGGAGTATTAACAATTGTAATATTATATTTTTATGATAATATGTTTCATTATTAATTTAATGGTGGTAATTTAATGTAGGAACTCATTGTATATATTGACAAATTTGTGGTCAAATTTTTTAAAATTTGATTATATGATTTCCAAATGCGACAATTAATATGGAACAGGAGAGTATCTGAATCCCATGTTATTTGGCTATATACCTAACTTGAAAAAAATCAGGGCATGTTTGGTTCAATTAAAGAGGAATAGAATGAAATGACACTTGATATGTAGATGAATAAAATGGAACATGATTCTTTGACATCATGTGTTTGGTTGATTAATGGAATGAAATCAATATCATTGTTATTGTTTAATCTAAATATAGAAAGAAGTTAAATAATAAATAATAATATTATTATTGTCAACTTAATTTTTAATTTTTAATATTTTAACTTTATTACTATTTTAATTTTAATTTTATTATTTTTAATTATGGTTTTATTTTAATCATAATTTTTATTTTTATTGAAAATAGCTTCAAAAGTGAATTAAAGGAAAATATGCAAATAAAATTATTGGTATAATTTTTTTTTTTATTTTTTAAGATAAATATTGATATTTTAAGGAATGAGGTGTGAAACCTCCAAAAAAGGAGAGGTATCAAGTCTCCCTCAAATGGGGGAAACTTGATTCCTATGGATATAAAGTTTCATTCCTTAAATTTTCAACCAAATACAAAATAAAGGAACTTGATACTTTAGGTATGAAGTTTCATTCTACAGCCTCCAACCAAACACACCCTCAATATACCATGAATACACATTTACTATTTCAATTACATTTTGGTAATTTTGCTAAACTTAAAGGGGTTATATTCTAGGCTTTTTAGTTATTTTGTTTTCATTTTATTTTTATCAATATTAAAATTCTACATCCACTTTTACTATTCAAAATTATACATGGGGTATTATCCAAATGAAATTTAGCAAATACTCCCAAGTTGGGAGATTATTTTATGGTTTAATTATTGTATTTATTTATCCTTTATTTTAGTTCCTAATTTCAAAGTTTGGAACTTTGCACTTACTGTGTTACAAGTATTGTTCGTATAACATTTAAGATATTTGTCTATTGAAAGTTCATCCTAAACCCTTATTATTTTATTTAGTTTGTTCTTTGGAGGATTGATTTAAGTTTAATTTGGTGATTTATTGTCAAAATATTGGTTGGCAAGGTACTGGGAGGACGTGTAAATTTTAGAAAATTTTACAAAATATATAATAAATATACGTACTTCACATTACTCAAATTGCCAAAACTTTTAAAAAATTTATACTTTTTTATATTAAAGTTAATGCAAAACCACTTTCTTTTTCTTTATTACCTTTCTATAATAATACTCTATCACACAATATATTTAATGCGCGCAACGCGCGTTTTCTTCTGACTAGTATATTGAAAATTGGGGTGCAAAAGTTTGTCATGTACCCAAACTACGTGTCTCTATTTTAATTGAATATAATAGTTGTTGGAATTGTAAACAGTGATAAATAAATTTATTAATTATGGGTAAAAAAAAATAGACAATGGTTGAAATTATAGAATGGACAAATATTTTGAGACAAATAAATTAGGTAAAATGACAAATATTTTAGGATGGAGATAGTAGCATCACTACAAAAAAAAAGTGGGTTTTACCAACAGATTGCCAGCGACAGATATTGTATCTGTTGGTAAAAGTGTATTTTTACCAACAGATAAGTCATATGTTGATATTATTAAATATTTACCAACACTAATATTATCTGTTGGTAAAATAATTTTAATACCGACAGATAAAAATTTAACTGTTGGTAATATTTTAACAATACCAACACTTATATTATCTGTTGGTAAAAGAATTCTAATACCAACAGATAAAAATTTACTGTCGGTAATAATATGCACGTTTAAGCGCTACAATTTACAATAAAAAAAAAATAGGTCTAAAATAACTGATGCAATGACGCCCCACCCAGTCTCCTTTCCCAAGTCCAACTCAATTTTCCTGGGCTGAAAATCTGAACTGCCTTCCCACATAAACATCCGCCATACTTGCTTCTTCGATGGATGAAAATTGCGAAACTTCTCTCAAACCCTAATCTATAATTCGTGCTCTGCTTCTCTACTGTTGGTGCCATCCCCCGCGCGATATTAAGGTCGATTCTACCCAGATTTTCATCACTTGGTAAGTTGCTTGGTGTAATTTCCCCCTCACGTTTCACCCAAAAAGCTCTTCTATCAATTTGTTTCCCCTTTCATTTTCTTGATATTGGTTTCAGTTTTGGATGAGAGAATGACGTTCTGTCCAATTGATTGTAGAGTTTCTTGGGTGTTTTATTACCCTGCGTAGCATGTAGAAAATTCATATTTCTCAAATTGACATCGGGTACAACTATGTTGTTCAAGGGTTTTTAGGGTTTAGGGTTGGTTGAATGACACATATTCTTGATTGAATGACAGACATACGGGATACGGGATATCATATTGCTTACATTAAGTTTATTGGTAGTCTGAACCAAATAGGCAGAATCAAGATCAAAACCATTCCCATACCTCTTGAAATTATTCGTAGTCTATCCATTCCAACAAAATTGAACCTAACACTTTTGAATATTTTCCATTTAAATTTTGTCTCTGTGTTTTCCTGTCCAATTGTGCCATGATCTAGTGTGATACCCGTCCTGTAGTACTAATGTGATTGTTGGTGCGATTTAAATTTAGTTTGGGATGTGGATGAATGATGATGCCTCCCCCCTCTCCTTCTTTTGTTTCCTTCCCATGCAAAATTGATATGGCCAGTATATTATTTCTCACCAAGCCACCTTATGTTGGTAGGTAAATTATGCATATGCCAAAGTCTTTAATTCCACGATAAGAATTCATATGGTGATGTCATGAATTATAAGACATGGCCTTTCCCAAATATTATTGCCTTTAGTTTGCTAGGTGCAGTTGTAGTGATCATTGGGTTATATGCAATGTTATTGTTGTGGGGTAAATTTGAAGAGACCAAGGAAAAGCTGAACTCTATTCCTGGAGATTCTTCACATAAAACAGTAAAGGAAAAGATAAACAGTAAAGTTGATTTGGAACAGCCACTATTAATTATTTCAATTCCTCTAAATAGATGCTAGAATAGACCTTCATTAGAGGGGCACTAGGGGGTGTCTGCTTGAGTAATTAGTGATTACATTGCAGTTGATCAGTTCTACAATAACCCTTTGCTGATTGCTTGCATTTCTTCTGCCTTATCATAGAAGTAATGTCACCAGAAGTTGAGGTTGCTTTTGTACAATAGGGAGAATGGTAGCTGAGTTGAGTACACAAAACAGACACAAGTTATTATATTGTGTTGTTAAATTGTAAACACTGGATCTACTAGGATAAGGGTAAGGAGAGTATACCAAACAGACAAAAATTCAATCAATTGAATAAGAAAAAGCAGTATCTCATTTCTCCTCCTGGGTATTCCCCAATTTCAATTCTACAAAAATCCCAACCTCAAAAAATGGAAAAAAGACAACCTGGATTATTGAACACCCGTTTTCTATTCTAACTTGCAGCAACAAAAGTAGCCAGATTCAACAAACACAAGATTCCTTCATGAAAAGGCAAAAGTTGTTTTCTTATATCATTAATTAATTCCACTGGTTTATTTTGTTCATAAATAATTCCTTTTTTGTTAGAGGCAGAAAATACTTCAGTGCATACTACTCCATCCATAGAGGCTCGTGAAGAGGGTAGAGTACATGTCAATGTTGCTGACTCAGTCGACCATTTTGGTTCGAGTGGTAATTGGAAAACATATGTTATTTATATGTTGTGTGTTTTTTTTTTTTTAAATTTTCCCAGTATAACTTGGTTGATTGCTAATCACGTTCTTTCACATATTCAGGTGGTAGCAATTTTGACACATTAGAGCATGACCACAACAATGGTGATCAGGACACCCCAAGCGTAGAACAACCGCCACCGATAGGTTACAATGAAATCAATAGAAGGAGAGTTCGAGCTACGAAGCCTAAGAATGACAAGGGTCGGGGGCCAAATAAGTTAAAGGTTAACAAGAACCCTGTGTTTGTTGATGTTAATGACAACCTTCAACCTATAAGTGCGTCTGCAAGACAATTGTCTTCTTTAATTGGTGTACTTGCACGGGATCCTAGAAAATTTCCTCTAGATTGTTTGGACTAGAGAAAAATGGAAAAAGAAAGAAAAGATTCACTTTGGGAAGAGGTGAAGGTATGTGTGATGTTGGAATTTTTTTTTTCTTATTCTGTTATTATTATTATTTTGGTAAGGGAAGCAATATTCTAACACGAAGAAGAGAGGTAGTTTCTCTATAAATACCAAAACTATATTCTAGCTATAAGAAGGATCAAGTATGAAGAATATCAACTAATCTTCTAGTTATTTCACCCCATGTATTTTTTGTTTCACCATTTGTTAATGTATTTGTTCTCTTTATTTGTAGCTTTCATTTTGCTTTCCACAAGGAAAAGAGCCTTATCACTGGGTAATGGAGAAATTACATGCCTGTTGGAGAGCCTACAAATGTGACTTGAAAGTGTTCCACTTTGATGGTAAGAGTTATGATGATGCGAAGAATGCTAAGCCTAAAAATATACCTGAAACAACATGGGAGAATTTACTAGCCTTTTGGACATCTGAGAAGGGGAAGGTAAATGCTTCCAACTCTATTAGTCAATGTTTATATAAAAAGTTTTGTTATTTAGAAAATGACAATTTTATTTCATTAATTATGTTAATTAGGAACAGACTAGGAAAGGTACTGAAAATCGTGAAAACCTTAAAATGTGTCATCATGTGGGAACAAAGAGTTTTGCTCGTGTGTGTGCTGAGGAAGAGGTATTATTAATATTTGGTTGTTGATTTTTATCGTGATATGTATTTAAATAAACTATTAATTTGTATATGTATAACAGGAGAAAGGAAATAAGACGGATAAGCTTTCAATATGGGCGAAGACTCATAAACCAAAGAAAGAATCCAAGCTTGATGAGACGTCCACGATAAAAAAGGTAGTTGTATATCCTAGTTAAATTTTTGTTGCTTTGATTTTATATGATATATCTTAGTTAAATTTTTATTGCTTTGACTGCGTTATACTCAAATTAACTAGGATCCTCTATGACTACCTTAGAGTGCACTCTTATGAAACTCAACACCAAGAGCAGCTTCATGTCTTTTACTATAATACCAATAATGATAACAAACAATTTGATGGGACGGCTAGAAACTCTATCACCTTTCTAATATCCAACAAAAAGCAAGTCATGTTGATAATAATCTCAACCTAGGAGGGAATCAAATCCAAAGCACTTATCTGACACAAATGGAGCATATATAATTATTCTATGATGAATGGTTACAATATTGATAATAATGTAGTTCTCCAGGATGCTATTTGCCTATTAATTATTCTATGATGCATTGTTACAATATTGTTGTATTTATATGTGCTTGAGAGCTGACTTCATTGCTTGCAAGCAACCATAAATTTAGTATATCGTGATCAGTTAAATTTTTAATATGATGGTTTGTTGAACACTTTTTTTTCCCATGTCATCGATTGCTTCTACTATATTGCTCTTCTTGATTATTCGGGCACCATCATGTCCAACAACGATTTTCAAGTGAATTGTCAATAAAATGCAATTATTGACTTTATGTGTAATTTTGTATATTCAGCAACAAATTGAGACTGCTAGCCCAAGCTAAAGAAGGCGGAACTGATGGTGTTGTTCGAGATGAAATTTTCAAGAATGTGATAGGAGAGGATAAATATGGTTATGCAAAGACCTATGGTATAGAGGTCAAAGTCCCTCGTTCAAACTCTAAAAGATGTGCTTTAGAAGAAGAACGTGCTAAAAGGATGAAAGCTGAGCAAAAATATGAAGAAAGTGACAAGAAAGTTCAGACCTTGGAGAAGAAAGTGGATAATGTCACTCACTTGTTGAAATACATCTTAAAAAACAAGGTAATTTTTTGGTATATGAGTGCATTGTTGGGGATTTTCGTATACTATATTTAAATTTTACAATGGAGGCATAGAAGATTTATGTGTACATGCAAATCCTTCTGGCACAACCCACATAAGACAAAAACTATGTTGACTTTGTGAGATGGAATGGGGAGGATGGATGGCTGGGAAAGCTCTGGCGTGACTCTCAAGTGAGAAGTAGGTGGTGTTTTTTTTGTCTGTTTCTTTCTGGCACAACCCACAGGTTGTCTACAACTGTTAACATAGTTTATGGAGATAGATGTCTTACTATATTGGATACATGCATGTGTTAGTATTGATGCATCCCCCCTTGTTGGAAGTGGGATGGATTTTCTTGTTTGAGCCCCCATTTGGGGCTGTGAAGGTGTTTCAGTGTTATTCATAATGTGTTCCTCAGATTATGCCAAATTCCCAAAAGGCATATACCCTCTGCCAGCTCCCAAAAGGGAAGTATTCACCAAAATTAGGTGGGTATTATTATTATGAATTTACTTCTTGCAAATGTGCAGGAGATACCGGAAGATCTTCGCAATTTATTTGAAGATGATATCGATATCGATGGCGATGACGAGGGCGAGGGCGATGCCGATGCAGATTACGAAAATGACATCGTTGAAGAAAATGTAAACAGGGAACCCTAAATTTAGACTTGCATTTTCTTTACAATCTTATTCTTCAATACTAGCAACTACGATTTGAAGAACTATTTGGTTTCATTTTGATATTTTGCACTTCATTAAGTGAAATTTCAGTTTAGACATGATGTATTATTTTACTATTTTGGAACATCCAATGAATGAAATTTAAAGTTCTTCTGATATTGTAACTAAATTAAATGCTTGTGTACAACAGGTATAGTATATTGTAATGGCCTATTTATAAAGTGCATTAGACTATTTTACTATTCCCAACATATATCCATGTTTCAAAATTGCACAAATTGTATTACCAACAGATATATTTGTTGGACAATGTGTATGAAATTTGGCGGAAAATGTTTTACCAATAGATATATTTGTAGGACAATGTGCATGAAATTTGGCGGAAAATGTTTTACCAACAGATAATTTGTGTCGGTAATATTTTTACTACCTAGAAATACATTTTCCAACATTTACATTTGTTGGTATAGGCGACCTATCTCCGACAGATATTAACTGTTGGTATAAAATTCCCAATAACAACCGATCCAAACGGTTGGCATTAGTTAGCAATACCAACAGATTCCAATATCTGTCGGTAATACTTTTACAATCAGGTTTATTTCCAACAGGCTAGTGACAGATAATTATCTGTTGGTAAAACATTTTACCAACAGATATTACCCTTTTACCAACAGATAAGTCATGTTGGCAAAAGCCACTTTTTTTGTAGTGCATTTTAATTTCTTTTGATTATTGTTAAATCTCAAAATTCAAATGTCAAAATACCAAGTATAAAATTAGAACTCTATATAGTCGATAATCAATATCGTGTCCTTATATTTGTCATGAAAGTAACAATGTAAGAGTAATGGAAGTGAGAATAATAGGGGGAAAACAATAGAGACAAGAGATTGAAAGTGAAAAATATGATGATTTTATTTACGTTTTATAACTCATAATAGGTATTTATATTAGTTATATAATAATACTTTATATAGACTTTATATGGAAATAGAATTATCTCATATTGTATCATCCTAATATATAAATATACTCAAAAGATATTTAATTAGTATATGGATATTCACATATATATTATTCCATAACATTATTCTTTGAATGCCATTATCCCAAAAAAAATATGTCTCGTTAAAACCATAGTAGGAAAAAAAACCTAATAGGATAAAAATCGAGTGAAAGAAAAAAAGAGTGCACAATTCTTATGCGCAAACATAAGTTGCCTCGTTAAAACGTTTCCAAAATAAATCCAATGAGACAAAACCTTAGATAAGCGAAAAAGCGTACAACGCATATTCCTCCCCCTGATGTGAACATCAATTAAGATATTTGAGTTGATGTAATTCAGCTTCATGACTAACTTTTAAAACATTGAAATCAAAGGTGACTTGAAAAATGAATTCTCGCCAAAACTAATTAGTTGAATATCAAGTTTGGCATCCACATACCCAATATGTGATGAAGTGTTATGAGATTTAGATAGATATCCAACATGTGCATAGCAAGTGGAACTAAGTTTGACTTCATGAGGATAAAACATATCCATATATGTTGTACATTCAACGTAACGGGATAGGTTAAATCATATATGATTAGTAAGGTACATCAGTGTTTCAACGGTTTTCAAACAAAATATTTTAGGACTGAGGAATTTCTCATCATATTTTTGAGGTGGAAATGAGGTTTGTCTTCATATCAAAATTATCGTACCACTACAGGAGTACTTAAAATGAGTGTTTTTCCCATGCAAGATTATTTTAGCAATTTTGCAACATAAATTGATTTAAGCATGAAAGTTCATTCTCAAAGTGTGCAACTTGTAAATCAGGATAATAATAGATTTTATCAAAGTATTTCATTACAAATGCTTTTGTAAATTAAACCTCAACTTCTGAGACTCTTTGGGAATCCAAATCTTATTTAATTCATCATCAACATTCACGAGCAATTTAGATCTGAATCATTGAATAATTTCCTTTGATTGCGTCCCTATTGCTTTAATCATATAAATATATATCGACTGAGTAAATAATATTCTCAATAATTTTATTGTGTGCTTCCAACATTTTAAAACCTTAAGGGAGTTTTTTATAAACATCATTATCAAATTTGTCATAAGCTATAGTGACAGTTATAAGATGCATACTGAACTTTTCATACACCGTCAGATTTAATTTAATGAGTATCATGATGTAGTAGATTAAACTACGTGAAAGTATATTTCTCCATACTCGATTCCAAATTCTTTGAGAAACCAAATGCAACAAGTTGTTCCTTGTACCTTCTATTTTATAATAAAAAACTTAATTATATCCCATAGGCTTTACACCGGTAGTATTTGAATCTTTCCACATTGAGCAATTTTTCGTCGGTTGTATTACTCAACAATCATTAATTCATGATTCTCATTGTCATTCATAATAGTAAGTGCTACATTACAATTAGCTATTGTATCGATATGGATTTCATTTCGGTTCCACCTTATTCCTAGTCATGACATGATTATTTGTGATCGCATCAATTTTCGCAAATTTTAGGTATTTGAGTTTTTGGTACAACTTCCACAATTGTTATGTCCGAAGACTCTTCTAGAGTTAGTATTTCCTCATTTTGGTTATCATGGTTATTTGCTCCTTTTCTTTTTCCAATGATTTTTGTCATTAGAACCGACTAGTTGACCACACTTCATATGTGATCTAGAATCATTAACAATAATGCTTTGTCATACCGGGACATCAATTCTATTAGGAGCATGAGTGGTAGGGACATAGGATTTAATGATTCTTTGTTGGATAGTAAAATATTTGGCAGTAATTCGCTCAAATTTGTAGACAAATTATATTTTGAACTTCAGTTCACATTGCCTTGTATGAGGAATCGCTCCAACTTATTTCCTTGTCCAATTGCATATTTCCTTCCCCTAATGTGGAAAAATCGTGTCATCATAAGAGGCAAATAGTGTCATTAATATATCTCCAATGAATTGTTCTATATATTTAATTATGGATAGAGATTCATATGCAACATATATTCTATACTTCCTTCGGGCTCCCATCTTAGTGCGTTATTATGGAACATACATATCACACACAAAAAATTCAGAGATGGAAAATATTTGGTTCATGACCAAAAACTAATTGTAGGGAGAAATAAGTATTCATGATAATCTCTTAGCCTTATTTGGATCAGTGACTAAAATAAGAAAAGACTTCTCGGATTTGAAGCGTTGACTTAAGCCTACTTCTTAAGGGAGAACTGAACGACTTGCATAGATTCATATTGACTTACTGAGAAGAGTAACATGTCCCCAAACGATTATAGTAAGCTTTGTTTTTAAAAGTAGTATCAATTATAAACTCAACATCTCATATAACAATTATTCTAAAGAAGCATTTTACGTGTGAACATTTGACACAAGGTGGTCAACCTCTATTTCAGTTGACATACAAAATTATCAAAGCTTTAGATAAAAATTCACCATCATTGTCGAGTCAAAGTTTCCAGATTGATTAATTTGAAAAATGTGTTCGTAACTTAATCAATTGAGTAAACTATCTTGCAAACGCTAAGTTGCAAGTTGACAATAAGCATACAAGTGAATGTCTTGTTGATGAATCAATTAAAAACATAAGATATTTAAAGGGTTAATATGGTGGTTCTCTAGGACCACAACTGTAATAACCCACCCCAAAATCATGTTTAATTACTTATTAATCACAGTAATTATCTAAATCGCGTTATAATTTTTTTCGCGTTTATTTTATTATTTATCAACGTACTCGTTTATTTATAGTTATCGGTGACAAGTCTCGCGCAGGAGATGGCTAAGGTGCCGAATTATCGGTTTAAAAGTTACTTTACATATTCGTTCAATAAGTTAAAGTATTTCAGTTTATACGTTTTACGTTATAAATTTATTTACCGAGAATCGGTTACGAATTACTTGTTCCGATTTATATATATATTTTACCGTTCCAATTTTAATTTCTTACATTTTAATCCCTTACATAATTTCAAGAGGTAATTTTCCACCTTATTATTTTAATTCAAGTGTCATTGTATTATATTTTTATGTTACCCAATTATTATCGATATATTTTATTTCCTACAAAAACCCGATATTTCAAGTTACTACCTCGATTACCATTTAATTACTCCTAATGTTATCATCCTATTATTATTTTTAATTAAGGTTTTAATCTCATTTATTGTTAGCATTGGTAATTGGATGATAGTTTTAAGTGTGTTTTAAATGTTTAGTAGAAGGGGGTCTCAATACACCTCACTTCTTTTCAAATTTGAATCAAACTAATTACTTTTAATTTATTTACTCAAAACTAATTTATTAAAGTTGTATTTTCAGATTTTAATTAAGTTAGTATTGGTGTTTTAAATTAAGTGAGGGAGTATACAATAGTAGTAGTAGAAGTGGGAGGCTCTTTTTAACTCAATTCAACACCCATCTCATTTTCTCTCACTACACTCTCAAACTCTCAAACTCCTCCCTCTCCCTCCTCTTGGTGTCCACTCCCAGCCAGCTCCGGCCAGTTTCCGGCCACTTTTCCGGCCAGCCGGCGGCGGTTTCCGACGCAGTGCATCCCCCTCCTCCTCTCTCTTGTGTTTTCATCCATTTTTAACTCCAAGGGTAATCTCTCAAACCCCACTTCAATTTCTTTCAAACCTAATCTGAAATTCTATGTTTAATTTATGTTTCTTTGGTGAATTCCATCTCTTTTACTCTCTTTATTCATGAATTCAAGTATATAATTGTTGTGGTTAAGTTAGGGTTTGAGTTTCAAGTTTATGCATGTGTGTTTGGATGAGTTTTTGAGAGGTTCTTGTTGAATTCATGGTGGATGATGAATTAGTGTTGATGCATGTGGATTTCTTGTGAGTTTTTATGTGTTTAAGGGCTGAGATATTGTTGTGAGTTTATGAATTAAGAGTTATCATGCTTAATTTGGGTGAATTTGTGAGTTTTGGAACAAGAGTTCAAGAGTGTGTTTATTATGTGAAGTTAATGTTTAATCCATGGATGCATGTGGTTTTCAAGGCCTTTGATGAAGAGTTTTTCATGGTTTATATTCTGGAAATATGGTGGATTAAGGTTAGATGAAATTTGGTTAAGTTTTAATATGATTAAGAGTGGGAAAATCCAATTAAAAGATGAGTTTTAGGTGTTTTAGCTACTGTTTTCAATTCTGGAAATTTACAGAATTATAAAAGTGAGATTTTTGCCCAAATTTATACTCCATTGGATAGCTTAAGGTGTTAGCAAACCATAGGCTTTGGAATTTCGACTTTCCGACATGTATAGCCCGAGTTCTGACCAAAACCGTAACCTCACGTTTTTAAATACGAATTCTGAGTCAGTGTTTTGAGGGCTGTTTTTCGTCCTTTTGGAGACCTCTTTGGTTTTTATGGTAAACATGAAAGTTTTAGGCCATGTAGCAAGATTTCCGGAAAGGTATGGTTCTTTGTCATCCGATATCGGGAGTGTGAGTTACGACCCCGGGAAACCGGGCTGTCCAGAATGGTTTTCTGCTCAAAATAACCTTTGTAAATTATTAGCTTTTGGGCCTCAAATCAACCCAATGAGGGGTTCTAGGTATAAATGAGTCATGGATATATATTGTCATTATAGAGTTATGTGTTTAAGGCTAAGTGTACCATCTTGGAGTCCTAAGTAAGTCTTATGTATACTCTTCAAGAGCTAATGTGTTAGTAAGTCCTTATTTCCTATATTTCTTTAAGTATCGTGTTCATTATCTTTGCTCTAGCTAAAAGCTCTTTCTAGCTTGATAATCTCTAATGTTATCCAATTCATTCCTCATTTCATCACTCATTTCATAGTTCATTAATCCAAGCTTGCTTTTATTCACATTTGGACATGTATATCTTGCTCCATTCCGTCTTTTCATTCCATATCGTATTATCAAACCATATTTGAACTCATTATTTTCGCATCCGAGCTTCCAATTTATAATCATCCTATTCCTCATTGATTCAAGCCTATTCTCTTGTATTCAAGTCCTTTTATTTGAATCACCTTTTACATCATACTTCTCATGTATTTTCGACCCGAAAAGCTTAAAGTTTCATATATTCAGCTTCTGTCCGGGCCCATTTTGGGGCCCTTCCACTCATTTTTAGCTTCTGGTTCTGTTGACAAAGTTGTAGATTATGATTTTCTCTATTCCGAGATGTACTCTTTTACTTTGTTTCGATTTTCCTAACTCAAGTTATGCTATAAACACTATTTTACTATAACCTGAAATTTTATTCTCAAAAAGTTACTTCATGTTAATTATTAAGTTTCTAAACTTATAAATCTAATTTAGAACTTTATTCGGTTCTTCGTTTCTACTTATTCTTATCTTAGTTGACAAGTTCCCAAAGCCGTCTCCAAGCCGAGCTGCGCCGCCAAAGACTTTAGCGTTCCAAGGTACGCAAATTGTCCAGCTTTTACGTTTAAGTTATACTCATAGTTCATGTATTTCATGCTATGTCAAGTTCCATGAATTTCAATATCTTTACATCTTTTAGTGGACCCGCATTTTATGCTTATGATAACATCCATGTTTTAGCACTCCTGATCAGAGTGCCTTGACCTGGCCAGTGTCGACTGTTTAACAGTCAATCATTCCAAGTATAGATCAACTTGGGCATACGCGTGTGTGAGGTGCTTGCACCGATCGTAAGGGTCCCACTTACTCTCTATTTTCATGAATTTATGTTTATGTTCACGTCGTTCAAGTCCTTTTTTTTTACCCCTTCCCCGTTTTCGAAATGATTTTAAATGCCGGCACTAAAACCGTTTTCGAACGGTTTACGTGCTGGAGGTTTACGTACTGAGTGTCTCCCCACTCACCTTTGCGTGTTTTAATGTTTTGTTTTAGGAGGTTCGAGCTCCCAAGGCAAGGATAAGGCGATTCTGAAGTAGTTCAAGGCTATCGAGGTAGTTCTCCATGGAGTCCATCAGTAGTCAAGGACAAGCAAGATTTCTTATCGGAGTTGTTTAGTTTAAGTTATGTTCAAGTTGTTGTACTTTATCCAAAGATTGTATAAGTTTATGTGAAGGTTGTTAAGTTGGTTTGTGGTTTTGGAAGTTCTTTGATGTGGTTGCCTTGTCTCTTTTGGGAGACGGCGGTAATGCTTCGACCTAAGGTGTTCCGCTGCGCTAATCGCGGGCTTAGGGTCTTTAAGTGGAGTTTAACCCCGTGATTAAGGTGGGGGCGTTACAGTTGTGGTATCAGAGCCCAGGTTTTGGTTGAGTATTTGGGAATTATAGGATTTCTTAAGTTATGGATCCTCCCTTAAGGAGAAAGATAGGCATGTGAGTACAAGCCTTTACATGATGAGTATGAGTATGTTAGGTGATATGTTGGGAATTGTTGGTGAGCTTGAAGCTCTATATATTGGGTTAGTATGTAAATCGTGCTTCCGTGCAGGTTTTCAAGACTTTGTAAATTTGGGAGTAGTTCTAATTACAGGGGAGGTGCTGCCGAAATTCTCCCAGGATTTTAAGAAAGTTTTAGTCAAAATCCGTAAGGGGGAAACTAGGTAAAATGAGTTGAGCCTAGTAATATATGTAAGAAGAGTAATGAATACCATAGGAAGAGTTTGAAGTTCGTCAAGAAATTTCCTCAAAGTCTTTGGGAGTTATCGAAAAGCTTATAAAGTGAGTCCCAAGTGGGACCATGGCATGAGTTATAAATGATAAGTGTGGACGAAAAGTGTTAAGGTAGTCCAAAAAGGGACTAAGTTTATGAGGTCTAGAATTGTCAAGCAAGTCTAAGGCAATTACCAAAGATGAAATGAGAGCTTCTTAAATCGCTTATAAGAGGTTATCTTGGTTGAGTCTCGAACCTTTTCGCAAAGTTGTTCCTTTTAATTGCATTTAGCTGTTTATTTTGGCCTTGATGAGATCTTAAAATCTTGCTTTGTATTTTATGTATGGTATAGATGGATAACGATGGTAACCCCCTCCGAATCTGTTCGCAATGTTTATGGACCCGCCACCAACGTTCACGCCCATCTTAAGGCGTTGCAAAATGTTCTCGATGCACATTGCGCTGCAAATCCCAAGTCCGAATATCACGATGACGTCTGCCGAGCCCGATGTCTTTTAGCGACTCTTCCCCACGTGAGCCCGTGGGATGATATCCGAGACCGGTACCGCTTATACGGGGAGAACCCGGACGCCACGCATGGTGTGTTAACTACATAGGGGCTTGGAACCAGATTGTCATGGAGATAATGATCACGCAGGCTGCACAATCTTTGGGTCTTCACGTCAGCAAGTTAGGACCCTACCTTCACGAGGTGATAGGTTTACCGGCGCCTACCAACGCGGGAAAAGCCCCGGCTCACGTGTTCGCTCCCCCGGCGGATGAAGTCCGTCTACACTTCTCACCATACCTCATCGGACGTTCAATCGTCCCGAATCGATCGTCTCATGGGGAGTCTACGCCTACCGCTCAACTAGCTGGAAATGAAGAAGAAGATCCTAGTATGGATCTAGATCAACACGAGGTGTGCCCCGAGCAGATCAAAGGATGTGAAGCAGGTACGTCTACACCTGCCGCCCCGACGGAGAACGATTTCGATTGGACCGCTTTAGGGCCCAGGATTCGGCACACCCCACGCAAGAGCGCTCGTCCTCTACGACTTCGACGTGTGGAAGAGGATGGGGATCAAGAACAAGAGGGGTCTAATTCCCATGTTTAGTGATAGCCATCGGTAGTCGACCGTTGTGCAGGATTAGCAAGGCGCCGACCATAGATATAGGCTAGATGACAGTCAGTACACCATGGGTGACTAGGTTCTTGCTTTTGGGTCATCAGTGTAATTAGCCAAACAATGCTTATTTTGTAATCTCCCTATGAGTATTTTGTGGATGGGAGCATGGATTTGTAATTCAAGGGATGAAAAACATGATGCCTTAGTTTTTGTTTTTTTTCGCATGTATTAGGATTGGAAGTGGAGATAAAACTCTATGACAATCACAAGTGGAATTGCTATCTTTATTTTATGAATATGGATGGATGTTACGGTATTTATGGATTTATATGTATTATGGATTCTGCAGTTTACAGTATATTGGGATTGTGGGAATTCTCTTGAGATTTTAATTATGCAAGTATATATGTTTTTGGTTGATACCTAAGATTTGACCAAGGGATCAAGGTTCTATGCGGGAGCATTTGATTAAAATTTGGGTTTTACGAAAAAAAAGGGGGCTATAAAATAGGGGGATAATGCTAAGTTATGTGGTTAATAAGATATTTTGTTGTAATATTGTAGCATGTCGCAAAGTTCAAGAAATACGCCATCGCAGGAAGAACCCGGAAACGGGACCGCTGAGGGGAATCTTTTAGAACTGCAGGGACCTCAATTGAACCCAGGGATGGTTAACCCCTCTGAGTCTTCTCTAGGATCTGTTCCTTTTAATCAGCCCCAACACCCTGACCCCTTTGGGATGTTGATGCAAGAGTTGTTTAGGCGCATACCCTTTCCACCTACTGCCAAGTAGAGGCAAGAGAAGAGAATTATCTTGATAGGGTAGCAGAAGGAACCCTCTTTACAAAGGGGGCTATGACCCTGTAGCGCTAGAAGAATGGATTCGTGAATTCGAAAAGATCTTTGAAGTGGTCGAGGTACCGGAAGATAAGAAGCTAGCCATAGGCACCTACTATCTGAAGGGAGAAGCGGATATTTGGTGGGGAACCATCAAGGATAAGTATCAAGGGACCGCGAAGTCTTGGAGTGACTTCCTAAGCGATTTACGAGCTCAGTTTTACCCTACCTCTCTTAGGCGTCAGAAAGAGAAGGAATTCCTAGAGTGGAGTATGCTTAACAAAGATATATCAGTAGTGCAGTACACCGCCAAGTTCAACGAGCTATCCCGATTCGCCCCAGAATATGTTGCATCGGAGAGGTTGAAGTTAACCCGATATGAGGGAGGCCTAGCGCCATATATTCGTAGTCAGTTATCCTCCCACGACTTCCGAACCATGCAGGAAATGTACGAGAGAGCTGCAGAGGTAGAACGAGTAAGAAAGGAGCTGAGAGCTCTAAACCCTGGAAACCAAGGAAATGCCAAAAGAAGGTGGAACGACAGAGGAGCATCAAGTGCCTCGAATGTGGGAAGCAACCCAGCCAAGAGGCCAGTGCCTCCGGCCCCAAGAAACCAAGCAGCTCCTGTCAACATTAGGGAACCCTGCAAGAAATGTGGTAGGACCAACCACACTACTGCCCAGTGTCGGGTAGGTACGGGGAACTGCTTATGGTGTGGAGCCCCGGATCATAAAGCTGCAGAATGTCCAAAGAGAGGCCGGAGACCGGAACCAGGCACCACACGTCTCGCACCGCCAAGCAGGGCAGCACCACAACAAGGCTCAGTGGGTCAGGCCTACGTCATGAGCAAGAAAGAGGCAGCGAAATCTGGTATGGTTGTCACTGGCACAGTTTGTATATATATGCAACCCTTAACTGCATTATTTGATTCTGGAGCAACGCATTCTTTTATTTCAACTAAAGTTGCCTCAAAGTTAAAGTTTCAAAATCTAGCTAGTAGAGTGAATTATTCTATTAGCCTACCTAATGGTCAAACCATGCTTTGCACGACTAGTTTTGTGGGTGTTCCACTCATGTTGAAGTCAGAGATATTTCCCGCTAATCTTATTCAGTTAGATCTAAAAGAGTTTGATATCATTCTGGGTATGGATTGGTTGATCTCGACGCAAGCCCAAATCAAGTGTAATGAGGGGATAGTCATTCTTAAGAATGCCTCGGGTACGGAAGTTCATTTCATTGGGGACTTAGGAGCTAACCCGTGCCCCATCTTAACCTACGTAAAGGCTCGGAAGATGCTTAATCATGGGTGCGAAGGCTACCTATGTTTTGTAAGTCAGGATTTGAAGACTCCGCCCAAGATAGAAGAGATCCCCGTAGTGCGTGATTTTCAAGATGTCTTCCCAGAAGAAGTTACAAAGCTACCCCCGAGGAGGGAAATTGATTTTGAGATTGAGCTAATCCCAGGAACAAGACCTATATCTAAGGCACCGTATAGAATGGCGCCTGCAGAGCTTAAGGAATTAAGAGAGCAATTGGATGATCTTTTGATCAAGGGTTTCATCAGACCCAGCACATCACCCTGGGGAGCCCCCGTGCTGTTTGTAAAGAAGAAAGACGGTAGTTTAAGGCTATGTATCGATTATCGCGAGCTAAATAAGGTGACCATCAAGAACAAATACCCTCTACCAAGGATTGATGACTTGTTTGACCAGCTTCAAGGAGCCGGAATGTTTTCTAAGATAGATTTGAGATCAGGATACCACCAGCTCAGAGTTAGAGCTGAGGATATACCCAAGACCGCTTTCAGGACAAGATACGGTCACTATGAGTTTACAGTGATGCCTTTTGGGCTTACCAATGCACCGGCAGTGTTTATGGACCTGATGAACAGGGTGTTCAAACCCTATTTGGATAAGTTCGTGGTGGTATTTATAGATGATATTCTAGTCTATTCTCGAAGTCAAGAGGAACATGAGAACCATCTGAGGATTGTCCTCCAGACTCTAAGAGAGCGACAACTGTTCGCCAAGTTTTCAAAATGTGAGTTTTGGTTAAAGGAAGTAGCATTTTTGGGACATATAGTCACCAGTAAAGGGATCCAAGTGGACCCCAGCAAGGTTTCATTGCTCAAAGTCGGGCAAGACCTCTGATCACAAAGTGTGAAGTTTCTTAGGAATGGCAGGATATTATAGGAGATTCGTACCGAATTTCTCTAAGTTGGCCTTACCATTGACCAACCTTCTCAAGAAATCGACTCGTTTCGAATGGTCTGACGAGTGTGAAGAAGCCTTCCAAGTGCTCAAGGGGAAGTTAACGACCGCGCCAGTGTTATCCCTTCCCGAGGAAGGAAGAGAGTATGTTGTATATAGCGATGCGTCCCATCAAGGCTTGGGATGTGTGTTAATGCAAGATGATAAGGTGATCGCATATGCGTCGGCGATTAAAGCCTTACGAGAAGAATTACCCCACTCATGTTCTAGAGTTAGCGAAGGTGTGTTTGCCTTGAAGATTTGGAGGCATTACCTGTATGGAGTTCATACGACTATCTTTACGGATCACAAGAGTCTCAAGTATATATTTACTCAGAAGGAGTTAAATCTAAGGCAGCGAAGATGGCTAGAACTTATCAAAGATTATGATTTAGAGATCCAATATCACACCGCAAAGCAAATGTGGTGGCCGATGCCACAGTAGAAAGACTCGGCATGGAAGGTTGACCTATCTAGGGGTTCACCCAAAGCGCACGAGAACTATACCAGAAAACATCGAAATTTGGTTAAGCAAGGAAGTGACGAGAAAGTTAGTCGCTTTATCTCTCTGACCATCTATCATTGAGGAAATCAAGACAGAAGCAGATGAATGATCCGAACTCGGAGAATTATGGATAATCTTGTCACGAAAAGGATGTCGGGATTTCTAATTCAAGATGATGGAACCCTAAGATTTCAAAATAGGTTGTGTGTGCCTAACAGGGGAGATTCAAGGCTGAAGCTTATGGAAGAGAGCCACAATTCATCGTATTCGGTACACCCTGGAGGTACCAAAATGTATAGGGATTTAAAGGAAAATTTCTGGTGGCCAAACATGAAGAAAGACATAGCCAATTATGTGAACAAGTGTCTAACTCACAAAGGATCAAGGCGAACATCAACGACCATCGGAGAACTCCGACCTTTAGAAATTCCACATGGAAATGGGAGTCGGTCTCTATGGATTTCATCATGGGTCTACCCTCACCATGTCGGGAAGAATGCCATCTGGGTAATTGTAGATCGCCTGACCAAGTCGGCATTTTATCCCTATCCACGAAGGATGGAAGGTAGATAAGCTAGCTGATATATACATTCAAGAAATTGTCCGTTTACACGGAATCCCAAGAGAAATAGTATCCACCGAGATACCAGTTCCATCAAGATTTTGGAGTGTGTTGCGAAAGCTTTTGACGCGACTCGCTTTTAGTAGCTCATATCATCCGGAGTGATGGTCAAACCGAGAGGTTAACGGATCGTGGAAGATATGTTGCGAACTTGTGTTCGGATTTTCAAGGAATCGGGATCAGTTTCTCCCACTCGTAGAGTTTTCATATAATAATAGCTACGGACCACTATTAAAATGACCCGTTTGAAGCACTCTATGGCGGAAGATGTCGAACCCCACTATCTTTGGGAGAGTTAGATGAAGCGTTGATCATAGGTCGGAACTAATCCAAGACACGACCGATAAGGTCCGAGTCATCCAACAACACATCAAGGCGCTCAAAGTCGGCAAAGAGCTATGCAGATAAGAGGCGAAAACCTCCGGAATTCCAAGTTGGAGATCACGTTTTCTCAAGATTTCCCAGCGAAAGGGATTGAAGATTTAACATCAAGGAAGCTAAGCCCCGCTACATTGGGCCATATCCGGTGTGAGAAAAGATAAACCGGTAGCATACCGAATAGAGTTACCTTCTAGTCTAGGAAGGACCCACGATGTTTTTCATATGTCGCAACTCGGAGTGCGTCGGACCGAAGCATGTTCTAGCGGAAGAGCGCGCTTTTGGCGAAGATCTAACCTTGAGCAAAGATCGGTCCAAATGCGGATCGACGAATCAAGAAGTTACGCACGAAAGAGGTCCCATTAGTCAAAGTGCTGTGGGCAAATCAAGATACCTCGGAAGCCACGTGGGAAACCGAGGAAGGCATGAAAGAGCGATATCCTCATCTCTTTTGAGGTAATCAATCACGTTTTAACCGCAATCAAGTTTAGGGGACGAAACTTCTTTTTAAGGGGGGAGGGTGTAATAACCCACCCCAAAATCATGTTTAATTACTTATTAATCACAGTAATTATCTAAATCGCGTTATAATTTTTTTCGCGTTTATTTTATTATTTATCAACGTACTCGTTTATTTATAGTTATCGGTGACAAGTCTCACGCAGGAGATGGCTAAGGTGCCGAATTATCGGTTTAAAAGTTACTTTACATATTCGTTCAATAAGTTAAAGTATTTCAGTTTATACGTTTTACGTTATAAATTTATTTACCGAGAATCGGTTACGAATTACTTGTTCCGATTTATATATATATTTTTCCGTTCCAATTTTAATTTCTTACATTTTAATCCCTTACATAATTTCAAGAGGTAATTTTCCACCTTATTATTTTAATTCAAGTGTCATTGTATTATATTTTTATGTTACCCAATTATTATCGATATATTTTATTTCCTACAAAAACCCGATATTTCAAGTTACTACCTCGATTACCATTTAATTACTCCTAATGTTATCATCCTATTATTATTTTTAATTAAGGTTTTAATCTCATTTATTGTTAGCATTGGTAATTGGATGATAGTTTTAAGTGTGTTTTAAATGTTTAGTAGAAGGGGGTCTCAATACACCTCACTTCTTTTCAAATTTGAATCAAACTAATTACTTTTAATTTATTTACTCAAAACTAATTTATTAAAGTTGTATTTTCAGATTTTAATTAAGTTAGTATTGGTGTTTTAAATTAAGTGAGGGAGTATACAATAGTAGTAGTAGAAGTGGGAGGCTCTTTTTAACTCAATTCAACACCCATCTCATTTTCTCTCACTACACTCTCAAACTCTCAAACTCCTCCCTCTCCCTCCTCTTGGTGTCCACTCCCAGCTCCCGGCCAGTTTCCGGCCACTTTTCCGCCAGCCGGCGGCGTTTCCGGCAGATGCATCCCCTCCTCCTCTCTTGTGTTTTCATCCATTTTTAACTCCAAGGGTAATCTCTCAAACCCCACTTCAATTTCTTTCAAACCTAATCTGAAATTCTATGTTTAATTTATGTTTCTTTGGTGAATTCCATCTCTTTTACTCTCTTTATTCATGAATTCAAGTATATAATTGTTGTGGTTAAGTTAGGGTTTGAGTTTCAAGTTTATGCATGTGTGTTTGGATGAGTTTTTGAGAGGTTCTTGTTGAATTCATGGTGGATGATGAATTAGTGTTGATGCATGTGGATTTCTTGTGAGTTTTTATGTGTTTAAGGGCTGAGATATTGTTGTGAGTTTATGAATTAAGAGTTATCATGCTTAATTTGGGTGAATTTGTGAGTTTTGGAACAAGAGTTCAAGAGTGTGTTTATTATGTGAAGTTAATGTTTAATCCATGGATGCATGTGGTTTTCAAGGCCTTTGATGAAGAGTTTTTCATGGTTTATATTCTGGAAATATGGTGGATTAAGGTTAGATGAAATTTGGTTAAGTTTTAATATGATTAAGAGTGGAAAATCCAATTAAAAGATGAGTTTTAGGTGTTTTAGCTACTGTTTTCAATTCTGAAATTTACAGAATTATAAAAGTGAGATTTTGCCCAAATTTATACTCCATTGGATAGCTTAAGGTGTTAGCAAACCATAGGCTTTGGAATTTCAATTTCCGACATGTATAGCCGAGTTACCAAAACCGTAACCTCACGTTTTTAAATACGAATTCTGAGTCAGTGTTTTGAGGGCTGTTTTTCGTCCTTTTGGAGACCTCTTTGGTTTTTATGGTAAACATGAAAGTTTTAGGCCATGTAGCAAGATTTCCGGAAAGGTATGGTTCTTTGTCATCCGATATCGAGTGTGAGTTACGACCCCGGGAAACCGGGCTGTCCAGAATGGTTTTCTGCTCAAAATAACCTTTGTAAATTATTAGCTTTTGGGCCTCAAATCAACCCAATGAGGGGTTCTAGGTATAAATGAGTCATGGATATATATTGTCATTATAGAGTTATGTGTTTAAGGCTAAGTGTACCATCTTGGAGTCCTAAGTAAGTCTTATGTATACTCTTCAAGAGCTAATGTGTTAGTAAGTCCTTATTTCCTATATTTCTTTAAGTATCGTGTTCATTATCTTTGCTCTAGCTAAAAGCTCTTTCTAGCTTGATAATCTCTAATGTTATCCAATTCATTCCTCATTTCATCACTCATTTCATAGTTCATTAATCCAAGCTTGCTTTTATTCACATTTGGACATGTATATCTTGCTCCATTCCGTCTTTTCATTCCATATCGTATTATCAAACCATATTTGAACTCATTATTTTCGCATCCGAGCTTCCAATTTATAATCATCCTATTCCTCATTGATTCAAGCCTATTCTCTTGTATTCAAGTCCTTTTATTTGAATCACCTTTTACATCATACTTCTCATGTATTTTCGACCAGAAAAGCTTAAAGTTTCATATATTCAGCTTCTGTCCGGGCCCATTTTGGGGCCCTTCCACTCATTTTTAGCTTCTGGTTCTGTTGACAAAGTTGTAGATTATGATTTTCTCTATTCCGAGATGTACTCTTTTACTTTGTTTCGATTTTCCTAACGCAAGTTATGCTATAAACACTATTTTACTATAACCTGAAATTTTATTCTCAAAAAGTTACTTCATGTTAATTATTAAGTTTCTAAACTTATAAATCTAATTTAGAACTTTATTCGGTTCTTCGTTTCTACTTATTCTTATCTTAGTTGACAAGTTCCCAAAGCCGTCTCAAGCCGCCTGCCATTAAATACTTTAGCGTTCCAAGGTACGCAAATTGTCCAGCTTTTACGTTTAAGTTATACTCATAGTTCATGTATTTCATGCTATGTCAAGTTCCATGAATTTCAATATCTTTACATCTTTTAGTGGACCCGCATTTTATGCTTATGATAACATCCATGTTTTAGCACTCGATCGAGTGCCTTGACACGCCAAAGGTCGATCGCTTAATACCAATCATTCCAAGTATAGATCAACTTGGGCATACGCGTGTGTGAGGTGCTTGCACCGATCGTAAGGGTCCCACTTACTCTCTATTTTCATGAATTTATGTTTATGCTTATGTTTATGTTCACGTCGTTCAAGTCCTTTTTTTTAACCCCTTCCCCGTTTTCGAAATGATTTTAAATGCCGGCACTAAAACCGTTTTCGAACGGTTTACGTGCTGGAGGTTTACGTCGAGTGTCTCCCCACTCACCTTTGCGTGTTTTAATGTTTTGTTTTAAGAGGTTCGAGCTCCCAAGGCAAGGATAAGGCAGTTGCAAAGTAGTTCAAGGCTATCGAGGTAGTTCTCCATGGAGTCCATCAGTAGTCAAGGACAAGCAGGATTTCTTATCGGAGTTGTTTAGTTTAAGTTATGTTCAAGTTGTTGTACTTTATCCAAAGATTGTATAAGTTTATGTGAAGGTTGTTAAGTTGGTTTGTGGTTTTGGAAGTTCTTTGATGTGGTTGCCTTGTCTCTTTTGGGAGACGGCGGTAATGCTTCGACCTAAGGTGTTTCGCTGCGCTAATCGCGGGCTTAGGGTCTTTAAGTGGAGTTTAACCCCGTGATTAAGGTTGGGGCGTTACAACAACTGTCACATTGTATGCAATCCAAGAATGAGAAAGGAATTCAACCCTATCTTAACCAGTGATGGTGTTATGATCGATTTTTCTTGAGAGCAAACAACTAAGCAGAATGATGGAAATCAGCCCATGCTTGTTCCCCTAAGCCCAATCAAGAAGGCCCAAGTGAAATACAAGAATAAAGATAGAGTCTTTCAAGAAGGAAATCCAACTAGGCACGGCCCATTAGAGGAGATACAGTTCAAAGTAGAGGCCCCGAGGCCGATCCATATCACATGCTCCTTATTCCAAGAGGATGTCCAAACATCCTAGAGGGTCCAAGCCCAGCCAAGATCATCCAAGGTGAAGGCAAGTACACGTCCAAAGGCCCATTTGCAAGTTCCAAGTGAAGTTCACATTTGAACCATTTCAGTTTTGAATTTCACAATTTTGATCTTTTGGATGTAACTTTATTATTATTAGCTTCTATTTGTTTTTAGTGTGATTTATATTATCTTCATAGTATTTTGAGTCATGTAAGATGTCAAGTAAGTTATAAACTTGAGCATCAAGTCTTAGGAGTCTATATTAGTCTAGAATATTCTAGAAAGTGTGTGTGTGTGAGAGATTAGGCGTGTGATAGGATAGAGTTGGCGCCTATTTGGTTGTTATTATCCTAGATAAGATTGACTTATTTTGTAACTAATCCATATTGGATTAGGAAAGCCAAGTCCTATTAGGATAAGGTTGTTATAACTAACTCCCCTTAGGATAAGGAGTCCTAATCCAAGGAGGAGATAGTTAGTTAGGCGTATAGCATCAGTATTCCTTGGCTTGCATGCCAAGTAGGAGTCTTCCAGTCCATATAGGACTGTAGTAATATAAATAGCTAGGCTTGTAGACTTTCAAAGGAACTCAGTTTATCAACAATGAATAGAATCAAACTTTTAGCTTATCCCTTGAGTATTTCGTGAAGAACCTCGTTTAATCTCTTCTACTGTATCTTGGTTTGGCAACCAAGTGGTTACTAGAAGGTGTTTCTGTAACTAGGTTGAAGGTCAAGTTAGCCCTAGGGTTTCTTTCTTGTGGTGTTTCTGTATCAGGATAGATCCCTTGAACTATCTTGTTACTCATTATCTTTCTATCAATATAGTTAAAATAATCCCTAGGCTATTAACCCTCTCTCTCACTTCCCTCAAACGTCCCTCCCTTCTCTCTCTCACAAACGTCTCCCATCTCCCTCTCTCTCTCCATAACAAACTCTCAACAAACTCCCTCTCTTCCCTCCAACAACCTCTCTACTCTCTTTCTCTCTCACAAAGGCCTCACGCCAAAATAGCCTTCTCCATCCCCCTCTCTTTCACGTCGTCCTCTCTCTTTCCCATCCAAGAAACAATCTTTCTTGTTTCTTTCATCCACAAAAGTCCTCACGAAAAAATAGCTTTCCATAGATCCTGGATTCACGTGATTCCCATCCCCTTGTCTTCCATATTCACGTGAAACATCCCTACGTACTCTCTAGTTTGGTTGCACGTGTAATGATTATTACTGGATCAAGATTCATTCTTCGATCCCGTAATACATCACAAAACTCATTTTATTGAGGATCTTCTAGTCCTTCAAAATATGTCCGTTGAGTCCCTTTGTAATCATTGATCCTACGTGCTATCAATCATGTTAATTATATTGGTAAAGTCTTGTCATTAGTAAACCTCTGATGTATTAGTCTTATAAAGCGTATAGTAGGAGTGCTTTAAACTATAGAACACATATCTCCTCGTTTATTTATAATTCTAATCAAGTATCCGTTACATTAGCTTTAGTTAACAAATATGAGATGATGTTATAAAGCATATAGTATAAGTGCTTTAAACGTAACTATTTACGCAACTTCACTTCAAAATTAAAGCATATGCATTATTTGAAATTTATATGCTACAACATGAACATTAATTATGGAGATCAAGATCATTTAACATGTCCATGGATCTTAGAAAATGATCAATCACATAGATATCAGTAATTTCTCATAAATATAGATTTTGTCTACAAACTCATTCAGTGTCCAAACAAATATCCATTAGGCACCTTACAATATGCTTTGGAAATAAATTGCATGCATATTTGGTTCATTAATAACAATGCACTTTGTCATACATGCATTAGAAAATAAGTAGTCTTGTTCATGATATAGGACAATATTTAATCATTCAATGTGATCAATCAATTTCGATAGATCAATTGTATCATATAGTCTGAGACTAGTGGGACCATATTGTATTTCTTATGTATATCAAATTTTCAACAAGCTAGGTGTATACATGTCAAATTATATGAATATTTCTGAAGTAGTAACACCACATGCATGCACACATCAATGCCATAATTATGTACATAACAACATGAGAATACATATTCAAATTTAATAGTTAATCCTATATTTGATTACTATGCATATAATCCACTTTCTAACAAGGATGTCATACTCACAATGCACTTTGCCATCTACAATTTACGACCAATTGACCTAATTCCCTAAAAAAACTTCATAACCAAATCAAGTTCACAGTTAACATTTATGATAGCAAAGTTGAAACCTTTGAAAGCAATTTGATTATTAGGACACAGTTCAACGCTAATCAACTGAAAGGATTGGAAAATAATCAAAGCACAACAATTATTAAAGTCCTAAAAAAACAACTTAGAACAATGTATATAATATAAACCGTAATATCACTTGCTAACAAAAATCTATAAATTAATATCTTGTTCTTTAACTATGTATGATAAGGTTCAACATGATGATTTGGCATACAACATCTACATGACATACCCTTTTTCCTCCTTAATAATACCTTGATCATTTTTGTACCGGTCATGCTTATCGATTTCACTTCTGTTATGATCTTTGTTTTTGCTTATGGTTCTTGTAGTTATATCCAACTACATTCGTTTTTGGGAATGGGACAATCCCAAGCATAGGATCAACTGATTTAACCACTCATTATTTTGATATCAATTAAATCGGTCTCAAATATACTATAATTGTCTTTTACAATCCATGTGACAATTAACAACTACATACTCTGATTGGCAATAGAGCGAACTTATGGTTCACTAACGAGATTATATAAAACTTCAATAGTGAAGTGAACTTCTGGTTCACTGATAAGATAAAATTTTTGGTATATAATTTTATTTAACTCACAAAAAGATGACGTGGTTGCATAATGTGTTACATGAAAGGTGTACCTTGTGTAGAAAATATTGACGTGGACACTAATCTGCCTTCCACGTCACACATTATGGAACCACGTCATCTTTCCGATAAGTTAAAACCATAACAACTTGGTGGTATACTATTGGAGGTAAATAGGTTAATAGTTGGTACTATTAGCGTCTAAGAAAATAATTTGTATTATTAAATATTCAATGTCCTCAAAATTAGTATTATTAAAGTCCAAAAATCCTTAAGAGTCCGTTTGGACCTAGGAAAACAGGATGGAAAAAAATCTCGTGGAAAAAAAATTAGGAGGAAAAAATTTTTGGGGTAAAGTAAATTTCTTTCTCTTGGTTGGTTTAAGTAAATTTTGAAGGAAAAAAATTGATTTTCTATTCCATTTTCTTTTCCTTGTTTGGTTTGAGGAATAATACATGGAAAAATAAAATTTGCAAGAAAACTTGTAAATATCAAGTTTTATTTTTTTAGATCATATGATGTGATTTGGGAGAGAGAGAGAGAGAGAGAGAGAAGAGAATTAGAGAGAGAGAGAGAGTGACAAAGAGAGTTAGAGAGAGAGAGAGCGATAGAGAGAGAGAAAAGAGAGTTAGAGAGAGAGAGAGAGAGAGAGAGAGAGAAGAGACTTAGAGAGAGAGAGAGAGAGAGAGAGAGAGAGAGAGAGAGAGAGAGAGAGAAGAGACTTAGAGACAGAGGGAGAGAGAGAGAGAGTTAGAGAGAGAGAGCGATAGAGAGAGAGAAGAGACTTAGAGACAGAGGGAGAGAGAGAGAGAGTTAGAGAGAGAGAGAGAGAACAGTGTTAGAGAGAGAGTTAGAGAGAAGAGTGTTAGAGAAAGCCAAAGAGAGAGAGAGAGAGAAGAAAGAGAAGAGACTTAGAGAGAAAGAAGAGAGAGTGTGTGAGAGAAAGAGGGAAGAGAGTTAGAGAGAGAGAGAGAGAGAGAGAGAGAGAGAGAGAGAGAGACCGAGAGAGAAAGAGAAGAAAGTTAGAGAGAGAGAGAGAGAAGAGAGTTAGAGAGAGAGAGAGAGAAGAGACTTAGAGAGAGAGAGAGAGAGAGAGAGAGAGAGGGGAAAGTTAGAGAGAGAGAGAGAAGAGACTTAGAGAGAGAGAGAGAGAGAGAAGAGAAGAGAGTTAGAGTGAGAGAGAGAGAGAGAGAGAGAAGAGATTTAGAGATAGAGAGAGAGATAGAGAGAGAGAGAGAGTTAGAGAGAGAGAGAGAGAGAAGAGACTTAGAGAGAGAGCGAGAGAGAGAGAGAGAAACGAGTTAGAGAGAGAGAGAGAGAAACGAGTTAGAGAGAGAGAGACGAGTTAGAGAGAGTGAAAAGAAAGGTTTGCTTTGATCCAAAAATTTTCTCCCAACTTTCCTTTCATTTTTTAAGGGAAAATTTTTTATTCATTGTTACTCCAAATTTTCCATGCAATTTTCCAACTATTTTTTTTCCATTCCTTTTTCTTCAATCCAAACAAAGGAAAAATTTTCATTTTCCAAAATAATTTTTTTTCCATGCTGTTTTCCAAGGTCCAAACGGACCCTAAAAGAAAAGGAGGAGGAGGATAGCCCGCCCCACGAGCAACCACAAAATGTGGGTTTACATAAGCCTGATTTGAAGTGGGCACAAACGGAAAATGTACGACACAAAATATGTATTCATTCCATGACCACCCATAGAGGATATCTGGATATGTTCCCATCATATGAAGCATATTCCCATTCATATTACTTGTTAATTGCTATATATGGCCTATGGTGATCCAAAGTCAACAATTTTTTTTTTTTTTTGACAAAAACATTGCTTTATTTTATTATTACAACTAGTCTTTGTACTCCCTCCGTTCTTTTTTATCTGTCACTCTAACTAATTTTTCTCGTTTTTAATTATTTGTCATTTTATAACCCCAATAAGCTATTAATTACTTATTTTACAATTTTACCCTTGATAATTATTGTGGTAGAATGAGAGTTATTAAAAAATAATAAGGTCATTCTGGTAATTATGCTCATAACTACCTCATAAATGTTAGGCACATTGGTATTAGCAAATTACCTTCAAATGACAGATAATTTCAAACAGAGGAAGTATCATTTTAGATTTCCCAGCTGATAAATGTGTTTTATAAAAAGGAAATGAAGAATGGATGTATGGATCATATTAATGAGGGAGAGGTTGCAAAATTAGCGTTGAGGAAAAGGCTAAATGCCTCCCAAAATAATACCATCCACAAAATTAGGGATGGCGATGGACCTGAGGCGAATTAGAAGTGGGTACCTCCACCTTCGCTTAATCGCTTCAATTAATAATCGGAGGTGGAGATCCACCTCCAAATCCAATTAATCGGAGGTGAGGGGACTTTCACCTTCGACTATAGTCGGAGATGGAGGTCATTGGAGTATAATCATATGTCCAATTAGCATTTGTACTATTTACTTTTGTTATTTTTTTGACAACATTTTTGTTGCAATTTAATATATCATACTCATTACTTGTAAAAAAATGAAACAACAAGAACAAACCAAAATGATTTTTTATCGAACAAAAAATATATAACAACAAAACAAAAATATAAGATGGGATAAAAAGTCTCTCAACCATCAAAATACTGGCAGTACACTGTTCTTGAAAAAAAAGACTAAAAAAGCTTTAAATTCTCTCCTCATTCTCAAATTCAATTATATTTTTTTCGATTTCTTTTTATATATTTTGTTATTCTAATTGGAGTTAATCAAACATAATCGGATCAGATGTGGTCACCTCCATATTCGCTCTAATTATAATCGGAGTCGAACTTTTTTAATCGGATTTGGATTTCCTTTTGTTGGACTTTGGTCAAATTTTTTACTGTGGATCGAAGCGGATTCGCTTCAAATTCGGATCTAATTGCCATCCTTACACAAAATCCACAAGTTATGTAGAATAATTTTAAAATTTACCTTAAGTTGAAAAGGCAAAGTCATTCCTAGAAGTTGCCTTTGAAGTGCTCAGGGCCAATACGACTGTTCATTGGTCCAAGATTAGACCCAAAAACAGAATTTCTAAAATAATTAGGACAAAAAAAAGGCAATCATATCCAGTTCAATCCTTGGTAGAATAATTTCTTCATGGACCACAACATACTGGACTGAGTTTCTTTGATTTACCGTTAGTTTCTCGTTAGAATTAAAGATATGATATTTGTTTCTTTTTATTCATTAGTCATATTGTTTTTTTACTAAAGCATAGTGAACTCTGCACATCATATGAGTTGTTCTAGACCAAGCCTTGGCACGGACGTGCCTGCCACGGGAATTCTTCTGTTCTTCATTTTTTGTTGGAGTATTTCAAAAGTCAAGATGTATAAAGGAACAAGTTATAACTTAAAGATTGATCATGAAGGTAAAAATTTAGCTTACAAAGTAGAATGGACCCAACAGGGACCATGTCAAGTATGACACGGGTCGTGTTATGGTCCAGAGAGTCAGAAAAAGACTTCTTGCGTTAACACGGACTGTGTTGAAGCCTAGTCGAGCTCTTTTTCAAAATTCCTTGATTTTAGCCTTAGGCATTAACACGGGTCGTGCTGACACAAGGATGACTCACCCTCTTTTCAGGAGTGCACGACTTAACTTTATATGGACCTAACATGATGATGTACAACAGGAATAACGATTGGGTCCTTACTTGGATCAAGCCTCAACAGATGTGGCCTGTGGGCTCAGATCTAAGTAAAAGATGCAATGAGAATTCAGACACGAGGATATCATAAAGGACAGGAGAGAATCGACGTATAGGACCCGGACCCAGGAAGCCTGATTGAGTGATCCAGCAAAAATCATTGGGCCAGAAGGAGCATGTGACTTTTGCATAGGCCACACAATAAGGTAGCCTGGTCAGAGATGAGCCCGCAAAAGGGGAAGGCCCGACAACCTTGCCTTTCTTCTAGGCTAATTTCTTTGATTCCTTAAGTGATTCTTTACGGGCTAATGCAATATCTGGCATGAACTGAGTTGAGTTGACTCTTCTATACTTTACTTACTTACACAAGGTTCAACAAGCACATAACATACAAATGAGGGGTTAATCCTAACCAAGGTTCTAATGTCTATGGATAACTAAGTAGTCTAAGTTCGGGACAAGATGAAATACCACATATTTTCGCCTCGGTGCACTTCACCTGTATGGAATTTATAGAATACATAACAATACGACACAATTTGTAATCACACATAAATATATATACTAAGTTGCTAAAATTAATCACACATAAATATTCTCGCCTCGGTGCACTTCACCTATATGATAGACGTGATTGGCGCCCATAATATCATGAATATTTTTTTTAATTAAAATTTAAATTTTACTCCCTCCGTCCCATATTAATTGACACTTAAACTAACTTTTTTTGTCCCAAAATAATTGTTACTTTCCATTTCCCAATACCCAATTTAATTATTTTAACTTTAATAATCAAGTTAACTTTTTACTTTTTCAATTAATAAAAACTACTTCTACTCACATTTTCTCACTACCTCCACCTTGATATCCGAAAAAATACATTGGAAAATAGTGTTATTTAATTATATGAGTAGTTTTTTTAGTTAAACATTGGTATGTGAAAATTTTCAAAATATGTCAATTAATATGGGACGGAGGGAGTAAGATAATTGGATTTTCGGTCTGGGTTTATTTTTTTTTCTGGATTTAGACTGACCCGGACCGGAACCCAAAAACTTTAAAAACTTGGACCGAAAATCAGACTGGTTACCTTTTAGAAATCTCAAATGTTTTGCTATTTTTTATTGTTCTAGGTTTGATCCGGGTTTTTGGGTCTGGTTTAGGGTTTAAGTGTTTATTCGTCTGGTTTAGCTGACTCGGTTAAATCAGACCGGTTACATTTTATTCGTCTGGTTTAGGGTTTTTAGGTTTAAAATAAGCATCAATAGTCACAGATGAAGTTCAAGTGTTTAACCGAGTCAGCTGAACGCTGAAAATTTAGGGTTTAAGTGTTTAACGGCTTCTTCTCCGTCTTCTCCAACCATCGCTGCTAGGGTTTAACAGAAACCCCTTCCCTTCCTCCCTCTCTCTGTGAAGCACTAGCCAAGAATCCTAGGAACTGCCATGAACTACAGGTTCCAGAACCTTCTTGGAGCTCCGTACAGGGGAGGAAACGTGGTCGTCGCCAACAACAGCCGGTTAATCTCACCGGTGGGTAACCGTATATCCGTCACCGACCTAATCAAATCGGAGACAACAACACTACCATGTCAATCCTCATCGAATATTTCTCGCATTGCCGTCAGCCCAGACGGCAACTTCATCCTGGCCGTTGATGAGAACAACAGGTCCCAATTCATCAATCTCCACCATCGGATTGTCCTCCATCGCATCACCTTCAAGGGTAAGGTCTCTGCCCTTCAGTTTAGTCCCAATGGACAGTTTATTGCCGTTGGAATTGGTAAGTTGATTCAAATTTGGCGGTCGCCTGGTTTTAGGAAGGAGTTCTTCCCGTTTGAGCTTGTTAGAACTTTTGCCGATTGTGATGATACGGTTACTTGCTTGAATTGGAGCCCTGATTCGAATTACTTGCTTGCGGGATCAAAGGATCTCACTGTTAGATTGTTTTGTTTAAGGAAATCAGAGGGGTTGAAGAATAAGCCCTTTTTGTTTCTGGGTCATAGGGATGTTATTGTGGGTGCTTTTTTTGGGGTTGATAAGAAGACAGGTAAGGTTTTGAGGGTTTATACTGTTTCGAGGGATGGGGGTTTGTTTAGTTGGGGATGTCCAGAGACTGAATTGGATCAGAGTGATGAGGAAATGGTTGACCCGCCGTCTCCTGGGACACCTGAGAAAGTTGAGGAAGGTGGGGTTATTGTGAAGAAGAGGAAAGAATTTGATGGAAAAGTGAGTAACTTGAATGATGAAGACGGGGAGTTTTTACTTCACAAGATCAAGTGGGAGTTATTGAAGAAGGATTACTTTATGCAATCACCAGCAAAGGTGACAACATGTGATTATCACCGGGGGCTTGATCTTGTTGTTGTTGGGTTCTCTAATGGTGTGTTTGGACTGTATCAAATGCCGGATTTCATTTGCATTCATTTGTTGTCAATATCGAGGGAGAAGATAACAACGGCCGTTTTCAATGATTTGGGTAACTGGTTAACCTTTGGTTGTGCAAGGCTTGGACAACTCCTTGTGTGGGAATGGAAGTCTGAGAGCTATATACTAAAGCAGCAGGGTCATTATTTTGATGTGAGATGTCTTGCTTACTCTCCTGACTCCCAGCTTCTGGCTACTGGAGCTGATGATCACAAGATCAAGGTGAGAAAATTGAACCCTTATTTACAATCAGCATTTTCAGATTTTCCCAACATTTCTGCTGTGTGTGTGACTCATTCAAGCTTCTTTCTTGCTGATAGAAGTTTCAGCCTCAGGAATCTGACTTTGGACAATCTTTTGAAAATTTTCTTTCTACCTAATTGAAAGGGTTATCTCATTTGAAAATTTTATTAATTCTAAATATGACTTTCTTTTTCCGTTGGTTTCTTGTTTCAGGTTTGGAATGTTTCCTCTGGGTTTTGTTTTGTAACATTTCCTGAACACACTGCTGCCGTGACTGCACTTCACTTCATGGCAAATAATCACACCCTCTTAAGTGCATCCGAAGATGGAACGGTTCGTGCTTTGGATCTTTTCCGGTATCGGAACTTTAGGACATTTACTACACCTTCACCTAGGCAGTTTGCTTCTTTGACAGCTGATCAGAGCGGTGAAGTGATATGTGCGGGAACCTCTGATACATATGAGGTACACTTTGCACTATTTCCTTCCTTAATTGTTAAGGTGGTATTATGCTAAAAACGTGTTTGTTAATTATCCTTGTTTCTTTTTCCGCTTCAGATTTTTGTGTGGTCAATGAAGACAGGACGCTTGCTTGATATTTTAAGTGGTCATGAAAGTCCTGTGCATGGGTTAATGTTTTCTCCTACCAATGTGAGCATTCTTGCTTTCTTTCCTGTTGCACTATTTACTCGTTTCTAGTTTTTCTCAAGGGATTGGTGTTCCTTGCATTTTTGCTTAATTAAGTTGTATTGTTTTCCCTGTTATCTCCTCCACCCCCAAAATATGTGTTTATATGATGATGGTACACTTGTAGGCAATCTTGGCTTCGTCCTCATGGGACAAAACAGTTCGGCTATGGGATGTTTTTGAAGGAAAGGGTTCTGTGGAGACGTTTCAGCACACCCATGATGTTCTTACAGTTGTTTTCCGTCCGGATGGGAAGCAACTAGCTAGCAGCACATTAGATGGGCTAATTAGTTTCTGGGATCCTCTTGATGGCACATTGATGTATACTATTGAGGGTCGTAGAGATATTGCGGGAGGCCGATTAATGACTGACCGCAGATCAGCTGCTAATTCCACTTCAGGGAAGTACTTCAAAACTTTATGTTACTCTGCTGATGGGAGTTACATACTGGCCGGTGGAAATAGCAAATTTATTTGCATGTACGATGTTGCTGAGCAGGTTAGTCTTTGTGGCTAGTTCCTCGTTTGTTTTTGTATTTCAGATGAGGGCCTTATCTTCATATAAATTTTTCTGTGCATGCATAGCAACTTAACTGGTTAAATATACAAGCAGCAACTTAGTTTTTCTAACCTTTTTCCTTTCTAGCCTATGAAAAGGGACAATTCATTCAGTGGTGTCAGAATCACAACCTTTTAATTGCCTATCATCTGGAAAGTAGTCAAGTAGATAGAAAATGTAACTGGTGTGATATTGAAAAACTGCAATGAGAACAGAAAAGGAACAGCCTGCACAATGCTGACCTATTCTCAATTTGTAACATTGAACTTGTGAGTTTGGTATGCATATCTTTTGCATATTTGGCATGGTTGGATGTTTATATTGTGGGTTTATATTTATGGTACAGGTGCTGCTGCGTAGGTTCCAAATAACTCATAACCTTTCACTTGATGGGGTCCTGGACTTCTTAAACTCAAAAAATATGACTGAAGCCGGTCCTGTGGATTTAATTGATGACAACAACAGTGACACAGAGGAAGGAATTGACAAACAGACCCGCGGGAAGTTGGGTTTGGATTTGCCAGGAGCGATGCCCAACCGAGGGAGGCCTATTATCAGAACAGAGTGCCTTAGAATTGCGCCCACTGGCCGGAGTTTTTCTGCTGCAACAACAGAGGGAGTTTTAGTTTATTCAGTCGATGATTCATTTATCTTTGATCCCACTGATCTTGACATACATGTCACACCTGAGGTACTTGTGCTTATAGTATAGAACTCTGATTGGCTTACTTACGTTGGTTGGTGAATGGATCATTCTTGCATGGTTTTTTACAAAGACTATTACGTTATAAAAGAATGTCTTATTGTTCTCAGGCCGTTGATGCAGCACTCAATGAAGATCAACCGAGCAGAGCTCTGATCCTTAGTCTTAGATTAAACGAGGATTCTCTCATTAAGAAATGTATACTTGCTGTCAATCCAGTAGACATACCAGCTGTTGCTTCCTCAATCCCTTCCAGGTACTTGCAAAGATTAATTGAGGCAATTACTGGCCTTATGGAAGGATGCCCCTTTTTGGAGTTCATTCTTAGATGGTGTCAGGTTTGTTCCAAAATCATGAAAATACATAGCTGCTGCTCTTCAACTCTCTCTCATTTATATTTATTTATTTGTTTGAATTTCGCCCTGCAGGAAATATGCAAAGCTCATGGTCATTCAATTCAACAGAACTCAAGAAATTTACTCCCTGCCCTAAAATCCTTGCAGAAAGCAATCACCCAGTTGCATCAGGATTTGGCTGAAACATGTTCCTCAAACGAATATTTACTAAGATATTTATGCTCAACAAGCACAAAGCGATGATGTACTTGGACGCGTTATGGTAATTAGTTAATTCTTATGCTGTCACAGCTGTAAACATTCTTCTCATTCGGCTGCGCAAATGATGGGGGTCTGGGGGAGAACAACTGTATAGATTATGATGGCATAAATTGATGTAGGACTGATGCCAAATTTCGTTTTTGCAGATGTGGATTGTGACTGACATATCGTTGACAGTGAATTGAACCCTGCGCGGTGCTGTTTGTCAGATCAGCTTGGCCAGAGGCTAAACCCAAGTCAAAACCGCGTTGAAAAGAGGCTGCCTGCTTAATGTTACTTATGAGCTTGTATTTGGGCGGGGTTTAGTCATTGAGAAACTGTGGAAAGATGAGTGGCTGCAAGCCTCCAACAAATTTTGTATGATTAGTGTAGTAGCATTGTTGAAGAATGAAAGCAGTTCTTTTTTTTTCGATTATTAAAAGTCAAAAGTCTTAAAGTTCACAAAAGCAGCAAAACAGCCATACAAAATAGCACCCAATCAAATATAGTTAAACAAAAGCAAACTAGCAAGGACATGTTTGCCCATGATAACCAAAATAAAATTTACATCTCAATAATGGTGTTAAATTTCAATTGGGTGGGTTATCGAGGATTCACATGCAATATCATTGCCAATAATCACTGTTATACGGTCAATCTTAGCATCAACCCTGAACATGAAAGCAAATCTTATAAGCTAATTCTCTCTCCTTCCTCCTTTGTTAATGTCGGCTTGATCAATAACGTGAGTTGATAATCACCACAATTAATAGTATTCCCTCATTTTATTTGTCTATCTCATAAACATTTCACCATTTTCGCTGTCTTTCTTTGACTGCTGATTTTTCACGTAATACTTTAACAAATAATTATGATATTATATTGTTATGATAGGATTGTTTGTTACGAATTGAATGAATGAAAATACTTATATATAATATAATATTGTATATATTGATAAACTAATGGTTAAAGTTTATAGAGTTTGATATATGTATAATCATAAATGACAAATAAAATGGGAACAAGTAAGATTTTTTTAAGGGGGGAGATTTTGTTGCTTCGAATTTAACTACTATGGACCCATTCTTTTTTACGGTGTAATTACGGTGCGGTTGATTGTAGTGTGGTGGAATGCGGAAAGTTGTGGTGGAAATAATGGAAGGTGGGTTGATATATTTTAATTTGAAAATAATGATAGGTGGAAATAAAGTGAGAGTTTTGATTTTTATTTGAAAAGTTTTCACTTTTAATAAAAAAGGGAAATAGAAAGTTTCCAGTGAGTTGTGATGAAAATTGAAAATTTGCGGTGCGCTGTAGAACCAGACCCAGCATAAAAAAGAACGGGGCCTAGTATGATATGGCAAGGTTTCAGAAAGTTATTCATCCTTGGTGGAATGTCGATACATATTTTTGTTAAATGATTGCATTATTGCATATTTTTCCGTTGATTTCATGTTTCTGATTATTAGTTTCTTAAACATGATTTCGTTAATCTTTTATTTGATTAAATATTTCAAAAAAACCATGTTGAATTATACATATAAGTAAAATTAAAGTTCGCATCAATGATGCTACAAAGGCTGCTGCATAAAGACAACATAACAACAAAAGACAACACAAGTTAGCTAGTAGGGTAGGAAACACAAGGACTCACAAAAATAGAAGTGAGTACCCAACTAGGGATGGCAATGGGCAGGATCTGGGCAGGGTCCACCTGGATTCATATCCTTACCCATATTTTTAGTTGGATCTATATCCTTACCCATATCCTTTGGGTCTTTTCTTAAAGGATCCATATCCTTACCCATATTTTTGACTGGACCCATATCCTTACCCATTTACCCATATCCTTTACTGATATTTAAATTGAACTTTTACCGCATATTAATTAGCAAATCCACAAAATTTTTGTTGAAAATCTACAAATGTCAAACTTAAAATCTCAAAAATAATCCAAAGTAGTCATACAATCCCAAATTACAACATAAAATCTCAAAAATAATCCAAAGTAAGTCTAGGGTTTTTTTCTTTTCACTTTCCCGCTTCAGTGCTTCACATTTGACATTACAAAAAATAAATAAAAGAATTAAATTCATCTTAAGTGTTAACAAAAACTAGGGTTTCCAATATCTTAAAGTGTTAAATTCATTTTACTTATTAATTTATTATATATATATATATAATATAACGGATCTGGGTATGGATCTGGGTCCTACCCTTAGACCCCATACCATATCCATTTTTTGGCCATTGAACCCATATCCTTTGGGTCTAAAATTTGTGGACCCATATCCTTAAAAATGGATCTGGGTCTGCGGATATGGGCAGGGTCCAAGACCCATTGCCATCCCTATACCCAACTCAAGTGGCATAGGGGTGAGAAGTTTATCCTCCCCATTATAATTTTCTTAGTGCTTGTTTTTATGTTATAATGTGTAGTATTATTTTTTAGTATCTAGAGTTATTTCCCAGTACAAACTTGCAATTACCCGTACCCACTGACATTTACCTTTACTTTCAGCCTAAAATAATTATATTTATAAATATTAGCAATTATATATATTAAAATTGTACCAAAGTCAATCTTAATAAGTAAAGTATTATTTAAAAATAGTAAATAGTCTTGTTAATTTTTAAATTAAATATATATTAACATATTAACAAAAAATAATATTAGCAATTATATAAACCATAATTTTACAAATGTCCAAATTTTTAAGTAAAATATTTTAAAAATAGTAAAAAGTCTTGTTACTTTTTAAAATTTCAGAATAAATTAACAACAAAAGTTTCAAATTCCCAACGGCTCTTCATTGGGTTTTTTAATTATGTTTGTTTTTAACTTTCGGCTATCTTACTATGTCCATGTGTTTTGTGTGTTGTGCTGTCTCTTTTAACAAAAAAAAAATAAAAATAAAAATAGTAGTAGCATAGTAATGGGTAGCGCTGGCAAAAATCCGGGTTCGGGTAAATCCGGGTCGGAAAAATTCGGACAATGTCAAAATTCGGACGAGAAATTCATGTCCGGACCCGGTTTTATTTCGGGTCAAACCGGGTCGGACAATTCGGACGAATCTAAAATCGGGTTCGGACAATAGAAAAAAGAGAAATTTTATGTCCGAATATTCGGTCAATTCGGACATATATAAAATTCGGACGAAAAATTTGTGTCCAGACCCGGTTTTTTCCGGGTCGGACAATTCGGATAATCCGGGTCGGACAAAATTTTGCCAGCTCTAGTAATGGGTTCGTGTTGCCCAATTTATAATTCTAACACACTTCGTTCAGCATGTGCCATCCACTTGCCCACATCTGTTTAATATATATATATATATATATATATATATATATATATATATGAAAATTAGATTATAATAATCCTAACTTTTACAAATTGGACAGCAATAATCTCTACTAACGATTTATATTCTAGTGGTCTTAAAAAAAATTATATTGTAGTGGGATGCCGCCAAGTTAGAGGGCAGTGACTCGGTGGTTTGTTGACGTGGACCGGCGAGAGTGTGTTTGACCAAGAATTCGGACCACCAAAACATAATCAGTTATGAAATGAGACCACCAAAATACAATAAGTATGTCAATGAGACTACTAGAATATAATAGCAATTTGAATGAGACCACTAGAATACAACTACAATAATAATTTCTTGGTCAAACACACTCTCGCCGGTACACGTCGGTAAACCACTGAGTCACCGTCTTCTATCTCGGCGGCGTCCCACTACAATACAATTATATTTTCTTTTGGACCACCAGAATACAAATCGATAGTATGGATTATTGTTGTCCAATTTGTAAAAGTTGGGATTATTATAATTCAATTTTCATATATATATATATATATATATAATAAAATAAAATATAAATTTTATAATATAGCGTTCCTATAATTGTTTAGATTTTTTTATATTAATATATTTGGAAATGTTTATACTTTTTGATTCTCATTTCCTATCATAAAATTTCACTTACACCTCAGAGAAACTTTTTTTTTTCCAAATGGTCATTGTCAAATTGTGCACCATGCATAGAATATTTTGCAATGACAAATGACAATCAAACATGAGAAATTAGTTAAGCATGAAAAATTAGCAATTTTTCTATGAAAGTTGTGCAACTAGACACACTCTAAAATAAGTATGTGCCAGCTATTAAGAGTAAATTATATTTACACTACCTGACATTTGTGGTAATAATTTTTGGACACCCCACATTTGTAAAATAATTTTCACATTACCTGACATTAAGTGTTCATAAATTTAAACCTCCTAATATATTTTATAATTGATTTTTGTTGGATTTTCCGGCGTAATATTAAAGAGATAAATATAAATTGAATTTTTTACCCTTGATATTAATTGATATGATATTCAATTAAATATGAATTGACGTTTTTACCCTTAATATTAATTCATATGACATTAATAGGGGAGTGTTGAAGAGTAGGAGTGTGAGAGGAATCGACTATTGGTGTTTTCTATTTGGAGTTTCGACACACCTTTTTCCATACAAAACAATGAAAGGGTCATTTAAGTCATTTCTTTCTCAATATTATGGGCAACATGGTACATTCACATAATCATATAGGGACATTATTGTATTTTTCTCATTTCGGATGAGAAGTAACCAGATTTTGCCACTGAAAATCACTTTCACCTAATGTCAGGTAAGGTGGAAATTATTTTACAAATGTCGGGTGTGTAAAAATTATTACCACAAATGTCAAGTTGGGTAAATGTAATTTACTCCAGCTTAATCTTACTTCATTTTATTTTGTACTCCCTCAATCTCATAGTATTTGTCACTATTTTAACTTTTCACGGTTTTCAATGTCATTCTTTGACAGAAAATATCTCATATTACTCCCTCAATTCCTTATTTGCTAAAAAAACTACCTTTAAAAATCCAAGGTATCTAGAAAATTAGGTAAAAATCCATAAGTATCTAGGAAATAGGGTAAAAATAAAGGAAAATACTCCTTCATTCCCATATTATCTGTCACTTCTAACTTTCTTTTTTCCCATAATATCTGTCACTTTATATTTCCAATAACACATTAATTACTAATTTATCAAATTAACCTTGTTAGTTACATCTTTTTCTTCAACTTTTCTTTTTTATTCACCTTTTCCCTTTTTTATTTACTATTTTATTCAACATTTCTATATTTCCAATGCACTAAATTAATGCAAATGAGGAGTTTTTTTGGTCTTCTAAATTGTGTCCAAAATGACACATAATTTGGGAAGGAGGGAGTATTTTTAAAAATAAAAATAAATCTCATTCATTAATTAAGGTGACATAGGAATTTCAATTATTGGAATTGTAAATTTAACAAATAAACATGGATAAGTGATAGGCCGCAAGTGCACGGGTGCTCGTGTAGCAAGTATCAAGGTCGATCCCACAGGGACTTTGCTAACTACGCACCAAACTAGCCTCCTAGGTGATTGCTAAACTGGTCGGGTTTTGAATGGGATTTAATTCTATTTCTAATCGCTGAAAAGGTCAAAACAATCAAGTATTCACACAAATCACAAGATGAAATCAATATGAGAAAGACGTTCAGGGGATAAAGCCTAAGTAATTTTATGAATCAAACAAGTGGATTGAACATGTATGTCACTAATTTGGTACATTTTAGGGTCGATAATCGCATAAATTCTTCCGTAGCGAGCTTTTGGCAATGAAACGGATTGCTTAGTAAAATCAATCACATACTTTCGTGGTTATTTCAATTTTATCTAAGTTAAAAATCGAATTACCCCTAATTACAAAGTTCTCTATATCTAGTTCACTTCTTAATCAGCTTAATCCTAAGGGTTCCAATTATCGAATTTCTCCGTTCGGTACTTCATTCAACATTCTAATTCCATGCTAATGGTGATCAAGCAAAAGCAATGACATACAATATCAAAGGATAAATAAAATGCATTCAAACTAGATAAACAAACTTGTTCAATCCAACAGTATTCAATTCATAAGAGAAACTAATAAGGGTTTATCCCCTAAACTAAAGAAAACTACTCACTACTCATGTTCGAATCACAAAACATATGAAAAATCTATACTAAAATGCATGAAAACTATAAGAAAGAGAAGTAAACCGAATGTCGAATCAATCATTGCTTGATTGGTAATCGGTTGGGACTTTTGCTCCTCACTTCAATGGATTCTTGCAAGTTGATCTTCAAACTTTAATGAACTCTCAATCTTCAACTAGAATGAACTTGGATGGAATTGTGGATAAAAGGGAAGATGAATGCAGGCTTGAATGATAGCAAAAACAGTCGGATACATCAATTGTATAGCATTAAGAGCATACGAAACGCCATTTTTGCATTAAACAGGTCCAACACGGTGCGTGTCAGGCCAACATGGGTCGTGTTGCCTGCTGAAACCCATTTTTGAGTCTTCTGGACCATTAAATGATCCGTGTTGGGTCTTTTGTCACCCGTGTTGATGCCAGGCGGTATCCAATGTCATCTTGGGCCTGAGTTTAGGCCTTGGGGTGGATCTCACTCTTGTTTTGTGATCTACTTGGACTACTTCACTTTGGTTTTGAGCTTGATTTGATCCAAATTACTCCAAATTCTTACAAAACTATATCAAACTCTAACCAAACATAAAATAGAGAATTTGGGTATAAAAATAATACATTCATAGCTAAAATCACCCAACTTAACTCTAAATAATCCTAGATCACATATATATAAAATACACTTATCAATAAGGTAGTTAAGAAATTTGATATTTATTTAGGAACAAATGTAGTATATTTTTATCAACAACTATGATATTGTACTTTTATGATAATATTTTCTGTTATGAATCTAATAAAAGTAATTTTATATAAAAAAATCATTATACATGTTAAGAAATTGATGGTCAATGTTTTAAAAGTTCTACTAAACACAATTTTCAAAGCGACAAATAGTATAACCTCAAATTTGCCAAATAAGAATTGGTTACCATATTTATATGTTTACAACATCTATATAGCTTCTTTATTATATTGATTATGATGGTTGATTATGGTAAATTTTCTTAATAAAATTGACAGCAATAGTTAAAATAAATTGTTGAGGCATGTATACATTTATTCTAATGATTACCAACTATTGTTACACTATTTTTCAAAATCCGATTTAAAAGGTCATAAACATATAATAATGTTATCCTTACTATGATTTGTGCCTATTTTAAATAAATTTATCATTCAAAAGTCCATCAAAAACTATCCAATAATAACATGTCAACACAGCAAGTTTAGTCATTTGTTAATGTCAATGGTCATGTTTCGCAAATGGTTTATACCCTTGGTGTAGATTTATATTTTTATGATAATAATTTTCAATTAATATAATAGTAACTTAACTTCATTCAATTTCTTCCCATTTTTTGTCAAGGAAAAACTTATAGTGGTTGTCAACCATGACAACCACAATAATAAAAACAATATTTATTCATATATGTGTCAACTTTTATTTTTGTCACTTATTTTTTATATTTAGTACAACATTATTAAAATATATTTTCTTAAGTAAAAAAAATTTTACGAAACTTTTTAAAATTTAAATACTTTTAACTCTAAGTTTTTGCCTATTCAACAAGCATATTTTAAAAAATATTTATTTTAAAATTTTAAAATAAACTAAAATTTTAAAAACAATATTTTATAATTTATATTAAATAAAAAGCTAATCATCAAGATAAAATTTAACATATGTACGAGTAAGATTTATTTTACTTACGATGGTTGTCATGGTTGACAACCACTATAAGTGTATCCTTTTTGTCAATGATTAACAAACATAGGTATAGTTGGGCGCAATATCTTTTTTTATGGTTTTCTATTTGTAACAAATCGATATCCGAGGATAATATTAACTAGTTGCAAAATCTATATTATGCATGATATCGTTTTAAATATTAATTATTTTAATTCATCTTTCTTATATATACATATTTAGCGGAATAATTGTTTATAAACTTTTAAAGTATAATGTGTTTGATTTATACCCTAAAAATGATAGAAAATAGAATGAATAAGCATGAGTACTACCACAATTACATAAAAAAATCATTATTGTTACATAATATCATTGAAGGTAGTAAAATTATAGTCTCATCACGTTAGTATAAATAATAACTATGATGGTTTCATTCAAAAAAAAAAACTATAATGATAAGTCAATACTGAACTGAATGAGACTTAAAAGCCCATTTCCTCCCCTACTTAAAATTTGATTCCTAAAGATCATTGTAATTACCATTTTACCCTTATTTATTTTCCCTATAAATACCTCACCAATTTCCACACTTTTAAAAGACATCTTTGTTAGGTTGTTAAATGATTATGTTCTTTTACTAAAAGGGAAAGTTTCTTATCATCTACAAAAGTCTAATGTTCGCTAACATTCATCATCTAAATTAATCTTCGCTTAAGTCATTTGTCAAAAACTAACGGATGTTCCCTTTGACACACCCCTAGGTCTTGGTATTTGTGTAAGAACATCAAAAGGACTCAGACATCCAACAAGATGGTCATTCCCAAGATATCATCTTCAAAGTTTGTTCAACAATTAATGTCTTTTGTGGGAAGAGCGGTATACAATATACTTTAACAATTCACACACATTTAATAGTAGCACCCAACTCATTTCTTCACTGAGCGCTGGTATAAAAATGCCACTGTAATTTCCCAATTATTCAAAAATGTCATTAATTTTTTCAAAATGTCAAAACTGCCACTGAGTTCTCCATTTTGTTTCAAAAATGTCACTCTCACCTGGAATGACCTGCTACTGCCGATTATTAGTTGATAAACCCATAAAAAAAAACAATAAATCCCAAAATTCACCTTTCCCAACCCAAATATAAAAAACCCTAGTGCCAGTAGACTTTACTTAACAAAGTCACTTTCCTCTCCCTTTTTTCTTCTTCACTCTCTCACTTTGTCATCTTCTTCTTCACTCTGATCCCCGCCAAAAGAAAAACATGCCATTGGATTTCCTCTGTCATCTGGGCTCATCTTTTTCTTCTTCTGTTTCGTTTATTCTCCTCACAGTCTTCACCTTCTGCATCGTCATCTTCTCCTCTTCCTCTTTATCATGTTCTGCAAAATTATAATGACATTTTTATCCCATCACTCTCCCTTTACCGTCAGCCCACTGGTCATCAACCCCCTCTCTGTCCTGAAATTTTGCAGAACTCACCACTCTCTCTCTAGAACTGCTTTCGAAATTGCTATATAAATACAATGAACACATCAATGGCGGCCATTAATCCGCTGCTGTGCTGAGCTGGCGTGCGCAGGAGTGTGGCTGTTGTCCTTCTTCTTTTTAGGGTTTAGAACCACTGAATTCATCAAATGACGTAAAATCAGTCTCAAAGCGTACAATTTCTAGTCCAAATTTCAAACTTTCAAACCCACCCTACCGATTTCTAATTCCATTGATACAAAATCAAAACTCGATTCTACAATTCATCAGTCATCACACAAAAAAAAAAAAAAAACCATCCAAATAGCCCCAATCAATCAGACACCAACCATTGAAACCCCAAAATCAACACTTCCGAACCCCAAAACCTAACCAATAACATAAGAACCCTAACTTGACAACCAAAACTCACCATTTTGGGATTTATTGTTTTTATTATGGGTTTATCAACCAATAACCGGCAGTAGCAGATCATTTCAAGTGAAAGTGACATTTTTGAAACAAAATGGAAAACTCAGATAGTTTTGATACTTTGGAAAAATTAATAACATTTTTGAATAATTGGAAATTACAGTGACATTTTTATCCCAACACTCTTTCTTCACTAAATATCAAACTTTGATCAAAGTAAAAAATAATTATGTGTAAAAATAAAAAGATTGATAGCTCATGTTTATCATGTCCACATTAGGTCCCTCTTAAATTTTATTGATAAATACTTTTATATATGAATGACAAACCACTTGCTCCGGGCTGACAAACTTGCAAAACTAGCCCTAGAAAACAATGATCTGAATGTAGTAATGTTTGATGAACCTCCTATAGAGGTGCAATACTATTTCCACGTGAACCTTAAAAGGCCCGTAGAATATATCCTATATATGTAATTCTCTTTTTAAATTATTGAAATAAAGGAGGTTTTCCCCACCCTTACTACTAAAAAAAAAAAAACCACTTGCTCCTTTCATAAAAAAAACGAATGTTTAACAATTTGACAACATATTTTAAACAAACATTTAACATTTTTTCCTTATATATAAAAATAAATAAAGTTTTATAACTCTTTTTTCATATACACATTTGAATTTGGTTGTTTTAAGAATTTTTAACATTATAGCCACGACAAAAGTAAAATAAAATTATAGCATTAATAATTTAATATTTTAAGAATTTGCTTGTTTTATTTTTTCTATAAAAATAAGTCACAACCTACTTTATAGTGCTTTTTTTTTATCCATCAAATTTGTAACTTTTTTATAATCAATAAATAAATTTGTTTTCATTTAAATTTTACAATTCCAAAAACTTATTTTATATAAGAATCTTTAAGAGATATGAACAAAAAAATATGCATGAACTTTTCATATTTTCTCAATCATAATACTAGAATGTAAATTGGCCAAGGTAAAAGTCCGAAGAGAGGGAAGTGAGTTAAAAAAAAAAAACTAAACATAATACTAGAATGTAAATTGGAAAAGTAGTTTTGCCTACTTTAGTAATTTAATAAAAGAGATATTATAATAAAAAAAATCAAATATTTTAATTCTCATATTTTTCTCAATCAACCCTAAACCCTACTATAAAAGCAAGTGGCTGGTGATAGAGATCGTCCTCTTTTGTGCTCACAACCTTCTTTCCTTCCTCATCTCCAATATTCCTCGCGTAAGAATTTTGAGTGAAGGAGGAGCACCCATTCTTCTGCAATCATGTTGGTTTACCAAGACCTCCTCTCTGGTAATTTCTGATTCCTTTTCTCGTTAATGTTGAGTTTTTCTATTGTTGTGGTAATTTCTGATTTCTTTTCTCGTTTGTTTTGAGTTTTTCAATCGTTGTGTTTCGTTTTCGTCAGATTTTTTTGTTGGTGCGTGTTTGGATTTGCGATGATCAGTGGAAATTTTCGATTACTTTGATTGATATTTGCGAGTTTTGGAAGATCTGTGTGGTTTTAGGTTTTGAGTTAAATCTTTGGGCTTTGTGTGTGTTAGAATTGTGCTGTATTTTCTTTTGTCTTTTGAGTTTAATTGATCGGTTGTTAGATCCGCTTTTTTCGATTTGGAGTTTGTGATTTCTGTGGGATTTATTTTGCTGTGTAGATCGACTATTGTGCTCTGTTCTTCGTTATTCAATTGTTTTCTGAGATTTGCGTTTTCAGTACCTTTGATTTTGAGAGATCTGAATTAACAGAGTCTACATGCTAAATTGAATGTAAAAATTATAGAAATCTGGGCTTTTGTTTATGGGATGAATTCTTATGTTAATACACTCATGCTGGATTTAGCAGTTATTAGATGAAATAGGTTACTTTTAATTCGTGGTGATAAAAGGTTTCAAGTTTCAGCAAGTATACTTTGTCATTAAATTGATATTGGTCAGGCGTCAAAGGTTTGGGTTATTGGCTTCTCTGAATTAATTTAGGGTTTGACTGGACCCCCATACCCTTTTTTTTTTCCATCAGTATTGGATCCAAAGGTTTGATTTTTAAAGACATTTTTGGGTTTTTGTCGATGCCTTTTTTGGTTGTGAAATTTGGCAATCTTCATCTGTTACTATTGGGTTTCCTTCAATATTGGGGCTTAGATTAGTGTTATGTTTTCATTGTGTACTTATTTTGAGAGATGAATTCATGTATACTTACATCTTTATGATCTTTTTTGCAATTGCTACATGTTATTGGATCTTTTTGCTCATTGTCTATGTTATCGTTCTATTTCAGGTGATGAGTTGTTGTCTGACTCATTTCCCTACAAGGAACTTTTTGAGGGAGTTCTTTGGGAGGTAGAAGGAAAGGTGAGATTTTTTTTCCCCAAGTGTCTTGTTTGATTGCTGGATGGTTGACGTTTTCATGTGTTATTTCAGTTTTTAATGTATTGCTTTATTTTGCAGTGGGTGGTCCAAGGTGCAGTTGACGTTGACATTGGTGCTAATCCTTCCGCTGAGGGTGGTGAGGAAGATGAAGGTGTTGATGATCAGGCTGTTAAGGTTGTTGACATTGTTGACACCTTTAGGCTTCAGGTAAATAGTATGTTCTCAATTTTTGTGTTTTGGTTCCTTGGTTTTTAGATTAGTTGGCTGACATCTTAAGTATTATCTTTTATAGGAGCAACCTGCATATGACAAGAAGCAATTTGTTGGATGGGTTAAGAAGTTTATCAAGAAAATGACATCAGAAGTTCTTGCATCAGACCCAGCGAAGGTTGAGGTTTTTAAGAAGAACATTGAGCCAGCAACCAAATTTCTCTTGTCCAAGCTTAGCGATCTTCAATTGTAAGTTCTTTTTTGATGCTTCAAGTACTTGATACAATCAGTTTCGATTAATGGTTCACTTTAATGTTTTAACAAATCAATAATAGCATTCGCAAATATTGTGAAGATGAACAGATAGTTTGTGGTCACTGACCTACTTTTGAACCTGCTTAAACCCCATTTGGATAAAGTTTTTTGTTTGACCATTTTAGATTCAACTAAGTTGAGTTTTGCTGAACGCATTGACTTTGCTATTTGTGCAGCTTCGTGGGTGAGAGCATGCACGATGATGGTACCATTGTGCTTGCTTATTACAAGGATGGTGCTACAGACCCAACCTTCTTATACTTTGCCCATGCATTGAAGGAGGTCAAGTGTTAGAGAATGAATCAAGCAAACATCACAAGAGATGTCAATAGTGGTTTAAGCCTTCTCGTGTTATCTCTTGTGTTGTAACTTTGTCATCTATTTTATTTGCGAGTTAAACACTTTTTTGAGGACTAGTGGCTACTTCATTGTTTAGTCTCCCTTGTGTGGTTTACTATCTTGTATTTTGGGAGTTTTAGACATACTTTTAATTTTGCAATTGGAGCATTACTTATGAGGAATTATTGTGTTGTACTATGTTTGCCTTCTTGTTTGTTGGTAATTGACTATTATGAGTCAATCAGGTAATTAAACTACGAGGAAGGTGAAGTATGGGTTATAGCCTATGGGCTATGAAATATGTTCAACTATTTGGAAGTGTTGCACTTCTAGATGTTTGGAACTTGTAGTGATCTAAAACATTCTCCTTCATTGTTGGTGGTGTTGGCTATTACTTGAACGTTTCAATGACCATTCAGGGCTTGAGGATGCCATGGACCTTGGATTTGTACATTCTTTTTGGGGGATGGGAGTCTTGTGAAGGTGTGCACAGTTATTGTTGTTCCTAAATTAAAAGTTGGAGGATATGAAATCAAAAGAATTTTGGCTTTACCTGAGATGCTTGTCTGATTTTGGGAAGGAATTTGGAATTGGATCTACATCAAAAAGCTGTCTAATTTTATCAAAATGGATATCTAATTTTGTTAAAGGTTATTGGAATTTTGGGAGGGGATTAGGAATTGATCCACATAGGCATTTAGAAGCCTCTCATAAGCAAAGTTTAGTTCTCACCTTCCTCCAATTATTATTCAAAGCCTAAAGCAAGTTGATAGTTCAGGTTCATATAGTGAATAAAACAACAATTAAACAACAAAGGTGGTAGTGAAACAAATCAATAAAACTTAACAGTTCAAGACTATCATACAACATCGGTAAAGGATACCCAAATACAGCTTTAGTCTAAAGAAGGCTCCAACTATCTAGTGCTTCAATTCTTCCAAAACTCTTAAAAACTGCAACTGCAGCCTCCTTATCAGTAAATATCTCTAAGCCAATATTGTTGTAAATCATTGTAATTCCATGAGATTTTCCTTCCAGACTACCTGAGGGATCCCATAAGCTTCAACTAGATTATCTCTTGACTACCATTCGAATGGATATGAGATTCCCACCACTTATACCTCCTCTTCTTTGTGTTTCGAATTTCTCAAAGGAATAACTTTGCAAGCAATTTCGCTAGTCAGACGTCATTTAGATTTTAACATCGTTTTCTCTTTCTCTTATGCTTACAGTGAGCTTCAGTACCCTCAGGGAAGAAATCCTCAACCATCGAAGGAAGAGTTAATTTCATTTACCCTACCTAACTTATGTGGTAATAATTTTTACACACCCCACATTTGAAATAATTTTCACCTTACCTGACATTTAAGTGGTCATAAATTTAAAGCCCCTCAAGTATGTTATAATTGATTTTTTATTGACTTTTCCGGTGAACTGTAAAAAAATAAATATTAAGTGACCTTTATACCCTTATTATTATTTCCTTTGACTTTCAATTAAATGTGAAATGACTTTTGTACCCTTAGTACTAAACTATTAATTGTTATGGCATTTTAAAACCCAATCACTCCACTGATTCCTCTCCCCGACCCCCCCCCCCATACAGAAAATGAAAACCTAACCCCTCCCAAGCCACCATGTCTATCTTCTACTCTCCAACATTGTCTTTTCGTTCTCAAATTAAAGGGCAGCATCGTAATTTCACATAGTGATATAGGGGTATTATTGTATTTTTTCATTTCCGATGACAAGTTACCGGATTCTAACACTAAAAATCATTTTCACTAAATGTCAGGTAGGGTGAAAATTATTTCTCAAATGTCGGGTGTGCAAAAATTATTATCGCATATGTCAGGTAGGGTAAATGTAATTAACTCATCAGAGGAATATCGGAGTCCAACTTCGTAGGTAAGGAGTCACTCTCCAAATCGTCCTCTGATTCACAAGGTGTTTGCTCAACCTGTTGATCATCAACACTACGCCCCTCATCCATAGTAATGGATGAAATACTCACAAGGCAATCTTTGTAGGACCTTTTACCAATGAACTGCGACCGGTTCAAACTTGCATTAAGAGGGTCTGATATGGTAGCGTTGTTTAGTTCAATAATTGGGAAATTAGCGTGGTTCTCACAACCATAATCAACCATTTCAATTGACTCATCAACCTTTCAAGTAGAATGAGTAAGATTCACTCTATCCCTTGCACTTTCGAAGTGCTCCCCAAGCTTCTATGGAACCCATTTTCTGACTATCCTCGACTTTGAGAAAGTATACTTTTTTTTGAAACTTTGCCCAGGAAAGATGTAATTTCATTCCATAGACAATTCTACCGTCGATATTTGCAATAGCTTTGGCACAACCTCCTTTAGAAGCAACCCGGATAAAACCAAATTTTCTACCACTTCTTCCAACTTTCTTTAGGATGTAAGCATAATTAACTATCCTAGATCCTAAGATGCAAATTCCCCAACAGGTAAATAATAAAAAAAATTCCCCAACAGGTAAATTATCAAAGAAAGATTGTGAAAAAAGTTACTCCTGGTACCATACTTTGAGCAACCTTAGAAAGGTTGGCGAACACCGGCCGCTATAGGAGAGCTCTCATCAGCCACATCAAGCCTTGAATGGCCGCAAGTTGGAGAACTCGGGCAACTTAGAGAGTCCAATTCTGACGGAATGGCCAAAATAGACATAGCCTTTTCAAACAAAGGCAGGCAAGAAGCCTCAGATACCTTAACTTCTGTAATTGACAAAACTGTATCAAATCTTGATTGAATCACATTCAAAGACAACCATTCTCAAAACTCATATTGGATTCTGCCTGCCAATAAGTACTTCTGAATGCATTCTCAACGTCATGCTCGACTTTGTATTGGATTCCGCCTTTCTAGGCGCCAGTGAAAACAAAGCATTTAGCAAATAACAGTTTTCTGACAAGTAAACCAACATTCAGGCAGAGTGCAAATATCAACTTACACTATCTTCTACAATAAAACAATGGTGTCGAACCCACCCGTGACAGTGACTATTTTCAGCACAAAACTACAACTCTTGCATGAAACCAAACAAACAGAGAGTTTTCCTAAGCATAATAGTTCAAACTTGCTTTCTTCTTTGCTTGAACTTGAATAATTCCCTCGTTGAAATCTTCATGGTTTACCTGTCAACACCCAACAATCAATGTGATGAGCAGGCCGAATACTGTTACAACGCACTGTCAAACTGAGAGAGAGAGAGAGAGAGAGAGAGAGAGACCTCAGTTGCATCACGGCGAAGAGCCAACATGCCAGCCTCAACACAGACAGCCTTCAACTGGGCACCATTGAAGTCATCAGTGGAGCGAGCCAATTCTTCAAAGTTGACATCCGGGTGAACATTCATCTTCCTTGAGTGGATCTGAGGCAAAGTTTAATGAACTCAGTACTCAATTCTCCAAATCAATGGAACATCGTATCCCGAGAAAATTTTGCCAAGTAACCAAAGAGTACAACAAACCTGCAGAATACGGGCCCGAGCCTCTTCAGATGGGTGAGGGAACTCAATTTTACGATCCAGACGTCCAGAACGCATCAGGGCAGGATCCAGAATGTCTGCCCTATTGGTAGCTGCAATAACCTGTAAAACAAATGTGGATAATGATCTGCAAGCCAGAAAGCTCGTGTCTTTACCATAAAAGGATACTCCCTCCTTTCCATTTTATCTATCACCTATTAATTGCTTTGCGGCCTCCGATGTCCATCTTTGATTGACTAACCCCCAAGTCTCCCACAATATTTTATCAAAAAGTTATAAAATTATATTCTTAAGTCAATATTTTTGGTTAAGAATCTGATGATGGTACTTTCATATGATAGATCATAGTATTGTTCTGATATTGATGGTCAAAGTTTCTAAAGTTCGATTGACATACAAACCAAAGTGATAGATAAAATGCGAAGGAGAGAGTTACATATAAGGTGGAATAATTACACTACCTTAATTCTGTCATCGCTACTGAACCCATCAAGCTGATTTAGCAGTTCCAACATTGTCCGTTGCACTTCCCTATCACCACTCACCTCACTGCAATACAAGTAGAGCTCTATTAATACCAGAAAACAACCTGTGATGAAATTGGGAGAAGTGCAAACAATCTTGGGAGATTCTCATGAACATGGTAAACAAAATTACTAGTATAAAGGAGATAATCAAAAAGGAAATGTCAACAGTGGGAATAAAAGTTGCTGAGACTGATTATTACCTGTCAAACCGCTTAGTACCGATGGCATCAATTTCATCAATAAATATGATGCAAGGAGCCTTCTCTTTTGCAAGTTGGAAAGCATCACGCACAAGCTTTGCTCCATCTCCAATGAACATCTAATCACACATCATCATACAAGCTTAGATCCAATTCTAGGTGATTATGAAGGCAACACAAACCATGACCAAGTAAACAACCTTGCAGAAATTTCATGCCACGCTTCAAAAACTAAGTTATTGCTAGGGTCAGCAGCATGTCATTAATTTACTTGTAAATTGAATATTGGTAAGTTTAAACTTCAGAGCAGGGAAAAAGCAGATTCATTAAAAATGACATGTGAAGCAGCAAAAACAGTAAACAGATGTGCACTTTTTGAACAGCTAAACAACGCCTAGACCGCAGTCTTTCTCTCGCTCAAGTTTCCTACACCAGACCAAAGTCAACAACGAAATCATTGGTCTAAGATTATGGCCGCTCATAGTCATACACCTATACGAGGTTAATGCCATTTCTTCAAGTATCGTAAAGTATGTGTGGCCCAAGATAGCAAGCTAAATCCTGGTTGAAGGTTCAAGTTCATCCCATGTTACTCTTATATGTTGAGCTTAGCGTGAGACCAGGTTAAATGTGTTGGTCAATGTCCAAATTCGGACAAGGAATTGATGTTTGATACCGAGGCTTTTGGCAATTGGTTTTGGATAGGGCAACTTGGTCATGCCAAAATTCTGGTAAAAAATGGGTTTGCACAAATAGAAATAAGGAAAATATAGCGCCTGGATTTTTGGTCAAATGACCTAGTGTTGAAATTCTAAATGAAAAATCTATAACCCTACTCAGTTTTTTGTAGGTCGGACAAATTTGGATATCCAGTTGAAAACAAAATTTTGTCAACGCTAACTGAGGTAGCAAGGTCGAGCAATAAAAAAAAAACATCATGCATTGTCTCAGTTGAAAATAGAAAAGGCTGAATCACACCCAAGCCTGACTTCACTGAAATAACCAGGTAAGCCAACATACTTCAAGACATGAGATAATTGCAGGTAAACTGTACAGTTCCAACAAGTGATTATCAAACTTGGTTTCAGTTTTCACACTTCCGCCGAGACAGCAGGCATATTGCATAATTTGTACTAGAAAAGGAGAGAGGGGGGGGGGGGTTACTTAAAATTTTTTTTTTTTTTTATCGTTATCATATGCTGTATCCCTCATGCAGATATCCACACTTGGGTTTCACACCTTCAAGTTTCAACAAGACAGCAGGCTTATTGTATAATTTATACCACAAAAAAAAGAAAAAAAAAGGGGGGGGGGGGGTTACTTAAAATTCCATTGAACGTGAACAAGAATTAGTTGTGCAAGGGTCCATCAAAGGAAGTGGATGGGATAAACCTTCTAATGAATAAATGCTAAAGGTACTTTTCAAACCCTTGGTCAGCAGCATCTAATTAAGAAAACATACCTGAACAAGCTGAGGGCCAGCCAACTTCAGAAAAGTGGCATTTGTTTGAGCTGCACATGCTCGTGCCATAAGTGTCTTCCCTGTTCCAGGAGGTCCATACAGCAACACTCCCTTGGGAGGACGAATACCAATTGTCTGGAATCGCTCTCTGTGTGTCATTGGCAGGACAATTGCTTCAACAAGCTCTTGAATCTATTCAATTCCAAAGATCAGTAAGTCAGAAAAACTCGATAGTGATACAACAACCCCTAATTGTCAAGGTTGAGAAATAGAAAACTCACCTGCTTCTCCAACCCTCCAATGTCATTGTAATCTTCAGTTGGTTTCTCGTCAACTTCCATAGCTTTGACTCGAGAGTCATACTCTGATGGCAGTGTGTCGAGGATTAAATAACTGTCCTTATTGACTCCTACTAGATCACCAGGCTTAAGCTTGTCTGGATCAACAAGTCCAACCACAGGAAGGAATATTGTCTGTAGTGAATTCAGAAATTAGTGCAACCTAAAAATACTAAAACCAACATCAAGAATGACAATGTTTATGTCTTCAACGGACTCACTGACACTTATTGTGTATATCAAGATTTGTCAATGGTAAAACTCGTTAAATCTTAACTATGACTGTACTCTGTTGGTATTTCCTAAGATATTAAAATTGTCTGGTATCCATGACCAAGCAATGTTTTAAATAAATACTACAAGACAAGAATGTGTGGGCAACCTATCCTTGAGGAAAGCAATAATATTGCCTGAGCAATTGGACATAACTGTGAAAGAATCCATACAACCCCACTTCTCCCCATCCCTGAAAAGGCTAAACCCACTGGGGGAGGGGCAGAGGGGCTATCATGGATGTGGAAGAAAATACAGTCATTCAAAGCACAAGGAGATAGTAAAAGAACGAAAAATTCAAAACTCTGGATAAACCATTAAAACAAACAGATTTCTCAAAAGTTGATGGAGGGATGAGAAAAGATAGAAGACCTGTCTAGTTGATGTTTTGAGCACCACACACTTCCCTTTTCTTTGTGAGTCAAGGTCCACATTAGCACCATCTTCTTCAGCTTCTTCTTCTGGATTCATTTCCAAGATCTGCAAGCACATGAAAGAAGGAGAAAATGAGCCAATTGATCAGACATTATGTAGAATCATCAAACAACTAGCAGGGGATAAAGCCCAAACAAATCTACATCTAAAACATACCAACATATCACAATAATTCTAAGGTTATCATTGTACTATACTTAATCTTCAAGATTTCTACAAAGCATCCCAGAAGTTTTCAATGATCACTACATGCTCTGCTTGACACTTCTCAAGGTTTGTTACAGTTTGAAAGTATACATGGTTATAGTGAACATGTTTAGAATTGGGGAAAATAATCAAAATCCTATATCACTAGATGGTGTCAAATTGTCAATGAAGCAACATTACTCAATGAGAGAGTTCGGAGAGACATGCCGATAGAAATACATCATAATATATTTATCCTATTCTGTTAGGAATATTATATTTCCTACTTTGATTAGGAATGTTATGTTAGTTTTCTAGTTCTGTTCGATTCAGTATTAGGCAGGTTGTTTACCTATAAACAAGGGCTTTGCTAGCCTTAACGAAAGATATTACATTGATATTGAATATTGAACATATGAATTCTTACTGATTGTGCACGGAGATGCTAATCTTTTCCTAAATCCAGCACGGGGATGTTGAATTCTGCTTTGAATCCAACACAATCATGTTGAATCTGCATATTTAGATTTTATTTATTTATAGTTCTCTATCAGCTTGGTATCAGAGCGAATTCTTGATTCTGAGCCTCCCCCAAAACCCAAAATTCCGCTGCCATCCAATCTTTGAAAAAAAAAAAAAAAACTGTCCAGAAACCCTAGCCACTGCCCCTGCCTGAAACCACCATCACACCACTGCTGATCACCACCCATCAACCACCGCCCCTCCGCCGCGCCGGTCAGTCCACCTTACTCCATTCCACGCCACTACCCCTCCACCACCCACATATACATGTTCCAAGAAGTTTAGGACTTTAGGTGAAGTGTTATGCTATGACAGCCTCATTTTGGAAGGTTCTGCAAGCACTAGCCAAATCTACAAGACATCGCCCAGGGGTTGGGGTTGAAATCACAAGTGACAAGTTAAAGGACAAGCAACTCAAGATATGATTGATGTTATTGATTTTGTGGATAGTGTATTCTTGTGTTGTAGTAAGCTATTGTGGGATGCTATGTATATTCCAACAATATGTCTGGTATTTCCTCTTACAAACAAGTATGTGTAACCTTTTCCTCATTCCAAAATAACAACAATAATAAAATAAGCGCAAGCGACCCCACAGGAAAATTGGAATTGTACGAGAAATGTACATCTTACTAGATTATGGAAGTACAATGGCAAGTCTCTTGACTTCCCAGGATTATACATGACTTTTGGGGAAAAGTAAAGAGTGTACTGTACGCCACCATTATGCCCTTACAAACATTTGTGAATTTGATAGAGGTCAATGTAATAAAGAATTTAACACCATATATATACATATGTTGACACCTAAAAGAACACTTGCTCGTTTTAAACATCATGTTATTTACAATGATACTAAATCCATAAGACCAATTCCTGTATTGTGACATACTAATGACCATTTCACTGATCACGAACACCCGAAGACCAATACCCATCTTGTGAGAGACCAATAAACATTTCACTGATCCCATCTAGAAGGTGTTTCATCATGGTAAAATGAAAACTAACAGACCTACAAACTTACAAAGGGCACACCAATGAAAATCTTACTTCCGTTTCCACTTAAGGACAAGGAAAGACCCTCTGTACGTCAACAAGATTCAAAATTTCCAGAAACACAAAAAAGTGCGAAACTCCAGGTGTCAATAAAGGTAAATATGGTGCTGAATGAGTTTAACTAAGACCTCTTCTACTTTGACTAAAACTGATGAACAACAACTGAGCTCTCAATTAGGCAAATATGGTTAAATTCGAATTCAGTCAGTCAAAACTCTACTATCGACAACTAAAATTCAAATTACAGAAAACACGATTCCTTTAACACACCAAAAAAATTCCAATTCGAAAATCCAAATCAAAAGGTATACCTCAACAATGTTTCCGACAAGGTAAGGCAATTGCTTATTGAGCTTGATCTTCTCTTGATTCTCCTTAATCTTTTCCTTGAATGAATCCAAATCCAAAGTTGATCTCTGAACCTCCTCCTAATAAACAACAAAAACTCAGATTAGACAAAATCTACCAACTCTAAACCCTAAATTTTTAGGGTTTCGAACTTCGAGCACAGAAAACAGGAGGAGGAGAAACCTTAAGGATGCGAATCTCATTGTCAAGGATCCGCGAAGCCCTAATAATGTCTTCGGTAGTCAAAGAAGCGAGCTGATCTTCCTGAAAATTGGGATCCTCAACCACCGCTGACGCCATGGATTGAACCGACGAAAAAGGAGCCGGCGAAGATAGGGAGGGAGTTTGGGTGTTTCGCAAGAAACTAAGAACAACTTCGAGAGGTTAAAGAGCAAACAAGTGACAAACGAGCCTGCTGACCTATTTATATGACTACGTTAGCTGATTTTTGTTTTTTTTAAAATAAAAATCATAATATACAGGGCAATCAACTGTTAGCCGGTAGCTGTTTTAATTAATTATTTGACTTCAGCTGTTTTAGGGCTGTCCATAATTCAGTCTGGACCGAAAAATGGACGGGACCGAAAGAACCGAACATAATTCGATCCACTCTTTTGTTCAGGAAATATGAAATTTCAGTCTTCGTTCCAGTCCCCGGATTGAACTAAAAAGACCGAGGATTGGACTGAGGACCGAAACAATAGCTGCTAGGATTTTTTCATATCACTTATCAGTCTTTTCTCCTCATTTCGGTCTGCCAGTCCGCGTCTTTCAGTTTCAAAAATTAAAACTCTCTCCTCTTCTAGTCTTCTCTGCCTCTTCTCTAATTCACGTCGACCGATCCCCTCTTCTCCGTTGGTCCCCCCATCTGTCCCTCCGTCGAAGCTGGGGGTGAGCAAAATTTCCGTGACTCCCAGTCCCATCCCGGTCCTGGTGAAATCCCGCTCCCAATGGGAACGGGAACGGGAACGGGACCGGGAGTGAGATAAAAAAACAAAGTCCCGGTTAATTGCGAGACCGGGAATGGGACTTAGCCTCAACTCCCAATCCCAGTCCCGGTCCCGACTCCCGAACATAAAAATTATATATTATGTTATATTATATTATAAATGCCACTGAGTCACACACTCACTCACATTTTGGCCCACTACTAAGCTTACACCCAACTAAAAACCCTAATTTCCATTCACTGGGTTCACAACTTCATGCTTCCATTTTCAAAACCTAATTTCAGTCTCGGTTCCGGTCTCGCTCACCCCTAATCGAAGTCGTCGGCGTTGAAGTCCCTCTTCTCTGCCTCTTTTCCGTCGAAGTTGTCAGTGACCTAAGCGTCAAAGTCGCAGCGTCAAAGTCGGTTGTCACTGCTCCACTATTGTCGTCTCTCCTGGCTCCACCGTCGTCGTCGAAGTCCCACCCCACCCTCCATCTCTCGGTCTCTCCAGCCTAGTCGTCGTCGACATTTTCCAGATCTGAGATCTTATTGCTCATGCCTCGTTTGAAACTCAGGTATGAAATTGTTCATGAGGTTTCTCCTTTGTATGTGATTGTCCTATTTGCACAGGTTTAGCTTACAAAATTTGATAGCAGAATTCAACCCCTTAATTCGGTTAATTCGGTCGGTCCAGTCCTCAGTCCAGACTAGTCCCTTGTTTAGTATTCGGTCCAATCCAGTCTGGTCTAGTTCAGTCCAGTCTCGGACCGATAAATAACCCTAGCTGTTTGGGTTAGATGATTGCATGAATAATATTTAGTACAGTAGCTATCTATAAAAAAAATTACTGCAAAATACTTCTTCAAGGACCCGTTTGGCATGTAATGGGAATGAGAATAAGAAATCATAATGGGAATGTGAATAGGAACTCATTATGCGAATGAGAATGAGAATGTATTTTGAATTTCCAAGTTTCTTGTTTGTTAGATGATAATTCAAAGTGAGAATAAGATTGGGAATAAATGCACATTTATTAGAACACAATTCATTAATTTAAGAATGAGATGATATTGGTAATATTAATTAAGTATGATGATAATATTGGTATTTAAGAGGACTTTTGAATTCACAATATGAATTACTAACCCTTTCCTAGTAATAGATTGGTGGCAGTTGGACACTTCTATTATCATTATCATTCCCCTCTTCTTTCTTTTTTTTTATAATTACCATAAAATAAACATGAGAATTGTAATTTCAGTTCTTCTATTCTCTTTCCCAACCCTATATTCTCTCATACCAAATGAGCCGCAAGTAGCTTTGAGAGTATGTACAATGACATTTCATTATTTTGGATCTTTGGTAGGGGTCGTCAATCTTGCTACATCATCTTATTTTTGAAACTTTTGGAACTCCTCCCTTCTTTCTCCACAATAAAAGGAATTCCAAATTATTGGGTGTGGAGACCAAATGGGAGAAGGAAGAAGGGAGGAAGAAGAAGAAGTAGAAAGGTGGAAGAAGGCGAGGAACCAGGAGACACTATCATTCTTATGCCTAGACGCTCCTTGCGCCGAAAACCGGAGAAAGACGCTGCCAGCGGCGGGGGCCCCTGCCGGTGGCTCTCACAGAAGGGACGATATGACGCACGCTACCAGCGTCTTGTCCCCCCTTGCTAGCGCCTGGTTGTGTCGTGATTGTTTTGGGCGGATGTCAGCGTCTGAAGATTTAGTGGGTTCCTTGAATAGCGCCGAGATATTTTATTTCCTTTCTACTGTTGTTTCCTTTTCTGCGATGTTCCCTTTTTTGCTGCAGACTTCCTTATTTCTCTCATGTACCCCTAGTATATATTGGGGTTCAGGTTCTCCCTATTATGTATCCCAGAGCATCCTAGAGTGTAATTTAGAGAGAATTGGGATCAAGTGAGATAGAGAGAAAGACAACCATTGTATTGTAATCCTCATATTACTAGTGCATCGATTCCGTGGTTTTTTTTTCTTCCCGTTTTTGGGTTTTTTCCATGTTAAACCTCCGGTGTCAAATTTCTTATTTCTTTTCTGCTCTTATCTTACATTGTTTGTGGTAGTTTGAGTACTCTTCGATCCTAACACAAATTGGAACTTTGAATAAAATATTTGTCATTATCTGTAATAACCCGCCCCAAAATCATGTTTAATTATCTATAAATCACCGTAATTATCCAAATCGCGTTATAAATTTTTCGCGTTTACCTTTATTTATTCATTTACTTATTTATTTATTGTTATCGGTGTCAAGTCTCGTGCAGGAGATGGCTAAGGTGCCGAATTATCAGCTTAAAAACAAATTTACTTTACATATTCATTCAATGAGTTGAAGTATTTCAGGTTACATGATGTGTGTTATAAATTTATTTACCGAGAAACGGTTAATAATTATCTGCCTCGATTTCTATATATATTTTACCGTCCCAATTTTAATTTATTTAAATTACATTTTCTTTACATAATTTCAAGTGGTAATTTTACCCACTGTATTATTTTTAATCCAAGTTCCATTGTATTTTATTTTTTTATGTTACCAAATTATTATCAATATATTTTATTTCCTACAAAACCCAATACTTCAATTTACTACAACAATTACAATATATTTATCCTAATGTTATCATCCTATTACTATTTAATTAAGATTTTATTTTAATTGTTATTAGTGTTTAATTTAATTAGATGATAGTGTTAAGTTGAGATATATATGTATTAGTAATAGGGGCTTAAGTCATTTTATTCTCATTCAAATTAGATAACTCTCAAAGGCTTGCATCTTCCTCTTTCTCCCTCCAACCGGCTGAGCACCAGACCACCCCACCGCCACTTTTTCCGGCGCCGGCCGGCCTCCTCGCCGTGGTGGCCGTCGCACCCCCTCTTCCTCCCTCTTGTGTTTTCTCCAATTTTAACCTCAAAGGTAACCTCTCAAAACCCCCAATTTCAGTTTCTCTAAACCCTAATCTGAAAATCCATGTTTTATATATGTTTCTTTTGTAATTTTCATCTCTTTTACTCTCTTTTATCGTGAATCCAAGTATACAATTGTATTGGTTAAGTTAAGGTTTAAGTTTTGAGTGTATGCATGTATGTTTCTAAGTGTTTATGAGGTTTTATGGTTGAATTCATGGTGGATGATGATTATATGTCAATGCATGTGAATTTCTTGAAAGATTCTGAGTATTCAAGGGCTGAGTTTATGTTTTAAGATTATGAATTAAGTGTTATTATGTTTAATTCGGGTAAATTAGTGAGGTTTTGATGCAAGAGTTCAAGAATATGTCTTTTATGTTGAGTTTATGTTTAACCCATGGATGCATGTGGTTTTTAAGGTCCTTGATGAGTTAATTTTCAAGGTTTATATTCTGGAAATATGGTGGATTAAAGTTTAGGTGAGATTTGGTTATGTTTAGTATGATTAAAGGTGAAAAATCAAGTTAAAAACTGAAATTTCGGTAAATAAAGTTTCTGGTTAGTTTCTGGAAAATTTCCGAGACCTAAAAGTGGGATATTAGGCCAGATTTTTACTCCATGAGATAGCCCAAAGTGTTAGCTAACCATAGGCTTTGGAATTTCGAAATTCCGACTAGTATGGGCCGGGATATGGCCAAAACCGTAACGACACGAATTTGAGTATGTTTCTGGAGTCAGTAACTTGAAGGCTGATTTCCGTCCAGTTGGAGACCTTATTAATTTTTGTGGTGAACATGAAAGTTTTAGGTCACATTGCAAGCTTTCCGGAAAGGTATGATTTGTAGTTATCCGATATCAGGAGTGTGAGTTACGAGCCCGGGAAGCAGGGCTGTCCAGAACAAAGTTTCTGCCCAGATTGGGTTCTGTAAAATTCTATCCTAAGGGTCTTAAATCCATTCAATAGAGGTTTTTAAGATTTGATAAGTTAGGAATATATGACATGATCTTAAGAGTATAAGTTTAAGAGTGAAAAGCATGGGTTGAAGATCTAAGTATGTCCTAAGGTCTCTTTCATAGAAGTTATAAATTAAATATAAATCTAAATTCTCTTCTTAAGTTTAGCAATGAAAGCTCAAGGTTTCTGTTTTTAACCAAGTTTCTCATCTAATTTTATCAACCTCCAAGCGATAAGTAGCTCTAAGACTCTATCCTCTCACATCTCAACTCAATCTTTATCTTTCAACCACATTCCGAAACCTACAATCTATTCACATTTCACCATCTCTCATCTCAATTACCACATCTTTAAGCCATCCTTGAGTTCGATGATTTCCATTCTAATCTTCAGTCTTTAAGGGCCATTCTTCATCAATCTAAGCCATCATTCCAAGGTTCAAGTTCACTCAGTGATTTCACCTTCCAACTTCACCATCTCTATATCATCTCAACCTGAAAATCTTAAGTTTTCTAAACTCCAGTTTCTGTCCGGGGCCGCTTTGGAGCCCTTCCACTCAGTTTTAGCCTTCGGCCATGTTGACAAAATTCAAGATTATGATTTTTCCTATTCCGAAATGTACTCTTTTATGTCATTCCGATTTTTCTAACTCAAGTTATACTTCAAACTCTATTTTTATATAAACCTGAAATTTTATTCCTAAAGTATTTCATTTATATTACTAAGTTTCTAAACTTATGAAGCTAATGTAGAACCTTATTCGTTCTTCATTTTTATTTATTCTTATCTTAGTTGACAAGTTTTGAAAGCCATCTCCAAGCCAAGCCACATGAGGTCTTTAGCGTCCCAAGGTGCATAAATTGTCCAACTTTTAACTCTTTATTTATCCTTCAACACAACTATCATTGTGATATTATGTCTACATCATGAACTAATATCTTATATTGAATTATTTTCAAGCGGTCCCGCCCATCATATTCTAGAATTACGTGAAGTGCTAGCTTATACTTTTAGATGCTCACGATCGAGTGTCCTAATGACTGGCGATGTCGCTTGCCTAGATCACCCAATCCAAATCTAGATCGGTTTGGGCATGCGGCGTGTGTGGTGCTTGGCATCGATCGTAAGGGATACCGCTCATTTCTAATTATCACAAGTTCATTTCGATTATTTATATTCATGTCTTATACATATACGATTATTTATATATATATATATGCAACAATTGATTTATTTATGTTTATTCCCTTTCCGCTTTCAAAATGAATTTAAATGCCGGCACTAAAACCGTTTTCGAACGGTTTTACGTGTTGGAGGTTTACGTACTGAGTGTTTCCCCACTCACCCTTTTGCAATGTTTTAATGTTTTGTTTTAGGAGGTTCGAGCTCCCAGGGCAAGGACAAGTCGGTTCCAAAGTAATTCAAGGCTCTTGAGGTAGTTCTCTAAGGAAATCATCGGTTAGCAAGGGCGAGCAGGATTTTGGAAGTTGTTTTAGTATTTAAGCTATATTTAAGTTATATACTTTATCCAAGGGTTGTATAAGTTTTATATGTGAAGGTTCTTAAGTTAGTAAGTTATCTTATGGTTTTGGAAGTTCTTTGGTGTTGTTGCCTTGTCTCTTTTGGGAGACGGCGGTGACACTTCAACCTAAAATGTTCCGCTGTGCTAATCGCGGGCTTAGCTTCTCTAAGTAGAGTTTAACCCTGTGATTAAGGTTGGGGTGTTACATTATCTTATACAGAATATCTTTTTTGAAGTAAAATAAAAATAGAAAAATCAAATTTTCACTAATAATAAGTACTAAAAAAAGATGCAAGATGTGGATTTCATTATGTAATGGTTTAAAGGTCCATAATGAATTCCAAAATTGTAAAATTTGCAAAAGGTATCATTGTTAGGAATAGAATCAAATGTCAATGGATCAAATGGAATGAGTTCCAACTACTGCAAATGTTCTGAAAAATTATTTACCAAACAAACCTTTCAAGTAGTTTTTTGACATTAATAAAAAAAAAACTAACAATATTCAAATAGTTAAAAGCTATCTTAAACAGTCAGTAATCAAACACCCCCGAAATCTTTCTATTTATCTTAACAGGGTAGTAGTTGGATTTCATCTCCTTTTTTTTAAAAAAAAAAAAACTAATTATATGGCTCATCCATTAGATGGGATAAATTCCATAATTTTATTCAAAAAAGAAAAGGTATTTAAATTGGTTATATATTAAATCTGAATGGAAGGTGTGGGCCCTATATAGGGCGTTGACATAACATACCCTGTCCGTTATGAGACCGTTGGGTTATTGTACTCCTAAAATAAAGGGTCCGACGTGTTGGACTACTACATGTTATTAAAAAAAAAATGTAAGAAATAAAGGGTTATTGTACTCCTAAAATAAAGGGTCCGACGTGTTGGACTACTACATGTTATTAAAAAAAAAATGTAAGAAATGTTCCAACTAGTGTTGTTGTACTCCTTGTAATGACTCTTCAAAGTTAGTAATAGTTTAGAACAAAATGAAAATGAATGCCTGTTTGAATGGTATGGTGATTCAGTAATAATGTTGCAAGTATGATGAATTAAAGGAAATTGAATCTGTCCATAAAGCTAATACTTGCATTTTGTTTGAATTATATTGACAGACCCCCAAACAAGAAGTTGCACACAACACATTTTGGGATCACTTCAAAATGCTAAATGAGATTTCACAAGATCAACCTTGAATTTTCCGAATTTTTGTAATAACCACTGTCAGAAGCATTGACAGATTTAGGCCTATGCCAAAGGTAAGCCACGACCACTGGTAGCACGAAAAAAAAATTCAGTATAATTTGGAATAAAAATTATAAATTTTTTGTATATCATATGAATATAATAATATATTTGTGACCCTTAATCAAAAGACCTAAATCTGACACCACCTCAAGGACATTAGCATGATGTATCTACATTCGAAATAAGTCTCACATGTCCATTTAATTTTCCCATTCCTATTTCTGGAAATAGACTGTGTTAGTAAACATGAATAACCATTCAACTTGAAGGTCAAAAAAGCTTAAAGGATTACAGGGTACTCACACTAGAAGCATGAAATTGTTATCATAAATCTAATACTTGCATTTCATGCCAATTGTAGGACAAAACTTAAGTCAGTGAGCAAGAACATGCATAACAGAGCTCTGCACAACATGCATTTGCACATAACATATCTAACAGAGCTCTGTTTGGGATAGGATTTAGGTCTTCGAGGGCTGAGAACCATAGTTATCAAAATCCTGATCCTGATCTTGATCCATGATCCTATAATTTTATGATCCAAAATCCTCGATGATTCTACTGTCTAAATTCCAATCCACGATCCAACGGGGGTTAATTTCGATTATAACTACCCCGTGGATCTGAGTTAGGATCCCGAATCTAACAACCATGCTGAGAACAAGGTTTTTTGACACACTTTTGATTTTGGTTGCCATACAACTCCTTCCATTTCGCTCTAATTTCCATTAAACTTCTTCTTCTTCTTCTTCTTCTTCTTCTACTTCTCACTTTTCTTCGAGTGAAAGAGTTTCTCAACGCAAGAGATCTTCGCATGCATCTCGGAGAACATAAGAGGAGTCTGAACAGCAAAATGTCAAGCCCGGATTTTAGAAAGGGAAAGCCGGGAAGGGGAAAAATGGAAAGAAAGAAAGAAAGAGAAAGACAAGCCGTTTTCTCACCTGTTTATGGCGATTCAGCACATCAGGGTGTTCATAGACCTATTTGACCATCCACGCAAGAGTCCTGAACCAATCTAAACACCAAATGCGCAAAGTAAACCTTAAATTCACACCAATAACACCAAACTGACATCAATAAAACCCCACTTTTAATAGGCGAAAACCCTAATTTCAATTTCTACAAAATTAAAATGTTTCTTACCTCTTTCACTGACAAAATCTTGTACACTTGATCTGCGACGGGAGCTTGATCTTTGGTGGTGATTGCACTAGAAGCGAGAGAATGAACGGGGAAAAAAAACACATGATAGATTCTCAATGGATAGCCCAAACACATCAAAACAATTCGCAGGGAAATTAAGAGCGATCTTTACCTTGTGCTGAAACAATAGATTCACATTCTCTGAAGCTGGTTTCTATAAGCATGGAACCCTGATACAGGAACAAGATTTTACGAATAAAAAAGCCAATAGAAGGAAAAAAAAACATATCACAAATCTAGGACTTCAACAGAAATGCAAAAGTCTACGAAATCATCAGACCAATTCAGACTCTACAAAATTGAGCTCCAAGATCATGAAAACGAAATCACATAAACATATCATATCCATAACACATGATGTTATTACCTTCCTGCACGAGATAGAAGGAAGCCTCGGAAATTTTAGTTGTGAAGACCCTTGACAAGGACATAAAAAGCTTCCTTCCGTATTATAACATGAATGTGAATCTCAATGCTTCTACTATGGAGATCCATCGAGATCGATTATTCGAGTTTAAAAGTGCCAACCATTAGCGCGCCAGTACCTCCTTGCATTTTCTTTGAGACGGGCTTCTTTTATTTTCAGGAAAAGCTTATATGCCATCTCGGTTTTGTTAGAAGCCACGAGCTTTTTATTCAGTTTACTATACATGAGCCTGCTCGGACAAAATCCTTTACTCAGAGCCTCTTCCATGGCAAACACAGCAGTGTCAAGCTGCCCGTTATTGCACAACCCGTCAATGACATATTCATAAACTTCAATGTCAGAAGAATACCCGCAATCCTGCATCTCGTTCCACATCTTCAAAACCATTCCACATTTACCGAATCGAGAAAGCCTCATCAGCAACAATTTATATGCAGTTAGTGATACATTACATCCAGCTTTTCTTGCACTTTTGTAAAGCATCATGGCCGCATGAGGCGGACCGTAACTACACAAAGGCTCGATGAAAGAGGTTATAACCCCGGTGGTTGGAGTTACTCCTCGCCTTAACATTTCCTCAAACATTTCAAGTGCATCCGCCACTTTGCGAGCCTTTAGCAGACCACTAATTAGCTTTGTATAAGTATCTAGATCCGGCGAACATTTGTTCCTTACCATTTTCTCGTAATATTTCTTGCTTTCGTCAAAATCATTCACGGAAACATAGTTGGAAATCATCGCATTGTAGACGCTCGCATCAGCCTCAAAGTCTTCAGTTTCTATGCTTTCGAACATCTTGACGGCATCTTCAACTTGACCTACTCTACCCAAACCCTCTATAAGACAACGATACGTCTCACAATCCGGACCGAACCCATCATCCACCATTGTTTTGAGACAATTCTCCATCTCATTAACCCGACCCAATTTCGCCCACCCACCAATCACCACATTATAACTCACGCGATCGAACTCCCACTTCCCCTTCATCGAATTCAACAGCGAGTTAGCAGTGCCCACATGAGCCCTCTTACACAAACACTTCAACAATACATTAAACATCTCAGTATCACACTTCATCCCAAACTCTTCCAGCTTCTCAAACACCTCCATAGCTCTTGATATTCGACGAGTTCTCACAAAACTATCAAGAACAATCATGAGTGTCTCTGAAGTAGGATTAATCCCACCCTTATCACTCATTTCCTGAAACTTATCCATCATAAAATCAAACAACTTCCTCCTCCCAAATGCTTTCAAAATCAAATGATACAACCCTAAATCTCTACCAACACCTGGTTGCTCAATTGCCCAGTTGAAGAACATGACCATAGCTTCACCCCCCAAATTCCCCCAATTCAAAACCCTAGAAACAACATCAATGCTAAGCTCACCATCACCCAAAGCAGCAGTCAGAGCATTTTCAATCAATGCTTTGCCCTTCAATTTCTGAATAAATACTCCTCGTAACTTATCCTCTAACGGTAAAAACCCGTCGGCAGAAACCCTAATTTGAGCCGAGGCTTGAATCGGGGGTGAATCAGGGGAGTACAAATTGGGAATTGAAGTTGAATGTCGAATTGGTAAGATTTCAGAGAGTTGTTTCAGAACCGTTGATTCATCAAAATTGGGTTTTGCAATTGATTGATTATCGTTGCTTAGATGTGGAGGATCATTTGAATGGTGGTTTTCTTCAGTGACTGTAGTGGAATAGTTTGGGAATGCTTCAATGGCGGAATAAGAAGAAAATGAAAATGGAGGGAAAAGGGGGGGAATTGGATACCTGGATCGTTTCATGAAACTGATGAATGCCATGGCCAACTTCCAGTGTGTAGAAAAGGAGAGATGGTGTTTCACTGATTGTTAAGCTGCGGACGCAGTTCACACTCATCTGGCTCAAAATTTTGTATTTTTAAGGTCATCACCAATGGCGAGGCGCAGGTCACTAGCATAAAAAAATAGAAAAAAAAGGAGATAAATTTGGGCGAGAAAATTTTTATAATACTTCCTCTGTCCCTGTTCAAGTGTCAAATAACCTAACTTTGTAAAACCAATCTATCTTGGAAATAAACTGAAAAAATTATATATGAATGAGTATATCTCTCATTAAGGAAAGAAAGAAATAAAGGAGAATTTTAAAAGTAAAATAAAAATTTCATTCATTAATTAAAGGTAATATGAACATTTTAATTATTAGAAATGTAAAATTAACAAATAAAAAGGGACAAGGTAGTTAGAATTATTGACACTCATTAAGGAACGGAGGGAGTAGTAAGAAAATGTAAAAAGTGGAGGAAAATGTTTTTCCCTACCCATCCAGACAAATCACTTGGAGAGAAATTTATATAGGGTCACCACAATTAAATACCATTTTCCTTATTAAATAAGCTTGAAAAATAAAAAAGTGAGTTTAAGAATTAATTTATAGGATGATCAGGTGAAATATTAATATATTAGTCACCATTATAGAAATACTTTACTTGCAGGTAGATAATGACTCACATTAACATTATTTTATAAGATGAGTGGATGAACTTTATCCACCACTGATAATGATTAGCTCTTTTTTTAAAATTTTCATTTTTTAGGTGGGGCAATTCATGGGAGGGATAATTTGAGCATGAAGTACACACTAGAACAATACAAAAATACTTGGCAAAAGGCTCTTGTGGCATTGGGGTTAAAGCATTTGTTAGACATACTTATTCACTGTACAATTCAACCAGAGTTTCCTAACACATCAACAAAAACAGTAAACACCCCCATCATCCTCCATGCTTCTCAAGGGAGGAGGGAACAAAAATGAGTAAAATCAAAGCTATATCTAAACACCTAAGACAAGTGACAACATAAATAAATAGGGCAACCAGAAAATGCTCTCATCTATGGTAGTGTAATAGTACTAATTAGCACATTTGCACTCTTGTACCCCAATTAGCTTCAAGATATTGTTTCCATATCCTCGATGGGTTCAACTTATGAAAATTTTGGGACAAACCCTGTGACTGAAACACGCTTCTCGCTGCAAAACTCATGAGCTCGCTAGTAGGCTCTGCAATGCTCCGAATTCTTGCCATAATCCCGCTTTCGTCTGTGAATCTGGTCGTTTTATAGTGATCCAGGAAAGACTGTTGGTGATGTGAAAGAACAACCTCTTCTTCGGCCTGCATTTCTTGGTTATATGATGGTGAGTCGTCTGACGAAATGATGTAATTTTTCATGCCAAGTGATTCCCAATCAACCTGTTGCAAGATCCCTGCAGCACGATCCATGCTCTCGGTAGCAAACTGTTTCATTCGGTTGGATTGTTCGAGAGCCAGCTTGTCCACCTGGGTTTTGAGTTCTTGGAGCCGTTGACCGACCCTTGAAGATACGGCGTCGTATAGGTTACCTCTTGATGCTAGTTCACTTCCCTCTGCATTCAGCAGATCGTCAAACTCGATGGGATCTCCAATGAGAACTGTCACCTGCATTGTCCAAAATAAACAAGGGAGTTAGGACTTAGGAAGAGAAGAATCCCAGCAAGTTGATGCAAGCGTGCGAATATTTTCCTTCAGAGGTTTGCAGAGGTTTGCAGCATGATGATTGTAGCAACATATTGAATAACTTAAACAAGGAACAAATTAATTTTCTTTTTATTGCCTTTCCCTATAGCAAAGTTCAAGCAGGTTGAGAAGGAATCAAGAAAACTCACGGTTTTTCCAACCCTAGGAACACTGGCTCCAATAGGCATAATCTCTTGCATTCCGGTATGCACAAAAGGAACTACAATGGGAATAGTATCTGCATCCAGCACCAACCTGTTGGTAGCATACAACCATTATTACAATCAAGTGAGAAAGCCACCGAGGAATGCATGATAACATAATAGTAATACAATTGGAACCAGAGTGTTATAAACTAATAAGCCAAAACATGGAAATACATATAAGAAATACCTTAAAGGTTTAGCCAGTGAGGTGCAATTATTCACATTAACCACAAATGTTTTCTACTCTATTCCCTTTTTCACTTCTTTTGACTAGAATAATGCCTTTTTGTGCATATGCCCATTATCACACTACAATTACCCAAAGGATCTATTTGTAACATCATATTTTTTCAAAAGAAGAAAAAACACTCCGTACTCTTCCCTAATGCTTTTCTACAACAAAGGGGAACTCACTTTCGTAGCATGCTCGAACGGCAAACCAATCCCAAAATGCTTTCCTCTAGTCCTACATACTACTTCTGTCCCATATTACTATTCCATTTAGCTAAATTTAGAAAACCAATGAAATGAGTTAGTTAAGTATTGTATTGGACGAAAACTTGTGAAACATTAGTATTGAATTGTATAAATATCTTTCTCTCTCTCTCATTTTTACTATCTTTGTACGAGAAAAACTTATAAAAAAATAGTTAAAGGAACAACTATTATGGGACGGAGGTAGTATAATGATACAAACTGACCTGCTCAAGGAACTATACATCCATAGATAGAAATGAAGTCATTTTCAAACAAGCATCAAGCAAGAAATTTGCCCCTCCAAAATGTGAACCTAGGTTGAGCATCAACAGAGCTCATAAGCATTCTCTGGGTTAGATTGCTACCCAAGGTACAACACTCAATGAAAAGATCTCTTAATTCAGACACAATCCCATCCAATTTGTTGGTTTTCACCAGTGATCAATTAGTATCAGGGTCATGATAGTTTTGATTAGACTTCTGGGGTTTGGATAGTTGGCACTGACTTAGCAAATAAACAAAAGGAAACATATCTTAGAAGACAAAGAAATTTGCTTTTCAAAGGACACCCCAGATTTTGTGGCCATGAGGTTCTTTCTTGACATGCCTCATAATAGAATGTTCCTTGAGAGCTTTTTCTCCCTCACTCCCTCTTCCTCCCATCTTGTCCCTTCCACAGTATTCCTTTTCTTCTTTTTCTTTCCCGGAGCTTCTACCCAAGCCAATTGCATGAGCCAGTTTGGACCTCTGATCGACTGACCTTTCCCTTATTTTCTAATAAATATGCAAACAAGCATCCATGATGAGCATGTTCGTGCCAAAAAGAAATATATTCTAGCAGGATAAATTCGCTGTTTTGAATTGAAAAGAAACAAAAAAGAGATCTTCAACAATAACCACCTTATATATATTTTAGATTACTACTGCCTTGTCTTAAAGTTAGAATTTTCTCATACCCTTACAAATATAATATACCTTTTAATTTGGGTTTTCATTTTTGGGAAGCGGGTGGCGATGTTCATACAGAAACTTGGAAATCAATATGGACAAACAACAATAGAGAGCACAGATGCGAAATCCATGAAAAGTCTAAAGGGCAATAAGCATGTATCTTTCAGCTGAGACGGATATCAGACATGGATTCTTGGACTGTGGTAAACATATCATGATCTGGGGCTGTTGTGGCAACAAGTATGTGGAGCATGTAAACAATAGAAACACTACATAACAAAACAGATGCCAACAGAAAACACACCTCCCAACACCTCTTTTAGCTGGCGCAACAGTCCTTCCACCATCTCGTGAACGGCTGCCTTCTGGGAAGATATGGACCCAACCTCCATTGTTTAGTTTAGAAATAGCCATGTCTAGACCCTAAGCAGATTGCGAAATATGAGAGCACTGGAACAATGTGACAACTACGCAATATCTAATTAATCAACTAGGTAGTGACGGAAAAAGAATCATCATATATACCTTCTGATAAATCCCATCACCCCGTGAAACAGGCAAAACTTTCACAGATCGGAAAAACGCAGAAGTAACAGGGTTCTTGAAGCATCGATCACTTGCACAAAGGGTCCATCTCAATTGCTGAGCATCCATGAGAACACGTGGTGGGAGCAAGGAAGAAGTGACGAGAGGGTCATCGATAGAAGCAACATGATTGCTAACCTGCAATATCACAGGAGTTAATTTCCATAAAATAAGATGCCCCCCTAACATTTTTAGTCACGCTTGCAATTGCCCCCCCCCCCCCCAACATTTTTATTCACGTTTGCAATTGCATGTGCTGACACATTTGTGAGCACCGAAAAGCTAAATGTCAGGAAAAATCACCAAGTTCATGGATACAACAATTGGTTCTACTGGCTGAATCGATTAGACGAAATTTCCTCACTATAATAAGATACCCTGGCATCCAACAAAGGAAGTTTATGTGCAACAAATTCAAATAAGAGTGTCGGAAATTGCAAATTGCAAAGAGGTCATTTTCATTAGGCCTACTTAAAACAACACCTATTTCTACAATTCCATGGCAAATTAAGGAAGAAGTTCTGATCTACAGCAGAAAACTTTGGTACAGTTGATTTTTTTTGAGCTGCCCACAAAATAAGCAGAGATTTTTTCAGTTAATAGGGCATGCAGATCAATTATATATCCAGGCCCTTAGTTGCTCAACTAGCATATGGCACGGGGTCAGGGTACAACATTTCACATATAGGCTATAGCATAGAGATGAAGGTAAAACTCACAGTGATGAGAGGCTTGTCCTTAGGTCTATCACGCACAGCCTTATGTAGTTTTTCTGCACCATAAATCTGTTACATTAAACGAGTCAAGTTCACCACTTTCAACACATAATACAGTACTTACCAAGAAATACAATTAACAACCAGGGCAATACCTGTACACGATTTAATCCATGCATAAATACATGGCATACATTCCCAAGAAGGGGAACAGCCAAACTTTGCAGCATTCGAGTGATAGCCGACTCTTCCTCAGCATAAATATCCTTCGCAACTGCATCCATAAAAAAAATTCATTCAGACTATACATGAACAATAAGTACCACACCCTCATTAAATTTACCCACACAAAAGCTACATAAGCCGAACAAAGCTTACATAGCCCCAAATTGCACTGCAACAAATATGGGATTGTTCTACAATTAGTAGAAGATAACTTACAAATGAACAGTTCAACACCCTCAATTTTTTTTTTCATACGCCTTACAATACCTCATATACTACAACTAGCAATGTGAAAGTGTGTGTATGTTCTCATTCCACGTTACAACATAATGAGATCACCAATGTGATCTTACTATTTTACAGGCTCCTAAGTAGGGTGAGGCTGGGGTTAAGATCAGCAAAGGTAACAAAAAATGCAATCGATAATTGAATAGAACTATTGCATAATCTGCACTAAGATCATTTCGAGTCAAGAATTCTCGTTCCAAAACACTCATATAGAACTATTGAAGAATCTGCACTACCATCATTTTGAGTCAAGAATTTTCGTTCCAAAACACTCATATGATCCTACTGTTCATCACAAAACATATGCAACAATACAACCTCGCCTGAAATTACACTTCCAGACCACAAACAAAACAATCGGAAAGAAATCAAATTCATCGCACGAAAACATGTAACAAATCCAGAAGCAATCAATCAACTGACCTCGTTTACGGGAGAATTTGGAGGTGGAGGAGGCGATCGTATCACGTCGAAAATCACGGAAGCGGTGGATCCAGCGCTTGATGGAAGCGGAGAGGTGGCCGACGTCGGACGATTCACGGCGGCGGTAGAGATGGCGATCGACGGCGACGCGGAACCTCCGGCGAAGCTGAAGCTGTAGGAATCGAGCATTGGCCTTCAAGAGATCCCCTCTTTCTAGCCAATGGTGGTATTGGTACTGGTGCCCTACCATGGCCGAATTCACAAAAACACGCAGAGAGAGAGAGAGAGAGAGAGAGTGGAGCTTCAGAGATGGCGTAGGAGGAGAGAGAGTAGGGTGTACGGAAGCGGGATCGGGGGGTGTTGTGCTAACTTTAACTTGTGCCTCGGAGGAGTGGTTATGCGGCACCGTTTTGGAAGTGGATAATGTGGGGGATATTTAGTTTAAAATGATTAATTAAGAAAAGTAAGGTGTTGTGGGGCCTACAAGGTGGCTAAGCAGTGACGTGGGGAAGGGGACATAGAAAGAAGTCATTGATGATGTTTCTCGAAGTATCAAGGGGAAAGTAGCAAGGGGGTGGGTGAGTCTATTCTTCATAATATAGGTTAGGGTAAGGTTTATATCAAGCTTTATAATGACCTGTTTTTTGGATTTGTAACTCTTTTCAATCCAATTCAATTCAATCCAAACCTTACATAATTCTCCAAAAAAATCTTCTCTAAAAACACAATTCCCCTAAAAAACATCATAACTTATCCAATCCAATCTAATCCAATCCAGTCCATCCAAACCTTATTTTGTTCAATCCAAAGAACAGGGCAAATGCATTTTCAAAATGTATGAATTCGAAACCACAGTTGTTAAAATTATATAAGAAATGATAAATAAATTTATTAATTAGAGGTAAATCCAATCCAATCCAATCCAATCCAAACCTTACACAATTCCCCCAAAAAAAATATTCTCTAAAAACACAATTCCGCAAAAAAACATCATAACTTATCCAATCCAATCCAATCCAATCCATCCAAACCTCATTTTATCCAATCCAAAGAACAAATAAATTTATTAATTAGAGGTACGGAGGGCCTTAGCCTGCGGATGACAATTGCTTGGATGACTTGGAGTAGGGGTCTGCGTCGGTCCAAACCCAGATTGGACTAGACCGAATTAGCTTGACCCGGAGATCGAATTTTCACTAAATAATAGACCGAGACTGGACCGGTTTCACCTTAGACCCGGATCAGACCGGACCGAGAAAATGGAAGGCCCGACCTGACCCGACGCGGACCGATTGGACCATTTTCTTTATGTGTCAAAATAACTTTTGATTACAATAGTCGAGTTCTTAACTAGTTAGTAGTTGTCACCTTGATTAGAAAATTAGTGTTTAATTATACTTCATAGTACTAGTCCATATAATTAGTTTACTGCTAGAAATTCCATAATGCGTTAGTCTTCGATTAATAGTAATATTATCACGGGTGTTTTATGTTTACTAGTAGATAGTAGTCGCCCATAATAATTATGTTTAAATATGGTGAGTATATAATTTGAAAATATAAAAAAATAATTATATTTATGGATAAAATATCTATTGAATTTGATTTTAATTAAATTAGATATATGTAGAAAAGTATAAACCGGGTTAATCGGTCCAACCCGATTTTTTTAGAGTTTGGACCGAGACCGAACCGGAAAACCGAAAGTATAAAAATTATGGACCGGAGACTGGACCGAACATAATTGGGTTGGTCCGGGACATGTCCAGTTCGGGTCACGGGTTTTTTCCGGTCTGGACCGAAATATGCACACCCCTAACTTGGAGTGCGCGTAACAATCACATTTTTAACCGGGTTTCTACTCCGGCGTAGGTTTTAGTTGACATGGCCCGGAACATGGCGATGGAGCAAGCAGCCCTCGCCTAAGAAAATACTATCGGGCTGCCTCTCCACGGCAGCCTGCCTCAACAACGTGGATACCTCCTTTGAGGGATACTTTGAAGATCAATTTCGACGCATCCTTGAAGGAAGAAGGTTGGGTGCAACTGGGCGTTGTGGCGAGAGACGACACAGGAGAACCAGTCATGGCAGCGATGAGAAGGTGCAGATCGAGATGGAAGCCACTCATTGTCGAGGCCAAGGCAGGCCTTTTTGCAGTTCAGCTGGCTAGAAGATTCTACTATGATAGAATAGTGCTGGAGTCGGATAACCTCATTTTGATTTCTCGTTTACAAGCTTTGTGTTTTAATTTAAGTGAGTTTGATGTTGTTCTAGAAGACATTTCCTTTTTGTCACGGGACTTTGTTAGGTATTGATCATGTCAAATGGGACGGTAACCTGGTAGCCCACCATATGGCACAGGTGTCACCGAATAGGGGAGAACAGGTTTGGTTGGGGGCTTGTCCTAGCCAAATATCGTCGTATGTATTGATGGACAAATTAGCTATTTAATGTTCTCAGTTTTCCAAAAAAAAAGTCAAAATCTATGATATTTAGGGTATACAGTAGTGGCGGATCTAGACTTACAAATTAAGGGTGTCCCTTAACTAATACTCCCTTCGATTTTTTTATTTATCGACCCATTTTTTGTGTTGAAAATTTTGACTATTCAATTTTTTTGGTATATACAATGATTCATTGTACGAAATTGATATCATTCTATTCGTAATAAAAAATCTATTAGAAAAGTATAAAATTAAAATTTTTTGATAAAATATTATGTGACAAATGATTAAATAAAAATGTATATAAAAAAGCGTAAAGACGATTATTTGTGGATGGAAGGAGTACTTATATAGGTAACCTTAGTAGTAATTTATGAGTTGTTTTCTTAAATATTATAAAATGAAATTCAATTGATCATTCATCATCCATATCAAATGAAACAAACAATGTAAAATTTTTAGCAAACAAAAAATAGAGCCCATATTTCTAACATATTAAATACACTAATAGGTAATAGAGGCCTAGCATAGTACTTGAAAGAGAGAATTTGATGAGGAGAGAAAAAGGAAGTCTACTCTATCTTGTATAGTCTATATTGATACTAGCCTAATAGTTTCATTGAGAAGAGAGATTCTGAGAGTTAATTTAAGAGTTGTAATTGTATTAAAGAACAAAAAGAAAATCAGATTAGATTGGATTGGATTGGTGTCCATCACTTTGTGGCTCTCTACCAGGGTGTCTTTGCTCCATATATTACTACATTCAACTTAGGTAAAAATAGTTTGTTAGAGATTTTTTTTAGGGGTGTCCTTGGACACCCATGAGATGTATGGAGATTCGCCCATGGTATACAGTTAGTGGTGTCTCAACAGAATCAAATTATTATTTTTTTTTGGACCAACAGAATACAAAAATAAAGTATGGAAAGCTGAAAGTATGAGTTATTAAAATCTAAACTTTCTTAATTTTATTTGTCCACCCTTTATAAATTCTTGTCGCTTTATAATTTCAATTTCAGTTATCGCATGGTATTTGTCCCATACTAGCAAGCTGACAGTAGTGTCTGCTCACAGTGTGACGGTGACATAGAAGACCTTTGCAAATAATGGAGTAGCCATAAAATGACACTCAATTAAGGTTATCTTATACTCCAAGAAACACTTTTAATAGACTTGAGACTAGAAGAGTAGAAGGTAAGAAAAACATCCAAAATGTTCCGTACAATAGCCAATAGTAATTCAACTCTAAAATTACAGAATTACTTCATGGTAGGATCATAGGCCAAGTTATTACTATTTCTATTATCCAGGGGTTTGAGCTATTGACATCACACTTGAATTATATAATTACTTAACGGCCGTTTGGTATTTAATAGGAATGGGAATGAGAATGAGAATTAATAATGGGAATGAGAATTCATTAGTGGAATGGGAATAAAAATGAATTTATGAACTCCCAAACTCTTCGTTAGTTACATGGTAATTCAAAGTAGAGGTGGAATTGGGAATAGATGCACATTTACTAAAATACCCTTGATTAATTTGAATAGAGTAAGGCAGTATTGGTAATATTAATTAAGTACAAGGATAATATTGGTATTTAAGATGATTTATGAATTTCCAGTATCAATTACCACCCCTCCCCTGGTAATAGATTGGTGGGAGTTGAGGGTCTCTATTCTCATTCCCAATTCCTCATTTTTTTTCATTCCCATAAAGCAAAAATGGGAGTTGTATTACCTATTTATGTATTCCCATTTCCACATCTCAACTCCCACATACCAAACGTTCCCTAAATTGCTAAATATTAATTGCGATAGAGGGAGAATACAAATGTAAAATTGATAAAAGCTACGTTGAAAACGTAAAATGAGTAAATCACAGATAATCGGAACTATAAATAGAGACAGAGGGAGTAATCGACAGTCATTTTAACTATAAATAAGCCTAGACATCCATTCATAATTCATGTAACACAGTAGGTGATAATCACCCAGACAAGGGCAGTTAGTACAGTCGACATTGCGCAGGGAGTCATCGCTACTGGGACTCCCCTGCTGAGGAGGCTCATTTGTGGTGCAGTTGCATCCTCCCTCGTTTCTTGCAACTGAGCAGTCATGGGAAACGGCGAACACCCCGACGTCGCACACTCGTCTCGACGATCATTCGGGTGGAAGAAGTCGTAAGCCGAGGGTGACAACGCCACCGGGTTCTGGCTCGACAGACCGTGTGCTCGGTCTTGCGCCATTGTTATGGACAGTAGTGAGCAACAGAGTATGAAGAAGAAACATGGTTTGAGTGCCATTGTTTGTTGATGGGTTTATGTGTTTGGCTTTGATGTTTGTTTTTGCTGATGGGTTTATGTGTTGAGCTTTGATGTTTGTTTTTGGGGGGTTTTTAAAGGACAAGGGTTTATGTATGTGAGTTGGTAAGGATAGTTTAATTATGGGGTATGTGGTTGCTTGGCGTGGAATTTTAGCAATTGGAAATTGTGCAGCAAAAGGGAAGGAATTGATGGAGGAGGAACATAATGATGAGGCATGTGATGTTAATTATGGTTAAATGCTTAGAAAGGATAATTGACTTCTGCCACTGTTTGCTACTCGTGATCATTCATCAGCTTTTGCAAGTTCTCATAAATTAGATTGAAGGACTGAGATTATTGGTAATGCTATAAGCGCGCGAGTGCTCTATAACCCACCAAACTTATTGAAATGTAAAGGTTTTTTGGTTGTTGTGACTGCTCTGTCCTTGTTGTTTACCTTTTGTTTTAATAATGTTTGATTGTAGCTTTTATCTTTTGGATTTGGATGTCTGCCGTTTTGTAATGCAGTTTAGTTGTATTTCGTGAACATTAAGCCTGTTGGCTTTCAATAATCGGGAAAAAAAAAAATTAAGCCAGAAAGGTCCACAAATATCGACTTCAAAACTGTTCAAAGTTGTTCCAAGGCTATCAACATCCTAGCTATAACTTCACATAATATCCAATGTAATGTACAAAACAAAGACAAGAATTATTTTCTTCAGCAGGCTCATATATTTCACTCTAAACATCCCAAGTGTCTACCGGGAAGTCTTCACCCACCATTGAATAGGGATATGAGCCTCTTGTAGTTGTAGGTAGAAAGAGACAACATTTATGCACGACTCTGTCCGTCTTTCCACAGCGAAAAGTAAGCAGAAGCGAAAACCTGTCACCGTTTTCAGAAACAAACTCGACTTTAAGCAACAAAAACAATGTGGGTCCCGCTTTCAACGAGTCTAGGACTCTAAGGAGATCCGGATATAGACAACATTATCTTAACAGACATCATTATTTGGCTGGCAAATTCTTTTCTCGGTTTGAGTTTAGCTCGAAAAAGTTTCTCACCTCAGCTACCATAAATCTAAATGTGATGAACCTAAAAGACATGTTTGCAAAAGTACTCAGGGAGAACACGAAAGGCGTACCATGATGAATACGTGAATATGTGGCTAAAGAGGTCCAAAAAGGGTTTAAATTGCATCAACAGCTTTGATTCCAGCACCCTTGTCCCAGTCCTCTGGTGCAGCCACATCTGACATAATTTTCTCTTGCCCACGCCAAAGAATCTACAACCCCACCAGAAAACCTCAACTTTAGTTTATGCATATAAACTCCCAATATACATGGGGGAAAAAAAACTATAACAGCAGCTGCAGGTAACTGACAAATGAAACAGGCAATGCCGGACCATAGTTGCCAGGAACGCTTCCCGGATCATTAGTCCTGGGATGCGGTTCGCTAATTTTTACATAAATTTAGTCTAGTTTTGACTTCGGAACGCAGGTCGCAGGCATATGTAGTGTTCCCGGTAACTATGTGCTGGACGACAAAGTCAGATAGAAATCAGAGAAACTTGCCTTGTCTATTACGCCAAATTCTTTAGCCCTGGTGGAATCCATGTAAAACGGTCTTTTCATCACATTAGCAACAGCTTCTTCTGACTAATAACATGTAAACCAAGTCAGTTTCCTTGGACTCATAACATTGCACTAGAAACTATGTGATGAAAATCGCAAGTTGCACTCACATTTCCTGTGTGCTTAGCCAGCAGCTTCACGAGAGTATCCCGGTTTATTATCACCTGTAATTTGAATCAATAGAATCACATCCGAGTTCGATCAAACAGGGATAAGGGGCTCCAAACTTATTTAGACCTCAACTATCACCAAATAGTAGACTTCTCCATTAAGATTACAGACCCATCTATCCAATAAAGATGCTCTCAAACAGTAAAGGAAGTATGAACCAAATTTACCTCTCTCGCACGAATTTGAACATCACTTGCTGGCATTAACCCAGATGACGGAACCCGTGGCTGTTGAATCATTGCTGAAATATGTTTGATGAGAAATATCAGGGATATAACAAAATAAAATACAGAGAATCAAAAGGAGAGGGAATAAAGATGGGTTTAGAGAACTACACCTTTTGCATGTGGCATCATAAATCTTTTGCCCTTAGTCCCGGCAGAAAGAAGCAAACAAGCCTGACCTATAGCAGCTCCTACTGCGACTGTGTGGATCTGTGTTCATCCAAACAAACACAACAATGAAGCAGAAATCGAAATTCAGGGAAATGCATTAACATGAATAGGTAAGGGATGTGTGCCCGCTCAAAAGAAAATGGTCCAATCTTAAAATAGAAGCTGAACGCGAAAAAGGAAAAGAACACAACCAGAAGGCAAAAAGGGTGGAATCCACAGAAAATCATTAGTCATTACCAAGCAAGACCACATCACTGGGTTCATAAAATCTCGATATAACAGGCAATATTGCACACAACAGTATGATAGAACCGGCATAACAATAAAACCAACACTGGCATAATAACAGTAGCGGGTTTCAGGCCGTTATTTCTTTTAAAGGATAAGTAATACAGGGCTTCAGGCTGTTTTCAATTAAATTTTTGCCCAACAGATTAATCGCTCAACGATACCTTTGTTTTCCAGATATAGCATCCAACTGAACCAAATATGTGTAAAGGAGAGTACCTCATTTTTAAGCTGCATCATAGCATCATAGATGGCAAATCCTTCAGTTTCCATTCCAACCTGAAATTAGTAAGTGAGAAAAAAAAGCTTTAGGCACCTAGAACTATCCAGGACAACTAAAATATAATGCAGAATGAATCTATACAAAGGCACCACCAGAAAACCATACAGAATCCTCCCAATTAGAATAACCTCAAAACATTTTACCCAAATCAGATCTACATACAGCTAACACAAAAATGTGGAACAAGAGAACAAGATTGTGAAACATGCAGCCTCAATAACTCAGCCTCATTCTAATCCCGTCAACCCCCCCCCCCACCCCCCACCCCAACCCAGCCACAACAGGGGGGGGGGAAAGACTGTTACAGGGATGCAGAACTTATGCATAAACAGAAAATATATGAAGAGCTAAAATACATTGCCCAGCACACAGAGGAAGAATTAAGCCACATTAGGCTTAAAAAGTTATTCATCAATACGCATCATACAATTAAACACGATAAAATTGGCGAAGGGCCAAGTATTCAGAAAATTGACCAAACATGAAGCCTTGATAAGGCGTGAACAGACCAATTTACTTCTAGTGTGATGTCCATAAACCAATTCAAGTTAATGGTCATATATTTTGTTTCTTATGCTCCCCACGCTGTGCGAAAACTCAGAAATGAGGTTATTTTCCTGAAGTGGTTCTGCCAACGCTCAATATTCACAAATTCACTAGTCTTAAATGTTCATGAAGGCAAATGGAAAATAGCTTAATTGAAAAGACAGCTCCGGAAGAGAGAAATCTTACCGTTTCACCATCATCTCGAGTAGTTCCTGTGGAATTTATGTAAATATATATCGGTTCCTTGGGGTCCATCCACTGTAAGTACATCAGTTCAGCAACAACAAGCTCGGTGACAGCAGGAACCAACTGAAAATGCAAACATTTCCAGATTTAATACCACCATAAATACATATATGGAACCTGCAAAGATACTACACAATCTACACAATAAATAATAATCATAATAATAATAATATTTTATAATCTATAATATAAGTACAACAGAAACGGGATACAAGACCAACCAAAGGATTAACTATTCAACCAGTCCCTTAATCTTGTTTTCTTTGCTCCACAACCGTGCAAAAGTCATTCAGGTTCATCTTAGCAGTTTAAACAGAAATTTGCTAACCTGCAACTAGAGATGGACATCTCCACATAATATACTCCCCCCCATTCCATATTATTTGTCTTTTTAACTAACTTTTTCTTGCCCATTATATTTGTCATTTTAGAATCCCGAGGACATATTCCCACTTTATTTATTTACCACTGTTATCTCTCTAACAACCACCCTCCCCACTACCAAAAACATCCTCACATCTCAACTTTTCACACAAATCCCAGCGCTATTTGTTGGTTTTCCCATCAATCCCAAGAAACGTCTTATAATTTGGGATGGAGAGGGTAGTATGTAGAAGCCAAAACATATATGTATATTAGTAATAGGATCATAGACTCATATGCTCAGCTAGCATTCTACAAAAATTATATACATCCAAAATAAAAAATATCCACAAAATCTACCACATGGTCCACATCAAAAGCGGAAGAGCTAAACTTCTTGTTAACCCAAAAAAAAAAAAAAAGTGACTGATTCAATTGTCTTTCAAGCACTGAAGAGGAGTTTAACCCTCAGAAATCGTTTGGTTATTTTATCTCCAAATGCTTCAAAAAATCATATGTGGTATAACCATGACCTTCTTCTGTTTCCAGCCAAAGAAACCCACCCAAGCAAGAAGATGGCCCCTAACTGAATAGGGAACAACCCAAGAACCGCCTAGGCAACCAAAGGCTAAATCCCACAGAGATCTAGCCAAGTCACACTGAAGAAATAAAATGACCAGGTGATTCAAGATCCCCTTGCACATACAACACCTATAAACCAAAATCTTTCCCTTTTTATAAAATTACCACAAGTCAAAATATTCCCATGTTGCTTCAAATACAAAAAAAAAAGTGTCAGCCTTCAAGAAGCAAAAGACTTCCAAATAATGATGGTTGCAAAAGCATCATCCTCCAAAAGATGTGCATTGCATATTACGAGGTTTTGAATAAGGGTTGACAGTTACAATACATTTCTTATATCTGACCATGTCCCGTGAAGAGGCCCCGAAATCGACCCCATTGAAGGTGTTGAAAAACTAACCAAAGCATAATCAACAAACCTATCCCGTCTAAAAAGATGAGACCAATCATTAGATAATTGGCGAATGAAGCATTTTAATCTACCGCAAGACCATAAAAGGTGGGTAAGAGATCTTTCAAAGGAGCCTTAATGCACCATCAGTCAAACCAAAAGGAAATAGTAGATCTACCAACAACAACAAAAGAAACATGTGGAAAGAATCACTCCCACCCGTTATCAATAAACTTCCAAAGGCTAAACCCATAGGAGCCATTTGGCCCTAAGGCCGAAGGCCGCCCACCAAAACCCATTCCACCATGTTTCATTAAACTCACCAGTCATCAGAAAGAAACCATTATACTTTACAGGCTTGATGAACAGCAAAGCAATATAATAACTTACCATAATAGCTTCCTAAGCATCTAATCTTTACTATTATTAACATATCTATATTTTTCGTATAAAAAAAAAAAAGAAAAAAAGATGAAGCCGTAAATGTTCTTCGACATTATATTGCCACAAGCACCACAATCATCACCCCAACTAGGGCCCCAGAAACATTTCAAGTCATAATAAAACCATTGTCTAGACTCCCACCAACAGGTGGGGTTTGTTCCTGCAGGGCTGGGCGGTCGCGCGCGCGGGGAGGGGGGGGTGTTGGTTGGTGCAAATCATTGCAGGCTTGCATCCTCAACTGATGCCTATATTGTAGACAACCTGATTCCAATAGGTTCAAGACTAAACAGAAATCATCACCTACTGCTTTAAAGGACAGATAGTCCAGAGTGACCCAAAGCAGATAAATTTTACACGATAATAAATTTTCAACCAACAATAAATATCAATTTTCTACATTACTTAGGCCACATTTGGTCCTCGGACAGTTGGATACGATGCTGGCACTTGGAAGCGCATAGAGCAAAACACGGGAAAAAGTTTCTCATAACAGCCAAGTCTGACCCTGAATCCTTTTTAGACGAATTTCACAAACTGGCCGATGAACGCACTCCTCACAATGCATTGCTAGTTAGCTACACACTCCAATCATTTCATCTTTTCCCCCATATGGTGTCAACCTTGCTCTAATCTATACATTACTGTTGGATTGAATGTGGAGACCAATGTTGGGTTGGTCTCTGTCTCTTGGGGAGCAAGGTAGAAGAGTTTGAGTGGGAATCAGGTTGTTGATTTGTTCCACTTCCTTTTTGTAATTCCTTTGCTGTAGGGACTCTATTAATCCTAAAATTGTGTCAGCCTTGTACTATAAATAGGGCCTAGGTGCTAGGTTTATATATATAGCAATTGAGAGTGTTTCATCTTATACCAGAAGAGATTGACCTGTAATCTCTGTGTCCCTGAGAGAGTTGTGTGAGGCTCATCTGTGAGTGTTGAGTTCCCAGATTGTAACTCTAGGTAAGTTTGAGTGATTGTGGAGGTTTGGGAATCTCTGAAACACTGTTGTAATCCTCTGATAGTGCATCGTTCGTGGTTTTTTTTCCGGTTTGGGTTTTTCCACGTTAATTCCTTGTGTTGAATCTTTATTTATTTTTCACCATCATTATTGTTTGCCTGCTAACTACACCCTGAGAATCCTAACAATTACGACTCAAAGCATCACTTCATTTCTGATTTTGAAATGACAATCCAATGGGTCATATTTTCCTCAAGCACAAACAGTTCTAAAAACATCCCAGCAGCCATAATACAACATAGCTACTACCTCCAGCTACAACTCATTCTCTTCTATTTATACAATAACATTCTTGAAATTGCTACCTTGCACAACTTGTTGATGATCACATAAATAACATTATAGATAACTCAAGGAGACTGATCACTCCAGAATACTTACAGGCATTCCAATGTAAATTATTCTTCCATGGAGCAACAGCGAAGGCAAATCTGGTGGAGGCCTCCTTGGCCTGTGCTCATTGTACGATACAGACCTTTCCACCTAATTTACAATTTTAAGAAATATAATCAGCCCATCAGTTTCCGAAATAAGGAGTCACTAGATGATAACATAGAGCATAAACTTGGCAAAGAAGGATACCACCAGAAAGAATCAAAAAACCCCACAAAATATTTTGTGAAACATTGTACCATTGTATCTGTGTCAAGCCCTTTCTACTACTATATATATAGCACCTTTCTATATGCTCTTGTAAGCCATTGAAACCATGGGGCAATCATCAATATCAAACACCAAAAAACATTATTTAGGACATTGATACACCAGCACCACCAACAAAAATGAGGAGAAAATACAGAGGTCCTTTGCTAATGTGCCTAAATGAACCCATAAAATGTCACATTTCACACATTCATTATATGAAAATCGGCCAAAAAGGCAACCAATGTCTAAAAGAATCAGATATACTAGCTTCAAACACCTGCTGCAATGGAGATAATCACACCATAATCGACTGACGCCTTCAAAACAGCAATGATTCAAGTTTGACAAACCCCAAAACTAACAAACAATAGCAAGTAGACCTGTCAATTCGGGTCGGGTTCGGTATGCCCCATATTCCAGGTTCGGTATATTTCATGTTTGGCAAACCGGGTCGGTATGGGGTCAGGTCAGCTTTTGCCAGGCTTATAGCAAGGATTACTGGATTAGCACCCACAGAATCCTGATTCCTAAACAAGGTACCATTAGTCTTGATAGCTTCTAATAACTCCACCCAACAAAAACCATGAATTACACCCAGCAATTTCCAGCAAATTAATCAAACAAACAAACAAACAAACTCCAACAACAAGGGGAAAACCCACAATAGCTCAATTACAATGAATCAAAAGATGAAAAAGACGAAATAAATTGGGCAATATTAACCGGGAAAAAAAGTACCTGGGCAGGGGTAGCCATGAGCTTAGGAGACTCAAACAAATCCAAAAATGGAGGGGTATCCGAATTCTTGGGAGGGTTGAGAAACGTTTCGGGGGATTGAGCTGCGACGGAAGCGAGTTTCTTAAGAAAGGGGTCGTTAGGGTTTACGGGAGGCATGGGGATTTTAGCGGAGTTTCGGGTTTTCATGGAGCACAAAACTCCTGCTCGTTTACCGGAATTTGCAGGTGAGGATAAAGATGAAGATGGAATCGAGCAAGACGCCATTGATACTTGCAAGCAATTCGCCATTGCTTTTCTTTTTTTTTTTCCTTGGGTTAATCTGACTTTCTTCGCCCCTTTTTTTCCCGGTTTCCCTGGGTAGAGAAACTGGAATGAAAGTATGGAAAATGGGTGTGTGGGATTTCAAGTTTCTGGGTGGTTGAAGTTGATATTGATACTGTTGGGATTCAGCAGATTCGAGAGTGAAGAGGACAGGGATGAACCCGGCTTGGGCTTCATTCAATGGGCCTTCCCTTAATGGACTTAGTTATGGTTTTTCTCAACGGTTATTGACTACAAAGGACAGCCCAGCAGCTAGATCTGTCAATTCGGTCGGTCGAGCGGGGTTTGAGTCGGGCGTATATCGGTTTTGAGTAAATATGGGTCAGATTTATTTTGAGTTCAGGTGAATACGGGCGGTACATTTCGGTTTTTGGTCAACCCAATGAATTATGATTGCGATTTTTTCCCTTTTTTTAAAAAAAATGGTCTCTAAAAACTACATTTTAGTACGATATACATAATAAAATATGATTATAATTATTTTAACTTAAATTAGAGAAATAACAAATAAATGAGTTGCACTTATAGTTTAATAGTTTAAAAGTTGCAATGAAAATCCACAAATTCTAATAAAGTTGAATTTAAAAAATAATTTTTCGGGTCAAACGGACAGGTCGGCTTTGACCTGTTAATTTTTGGGTTCGGTGTATTTCAGGGTTAGTTGAGAAAATCGTGTTCAAAATCCAAAATTTTCGGGCGGGTTAGGGTCAGGTCAGAAATTGCCAAGCCTACCAGCAGCACAACTGACAGAGAAGGACATTGTGGATCTTGAAGGCCTGATTTGTAATTATAAGTGGGACCTAAGACACTGACTTGGCATGCCATATAACAATTTCATTTTTTTTTCTATTCAATGCAGCTGTCCAAGTGAATTGAAGAAGTTGCTCATTCAAAGAGGGAGAGGGAAGCAGAAGAAGAAGAGGGAGAGGGAGAAGGAAGAAAAAGAAAAAGAAGAGGTTGCCTGTATGCATTAATGGTTCATTATATATGTAATCCATGTATGGGTAATTCATAGTTGTTTATGTTTATTATGGAGTACCCTTGATGAAGACATCAGCAAATCAATAATATGTCATCGGTACCGTTGTTGGAGCTGAATGTAATTTGTTTGGATAAGTACATATAAAATCAAAAGCATAATTCATAGTTGATGGTTGACGAAATACATGTAGTACCTACAATATACCAAAAGTCTGAATCCATAGAATAAAACACTCTAAAAGTTCTTAATACATGATAATCCATGACAATACACTGACTACCTCCATGGTTAGTGATATGTGTTATCCATGGATACTATTATAGAAATTCATGATTGTTTAGGTTTGTGATATGTGTTATCCATGAATACTAAAAGTTCTTAATTTTTTGGAAGAAAGGACAACTTCTTCAAGCAACTAGCTACCCAAAAAAAAATTTAAAAAAAATAAAATATGTCATACCAACTCAGCGATATGAGTCCTATCTTTTAATACAACTTAGGACTTCATGATCCTAGAAGGCATTTTCTGTCACTTTGCTTGTTGGGCCGTTCCTCAAGGTCAATTACCCTTTATTTTATGTGAGTGTTAATTAAAACCAATATCTTTAATTCCTTACAAAATTTAAGGGCAAGACTACTTTATAAAGTTAATTACATTGACCCTACCTGACATATGCGGTAATAATTTTTGCACACCCGACATTTGGGAAATAATTTTCACCCTACCTGACATTTAGTGAAAGTGATTTTTAGTGTTAGAATCCGGTAACTTGTCATCGGAAATGGAAAAATACAATAATACCCCTATATCACTATGTGAAATCACTATGTTGGAGAGTAGAAGACAGACATGGTGGTTTGGGAGGGGTTAAGTTTTCATTTTCGGTATGGGGGGGGTAGGGAGAGGAATCACAGGAATCAGTAGTGGTTGGGTTTTAAAATGTCATAACAATTAATACTAAGGGTACAAAAGTCATTTCACATTTAATTGAAAGTCAAAGGAAATAATAACAAGGGTATAAAGGTCACTTCATATTTATTTTTTTACAGTTCACTGGAAAAAGTCAATAAAAAAATCTATTATAACATACCTGAGGGGCTTTAAATTTATAATCACTTAAATGTCAAGTAGGGTGAAAATTATTTCTCAAATATCGGGTGTGCAAAAATCATTACCACATAAGCTAGGTAGGGTAAATGTAATTAACTCACCTTCACACCTTACTTGGATGAGATTTCGGAATATTAATTTTGATTTTGGTTTTCAAGTGTCAAATGAGAGTTGGATTTCGCCCCCAGTGAACTATACTTACTAATCACTAAGGGGTGAACGGGTTCAACAAATCCCAAACCTTACTAAAATCGATTATACGTCCTTGGTTGCCGGAGGTCTCATCGGATTCTCGGGATGTCGATGCTCCGGTAAGCAGGTCGTGCGGTGCCCTCGGTCATCCCATGTCCGGTTTCTTCTCTCCGTCAAATCTTTCCTTCACTGCGGTTCTGGTGGTCTTCAGTTCGTCGGGCCTTTTGCGGTTTTGGTTGCTGTTGACCCTTCAAATGTGGTTGTCTGTCGTTTTCCGTCGGTCACCGGCTATTTTTGTTCGTCGAGTCTTCTCCGTTTGGTGCACATTGTGTGTCTCGGTCGGGGTTGATGGGTCGTCTGTCTTCGGGTTTACGCCCCGGGTTCAGTGTTTGTGCTTGGTGGTTGTATTCTTTCCAAGTTGTGTTCCTTGTGTGTCTGAAGGGCTTGATGGTGAACCGAAGCCAAATTCAAGTGAGGTGTTCTGAATTGAAAAGTGAGTTATTTTCTATTGTCTCTTCCATTTCTGTTGATGGTGATTGCTTGGTTGTAGGTTCCTTTACAGCCCTTGCAAGAGCCGGTGAAATTTTATGTGTGCTTAAAGAATTTCTCGAGCTTTTAAAGGTCTCTTATATCCCGGTTCCTTTACCGGTTTTGGATGATGTGGTTGTGTCTACTCCCTCTTTTGTGCCGGTTAATTTGTCTACGAACCCACCTTCCCATCCTTCTATTCCAGTTGGCTCTCTTGGTGGGGTTGTCACATTTTCTCGTGTTTGTGGAGAATTTGTCCTTTGAAATTGATGCTTTGGTGCTGAAATTTTTTTTTTGTGGATTTTGGGAATGTTGTTGATGTTTATATTCCTCAAAAAGAAGGTAGGAGTGGAAGAAGGTTCGGTTTCGTTCGTTTCAAGTGTAAAAAGGAGGGTGCTTTTGCTATTAAAGCCCTTAATGGTAGTTTGTTTAACGGTTCCGTTATTACTGTTTCTTGGGCTAAGTATGATAAAAAGCAGAGGGTCTGTCACTTATTGAGGAGTGCATCTAGCAAGCGTGTTTGGATCCCAAAAGTTGTGCAGAATGTGGAGGTTGAGCCTCTTCATGATATGTTCGATGTATCCAATGAGGTGGGTGCCAATAACCTTACGAACTCTCGGGCCATTCCTGGTATGACACACTCTGAGGTTCCTTCTGGTGATGATGCTTTGGATTCGGAGTGCACCTTTTCCAACCCTATTTGTGCTGTTGTGAGATATCCGGATAATGCTTCAGTTGTCCCGGATTGTGATCCGATTGATAGTGAGGAGACCGACTCTCAGTCGGTTCACTCTGAATCTTTTAACTCTGCTGATATTGAGGATTCTATTTTGGAGGGTTCCAAAGCTTCTGCTAGAAGAAGGAAGAAGTGGAAGTCTTTTCCAAAGTTCAAGTGGCATTTGGTCAGTCAAACTGCATGTAGGGCTGTTACTACTAAGTCTAAAAAACTTGTCAGAAGGAAAGATAAAAATGCGATATTGCTAGTTGAATCTTCAAAGCTTCCTCAAGATCAAGATCATTCGGAGGACTTGGCGTATAAAGTGGCTAAGTTTGGTTGTGGTTCTGGCTTCATTCGTGGGGATCCAGGAACTCTTGAAAAGCAGCTTAAGGAGAAATGGCGAAGAGAAAGAAAATGTTAGTTTTAGCGTTTTAATTGTGTTGTTTTTGTCTTGCTGTTTTAGCTGTGCTACTTCGTTGTTGGTTGTTGTCTTTTACTGTTTTTTCTCTACGGTTTTTACAATTTTGGTGGTGTCTCTTGTGCCTATTTTGACTTTCAATAATTAAAAAAAAAAAGCAAGATTAATATCCCTAAAAAAGTATTGGTATTTCTAAAATATTAAGGACATGTCTTGATGTATAATGTCAAAGTTTTTAAATTGTTATTCTTAAACCAAAACCTAGAACTTGGAGATGCTCGTTTTAGAGAAGGCTACCCTGACCCACTCAGATCTACTTACCTCAATTACTCTTTCTTTATAATACACTCCCTCTATAATTGTTACATGATTTATACGTCAATCAAATTTTATGAATTCCGGCCATTGATTTCTCTAATATAATTAATATTTTATTATATAAATGTACTTTTGTTAGATTCATAATAAAAAATACTATTATTAAATTCACAATAAAAAAATTTATAATTAAAATAGAATGTTCTTTTTTTTTCTAAAATATGCAATAAACAATTCCCAATTAAAAAACACTAAAAACTATGTAACATTTATTTAACCAGATACGAAACGGAGGGATGACACAAGATATTGACGGGTAGGCTGGCAGATGAATGTAATTTAGCAATTAGCGGTGGGCAAAAAATCCGTAATCCGATCCAAAAAAATGGATAATTAGCCGATAATTTTTGAAGTTGGCGGATTGGTTAACCGATCCAAACTTTTTCCCCGGATTGGATACAGATCAGGGGTTGAAAAATCCGGATAATCTATCGGTTATTCGAAAATCTAAAAATAATTAATTTTCAACTTTAAACCCTTCAAATGTTAATTTTTTTGTGGTAAATTAGTAGTCATTAGCGTAAAAATGTAACACAATACATAAAGTTTACAATTTTAAACCCATTAAGGTAAGGAAGACAATGATTATTATTATACGAGTGCTTTATAATCCGTGGATATATGGTTATCCGATCTGAAATTTGGTTAACCGAAACTTTCAAATATACGGATCGCAAATTTTATTATCCGACAATTTGATTGGATACTATCATATTTTAAATATCCGAACATATGGTTAACCGATCCGAATTTATGATCGGATCGCTTAACCAATCCATGCCCACCCCTAGTAGCAATGCAATAGAAAACTTGCTCTGTAGGTAAGGATTAAAATGCATTATATATAGTTCAATTTTCTTACCACAAAAAGACGTGATGAATTTGCCCCAAGGACACTTTTCAATAGGGAATGCAATGCATTATAATTTCATATTCCAAAGATATGTGGTACACTTCTATGTTTTGCATTAGAGCTAGCAGAAATTGACCCGATCCAAAAATAAACTTAAACCCACCCAAAAATTTAAGGTTAAGCCTGGAATTTTCCAAACCTAAAACATAAATAAACCTAAAACCGACCCGTATCGAAACCCGCGTGCCCACCCGAATTGATAGGACTATTCTACATCAATACTGTCACGAATTTTAAAATACATGTGATTTAGGAGTTTAGTAGTAGATATATATTAGGAGCTAATCATGATACACAAGATTTACTTGTATATAGATAATCCACAGTGCAAGGTCGAAGAAAAATTATTAGCAATACCATCACAAAGAAACACATTTTTACATCTCACATCATCATCATTCAACTAATAAAAAGCCTCACTGATAAACAAATCCAAGTCTTCCAAACCAACCCTAACCAACATGATTTAAAACAAACACTGACCCACACACACAACCAAAACTCCTCTAACACTCTAACCATCAAAACTGCTTCCTGTGATCATATCTCAAAACCCTGCTTTTTCTTTCCTTTTCTTTCTGTTTTGTTTCCATTAGTTTCTTTGAATGACCTAATAAACCCAACACTCTCACTGAGCCACAATAGTTGCCCCATTTTCATGGACGACGACCGGGTGATGTTTGCTGCCTTCTTGAGCCCCGAACGCCTTGGCAATCCTCTCGGTTGGCACGAGAGGCAAATACCGGGCGACCTGGTAGCCCTTTTGGGCTCCGGTCTTGACAGTCAGGTTGTACTTTTCGGAGCAGTAGGCGGCAGTCGGGATCATGACTTGGGCCGCCTGGGAGAAGAGCGGGACCCGGTTGAGCGATCGCCAGGCTGTCACAGCGTACTGTTCTGCCACCGGTTCGTACTTGGTGTAGAGCTCCTTGGCCGTGGGTTCGTATTTGGTGTACACGTTCTTCGCTAGTCCTGATGCGGTGTCGACTACGCCGGCACGTTGGACCTCGGAGGCTACGCTGCGAGCCACCTCGGGCGCCTTCTGTGCGGCGGTGTAGGCGTGGCAGGTCAGTTGCCGGACCAGGGTTAGAAGATGAGGTTCGAGTTTTGTCACTGATTCATCAACCTGTGAGACACCAGGGTTAACTTTTAGAAAACATGAAAAATCAATACCCCAAATCCCGCTAGGCAATGTATGGAGCGATCGGATGTAGCAGTCTTACCCAGAAATTTCGCAATTTCAGGAGACTTATTCTAATTGAGTCTATCCACCCAAGATTTAGAAATCATTCACTATCGAGTCAAATTCCAAATCAATTCCGTCAAACCAACCGGTGAAATTGGCCTAAACTATGCCATTAACTAATTCTTAAGTTCAAATAAACAAACCCTCAACTTCTGATCAATTGACAACAGACAAACCATACAATGTCCAATAACTCACATTATGTGATTAAGTGAACCTAACTGAAACTTGGTTATTTTCTTCATAGTACAAATCTTTAGACATTAAGGCCATCATGAATTAACACATGAACACGGTTAACTAATAATTGACAAACTCAAGGCAAATTGGCTCACCTTGTGATCCACGAACTTGAGGACTTCATAGGGAACAGCGTGAAATCGCTGATAAACAGGACCAACTACGGCCTTGACAGTACCCTCAACAGTCTCGACACCGGGTTTAAGAGGACCAGCCTTGTCCTTGGCATAACAGTACAGGTTTGAGAAGCAAACAATTGCATGGAGGGCAGCTGCATGCACAATATTAAGGTATTTCAATCTTTGCTCTTCATTGCTTCCCTTCTACACCACAGAATAAACATTAACCATTAATCAACGACAACACAAACAACACTAACCAATATATACCAAAGCAAAACATGATTCCTATGACTAATTTACATAGGAGAAAGTTCAAATTTACCAGTCAATACTGCAGGTTGCCATACAATCCAACAATATTGCCAAGTAACCAATACTACCTCTGTTCCATATTAATTGTCACAATTTTGACTGTCACGATCTTCAATGTCACTATTTGATTGACAATTTCTTATATAATATTATATTAAACATTGCGATATTATACTTTTATGTTTCGATACGAACTTAATGACGGTAAACAACTCATTGCACAATATTGAGAAATTTAAGGTCAAAAATTTTTAAATTTGGTTGTATTATTTCTAAAGACAACAGCTAATATGGAATGGATTGATTATACACCAAGGCAGACAAAAGCAAAACATAATTCCAGTGACTAATTTACATTGGAGAAAGTTCGAATTTACCAGTCAATTATTTCGGCATTCCATAAAATCCAACAATATTGCAAGTATCAATCCAAACCAAGACAAAGAACACAAAAATAAAGACAACTTCAAAAATAAAAATAAAAATAAAAATAAAAATAAAAATACAAGACAATGACGTCCCTGTTCCATTGATTTGTTCAACATTTTCAAAAGTTATCAAATTCAAATCGACGAAATCAATCAACGACAAAGCACAACGAAATCTTCAAGAAAATTGAACAACCAGATTCACTCTCCGCGAACAAATCACAACGATTTCAGGCGATGAAATCAAGGAAACAATGACGAAACAACAAATCTTGCACAAAATTAACGCAAAAAATCCAATCAAAACACAACACATCGAAGAAACTCAAAAGTTTCTCCAAATGCATGAATCAGTATACGGAACTAACGATTTCATGCTGCAGAATCAAGATCATTACCGTTTGTTGCTCGAGTTTGGAATCGCCTTCCGCCATTGCTGAGTGTCGAAATCTCTCCAGAAAATTCGAAAAAGATTGAGAAAGGAAAGTCCGGTTTAAGGAGGAAATCGATGAATGATCACGGAAAACTGGTTTAAAATGGTGGGAGTTTAATGGGAGGAATTGTCGGGGTGCTTATAAAGGCAACAAATTAATCAGATTCCTTAATATGAAAGTTTCTTTCTTTTTTTATTACGTCATATTTTTGGTCATTCAGAAACAATTTTTCAGAAAAAGGAAAAAGCGTGTCTGTCTGAAGGAACCAAGTGGACCGGTATTTATGCTTAATTTGGGCCATGGTTTAGGTTTTTAGCTACTTGGTCGTTAAGCTAACATTCCTTCCCCCAATAACTATTTATTTTGGACATTGTTTGTTTTATTTTCGTTGGCTCTTTGCCACTTTCAATCTGGAAACTTCTTATGGTGCAGTTGGTTGTTTTCCGGTAAAATGTTATCTATAGAAAAGAATAATTAACAGTGTTTCGTTTACATTTGAAAATATGAAAAAATTTATAAGAAAAGCTCATTTAAAATATCAAAACTACCATACGCATACTAAATAGTTTTTAGAGACATTTTTGGATATAATGTTATAAAAACTTTCCCTTCCCATGTGGAAAAAAGTTTCTCAAGGCCCCCCATGGGAAAATATTTCCCATCCACTTGGAAAAATTGTGAGATCCACTTCAAAATTTTCCTCCGTCCATTTTACAAACAAACATGAATGTTGTTCTTTGGTCAAATTAGATTCAGATTTAAGGTTTAGGATCCCCATTTTAACAACCTTACTCCCAAACTAATTGAAGTCAAGAAAATCGTTGTTCATGAGATGATGGCGTCTGAAATAGAAGAGTCTTCCGGTGGATTTGGATCCTGTTCTTTGGATGAGTTATTTTTAAGTTAGGATACTTAGGTTAGAATATGTTTTTTTTCGGGAATTGTATTTTTAGAGTCGATACTTTTTGGGGAAATATGTTAAGTTAGATAAGTTAGCATAGGTAGGTTTAACTTGACAAAAAAATAGGGCCTTGAGATTAATGGTGAAAGAGGATGAAATATTAGATTTTGAAGAGCCGGCAATCCTTGAGATTGGAAACCAAATTGCACTTTGCCTGAAATACAATTTAAAATTAGAGTTGTCAAAATTTCGCCTCACCTGAATATTCAAATTAGTTAACTCAAAAAAAACATTGAATCTAATTATAGATTTTTGTCTAAATTTTAATATTAATAGGATCAAAAATTTGGACAAGATATTTCTCATATCTTCTTTGTATGAATACAATTATGACTGAAATTTGTATATATCAAAATTATACGATCTAGTCCGACCTGAAACATACCAAGTAACGATTATCAATTTCCGTCCAAATTTTTTGCACTGCTACCCAAAATCAAGCGTATTAGCGGGCTTGTGTTTGTAGTGGTACGAAAACTTGGGCCCGCTGAAGCCCACCTCAATCAATATATAAAAACCAAACGCATCTTTCATCAATACTTACTCTTTTCTTGGACTTTTTTTTTAGGGAATTTTCGTGGTTGTTACTGGATATAGCTGAGAATAATATTTCTCGGACCAGTAAAAATCTGTCCAACTGGATAAATCATAACTTTTCCATATAGAAAAGAAATTCGGTATGGTGATTATATATTTGATTGAATTTAAAATGTAGTCATGTCTAAATTTAAATTTGGGTTGGATCTTGGTTAGGTAATTTGTGTCCGGGTTGTTTGAATTTTAAAGAGAATTCAGATTTGATCGAATTTGAAAAATAGAATAATTGGGTTCAGACATGAACGCATTTTCAAGAGATCTTTTGAAAGGTATATTTGGACATTCGAGTTGAATCCAGTTACATACAATTTCAGTGAAAATAAAAAATTATATTGAAAAATTGGACATTCGGACAAATGGGTCTGGACATTGTATAATCGAGTCCGAAGGCGGGACATCTGAGCCGGGATATGGGTTCAATGATTTTGTCCAAAGTGGTTTGGAACAAGTTTCAAATTTGCTAATATTATCTACTATCCAACTTTTATTCGGACCCAAATTTTTTTAGAACTCGAACTTTGGGCAAACCTAAAAATCTCACTGGAACAATTTAAAGGATTTTTGGACGCTAATATACTGAACTTTTGGGGTATTGGACAATAATGCACTGAACTTTGACCTTGGACAATAATGCACTGAACTTTGCAGGGTGTTGGACAATAATGCACTCGAGACAATTTCGACGGTGGCAAACTTGTTGACAATCTTACGTGACAGACCGAGAAGACAAATATTTTTGGACCAATTTATCTCTTCCACCCACTACATAGGATTGCCACCAAATTAGCCATTGCCAAAATCATACTATATAACGCCCCGACCCTTCCCGGGCCGCGAACATTACCGATAACCGCTTCAAGGATCGTTGACTGCCCCACAAATCACCACGAGTCTTTCCAGCGTGCTTCGTCCTCGCTCACACGCTGCCTGGGAAAACTTCCCATGAGATCACCCATCCTTTGACCACTCCCAGCCAAGCACGCTTAACTGAGGAATTCCCAACGGATAAGCTACCATACAAGAAGGTGTACCTTGGTGATATAAGTAGTCATTTCAATCCTCTTAAGCCACACTTTATCCATATATCCGGGGTGTTACAATCACCCCCACTTAAGCGCACAACGTCCTCGTTGTGCCACAATCCGATCCAGAATCTTTGCCCCGCTAGGTGACTGCCCATGGCTCTCCCGTCCACTGTCGCAACTCACAGTCGCGGGTCGGCTCTGATACCATCTATAACGCCCCGACTCTTCTCGGGCCGCGGACATTACCGATAACCGCTTCAAGGATCGTTGACTGGCCCCACAAATCACCACGAGTCTTTCCAGCGTGCTTCGTTCTCGCTCACACGCTGCTTGGGAAAACTTCCCAGGAGGTTACCCATCCTTTGACTACTCCCAGCCAAGCACGCTTAACTGAGGAGTTCCCAACGGATAAGCTACCATAAAAGAAGGTGAACCTTGGTGATATAAGTAGTCATTTCAATCCTCTTAAGCCACACTTTATCCATATATCCGGGGTGTTACATACTAAGTGCATTATTGTTCAACACCCCCCAAAGTACAGTGTATTATTGTCCAAGGTCAAAGTTCAGTACATTATTGTCCAATACCCCAAAAGTTCAGTATATTAGCATCCAAAAACCCTTATATAAAAGATAATTGTGGCCATGTTCGGCGAAATTAGCATTTTAGAAAGCGGACAACGATTTATATAGCGGATAACAGTTTAGACAACGGATAACTGTTTAAACAACAATTAGTAGATGGTTGGTCAAATGGGAATTGTGTTTGGTAAATTCGGCGTTTGAGTTAGCAGATTAATGTGAATTGATATAAAGAGATTATGGATAATCATCAAAACAAAAAAATTTGAAAGGACATCTTTTGACCAAAAAAATATTATAAGACACTCCAAACGTTGAACATTAATAATATTAACATTTTACAAAACATTATTTGAAATGTTAAAGCCTAATTAAAAGGCTATCTTACCTAACACTAATGGCAAATTACATGACTAACCTATAAGTTATCTTGGACAAGTTTCACCGCCTTTTGTTTCTAAAACAACCTTTTCTACCTATATAAACCCATTGTTTCCTATATAAATCCTTTTTTCCGTACATCCATAAACCTTTTTGCTTGGTTCTAGTTCGATTATGATTAGCCAACTTTTCTAACCCTTAAGCTTTAAGCCCCACTACATGTGAGTTACTTTCTGCGGACAGTAAGTTATGAATATGAATGAAGTGGTGTGGATAACTAGACTCAATTCTGGTAAAACTGACCTGACCCGAAATCGATCCAAGACCGACCCAATTTTCCAAACATTAAATATAACAAACTCGAAATATGGAATATATCAAATCTGACCTGACCTAACCGAATTGATAAATATAACTGAAGATAATGCGGATATTACCTCAGAAAAGAATAGGCAACTCAAATATTTGGTGACAATCCATGTACAACATTTCCCTTATGAATTTGACAATAAATCCTCCACCAATAATCACCATGTGAATTCCCTTTGGGTAGACATGAATGAGGAAAAGAATACTAATAATAATTTTCAAAGCCCAATTGAAGTCTGAAACGACAAGGCCATCCAATTTCCAGCCAATCACAATCATACAAAATTTAATTGTCATAATTATTAAAAATATGAGGTAATAATATATTCACACTAAATGACATGAGTTGGTGGGGAACCCTTTCACTAATCTGTATTTAATTTTTGGATTAAAAAATGAAAAGATGAGAAACCCCCATAGGCCATATGCTTATTCTGCCATCTCATTAATCCACCTCCATTCTAGGGGAACAAACACCTCACCCACATAACGGATACTTTGGAAAAAGCTTAGGAAAATACCCTAAACTTTAAAAAATATAAAGAAAGAGTAGGAAGACAAGAACAATTCAACAATTCCAAATATTCTTACATTAATAATTTCACAGTTTTATTCTATTATTTTGGACCGTTCACATTTACATTGTTCCTACTGACTGTATGTTTAATTCCCTAAAAAAAAACTATATAAGGCCCTCTTCTTTTGTACGATTAATAAAATGCGGAAATGATGCGATGTGGTGAAATTGTGAAAAATGTGGTGAAATGTGGAATGATATTGCAAAATTTGTGAAAAGTGTAGTTGATATAGTAGGTGATGAGAGAGAATATGAAAAGTAAAAGAAAATCGTTAAGAGAATAAAAGTGAAGATATATATCGGTAATTAATAATTATGATAAAATGTGTTATATAGTAAAGTAAAGTGTGGAAAAATACTGAGTGTATGATGAGTTTTGCCACCACATAGCACAAAAGAACAAGGGTAGGGAGAGTTTTGTTTGTAAATCTTTTGTAAATTCTTTAGAAATATTGATCAATCTTTTAAAGTTGAATTTTCTATTTTTAATTACTGTTATGTAAAATGAATGGCAATTTTTTTTCGTTGGATACATTATTTTCATATTAAACACAGCAAAATATTTTGCGGAGAGTAGGGAAAAATTTTACTAGAATTTTACCAAACACATCTGTGAATAAAACTCCCAATTTTTCTGTTTGAATTTATGCCATAAGATACCATGCTTGCCTGGTTTGAGTCATTGAGTGATTCTCAACACTTGAATTTTCTATGTTGAAAATTGAAAATGGTTATGATTCATTTTCAAGTCATTTTTCCTCTTTTCCCATTAGCTTTTGCCCTCCTCCACACTTTCAATCTTTCACTATTCCTTATTCTTTTCTTGCTCCACCTTTTCCCCCTCCATCAAGGGCAAGTAAAGTAGCCACATACAATCTCCCAATTTAATTCAAAATTTTGAACACCTAAGCATATAATTTCATATATTATTTGTGATGGTAACATGAGTACATTGATTTGATGATTCTCATTTAGATGTAATTCATATTGGATTTTACTATTGTCAAGCCTACCCTAACCCTAACTCAATGTCAAATCAAATTAAGGAAAGAAAGAGGGTTTAATATAGGGCCGACAAAAATTTAGATTTGGGTAAATTTGGGTTAGACAAATTTGACGAGAAATTTATGTCTGAACCCAGTGTTATTTTGGGTCGGACCGGGTTGTATAATTCGGACGAAGCTAAATTCGGGTTAAAATTGGATTCAGACAACGAGAAAAGAGAAATTTTATGTCCGAATATTCAATCAATATCAAAATTCGAACGAAAAATCTATATCCAGAACCGGTTTTTTTCCGGGTCGACAAAAAAAAAGAAAAACAAAGGCAAACTTGACTAAAGAACATTGCATTACCAACATCTAAAACAAATTTGAACAACTAAAATTTGCAAATCGCAACCAATTGGGTTTCAATGTCCTCAAATCTCACTCTCAATCAAACACCATCACTAACCCAAAAGGCTACTTCAAAAAGTCTCCATTCTTCACCAATCAATATGAACAGGGGCATAAATAAAAGGTAGAAAACTGAAAAAGGCAAAAAAATACCAAAAACAAAAGCAAGATATATGCTAGCATGATTGATCAAAAATCCAAAAGCATCCTCTCATAATTTTCATTTGACAACAACGTTGAAATCAGCCCATCAATTTCTAGCAAAATCAAATATGTTCAAGTCTAAATCAAGATTTATGCCTCAAAATTCCACCAAAAATAACCTGTGCGGGGAGACAAATGTATCAACCTATTTCTACTGCAGGTAAAAATTAGGGTCTGATAAAGTGGAGTCGGACAAATATTTTAAAATTTCGGTATTTCAGGTATCAGACGAAATGAAATTCTGGTCGAAATCAGGTTCGGACAATAGAAAAAGAAAAATTTTATTATCAAATATTCCGTTAATTCCGGCAGTATTAAATTTTGGATGAAAAATCTATATCCAAACCTAATTTTTTCCGTGTTTTTGCTCTACCTATTTCCTGTAACGAATATTCGGCATTAAGTTCAATTTCCAAACACGAGGCAGATAATATGAAGAATAATAGCCACAATGAATAAAATCACAAAAAATGTGAACCCAATTGAGAGATTATTAGAAAGAATGAATAGAATCTCGTATACTTAGACATACAAATTAAGAAGAAAAAAAACCTTATAGCATCCCATCAATCCCTCAACCATGTATACCAAACAAACCCCAACTCGCACCATCTCAATATTCCAATCCAATAATACCCAAATCCCCAAAAAAAAAGCCCAAAATCAAAATTACAAATCTCCGATTTACAGGAGAGAGAGAGAGATTTAAGAGGGGGAGAATTAGCGTCGGCACCTGGTGATGCGGCTGCAACCCCGGCGGTAAGGGTTAGCCTGAGCTCCAGGGCGGCAGTTGTAGTACGATGCGCCGCGTCTCGAGCATGGCACCCTGTTCCTGTTCAGCGCACCGTAGCTTATGTAGTTGCTCGTAGCTAAAATGCGCCGGTGGACCTCCGAGTCAACCTCGAACTCGTCTTCAAAACTCAGCAAGTCTCCCACCGTTCCGGATCCGGATCCGGATCCGGCGGCCTGGATCCAGCCGCCGGCGTCGAAGTCAAGGCCGGCGTTGACGGTGAAGATGAAGGTTGAGAGGAGGAATCCGACGGCTAGGATTGATACCAGATTCTTCTTCCTGGTGTCGGCCATTTTCGATGTATGTGAGCTGTTGTGAGGTAGTGAGCTGTGCGGCGGAGTTTCTCTCTCTAAACTTGGTTGAGTTTCTCTCGGGTTTCTCTCTCTAGCAAGGCTGGCGATGATTGCTTGTTCCAAGACAACTGGGAACGGCTAGTTGGAGGGAGGTGTATTATAAGTAGGGATTGTTTGTCTAAATGGGCCTGTCTGAGGAGTTATTTACAAAAGATGCCATTCAGATTTTTTTTAAAAAGTAGAATAATGAATGAGAAAATATTACATTTGTCCCTAAATAATTATCCATTTGATTAAACTTTAACCGTCGATTGCTCATAAATTGTAATGAGTTACAATATAAAATAATCATCATTAGAAAGATATATTACTAAAAATTACAATAATATTAATTTTAAATTGTAACTCATTGTAATTTGTGAATAATCAATGATTAAAATTTAATCAAATAGACAATTATTTAGAAACTGAGGTAGTAATTAGCTATCGTGGCAGAAAAGAGGAAGAGGTTGATTTCTTGTTTCCGTCAGTTGTATGAGGAATTGAGGAACGGATATTCGCAGCTTGACACGGGCAAGGGATGATAGTTTATGTGTAATTGATTAATAATCAAACAAAATGACTTTTAAAAGGATCCTTTTTTGAAAACTTTTAAATTGTGATGAAATTACTAAAAACAAAAATTAGATAGTAGTACATCGGATTACAAGAGATGAGATATGGTAAGTCGAATTTTATAATTGTATCACGACAAATTGAATATTGAATACTTGAGTTTCAATGTATCGCACTCAATTTGGTCCAAATTGAACGATATTTTGGACTGCTATAATCTAATATATGATAGTTCGAATGTTACAATCCAACATATGATACTAATGATAGTTTGTACTATTATAATTCAATATATTAAAATTTGGGATTATTACCATATAAATATCATATAGGAAAATACTCCTCTCCAGTGCCACGTAGGAAAATCTGGTGGCGATGCACTGAAATCCAAGAGTCTATTAGACCCTGTTCTTTTATGCGGCTGGTAAGCTGCGGTGCCACACCGGACCACAACTTTTCATATTTCACCACAACCCACCACAATCTACCACAACCCACCACAATCTACTTTTTTTTAAATTTAATTTAATTTTTTTTATTAAAAGTTAAACTTTCCATATTCCACCACAAACCACCGCAACTTTTCCAACCCACCATAATCCACCACAATTTTTTCCAACCCATAACAATCCACCACATTTCCTCCACATCGCACTGCACCGCACCGCACCGCACCGTAGCCAATCGTATAAAAGAACGGGTCTTAGTTCAACTTACTTTGATACATTTCTGAAGTACAACTAATCATTTTCTCAACCCTCTATAATTCAACTTACTAAAATCCAATTCTCCTTACTGTAATGACATTATTTTGTGAGTTATATGTTCTTTTGGAAGGTAAGTAAGACTTATTTACATCTTATCCATCTGATCTACTTTCTATTTATATATTACATACACTACTTAAAATACTTCAACGTATCTACTTACCTTACATATATTTAAACATTTGCATGTTTCTATCTACACTATCTAACTTATTAAGACTGTGTTCTTTTTTGCGGTTAGTAAACTGCGGTGCCACAACTCACAGCATTTTACCGTAAATAATTACTTTTCTCTCTCCTCACTTTTCTCTCTCCTCACTTTTCTCCTCTATTTTTTACATTATCTCTCCTCACCTACCTCACATATTAATAACCTACCACAATTCCACCACACCCCATCACAATTCCACCACACCCCACCACACCATTTCGCAAAATACCGCATAAAAGAACACGGCCTAATACCTACTCAGTTCTATCTAAACTACCTAAATTTTAATGGATACATCTGGTTTTAAATTCAACCAAATTCACTAGAGATATAATGATCAATTTTCCTTCTCTCGCCTCTCGGTAGCATTGACCTTGTTAAGGTTACAACTTACAAGGTAGCTTTTGTCGTTTATTTTATCTTTTATTTATTTATATTTTTCTTTTGTTTTGAAGTTTGCTGAACTTAATTTGGTCTCTTAGTTGCATTATCGTGTCTTGTTTGGACTCTTATATTTTGTTGCTAATAAAAATATAAAGAAAGCTATAATAATACACACACAATTATTGAAATCATTAGCGGTCTAAAACTAGATAAATCCCTCCAACTATAAAGTTATAACTTATACCTAATCTCTCACCAAATTTAACACAAGGGAAGCAATGGTCCAAAGGACTCTGTTACTTCCCAAGACACTTTTTATATATCTTACCTTTCATCAAATTGATATTTTTTTAAAAATAATTTTTGACACTATTTTAATTTTTTACTAGTAAGTATTAATTATCAATTATAAAAAACTTGGGATACATAAGTTATATTAATGAACACAAATGATAACTTAATCAAATCAACTCGTACCATTAAACTTAACTTATTTCAAGCGTTTTTTTTCCCTAAAATATAAAAATGAGAAAGCAATGGTCCAAAGGACCCAATTATTTGTTTATTTTTTTTATGATACTACCTAACAAAATGAGGACAATAAAACTAAAAAAAGTCATGCAATTAGCCAGCACTAGATTGAGAAAGGGAACTTTAAGTATAATTAAGAATCATAGCTAGCAAATGTGAATGATGGTTTACAATAATTACACACCATTTTGGCACCAAAGACGTGTTGGTTACTAACTGCCAACAACAAATCCATCATTGTCTCAACAAATCTATTTCATACATTCCCCTAATTTAACAATAAAAAAATGTATCTATAAAATAAGAATAATGAGAAAAGAAGCATATATTGAATAAATTTTATATACTTCTAATATGCACCGAAAACATCACAAAAGCACAATTATTTTGATTATTGGCCAGCAATATTCAAGAGAAAAGGGAAAATTTTGTGGAAAGGGACATTGAATTAATATAAACAATGCAACGATAACAATTGGTTCTTAGATACATGCACTATGTATTCAATCATAAATTGAGTACAATTCAGGAAAATAAATCTAATTTCTTAACTAGTTGCATCCAAAAAAAAAAAGAAAAATCTGCTTCTAATAAAATGATTAAGATTTCAAAGTTTAGACATTTTATGGAAAAGTAGCACTTCAAAATTAACGACGACCAGAACAAAGCGTACAATCATCCTATGAAGTCTTGAAGAGCATGTGATCAACTCTCCAAAGTATGCTTTCATTCCGAGCTCGATTACACCGCAGTAAAAGGTAGCTTGCCTTTCATAAATGTAATTAATCACTGAAAAAACAATTATCGTTTACAGCGAGTGATTCTGCTGCATCCACGACTGTATGGGTTAGCTTGTGCTCCAGGCCTGCAGTTGTAGTATGAAGCGCCCCTTCTAGAACAAGGGACTCTATTCTTATTCAACGCACCATAACTGATGTAGTTCTTCGACGTGGCTAAAATACGCCTGTTCAACTCCGAATCAAGCATAAACTCGGACTCATCTAATTCATCATCTAAACATTCACCCATCGATCCGTTACAAAAGGGTCGAGGCTGAACCGGGGAATCACCAATGTCTTGATCACTTGCATCAACAATCACAAGAGCTCCTATGGCAATGAAACATGCCGCTACAACCAAAAGAAAGGACCTTTGATGAAATTTAGACATGTTTGGTTTTTGATTTGGTAGAGGAAAAAACTAGGGTTGGTTTTGTGATTTATATATGATGAATTAAGGACTGCAATTTTAGATGAGGGCATTGATTTGGATTGAATTTGTTATTTCATGCAACACATGTCGTTGTATAGTGGTGGAGGACTAAGTTTCTAGCCGTACAAAAATGATATAACGTCATGGTAGTCTTTTTCCAAGTCATGGAATTACGTAGTCAATGTGAGTGAGTGGCATGAATGCTAAGAAACTTTAATTGGCGAGCTTAACTTTGGTGAAAATGATTAACTACTTTACTTTAGACTTTATAGGTTTATTAGTGCTTTGGTGAAAATGAATGCGGAGTCTAGTGTTACGCTTTGAATTAACTTCCATGTTATTTGGATTGGTTCAATTATCCAATTCAATCCAATCCAAACATATCCAAACATATTCAAACTTTATACAATTTCCCAAAAAAACATCATTTTTAATAAAAACACAATTCCCCAAAAAAAAAAACATCATAACTTATCCAAACCAAACCAATCCAATCTAATCCAATCCATCCATAACTGATTTTAACCAATCCAAAGTGCATGATTTACTCCCTCCGTTCTATATTAGTTGTCGTCTTTGAAAATGATGCAGTCAAATTTTAAAATTTTTGACCCTAAATTTCTCGATATGTACAATGAGTTGCTATACAAAATTATCATAATTAGATTTATAATGAAAAATACTATCATAAAGGTATAATATTGTAATTATTAATAATATATTATGTAAAAAAATATCAATAAAAAAGTGACATTGAAGATTGTGAAAATCAAAATTATGACAAGATATTAATATGGAATAAAGGGAGTATTAATTTTTGTAGAAATATAATGACTTATCATATAATTAAAATTACACAATTAAATTTCTAATAAAACTATGATCTTACAATTTTCTCAAAATTTTATTCTGTAGAAAGTAGGCCCAGTTCTTAGGGCTGTCAAAAAAATGTCCGACCCGAAAACCAGTTCAGTCCGACCCGGAAAAAAGTAAAATTTCCGTTTGAATTTTTTACATTGACCGATTTGACCGAAAATTCGAACACAATATTTTCCAATTTTCTACTGTCCGAACCTGGTTTAAACCCGAATTTATGTTTGTCCGACCCGGAAAATGTTCCAAAAAACTGGGTATTGGACATCAAGTTTTCGTCTGACGTCCGATATGACCAAACCCGAATTTTTGACAGCCCTACCTGTTCTTTGGTTAGATTGGATATACTCTCAACTTATCCTAACTTATCCAAACTCATCCAAACTTATCCAAATCTAACTCAATTCCTAAAAAACATTGACTCTAAAAACACAATTTCCAAAAATGCATCATAACTTATCCTAACTTATTCATCTAAATATGAAAATAACCTAACCAAAGAACATCACGGTAATGATTTTAATTTGAAAAAATGCATTGCAAAAATGGAGCATTGACTTGAAAATCTCTTTTGTACCTCCATTTAAGCTGTTGTGGGTTTAAAGACAAAATGACGTCAAAAATCAATAGAGGGACAGTTAGGTAATAAACATAAAAACCGTGGGCATTCTTTTGATTGGGGGGTGCCTACTTAAAACGCGTTTACTTTGTTTTCATTTGCCTTTTGATTTTTATAGTTGTATTGCAATTAATTATGTCTTGTTGCTATTGTATAGTTGTTTGATGTAAAAATGGCGTGGTATCGTGAAATTGTAGAAAATGCGATCAGATATAATTATCAATTAAAAAGTAATACTGAAGATTGTAAAAATAAAATATATGACAATTAATATAGAATGGAGGGAGTAATAATAATAATTATTATTTAGAGAGATTCTATCATAGTTGAAAAATATATTCCACCTCTAAAAATCAAAATTAATGACATTCATTGAGATATAATTTTTTTTTTACTAAAATTTAATATTTTTGAGGTAATTCTACCATAATTAGAACTTTTTCAACAATCATAGTTAAAAAATGTAACATGCTATTAATTCTACTTTAAAAAGTTGAAATTAATATATTTTGATCGAAATAACTTGTTACGATAGTTAATCATATCTATTGATACATAAATTTTTTTGACGGATGACATTTAAGGTCACATTCTTTTGTGCGTTAACGCAACTAACCGCAACGCAAGTTACCGCAACCTACCGCAACATATCGCAAATTACATTACCTTTTTACTATTTCTACATTAACTTACCGCAATCTAACGCAACTAACCGCAACGCAAATGCAACGCACAAAAAAACGGTGTCTTAGTCAAATTAATAATAATGAGCTTTCAACTATAGGAGAATTTTCATACTTCCTCCGTTTTCAGTGTCATTTAGGCAATTATATTAAAAAATTTAACCGTAAATATTTTAATTTATATAACGGATCATCCTACAAAATTTATACTATTAGATTTACAATAAAAAATACTACTAAAAAAATTATAATATCATTTTTCTAAAAAATATATAAATAATTATCGATTAAAAATAGACTTAAAAAATGTATATTATTTATATGAACAGAAATGCGGTAGAAGCCGAAAGAAAAAGGCGGGCCAAAGGTAGGGCCGCACCTGGCCCTGATTGTGGGCCCCACACTCGGACATGAACATCGTAGTTTGCGGCGTTTCCGCGTCTCAACTCCAACCTTGCTTTCCCCAGCTGGCAGGCCCACCAACATTTCTTTCTTTTTCTTTTTCTATTTTTTATCCTTCTACTTCAGCTTCTTAAATTGCAAGGTGCACCTCAATATGTTATTTACTTATTTTTGTCTAAATATTGATTTTCGTATAACCCCAGTCAAAGAAAAAGGGGAAAAATAAAGAAATATACCTGTAAAGTTGATAGTAAGCTAAGGTAAAATAAAGTTAAGGCTTTTTTTAATAAAAAATATCTAAAATAAAGTTTTGATAAGATTGGAAAGTGTTCATAAGTGTTCATAAATTTAGATACATAATAAATGATGGTTAAGGTCCTATGATGGTTAAAGTAAAAAAGAAAAGGTAAGGATAAAATTTGTGATAGGTAAGTTAGGCTCTGTTCTTTTATACGGCTAGCTGCTGTATGACACGGTGCGCTGTGGTGAAATTGTGGTGGGTTATTCGTAAGTTGTGGTGGATTTTGTTTTTTATAATTGTCAGTTGTATTGGTAAATGTGATAAAGTAATTGGAAAAAGTGATATGAAATATTGTGGTGGATTATGGTAAATTTTGATGGATTGGTATGTTGTGATGGGTTGTGGCAAAATGCGGTGAGTTGTGACACCGCAGCTAACCAGTCAACCGTATAAAAGAACAAGACCTTAGTGATGGAGTAAAAAAATTTTATTATTAAAATTTTGACTTTGATTTGAGTATTTTTAGGGGGATGGGGTAAGGTAGAGTAAAATAAGATCAGGCAAGGATAAACCTAACTTTTAGACCCTGTTATTTCACACGGTAAATTGCGGTGCGAGACCACACTGCACCGCTCTCTCTAATTTTCCACCACACCACAATCATTACCAATATATTTTTTCATTTCTCTCTCTTCTCACTTTTCTCATCTACTTTTCACATTCTCTCTCTTAACATACCCCATCTACCACAACTTTCATCACAACTCACCACACCTTTTCAAATTCCACCGCATCGCACCATTACTACATTGCAACCAACCGTATAAAAGAACGGAGCCTTATCAATCTAAAAAAACAGGGCCTAAATTTTTATAGTTGAAAACAAGAGATATTGTTTATTTTTTTGGTGATATTTGGTAACTTTTAGTATATCTAGGTAAACTATTTTAAGCTTTGGTTATTTTGTTATATTTTGATAAGTTTTCATAAATTTTAACAGATTTCGATGGATCTTCCCTTTCCGAGGCCTTGTTCTTTTATGCGATGTGGTGCGATACTACAACTCACTATACTACTCAATATTCTTCCACACTTCACCACACTTTAACACAATCATTACCATTATATCTTTTCACTTTTCTCTCGTCACTTGTCTCCTCTACTTATTCACATTTCTTTTTTCACCTACCACACTTTCCATAAATTTCATCATACCATATCATTCCACACTTCACCGCACTTTCCATAATTTCACCACACCACACTATTTCCACATCTTACCAACTGTATAAAAGAACAAAGCCCAAAAAAAAAACAATAAAGTATGACTACATAATGTGTTTGGTATTTTTGATCCTAGGAAAGATTTCTCTAGGAAAGATTGTTCCTACTTTTCCTTGGTAAAAGGCTCACTAAATAGTTAAAATATTGTCAAAAATAGTGGGAATGTTATAAATATTTTGCGACCAAGTGAGAAAATAGTGAAAGTAATTGTGGCATATTATACAGATACAACAAGATTACTTGATTTTCAGGTCTAATCTTTGGATGAATTATTTTTAAGTCAAGATAATTAGGTTTGGATAAATTAGGATAAGTTGTGATAAATTAGGATAAATTATGATGTTTTTCTGGGGAATTGTGTTTTTAAAGTAAATACTTTTTTAGGAAATTGTGTTAGGTTGAATAAGTTAGTATAAGTTACGATAAGTTAGGAGAATTAAAATCAAACTGATAAAAGAACATGGCCCGAAGGTAACAACACTGAGGTTGTTTGAACCATGAAAGCAAATGAAATCCCAGATTGTTTGAACCATATAATATATGAAACCCCAGATAATTTAGGCAAAAGTACTGGAAAACACTGATGTTGATGTTGATTTATAACAAGAGTAATAATAGTGATGTTGATGTTACAAAAGAAATAATTCACCTAGATATTTCTGCAAATTGTGCATTCACAAGACAAGGATGATCAACTGGTTCTGCAGCATTAATGGTGGCCCTTTTCTGAACTGTAGGGAAATATGTTCAGTAAAAAATGGTCTCCTGCTTAGCTAACAACTTCTGAAAAAAGGAAACAGAAAAAATATATTTGAAGACAAAAATGAAGGCAAGGAAAAGTCCAGTCTCCAGATATTGTGTGGCAGAACAGGAGGTTGAGACAACACAATTTGAGAAGTTTATAGATTTGTTGTACTGTACTGGAAATTGGCTCACTGCTTATGGGGGTGTTTGGCTGCAAGCTTTTTGTATAGCTTTTAGCTTTTTGACCAAGGTTAAAAAGTTACTTGAGGTGTTTGGTAAGTAGCTTTTTGTATTAGCTTTTTGGACCCAAAAAGCTAGTTTTGAAGCTTTTTGAGGTAGCTTTTCACAAAAAGCTACTTTACCAAACACTTTTCCTGCAATCAGCTAACCCAAACAGCTAAAGTCAAACAGCTAATCCAAAAGACTATCAGCTAACAGCTACAAGCTACCAGCTACCAGCTGGTTGCCAAACAGGGCCTATATTTTATAAGCTTAGTATACATCAACACCGCATTTCAAACATGGACGCTTAGCAGCAGGTGTATACATCAACAAATGGATGTCAAAGACTTACTATATGGCAGATGTTAGAAGAACATTCAACAAATCATGAAGGTTATACATGAAGTAGCAAAAGGAAAAGACAACTTACATACAAGCTACAGCCGAAGCAGGTCATCCGTCGATCTGATTGTCCTTCCATGCTTGGAGTGGACTATGCATATAGATTGCTCGTGCATTTACCTCCTGTTGTTCCCTTGTCGTCGGCTTCCCCTGCATTCATTCAGACCCTCAATATACGACCACTGAATTCGGTACTGGTATATACTGAGGAAAATCATAGCATTTCTGCCTTATAACTGCCTTGTATGCACTCATGGAGTATTACTTGATGCAAGTAAAGTCATGATCTAGCATTTTGCGCCTACGATTAAAGAAGGCATATTTAAGGATGAATTTCATGTATAATCCTCGCTTTTAGAAAGACTCTTCAGTCTCGTGATAGTATCGTTAATTTCCCTCCACTTAGGGTGTGATCTGTCTTCAACAAAGAACTCATGGACCATGCCATTCACTTCGATGGAGCTGTACCCCGGAATTTTCTTGTCAGGGACAGTTTCTCGGATCAGATTTCTCACAGTCCCAACAGAACGCCAATCACTTTTAGTAGCAAATATGTTTGACAGCAGAACATAAGCTCCCCCATCTTCGGATACTAAATTACGAAGATCACCCACAACATCAGCATCGATTTCCAAACAGCCGTGTATCTTACAAGCATTCAGAAAACTTCCTAATATGACAATGTTTGGCTCCATTGGCATGTCTTTGATGAGCTTCTTAGCTTCATCTATAAGTCCTCCCCGAGCAAGGATGTCCACCATACATCCATAGTGCTCGATCTTTGGCACGATCTTGAATTCCCTCTCCATTCTATCAAACTGCTTTCGCCCCTCATCAATGGCACCAGTATGACTACAAGCTGACAAAACAGCGACAAAAGTGACATCGTTTGGAGCCATCCCGGCAGACTCCATTTCCTTGAAGAGATCCAGAGCTGCATAGCCATGCCCATGGAAGGACAGCCCGGACAACATGGCATTCCAAGTGCATATGTTTCTCAATGGCATAGCGCGAAATAGATGCATAGCCATGTCAATGTCGCCACATTTTGCATACATGTCCACAAGAGCAGTCCCCAGGTGGACATCACTCGGGACGTTATGGTGGCCGATGTAAGCATGGATCCACTTCCCGGTGTCCAACGCTCCCGTCTGAGCACAAGCTGAAAGAGCACTAGTGATGATTACGTTATCCGGTTTGATACCAACTAGAACCATCTTTTTGAAGAGTTCCAAGGCTTTCGGTGCGAGTCCACATTGAATATAACCCGAAATCATCGTACCCCATGTCACCAAATCTCTGTTTTCCATCTCATCAAACAATGTTCTAGCAATCTCAACTTGACCCAACTTACAATACCCAGCAATCACTGCATTCCAAGAGTCAATGTTCCTCTCAGGCATCTCATCAAACAGCCTACGCCCATTTTCCAAATCCCCACAACTAAAGCAAGCCGTTATCAATGTATTCCAGGTAACAACATTATTCACAGGCATTTTATCGAACAGGTTGCGTGCACTTCCGATATCACCACACTTAGAGTACAAATTAACCAAAGCGTTATTGATAAAAGCATCACAATCAAAACCCACTTTCAGAACCTTCCCGTGTACCATTTTACCTTCAATCAAACGCAGTTTCATGGCGAAGGCTTTGAGAACAAACAGAAAAGTGAACCTGTTATCCTCCACACCATTCGACCTCATCTGGGCATAAAATTGAATAGCTTTTTCTGGGTTTTTTGCATCACAGTACCCTCTAATCATGGTCGTCCACGAATAAGAATCTGGAGAACAAATCTGATCGAAGATTCGATGAGCATAATTGACATTTCGTGCTGCAACGGCGAAAGATTCGGCCAATTTGGTAGCGAGAAAAGTGTCGTGGATGTGACCATTTTTTATGAGATGAGCATGGATTTGCTGCAAATTTGGCGTCGAATTGGATGATTGAAGAAGAAGTGAGAGGATTCTGGGATTTGAATGGTTGAATTTCACGGCCTTTAATTGCCGCGGAATTGACATTTACAAACTACAACAGTACAACGTCCATTAGAATTTAGAAGAAGGAGCGGGAAAATAGAACGGAGGAAAACTTGCAGAGTAGAGAATTTGGGCTATTTTGTTGATGGGCTCAAGGCCCAGACCAATTCAATTTGGGCCAATTTGGACTTGTATTGTTGTTTGACTATACGTGCATCCGTTTTCTTGCTACCAAGACAGGAAGGGATAGTACAAGAGTTGAGGATCTTGAGGTAAGGAATCACTACTTGGAGTCTACTATGGGTAAGGATGGAGATCCTATGGCATATTTTTCTCTTTCGACCCATTTGGTGAAGTAGTCAAGGTACCAAAAGAAAGACATTCTCTTAGTAGGAGAAGAAGATTACGGGCTCGGAATTAGATAGATTAGGAATCCAAGTACCAAGCGGGTAAGAACGCAGTAATCAAGATAAACTCCTTGACCCATTAGACAAGAGCGCCCTCCTCTCTACCTGGCTGCAACTGATTTAGACCTTAACTGCCTGCAACTGATTTAGACCACTCATAGGATACAATGTCTTTTCGCCAGCTGACAAGAGTCGATAAGCAAGAGCGCCCTCCTCTCTACCTGGCTGGAATTAAGAATTAGGAAATGTGTTTAGGGCTCATTTGTACTTTTTAATTTAGTGAGTTTTGTATAAAATCGTCTCCTCAACCTACCATGTAGGATTACTACTATTGGAGTTGTTTTGATTGTATTATTGTCCAACACTCTTAAAGTGCTGCATATTATTGTCCAAGAAAAAAAAAATGATACATTATTGTCTAACACCTCAAAGTGCAGTATATTAACGTCAAAAAATCCTTATTTTTACAATATTAATCAATAATAAATAGTTATATTAAATTATTAAAAAGAAGTCCTCAACTAAAATGGAAGCTAACAATTTGGGAGTAGATTCTTTTGGCTTCCATAAAATGGTACTTTTGTTTTGGATAGGCATAAAATGGTACTTTGCCATGCTCCCATGCGGCAGAGAATTTGCAAAAGTCTTCTAGCACCTACGAAGGCCCGAGTATGGGGAGAAAAACATAAACTAATAATTGTCAAACTTAACCTTTACAAAAGGAAACAGGATAAATAGAATATTAGATTAGAAGAATCTGGTTCTTGCTTCCAATATCATCAACAAAGTCCTCATCATTTAACCCAAAAAAATAAATATTGCAGAACAAGTTATGAAGATCTTTTCAAATTAAGTTCATCAACAGATAAATATGTAACATGTAAGGGTGAAAATGAATTAATATAGTCCTAGACTTTGCTATTAGAAGTCAATGTTGGTGTTGAAGTCAAATTGTTTCAATTTGTAATAGCTATATCTTGTATTATATATAGTTCTTGTGTAATCAATGAAGGGTAGAGAGGTGAACGACAAACACGATTTGTTTTGCATTTCTTTAGTTCTTTGTTCCGTTTTCTTCATGGTATTAGAGCCAGACCTGAACAAAAGGTATCAGGCAGGGGCGGAGACAAAGGGGTTGAGGGGGGCCACGGCCCACTCTATGATTTGGGTTTTCTATTATACGTTGCAAATATGTGCTTTAAAATTGTTGTAGTCAAGTGGCAAGGAGGCTTCTACCTATGAAGGCTTACTTCTCTTTCATCCTATTGGTCATGGGTTGAACTCCGATTGTAGGCAATATAATTTTGTGTTTTTAACAGTGAGCTAATTACCCTAAGCCCCTCTTTGATTCTCAATACGTTTGTTTGTCTTTCTAAAAATTTTTTTTAGTTTATTTATTGTTAAAACAAATTATTTCTATTTTTCCTATTTATGCAATGCTCCTACTTTTGCTATGTATATATTTCGTATTCTTTTATTAATATTCAATATTGCATCTTCTCTTTTAATTTTAATTATTCAGAGAAAATCTATTTTCTAGATTTGTTACAAAGCAATGAAATCTAATTATAAACAATCTCTTTTATATCAATAAATAAATAAATATTCTTTGAAAAGTAATTTCAATCATATAAACTAGTCTCATAATATTTTTTTAATAAGAGTTTTTTTTTATTGCGATGCCTCATAGATAAGTTAATATTTCTCTTTCTATTTACTTTTTACATATCAAATGACTTTGTTAAATAAAATGTTTGGTCATATTATGGCCCACCCTAACAAAAATTTCTGGCTCCGCCACTGGACTCTCAGGTTCGAATCTCAGCACTCCCATATTCATTTGCGCAAGGTGAAGGGGTCTTTACAGCATCCACGCTTCAAGTCCAAAGGGCATTCGTGTGAGGGGACGTGTTAGAGTATAAGGTCATCATTGAGCCTATAACTATTAGCTTACGCTTTTGGTTGAGATGGTTCGACACTTTTTTTAAACAAATAAATAAATAAATAAATTTCCCAAATAAAACTCTTTTATATTCCTTTTATAGGTTAAAAATAAAAAATTCATCCAATTAAAGAACATGTTTGATAAATAAAGAAATAATTAAGCTTATTCTTCTTTGAAGCCCTGGAGTGTTTTATTTTTTCATTAACCAAAAATAAGAATTTATAGTGTTTGTTAACCATAACAATCATTACAATGAAAATAATTTGACATATATAAATAAACAATTGCAAATAGTCCCATATATTTTGATATTCAAAATCATCCTTTAATGTACCCATTTAATACGATAAAGTATGTACTACCTCCGTCCCATATTAGTTGTCCATTTAACAGATATTGAGAAAATCAATAAAAGAAGTTGGGTGAGTATTGAAAGTTGTGAAATATTAGTATTAAATTGTTTGTGTAGACTTCTCTCCCCTACTTTTTATATTTTTGTATTTAAAAATTAATATAAAAAAAAAGTTAATTGGAAAAAATTGCATTTGAATTATAAAATGACAAGTATTTTGAGATAAAAAAGAATTAGTTAAAGTGACGACCATTATGAAAGGGAAGTAGCACTAAATTGAAGAGACGCTCATATATTTGCCATCTCTTTCATTAATTATCTGTTAGCAAAGATTGTCAACTATATTTCACATATTTGGGAAACTTCATACCCATCATTTTGAATTTTGGTACAACACTAACTTGACAAGACTTAAGCAGGAATCAAAATTAGAAATGCATTTAACAAATGAATCTGGACGAATAAACATCCAAATCACCCATATATATTCACCCTTCTTATTATAAGTTTTAAGTCGATAAGTCAAATTGACAACTCACTGATAACCCTCCAAAATAGACCAAACACCAAAGAATATTTTGTATGAATCATAAGCTTCAAGTGACCAACATAGGAAACATATGAAGCATTTTACATTCTCTTTAGACAAGGGTATTACATTCTTAGACATTTTTCTCCAAAACAACAAAAATGATACTATGAAGGAAGGCCCTGTTCTTTTGTGCGTAGGGACGAAGCCAGCTTTTAATGTAAAGGAAAGTGAAAATATTAACTAGATACATAGAAGGATATGAAGAGATTAAAAAAAATAAAAATTTAATGAAATGATGAAAAATTGGAAATATGAAACAACAAATTATGAAACCAAAATTTTAAAAGTAAAAATCAAAGTAAAAGAGTATCCAATAGATACGATTCTGTTTGTGTTAGGTGAAAAAACAAAAAAAAAATTGACACATTAAGATTTGAACACAAGATCTTTGATTTAATAACATATAATCTTGTCAATTCTACCAACAATCACATATGCTTGTTTTCTCTCAAAATATATACAAATTTTATCTGGGCCGGGGGGCAGTTGGCCCCTCTCGTCCTAAGGGAGTTCCGTCCTTGTTTGTGCGGTGATGGTGCGGTGCAATGAAATAATTGAAAAGTGTAGTGAAGTGTAGTGAAATGTGGTGAGTTATGGTAAGAGTTGTAATAGATGAAATATATAAAGAGTAAGAGAAATAAGAAAATATATTAGTAATGATTGTGATAAAGTGTGGTGAAGTGTGAAAGAATATAGAGAAGCGTGATGAGTTGCGGTACCGCACCGCACTGTGTAATAAAACAAGGCCTAATAAATTTGAAAGATACTCTTCATTTTATATTTAAAATACACTATGAAAATAAGATTGAAATAGAAGGTCAATCCTGACAAGCCAACTTAAATGATGACATCATTCTAGATATTGGAAGAAGGAGAAGAATTTGAAACAAATCTGAAATACGTAATGTAATAAATAATTAAAGGGTAAAAAAAAATGAAGTATAGAGTTGAGTGGTGGGGTAAAAATCCTTATCGTCTTTTTTTAACATCAAATCACCAAAAAAGAAAAGGAATGACGTAATAAAATATGTAATCAGTTATGCATAAATTTCCAAGTTCTTTCCTAGATATCAAGAGGGAGTTGTCCACTTTTATTTTTTCTTTGTAAAAACTATACTTTTTAAAAAAAATTCCCTACTTTTTTTGCTATTAAAATCAACCTTTTTTGCCCAATATGTCTTATTAATTAGCCATCATAATATGGCATGATTACTATGTCTAGAATCTTCCATCTGATTTTAACACTAGTATGATTTGGATATCAACACCTTTTATTTATAAATCAGTAGCTAATTTAATATCTAACAACAGAGGTAAAATATCAATGAGAAAACACTTCATTTATGTTTTGCAAAAAAAAAAAAATTAATATAATGGAAAAAATTAAATGAACTATTAATAATTGCTTGAGTCAACATGTAAAACATAAAAGATAAATCTAAAATATAAATTTAATAGCAATTGCCTGAGTTTTTCCTATTTCTTCTTAGTCTCGGAATATACATTTTCTATTGAATGTACTCCTTTTTAAGATTTATTTAATTAGACGATCATGAATAATTATTTTAGATGTTAACCTTGAAATTTTGTACATACAATTCTATATATTTTGTAATAGCTATATGTCAACATAATGATGTGTTCATGTATGTTGTTGAATCACAATGAAGAGAACAAAACAATTTTTTTATAACCTATTTCATACTCCCTTCGTTCTACATTAGGCCGTGTTCTATATTGCGGTATTTTGCGGTGAGGTATGGTGGAATTGTGGTGGGGTGTGGTGGAATTGTGGTAGGTTATTAGTATGTGGGGTAGGTGAGGAGAGAGAATGTAAAAAGTAGAGGAGAAAAGTGAGGAGAGAGAAAAGTGAGGAGAGAAAAAAGTAATGATTTGCGGTGAAATGTGGTGGGTTGTGGCAAACTGCGATACCGTGTGGCACCACAGTTTGTCAACCGCAATATAGAACACGGCCTTAATTGTCATTTTTGGGAATCATACAGTTAAATTAAAAAAAATGACCATAAATTTCTCAATATATATCATGAATTGTTATGTGAAATCACTGTCATTAGATTTGTAACAAAAAATATTATCATAAAAGTATGGTACTGTAATTGTTAATAACATATTATAAAGGGAATTATTAACTAAAGAGTGACATTGGAGCTCGTGAAAGTCAAAATTATGGCAATGAATATGGAACCGAAGGAGTAGTAAACTTGACATTCATCCATCAGAAATAAAAACATACAAACCCTGATAAATATTAGTTTTTTGATAGCACAAATTCTAATTATTAATTATGGCCTTTTAAATTTCCTTTTGCCTTTTTGAAATAGAACCTACTACTATATGGTATGATATGATAAGCTTTTTTTAAAAAATAAGGCCTTATTCTTTGGTTAGATTGAATATAACTCTCCCAACTTATCCTAACTTATCCAAACGTATTCAAACCTAACACAATTCCCCCCAAAAAACATATACTCTAAAAACACAATTCCCCAAAAAAAATATCATAACTTATCTTAACTTATCCTATTTTATTCTAACTTATTTATCCAAACTTGAAAATTAACTAAAGAACAGGTCCTTAACAAAGAAGGATAAAAAAAAACTTGTATGCATAAAAGTAAAAAAGCAAAAGAGCAACCCAAAAAAAAAAAATCTTGGAATTTGTCTAATTGTCTTTACACATCATAGGCCAAAAAGAGTTGAAACCATGATTACATGACCAACCATGCCTAGCCAGCTTTCTACAAGCCCGAGTATATGAAGATGGCCATGTTTAAGAGTGCCCAATTTTGACTAATCATATGTGTGATTTCTTGTTTTGTTTGAATATTACAAGCTTTCTAAAGATTAAATTTTGCATCATAAATATTATAAAAATC